>OZ018327.1:150781097-153181097 GCA_963969495.1 Ceratothoa steindachneri | reverse complement strand
CACGAGAAGTAAATTGAAACGTAGGGTAGAGGGACAAGGAGAGAGAAAGAGAAATAAAATATTGTTAATACAAAATCAATGCACTAATTAATTTGACACATCGGGTTCTAACAACAACATCAATTTTAAAAAGGCCAATTTAATAACTTAAACCTTTACCCTGGCCTTTTTAAAATTATCGCGGCGTAAAATATAAAACTAAGAAATTGTGTGTAAAATAACCACAAATAGATCTGAGTGTATATAAATTATAAAAACCGATTTGAAATTCTATAGAATCAATTAAAAATGACAATGAAAATCTGGTGAGCGACACAGAAGGCAATGCAGAAATATGTAAATAATTGAATATTTTCTGAGAGGTTTACACTGAATGAGTTAAGTCACATGCTTGTTTCTTCCAATTTAATCGATTCTACCGAAGAAAACGCTGGCTAATCTTAATTGCTCGTAGATAACACTCCTATATTATACAGACAAATTGAAGAGTATGAAATTCCTGAGTAAAGCTAAAATTCGTCAAAAATATATAAATGATATTAAATAAGAGTTAATTGCAACACTTAGCAAAATTTTCATCAAATCTTCAAAAGATGGTATTGTTCCTGAAAACCTACGAGTAGCATATGTTACACTGATATTTAAAAGGGGGCTAAAGAATGATCCTATAAATTACACTGGTTTGCGTTGTTTTCAAGGTCGAATATACTCGTATAATACCTGATTTTAGTTCAGCTTTTTGCACTGAATCTGAAATTTATGCTCATTTTACCCAATTAAGTCAGGTTTTTGAAATATGAGCACATACCAAACACTCCTATATTTCCAAATATTTGTTGTGAATGAAACACATAATAGCAAATATTGGACCGATTTACTCACAAAAGGTTTACTGAATATTTTTAATAGATAGCATGAATAGTACAATGCACAAAATAAGCTACTCGTGGATGAATGGTTTCTTCAGTGACCTCCGATTGTGTCGAGCAGAAACCACATCCCTCTTAAGGCACCAACAGTAGTCAGCCTAGAAAGTTCATATCCCATTGGCCTTGATAGCTTTCCTTCATGACACGGATGTCTTGGTGAAAGAGCTTACCCTGTTCTTCACGGAAGTCTTCGCAATTTTCTGGAAAATAGTCCAGATGGGACCAAAGAAAGTGCATTTTCACTGACATACGCGCACCAAGCTTGCGAAAATTCTCCATTAACTCATCAACTATCTTCTGGTACTGAAGACTTCTGTGGTTACCAACGAAGTTTGCAATGACTTATTTAAGGAACAGCCTGGCAGAGAGTTCAGTAGGATTTAAGGAATCATCAAAACTAGAGTCTTTAATGAGTTTTCTTATCTGAGGACCATCACATATACCTGCCTTAAGCTTCTCCATGCTGATTCGTTTGAACTTGTGGCGGAATAAGGCAAATCCTCCAACTTGCCTGTCCAGTGTTTTTACAAAGTTTTTCATTAGGCCGAGTTTGATGTGTAGGGGTGGAAGTAACACCTTGCTCGGTTTAACCAGAGGGTGGGACAGAACATTGTGAGACCCGGGTTCTATTTCTTGTCTTGATGGCAACTCTTTTCTGACATAATGCTGGTCTTTAGCCCGACTATCCTACAAGCACAAAAATCATGGCTACTTTGTGTACCCACCTTGAAGTCCTAGGATGAGTCAAACACCTTTAAGATCTCCACAAATAAAACATTTGTGTTCCTGAAAATTGAGGGCAGATAACAGACGTTCCATGCTGTTGTGGGATTCTTTCATTTAAGCCGAGTGTCCAACAGGGATTATGAAACCTTATTTCCGTTATTCAGAAGAACTGCCTTTAGACTTTTGTTAGACGAGATAATAAAAAGTCTTAATTCCATGGCAACATACTTCATACCCATTAATTTCATCAGTTTAGCAATATTGTTACAGTAGATCAGTGAAGACGCTTCATCGAACATAAAGAATTTTCTTAATTTGCTCTCGCGTTCCCGATACCAGTAGAACGTTGTTACGTTATTCTTGGGGCAAATAGATATTTACCTCGAAGACTAGAACCCAGCAGCTGGGCCGAGTCCTTAAAAAGGTTCAGGTCTCATGTCAAGTCGTTGAGTTCGGCTTGGGTCAATGGCACTGATCGGTCGTCCTCTTCTGGCTCGTATGCACCACACTCACCTGTATCAGTAATGTCAGTAGATTCGGAATCAAAACTAGATTTTATGATGATATCCGGCTCATGAACAGGAACATCTGGTTCATGGGGGATTGGCTTTATGGCAAAAGGAACACAGGGTATTAAACATGGTGCTTGTTCTTGTGATTGATGTCTTTTAAATTCGTCAAGCAGAAGTAGCAGTCGGTAACGTGAGCTTTCCCTTCCCTCCACACCATTGGTACACCAAATGGCATACTCTTTCTTTTCCTATTCCTCTAATCCAGTAAGTTCTCCCCCATGTTTTGCAGCAGATATGGGGAGCAAATGCCTTATCCTGGTCCCCTAGTTTGACTCCAAAATAAGCGTAATAAGCCTGTTTCACAAAATCCGTGTCACAAACTTGGATCAGGTGACATGCCCAGATTCTATAAACCAAAAAGTTTATAGCCAAGGATAGAAGACGCGTCGACATAAAACAAAATTTTATTTACAAAAAGGGATATAATATAATAAAGGGATCTGCCCTAGGTTGAGTTTCGCTCCTGAAGGAAATAGTATTGCCCCAAAAAAGGAAATTTATGGACTAAATTGTTAACTTAATAGTTAACTTAAATTTGACGGGCAGCTACGACAATTACATATGATTCCAAATAGTGGTATATCCTTCCCTCAAAACTAATAAATGAATCCTTATAGATGTACCGCAAACCCCAAAATTATATCTATATACATACATCACATTAATAGTATTAAAAGGTGCAGGTTTGACTAATTATTTTAAAGTATGAACTAGTTTACTCTAAATCAAATTAATTCAAAAACAGTCATTTTAAACTATCACAGATGAGCATTAAAAATGTTTGATAAGGAATCCACTTGAAAATGCCAATATATTCAAACAATAGATAATCATAGGAAAAACCTTAAAATTAATTACAACTTTGATAGATCGAGCTAAGGAATAACATTTTGCAATATATAAATAGACTTAGAGTATGGAAGTTACAAGAACTCAAATATGTAGACACAAAAATAACGCACATATGATATTTCTATCTATATGAGACCATGGAGAAAGAAGGTTGAGCCACAAATGGAAAAGGGAAAAAGGGAAGCACTCTCCGGTAACGTGACTACAATCCACCAACGCGCAATGTCTGACCATATATATATATATATATATATATATATATATATGAAGGCTTATACAAAAAATAAGGGCCATTCACGACTACCAAAATCACGCCTCGTATGGGCCACACAAAACAAGGACACCACACACGGTTGTCCTACCAAAAATGCACGAGAGGTACAACCCTCGCGGTAATCCCGCACAAAATACGATAAGGGGTACAACTCTGCTGGTTGTCTTACACCAAGTCAATAAATCACAATAGCCTTAAATCAAAATAGCCTTTCGAGACGCACGAAACCGGAAAATAAGTGCACGAAATCCGTTCTGCTCCTGAACACAACTTTCTTCTCCAAGCACGAAAAAAATGGTCTGTCTTCTGTGAAGAATGAAGGCCTCGACATCGAATTCCATGGAACAAAAATAAATATGGATCGTTTAAAACCCCAATGCTATATCAACATATAATGAAAATTCTTAACTCTAGATATCAAATAACTTTCTTTCATAACAAAATCGCAATCATTGTTAATCCAACTTTTAGGATGACGTGCTAGCCTCAAAATAATCGAACGAAGGTCATACGTTATTACGTCATAGCCCTCATTAGAACAAAATGCAAAGTATTAAATGTTACGTGTATGACACATACCCATTAATTTCATCAGTTTAGCAATATTATTACAGTAGATCAGTGAAGACGCTTCATCGAACATAAAGAATTTTCTTAATTCGCTCTCCCGTTCCCGATACCAGTAGAACGTTGTTACGTTGTTTATGTAGCTGGTAGATGTTTCTCTTGAATACGAGAACCCAGCAGCTGGGCATACTCCTTAGATAGGTTCAGGTCTCATGTCAAGTCGTTAAGTTCGGCTTGGGTCAATGGCACCGATCGGTCGTCCTCTTCTGGCTCGTATGAACCATACTCATCTGTATCAGTCATGTCTTAAGATTCAGAATCAGAACTAGATTCCATGTTGACATCAAGCTCAAGAACAGGAAAATTTGTTCCATGGGTGATTGGCTTCAGGACAGAAGGAACATCAGGGTATTGAACATGGTGCTTGTTCTTGCGATTGATGCCTTTTTAATTTGTCATGCAGAAGTAGCAGTCATTAGCGTGATTTTTCCCTTCCCTCCACACCATTGGTACACCCAATGGCATACTCTTTCTTTTCCTATTCCTCCAATCCCGTAAGTTCTCCACACATGTTGTGCAGCAGATATGGGGAGCAAATACCTTATCCTGGTCCCCTAGTTTGACTCCAAAATAAGCGTAATAAGCCTTTTTCACAAAATCCGTGACTTTCGCTTGACGGTCTGGAAGAACCACGTGTCAATAGATGAAACAAAATTTGTTAGGATGGTTTTTACACTTCCGATCCATCATACTGTACAACTAGACCTAAAAAGAGAAAGAATAACTAGTTATTTAATGTAACCCATGAACAGCTGTGGTAAAAACAAAGCCCATATACGCTTGGATGATAGCCCCATTTGGGAAAAGTATGCTAAAATAAAAATAGAGTATATCTTAGAAAACAGATATGATCAAAGAAAATGAATGATATTTTTTTAATTCAGCACGCAAAAAGATCCTAAATCAGTGAAGAAAACCCTTGACCTTTGAAAAAATGTTTTGAAATGCAAGCCAGTGTTATAGAACATATTTTTCCGATATGACGGAAAAATATGATCGTGATAAATCCGTAGACATTACCTTAATATTAAAAATGCATTTGATTCAGTTCACCATAAGTGACCTTGCAAAGATTAAGAGGGAGACTTTACGATGGATTGAGAAATAGCTTACAAACCGTAGATAATGAGTAGTAATAATTAGAGAATCGTCTACATTGGCAAAATTATTATCGTCGTACCTTAGATCTAAGTCGTGGCTCCGGTATTATTCGATAAAATAAGTGGTTACGTTGTTTAAATAAATCGTGCGTTTACATTTGCAATATGCAAATCAGTTCTGTTCTCCTTATCTGCAAAACGATATCTCTATATTGGAAACAGTACTGCAAAGAGCGACGAAGATCATTCCTGAGCTGCGAAACAAACCGGATGAAAACGCTTAGGGAATTGAAATTCGGTCGGTTGAAGATAAGTGCCTTTACGGCCAATTGTTAGAAGTTTTCAAAAATTTGACTCGCGTTCTGAACGCGCTGAAAATATTACACGAAATGATTTGAAATGAAAGCATTATCAGAACAATATAGTGTGAAACAATTTTTAATTATAAATCGTGTCAAGTTAGAACGTTCTTGCAACTAATGTAATTCAAATTACGTTAATATACATGTTAAAAAAATGGAGGAACACCTATTTGATTATTAGAACACATGTAATGAAATAATGGTACTAAGTTTTTTTGTTATTTTTATCAGTATAGATATCATCTGACGACCAACTTACCTTCCCGAGTTTCTCTACGACTAGCCATAGAGGATAGCTATGGCTTTTTAATGCCCTTGATTCTATAATTTAAGCTATTCACTGAACCATTATGGAATTCCTGTAAGGACAACGACAAAATCAGGACTGTAGCAGACGCAATTTAATATAATAAAATGGACATGGCAGGGGCAAATCGAGGAAGCAAAGGACAACATCAACTATCCCAAAAAACTAGCTATATAAAATGATGATATCTACTATTAATATCGATACTCTCAACGTAATAGGAATTGGAAAGAAAATGATAAGAACTGAAATAATTGTTAGAAAATGTTTTTAAACTAAACTGAGGAGGAAGACTACTAATTAATGTAACGTGGATTTTAATTATTTTAATGATAAAAAGTCGTAACAAACTATATATGCTATAAAAAATAGATGAAATATACAGAAAAATATAGCAAATAAAACTTTTTGAATTTCATTATACCTGAATATGTTTTTCTTAATAGATCATTTATTACTTTCTCTATTTCATTAATGCTCTATCTTAACTTGTATACCCTGTAAAGTTAATTTTCCTTGAAAAACCATAAAACTATTTCAGTTTGTTAGCAGTTAAGGTTTTAATTTTAGTAACAAAATATGTAAATTAACCGATATTACAAACTATATTTTTTATTCCCTCTCCAATTTTTTTTGTTGTCATCTTTCTTTGATCCAAGTAAGCTTACCGGCCAAAAAATTACTCCCGTACATAAAAGTTCAAACTATTTTTAATACGCAAGGTGGCTATCTTTTATCCGGTTAACTTATCTTAATTTCATATATCTAGTTTTTCGGACATTGTTTGCCTCCTACTAGAAATTCGTGATCATATTATTTTAGTGGCTCTCAGGTGTTGCTAACGTTTAAGAATTGTCAGTTGTCAGATCGGGATTCAATGTGATTCAGGTCAATATTTTTGTATTTTTTATTTGGATTAACGACCATTCTATCGAATTTCATGTCAACCTACAGGTTTTGACTGAAATAGGGATCAAATACAGCAAAACTGTTAAATACCAAATTAATTAATACTTCCTTGATGCAACTTTCTTTCTAAGCATATCTAATCTCTTGATTCTTAGGATGATATTTGGGGAAATTATAAAGTGACCATTGCAAAAGATTCACTCATTGCTCATAACTTGTTCCTCCTAGTGTTCTTTATAAATTATATTCTCTCGTTTCTTCTTTCTGAGCCTTCAGCCAAGGAAAGCCCATTTGGTTGCTTTTTAGACTCAGACTCTGTCACAGGATTTGAACAAATTGTTTCAAGGAGCAGTTTGACGTCCCTGTTGCAGAACCCTGAATTTATTCCATCGAACTCTCTCTACTTAGAATTGATAATAAAGTTAATCGTCACAAGGCGATATTCTAGCTTGAGAAGAACCGATTCATAACAGAGAGAGACTTTGGTATGCTGACCAAAGTCTCGTGCTCTCACATATTTTGATTTATGACCTCAAGACCTTCAAAACTTTCAATAATTCCCGGAATAACTTAGGGAAGACCTTCGCAATGATATCAATCGAAAGGGAATGTAAGGTGGCATAAAGGTATCAAATCTCGTTAGAATCGGCCGAATAGTTACGATGTTATTTGCCAAAACAGAATAATTCCGGAGGTACCTTGGGATGACCTTGCCAATTATACCCTTTGGAATAGAATGTAAACAAAAACAACATAAGATTTGCAAATTTCGTTAGAATTAGCTGAATAGTTAGAATGTTATTACCCACCCACCCTCCAACAAAAGCAAAGCGAAAACCGATGAACCGATGGACCGACCGTCCGACATCGTGAGATATAGAGTCTCACGCGACTAAGCATACATGACTGAAAATGGTTCAAGGATGAACGCCCTTTATTTTATAAAAAGTCACAAAGTAAAAAAGAGATTAGGGGAATGAAATTTAAAGTAAATATAAAAGTGAAAAGATCTTGCTTGGTTAATATAACATATTTCACTTCATTTCATCGTGTTTTGGCTAATATTTGAAACTTACTGGTTAAACTTTACGTTTTTTGTACCATTCTTCTCTTTTCCCTTAAAAATTTGTAAGAGAAGAAAATTGGTCACGAATTTTATTTTTCTCTTGTAGATTTGTCTTTTCTTAGGAATTAATAAAAAATTCTTCTTTAAAAATAATTAATTTTGTTATTTTGTTCTATATTTTAACTTCAAAGAAAACTTTTGTCTCGAATTAAAACAAACTCCTGAAGACAACACTCACAACTCATCTATTCTAGCTTGGTGGGCGGGAAAAAACATATCCTAATGTCCAATGTTCACTCTCTCATTAATTTAATAAATCCGCATAAATGATTTATAATACCCCATAAACAAGCATAAATACAAAGAAAGATATAAACATAACCAAGAAAACGAATTCCTAGGAAGGATTCATCAACATTTTGGGGGTGGTTTGCGTCGTTTAGCATTTTATAGAACTTGGTATTTTGGGGCATTATTAACGACAAGGCTCACACCTCAACAACAAATATTGGTCATGGACAGAAAACTGTCTAGAACTTAATCCGACTGCAAATGTATGGCTCATCTTCAAAAGGATGGTTTGAAAAGCTGAATCTCAAAATGCTCTGACAAACTACAATGGTTATTAAATCAAAATTAGAGAAGCTCCGCTCAGAATTTAATCCGGAATTTGATATTCTACCATAGAATGGACAGAAGTCATTTACTTTTATCTTTATTACAGAAGGTGGAATTAAAGCAGGGCTACGTATATATAGCATTATGATTGTCCTGTCAAATGCCTAAAAATATGGGACCGTCTTGATAAATAATTGTAAGAAATAATTATCATCATGCAATAAACAATTTCCCTGAGAAAATGTTCATTATCACATCACCTTATACAAAACAGAATAAAATTGATACTTTTATGCAAATTAAATCAACAAATATCAAATCCTATGATAATTATGTGCATTAGACATATTTGGTGCAAATGAGGAATCCAACTATGCAATTTTACCAAGCTTTTCTAATATATTTTCCTTGGTTTTCTGATAGTCTATTCAACAGTTATCCATTTAACATCCATTTATAACAGTCCAAATGATCACCCAAGAGTTTTTATTTAAAATATTTGTAAATTTGAATGGATTTCTCTTTATCCTACTCGAAAGAATTCCAGGCGAGTGTTAATTCATATTAATTACTATAGCGGATATCTAGAAATATGCTTTCAATGTTAATTCATTTTAAAATGTTGCAAAACGGTATAATTTATTACAGGTGTGAATTGGCTCAAAAATATTAATTGGATGATGTAGTGTGAGCAGAATTGATAATGGACATTTATTTTATGATTTTCGTTTATTTTTTTTAGAGAGAAGAAAGAGCTACAGGGTTCAGGTGGGATAGAAATTTATTGAAGACCAAAGGGGTTATTTTCACAAATAAATCGTAAATCAGTTTCATTCAACTTGAATCAGAAAAGTGTCGAAAAGCACCTCAAACGTTTTCATGAAAAGGAATTTGATCTGGAAAGTGAACTTTTTACTAAGAATGTTTTACTCATGTGCATGGTTAGAGTAATTGCGCTTCATAACGAAATATTTTATCAACAGGCAAGAAATGCAACTACACAAACATAAATTTCAACCTGATAACACTAATGACAACTTATTATCTAAGGGATTTTTTAGAGATTTTAACACTGAATACGAACTGGATTACATATAACGGGTTTTTCAGAGGTTTTGTTACATACTGTCTTCTGAACTTTTAAGAGGTTTACGTATGTGAAAGGAAAAAGGTCCTTAAAGAATATTAAAGTTCTACTTTTCGTTCAGGCCTTCGTCAAAGTCCTATTTTTGTTCACGAGTAAGCACACTGCCTCCATGATGAAGCTCGGCTTCGTGGCTTCGAATGGTCAGAAAATGCCGCCGGTGTTGTTCGCGTCGCTGTAACAGGCTCAGCGGAGCAGATTACCGGTACATCTTGACCACGAAATTCATGCCCTTGTGTATGAAGCTCAGAAAGACGACGAAGTACGTCTTTCAGGGACAGGTGCCTGGGCCCACACGGACAAGACCATTCAAGAGTGGTTGAGGTAGAACAAGAACTTCTGGTCGAAAGACTTTTGTCGGCCACAGTCGCCCGCCATCTACCCTCTCGAGTACAGTGTGTGGGCGCGTTTGTCGAGAGCAAAGCCTGCAATGCCCTCCATGATGACGTTGCCGACCTGAAGTCCTGCGTCAACCTCGTATGGGCCAGTATTAGGAAAGACTTCATTCGCAACGTGTGCGCAGCCTCAAGGCCCCGTCTGGTGCGCGTTTTCCTCGCCGAGGACAAACATATTGATTACTATTACAAAAAAACACATTTATATGTTAAAACAATAAAACATGTCTAACTGCATGAAAACTATCATTGTCTCATTTGTTAAGAGCCTTCTAACTAGCGTGACAGGACGTTTGCAATACTCGGTAACTAAAGTGTAGTGAGATGTTGCTTATCAATTTTTAAATCTATAAGCCAAAGTTGCAGCATAAATAATTTACTCCAAATGCCCTGAGAATTCTGTCAGTCAAATGTTAAAGAAAGGAAGTGTTTTAATATCTTTGATGGTTCTGTGGAGGTAAAATTGATGCTTTTCAATTTTAAGCATTAACATATATGTATTCGGATTATACAAAATGGATTAAGCTTATAATATCTCCACGTCAAAAGGCAAGCGACATAGGAAATGGACCGAACAACAATAGATAAATAAACTGAAACTACTTTCTCCACTGTTAGATTCATCCCTCGCAACAAACCATGCGTACCAGGTTAGGTGGAATCAATCAATGTTATGGAGCTGATTCGTTTGCAAGATTATTTTCATTTGTGTAGTAAATTTGCTGAAAATATTGAAGAAAACGGTCTTCTTCTTATCATCTTATTCTTATTAAAACTACCCCTGCACCATTTTTTTCGCATCCGTTACACTTATGAGCAACGTAATAATGTGTTTCGCATGATAATTTAATTTCGTTTACGACTTGAGCAAATTCGTTGCAATAATAAGCATTGAAACTTGTTCCCTTTATTTGATACATTTTCATTTCTCATTATTTTTGCGTGTACGAGTTAATTATTATAAAACTCTCTCTGTAAAAAGATTTTATTGATTATATTATACTAAGGATAAAAGTAAATAAAACAAATGACATCTGAAAATCTTTTAAAATGTGATTATCAAACAAAGTGGTCAAGATAGGAGAAAGATAAATTAACATCTACCCCCATATTGCGGCTTCTGAACCTGTACAAATTGTTTGGATTCCGTACTGATACCAGCAACGATCGCATCCGTTGCGTGTTGCTGGAGTACGAAGAAGATAGTAATAGCTATCCTATCGCTTATGCGATCCGGAATCTGTTACCGCGTGAGAGAAATTATGCGGTAATACTACTTGAGCTCCTGCAATAGTTTGGGTTGTAAAAAAGTTAAGAATGTATCTGATAGGTCAGGAGTTTGTGATCTAAACGGATCACCATCCTCTGGCGTACCTAAGAAATTGTAAAAGCCAAAATGAAACGCTTATGCGCTGAAGTATGCTTTTGATAGAGTATCATTTCTGATTTTCGTATTTAAAAAGTAGTGAAAACTGTGTAGCAGATAGTTTTAGTAGAAATCCAGTAGAGGACCCTCCTCCATCAAGGTATAACTCCATTCCTCATATAAGTTCGTGTATATATTTGAGCTCGTTGCTCGACCAGGTAAAATTTCTTTTGTGCGTATGCACTCATTTCAGTGTATTGTTTTTATATACGTGTTATCATTATTGATTATTTGTGTGTTTTTGTTATTATTTCCTTGATTTTCACTCTGCTTGATTGATTGATTCCTTATTCGTTATTGTGGTCTTGTCTTTAAAAAAACTGTATATATTTTAATTTTTTAGTTTCCAATTAATCCCAATTTCTGTAAGTTTTATCAATCGCCTTGGATAAAATGAACTAGTCCTTTACTTTGATGGCCCTTCTTTCGGCTGACATTTAATACTGATTGTTTTCCCTTCCCTTACGCGTCGGGAAAACGCCATCTTTGGAAGGGAGACATGCTTGGAAATAGAAGTCAAAGTGAAATATACCCTTAATTTGCCCCTTAAATTCTTTCTCTCACTCCGTTCTAAAAATCTAACTACACTTGAGGTAACGTGAGAGTCCAAAGAGCGAGAAAAGAAAGAAAGAATTGGAATATCCGCCAGCTGCCTCGCAGGCGCAGTGAATTAATTTCAGCACGCTTAAAACTTTAATCTAATCGTGAAAACGCTAATCTTTGGACTTTAGAGGCTGCTTGTCGAATTTCTCGCCCACATCGTTGGAAATCATTAGGACCTTGAGCGGGCAAAAATCGCTAATCTCTCTAAGCGCCAAGAGTCCTCTTCTAGACGTCTTTGTCCTCCAGCGATTGAGCATTAAAAATGGCCCTTATATAAATACCATGAGTTTTCGAGTCTCTGGTCAGATTAATAACCCGTCGCCTTCAGTTCAGATCGATGTGTCTGTTTACTCAAGTTTCCCATTATTCGGTTATACTTCAAGATCGGATCTCACCAGGCAGACCCATCTCTTTTGTGAAGCGTAACTGTGTTCAGAGCAAGCCTTGAATCGTTTTCGTTCCCCAAGGATTGGCCGGGATTCTTCTCGTCTCATTTGCCCCCCACCCCCCACCCCCGCTCAAGGATCTCCAGTTTCCAATGTGAGACTTCTTGCCGAGCCGCTTCAGAGTCTCTATTTAGAGGTTGTACTTCTCTGGAGCAGAGAAGTGAATTAGTCTTCTGGTCCCCTCGCTCCTTCATCCTCGTCACTATTAAGATATTTGACCTGGGGCTAGGTCCATTGGCCTTCTACATTTCTTGCGTTGACACGCTGAAGGATATTCAATCAAGAGCCACGTCAGCTGGTCTCCTCCATTTCTCGAGCTGACCTCATTAAGGTAAAACGATCATTTGCTTTAATCTCACGATAATCGACCCACTTTCAAACATTTAAATATTCCCTTTGTATAATTGATTTCTAATATTCCATTTAAAAGCTGATTAACGAGTAATTAAAGTTCCCCGATTGTCCATTAATCTGTATTCTGTCAGATTTGTATTTTATTTACATTACCTATATTTCCCGTATGTATATATTATATATATGATAACTAGTGACTCATTAAAATTATAGTTTTGGTTTTCATTCTTTAAATATACCTTTGAACTGCAACTTGGTAAACTAAGTTAAGTGCTATCGGCCTCTGTAGTAAATCGCAATCTTATACTTTGTAACTAACGGATTACTTTTACGAAGCGAACGTACTTGTAGGTAGCAAGGACGTGTACGTAAATTATAGGATATATGTATGTATAATTGTATATATACATATTTCTTTGGTCTTTATCTCTTACCTACCACCAAGAGATACAGATATATATATATATATATATATATATTTATATATATATATATATATATATTATCTAGTGAGGTGACCTATTCCTCGAAAGATACTGTACTGTTTAAACAATGGTGCCCCCAGAACGCACTCGTTAGAAAAACATGGAGAGCAATTGGACTGGTGTAAAATAAAGATAATACCGTAATCCTAGCAATCTCCAAACCGCTGATAGTTACTTATATTAGAAGATTTATATATAAAAGAAAAATAGCCCAAATTAAATACCAAAACAAATATACAATTTATTCCACCTTCCTCATATTCCCGAGCCCCAAAGAATAATTCCTGCCCTACTTAATCCAGTGTCCATTATAGATTAACTGTTTTATGCAGTTTTAACCCTAATTTCAATGTATCTTCATGTTAAGCAATTCCATTCCATATAGGTATGTTAATATATTTTTTAACATCTAACTAAGCATGTTTCCCAAGCGCTGTCTTTAAATACTTAAGGTACAACATCCGCCTTAATGATGATATAGGTGTATATCGAAACACGTCAGGCAAATAAATATTTTGTTTTGCGCACGGAAATAGTTTCCTGCCCTTGTTCGTTATTACTTTCCTAATGAATTTTGGCGAACTTATCCAAGGGACAACTCACGAACAAAAGTGGAATAGAAAACAAATCGAGAGACTCAAGAAGAAAATAATTAATGCTAAATTTGCAGTCACTTTCAATAAAATATATTACGAAGAGAATCTACTACACAACTATACGTATATATTTATATTAATATATACATATATATATATATATATATATATATATATATTTATATGCGGTTAGGTAAGGGTAATAATAAGTATTCCTTAATCCGCTAGAGAAGTCTCCTGGAGTTCCTTAACCCTTTTCAGGAGAGTTGCATATAAGACAAGGCAACCATCCATTTCTCTAGAAAGACCGATTTCAAGAAGCCTTTTAAATAAGATAATGTTTAAATTCAACGGAAAAGGAAGAAAATGTGAATTTATCCAAAAATTCGAATGAGGGAAGATCCACGGGAATATTCACATTTTTTCCATTTTCTGTTTAAGTTAAAAGTTATTTTATTCAAAAGGCCCCTTGAAATGTCTTTATTTAGAGTAAGGGATGGTTGCCAGGTCGTATATGTAACTCTCCTGAAGAGGTTTGTTGAATTCCCCGGAACTTCTCTAGCAGAATAAGAAAATCTTATTATTACCCTTGGATAATCGCATTGAATAGAACGTTAGTGTCCATTTATCAATATATATATATATATATATATATATATATATATATATATATATATATATATATATATCAGAGAGAGAGAGAGAGGAGAGTAAGATACGCGCCGCCTCGCCCATCAATAGAGATAGAGAGTGACAACAGACACCTGGGCGACTCATTTTGTCTGCGCTAATGGAGATGCGAAATTATGAGACGCCGTGGGACGCTACGATTACCTGAAATGCGGCCATAACAGAAAGCTGTGACAAGTGTGAGAGCACCCAGAAGGTCCCATCTGAAGTAGGACAAAGTTCGCCTCGCCGTTTAAGAACCTTCTCGCGCTTGCACTAAAAGGCCGAGTCTATTCTCGTCTGCTGATGCGTCTTTCCCTAGAACCCTCCCCTTCGGACGGAGGAGGGGAAACCCCATTCGACACCTATAATTTCTCCGGTGCCAGAGTTGAAAGGCAGTATCCGTCGTCCTTCCTGTCCCGTCAGTATCCTCTGTCCGCGCCCGTGGGTACCCACTATTCGCGTTCTGTTGGACTCTGCACAATTCTCGCAGAATCAATGTCTCAGTATTCTCGTTAATTCACGTGAGTACACCTTGACTCACTTTCCCGGCTCCTCGAACGTAGCTCGCTCAATCTCGATTCGTGTTACTCGGAAGCAAGTTTTAAGTTCACCCCCGTAATACTCATTATCCAGAGACTATTGTTTGAACTTTGCGCCAAGGCAAAGATTACTCCATTGACCTAAATCTTCGAGGTAACAGCAACGCGCGACTCTCCTGTGCAAGTGCTCTCTCTGTCCCCCGCCCCAACGTGTAAGCCTCATCATCAGCTGAGTTACGCTCAAGGTCCTTTGAGCGTTCCTCGGTCAATATTGTCCGTATGTTTGTACTGTGACCGTCCTCACCACGTCTCTCCCACCCCGTTTTTCTGTTATCCCGGAAGTCCAAGAGAGTCGACTATTGCCCATCTAACTTTCAGTTAATTTGCACTGTGTTTATATTGTAAACTTCCCACGCACTCGTAAAGCAAAAAGGGTGAATTTAAACCTATTCTACGACATCTATATTAATTTGGTGGAGGAAGTGCGGGGTTAAACTACGACAATATATATATATATATATATATATATATATATATATATATATATATATATATATATAAATATATATATATATAAATATATATATATATATATATATATATATATATATATAAATATATATATATATATATATATATATATATATATATATATATATATATATATATAAATATATATATATACATATATATATATATATATATATATATATATATATATATATATATATATATATATATATATATATATATATATATATATATATATATATATATATATATAAAGGGTGTTCCATTAAGACGGATCGCAGTTACCAGTAAATATACATTGCAGCAAAATATATATTGAGTTTTTCTGCCTCTTTCAACACTACTTTCAATCATCAATATATTAATGATTGGGGGCAGGGCCAAATTTCACGGGTTAAATAACATATAAACAACAATAACTCAGCTATAAATTGATGTATTTAAAAGAATTTAAAAAAATGAATTAGAGTATAGCTGCTGTGAAATAATAGTTTCATCAAAGTAGCCGCTCTCAGCTTAATTTCGGCCTTGAAACGGTTCTGGAACCGGTCGCATGCGTTTTCCACTCTGTTCCTAGGAAGATCTTCAAACACCTCAATGATGTTGGCTAAGAGCTCGTTTTTGATGTTTTAGGCAGAGCTGTTGGTGCGATTGCGAGTTTGGAATTAAAATAACGCAAGCCTTATCACTGTGGTATATCCTTGAGTTCGTGAATTAGATGAGGAAACTTTCAGAATAAACTTTAAAATTAATAGAAACTTAACAAGGTTAAGGCTCTGAATGGTAAACTGGTTTAGGAAAAGCATTACTTTGGAAACTTTTAGCTATTAGAAAGATCCGAATACCAAAAAGAAAGAGAATCACAGCGCTCCTTTCCAAATGTAAATTTAAATTTGAGCTGCATGCTATTGGCAAATTGAATGAAGTTGTTGAATGATTGTTCAGAATTGAAAAAATGAAAAGTCACAGCGGCTGTAGAACCTGGTTTAAAATGACCCTGCTGTTGATTAATCAACTTTTAATTAATCGTTTTCATCAAGATGTCTGCAAACATCGAGAGCAAAGTGCCATCGATAACAACACCATCTATTTAACCATTATTCTTATTACACTAGTCAACAATGATTTGTTGTACCAATGGTGTGGGGTGAGCTAACAAATCATGTTTTGGATTTTTTTATTTTGATGACAAATATTGCAGGATTCTCAAATAAGAATAAGTCAAAAATTGTATATCCAGATTGTAAGTCAGCTATAAAACCAGTCCTCCTTAGTATGGAGATGCCAAACTCAGTTCCTCCATCAGCTAGTGCAGTTAAAGAAGATGATTCATCGCCTGAAGAGGAGGATAACAATGACGATGAAATGTATGATGATGATTCTAAGGAAAAGAATATCCAGTTGATAAATCAAGAAAGATTGAATGATTTAGTGATGGATTTCTCATTGACAAAGGAGACCGCAGAACTGCTGCGCTCCAGACTACAGCAAAGGAATCTTCTAGACGACGGTGCAAAAATATCTACTTTTCGTAAAGGCCATAAAGCCTTAGCTGCCTTCTATAAAGGAGAAGTGGTGCTTGTTTCTGTTATCATATTAATAGTCTCATGAATCAGCTAGGAAAGGAGCATATACCTGATCAATGGAGACTATTCATCGATGCAACCACTGCTAGCCTAAAAGCTGTGTTGCTACACAATAATAACAAAGATTCTTCAATTCCTGTTGCACTTATTGTTGGGATGATAAAGACATAGGACTCAATGAAATTTATTAGGGAAGGTGTTCATTACTCGCATGATAAGTAGAATATATGTGGTGATCTAAAGGTAATTTCTTTTGTTCTTTGACTGCAGCTAAGATATACAAAGAATATGCGCTTCTTATGCCTATGGAACAGCCGTGATGACAGGAATTATTATATTTTCAAAAGATGTCCCGAAAGAGAAGAACACATAGTTGCTCGATAGAATGTGAAGCATATGCCTTTGGTACATCCACAGAAGATGTACCTTCCACCACTTCATATCAAACTTGGCATTATCACGAACTTTGTTGAAGCAATGGTCAATGATTCGGATGGATTCCAGTATCTCAAAGAGAAATTTGGTGCAAAGAAAACCAATGCTAAACTTAAAGTGGCATTTTCGAGGTGCTTGAGATTAGAGAATTGATACGTGACATGGAGTTCAGAAAAAACTAACTCCATTTCACTTGTCCATGTAGTGCCAACTTCCTTGGTAATCATAGGGCTGTAAACTATGAAGAACTAGTGGACACCATGCTAAAGGCCTATCAACGATTGGCGTGTCGGATGTCTCTTAAGATGCATTTCTTACATTTGCATCTAGATTTCTTTCCATCTAATATGGGTGATATTACTGAAGAGCATAGAAAAAGGTTCTTCCGAGATATCGCAATGATGGAAAGCAGGTATTAAGTCCCCTTCAACAAAAACGTGATGGGTGACTATGCTAGTTCCTACACCGGGAGGATCCAATATCCAAGTACAAGCGCAAGAGTCTTAAACATTTTTGAAGAAATTTATTGTTAGGTGAGTACTACCTCTTTTATATGTAATACATATCTTGTCTGGGTCTACAAAAGGACGTACTTAATGCCAAATAGGGTGCCCCGATTCCAATACTTTGCCCAGAAACGTCTCATTCTTCTCAAACTCGTAATAATTATACCATTAATTGATCCAAGATGACAAAGTGAGCCATATAGCCTAGTTGCATAACTAAGCTAGTTAGTTACAACAACATTTACTCAAGTATCAGAGACAAAGTTAAAATTTGTTGGATAACTTTTGTGTTTAATAGTTATTTAACACAAAAGTTATCTACCATCGCTAAAGTTAATGTTCTCTGATATGTCTAGGAATTAACTGATGGAAGGAAGAGTTGGGGTGTGGAAAGTTATGTTTGATAATTTTAATGATATCGAGGGTTTGCTCAAGTAGAAAATTCGTAAATAATACTATACATCAAAACTAGCCGAGAAAAGAAACAAATTGGAACGGTCTTAATATTTAGAATGTTTTTGACAAAAGATGGAACCTTTTTTCAATTATGAGTTTACTTGAGGCGAAAGGCCATATTAAGGGAAGAACATATTTTGCTATTTTATTAGATGGCAGATTATAATTAGCTAAATCAAAAGAAGTGGAATGTCTTCATCGTGGCATTTAAAAATCTAATAAAGTAACAAAGTTAGAGCCAAAAACATCCGAAGAACGGCATCTTTCTTAAATTTGAGGATCAAATGATTACTTATGTCCTTAGATCTTAGTACCAATGAGGGCTGCGATTCTCAGACCTTTTAAACTAATAGTTATCATAAAAAACGTGTCTTCTTTGGAAAGATGCTTTGTTTATTTAAAATAATGAGAGCGTTACGGCTTTAGCGTGGAAGATGACTTAATAATCATTTTTGCCAAAGTTATTTTTGCAAAGGAGGAATTTAAATTTAAACTTCCGAAATAGTTTGCGAAATTCTTAAGCAAAATATGAGAGTGATAAACGGATATCTTGAAATTTACTGTTAATGGGGAAAACTTTCAATTCGCTTATTAATTTTTCAAAAAGAAGGAAGTAATTAATTTCTAAAAATTTAAGAAAGGGCAGGAACAATTCAAACCTTATGACAAAGAAAAATTATTCTCAGCCAGGTAATGAGAATTCTGAAAGAAAATTTACTGTGCCATCACTGGGATGAAACGAGGGCGAGATAAATTAAGCCTGATGAGGTTGCCATCATGAGTTTGAAAATAGAATTGGCAAAACGTTATGTGTATTGGCTTGAGAATACAAAAATTTACATAACTTTTCCAAAGTTTTTGTTTCTCTTATTTTTTTTAGTGTTTCTAATACTAAATTTTTAGCTGATTCCATAAAATAATGCCATTTTAAAGATATAACAAATTATGCTAATATAAAGAAATGTATAGGATACAGGTAAAGCAAACCTGCATTTGTCGCTAATTTATCTACTTTCTTTTTCTGGCTTATATGATAAATATTGACTAAGTTGATTATGGCTACAAGAGTATGCAGAAATTCACCAAATTCGTTCTGTTTTGTCTGTGGTTTCTATGTTAGACCGAAACATCTATCACACAAAATTGTGAAAGGTGCAAAGTAATGGATTGTTATAGACTGTACTTTGGAATGAGTATGGTTACCAAGAAAAACCTTGGGCTCCTCATGTGATATGTGGAAGTTGTCCAGCAAATTTAGATGCATGGCTGAGAGGTGCAAGAAAAGCAATGCCATTGGCTGTGCCAAGAGTTTGGCGAGAGCCAAAAATTCATCACGATGATTTTTATTTCAGCATGATTGACATATCAAAGTACAGAAAAGTTAACGGAAGAAAATCCATTCCATATCCCAATATTTCATCCTCTATTGCACCTGTGCCACATGATGATACCTTATTGGTTCCACGGCCGGCAGAAAATGTAATTAAATCCTATCAAATTGTAAGCTATATTCTTTGTAACAGAATATAAACTGAAATATTTAAAACATCTAGCTAAGGTTTCTTGTAATTTGATTACACATGCAATCCAAATTTATGCTCCAGCAATAAATGCACCTCTTTTTATATATATTTTTTCAGGTAAAGGGTATGATAGAGGTCTCACCAGGAGAGTCTGAAGGTTGTGACAATAAAGAAAATGGATGAAACGTTTTAGCAAATAATGACTACACGCTTACACTTTCCAAATCAAAGCGAATTGGATGATCTCATCAGGAACTTGGGTCTCACTAAGTCAGGAGCTTAGCTTTTGGAATCCAGACTTAATGAATGGAATCTGTTGGGGCAGGATTGCATATTAATAGTATACAGGAAGCGCCATGAGGAATTCGAAGTATACTTTGATATATGCGAGGATCTCTGCTTCTGCAAAGATATTTGTCGTAGAATGACCCTTGGCTTTGATCACTCTACGCTTTGACACCCTTTTAGTAGCGGTATGCTTTAAGGGGCGTGAGTTACTTCTATGATGAACTAGGCTTTGTTCTAAGAGTGCTATTTTAGTGGTTTAGTCCTTAAGGAAGAGCTATTTTTAAACACATAAGGATAAGAGGAAACACCAGAATCTACCAAAATAAACATGTATTATAAATTAAATATTACAAACCAACAATAAACACATTTCTATATTTGGCCTCAAAGATTTTTCAAAGACAAAACATAAACAAGTAGGCTTCCAATAAACATACCAATTGCCAATTAGTATTTTTTTTCACGACCCTATTTGATTAGCATAAAACATTAAATTAACGTACTGTCATCTACGAACACATATGACCTAGGTTCAAGAATAATGGTTTCTACTCTCCTTTAAAACGTGGGACATACTAAACTTCTACTATCGCAATTGAGATATAAATGTCATTGTTAACTTACAGGTAGGTATTAGGGATTGCCGGATGTCGCTGGAGGACTTATCTCTCGCTTTGAAGTGGTGTGGCCGCTGGTTGAAATTTTCGAAGAGGAAATGCTTGTCGCCTGTGACGGGGGCTGATTCTGCAACGTAATTAAAGAACGGGAGCTCGTTGGGGCAGGGTTCTTTCCCTCTCACTCTTACGGTGCTTGAGATGTGAGAATCACTCGAGTGTGAGCGGCTTTACTTTTCTTTAGTCGGACTTCTTTGCAGACGAAAAAGGCTTCTTCAAGATGGCACCGATATAAAACTTGACTATTCAGGTTAATACGGCCCTGAAAGGGGGGGATCGATTTTCTCAATCTGATCCTATCGTTTCTCACGGAAATAGTCTTGTACGGCTGAAGGATCGATCTTTACGAACTAATCTTTCTTCTGGCGAATCGACTTCTAATAATCTTCTTGTCTAGCCGATGGATCGATCTTCACGAACTAATCCTATTCTGGCGTAGCGACTTCAGATTATCCCCTTCTCTTTCTTTGTGGGGCTTATTTATAGGCGGATTGCCGCCCCATCTAAAGGGGAAAGTGACCAGGCCACAGATGCAAAGGGGATGGGGGGAGCGAATGGTGAGTTAGCATCTGGGGAGAGCGAGAATTCCTGAGGTGACACTGGGGTGCCCAAGTCAGCTCGCAAATTATAGGCTCGCAACCGCACCGCTACTTGGCGTGCCTTCTGACTCGCACCGTTTTTTTTTCCCTAACCACGGGTTTATGGGTCTCGTAGGTAATACGATCGTTAGAGCGTCGTTTAAGGACCTTAGGTGGTCGCCTTCAAACATATGTTAGCTCCAACTGCCCACAGCGGCGAGGAGATCACACATGGTAAGCATTTTCGCCGGCTACCTTTCCCACGCTTCGCCTCATGAAGGGAGGGGGGGGCTTGAATGTACCTATACTCCTCCAGGAGGCTTAATGTAGCCATTTCTCCACATTTACCTCCATTCTTAAGAAAATAACGGGAGGGGGGGGGTCCAATCCGACGCTTATAATAATATACATGGGTAACTTACGGAACATTATATTATACAATAAATTCTAGTTCACTCGGGAATGCCTCGATAACATTTCACCTTATCTTTCATTAATTCCTATATTACTGTGCCAACTTAGGATTTTCTTACCTACCCTCGGGTTACTCGCCTCTACTTACTTACAATTCTACTGATTTACACTTAACTTTGCTATAATACAATAGTTGGGCTGCTCCTTAATCGTCGACAGGGTTCCGACTTAACGAGTCGGCCATACAATTGTTGGACCCTTTTATATAGTGAATGGAGTACTGGTACTCCATCAAGAGTAAACTCCATCTCAGGAGTCTTCCATTCTTACACTTATTTTTACCTAAGTATGACAACGGTTCATGGTCGCATTCCTACTTAAACTCGCGCCCTATTAGATAATATTTGAATTTACCTATGGACCATATTATGGCCAAAGCTTCGATTTCGATAGTAGCGTAGGCTTTTTCTCTACTCAACAGTTTCCTACTGACATAAGCTATGGGATAGGCTGTTTCGTCATCTTCGTATTGAAGCAATACTTCGCCTAACCCGTCCCGACTAGCGTCCGTGCGAAGGCCAAAGATCTTGTTGGGATTTGGTAAGCGAAGAATGGGCGCAGTTAGGAGTTTTCCTTTTAGAACCTCCAACTGAGTTATTGCATGGGGGTTCCACGTAACAGGGTCTGCGCTGTCTTTTTTAACAAATCATTCAGTGGGGCCACAATGGAAGCGAAGTGTGGTACAAAACGCCTATAGAACGAGGCCGCTCCCATAAACGATCGGAATTGTTTCTTTGTTTTTGGCCGGGGCATCTTGACTATGGCGTCCACTTTTTCTTGCTGGGTAGTCAAGTGTTTTTGTCCTATTTTGAATCCCAGGTAGTCAATGGATTCGTAGGCAAAATAAAACTTGGTCGGACCGGCGGTTAGACCTTGTTCCTTCAATTTCTCCAGCAATGAGCGTAAGGCGTGTAAGTGTGACTCTCATGTACGGGTAGCTACGTACACGTTGTCGAAGTAAAACGACACGTCACTTAGTTCAGTGATAATTCGCCTCATCATCCTATTATAATTACTACCGGCTGTAAGTAGTCCGAAGGGTAGCCTGGTAAACTGTAACAGACCTCTCTCGGTCGCAAAAGCCGTCAGTTTTTTGGACTCCTTAGCGAGAGGTATTTGATAGTACGCTTTACACAAATCCAATTCGGTAATGAATTTAGCGTCTTCAAATAAATGGAGATTTTGATCTATTAGTGGGATGGGCTCGGCGTCGAAAACGGTCACTGAATTCAATTTTCGGAAGTCCACGCACATCCGAAATGATTGATCAGGTTTCTTAACCATTACTATGGGGGAGCAATAATCGGACTCCGATGGCTCTAAAATTCCCAATTTTAGTAAATTCCGGACTTCCTTATTGAAGGCTTCTCGTAGGTGGATCGGTAAAGGATATGGTTTGCTCCGAACCACTGAATTAGTTTTTAGTTTTATTTCATGGATAAAATCCTTGGCACATCCGGGGTTTTCAGAAATGACTTCTGGGAATTCCATGAGCAAGTTCAACATTTCCGCTTTTTGTTGAATTTCTTTGAATCCACGCGAGGGTATTCCGGGGTAGGTGAGAGCGAGGGAAGTTTGTATTCCTCGTCTTGTTCCACACACACGGTGTGTATGACTTGCAGGGGCGTACCCGGGTAAACGGCATCCATTAGGTTCTTCTTCGTCTAGAAGGGTAATATTCTTTATTCACGCGCGGCGGTGATATTTTTTTAGCATGTTTATGTGATAGGTTCTTCGCCCTGTTGGGGTATCTATCAAGTAATCGACTGGACCCCGTGCCTCGATTACCTCAAACGGTCCCTTCCACTGGGCCCATAACTTATTATTTTCGGTCGGGAGTAATAATAAGACTTCATCTCCTGCCTTTAATTTTCGAGCCTTTGCTTTCATTTAGAAATAGTCCCGGTATTTGGCTAAATTTTTCTCGGCGTTCTCTCGAGCTAAGCCAGAGCAGTATTCTAGGCGCTCGCGCATATCCATCACGTAGGCGTAAGACGATTTGATTTCTTGCTCGAGCTTCGCGTTGGAAAATAATTCCTTAAGAATACTCATAGGACCTCGCACATTTCTCCCGTATAATAGCTCAAAGGGCGAGAATCCTAACGTCCGATGAGGTATTTCTCGGCAGGCGAAAAGGGCAGCAGGCAGGTATCTGTGCCACTGTGTAGGGTTGTTTTGACACAACTTCTTCAATATATTTTGGAGAGTCCCGTTCAATTTCTCGCAGATTCCGTTAGCGGCTGGATGAAATGGACTCGTAAAAATTGGCTTGACTAACAGAAGTCTGTTAAAATACTCCATCAATTCTGAGGTGAATTGGCGCCCTCTATCAGATAGAATTGCTTTAGGCGGGCCTACTCGTGCAAAAATTGAAATTAATGCTTCCGCGCAGGAAATAGTGTCAATCTTCCGTAGGGCCACGGCATGTGGGAACCGGGTGGCACAATCCACTAGGGTGAGGATGTAGGAGTGTCCTCCACTTGAAGGGGGGTGAATTGGTCCCACCAAATCAATTGCCACTCGAAAGAATAGTTCGGTTATAACGGGCACCTTTTGTAAGGGAGCGGGAGGTACACGTCCTCTGGAGGGATCCTTCTGACACACGTCGCAGGATCGGCAATAGGCCACAATTTCCCTGGCGGCCTGGGGCCAATAAAAGTGTCGGAATATCTGCTGCGCCGTTTTGTTGTGCCCAAAGTGTCCGGCTAATATTCCATCATGCGCGGTATTCAAAATTCTTTGCGTGTATTCTTGAGGTACACACAGTGCTTTCTTGTTCTCCTTATCCTCCTCGCTGATAGTACGGTAGAGAAGTGAGTCTTCTACGATATACTGGATAGGCTTCTTTCCTTTCACTTGGGGAATTTCACCTTTAATAGCTTTCTCCCATAGAGGTTTAAGAGCGGGGCATTCCTTCTCAGCAATGGCGAAGGAAGTCAATTTGAACCCATTGTCTTCGAGGGTAATCCTCGGGGTCAACTTAGCAGGTTGCTCTTTCCTCTGGGCTTCTTGTGCCCGGGTGACTACTTGTTGGGCCACTTCTTGCTGGGGAATTAGGGGGTTTTGTCCGATTAGTACTGCGCAGAACTTAATCGGGGCTACTACCACGTCCGTCCACCTGGTGAAATATCTGCATTGTATATGACATCTCACGACGGGGAATCGATTGTCACGTCCTAAAAAGTCGTGGACGATTGCGAATTTCTTATGGGCAGGGTTTACTGGGGGCAGCAACTTGTCAGATACCACTATGCACGTGCATCCGGTGTCTCTGACTAAAGTGGATACTCGGCACCCATTAACAGTGCCCTCTTCAAATTGTAGGCCGCTTGGCGAACTTTTGTTGAATAGAAAGTTTACCTGTTGCTGGGGCCCTTCGGATGTTGGCTCGGGGACGTAGGACGAATCAGCTTGTCCTGCTGGGATCGCGGCAGTCAGGTTTTGCACCTGTTGTCTCGAGGTTTCCCTCAGTCGGGAGTTCTGTGGGCACTGGAAACTTAGGTGACCTATTATCCCGCAGGTGCAGGTATAACAAGTGACGGGCTTCCTGGGATACGTGCCGGTATTAGGGTATGATCCTTGTGGAATCCTAACTTCTTTTTGATTTTTTTCTCCTCCAAAATTTGGTTTATAAGTTCCTTTTGCGCTGAGAGCTTAAAGGGCTTCTTCTGTAAAGGCCTGGGTGGCGGCCCATTTTTCTTTGGGGAGGGAGCCTTCTCTTTCTTGTACTCCCTAGGATATAACCGATGATTTAACGCGTGGAGGTCAGCCTCGTCCAGGCACTCGTTGAAGGTAGAAGCTTTTCGGTCCTTAACGAATGCACGGATTTCCTGGGGTAGTGTACTTAATAACTGATCTCTAAGCATGAAGTCGACAACCGCAGCGACTTCGTTCTCTACCTGTTCTGACTCCATCCAAAACTGTAGGCTTCGACGAAGCTCAAAGCCAAAATGTTTGTATGTTTGTCCAGGTCTTATACGAGACTGCCTGAACTTCATCCTATATTCTTCCGGGTTAAGGTTTGTTGCTGAGAGAAGTTCGGCTTTGAGAGTGGAATAGTCCACAGTCGCTTCTGAGGGTAAAGATACGAATATCTCTCTCATCCTACGATTGAGTAGCGGTAACAGTCTGGCGACCCCATCTTCTTCTAGGTCCCAATTATTGACTTCAAATATTTTCTCAAAATGGGAGAGATATGAGCATAAATCTTCTTCGTCCTTGTACTCCGGGAGTTTCATGCTGGCCGCTGGTGACACTCCTGTTCTAGATGACACTGACTGCACCTCTAACTGGTCTTTACTAAAAGCTCTTTCGTGGGCCCTTATCTTCTCTCTTTCATCGGCTTCCATTTTCGTCTGTCCTCTTCTTTCATCAGCTTCCATTTTCGTCTTTTCTGCTTCCATTTTCATCTTTTCTCTTCTTTCTTCTCTTTCGTTTCTCTCTTTCTCCTGAATAAACGAACTCAGATCGGTTCCTTCCAGTCCGAGGCTTTGACCTTGCTTCCGATAAAGGTCAAACAATGCCATCGCGCTTATGTCAGTCATCTACCTTGATTTAATCAAGCCTTACCTATTCCACCACCGAAACTTACCACTTGGCCTAACAATTACCTTTAGATGATATCCACCTCTAACTTTACCAATTTCCCACTCGTCAAATATTCTATTATTCCTGGTGTTCCTTTTATGTGTTAGCTTTTCCTTAAATAGACACTGCTGGGTTCTTTCTAATATAAAACCTCTAGACCTGACACCACTTTTATTATATGTCGTAGAATGACCCTTGGCTTCGATCACTCTACGCTTTGACACCCTTTTAGTAGCGGTATGCTTTAAGGGGCGTGAGTTACTTCTATGATAAAGTAGGCTTTGTTCTAAGAGTGCTATTTTAGTGGTTTAGTCCTTAAGGAAGTCTATTTTTAAACACATAAGGATAAGAGGAAACACCAGAATCTACCAAAATAAAAATGTATTTTAAATTAAATTTTACAAACCAACAATAAACACATTTCTATATTTGGCCTCAAAGATTTTTCAATGACAAAACATAAACAAGTAGGCTTCCAATAAACATACCAATTGCCAATTAGTATTTTTTTTCACGACCCTATTTGTTTAGCATAAAACATTAAATTAACGTACTGTCATCTACAAACACATATGACCTAGGTTCAAGAATAATGGTTTCTACTCTCCTTTAAAACGTGGGACATACTAAACTTCTACTATCGTAATAGAGATATAAATGTCATTGTTAACTTACAGGTAGGTATTAGGGATTACCTGATGTCGCTGGAGGACTTATCTCTCGCTTTGAAGTGGTGTGGCCGCTGGTTGAAATTTTCGAAGAGGAAATGCTTGTCGCCTGTGACGGGGGCTGATTCTGCAACGTAATTAAAGAACGGGAGCTCGTTGGGGAAGGGTTCTTCTCCTCTCACTCTTACGGTGCTTGAGATGTGAGAATCACTCGAGTGTGAGCGGCTTTACTTTTCTTTAGTCGGACTTCTTTGCAGACGGAAAAGGCTTCTTCGGTATGGCACCGATATAAAACTTGACTATTTAGGTTAATACGGCCCTGAAAGGGGGGATCGATTTTCTCAATCTGATCCTATCGTTTCTCACGGAAATAGTCTTGTATGGCTGAAGGATCGATCTTTACGAACTAATCTTTCTTCTGGCGAATCGACTTCTAATAATCTTCTTGTCTAGCCGATGGATCGATCTTCACGAACTAATCCTATTCTGGCGTAGCGACTTCAGATAATCCCCTTCTCTTTCTTTGCTGGGCTTATTTATAGGCGGATTGCTGCCCCATCTAAAGGGGGAAGTGACCAGGCCACAGATGCAAAGGGGGGGGGAGCGAATGGTGAGTTAGCATCTGGGGAGAGCGAGAATTCCTGAGGTGGCACTGGGGTGCCCAAGTCAGCTCGCAAGTTATAGGCTCGCAACCGCACCGCTACTTGGCGTGCCTTCTGACTCGCACCGTTTTTTTTTCCCTAACCACGGGTTTATGGGTCTCGTAGGTAATACGATCGTTAGAGCGTCGTTTAAGGACCTTAGGTGGTCGCCTTCAAACATATGTTAGCTCCAACTGCCCACAGCGGCGAGGAGATCACACATGGTAAGCATTTTCGCCGGCTACCTTTCCCACGCTTCGCCTCATGAAGGGAGGGGGGGCTTGAATGTACCTATACTCCTCCAGGAGGCTTAATGTAGCCATTTCTCCACAATATTAATGGCTTGTTTCCAGCTATTGGAATTGATCACAACCCCGAAGAGTGGCGAATTTTTATAGATAATTCTAAGCTAAGCCTCAAAGCTGTTTTACTACATAATGGAAATCAGTATTCATACCTGCCTATAGCATACTCTGTACAGAGGAAGGAAAAATATGATAATCTAAAAAAGCTTCTCGAGAATGTAAACTATCCTAAGTTTAAATGGGATGTTTGTGGTGATTTTAAAATGCTTGCCTTCTTATTCGGATTGCAGGGTAGGTACACCAAGTATTTATGTTTTCTGTGCCTATGAGATAGTAAGGCTGATCATGAACATTACGAAAAGGTTGAGTGGCCCCCTCGAGATGACTTGCAGAGAGGAAAACTAAATGTTATTAGACAGCCTCTTGTAGAGCCTGCCAAACCTTTGCTACCTCCTTTAATATAAAGCTTGGTTTGGTCAAACAGTTTGTAAAAGCATTAGATTATGGTGGAGAAGCATTTCAAGAGATTCGTCTACTCTTTCCAAAGTTATTAGAGGCCAAAGTTAATGTGGTGGTATATTTACTCTACCGCAAGTAAGGTAAATGTTGAAGTAAGTACAAATTTAGAATGCAATGAGTGATGTTGAAAGTGAGGCGTGGTGTGCATTTCAAAATATAGTTAACGGATTCCTTGGTAAAAATAAAGACCCACACTACAAGCAGTTGGTAGTAAAATCTTTAGAAAGTTATAAGAATTTAAGATGTAGAATGTCACTAAAGAAAGGTGCACATTTTGCAATCACATTTGGAGTTTTATATGAAATTTGGGAGACATGAGTAAAGACCATGTTGAGCGGTTCTATCAGGACATCGCTGTAATACAGAAAAGACACCAAGGAAGATGGGACACTGCTATGATGGGGGACTATATATGGTTCCTGGTGTGTAAAGGTCAAGGAGCTCACGCTAAGAAAGCACGTTCTTCAGTGCACTCTTAGTAGGTTATGTCTTCTAATCACTTTTTCTCATTTATTTCAAAAAGAATACAAGGAACAAATATTATCAGCTATTATTCAAGGACAATGTGAATATACTAAATAAAGTGAACTATCGCAGCTATTTATGGTTAGTTTCATATACAAAATTCCAATTATCTCCAAATGTATCGATGCTATGCGGTTTTAAATGGTACTTTTGGAACCAGGAGGTAAACCACCTTAGAAATTTTAAAAACATTTAAAGAAACAAAACTAGTGTTACCCATTGGTAATCGAGGAAAGAAGAATCTGTCCTGAAGGTAAGATTATTTGAAATTAATTTCATAATTCAAAATAGGTTCAAGAGTCAGAGGAATAGAATTCAGTATAGCATAAGATTTTTCGATAAAATAAAAAAATAAATAAATTAGGGAATAAACGGTTACGCTGCATATTATAGAATTATGTTTAAAAATAAATAACTTTATTCCCATTCCCTTCTTCGATTTTAATGCTTATATGTTTTAACCATCATATATATTTTTATTACAATTTCTTTATTTTTGTGCCTATAATAATTGGCTCACTGTCTGGCATAATGTAATCTAAGTATTATTTAATTATAATTGTATCATGTATTTTATTACCAGAAGATGTGTGATTACCGCAGATGTTATTTGTTCAACTAAATGCAATGAAAAATTTCTCTCTCTTTATTTCTTTCATTCTTAATCTTAAATGAAACTTTTTGGGGGCAGCTAGAACGCGCTTTTATATATATATATATATATATATATATATATATATATATATATATATATATATATATATATATATATATATATATATATATACATATATATATATATATATATATATATATATATATATATATATATATATATATATATATATATATATATGTATATATATATATATATATATATATATATATATATATATATATATATATATATATATATATATATATATATATATATATATATATATATGAATATGTACCATGGAAGGAAACGGAATAAAAGACGGATTGGAGTTAGTACTTTTGTCTATTCGACACTTTTAAACTCACAATGGTAAGAAAAAATAAGACACACAGTATTTATACTATGCACGTTTCCCTATGATGTCAACTTTTTAATGCTATCAGATAAGTCGGATTTTAGAAAAAGTGATAAAATTGGATATAGCGAAAGCAGGCCTGGGCTAATGTTGAATTACTTTCCTTTGTGTGGAAGATTAAAAATGATTCAAGGATATTTCTCTTTATAAAATCATTACTATGGATTATTGTATCAGTTTTTGACCAGCTAGTTCCGTGTCCCATCTTGAAATTGTGCACAGCTAAGGAATTATTAAGATATCCCTTAATTACTGCATTTTTGTGTTGTTGGGTCTTTATGGAAACATTTTTGGAAATTTGGCCTACATAGAATAAATTGCAATCTAAACATGGAATTCGATAAATTACATTATTATCATTATCGGGGCTATGATTTATTAAGAGATGTTTTAATGTATGATTGTATTTAAAGGCTACCTTAATATTAAGTTGTTTTAAAATGGGCACTAAAGACATAAAATTATCATGATAGGGTAAAATTAATAGGTTTTGACGAGGTTTTATTGTCTCTAATTTACAACTATTAAATGTTTTTTTGGCTATATTCATACATTCTTCTAGGAAGTACTTTGGGTAGCATAAATTGGTAGCAATATCTTCAATTTTTGTGTATTCTTTATCTATATAGTCGGGACTACATATTCGAAGAGCCCTAAGATACATGGAGGAAAAAACAGCAGATTTTATATTTTTGGCATGAATTGAATAAAAATGGATATAAGATAAATTATTTGTCCGTTTCCTATAAACAGTAAATTTAAATCTATCTGCTTCGCTAATTATTAGGACATCCAAAAATGGAAGGCTCTTATTTACTTTTTTTTTCTACGATTAATTTATTTGACGGAACCACTAAGTCTATAATTAAAAGAAAACTATCGATGTCAAAACTGATGTTTTAAATTACTAAAATGTCATCAACATACCGGAACCAATAAATTTGAGTAGACGAAAATAGGAAGATCAACCTAGTTTCGAAAAATTCCATATATAAATATGTTTTTAAGGGAGATAAGGAATTACCCATAGTCATACCAAACACTTGTTCCTCGAGTTTGCCGTTGAAACTAAATTTACATTTTTTTTAATACATAAACAAATCAGTCCAATGATCGTATTGGTTGGTAAAGCATTTAGAATAGAGGCTTGGAAGTCTAATAAGTCATCAATGGGCACTTTGGTGAGTAATGAGTTGACATCAAAACTGACTAGTATCAGATCTGATGTTACCCTCATATTGTTTAATTTATTGCGAAGGGAAAGAGATTTCTTATATGCGAGGGGGATATAGTTCCTAAGATACGAGAAAGTAAATTTACTAAGTATTTTGAAAGTTATGATTGGTCTTATTGGGTTTGCTGGTTTATGGGTTTTTATTAGTTTGAAAATGTCAAGACGACGAAAGTACAAACTCCAACCAGTCTTTCTTTTTTTCCTTACGTGGTATACACAAATAATATATATATATATATATATATATATATATATATATATATATATATATATATATATATATATTTATATTTAAAAAATTGTCTAGAAATTAGAATATTAAAGGAGAGACTTTTTTTCCTGTAATACAAAACCTAAGAAAATACTTAAGTTATAACGATTTAAAATATTAAAATCCTAGAGGAATACAATGGAGAATCATTAAAACACTCACGTATAATAATATGATTGCAGAGAGAAGTGGGGAGTTGGGATTGAAGTGGAAATATGTAAGATTGTATTGGTAGTAGGTGCCTATACATATTTCTTGTTCCAGAATGAACGTTTGGGCGTCTTGTTTTTACTTCTGAGGGTAGTTGAATTACGACTAAAAAAAAGAGGTTTCAGCGCAACACTGCAATTACAACAAATTGCATGATTTATAAAAATCAAAATGAGAAGAAATGATATCTAACAGGTCTATAACACCTATATAAACGCAAATAAATACTAATGTCTAATCATTTTCATTTTCCTTAAAAATAGAAGAGGTAAAAATCTTTTGTTAACCCATATCGGGAAAAAAGGAAAACACCTAAACTTGTTACGGCATGATTAGGACCCCTTGCTGTAATTCTTAACGTGCCGCTAACCTTACATAATGATCCTAAATTAGAGGGATAAACACCTTGCATGCAAGAACCACTTTGAGAAAGTTTTCAGGACCGAATATCGGGTTTGGGGAAAGTTGCGAAGAAGGAAAGTCATTTAACTGGGTAAATATTGCGCCATAAATAATATTATAAATATGCAGGTTCACGCAAGGGATCAGACCCTTTATATATCCAAAATAGAATAATGCATATTTATGTATGAATATGAGCCAGAATTACAGTTCGTGCCAAGAGGCCAGAAGTGGTAAAGTAATATTTGGAAAATGCGATAGGAATATAAAAGGAAGGCTTACTGCGGGAAAAGACAGGGATTGATGAATTAAGTAATTAGGACTAATTCTTGTTTAAAAAATCTTCTGGAAAAAAATTGGCCTAGAATTGGGATTATTATGCTTATTTGAGCACGAAAAAATTAAGTAGTGTATTTCCACCAGAAACTTTGGTGGGAAAGATTTATTAAAAAACTACGAGAGAAAGCTAGTCAAAGTGAAAATGTTTGGAAGTTATATACATCAGCTTAATAATATTAAGAGGAGGCTATATCGGTCGGAGGATAGAATGAAGGTGTATAAGTCTCCACAATTGTTTCATACTCTATAGTAGAGGCAGACTCCCATGCACCCCGCATCGCACGTAAAGTTCCCGATGTCAGGTGCAGGAAGCTTACCAAATCTGAACATGTCCACTTCTCCCTATCACTGGCTGTAGTCAGAATTGTAATAAATTGTGTTTGCCACCTTAAGATCAGATCTGCAATGACTCTTAGATCCTCTTTATGGGTAATCTTAGAAAAAGTGGGATATGTAAATTAAGATAAGGTCTTTGGAGGACCTACATCTAGATAAAATTCAAGTAGCAACTAAATAGTTTGGGATTTTAATACGTGTAAATTAATGTGGGAGTTTAAAAAATTCGATTACTGCTGGTAGAATTGATTTATTTTAACCATTTTAATTGAAGTGTTTTGAGAAATATTTACAGGAATAAGTTCCAATTTAAATCATTTGAAAAGCTTTAATTTCATTTTTTGGTATTAATTATTTGTTCACGTGTTTTGAGCACATTTAAATGGTGAATCAAGCTTTAAGTTATCGTAATTTTCCTAATTTCGAAGACATATGTACTGACAACGACGGCGTTTGATTTCAAGCTAGAATGATGTTATTCCTTCAAATATCTAGTCTAAGAGTTCGTTTCACAGATATGAATTGAGCTGTGTTGCTTATCTTTGTACTTGCCTGAATGTTGGGATTTCCTTGTGCCGATTGGGAGGCAAGCTGAGGAGGCACGATTGATTTAAATAATGAAAGGAGTATTTCTCTTATATTATTTTTTTTTTATTTTACTGTAGGATTTAAGTTTAAGCGAGAGCTTCCTATGCAGAGGGGGATTATGCTTTAAGGAAGTCTTGGAATATTATATCTGTTGCTTTGTTGTCATCGTATATTGAATCAACTTTATGAAATAATTTCAGATATTAGTTCGACAGATTAAGTTACATGACTCGAGATGACCCATCCTTTATTTTCTAATTATCGATTCTAACAGTTTAGCACATACTGTGAATGAAGTTACAACAAGGATCTGATTTTCCTCTTTTATATTGCAGAAGGAGCCACCCTTAGGCTCTTAACAATACTTAGTCTAACGTAAAGAATTGTTTATTAATTCGTTCTTAACTACTTTTGTTAAGTTGAGTATACCAAAGCTTTATTTAACAGGTGAAGAACGCATCTATTGTGAAGCTAGAGCACTTTTACTCCAGAACACTATATTTTCAATCGGGGAATTTTCCTGGATACTTTCCATAACACGATATTTTCTGAATGAAACCTTTTTACCAGGTTTAATTTTAGTTTGTAAGTCACCTAAAACAGCCCGCAGGTCTCTTTGATCGTATTTTGGAAGTTTTTAAGAAAGTTCTTTCTAACAGTTAAAAAAAAAAAATCTTATTATGGAATTTTGGGGAATTAAAAAAGAAGAATTACAAATCGTGAAATTCAGAAACTGCAATAAAATGAAGGCATGGTTGAGTTTTTATGCACGGGAAACCTTTTTGGTACTTACATCAAAACCCCTTGATAGAGCAGATATACCATAAGCCACATACAGTGTCTATGACTGCGAAGGTCAAGATTTTCTTGTAGGAATGAGTGGCAAAGACCTCCTTTTCTCTTTTAAAAAAGGTGCATAGGTAAAAATTGTTCAAGAACAAATGTCGGTATATGGATATAGTTTTGGGCAAAGGTTTTGAAATTAGTTCATCGTAAGAGTATAATTTTTGTAATCACAAAGTGATGAAATCCAGAAACAAGGTATGGTGACCAAAACAAAAAGTGGCGTGCTCTTATTTATTCTGATTTGGGATCTTACGATCTTAAAAAATTTCATAATTCTCGGAATAACATAGGGAGGACCTTGGCAATTATATCATTCGAAAAGGAATGTAAAACAAAATAAGGGGCTCAAATTCAGTTAAAACTGGCCGAATAGTTATAAAGGCTATTGTCAAATAATTATTCTGCTACTCTTGGAAGGACTTTGGTAATTAAAGCTTTTAAAGGAGAATGTAAAAGAACATAATGTTTTCAAATTTCCTTAGAATCGGCAGAATATTACTGACATTATTGCAAAAATAGAACTCATTAGCTGGATAACCTTTGGAGGAATTTGGTAATTATATTATAGGAAAAAGAATGTAAAACGATATAAGGGTTTCAAATTTCGTTAGACTCGACAGAATAGTTATGATGTTATTGCCAAAACAACATAATTTTTAGGCTAACTTGGAAGGACCTTGTTAATTACATTTTTCGCAAGAGAATATAAAACAATATAAGGGTTTTAAATTTCGTTAGAATGCGCCTAATAGTTATGATATTATTGTTCCCAAAAAATAATTCCCTGGCTAATCTGGGGAGGACTTTGGCATTTATAGCATTCGAAAGAGAATGAAAAACAATATAAGGGTTTTAAATTTCTTGCAGACTAATTATTAAGTTATGGTCAAAGAAATATAATTATCGGGCTAAACTTGGGAGGACTTTGGTAATTATATCATTCGAAAGAAAATGTAAAACAGCATGGGATCTTTGAAATTGGTTACAATCTACCAAATAGTTTGGATGTTATTGCTAAAACAAAGTACACCTGGGCTAACCTTTGAGGACTTTGACAATCATTTTATTTGAAAGAGAAAGTAATACAACTTAAGGGTTTCAAATATCGTTAGAATCGGCGTAATAGCTTTGATGTTATTGCCTCCCAAAATAATTCCCAGACTAACCTTGGGAGGACTTTGCCAAGTATATCATTTGAAAGATAATGTAAAACAACATGAGGGTTTAAAATGCCTTTAGAATCGGACGAAGAGTTATGATGTTATTTCCAAAACAATATAATTCCAGGGCTACCCTTGAGATGACTTTGGAAATTATATAATTCGAAAGAGAGTATAAACAACACAAGGATTTCAAATTTCTTTAGCATTTGCTGAATTGTTACATTATTAGAAAACAATAAAAAAGCAAAACGGGGACCAACCAACCTAGATAATGAGATGTAATCTCCCACGACAAGACTCTCACGTGACTAAAAATTAATATGAAAAAGAATTATAAATTGTGAAGTTAAGAAAAATGTATAAAATTTAAGGCTAACTGTTTGTTCATCATTTTTTCGTATAATCGAAGGCTTTATAGAAAGTTATCACTAACTCTATAATTGTATAACGGGATTTTTTAAATGGGTGAAAAATTAATAAATGTTTTTTTCCTTAGTGGACAAATGACTTATGTTTTTTTTATCAATGTTATTTCTAATAATCCTTTTATAATATCAAAAAACAAAATGGTGAAGCTCAGAAATAAATATAAGTTTGGAAATTTGGTGAATTTGTGAAACTCAAAGAGTTACAAATGGTGAAGTTCCGAAAGTTTATTTTTATATATCTCCTTTTTCTATAACTCTATATTTTAGCAACATGATATTTTGAAAGGTGGGAAATTTAGTTTAGAGTTCCTTTTTTAAAATTATTATAATTGGCGAAGTTCAGAAAATTCATAAAAATTAACCATGGCTACTTTTTTTTAGATTTTAAATTTTAATCTTAGTAGCGATGCGCAAGCTCCCGACGTAGGGGGGAATGGCAAAGCCATTGCCTAGTTTCTCATATAAATTACTAATTTTACTATTTAGTAGGAAAAATAGCTTTTAATCCCTTAAAACGTTTAAAGTAAACTGAAAGTATTAGAGAAAAGATTTCGATGTTCAAAAATTAGTTATGAGGATTGTTGTTTCCCGTTTCTCAAAAGAATTCCGATAAGTGTTTTTATTCTTGATTTTTGTCCTAGAAGATAAGCATCGATATTAAAAAAGATATGCCCATTGTGAATTATTATAAGTTAAGTCCTTAAACCTTTGAGGTGAGGTATTCCTCTCCTCCTGTTCTTTAAATATGTCTACATTGGGATCGATTCATAGGTGTGCAATGAGCTTTGTCGCCCTCCGCTGTATCCTCAGGTTTAACGATAGCCCCTTCCAGAGAATGAGACCAGGTTGGATATACGATTAATTTAAAGAATGGAAGTACTCTTTCATTTTAGTTATATTCCAAATTTCTCAGAAAAACTACGACTTTTATCTGCCTGTTTATTATTATACGCAGTGATTCAATATAATTAAACAATTATACCAGAAAAATGCTTGCTTGAGAAAAACAATATTCCGGTGTCTGCGTTTAAGATGACTGGCTTTTTCTGCTTAACTCATGCATATCCAATACTAGATCAGGTGTATAGATCAAAACATTTTTCCTGTTGAGAAATGTATACTGTATGGGCGGATGTAATTTCTAGCTATTTTTGACTATTTTTCTAGCTACTTGTTTTGCCTCACTCACTTCATTGTTTTGTCAATAAAGCTATTTTTTTATAGAAATGGGTCTTGGCCCTCATCCTCCCTTTTTAAGTACGGGTTGAACCCCACAATACGGCTTGTTTTTATAATATTATAATAAACTAGTAGTATTTCTACTACTAAACCTTAACCAAATCGTATATTTACTTACCTCAGGCCGGTAGACGGGTAAAGTGTCAATGGATGATTTAAATTTCTAATCGCTTGCGTATGCTCCACGCGGTAACAAACGATTTATAATAACTGAAAAAAAACTTTATTAACTGTAAGTTCGGAATTACATGTACGTCACTCGTGCTTATTTTTTATAAACTTTTGTTTAATTGAGAATTCGATACTTCTATCGCTGTCAGTTAAAATCAATCTTATACAATTAACAGAGAAGGAACACACTGCGTATGCACTTGGCATTTTGAAAATATAACAAGATACGCGTAAGAGCGTCGATTTTTATAGTAAAGTAATTCATACCGAATAATTTTTTTGAAACGATAATAAGAAATAGTGCCGTAAAAAATAGTTTGTAAAAAAAAAAATAAAACAGTACCGAAGGGAACATAAAATAAGGCTTTCTATACTAGTTCGATGTAGGCTTCACTCGGCGAACACAACTCATTACCAACCCAAAAAGTGATATTATTGAATAATTAACGGAAGGAAAGTTAAATAAAAATACTAATTCGTCTCAGTCATAGATTACTCTTCGAGATCGCTAATCGACTTTAGAAAAAAAATAAATAAATAAAAATCCACTTTTTCTCGGCTTAAAAGCAGGCTGAAAACTTTAACGCTTGGAATTGATCAATGACGGAGTTGAATACTGATCTATGATTGGTCAGTGAGATAACTGAAAAACACTAAAATAATAGCAAAAATGTAGCAAAAATCGCTACCTAATTGATCTGCCCCTGAAGTAAACAATAACTCTCCTGTTTTCTTGCAGACAATCAAAAAATAGTGTGCTTACTTTCCATATATCTGATTTATTTAAGCAGTATATTAAAGCCTAAGTATGTATTTTCGATGTTTAGATGAGTAAATACTTCAACTTATTGGGAATTTTTTAGCGGTGTTGTACGCATATTTCTTCAATTTTTAAAGAGAAGTGATTATTGTTCAACTTTTGATATCGTTTGTTTTATACAAAAAGAAATTGGGGCAAAGGGGAGGGGCAATTATTTTTATTACAAATACTCTCCAGTTTCATGAAAACACAATTAAAACAGTCTCTAGGACAGAGTCCAAATTGCAAGATGTTAGGTAAGGAAAGTATATACTTGTCATAAGATTATTATATATGTAGACTACCTTATCTTAGTAAAGAAGCTTCGTTTCCTCTGTGGCAGGGGATAGAACGTACATGTAGAAGTGACCCCATGTGTGTATAATGGGTGAGTTTACTTTGAGAAAGATAGCCTGCAAGATAATTTTAGTAGACATGTATCAACCAACCTACTACGGTGATAATATATTGGATTAAGTTTTAACAAATAGGGAATCAGGCATTAGCGTTACAGTGATTGGGAGAAATTGGGGAAATAGTGACCATTGGGAAATTCGATTTAAGTTAAAATAGAACGGTATTTATTATCAGTAGGAAAAATAAGGTTGAAATACAGGACTTTTGTAAAGCAGATTATAGGGGTCTGAGGAGATACGCGGAGACGTATGTTTGCGGACTACCGAGAGAGATTTGCTCAAGATATTTGATGGGAAAGTTAGCATCAGATAGAGAAGAACGTGAAAGAATGATAAATCGGTTAATTGCTGGACAAAATATGAAGATTCCATATAGGGATATTAGAGACAAAGTTGTCGACACTAAATCGATGATAAATCAAGTTAAACATTATATAGTCAATAAAATGGACATTCGTATTAAAATAAAAAAAAGGGTGAGGGTGAATAAAGGCAGAAATATAATGAGCTAACTCAGGACAGTAATTATGAAATTAAAGTAACAAATAAGGCAAAGGTTCATCCCAAAGTTTTCTTTCAATTATCCAGAACTAAGCCTAGGATAAAATATGACAACTTAAAATTACTGAGTGATAGTAATGCAGTGAGGTTTTTAGTATAACTTATTTTCGTTACATTTTTGATATCTCAATATGAGCGTTCCCACGCATAAGCTGCAACTCCTCATCCGAAACAAAACCTCTTCTTTGTGTATGTTACTCTGTCTATATGCACCACACGACCTATCTATAACTAACTAGAGCTTAGGACTAAGAAATTAAAACTACAAAAATACTAACGAGACGAATTTTTATCTGAACTATATGTGGTCAAAAAAAAGAAATAGCTTGAAGAAATAGTATAAAGGATAGTTTTTGATATTCAAGTAATTAAAACGGTTACGTATGAGAAACATCCGTTTAATAGTTGACCAAGGCTGCTATATCTCCCTTGGAGAGCTCAAGGAATAAATTCTCTTATATTAAATCATCAATCCATTTGATTTAAATTGAACATATAGAGGCTAACAAACAACTTCAGAACAGTGCTCTTTTGGAGCAGTAGTATCCATTCGGACTCCATTAAGTCAATTGTAATTTTGGCTCGAGGTAAATCCATTATATTTGCTAAAACAGATCAAAGTGCTTATTTTTGGGTAGTTTCTTTGAGTTTCTTATTCCATATTACAATAAAAACCTCGCAAGTCAAAGTTATATTGCCAAAAAATTTAACTAGGAATGAAGCTTCGACATTTTATTAAACCGTCACATTAGGTTAAATTAATTTCTTGAGAGAATTGAAGTAAAGCATATTCTATTAAATTTCTTTCGATAACATTGATCGAAAATAAAAATGACACCATAAGAACAAACTTTTTTGATGTTTTAGGTAGACTTATCGCTGAAAATTGCAGATATATGTAGCAGCTTGAGTAGTTGGTTGATCTTTGTAGTGAGAGAAGTAGTTGATGGATTGATTGTGGCTGGAGTCACCAGTACCGGGTTGGAAGAAATATTCATTCTTTGCTACATGATTTGAGTTCGTTCTTGAGGGTATCAAACAAATAAGTTCGTATTTAGATACTATAAACAACTTGATGAATAATAATTTATTTTTAACTTGATTTAAATGTGAATCCTTTCCACCGAGGTAGATGGATTACAGTGTTGAACACGAAGTGATTTGATCGATTGTGTTGATAATCTAAGTAATCAGGGTAATGTGTATAATGAGTCCTATTTTTTATGTCTAGATAAGCTGGGCGTGACCAATGTTGTTTCTGGGAGAAGAGCTTTTGTTTGAAGTCAACGTTTGCTCGAGAGAAAAAAATATATATATATATATATATATATATATATATATATATATATATATATATATATATATATATATATATAGAGAGAGAGAGAGAGAGAGAGAGAGAGAGAGAGAGAGAGATATAGAGAGAGGAGAGAGAGAGATTTTCAATCAAAGGAATTTGAATGTGAGGTGGAAAATGAATTTATGGTAAAAAAATTTAAAAAAATAGGCAGTAGACTGGCATCAATAACCAAATGGTTAAATGAAAGTTCTGTATTGACGAAGTTTGTTGATCTAAAGGAAGATAACTGATCTAGGCGAAATTAAATGGTCGCTTCCTCTAGAACATGTGAGTGTGAGAACTTGTGTGTATACAACTTGTGTGTACATGGATCATCACAAACACCCAGCTTTCTTACATTTTTGTGGTTACATATAAAAATTATGAAATAAGATGAAAATAGCAATAATTAAGAACATTTTAATCAAAACAATGATATCATTCAATCGGAATTAACCACTTAGGTACAAATACAATAATAAACATTCATTGGCATGGCCAAAAAAACAAAAAAGTTTAAGGTAAGATGTACAATATTTCGCTGGTTAAAATAATACCCGAGTATAAGTGACATTAGTTCTTGTGAACTAAATGTTAATTCGATACATCAAATATTATTAAAGTAAAATGATGATTAAAAATATTTATACCGAATAATTAGGTCAAATTTGTCAACGTGTGTAATAACCATTATATCTGTATTTACATCATAAAGTTTAAATATACAAATGATGAATTTTGATTTTTTACACGATACTTTTTGAAACAGGTCGGTCAAAAGATCATTTTATCATTTTGTCACCTAAAGGTGTTTTTGCCGATTCAGTCTGAACGTACATAAAATGAACAAAATGAGTCGATTGAGTGCACATTTTCCATTAATAATACAATAAGAGTAAACATGAATATGGAAAATTTGAAAAAAATTAATAAAAAAACCTAAATATATTAGATTACAGTCATATCGCCGTAGGTAACATTATTTGAATTCTAATGAGTTTGGATACAGATTGTCATTGGTAGCATTATGTGAATGCTAATGAGTGAATTGATGGTGCGTTGCCATATGTAGCATTTTGTGAATGCTAATCAATAAATCGATGTCGCTTTGCCATATGTGGTATTATGTGAATGCTAATGAACGAATTGATGGCGCGTTGCCATAGGTACCTTTATGTGAATGCTAACAAATCAATCGATGGCGCGTTGTCATAGGTAGCATAAGGTAAATTCTAATGAATTATTCGACGGTGCTTGCCATAGGTCACATTATATGGATGCTAATGAATAAATCGATGGCTCATTGCCATACATATCATTATGTGAATGCCAATAAAAGAATTGATTGCGCGTTGCCATAGCACTATGTGATTGCGAATAGATAAATTATAACGAATTAATGCAAAGTAAAGCGCATGGATTTAATTTTGCCACCATATATGCAACTGCGTGTTCAAATTTGGTTGAATTGTGACTTACTGAAGACTGATGTGAGTGAAAGTAGGAGAGTTGCGCGGCGCGGACGTTAAGCGCCCCGTTGAGTCGAGTTGTTGCTCCTTGATGTAAGATGGGATGGGGTCCATGGGGGTACTTACGTTGCGTTGCGTTGCGGTGCGTTGAGGAATTTGAAGATAACTCCAGAAATTTGATTTCTTACTAAGATGATGAGGGGCACTCCGGAATATGATAATGTTATTTCAACTCACTTCAGTAGATTGTAATATTTGAGGTCACTCCGGTAGATGATGATGATTGCATAAAGTCGCTCCAGGTGTCACCGCTTGTAGCGAGGGGAGGCACGTTGGTTGCTGCTTGATTATGTGAGAGAAGGGGTTGATGGATTGAGTCTGGCGGGGTTGCCATTTCCAAGTTGGAATAAATACTCCTTCTCTGCTGCATAAGTCAAGTTATTTGCTATTTAGATTTTACATACAACTCGATTAAAAATAACTTTATTTTGAACTTGATTGAAATGTAAATCCTTTTCACCGAGGTGGAAGGATCACAGTGAGAAAGACAAGGTGATTTGATTGACTGTGTGGCGATTCCGAGTAATCAGAGTAATGTGCATAATGAGAGAATGAGTACTTGTTTTATATCTGTAGAGAAAGTGGGGGTGACTAATAAGGTTACTGAAGAAGGAGCTTATCTTTGAAGTCAATTTTTGTTTGAGAGAGAGAGAGAGAGTAAGAGATAGATAGAAGAGAGAGATTGTCTTTCAAATGAATTTGATAGAGAGGTTGGGGGGAAAAGGGTAGGGGTCCCAATTAGAGTATAAGACTCCACCACTAATTATAATTTATTACCAAATATAATGAAAGGATGTTACGGGGTATAGAAATATTGGACATATAATACTGGAGTGTGTTTTATACGGGCACATGAGCGATTGTGAAGTATGTGAGTGCTTTCGAGTGGAAGCTTTTTAAGGGCACCTTGAGTTATCTTTGATAGACGTTCAAGAATAAAGACCTTAATTATTCGACCTTTAGCAAGTATACATATTTTAAGGAGTAAAATATTTCAATTACCTGCTAGAGGTCAGGGAATTTGACGTCAACTCTGATTGTCACCCTAAATGTAAGCGTTCGTCTCCATTCCAAGAAACACTCTGTCGAGAATAACTCCATTAGAAATTTTCAAAAAGTATACTAACGATATCAGAAGCATTTTATGCAGTCCGAATCTGTCTGACGATCACTCCCAAACTCCAATCGACAGGAAAGGAGTCCAGCATTTGATTTATGAGTCCACTTTCTTGTTTATAGATGACAATCCCTGGACCTTATTCGTCAATCCAATCTCTCCAGTCCTTTTATCATATTGAATTATGAATTATTAAACGTTTTTTGACACTCTTTTCTCAAACTATGTATGTAAAATCACTCTACCTTCTCCTTTCGTTTTTATTATCTGTGACTCCTCCCAAGGCTTAGTTAAATGCTATCTTACTCCTCAATTTTGTTTGCTTAGCTTCGATCAGTTGAGAAACACCTATGTTAATCCAATCTCTCCACTCCTACTATCATATTAATTTACAAATTATTAAACGGCCTTTAACACTCCTTCCTCAAACTATGTATATAAAATCACTCTACCTTCTGCAATCGTCTCCATTTTCTGTGACTTTCCTCAAGGATTAGTTGAATGCTATCTTACTCCCGTCGATTTTGTTGGCTTACCTTTGATCAGTTGAGAACCTCCTGCGATTTATTCATTTGGACGAGTAGGCGCAGACCACTACGAGGTTGGGTCAGAAGATGCACAGCTTACCCAAACTTCCAAAATACACTGCCGCAGAAAGAATACAAACAAACATTCCACAGCCACCGATAGTCAAAATCAAATAGTGCATAGTGTTATGCTCTGGCTTTTTTCAACTACCATGGTAGGTTGAAATTATTTTATTATGCTCATTAGTAAATATATTAACTTGCTATAAGCTCTTCCTTTCGTCTACATGACATTATAATCTATAGCTGCGGACTTTTTTAATGGCTACGTGTCCCAGTTTGTCGCATTGATGTAGATAATTTCTGAAGACACACTGCAATTTCATTCAGAAATATTTAATCAGATGGTGTTGATGTCGTCAACAAAACATGTCTATTTCTAAATAGCTTACATATCGTGAACCCGGAAAATACGAAACATGGATTCTTAAATATTTTTGAGTTTGGATATCAATTGTGTTACCTTCATAATTTCCTTATAAATATTTGTCAAAAATCTTTACTTTGTTTTCACTTTCGGCTATGTTACTGAGTAAATTCTTTAAGGGTTCGGAACACTTTAGATTATTTTTTTATTATCCTTGACTAGTCTTAAGAAAAATTACTCTTTCTGTCAAGTATTCAATGGTTGTTTGGGGAAAGAATAAAAATACAACACCAGTGAAGTTTATTTTAATTTCTTGTCGAAATTATATTAAACATTTAAGTCATTATTCAAAATAACCAGGCAGAGAGGTTTTGTAATAAAAGATTTCATATATTTTCTATATTGTTGTAATTCTCTTCGTAAACCTTAAAATCTTTTTCATTTTCATATTAAGGCAACCGTCATAAATTTGAAAATCATAATTTTTTTTTCCGAGTTTTCCTAGTATGATTATGTGAAGGTCGCAGCAGTTCTTAAGCTTTCCGATCAAGCTGCTTTTCACTGCGAAGAATATAATTCCTATAATAACAAATTAAACCTGAAATAATCTGTAGAATTATAAGGTTCAAATATGAATGGGACAAATTTAAATGAATACAATGTTAAGGAACAGAGAATTAACAAATTCGTGAAAAATTTCGTCGGTGAAACATTCCAGTAGAAATAAAGCTACAATCCTAAATACATACACACATATGTTGGAGGTGAATTAACAAAAGTACATTTTCCTACCTAATTCGAGCATACTAAATTCAAATCTGAAATCAGATTCTCTCTATATGCTACCGACTTTTCGTAATATCAATAACTAATATTATACAATAATTTTCATTTTATCACGCCTATCATCATACCCTGAAGTAATTTGGAATCATCCTTTTGCGTTATTCATAGTAAAGTAGTTTCTTTGGCATAAACATTTTATTGCATATGAGAAGAAACTGAAATTACACATTAGGATTACAAATACTGTAATCCAATATATGATAATTTATGAATGACCATAAATCAGGCTGGAGGACCTCGTCTTGATTTCAATCGGGCAAAAATTTGCGTTTGTAACTCTTTCTCTTGTAAGTCTTCTCTGGTGGATTTCTTCTAATCGTCTAACAGTAGTCCGCCATCATGTGTCTATCCTAGTGACCTTGGTAGCGCTCTTCCATCGTCATCAAATCCTGATGGAAGCGTCACCCTTGTTCGTCGCTCACGGGTCCCAGATTTTCTGGAAATCGGTTAAGGTGACTATTTAGGAAATGTAGCTTCACACTCATGTTTCATCCCAGATCACGATATGCTAAATGCGTATTAGTAACCAGATCCTCATAGTTATGCGCTTTTTTGTTTCCCAACAAGTTACGAACAACGGGAGAAAATGAGATCTAGGCTGCCTTCTCTCTTCATTCATTGTGTTCACGAATCTAGAATCACTCAAAAGTCTTCGGATTTGGGGACTATCAAATACTCCGGCTTTTATTTTTTCATGTGACAAAGCAGGAAACGCCAATACTATGTACTGAAAACAACCATTGTCAGTCCTCAACGCCTTGACATACTACTACATAAACCCCAGTTTGAGATGAAGTGGAGGGAAAACGATCTTCTCTCCACTTACGATTGGCTCATTAACAATGTTTGGCATTCCTGCTTCCAAAGTTTCCCGAACTGGCCAATCTTTTTGGGACCAGTGTTTGTCACGGGCTTGACTGTCCCACATGCAGATATAGCATGGGAACTATGTTTTTCGCTTCTGCTGGAAGCTGGACAAGTAGGAAGTTGACCATCTTAAGGTCTACACATATGATGCAATTGTGCTCATGGTACTTAAGTAAATCCATGACCATTCTTATATCATCGTGAGTTTCTTGCAGATGGACAGAGTGACCAAAAGGAACTGCACCAAAGTCATTGCCATTATGCAAAAGGACACACTTGAGGCTACGCTTGGAGCTATCCAAAAACAGTCTCCACTCAGCACGGTTATAGGTTCCAAGTCCTAACTCGGTAAACAGACCAGGAACATCGTGGCAGTATACAAATTGTTTGTCCTCAGAGAAATACTTAAAAATATAATCTTCCTTGTTCGGTAATATGATACCCGTACTGACCTGTCAATCATGGGTCTTTCACTCAACCTGGAGGCTAAAAGTACGGTAGCTTTCTTTGAAAGCGCCAAATCACGTATCAAGTTATTTAAATCATCTTGATTGAAACAGTGAGGAGCTAATGACTCTTCAGCATCTGATGATGAATCTGCCGAATCTGAATCCATTTCATGGACGTTCATTTTAGGTACATCATTTTCAAAATATGCCTTATAAGTACGGATCAAAAGTTTGATATATTGCGCCTTTGACGAACTAGCATGTAACAGCCACATATGTAGCAGAAGGTGTCTGGATCATTAAAGCAATTTTCTCTTGACGAAGCTATCACTCTAACATGAGACCTGAAAAAAGAAACAATAATGTCAATATTTTGCACATTAACACTTATTACTATCTTACTACTATGTACTCTGAAGTATTTGCTTTCTACAAGTACCCTCTCTGTACGTCCAGAGGGCAGGCAGTTTTGGGAGAAACGAAAAAATAGAAATTACAGAATAATTATAGCATGTAGGTAAAAATGTAAAAAATGGATTATACATTTGAAATCTGCATGAAAATACGAATTATAATCGGTAGATTAATCTAACTCACCAGAAACTGTAATTAAAATTGTTCCCCTATGTTATTTACTCAAAGAGTATTGGTTCCTGTTTCTCTTCAGGTGAACAAGTTTGGACTCATTTTTGGTTGAATGAAAAATTAACTCTGCTGAACTTTAGGTAAGAGGAGTTGGGATGTTTTCAATCACACGGTTGATGAAATTGTAGGCTTGTGAGTTTTGAATGTAGTTTTTAAGGTAACCTTACATCGAAAGACTCCACCATGTCTTGTGTAATCTATAAAAAGACTGTCCTTCTAATTTTAACTTATAATTCACGTCCTTCTCTCATTTGTTTTAAGAACAAGGAACTTTTTATTTGGATTTGCTGGTAAACTTTGATTGTGTATTATTTAATCCATCCACCTGGAGCTCTTTCAAGCCTAGAAAACAGCGATGGATTTCTGTGGTCTAATCCAAACAAAAACAGTCGTAAAAGCTCAGCGCACGCGTGGGATTTGCTACCGATTATGGGGAAGCACTGAATATAAATATCTCCCCCATGGCATCAGCCCCCGTTATCACTTCCCGTTCCTTTCTCGTTCTTTACCCCTTGTCGTAGAATGACTCTTGGATTTGATCACTCTACGCTTTGACACCCTTTTAGTAGCGGTATGCTTTAAGGGGCGTGAGTTACTTCTATGATGAAGTAGGCTTTGTTCTAAGAGTGCTATTTTAGTGGTTTAGTCCTTAAGGAAGAGCTATTTTTAAACACATAAAGATAAGAGGAAACACCAGAATCTACCAAAAATAAACATGTATTTTAAATTAAATATTACAAACCAACAGTAAAAGCATTTCTATATTTGGCCTCAAAGATTTTAAAATGACAACACATAAACAAGTAGGCTTCCAATAAACAAACCAATTGCCAATTAGTATTTTTATAACGACCCTATTTGTTTAGCATAAAACATTAAATTAATGTACTGTCATCTACAAACACATATGACCTAGGTTCAAGAATAATGGTTTCTACTCTCCTTTAAAACGTGGGACGTACTAAACTTCTACTATCGCAATAGAGATATAAATGTTATTATTAACTTACAGGTAGGTATTAGGGATTGCCGGATGTCGCTGGAGGACTTATCTCTCGCTTTGAAGTGTTGTGGCCGCTGGTTGAAATTTTCGAGGAGGGATTGCTTGAGATGTGAGAATCACTCGAGTGTGAGCGGCTTTGCTTTTCTTCAGTCGGATTTCTTTGCAGACGGAAAAGGCTTCTTCGGTATGGCACCGATATAAAACTTGACTAATTAGGTTAATACGGCCCTGAAAGGGGGGGATTGATTTTCTCAATCTGATCCTATCGTTTCTCATGGAAATAGTCTTGTATGGCTGAAGGATCGATCTTTACGAACTAATCTTTCTTCTGGCGAATCGACTTCTAATAATCTTCTTGTCTAGCCGATGGATCGATCTTCACGAACTAATCTACCTCTAGCGTATCGACTTCTGATAATCTTCTTGTCTAGCCGATGGATCGATCTTCACGAACTAATCCACCTCTAGCGTATCGACTTCTGATAATTTTCTTCTCTTTCTTTGCTGGGCTTATATATAGGCGGATTGCCGCCCCATCTAAAGGAAGAAGTGACCAGGCCACAGATGCAAAAAGGGGGGGGGGGAGCGTATGAAGAGTTAGCACCCGGGGAGAGCGAGAATTCCTGAGGTGGCACTGGGGTGCCCAAGTCAGCTCGCAACCGCACCGCTACTTGGCGTGCCTTCTGACTCGCACCGTTTTGTTTTTCCTAACCACGGGTTTATGGGTCTCGTAGGTAATACGATCGTTAGAGCGTCGTTTAAGGACCTTAGGTGGATGCCTTTCAAACATATGTTAGCTCCAACTGCCCACAGTGGCGAGGAGATCACACATGGTAAGCATTTTCGCCGGCTACCTTTCCCACGCTTCTCCTCATGAAGGGAGGGGGGCTTGAATGTACCTATACTCCTCCAGGAGGCTTAATGTAGCCATTTCTCCACATTTACCTCCATTCTTAAGAAAATAACGGGAGGGGGGTTTCCAATCCGACGCTTACAACAATATACATGGGTAACTTACGGAACATTATATTATACAATAAATTCTAGTTCACTTCCGAATGCCTCGATAACATTTCACCTGACCTTACATTAATTCCTATATTACTGTGCCATCTCAGGATTTTCTTACCTACCACTCGGGTTACTCGCCCCTACTTACTTACAATTCTACTGATTTACACTTAACTTTGCTATAATACAATAGTTGGGCTGCTCCTTAATCGTCGGCAGGGTTCCGACTTAACGAGTCGGCCATACAATTGTTGGACCCTTTTATATAGTGAATGGAGTACTGGTACTCCATCAAGAGTAAACTCCATCTCAGGAGTCTTCCATTCTTACACTTATTTTTACCTAAGTATGACAACGGTTTATGGTCGCATTCCAACTTAAACTCGCGCCCTATTAGATAATATTTGAATTTATCTATGGACCATATTATGGCCAAAGCTTCGATTTCGATAGTAGCGTAGGCTTTTTCTCTACTCAACAGTTTCCTACTGACATAAGCTATGGGATAGGCTGTTTCGTCATCTTCGTATTGAAGCAATACTCCGCCTAACCCGTCCCGACTAGCGTCCGTGCGAAGGCCGAAGATCTTGTTGGGATTTGGTAAGCGAAGAATGGGCGCAGTTACGAGTTTTCCTTTTAGAACCTCCAACTGAGTTATTGCATGGGGGTTCCACGTGACAGGGTCTGACGCTGTCTTTTTTAACAAATCATTCAGTAGGGCCGCAATGGAAGCGAAGTGTGGTACAAAACGCCTATAGAACGAGGCCGCTCCCATAAACGATCGGAGTTGTTTCTTTGTTTTCGGCCGGGGCATCTTGACTATGGCGTCCACTTTTTCTTGCTGCTAGTCAAGTGTTTTTGTCCTATTTTGAATCCCAGGTAGTCAATGGATTCGTAGGCAAAATAACACTTGGTCGGCCCGGCGGTTAGACCTTGCTCCTTCAATTTCTCCAGCAATGAGCGTAGGGCGTGTAAGTGTGACTCCCATGTACGGGTAGCTACGTACACGTTGTCGAAGTAAAACGACACGTCGCTTAGTCCAGCGATAATTCGCCTCATCATCCTATTATAATTGCTACCGGCTGTAAGTAGTCCGAAGGGTAGCCTGGTAAACTGTAACAGACCTCTCTCGGTCGCAAAAGCCGTCAGTTTTTTGGACTCCTTAGCAAGAGGTATTTGATAGTACGCTTTACACAAATCCAATTCGGTGATGAATTTAGCGTCTTCAAATAAATGGAGATTTTGATCTATTAGTGGGATGGGCTCGGCATCGAAAACGGTCACTGAATTTAATTTTCGGAAGTCCACGCACATCCGAAATGATTGATCAGGTTTCTTAACCATTACTATTGGGAGCAATAATCGGACTCCGATGGCTCTAAAATTCCCAATTTTAGTAAATTCCGGACTTCCTTATTGAAGGCTTCTCGTAGGTGGATCGGTAAAGGATATGGTTTGCTCCGAACCACTGAATTAGTTTTTAGTTTTATTTCATGGATAAAATCCTTGGCACATCCGGGGTTTTCAGAAATGACTTCTGGGAATTCCATGAGCAAGTTCAACATTTCCGCTTTTTGTTGAATTTCTAAGTGGGGATTTATCTTTAAATCCACCCGAGGGTTTTCCGGGGTAGGTGAGAGCGAGGGAAGTTCGTATTCCTCGTCTTGTTCCACACACACGGTGTATATGACTTGCAGGGGCGTACCCGGGTAAACGGCATCCATCGGTTCTTCTTCGTCTAGAAGGGTAATATTCTTTATGCACGCGCGGCGGTGATATTTTTTTAGCATGTTTATGTGATAGGTCCTTCGCCATGTTGGGGTATCTATCAAGTAATCGACTGGACCCCGTGCCTCGATTACTTCAAACGGTCCCTTCCACTGGGCCCATAACTTATTATTTTCGGTCGGGAGTAATAATAAGACTTCATCTCCTGCCTTTAATTTTCGAGCCTTTGCTTTCATATCGAAATAGTCCCGGTATTTGGCTAAATTTTTCTCGGCGTTCTCTCGAGCTAAGCCAGAGCAGTATTTTAGGCGCTCGCGCATATCCATCACGTAGGCGTAAGACGATTTGATTTCTTGCTCGAGCTTCGCGTTGGAAAATAATTCCTTAAGAATACTCATAGGACCTCGCACATTTCTCCCGTATAATAGCTCAAAGGGCGAGAATCCCAACGTCCGATGAGGTATTTCTCGGCAGGCGAAAAGGGCAGCAGGCAGGTATCTGTGCCACTGTGTAGGGTTGTTTTGACACAACTTCTTCAATATATTTTTGAGAGTCCCGTTTAATTTCTCGCAGATTCCGTTAGCGGCTGGATGAAATGGACTCGTAAAAATTGGCTTGACTAACAGAAGTTTGTTAAAATACTCCATCAATTCTGAGGTGAATTGGCGCCCTCTATCAGATAGAATTTCTTTAGGCAGGCCTAATCGTGCAAAAATTGAAATTAATGCTTCCGCGCAGGAAATAGTGTCAATCTTCCGTAGGGCCACGGCATCTGGGAACCAGGTGGCACAATCCACTAGGGTGAGGATGTAGGAGTGTCCTCCACTTGAAGGGGGGTGAATTGGTCCCACCAAATCAATTGCCACTCGAAAGAAAGGTTCGGTAATAACGGGCACCTTTTGTAAGGCAGCGGGAGGTACCCTTACTCTGGAGGGATCCTTCTGACACACGTCGCAGGATCGGCAATAGGCCACAATTTCCCTGGCGGCCTGGGGCCAATAAAAGTGTCGGAATATCTGCTGCGCCGTTTTGTTGTGCCCAAAGTGTCCGGCTAATATTCCATCATGCGCGGTATTCAAAATTCTTTGCGTGTATTCTTGAGGTACACACAGTGCTTTCTTGTTCTCCTTATCCTCCTCGCTGATAGTACGGTAGAGAAGTGAGTCTTCTACGATATACTGGATAGGCTTCTTTCCTTTCACTTGGAGAATTTCACCTTTAATAGCTTTCTCCCATAGAGGTTTAAGAGTGGGGCATTCCTTATGATCACTGGCGAAGGAAGTCAATTTGAACCCATTGTCTTCGAGGGTAATCCTCGGGGTCAACTTAGCAGGTTGCTCTTTCCTCTGGGCTTCTTGTGCCCGGGTGACTACTTGTTGGGCCACTTCTTGCTGGGGAATTAGGGGGTTTTGTCCGATTAGTACTGCACAGAACTTAATTGGGGCTACTACCACGTCCGTCCAACCGGTGAAATATCTGCATTGTATATGACATCTCACGACGGGGAATCGATTGTCGCGTCCTAAAAAGTCGTGGACGATTGCGAATTTCTTATGGGCAGGGTTTACTGGGGGCAGCAACTTGTCGGATACCACTATGCACGTGCATCTGGTGTCTCTGACTAAAGTGGATAATCGGCACCCATTAACAGTGCCCTCTTCAAATTGTAGGCTGCCTGGCGAACTTTTGTTGAATAGAAAGTTTACCTGTTGCTGGGGCCCTTCGGATGTTGGCGCGGGGACGTAGGACGAATCAGCTTGTCCTGCTGGGATCGCGGCAGTCAGGTTTTGCACCTGTTGTCTCGAGGTTTCCCTCAGTCGGGAGTTCTGTGGGCACTGGAAACTCAGGTGACCTATTATCCCGCAGGTATAACAAGTGACGGGCTTCCTGGAATACGTGCCGGTATTAGGGTATGATCCTTGTGGAATCCTAACTTCTTTTTGATTTTTTTCTCCTCCAAAATTTGGTTTATAAGTTCCTTTTGCGGCTGAAAACTTAAAGGGCTTCTTCTGTAAAGGCCTGGGTGGCGGCCTATTTTTCTTTGGGGAGGGAGCCTTCTCTTTCTTGTACTCTCTAGGATATAACCGATGATTTACCGCGTGGAGGTCAGCCTCGTCCAGGCACTCGTTGAAGGTAGAAGCTTTTCGGTCCTTAACGAATGCACGGATTTCCTGGGGTAGTGTACTTAGTAACTGATCTCTAAGCATGAAGTCGATGACCGCAGCGACTTCGTTCTCTACCCCTTCTGACTCCATCCAAAACTGTAGGCTTCGACGAAGCTCAAAGCCAAAATGTTTGTACGTTTGGCCAGGTCTTATACGAGAATGCCTGAACTTCATCCTATATTCTTCCGGGTTAAGGTTTGTTGCTGAGAGAAGTTCGGCTTTGAGAGTGAAATAGTCCACAGTCGCTTCTGAGGGTAAAGATACGAATATCTCTCTCATCCTACGATTGAGTAGCGGTAACAGTCTGGCGACCCCATCTTCTTCTAGGTCCCAATTATTGACTTCAAATATTTTCTCAAAATGGGAGAGATATGAGCATAAATCTTCTTCGTCCTTGTACTCCGGGCGTTTCATGCTGGCCGCTGGTGACACTCCTGTTCTAGATGACACTGACTGCACCTCTAACTGGTCTTTACTAAGAGCCCTTTCGTGGGCCCTTATCTTCTCTCTTTCATCAGCTTCCATTTTCGTCTTTTCTGCTTCCATTTTCATCTTTTCTCTTCTTTCTTCTCTTAAGTTTCTCTCTTTCTCCTGAATAAACGAACTCCGCTCGGTTCCTTGCAGTCCGAGGCTTTGACCTTGCTTCCGATAAAGGTCAAACAATGCCATCGCGCTTATGTCAGTCTTCTACCTTGTTTTTAATCAAGCCTTACCTATTCCACCACCGAAACTTACACTTGGCCTAACAATTACCTTTAGATGGTATACCCCTCTAACTTTACCAATTTCCCACTCGTCAAATATTCTATTATTCCTGGTGTTCCTTTTATGTGTTAGCTCTTCCTTAAATAGACACTGCTGGGTTCTTTCTAATATAAAACCTCTAGACCTGACACCACTTTTATAATATGTCGTAGAATGACCCTTGGCTTTGATCACTCTACGCTTTGATACCCTTTTAGTAGCGGTATGCTTTAAGGGGCGTGAGTTACTTCTATGATGAACTAGGCTTTGTTCTAAGAGTGCTATTTTAGTGGTTTAGTTCTTAAGGAAGAGCTATTTTTAAACACATAAGGATAAGAGGAAACACCAGAATCTACCAAAAATAAACATGTATTTTAAATTAAATATTACAAACCAACAGTAAAAGCATTTCTATATTTGGCCTCAAAGATTTTACAATGACAACACATAAACAAGTAGGCTTCCAATAAACAAACCAATTGCCAATTAGTATTTTTATCATGACGCTATTTGTTCAGCATAAAACATTAAATTAATGTACTGTCATTTACAAACACATATGACCTAGGTTCAAGAATAATGGTTTCTACTCTCCTTTAAAACGTGGGACGTACTAAACTTCTACTATCGCAATAGAGATATAAATGTTATTGTTAACTTACAGGTAGGTATTAGGGATTGCCGGATGTCGCTGGAGGACTTATCTCTCGCTTTGAAGTGTTGTGGCCGCTGGTTGAAATTTTCGAGGAGGGATTGCTTGAGATGTGAGAATCACTCGAGTGTGAGGGGCTTTGCTTTTCTTCAGTCGGATTTCTTTGCAGACGGAAAACGCTTCTTCGGTATGGCACCGAAAAAAAACTTGACTAATTAGGTTAATACGGCCCTGAAAGGGGGGGATCGATTTTCTCAATCTGATCCTATCGTTTCTCATGGAAATAGTCTTGTATGGCTGAAGGATCGATCTTTACGAACTAATCTTTCTTCTGGCGAATCGACTTCTAATAATCTTCTTGTCTAGCCGATGGATCGATCTTCACGAACTAATCCACCTCTAGCGTATCGACTTCTGATAATCTTCTTGTCTAGCCGATGGATCGATCTTCACGAACTAATCCACCTCTAGCGTATCGACTTCTGATAATCTTCTTCTCTTTCTTTGCGGGGCTTATATATAGGCGGATTGCCGCCCCATCTAAAGGGGGAAGTGACCAGGCCACAGATGCAAAAGGGGGGGGAGCGAATGGAGAGTTAGCACCCGGGGAGAGCGAGAATTCCTGAGGGGGCACTGGGGTGCCCAAGTCAGCTCGCAAATTATAGGCTCGCAACCGCACCGCTACTTGGCGTGCTTTCTGACTCGCACCGTTTTGTTTTTCCTAACCACGGGTTTATGGGTCTCGTAGGTAATACGATCGTTAGAGCGTCGTTTAAGGACCTTAGGTGGTCGCCTTCAAACATATGTTAGCTCCAAATGCCCACAGCGGCGAGGAGATCACACATGGTAAGCATTTTCGCCGGCTACCTTTCCCACGCTTCTCCTCATGAAGGGAGGGGGGGCTTGAATGTACCTATACTCCTCCAGGAGGCTTAATGTAGCCATTTCTCCACACCCCTATCTATTGAGGATTTATATCCACATACCGTCAACAAAGAACAGGTGCAACTCCCATGTGTCTAAAAATGAATACTATCCAAATACCTACCAGCTCCCAACAAGAACCGGTTACTGGTGACTTCACTTAGTCCACCTAAGATTAATTTTATCTTTATGCGCATTTAAGTATCCTGCGCATATAATCATACACAATGAGAGGAAAGGATGGTGCAACTCACAAACCTAACAATTAAACCTCTTTTCTTTCTTTGTAAAGTTTATCTTATGAAAAAATTGGGTTTGCTATTATTAACTGAGAAAATCTTGAATCACCCATCTAAAAGGATAATTTTTAAATTAAAACCTGTGAGGATCCATCTGTTGTATAATAGGGAGAAATTAACTCTTTCTACGTTTCTCTGCCGAGGCCAATGAAGACTAAGTGCGTGGGAGATTTACAATACAAGAAGAGTGCAAATTTACTAAATGTAGGTTGGCCAAACAGTCGACTAGCTTGGAGCTCCCTAGCCAATAGACAAACGTGTACAAAAATAACTTTACTAATGTGCAAATTAATATTCTTTCAAGGGGTTAAAAGGAGTTTTAAAACAAGCTATATACAAATTAAATGTAAACGAGTCTCCGCTTTAAAGGGGGGGAGACGTGGCGGGATCAGTCGCCGTACAAACAAACGAACAATATGGACCGAGGATCACTCGAGTGACCTTGAGTGTATACGAAGCCGACAATGGAGGCTTACACTGTGTGGGGGGGGGATGGGGTAGTAGTAGAGAGGGCTGTTACCTCGGAGTTTGGTCCGAAGGAGTAATTCTTGCCTTAGCGCAAACTTCAAATAATAAACTCTTGACAATGACTAGTAACGGGACGAACTTATAACTTGCTTTCGAGAAGAAAACGAATCGAGAATACCCGGAGATTGAGAGGTTCTGCGAGAAATGTGCAAAGTCCAAAGGGACGCGAATGGTGGGTACTGACGGGGGGCGGGCAGAGGATACTGATGCGGCGGGCAGCCGGCGGATACTGCCTTCTAACCCTGGCACCGGAAGATTTATAGTGGGATCGAATGGGGTTTTCCCCCCTCCGGCCGAAAGGGGATCGTTCCAGGGTCCGACGCAGCGTCAGGCGAGTGTAGTATCGCTACTTTAGCACGATTGCGGGAAGTTTCCTAAGCCGGCGAAGCGAACTTTTCCAACTCCCACTGGGACCTTTTGGGCTTTCAAACTTGTCGCGGGGTTCTGCGAAAGCGGATTTTCAGGCCACTACTGCGTCTCATAATTTCGCCTTTCAATTAGAGCAGACAAAATGGGTCGACTAGGTGTCTGTTGTCTCGCTCTCCATTGAAGGACGCGGCAGCGCGTATCTTTCTCTCTCTCTCTCTCTGATCACTGACACCATCTATTAGGAAGATTTTCAAAGGAATTTTTGCGATCATCCAAGGGTGATTTTCAAAGTAAAACATGATAAAATTCATCCCTCAGGATAATTTCCAAAAGACACTTGGGGTATTTATCTGCTAAAGTAAATTTTACAGGAAAATCTAAGATCAGCAATTTTTATGTTGATTTTTAAATGATGCTTTTTGAGAAAACATAAAAAAGATGGAAAATATATATGCAGAAAATGATACAAAACGTATGGGTTGATTTAAATGTCTTAGAAATGGGCGCAGACCTTAAATACGGTACTAAACCCCATCCATTAGGTTAAAATTTAATTCATCGGATTATTGATTTATGGAATTTCACCCATACATAAAAAGAAAAAAACGTTTGTTCAATTTGAAGTTTAGCGGACGTTTTAGATTCCCTTTCAGATGTTTGTATTGGAAATAGCGAAGTATATATATATATATATATATATATATATATATATATATATATATATATATATATATATATATATATATATATATATATATATATATATATATATATATATATATATATATATATATATAATATATATATATATATATATATATATATATATATATATATATATATATATATATATATATCGCGTATCATTGCAAACATTTGAAAAATATTTTGAGGTAAACTAAATGCCTATAATCTGGATATTTACAAAGGCTTGTAATGAATTAAATCTCTTCTGATATTTGTTTCTCGAAAAAAATAGTTTTCCCCAAAGAGAAGAATAGAATTTTAATGGAGTAAAGAATGTCCGCCCGCCATGAATTTATTATTAGGATATCCGACTATTATTGTAAATAACCGAAACAATACATTTTTTTCTTAGTATTATTGATCTTAATGTCATGCGATTTTCCGCTGATTGGTATTTGAGTTAATTAATATTAATGGGTTAAATTTAGTTACGTTAGGACATGTTAGGTTTCATAACTACTGTCGTAGAATGCCGAGCTAATATATATTTATTTGTTTTATTAACTTTTAATAAACCAAATAACTTTAAATTGAGGCGTAAGTTCGTGCCTCGGTGATCGATTGAGGATCGGGCTCTAAGAGTGCTAAACTTGATTTTTATTCTAGTGAATGAATAAACTGGGTTTCTTTCTTAACCTTATCAAATATTGCCACTTCAACTCGTTCGGGAGTAATTAAAACAGTACATTGACTAAAGAAAAATAGACTTTAATAAACATAACCCACCTCACTAATTAACATTAAAACACACAGATCTAACACACGTATAAAAAGAAAATGGGATTATAGGGCTAGCTCTCGAGGCTCGAGTAGAAATAAAATTTTACGGGGGAACAATTTTTAAGTTAATAGCGTTGTCTTTGGCCAGACATCCGCTAAACTAATTTTTATGCACTGGGACATAAATAACAGGATTAATCTTTACTTACATAAGGTAATGGAGATTAATACCAGATTCCATTTAAAAATATCTTCGGGGATTTTTGTTCCTGAGATGCGTAGCTCGAGTAAGTTGCAGTTTGCTTCCCAAGATGGCGCTACTCCGGCCTAAAGGGGGATAAGTGACGTCACACGAAATTTTGAGTTGGCGTAAGAGAATCAAAACAAAGACGCTGATGAGGAGGGTTGGTTCTCGTACGTTTATGAACTTGAAAAGGTTTCTAATCTTAGGATATGTTTATATTCTTTTCTAGCGATTTGGGTCTCGCTTATATAATTTCGATTTTGTATGAGAAATCTATCTAGTTTGGAGTTGTCAAACTCAGATAGAATCAGATTTGGAGTCCTCAATCTGTATAGGTTGATACTCACTAATCTTGGGCTCGAAAGGCGCCGAGCTTCCTTGGTAAAATTTGGTATTGTACAAGGACTGAAAATTCTCCTTAACTTGCACTAACTTTGTACCGGTGATTTTTGAGTCTTCTTGTCGAACTCGAAAAATCTTCTGTCAACCGGTGACTTTTTTGTCTCTTCGGTGGGAACGAACAAAAAGCCTGGTTTACACGGGTCATCCTGTTATATACCCAACTTACTCCCGCTAAGGTGGGTGGGGAGGTGGATGGGGGGAGGCCTCGCAAGGTGGGCCCTTAGGTTGGTCTGCCGCCCTTTTGCGTCTTGTGGCTCGGAGAGGGGGTACTATGAGATCTTGTAGCTCGGAGAGGGGGTAATACGAGATCGGCAGTTTGCACTTTTGATTGAGTTGTTTATTAGTACACCCTCGAAGTGCCTGCCTTTTGAGCTGAGGTCAGGAATCAGTCTTGTATCACTTACCATTTTGCCCATTCTCCTATGTTACCGGAGAACCTTGAAGGGGCAATGCTAAACCCAGATGTCTATAGTTATTTTTTCCGTTCGAATCAATACCTATATCTATATATACATATATATATATATATATATATATATATATACTAATTTCTTATCATACCTCTACAACTACTTAACATAATAAACATAAAGAGTTAATGAGGCCTATAAAAAAGAACTAGCCCGTTAAATTTTGTATTACGAACTCTAGCTGATTCTTAATGAAATTTTTTCCTAAGGATTTCTTTCCATTGTTTTGTGTTAGATTTCATTTTAAAACTCTGTTACATGATATCTCCAATCAGGAAACTCAGAAAATAATTTCATACAATTTTTTCAATCTTGTGACACATTTTCTGGATTCATGTATTAGTGAGTATTTTTTTCTAACCTAAGTTCAAAAAATCACAGTTTATATTTAAAATGAAGACCAATCCCAAAAGTACCAATTGGGTTATCATAGGACCACAAATTTGTCACACATATCATATTTTATCTCCCACAAAATTTTCTGATTATAGTTAAATGAAATGAAAAGAAAAAAGAAGGTAAGTACAAGAAAAAGAAACCAATCGGCTGGTTCCCTACCCACATCTCACTCTAGGTCTCCTTGGAATGCCATAGCAGAGGAGGGGGGAAGAGGGTCTAGTACTCTCTTGTACTACTCCGAGCTCCTTCCAACCGAGTCTTAAACTCGAAGCGAATGACTTCGGGGACGAGAGTGAAATAGAGAGAGAGAGAAGAGGAAGCAAGATTCAGGATAGAACATCATAAGTATAGTGAGCCACTATATAGGTGATGCAGAATTTTAAGTCGTAAATATAATGAAACACTAAACATCATATTATATTTAGCACTATGAGTGATAGATCTAACGTACATAATAGAAATCTCGTTGGGAGTTACTTTTTTAACGTTCCAGGTCAGGTTAATTCGTTCAAAGATAATAAATTAAAGAATATTTTCAGAAAGCAAAATTAGTCCATTAGCCTCCGTCTGTTATTTCCATATTTTCGGTTCTTTTATGCTTAAAAGTTTACTATCATTAAACATGAATTAAGAACTGCAGGCATCAATGATCAAGATGAGAATTAATTCTTGCGATTAATAGTGATATTTGTGGTGTAGGTTTTTTCATAAATTTCTATAGAAATAAATAATTGGATTTTCTTAGTTGAGCTTAATGAAACACATTAATTCTTATGTTGAGCTCTCGCGGAACCCGTTATGTTGTGATTGGTATAACTCATGACAAAAGTAAGCAGAAATATATGACAATTCTTTTAAAATACCCTATCAACAATATCTTTGAAATAAATTAAGGTTGACATGCATCAATGCCCCTTAGCCCCCCCTCCCCCCAAGGCATCCCTTTGGCGTTGTTATCAAACATAAAGCCAATCAGCTATTTTTCCTTGCTATTTTGGCCGCTACTGTACGATAGGGCCATATGTGTTGTAGCATCTCTTCCGTTCATATTTACCATACACAATCTTACTTAGTTACTATTATTTATATTTTTTATAGATTTCAAACTCATTCACATAATAACTCCACCAATTTTTAGTCTTCCAACCCATTTGCACCCTGATCTTATATTCTCTTCACCAGGTTATCTAATTCCATTCTTTTGTTTACAGCCGTTCCTCATTCTATCTTTGCAGACAAAGAAGAACCTCTTTCTAATTGTCCAGTTTTACAATTCTCCCTATTATTTTTATCCTCTCATAAAATAGTCTGTTTCATTTAACAACGGGGCTGCTTCTTGGCAGATTCCAGAGTGAAACCATTAACATAAAAAAAGATACTCCTGATACTGTTTGGAAGTCAAATCTTTGTGGTAGCAATCTACACCATCTCCTATACTCAAGAATGAAGAAATCATATTCGGCTCAAACACGTCCACTCTACTGCAATTACTTTAATTTTCCTTATCATCATTTCTTCTCAAACGCGTTGATAAAAGTTAAAAAGTCTCTCTCATTCTCAGCCACTAATACAAAGTTACTATCATCTATTAATATAGATCGTACGCTAATATCAGTACTTCTCTTGTTATTCTAGAGATAAATTCTCCACGATCATTGCTGCCACTCTCCTTTCATACCATAATCTCAATCATTAGCATAATACCGTTTTATTACTACCTATACCGACTCTAATACAATATCTTCACCCCTACTTGTTATCACCTTTTTATTTCCTGTATTTACATAATTTTATCCTTCTCATATATAAGCAGTTAAAAGTTTTGATCAAAATTCCTATACCTCACAATATAAGCCACACACAATTTTATCCTATTTCCATTAGTATTTATCTTATCACCCTATTCATAAAAGATAATAAACAGCAATGGCAACATAAAATTCCCTTTTTTACATACCCACTTATATCAAACCGCTTCCTTTGGCTATAATCCACTCGACCGCGGCACTAACCGCCAACATAAATACTCCCCCATATAAACCTTTACCCCTCGCCCCCGTGCATCTAAAAGTTTACAACTCGCTGCATAAATTCATATAACCTGAGATAATTATTTCCTATCTACATATATGATTATACGCTTGGTTAATTTCGAAGAACACAGCATCACATCATGTCACTTATCTTTTCAAGATGATATCTCAATGCAAATCCACAAACCCCTCTACCTTCTTTAAACTAATCTTGTTTATCCTCCTCTCAGTTAAATTGAATAACACAATCTCCACCACTTTCTCTCACATGCCACTATAAAATCTATATTAATTTCATTCCTATTCATCAAACGAATTAAATCTCTTTTCTAGTTTGTATACTGATCGATTCTATATTCGTGTACTAAACCCAGTATGCACCCAGGAAGATAAAACAAATTTAGATTTACTTTATCCATACTCAAATCATACTAATCATGTTTTTAATTTCTCACCTTTTTGCTCAAGAGTATTTAACTATTCTTATTCTTAAAGATCAGGAAACCTTTCTTCCTTTGGCTTATAAGCTCACTAGTTTCTATCAAAGTAATTCCCATTACTATTCAAGATCAACTTATATTTTAGCTCTAAATGATATATTCTATCTTTGCTTAGATAAATAACCTGTCTTATAGGATTCTTTTGGATTTTTTTAGTCATTTAATAGTATCTCTCTGAGATACTCAATCGTATTTTAATGGACTTTCAAATTGTCTTTCCAAACTAGAGCATTCTGGTTTCAATTTCCATTTCTAGTACACATGCATGCATTCATTGCATTACCATCTATCATCCTATTAAATTTGTTCTAAGTTTGTTTTTAACCATATTTTAAATACATCGTTTATCCTTAAATAGAGAAGTCACACCCCCTCTTCAATCTCTCTTTCTCGTTCTCTCTTTCTCTTTCTCTCTAGAGAGGTGACGCCTCCTTGTCACAGGAAGAGAGCTTGTGTGTTCCTTAGACTTTTCGAGTTATGTCAGCGGGGGTACCTTTTTTGGTTACCCCTGGTAGTGTTTCCCTTGTCGATTTGGTCGGAAACGAGGTTCAAGACTAAGTGCGTCATCCCTTTCTTTTTCTAATCTGTCCTTCTCCTTTTTTACTTTTATCCTATCTCTCCCACGTATATAAAAAAGAAAAAATAACAAAAAAAGAACCTACTCCTATTGTGTCACTCTTTCTCTTTTTTACTTCTATCTACATATAAGGACCTGGCAGCTACCTCGTGCGTCAGAAGAGAGGCTTTAGAACCTCTATAAACAACGCCAATCGACGTTTACTGGTGGCGAGAGACTAAGACTAGAGATGTCCTAGGGGTTGGACCACGATGAATGGGATGAGGGTAGTGCCCCGTTAACACCTTCCATGGCGCGTAATTATTGACCATTTCTAGTGACCCTTGACGGGAGCCTCTGGTAGCATCGGTCCAAGGTGACGGCCCTTTGTTCTCAGGTTGGTTGCCAGTCCAATAAAAAGCTTTGCGTTGAGTTCCTTGGTGTGGCGGGATATCCATTGAACGCTGCTCCGAGATCTTGGCCGTCGTGAAGGGAACTAGTAGGAGTTTAGAACGGGGCATGCTCCGTTGTTCACCTGGTGAGAAATCGATGGTCCCTTCGGGAACCGTTAGTGCTGCTTGGTTGGGAGCCACATCACGCCTAGGTTTGACGACTCGGTTGAACGAACAGCAGCACATGGAGCGTGCCTCCTGAAAGATCCAAAAACTCTTCAAAGGATAGGCGAGAGCGACTCACGCGGGGCAAAATCGCCACCCCCCTTTTTTTACTATTGATTGGTCGCAAAGTTTTGAGAGAGAGAAAGTGTTCAAAATGACTGGCAAGAAAGGTCAAGGAGCACTCAAATACACGTGCGCAATATGCCAGATAGATAAGTGGTGCGTGGACTTTCGGGAGGGGTGTTATTTAAAATGCCACCTGGTCAGTTCCTGCATCTACTGTATTCTAAACGGCCAAATCAAAAGGCTAAAAGTAACATGCAGGGCTTCCGAGGAAAGGTCTAGGAAGTTGGAAGAGAAAATAAACAGCCTGGAATTCGAACACGATGGACTGATTTGCAGGCTAGAGGTGAGAATAGCAGAGCTAACGTCAAGCCCTGTAGTAAACACCGCATCTGCAGTATTACCCTCAGAGCTAGGTCCGCATGCTATGGATAAACCCTCAAAGAAAAAGAAAAAGAAGGGAAAGAAACAGGAAGAAGAGAAAGTTGAAACAAAAGATAAAGTAGAAGCAGAAGAAGAGAAAGTTGAAGCAGAAGATAAAGTAAAAGCAGGAGAAGAAAATATCAAAACAGAAGAGTATATAACAAAGGAAGATAGGGAGGAAAATATGAATAAGAAAAAGAAGAACAAGAAAAATAAGATGGAGAAGAAAGAGGGAACCGAGAGTTCGCTTCCGGAAGGAAAGCCTCCAACCTCTATACAGAAATGTCTGAGGGTTACCCTTGTGGGCGATTCCCAAGCACGAGGTTTGCAGCCCCTGCTAGCAGCCCGCCTTCGCACTAGTGTGAAGGTATGCTGCTAGCCAGGACTAGGAAACCACCACATCAGGGTAGAGGCTGATAAATCTCAGATCTCCGAGAATTCAGTCGTTGCCCTGATGGTGAGTGGAAATCTTCTAGCTCCGAGGAGGCAAAGTAGGCCCTAGCGAGAAAATTCTAAGAACGGCCATTGTAGCCGTGAACGATTGCGGATTAAGAACTCGCAGACGGGTCGTTGTAGTGATGCTCCCAAGAAGAGGTCCTAGCCGGACAGCTCACTCAAATAACGTGACCTTTAACTAGCGCCTGTCCGACCTCTGTACGGCGGAGAGGGGTCTTCTTTCTGAACCCTTACCGCACATTTTTCGGTCGAAACGACCTCTACCAAAGGGACGGAGTGCACCTTTCATTCAAAATAAAGGCTGTACTCTGTAACTTAATCCAGGATGTCATAAAGCGGACGCAGAGAAGAGTCCGACCCAGAGTGAAGGCGGACGTAAGACAGTATGCCCGTGTCTCTCCTGAAATGACGTTTTTAGATGTGGCAAAGAGCGGGACTGCCACACAAAAGAAGCCGGGAAACGAAAGAGCGTAGGGAGGCCTACACTGAGGGACTCCCTCAAAGTTCTTCTGTATAATGCGAGGTCAGTCAGGAATAAATTTCTTGAGCTTCGTGGCCTCGTAGCAACAGAGGAACCTGAGATGGTGGCCATAGCAGAGTCGTGAATAAAAACCTCAAGCCGAAATTTTGAAGGTGATTTCACGATTCCTAAAAGATAGGCCAGACAGAAAGAATGGTGGTGTGATATTGTATGTCAAGGATACTCTCAACTTGACGGATTGCAACATTGTATCCGACCTAGAGATAGGTCTTGCCAAATACAAGACCCTGGTGCTTTATAGACCTCCTGCCCAACTCGTTGAAAAAGACAGAGATCTGTACCAGCTACTAGAAGAAATTGTCGAAGACACAGTGTGTATCTTCATGGGGATTTCAACATACAAGTTGACTGGGAAACCAGAGAACCCTGTGGCGAGAACGCACTACTCCTGGAGTTCGCGAACAACGAGTTACTGAATCAATGGGTGAGAGAGCCAACGAGAGGAGACAATATCCTTGACTTGGTTTTCACCTCTGAGGATGACATCGTTGAGGCTCGCTTTGTTGGCGAAGAGCTCGGTGGGTGTGACCACCAACTAATTAGATTTGTAGTCAAAGTATCCAAGGCAGAGCCTGCACATAGTAAATCGAGGAAACTTGATTTGAGAAGAGCAGACTTTACAGGTCTATGCGCTGGACTGACTGACGCGAGGCTAGAAGTTTGCGAGGCTGTTAAAGACTCGTGGAACAGTTTAAAATCCACATTCATGAGTCTTCAATCGCGTTTGATCCCTCTGAAATGCCCCACTCGGTCTTCTGTTCAACCAAAGTGGTTTAATCGAGAAATCGGCCAACTGCTTAGGAAGAAAATAAATGTGTACCGGCAATCGAAGATCTCGGGTGCCTTTGACGAATACCGGAGGCTAGCAAGGAGAGTGAAGTCCAGCATAAGGGCGTCTAAGCGGTCTGATGAACTCCGAGTGGCGAGACTCTGTAAAGAGAATCCCAAGGAGTTCTTTGGATATGTAAACAGCCGTAAACCAATCCGTCGAACGAATGGCCCTTTGAGGAATGAGGAGGGGGACATTAAAGCACTTAGATGCAGAAAATGCTAACCTCCTCAACGACTACTTCTATTCAGTGTTTACTAAAGAGTGTGGTTCTACCCCTCAGCCGACGGATTCTTACTCAGGGGAAAAGCTAGAGGATTTTGACTTCACCGAAGGAGAAATAAAAAAGAAGATCAGTGACTTAATGACGAATAAGTCACCTGGCCCGAAAGGGTTTCTCCCCTAAAGTGTTGAAAGAAGTGCGCGATCAAGTGTCACGACACCTGAGCGCAATCTTCAACATGTCAATCCGGACCGAATGGGTTCTTAGAGACTGGCCTGAAGCGGAGGTGACTTCTTTCTTCAAGAAAGGAGACCGTAGCCAACCGTCGAACTACCGACCTATCAGTCTGACCTCGATAGTCGGTAAACTCATGGAAAGTATGTTGGTGGACAAAATGACTTTGCATTTAGCGTCAAAGCTGCTACTGAGGACTTCCCAGCACAGCTTCCGAAGGCAACGGTCATGCCTGAAGAACCTTTTGGAATTCTTCCACTTCGTCTTCAGTGAGTACGATCGTGACAAGGTAGTGGATGTAGTCTACTTAGACTTTCAGAAAGCTTTGATAAGGGACCACATCGCCGACTTCTCCAGAAAGTGCGAGCGCTGGGCATAGACGGAAAAGTAGCAGACTGGATAGAGAACTGGCTAAATGGCAGACGGCAACGTGTGGTGGTGAATGGACAGGCTTCTGAGTGGGTGCCCGTTACTAGCGGAGTGCCTCAAGGTTCTGTCCTAGGACCACTACTATTCATCATCTACGTCAACGACATTGACTGTATGAACGTTTCAAAGGATGGAAATACTCCCAGTCTGCAAGATGATCTTCAAAAGATTGGGGAGTGATCTGATACGTGGTGAAGGGCCTTTCAACGTAAACAAATTCAAAGTGATGCATATTAGCCACCGAAATCCTCAATCACTCTATATCCTTAAGGGCACTGCTCTTGAATCCACCGACACTGAGAAGAACTTGGGTGTAACTATCACGTGTAACCTCAAGTTCTCGAAACAGTGTATTGAGGTAGAGAAGAAAGCCCAAAGGATGTTAGGGTAAATAAAGCGACAGTTTGGATATCGGAACAAGAAGAGAGTAGTGTGTCTGTACAACTTCCTCGTCCAACCGTACCTGGAGTATGCCGTACAATTTTGGAGTCCTAAGATATGTTCTCGCTGGAGACCCGGAGACTACGTGGTCACTTTATCGAAGTGTTTAAAATACTTCGAGGCTTCGAAAGATTGGACTACGGGAAAATTATCCAGGTTGTCAACAGTGAATCTGTTTACCAGTTCAAGTCAAGACTAGATAAAGTCTTGCGAAATCGCGGTTAAGATCCTCGCGAGTGATCTTCAAGGTTGCCAACGGACACCTTTGAAGATTGCGCCAAACTACCCTCCTTACTAAAAAGGATTAATAATGTAGAGTATAAAGTATCACTTAAGGTAAATGAAAATATGACCAACAAACAGAAACAGTAAAACGAAACTAATATCGATGCGTTTCAGCACAAATCTAATCGGAATCAGCTGCCAGAAAAAAAATAATATCCATTAATAGAGTAGAGGTCTTCCGGAGGAGATTAGATGGATATAATATATACAATGAGCTTTTTGTTTCTTCCAATCATATGTGAAGAGAATTTGGAGTTAAATCATTTTATATCTACGTATTTGTCTGGATAAAAGGTAGATAACTTTTTATCTGAATCAGTAGTTTTAAACATTAAACTTTATTCGCAAATTTCCTGTTTGTGTTCTTAATTTCCACCATAGGTATTTTACACAGAATTCCATGCCCGCTCTGGCTAGTGAGAGAATTGTCTTCTTTACTGTCCACTTTTCTCCTAATATAGATAAGTGAATAGGTAAGTTTAAGGTTAATGACCACATATGCATCTGATTGGTATGTACTACAATGATTTTAAGCTGAGTACTATCCTTGTTGGTCTCCTTTTCTCTCTCTCTGACCAATCTCTATTAATCTCTCTTTTTTCTCTCTGATTTTAAGACATTTGATTCTCCCTTCTTTTTCTTGTTCAAAACAATTTTTTTTTAGCTTAGAAGCCATATTCCTTCTCTCATAACTCCTATCTTTTTGGTGTAGCAAATGTTTCAGATATTACATATCTTTCATCCTGCCATTAAACAGTCCTAGCATAATTCCCTAAACCATCAGCCAATCTCGAATTACAAATTCATCTACCACTCATTCCGTCTTTGCCGAACGTATATTTCTAAGTCTTACATCAACCATTACAGAATCAATAGACTACCGAAAACCAAGGTTTCACAATAATAAATATCACTCTCAGCCACACAAATATCAAGTCATATTAAGGCACAACTATATCATCTTTCCAGTCCTCACTCAATAGCAATGTTATAACTTCCTTACAATCCTGATCCACATTTAATTTATCTCCATTCTACCTGATCCTCCCGTCCCCACAAAAAGTTTAATTCCTTTTCCTCTTTGTTTCACTAACTCTATTTCTAAATACATTCCACCTTCTCCTCTCTTTCTCTAATAAGAATTAGTTCTCACGTTGGATTTATTTACTCTGTTTACCCATTGAGTTTGATTATCTTGGATGATTGGACAGGTTTCATGAAATTCCTTCCCATTACCGCCTTCGCGATTCACGGGGGCAGAAACAAGCCTTTCTCATACCTGGGTTTTCTGGCCAACCGGTTTTATTCGCTTGTGCATGCTATTTAGTTTTGATGCATACCAGAGAAATCAATGGGTATTCTTCCTCTCTCAAATACAGGAATTAATCTTTATAATTTATTATTAAAAACAAATTGAGATTTATATGACAAAATATGCATGGTAATTTTAAATATTTCTACAGATTAACGATTTCATCGAATTGGAAGATGTTTTGTTCTAAATATGTATTAATATTTTTAAAAATATGCAAATACTATATAATATAAATCTATCATAGGTAGAAAATATATAACACTTTCAATTTTTTAATGTGCGGAAATCTATACATAGGCTGTTAGAAATAAGATAAGATTTGCTGCGATCTTGCCATTTAGAGCAGCTATTATTTACCGCTGCTAGCTTTGTCTGCATTAAGTCATAACGCTCTGGAAAAGAAATGTTGAACTCACTGATTCACGAAATCCCAATTCTACACGATGTTAAATGGAATTCAATTTAGATTTCCGCGCTAAAAGGTTAGGATGGAACAATATTTAAAGGCGTTTAGTTTTAGATATTTCATTTAAATGGTTCGTACTGACTTGTTTTATTATAATTTAAATTTTTGCAGGAAAAAAAAACAAAGGCAGCACTAAGCTAATAGAGAATATGCACGCATGAAAATTTTCAAGAACAAATATCTACTGTTATAGAATTTTGAATATTAAAATACTTCATGTTAATAGTCGAAAAGGAGCTCCAAAAGAGTTTAATAGAGCGAAGATCTTTGTCAGAATTGTGATTTAAAATAGATAGCTTTGTCGAATTTTGGATACAAAGGCGCGTTCTCAGGTCGGAAAATACTACCTTAAAGTGCTACTAACTATGAAATCATTATTTTTTTTCGTTGAATAAATGGGAATAAAAATAGAGAAATGCCTATAGAAAGATTGAAAGAATTTTGGGGGGCAAATCAGTGGATTCGGTAATCTTTAGAATTTCCTATTTTTTATAATATAGGTTTTACTTATCTAAACTTCCTATTTGCATTGATTGGTATAATACAACTTCAGCGTGCTTGAAAATTAAGCCACGTATCTTTAATCTACTTAGTATTATTTTCTTTAGTGGTGTGTTTTCACTATAATAGAACTGTTCTTGTTGAATACTTGTGCACATTGAGCCATATTTAACTTTACGAAATATGTAAGTTAAAAGCTCCGTCCAAAAACTAAAGATAAAAAAGAAATGACATAGCGGGTGATATTTATTAAAGGATACTAGTTTCGAGAACCAACATACATTCTAGGCATTTTAAAATGAAACCAAAGCGAGAGCTTAATTGCTTTACTAATTATGACCTACCCATTGAAAATTTAAACTAACAGTATCCTTCCAATATCCTCTCTTTGATGATGACTGAGCTTTTTTTTTTAATTTTATGTATCGCCTCTTATAGTAAATTTCTCATGTTAAGATGGCGGTTTCCGTGTTCATGTAAGAGGAACAATTACTACAGTGATTGGTTCTATATGCATGGTTGAATTTCAAACAGATTAATAAACAATAAACAGGATTTAGTTGACTTTTGGGGATAAATTCTGTCAGTAATATATCTGAAGGAATTTGGCGAGGATGCCTTTGGGGAAAGAAAATGAAATCAATACATTGACTTCCGGGCGATTTGCTGACAATTTCAGCTCACGATGCGATAGAGATGGGGTTTTATTCCATAGGGGTTGTCTTAAAAATGTCCTAAGGACATGCGGAAGTATTTTAGAAAAAAAAATAGTTCAAACAAGATTACCTTTTCATCCTTCGAGGGAGTGAAGTCTTTGATAACAGAATTTTATTGACAAAAATTCCCCTATTTTACTGGAAGACACCAATAAGACACATATTAGATTTTTTTGAACTCGCCAAAGTGTTGGCTTTACATTTTAGCAAAAATATGTCATATACCTTGATTTATTTTTATAGCATACAAGGTAGCCGAATAATATTCATTTGAATATAATTAATTAATACAAAAAATAAGCAAGGAAGATGATTACGTAAAATATTTGATAAACAGTATTTCTGTTCCAACATAGTTACGAGGAAAGTTGGCTGATTTGAAGTTCTCTGCCTTCGATCATCTTAATAATTTATCCAATTACGTAAGGTTTTAATTGTGATTTCTTAGATTTTCTATTCACTTTTTATTTAAACCATGACCTTTGTATTGATTTGCATCTGTATTTCATCTGTACCATGGACAATCAAGTTTCATTAGAAATTCAGAGAATAGCGACAGCTTCCATCTCTTAAGAGTACAGAGGTCACCATTACTTGTGTAGTGTGGACTGAATTTTGAGTTTCTTCTTCTTTCCAACCTGAACGCACGAAGTAGGCTCTACTTAAAAGTATTTGCGAACTTTATCTTTAAGAAGTTCTCAAAATCCTCCATGATGCTCTCTCTTTTGCTCTAACCATCTAAATATAAGAATAATTCGTTTTTCTTTCCTCTTCTTCTGATTATATTTGCTAATCTTGCGATTGGAAGAAAAAAGTTTCATTAGGTCATCAATAGTAAATGAAATCATTTTCTCGACCACAACACACATCATAAATCCCCACAGGCGTCTACCACGTGTAGAGTTCTACACTTTCTACCTAGGGAGGTCCATGTTCTATCCGCCCTACTGTCATCAGTTGGGCAACCTCTGACACACGAACTGAGGCATATTTGCTTGCATTTATGAAGCTGTATGCGCCACAGTTTTCAGAACCTGTTGTTTTATATATCTCACTATTTTCACTCTGCGTACATTCAGCACTTTGCTTTCTGATCTCTACATGTTTACTACAAGTAGAGTGGAAGATGGGTAGAGTGGTATAAATAGTAGCAGCGGAAAGTCATCTCAGCCCTAGTGCCCATCAGTAAAACCTGTTCACTGAGTGGACTTAAATATTTGACAAGGCCTAAAGAAGATGGTCTATTCAATGCTTACCTAAATTTTTTTTCTTAGAGTACAACTCCTTATTTCTCCAATATAATTTATCTATCTGATCAACTATCCCATTTCGCGTCAGAGGATAGGCTTTAGATCCTTTTTAATACCCGCTTTTTGCAAGGGACTAACTAGGTTTGATTAGTCCTGGGTGGTAGGGTGCGAATAAGGGGAAGATCAGTATACCACTTCTCTGGGCCTAAAGGCTAATCACCGTTATCGGTTACATAAGAGGGTACAATTTATGGTTGGAGGGATTTAGTGCTTTGGTGGGTTCCAAGCGTATTAAAATTCTCGAGGTTCGTTGTTTGGGTCTCGTTTAGTCAACGAATACTGCGATTTATTATGGATTGACTATGTCGTGCCTGCTTAGTTGAGAGTTGCCGCCTTTGAGGAATGACCTTCTGCTGGGCATCTTCAGGTCGATGAGGGTTGCTGAAGAGGCATGGACCTAATACTTCAACGAGCCCAGAGTTGTAACCCATAAAAATTTGGAAACTCTTAAAAGGGATATCTAAGGCGCTTTATACAAGATATAACTCTCCAACCTCCTCTAATAGCGAAAAATTATAGATCATATCTCAAAAAACAAAACATGGCACAACATTAATTTTAAATTGGGCGAGGAACACGACAACACAACTTCAAAGGGGAAAGCGGTTTCCTGCTCATCACTCCAAGTAGTAAAGGTGATTCATAATTACTACATCTGAATCCGCCCTCGGGAAGCTTAGACACTAGCAACTAAGTGCCTTTCCTCCATTCTATCCAATGGCTCCTTCCAGACATCTTCTAGTCTAGAGTTGTGAGGGTTTCCCACTTACTACATTCCTTTGGGTTGACTCGAGGCGACACTTTACTTGACCAGGGGCAACACCTCTCCTTTATCTTTCGCAGAACGCGCCAATAAAATGCGTCATATGCAGTCCATACAACATGGTTCCTTGTTGGAGTGGCTTAGTGGAGAGAACCTCCTTAAATTGGCAAGGTGTAGGAAGATTCCCTATACCACGCCATACATGACTCTTCGTTCTGAGACTAGTGAATTTCTTAGAGGCATATATGATCGCCCACTACTCTTCTATGGAATTCGGCTTACGAGCTCCAACGACGCATCATCTTTCTCCAACAGGCCACAGGCCTGTTCCTGCGCTGGTAAAGGTACAGACTGATGCTTGCTCCACCGATCTCGAGGTCTATCGGGGGTTGGCAGATGATATGATAGCTGGCCAGACCAAGGATAAGCAGACCATTCTTGTAATGCTCTCGGATGGAGCAGCAATGTCCTTGAGAAAAGGAGATTAACAGGAAGATTAGCCTCTCGAGGACCTTGGGACCCATAAGCAAGAGGTTTTTAATGTCTTCGACACTCAAGCTTACAGCATTTTTGGATAGTTGATTCCACTGAATAAAACTTGCTGTCCTAACCAGAAGTGTTCTATTAGCCACAGGTATTATTAGCTTATTTTTTCAGTAATGAAACAAAGATCGCCCGTTTCTCCTGCAGGACCCTTCAGATAAATACAGCTTACCAAACACAGTTGGCCATTGTAATTGTTTTTCGGAAACTGGTTGGCTTGCCAATATATTTGATAACACCATTAACATTTACCTTTCAACTTGCTGTCTATTTCTCGAACATGTAATAAGGAAACAGGAAGAATCTTAAAACCCAGATCTGCACACCTCGTTAAGTTGAAACGTAAAAGGTTCGCTAAATCTGATTCAGCTTGTTGGCATCATAACTTCACAAGATCATTCGTGCCACTCAAGCAGAGGTATTATGATAGCTACCACGTAGGCCATAAGAATCGAAACTTCTAGACACGGTAAATCGGGTCAAGCAAAAAACTGTTCTAAATGATCAAACTAAGGTTGGGTTCCGTTTTTGAAACAAGCTTGCCGCTTCCTTTTCGGTCATACGTTTCTTCCCTTAGCCGTAAGACCATTCTTGCAAAGTGTGGAGACTCATTGGAAGAATTCTGGGAAATTTATAACACTAGATTCGTTGCGGATTTCTTAGTGAGCACCCTTTCCGCATTCTCTATCGCGAAAAACATTCGGCCAGAAATTGAAGCACGTTTTCGGCTTGCTGAAGCTCCATGACTGGAATTCACATATATAAGTCACATGCACATGTTTACGTTAGTTGAGCTGCGTTCTACCTTCCTTTCTTGCGCAAATACCGCCGATGATAGTGACGATATCTCATGCTCCTAGAATCGACGTCTGACTCAGCGAGGCGTGGTCTATTGTTACCCTTGTTCAACAAGATCCGGACTTAGGTATCATGCCGGTTTCGAGACGAGTGGGAACCATGCTTTCTTTGGCAAGTTGGTTAGAAATCACTCTAACTTAGTTTATATCTGAAATTAGCCAATGTTAGGTTAGTTTATTTCTAGGATATGGAATACTAGCATTCTCCTGCACAGTGTGGCTTTCAGGTGTGATATTCTGCGCCTGCTGAAAAAAGCTATCTTTGGGTCCTTTTTTGTAGTTAGCAGTCAGCTTCAGCGTTTATACGTGCAACTCCAAGGTCACCCTCAGTTAACAATTAGTCGCATTTCAACCAGGCCATATCTACAAGGTGCCTATGTGGCATTGAAACATCAATCATATCCAAAGCGTTTTAGTTTTCGGTAGGTTAAACTCTGTAGATGTATCTCTCGGGCCATTGCCTTCTCTGGTTCTTAAACAACGGAGGCCACCATTGGTGGGATCATCTTTTAACGCTTTTCTCCACCCTCTTGATCCTAAAGCTTCTACTGCAAAGTTAGCATTGCATTCGAATTTATTTGAGCACTGCTAGTGTTAAGCTCCAGCTTTGCAAGCGTACGTGGATGGCTCCAATTGCGAATCTGGGTTTTGTTTCCATTCTTCTCTTCTGAATATGTTGAGGAAATTTATTAGATTTCGTGACCGAAGTGGTTGCAATACACCGATTATTAATGGACAGTACTCCTTGTGCATGGTTTGGAGACTAGTTTGTCATTTATAGCATCTAACAGAGTCCACCTAGTGCCTTCGAGGCATTGGAATTTCAGCAATCGATGATTCCTATAAACTTGATGATATCAAAATGTTTCCTTTTGGGTTTCATATCATGTAGCGATTTTTTGTAAATGAGCGCATGGTGAAAGTAATCAAAATCTTGCAACCCTATGTGACCGGACCAGCGTTTCGCTCATCCACTCTGACCTGATGGGAAATTAGGCCAGGCACACGGGATGCAATGCGAAGAAGCTGGAAAACGACAAAAGTAAGATAAATTTGCGGTGACACTCTTATCCTTATTGTGACCACTGCTCGGTCTCCAATACTTCATAGGGAATTATTATGGGTTCTTCAATTTGTGACGATCTTCGCTTGCGCAATTCTTCCCGCCTATGTGTTGAATGTGCTTGGAATAGCTTGTCCTTTGTACTGAGACAATTTTGTTAACACTCTAACAGTATAATCGTAGAGTTTAGGCTCAAACAAAACCATCAAGGAGGAATCTTTTGTCGGGATCTTGTCCGTGCTTTTTATCGTAGTTGTTTTAGTCCTAGTAGTTTTTATTATGGTTTTTCTTCTTACCTTATGTTGCTTTCGTTTTTTAAACAAAACCTTTGGCCTATTCATGGAGGGAAAGATAATTTTAAAAGGTACAATTTCTGTGACTTCCCCGGCAGGCAGTCAGAAAAAGTTTTGCTGAATTAAGGAAAAATTCACATTCTAACATACCAGATAATCATTTGATGGGACAGACAGTCAAGCTTACCATAGCCTCATCAATGTCACTTTGATTATAGAATCAATTTGGTAACTGACTCCAACCAAACGGGCCTACTAGCTCTAATAACATTAAGAAACAGCATTTTTACCAAGAAATATTGAGTAGAGAAACCAAATTAATCATTAGGTCTACATCAGAGTCAAATGGTAGGTTAGACTTCATATTTTTCTCCTGATTAGTAACAGAGAAAGAGTTATGGTTATAAAGATAATATCTACACATGACTACTGTTTTCAATACCATGCCAGAATCTTTCCTAGACTGCGAAATTATTTGCTCATAAATCATTTCACGGAAATATAGAGAGGGCTAATCTGGCCTTTTCTAATTTCCCAAAATAGAGAAAATAAAATTCCCAGGCATATATTAGTGATAAGAAGGAGATCCAGAATTCTAAGAGCGCAGGAAAAAATATCCTACTCTTGCATCCTTCTTCTACATGAGAGAATTTTGTTTTTCCTAATTGCCAAGGGAAGAACTAACTCCTTGCTAATTCATTAAGCATTTTCAATTATATTAAAAATAAATATAAGTTGAGGCTTAGTTAATTACATGATTATTTAATTTCATCCGAAAAATACTAGTCTCTAAACATTACGTGTCAGTTTTGATACACAATTTGTACTGTGCCATTACATTTGACTCACATTTTTGAGGTATGCACGCCATGATCAAACGATCCAAAGACTAGATCTCTAAAAAATCTCCGAGGATTCGCCGCAAGCTCCGCTGTAGAACTTTGAATTCATAGAAGTCTCTTAAACCCCTTTCTTTATTTGCACATTATCAAGTTTTCATGCTAATGGTATAATTTTAGATAACTTTAAATTACATAAACATGTAGTTAAGGGATTAATTCTCTGGTCTCATTATATATTTTTCGATGTATAAATTTTTTGGCCAATAGATTTAGATTTAGGAAGAAAACGGTAGCTAAATTGCTTCCAACCCTCGCCATGTGTCTTACAAACATAGCGACGAAGAATTCTCTTCTGTTTTTTTCAACTCAAGGTGACTCAAGATCTGACGTGTGTGTCTGTATTTCTGTCTTTTGTTATGAATATCTTGCAAAATCTGATGAATATGATTAAAAATATATGCCCATATTACTCTTTTCTTAATATATTTGGGTACGTGAACTATTTGTCTAATCTATTTTTAAGTGAGTTATCATTAATCCCTTCAAAAATATTAGCAGTATAGGCTTAGTAATAATTAATCTTTTCTAAAAAAATATTTGTTACTTATGTTCATGTGGAATTGTTTCTCTCATATTTTTCACCAATGGGCTCCTTATCTGCCTATATTTTTCTGTAATATTTTCCTACTTTTAGCTTGTCTTATTTGAGGAATTCTTTCAAACTACATTCATATTCTTGACTATTTTCCTACTGAATGACGGAGAAATAGAAAAAGAACATATTTTCCTTTGCCATTTGAGATAGAGGTAAAATATAAAGACAGACATATCGTTAATTTGGGCGATATTTATCACTTACCTTTGTTAAACGTTACAACTCCTTAAGAACTCTGTTAAATTCAGAGTCAATCACTGGTTGAGAGCATTGGGTTGGACTGAGATATGAAATGATATTTATCTCAAAAATTAAAATCTGCCACAAACAATGGGATAATGCATATTGTAAAAATAAATAAAACTAAATAAAATCGAGAAATCTATTGTAGCAGAATGAGGTCAAATGGCGGCCACGTGACCTCCTGTACCCACGTGGATCCGGAGATCACCGCATTGAGCTGGTGAAGGCATTGGAACTTAGGCGAGGAGGTTGCTTACGCTGTTATCACTCGCCCCAGCTGTATTTTCCTAGGGACCAAATTCATCTCCAGCCCCTCACCCAGCCACCTCTCCGTGAGCATGCGGGTCTTTCTGTCCAAAGATGGGAATCCGTTGGACATTCCAACGAGCGTTATCAATATTCCCCCTTCCCCCGAAGGAGTCACCGACTTATCACTCAAGATTGCGCGCGACTTCTCTTTAGGCGCCTATATAACGCTTCGACTCAGTTAAGAGAGCAGCACTGTCACACTTCCACCTACTCTGACGAACGAGCTAAAGGACGCTCTCCCCCTTTTCCCCCAGTGGCGACTTCCATTCAAGTGAAGGCTAAATCGATCCGTAAACTCTGCCTTAGTCAATCGGCAAGTTTCAAAATCAGTAAACTCTGCCCTAGCAATCGGCAAGGACTGACAAGGATTTCAACTCCGAAGGCGACTAGTGCTCCCCCGTATTGAAGCCAGAGGTAAAACCGACTTCTTTCGTTTTTTCACCATACCCCAACTAGCCCTTTTTTTGCAATGAGCTCATAGAGTAATCGTAACCGTTGCCGCTGGCAGATTGATCTTAAATCTGGCAGATCCCAACTACTCCATTATTTTTGTGCACGCCCCAGTTAAAATTCCCCTTTAAATCACCAACTGTATCTGACCTTTTTAATCCCTTACTCAACCTACCTGATCGCGTGTAGATCTTCAACCCTGTCGAGCGACCATTCTATTTGAATCTAATTTCTATGTAAATATATATATTCTTTTTTTGTTGTTAGTAAAGTTATATTTTCGTCATTGTCTTTCTTTTACAACCCCAATGCCTACCAGCTACCTTTTTAATCTTTGGCCAACTTGCACTCTTAAATATTTGTTTGAAAGGACCCCGCAAATTAAGAATAAACCATTCCCTTTCACTCTCAGTCTTCAACGCACTTTTGACAAATCTCCAAAAGACACACACGTTTATATAAATATATCGTCTGGCCATTCCACGAAATATATAGATGTGAAAAATAAAAACAAAGCACAGAAGCAAATTACTCCAACCAATCCTCTGTGAAATCTATGTTCTAACCAAACATACATTCTGATTGAATCTATTTAAGACCTAACCAAGAACACAAATATCCTCCTCTCCAACGAATCTTTCCCTCCTATTCTCCCCCCCCCCTAAAAAACAACCCCCAAAATATAATCGTAGGACTGGTGATGAAATTCTACGCACCTCTGAATCTAGTTTCTTGATAAATCCTTTCCAATATACTACGTTTCCTAACTCCAACAATATTATATTTTCCAACAATTTTATATCTGGTGTGAGCAAACGATAGATGAATGAGAGAGTCTGTGTGAGACAATATGAGAGAAGGAGTTTAAAGACAGATGAAAATGTAATATTGGACTAATTAAAATAGGCCCCTTCCTTTCGCTGCATATTATTGGACCTTGAGCATCTAAATGAATATTCACCGTAAAATCCAGGTAACGCTTTGATTTTCAAATATAATTGGATGCAATTAAAAAAAAACCCTAAATATAATCAAAGTTCTACTCGAGTATATATTGGGCGATAACATAATTAGGGATTAAAATGAGTGATAAACAAAGGGATACTACAATTGGAACAACGCATCTGTTATTTGCGTTGAAAAGTTACTTAGTATAATTACAGGGTGTTGAAATAGTCCTATTACACCCGTTTTGATGCTATCAACAAAGGACAGAATGATAGTTTTGATGCAATTATGCACATTTTTATTGTTGTAACATAAAACATGTGTTTAAATTATAATATTTTGAAAGCAAAGTTTTCGCACAACTTTTATATACAATGATTTACAACGGAACAATACAGAAAAAAAACATGTTAATAAACAATGTAATTATCAAAAATTTTCAAGCATATGCTGCTAACAATGACGGATAGATCATGAAGGCCTGTATTGTAAAATTCAACTGGTTTTACATGAAAATAGCTTCTAGCAGAAGTTTTCAGTGTGTGATCATTTGCGACCGTTTTGCAATAAAAGAATTTCTACCATTAAGAAATAGTTTGTTAGCGTCATGTCTCATGGGTACGGTGGATGAGGGAGAACTTCTCACCTCAGCTCTCGGAGTTTTGCACGAGCATGATTTGCGACGTGTTGGGCGTTATCATGAAGAAAGATGACTATAGTCAATTCTGGTCATTTCTACGCAATTGCATCTGCCACTTGTTGCAGCTGTTGACTGAATAATGAGCATTAAAGTCAGATTGCATAACACTATTTCCCAGTAAATGACTCCCTTCACATCCCACAAGACAGAAATCAAAAGCTTCTTTTGAAATCGTTCGGCCTGTGCCTGAAGATGTGCTAATGCACCTTTGTCTGTCCCTTATCTTTTGAGTGCCATCTTCAAGGGTAGACACCTTTTGTCATCTTCCGTAATCACTTTGTTTAGCGAAGAAAAAGCCGTTTCTTGGACAGTAGTGTTATAACAAAGTTAAAAACATGTTAATTTCGGGGCGAATACAAGTGTTTCAGGCGAATCGCCCATCTTCAGGTTAAAAAAATCATAAAAAAACAATAAAAAATACAAAATGATAAGATTATATTTTTACAGATATTTAACTCATTACGAAATCTAGGGCTAAATTGATGCAACTTTCTAAGCCTAGAAAAAATAATAAAATATAAAAAGTAATAGGCATAAAAAAGTAACTAAAATTTAAAATTGCCCAGCTAGCTGTATTAAACAAAAGTTAAAAAAAAATTATATGACCTAATATTAAAAAAAATAATCAACTTAAGACAATGTAGAGAATGGAAAGAGTTAAAACCTAAAGCCAGTGAACTTGAAGACAAGACTATTAAACGGAGAGAATTGGATGGCTAACTTAATCCATGATATTAAAAATAGCGAGGGAATCATTTTTAAAGTTACGTTCAAATATGGGTTTAACAGCTAAAGAGCATTGTTTCATTAGCTGCTATTGGTGCTAATGGCGATTTTATTCCTTCTCCGCGAATCGTTTGTCAAGCTTTGTTAGTAAATGGAAAATTGTTCTCATTAAAAATGAATTCAAAATAAGCTTGAAAGATTTCGAACTGAGTCATCTTTGCACTTGGGGGCGCAATAGTCAACCAACTAAAATTCCTTGCAACATGAAATATGCCTCTATAGAATTAGCCTACCTAAATATGGGCACTGACCTATTCGTACTTGGTTTCTCGATCTAAATAACCACTGACTAATATCACACAAAAAAAACAAAAAACAAATTATTATAACAGTTCCTTGAGCTACTCCAGCTTCTTAAGTTTCCAAAAAAGGGGATAATAATCGTTAAAACAAAAGGGAACTACTATACTCTATTATTATAAAGAATAACACTATGCTTTACTCGACTGAGACCAGTGTTTGCAAAGATATAGCGTTAAACCTTACCTACTTGATACCAAATTTAAATAGTATATATATATATATGTCATAGAATGGACTCTCGATGATATACCATATATGACTATTCATTGAGGGAACTTATTCACTTATATTTAGAGTGCGTGGTGTCTGGTCGACCGAGGTTATTTATCTTTAAAATGCTTAAGAAGTGGAATTCAGCTCAAGGATAATAATATGACTATCATTAATAAAATAAAGTTTTATTAATAAAAACTATCAACAAGAAACAAAACGGAAAATATTGACATAAACAGAGAATGGAAAGGGTCGTGGGGAATCTAGCTAATCCAAGGATTAAGATTTGGAAGAGATTTAAAAATGTAAGACAAATAAAAATGAAAAGGATGGGATGGTTCGCCTAAACCATTTAAAGCACAGGATAGGGTTGAAAAAAGGGTTAAATACTCGGGGGGAACGTTTAGATTACGTAATTACGCTTGTTGTGCAGAGGAAGGTGACGTGAAGGAATCTTCGGTCCACTGGCGAGTTCCAGCCGAAGGGTAGGGGGGGAATTAAATGATCCTGACGTGGCATCTTGGGAATGAAAACTGATTCTTGGTGAATAGGCTTAAAGAACAATGGCTGTTCTACGTTGTTCTCTTCTGAACAACAGGAGGGGGGGGAACTTTCTCTTGTCTACGGGCTCAGAGAACAATGGCTGTTCTAATATTCTTCTCCTTTTAAAAAACAGGGGGGAAGGGTGAGAACCGTTTCTTGTCTACGGGCTCATAGAACAATGGCTGTTCTAATGTTGTTCTCTTTCTGAACAACAGGGGGAAATAGTGATAACCGTTTTTGTCTACGGGCTCAAAGAACAATGGCTCTTCTAAAGTTGTTCTCTTTCTGGACAACAGGGGAAGCCTTGTGGACTTGGTGTCATGAAGGCTCAAACCTTGGCACTCAAAGGATATTGTCCTCTTCTGGACAAATGATGGTGGATCTTGGGGTAGAGAGCCCTTTGGTGCACAAGGTGAGACTGGACCGTAGAGATGTCTCGCGAAGAAAATCTGGATCTCGAATCTGCTCTTAGTGGTAAAATTTCCATATAAATAGTCGAGACATCCCCTTGGCGTAGAGGACAATGGAGTGGGGGCTTTGAGGGAATGCACAGCCGCGCCTGAGAACAATAACTTATCTGCCCATGAGCTTAACTCAATCTGGCGAGGTCGGCGCATTGGGCGAAACGGGGGATGATAAACCTCTTTGGTTAAACATTGACTCAGGTGGCGGCTATAATGCGCCCGGCTTCAAGGCTATGATGCACGTGGGTAGCATCGTGTTTCTAAAAACATGTGATAACGGTTGAAATTAAGTGGCCTCAAACCGTTCTATCACACCCCTCCATTCCGGGGGAAGTTGTCACTTCAAAAAAAAGAGAGAAGGGACAACGATAGAGCTCCGTTGTGGGGAACTCGTTTTCTTGTACCAACCGTACCTTCATGCACCTAACTAGTATTACCTCAATACATATGATTATTTTGATCTTTTGATTATAGGGGAACTAACCTTTAATACAAACTTAATCAATAAAAGGGGCATGGAGCAATGAAATGATATAAAATTAGTACATATGGGAAAAAATAATTTATACGTAATTTAATGGGTTAAAATATATATACATACAAAAAAATGGACATTGAGCGTTACCAAAATTCAGACATATACATTAACTTATTATATTACAAGAGAATCTAATTTAAGTCGTACAAGACGGTATATACATACATGGAGATCCTAATCCTACGAATACAATTAATCTACGCTATTTGGTAACGCATTCATACTGAGTGCGTCAGCGACCTGGTTATCGGAACCTTTTATATAATTTATTTTAAATTGATACTCTTGCAAGAGTAAACTCCAGCGCATAATTCGGCCGTTGGAGTGTCGTACATTCCGAATTTAGGCTAACGGGCGGTTGTCGATTCCTATCTGAAATTCTTTTCCTATCAAGTAAATTTTTAATTTGTCTATAACCCAGATAATTGATAGAGCTTCCTTCTCTATAGTGGCATATCTCTTTTCGCATGGTAATAATTGACGACTAGCATATGCAACTGGATGACTCGTTCCGTCATCCTCGCATTGAAGGAGTACACCTCCGATGCCCTCGTTGCTCGCGTCGGTCTTAATCCCAAAGGATTTTTCCGGGTTGGGAACCTTTAAATTGGGGGCAGAAATGAGCTTACTCTTGTGCTGATTGAAATGGGAAACAGTGACATCATTCCAACGTAGACGATCGGGGGAATTCTTTTTTAAAAGGGAGCTGAGGGGCGCCGAAATTGCAGCGAAATTCGGGACAAATCGCCGATAGTAACAAGCTGATCCTAGGAACGATCTTAATTGCTTCTTTGTAATCGGGAGGGTCATGTCAGCGAGTGCCTTAATCTTGTCCTCTTGGGGACCTAGCTGTCTTTGTCCTATTTTGAAACCCAAGTATTTTATGGTTTCGTGGGCAAAATGGCATTTGCTGGGGCCAATGGTAAGGCAATTTTCGCGCAGTCGCTCGAAGAGAGCTAATAGGGTGGTTAAATGGTGACTCCATTCAAATACTTCTTGTAGGTGACTCTTTTGATGTGGTGTCAGCTGCCCGTCAATATCCAGGTCAGAGGGTTCAAAATACTCGCCTGGTAGGGAAGGAAGAGGGTAATCGGCATCAAGTTTAGATGCACACTGTCTGTATTACATTAAGGGACTCCGCTGGGTAATCTTTTTTCAAGCGCCGATGTTTCGTCCAGTGCTACGAACCTATCTCCATGGGCGCGTTGGGGGTACTATTTTCTTTGGGTCCACGGACAGTCTCCGTGTCCTTGTGTTGGGCCTTATCGCCTAAGGGTGTTAGTAATTCACACTCCTTTTGTGCCGTCCTAAAGGCCTGGTTAAGGGTCTCCGAGAAATCGGATGGTATCGGGGTTCTGATGGGGACGGGCTCCTGGGCTTCTTTCTTTTCTCGGCCTCGAGGAAGGGCGGCCTGAGACACAGGGTCGAAACTTACTTGGTGGCTCTGTCCTATAAGTACGGAACAGAACTCTATGGGTGCGGAAATGACTTCAGCCCAGCCATTATAATATTGACACTGCAGGTAACATCTAACGACGGGGAATTGGTTCGCCCGCCCAAGGTAGTCATGTACCACCGCAATTTTTCGTGGTTAGGGTCCACTGGGGGGAGGAGCTCGTCGGACACGATGAAACACGTGCACCCTGTGTCCCTGATGAGAGTCGATACTCGGCAGCCGTTCACGCTGCCCTCCTCAAATTTCAAAGTTCCCGATGAACTTTTATCAAAAATAAAATTTCCATGGTGGCCTGACGGAGGGGGAGAAGTTGCTACTTGGGTCTACAACACCGGGGAAGCCGGGGTGGCATTAATCTGGTGAACTTGGTGGGCTGGTCCGCTTTTAAGCCAAGAATTCTGGGGGCAATTCCAGCTTATGTGGTTTTCTACACCGCAGGTGAAACATATGATTGGTCGCTTCGGGAAGAGCGATGGAGAAGAAATCTTAACGGGACGTTTGGTGTCCCGTTGTTGGTTTTGGTGAAAAAAGTTTTGGGGTTTTACAGAGCCCGGAAACTTCGTCAGCTTTCCTGGGAAGGGGCGCAAATCCTTCCTCCTTTCCTGGTTGGGGGGTTGGTGAGAAGTTCGATTCTCCTTGGGGTATAAACTATGGCTTGCGGCATAGACATCCGCTTCTTCGGTACATTCTTTAAAGTTATGGCACCGAAAATCATTGACGAACGCGCGGATCTCCATCGGGAGAGACGCCAAAAATTGATTTCGCAACACGAAGTCTGTTAAGGACTCGTAGTTAGGATCAACCTTTGAGGATTCTAACCAGAATTTAAAATTCCTCTGAAGAATGTATCCGAATTGACGGAACGTCTGTCCGGGTTTAATACGACCTCCTCGAAATTCTTATCGGTACAAATCGGGAGTCATATTATTATTGACCAATAACTCAGCTTTTAAGGTGCTGTAGTTAATTGTACATTCAGATGGTAAAGATATAAAAATTTCGTGCAATTTACAAATTAAAAAGTGAAGTAATCTGACTACAATTTCAGCCTCCAGATCCATGTTATTGATTTTGAGGACGGAAATCCTTTCCGTCCATGAAATTGGGGAGCTTAAGTGAGAGATTAGGGGACGCTTCTAAACGTGAACTCGCGAACTGTATTTCTGCTTCAACACGAGCTATTTCAATCTGATGGTGAAGCTCAGCTTGTCTTTTCCGTTCCTCTTTTTCTTTTTCTTCTCGTTGGATTTCTCTTTCTTCTCGTTGGATTTCTCCTTTTCTTTCTTTTTCTTTTTCTTCTCACTCTTTTCTTTGCTCCTGTTAAACGTACTCAATTAGTTCTTTTCCGTAAAGTCCCAAGGATTCTCCTTGCGCTTTAAAGATTTCGAACTTAGTCATCTTTGCACTTGGGGGCGCAATAGTCAACCAAATAAAATTCCTTGCAACATGTATTATGCCTTCTAGAGAATTAGCCTACCTAAATATGGGCACTGACCTATTCGTACTTAGTTTCTCGATCTAAATAACCACTGACTAAAATCACACAAAAAAAAAACACAAACAAATTATTATAACAGTTCCTTGAGCTACTCCAGCTTCTTAAGTTTCAAAAAAAGGGGATAGCAATCGTTAAAACAAGAGGGAACTACTATACTCTATTATTATAACGAATAACACTATGCTTTACTCGACTAAGAACAGTGTTTGCAAAGATATATCGTTAAACCTTACACACTTGATACCAAATTTAAATAGTTTATATATTTTTATATATATATGTCGTAAAATGGACCCTCGACGATATACCATATATGACTATTCGTTGAGGAAACTTATTCAATTATGTTTAGAGTGCGTGGTGTCTGGTCGACCTAGGTTATTTATCTTCGATATGCTTAAGAAGTGGAACTGAGCTCAAGGATAATAATATAACTATCATTAATAAATAGAGTTTTATTAATAAAAACTATCAACAACACACAAAACGAAAAATATTGACATTAACAGAGAATGGAAATAGACTCTCGACGATATACCATATATGACTATTCGTTGAGGAAACTTATTCAATTATATTTAGAGTGCGTGGTGTCTGGTCGACCGAGGTTATTTATCTTCGATATGCTTAAGAAGTGGAACTGAGCTCAAGGATAATAATATGGCTATCATTAATAAATAAAGTTTTATTAATAAAAACTATAAACAACACACAAAACGAAAAATATTGACATAAACAGAGAATGGAAAGGGTCGTGGGGAATCTAGCTAATCCGAGGATTAAGATTTGGAAGAGATTTAAAAATGTAAGACAAATAAAAATGAAAAGGATGGGATGGTTCACTAAACCATTTAAAGCACAGGATAGGGTTGAAAAAAGGGTTAAATACTCAGAGGGAACGTTTAGCTCACGTAATTACGCTTGTTGTGCAGAGGAAGGCGACGTGAAGGAATTTTTGGTCCGCTGGCGGTTCCAGCCGAAGGGAAGGGGGGGAAATTAAATTATCCTGACGTGGTGTCTTGGGAATGAGAACCGATTCTTGGCGAATGGGCTTAAAGAACAATGACTGTTCTACGTTGTTCTCTTCTGTACAACAGAGGGAGGGGGGTGAGAATCGTCTCTCGTCCACGGGCTCAAAGAACAATGGCTGTTCTAATGTTGTTCTCTTTCTAAAAAACAGGGGGAAAGGTTGAGAACCGTTTCTTGTCTATGGGCTCAAAGAACAATGGCTGTTCTAATGTTGTTCTCTTTCTGAACAACAGGGGGAAAGGGTGAGAACCGTTTCTTGTCTACGGGCTCTAAGAACAATGGCTGTTCTAACGTTGTTCTCTTGCTGAACAACAGGGGAAGCCTTGTGGACTTGGCGTCATGAAGGCTCAAACCTTGGTGCTCAAGGGATATTGTCCTCTTCTGGACAAATGATGGTGGATCTCGGGGTAGAGAGCCCTTTGGTGCACAAGGTGAGACTGGACCGTAGAGATGTCTCGCGAAGAAAATCTGGATCTCGAATCTGCTCTTAGTGGTAAAGTTTCCATATAAATAGTCGAGACATCCCCTTGGCGTAGGGGACAATGGAATGGGTGCTTCGAGGGAAGGCACAGCCGTGCCTGAGAACAATACTTTATCTGCCCATTAGCCTAACTCAATTTGGCGAGGCCGGTGCATGGGGCGAAACGGGGGATGATAAACCTCCTTGGTTAAACATTGACTCAGGTGGCGGCTATAATGTGCCCGGCTTTTAAGGCGAAGATACACGTGGCTAGCATCGTGTTTCTTAAAACATGTGATAACGGTTGAAATTAAGCGGCCTCAAACCGTTCTATCACAATGGATAAAGGCCAATAATGGAAAGTAACCAGGTGGAAGGGCACAGTGTCCAAGCTCTTTAAGGTATTTTTGGCACCTATAATACCTGGTTTAATTATAATGCATTCTAATTTGTATAATAGTTTCATGGTTATACTATAGAACCATGTAGGGAAAGTCGAGATTAGGCAGTAATACTCTAAATTTGTCACACCTTATTTTTTTAAGTTATTAGAATAGTTTCGAAAACATCTAACAGAGGTAAAATAATTCATGTCCAGCTATTGTAGTATATTTGTTTTTGTGCCAAATTCTGCTAAAAAAATTATTAAATTTAACATAATCATTTCTCCTTAAAACCACGAACTAATATTTATTAAGATTTTACCATCTTACGAATGTGACCACCATTCATTTTAATACATACCTAAACATTGATATTTTTGCTTCCTCTTGAAAAATGAGTGTTTCGTCATTTTAACGACTGGCGTGGAAGTTTCCATGGTTTATTAACTTACAGTTTCATCATATAAAGGGTCTTCAAGATTATTGTTTCATTGTATCAAAGTTCTTCAAGATCATATTTTGATTCTATCAAAGTTTGACTTTTCATCTACAGTGTGATTTATTAAATACCTCCCGGATCTTTGTAGGTAAACACACTTACCATTATGAAGAATTAGAGATTCTTCGCCTAGATTAACCACTATATGGCTTGTTATTTCAATAATTGAATGGAAGTTAAATTTTGCTAATTTATCCAATTTTCCATTAACATCATAAAAGAAGTCTCTACAAGAGTCAGTCACATACGTTGTGAGAGGACATTTCTGATCTTGATCGAGGCCTGTAAACAGGTATCTTCCATGCATGAAAATAGTCAATATCATTGTATATGGGTACTTGATGAATTAGAATTTGTTCACTTGCAGGCAGGGTCCATAATTTATAGTGATCCATGATTTCAATCCAAAGTTAAAATCTAGGTTTCGCCTTAATGAGCTTTGTATTTAAATGAAATTAACCAATTAATGCCGCTTATCAATTAGAGTTGTCAATATAGTTTTTTCATTATATGTCGGAAATTTATTTACTTTCCATGATATTTTATTTCACGTTGTCGTACAAGCTTACAATTATGTAAAACACTACGTTTGCCAGTGTTGTGCTCACAAAAATTAGATGCATATTGTATATATTTAACCGCGTTATTTGCGAGCCTAAACATGGATTCGACACCTCTCTCCAAAACGTTAGTATTTTATTTATATTTGTGTTTAAGTTTCATTAAATTGTTAAGAATAAATACCAGAATAATCACATTTTATATATATAGGAAAAAAAATTCCGTAACATGAATTACGAGGGGCGGTCAATAAGTTTTGCGAATCGGTAAGGCAAAACAGAGGAAGGGGGTGGCTGTTTGTGGGGGTGTTATGACAAGTTATGACAAGTCAAGACCTGCAGCCGCACGCTCCTGCCTCGTCTATTTAAGAAGCAGTAGCTGATCGAAGATCGTCAGTCACAAATTTAACGACAATAGAGAAGGTTGAGCACCGCACAGTGATCAAATTTTCGACCAAGGAAGGCAAGAATGCAAAAGAGATCCATGAACGCATGGTTGCAGTGAACACCGACACCGCCCCTTCCTATGCAACCATTGCTCACTGGAATAGGGAGTTCCGCCACGGTGGTAAGTCCTTTGAAGATGACCCTCGTCCAATACACCCGTAAGATGTGACCAACGAGGACAATGTGTCCCGTGTGGAGAGGATGATCCTCGAAAATCGACAGGTTAAGGTCGAAGATATCAAGCGAGAACTTGGAATATCACATGAAAGTGTTATCAACATCATCCACGATAATTTGGCGAGCACCATAGTCTCTGCCCGTTGGGTCCCTAGAAACCTCAAGCTCCATGATCAACTTCAACGTCGTCAAAGTCCACAAGGCCAGAGTTGCACAAGCTGCCCTGCGTGAAAGCGGATTAGAGGAGCTCAACCATCTCCCCTACAGTCCAGATCTGGCCCCCAGCGACTACTTTTTATTCCGATAGCTCAAGGCTGCACTGCGTAGACGCCGGTTTGGGGACGATGAAGATGTCCAGCTCGCCGTCCAGGAGTGGATTGAACAGCAGTCGGGAGATTTCTGTTTGTCGGGAATTCGAAGCCTCAGGGACAAGTGGCGCAAGTGCATTGAAGTCGAGGGTAGTTATTTTAAAAAATAATAAAACATTTTTCCTCATATCTCGTTTCCTTATATCCGAATTGCAAAACTTATTGACCGCCCCTCGTATTATAACTTAGAAAAAGACTTGACCTTTTCTGGCATCCAAAGTTGCCAGTCGCCATAAACGATATACAAATATCCACTGCGAGCATGAACATGACAAATGAGTCTCCTTAATATAGATAGTTGTTTAATATTTAAGAAGTAATACTTATCTATATATATATATATATATATATATATATATATATGTGTGTTAATTTCTCTATACTCCTATCCTTTCATATATATATATATATATATATATATATATATATATATATATATATATTATATATATGAATGCAATAAACCACATTGAAAGAGAAAACGGAATAAATTTTTCTTTCAGTAATATCTATTACCTTTTTTCAAAAAAATCCGTGCAGGGAAGCTATTCGAACTAGACACATTGAGGCAGCGAGCTCCGCTTTGATCACAGTTAAAAGTATGCCCTTAGTACACTATTATGCCTCAGTGTCCATGGTTCGAATAGCTTCCCTGCACGGATTTTTGCGACAAAAGGTAATAGATATTACTGTAAGAAAAATTTATTCCGTTTTCTCTTTCAATGTGGTTTATTGCATTCATCTTCATCATTCTCTCGCGCTACTTTGAGGAGATATTATGTACTATATATATATATGTATATATATATATATATATATTTTTTTTCATCATATCAAGTTTTGTTAAAAGTGACTGATAATTTTGCGTTTGTGTTTCTTTTTTCACATCTTTCAATTTGTCTTATATTTGCCTTTATGTCTGGATTGAGTCCATGTATAAGTTCACCAAAGTTCATTATACCACGATTTCGAAATTATAGCGAGGAAATAGAAGATTCCTTAGGTAAAAAACTTTCTATTAATCTGAAAATGCAAGAGAAAATTATAAGAATTGTTTTATATATCATGGATAGACCGTAAACGTACGGACAAACATAGAAGTCACTCAGGTAGGGTGCACTGGCAAACTCCTTGACATGGTGGGACATGTCAAGAGCACAGGTAGAAGATTAAATTTGCGCTCGTATCCAGCTTGATAAATGACCTCAATACCTGAGATTTGCTCTCCTGTACGTTTTTATTCCGATTCTTGTTGCTCGGTACTATTCGATTTGAATTGAATTGAATATTAATTTTCGGTTGTTTTTCTTGCATGTGAATAGCTTCTAGAAATAGAAATTGTTGCCGATCAGGTGCGGAGTCGATAATTTTAGTGTTCGCTTTTCACATTTTTTCTGCTGAGAATTATTGCATGGTTTTGGCTGGTATGGTATTTGGGAGCGCCATTCGTCAGGTGGTAGGTCATTCTTCGTGATAATTTTGTTTCAGTCATATCAATATACTCGTATGAGTGGGGGAGGAGCTTGCAGTCTCCTAGGTTGCATTTATACTCATATATTACATTAGTTCTTTGCTTAGGTTCAAGATTCGGCATTAGAATGGCGCCTCGAAAAAACATACCAGCCAAAACCATGCAATAATTCTCAGCAGAAAAAATGTTAGAAGAGAACACTAAAATTATCGACTTCGCACCTGATCGGCAACAATTACTATTTCTAGAAGCTATTCACATGCAAGAAAAACAACCGAAAATTAATATTCAATTCAATTCAAATGGAATAGTACCAAGCAACAAGAATCGGAATAAAAACGCTTGGGAGAGCTAATCTCAGGTAGCCAGGTTATTTATCTATCTGGATACGACCGCAAATTTAACCTTTTACCTGCGCTCTTGACATGTTCCACCCTGTCAAGGAGTTTGCCAGTGCACCCTACCTGAGTGACTTCTATATTCGTCAGTACGTTTACCGTCTATCCATGATTAATAAAACAATTCTTATAATTTTCTCTCGTATTTTCTTGTATCTCTGAAGATGTTATGAGTTGTAACGAAACGCGTCAGATAAATAAAGTGTTTTTTACCTAAGGTATCTTCTATTTCCTTGCTATAATTTTGAAATTGTGCTATAACGAACTTTGGAGAATCTATACATGTACTCAATATAGACATAATGGCAAATATAAGACAAATTGAAGGATGTGAAAAAAGAATCACAAACGCAAAATTAGCAGTCGCTTTTAACAAAACTTGTTACGATGAAAATATATTGCCCAACTTTACCTCAATATATATATATATATATATATATATGTATATATATAACCTATTCATGTAGTATGTATATGTATATACATTATGAATCTTTATATCTGTAGGCTGGACATCCTTGAAGATGAAGAACAATGTGGTGTCGGGTTTTAGCTGATTCAAATATTGACTCCGATAAAAGTGACGACGGAAAAGAAGGGAACATAAAAAATATGCAACTCAGAAAAATTTGGATTCATCTGCCGTAATTCGAGACAACATATAGTCATTCATTCCTATTTTAATACTCTCTGGTTATACTCAACTCCCTTCTAGACGGTTTTATTGGAATACTGATCCTGATGTGTATAACAGTTTAGTTAGTTAAAACATGCGACGAGACACATTTTAAAAAAATAATGCGCGTTGTTCCCTTTTCTGCTAACCAGCATATAAATGATGATCGCCATTATTAGGTTAGGCCTATTTAAAAAAAAACAAGTGACTGCTTTGCTTGCCTAAGCCAGTCAATAAGTAAATCATCCAAAATTGCTGATCTGCCTAAAGATGTTTGTGTTGATGAAGCAATTGTGCCATATTATGGTCATCACTGCACGAAACAGTTTATCAGGGGTAAGCCAATACGGTTTAGATATAAAATGTGGGTTGTATCTAGTTCAGATAGGTACATGTTTCATGCCGAACCTTATTGTGTTAGCTAAACAAAACTTCCTGTAACTGGATTAGGTCAATGTAGAGATGTTGTGTTGGGTTTAGTTAAAAGAGCAAAGATAAGGGCTGGACAGTGTTTATATTTTGATAACTTGTTTACTTCCTTTCTTCTTTTGAATGAACTATCCAACAGTGGATACACCATTATCATCTTCCAAAACGCTAGGGAAAAGAGAAAGAGGTTATGTTGAGTCGGTGTGTATTAATTATTAAATTTTAATGAAGTGGATAAACAATAAGGTGGTTACAGTTGCTTGAAATTAATTTGGTGTTGATCCTAAATCAAAGTGCTCCCAAGTTGATAAAAAAGAGATTGTAGTTCCTATACCTAACGACATTGAAGCTTATAATAAGCAAATGGTTGGAGTTGATCTAACTGATCAATTCGTTGCGAATTAACGCATCTGATTTCGATCTCGCAAATGGTGGTGGCCATTATTTTCTTGGAGTATCTGCTGTTCTTCTGTCAACGCTTGGCTTTTGTATAGAAAATAGGAAATCTGATTTAACTTTTGGAATTTTGAAAACAAATTGTGCTTCAATCATTAAAGCAACATGAAACAAACAAAAAAAAGACCTGGACCATCAACTAACAGGAAACGGTGAGTTGCAGGAGACAAGGTAAGGAAGAATCATTTTGATCACTGGCCAGGACCTCTACCCTCTTAATAGTCAAGATGTAAGCATTGAGCAGGGAGAACGTAGAATGAGTGCAAAAAATGTTATCTTCCATTACATATTCTATACATGGAGCTATATCATTCAACATAATATATGTGTCAGCGTGTTTTCATAATAAAAAAATTAAGAATTAAACTATTTTCATTTTTTCATCGCAAAGTGTTATGCTTTAAATGCCGAGTGGTAACTCTGGTTGCCACCCCTGTATTTGTCTTTGTAAATAAAAAAAAAATTCTAACGGACTATATGCTTTATTTATTGCACTAAAATTAAGTGTCCAAAATAAAATATCAATACCTTAAAAAATAAATTGTCGGCATTAAAGAGTTAAGGAATATCCTTAGACTAGTTCCGAAATTTTTCTCTCCGACCCAAAAACTCTTCTAGTTCTTAGTTGTTATCTGTTACCTGATTGTGGTCACAAAGTGATCTTGGTTCACATTTATCTATTGTAGTGATTAGTAGGCAAAAAACGCAAATAAAACCATGTAATCATGCTACTGCAAACTAACCAGAATTTATCTGAATAAATAACTTGAAAAACAGCAATTGAAATCATATACAAATACCTCCATCTTGGTAAAGAAACAATATTATCACCAGAAAAATGGCAAGAAAAAAAAATGCTGAATTTCTTTCTGTTGACAACAAAATTCTGTATGTCTGATATAAAATTGTATAAGCCATACATACTGCCATATATGACCATTGTAGTTGAACCTGGAAGCTTGTTAAAGAAATTCACAAAGAAACTTTGCATAGGGACCATAGCATATGAAAGGAATAACATGTCACAACAGGAAAGAAACACTTCTATAGTTTAACACAAAATTTGTAGTATTTTTAAAAAAAGACAGAAACAATATGAAAATTAGAGATAGGCATGAGATAGGAATGTAAAAAAATAAATTGAACATAAATAGCAGAGAGGAGGCAAAATTTGATCTGATATAACATAAGCAAAAAGAAGATCGCAGCAAGCTGAATCTATACGCTTCAAATTATACCATATCCAGGAACAAAATTACGCTACATATATTTTAACCACCTCACTACTGAGGACGTTAAAAATATTCACGTCATTTCTGTAAATACACTTTCTTGCGTCACCTTGACTAAATTTACCGGTAATCAAGACGTAATTTAGCCTTTCATTATACGTTAAAATTCAGGTCAGCTAATAAATCTCTTCATTGCTCTATATTAAGCAGTGGTAACTAATTAAATAAAGTATCTAGTCATAATTGCTATTCTGTCATGGATAGGCAAAAATACTTGAACATATCTGATTTACTGGCATTCTCAAAAAACGTTCAACTATTATGGTCGAAATTAATTATAGCTAGAGTTTTGTCGGAGCTTTTGTATTATATTAAATCAAATCTCAATTTATAGAGCGAAATTTAAAATATTAGGAATGCAACATGTTATAGATCCAGGAAGATTAGTAAAGATACGAAGTTTAATTGCCATTTAGATTAGGTATACTTTTAATTCATCGAGGATATTATCTCTATTTTTGTATTCAGTTTTTAATTTGGGGGATTAATCTTCCTTGATTCCATTAGATTCAAACCTATGGATTAATGGAACATATGCTGAGAGAATCAAGGTTGCTTTCCTTCATTGAAAAGTAATGTTTATGTTTTATTATCTTTAAATGTTTGAGAGTTAAAGGATAAAAGTAGTTTGGGTGTTTTGAGCTTGAGCAATGCATACTATATATCATTTGATCTCCTCTCTAAACAAAATGTCCCCCCACAAAACTACATAAATGGAACTATGAAAATGAGATCAGCTTTTACGGATGAAATGAATACGAATGAAAGCTGAAGAAAAGTAATCCAAAACTGCACTTCTTTATACTAAGCCTTCGAGAAGATAAACTAGTAAAATATAATATGATGAATGTCCTTTATGGTAGAAGTAACTTGACACACTCTTTTGCTGGCCTGTGGTCACTGAATACCGTAACAGTAAGATGAGATTGCGAAATTTCGGAAACTTGAATTCCAAATATTAGCATCATTTCAGGTATGAATATTCCTTACATTGATCCAAAAGAATTCGTCATTTTTCAAATCTTCGAGGCTTTGCTTCAATTTTATGCCAATGTGATTTAATTTATTGTTTAACTCTCCATCTTGTTAATGGTCACCTTTTAATTGGCTTTAAACAAATGAAGTCTGATCGAAAATTTCTTCACCATAAATTATTTATCTTGAAAACTAGATGTCTATCCCAGTTCTACATATGATTCTATATTGTTTCGAATCAAGCTTGATGCTTGGTGCTTCATCGTAACTAGGTAGGATCTTTTCTGTATTGGGTTCTCATTGGCTCTTATGTCTTGTTGATCTTTTATTGTGAGCTTCTTTCTTAAATTTTATCTGCATATGCTATGTTTAGGAAAGTTCAGTGTTAAACTTATTTACATTCATTGGTCATTTGACTTGGCAGATTTTGCTTCCATTTCTAAATACTTGCACCCCAAAAGTACATATCATCAATCAACACTGGAATTATTCTGTGGTTCCAATCCTTCAAAGATATCTATATATATATATCTCTTTTTCTATATATATATATATATATATATATATATATATATATATATATATATATATATATATAAATATATCAATTGAAAGAGATATGACTCTATATAAAAATGGAAATAGACTGAACAAAGGCAAGTTTATTTTTGTTTCTTACTATTGCCGTAAGGAAAACTTTTAGCTTGTCTGGAAACTATTATTTCTATTTTTATTAAAGAAATATTCATTAGTGTAATGGAATTAAATGAAAAAAAAATATGATCAAATATTGGGCTAAAAATCACTAACCAATCAGCAATCAGAGTCCACGTGGACTGGATACAAAGTTCAGTTCCACCACAAATACATTTTTTAAATATTATTGTGGTTTATTCGTTTGGGCAATTTTTGTCTATTAGGAAAGGTAATACACTGTAAACGCGTAATATTAGTGAATGGCATTATAATTCTGCTTATAGGTCTTTAATCATGTTTCCTAATTGTATTAATATCAGCAGCGTTATTATATATTCATGAAAAGGAGAAAAAGAATTTTAAGGTAGAGAAATGGTGTGTTTTTTTTAATTCCCTCGTTCAAAAAATCTCTTAAATCATCTCTCTATTTAATTGAAATATCTTGTGTAAGCCGGGTCGCTTGGAAGTACATAAATCCAAGCAATATTTGCATCTTTACGATAAAGTTACTTATGCACATTTTGCTGAATCAACTCCACGACGAAAAATGCATTACCGCTTTTTCTTCTACAAATTCACCTTTTTTAGTTTAGTCTTCTATAGGCACTAAAAGAAATTGCGGCGAAATTTTGAGTATTCATCTGATGCATCTTCCTCTAGCGTCGTTATGATCTAAGTTTTGTTATGTTATGTAAACATAAACCTAAAAATAATAATAGAATAACAATCATATATATCATCCAATTCCAGCAGCATCCAAACAACTCAATAAATTAATAAAGCCAACATATCTAATTAGCCAGATCTAACCTTCAAAACATAAGATTTGCTCATAACCTTCAAATCAGACCAACAAACGTAAGAAGCCTTCCTACCCTAACTCACTCATCAGATAATTCACCAAATAAGCCAAATAGCTTAAGCTGAATTTGATAAATAAATATAAACACTTAAGCATCAAGACCAAACAAACTCACCATATCTTCGTCACACATTAAAAGCAACCTAAATTAGCCTTATTCAAACATCAAACAGCTCATATTCACCCCCCAAAATCAACCAACAATAAACAACATGAGCTAACCTTGGACACACATCAAATATATCGCAATGAACTAATAAACAAACACACCAAAGAACCTAACAAAGGAAACAGAAAATTCCCTCATATCCATTTAGAGCACCATTCAGATAGGGACAATTGAAATTAAGCTAGGCTAGTTTTCCTGCTTATTTTTAATTTACTAATATGTGGTTGGAAATAGTTCTACCCAAATTGAGCTAGAAAATACTATGATTGATTCTCCTCTGTGTTGTTATCGAGGAGCTATTTCTGGTAGAACTTGATATCTAAGGGGAATGTTGGAATGGGTTCCAGTAAACTATTATTACATCTTCATTTGTTCAAGGAAAAAGACACCACGAATCAGTAGGAAGTATTTGGAGAAAAGCTACTTCTTCCATATTTTTTTTTTAATTTTATTCCAGCTGGTACTTTTTGCCTAATTTTAATAGTGCAGGGTTCCATCTTGCATAAGCATAACGCAGAGGTTTGGCTTAAAACTTCTTTCAATAAGGTAATATCTATAAGAGGTTTTTCTCCAACATTCTCTGCTTTCTTAGCTTTTCGCTATTTTATAGATAATATTGTAACCAAAATTTTATTTTAAATTCATTGAGCACAGATTGTTAAATCCCACTTAATGAACCTTTCTTTCAATGGATTAATTAAGCTAAAGTCTATTTTTAGTCTATGATGACTTGAAGGATGCAAATTATTGACATAACTTGAAGGATATTAAATTTAATTTGAATCTTAACATATATGATAAGAGATAACTTGAATCAGAAATTGTAATAATAAATAGCCCTAGCTATGAAATGTTAACTAAATCACCCACAGAGTTTATCGTCCCCGAATTCAACTCCATTTATTATGCGCAGTTATTTATTATTGTACATTGAACAGTGGTAAAATGTTATTTAACTCATTTAAAACGAACTTGAGAGCAGCTAATTTGTGGCTTAGACAGTATCCAATACCGTTTGCACCTTCGCTTCTTAAATGGGATAAACCTAAGAGAGCACTGGCTTGGGTAGATAAACACCGGTATTCATTATCCCATAAAGGCAATGTTCTATTGGGTTCATTCTTAAACTTGTAGGAAAAGGGTTAGATTTAAAGCATTAAGAAGACATATTAAAAATTAATTTGGTCTACTTTGTTAGATGATTAATATTAAGCTTTCAAGTTATTCGTCTTGCTTTAACTCTTTTAGTTAGTTAATATCTCCGCTTTTATATCTGATATTATTTTAAAAGATTTCATAATCTTGCGGACAGTTATTTCTGTTAATTTTTTAAGTGTCGTCGTAGCTTGTGAGAGTCAATAAGAAAGTGAAGATTTTGGATACTTAAACTTTTTCTTATGAAGAGCAATAAACCAAAACGTTAAAAAAAAATAATTAACAAAAAATCTTACTACACTCATGAAGTAATGATCAACAAAAAATTATTTTACTTTCGGTATGTAAATCTTTGTCTTTTCACATACATTTGACCGCTACGAATCGCTTCCAAAAATTGTCGACTCTTAAATTATACAGTGCAAGGATTGAAAAATGCCACTGCTTTCATAAAATTATAGGAATGACATTTTAAAATAAATAGACGCTTATCATTTGATGTAACTCCCATATTAACACCAGTTCGCCGTTACTATAGCTATGACTACTCAACCAACATACCAATATAACTCTATTAAATTGAACTGTGTAAATTGGCTATTCTAACCTTTTATTTTATAGCAGCAGCTCCTGAAATATTTATCCTAGTCATTCAATGGTTTGATTCCACAAATTAAAACCCATGAGTAGGGGCTGCAACGCAAAATTATACTGTGGGTTCAATCAGTCTTTTAGATTTTTTAATTGACTAGAGTCAATTTTATAGGGTGCTTAATAAGCGTCCTCCAGGAGGAATCAAGTGCGAAGATGGCTAATTATTTCAGTAGTAACTGCATATGGCTGTCGATTGCAGATTTTTTCAAATCTATACCATTACACCTCACATAAAAGACTGCATATATTGACATAAGTACCAGAATAATCTATTCATGCCACACACCTTACTAAAGCTAATTAAAAACTATAGAGTTTTGTATTCATTTCATTTAACTTGATAGATATGATAAAAAAGAGTTGCTTTAACCAATTGCTGTCTTTATTTCCCTGTCGCCATTGTGAGCTTGTTATGTAAAGCTTACAGAATTTCTAATCAGTCTTTTGTAGAGTAACAGTGTAAGTTGCGTATGAGTGTGATATATAATTATAAAAAAGACCCCATTAAGCCTTTTACCTGCTTTTGGAATTTTTATATTCGTATTCAGTGGATTACAACAGACGAGACTATCGAATAATAATACTCATATTTATATTATAAAAGAATTTAAAACTTCCCTCACTTTCAGAGAGGGAGTTGAACTCGGTAAGGACAATTTTCCAGCCAGTTTCGTTGCTTTGTTGTAACAACCACAACCTCTGCCAGGCAGAAGGAAAGAACTATTATACGCTGTATTCTTAATCTAAAAACTTTTTTCTGGTTAGCTAACGTCAATAGAATTGAATTTCTTAAGGAAGGTGCAAACACAACAAGAAACAAAACATATCCCATTGCAAAAAAAACAGAAATAATGGCCGAATTTCTCAAATTTGACAGAAATTATTGTTTCACAGGCCAAGAAATCTTTTCCACAGCAATCGAATCCGGAAGAATAATAAAGCTGAGGATTTTTCGAGAACATACGGAGGACAATCTAAAGAGAATGCACCAGATCAACCCTGACAGAACAAGTGACCGGTTGAGAATAATACCCCCTCATATATTGCTGATTCGCGTCGAAACAAGAAATAGAAATGGAAGTGTACATTTTCTCTCTATTTGAGTAATTTTATTGAAATGGTACCAATAACAAGAGAATAATAAAGGATAGATAAACTTACTCGTTAAAGAGAAAAATAAATTTGGAAAAGAATTTTATACAAAGGAGAAACCTAAAATTGCGTGAGATCAATAAATAGACTAAGGGTTTAATTCAACTGAGTTCATGACCTAATTAACAACGACTATAATCATGAATTAACATTCGCAAATATGAAGAGAGTGAAATACAAAATGATGGTGAATTAGGATTAAATACACAGTAATTTTTATAATTTGGAACACATTATCGACGCTGGCGATTAAAAATAAATACCTGTCCTACCACTGATAAGTATTAAAGTATCACACCTTTGGATACAGTGAGGGAGAGAAAGTCCTAGAAAATACATATAAAAGACTTTCTCTGTAGTTTATGTAGCTCTTGATTGCGATTGGTTGCATGACTTTAAGTGGTCGAAAGTAGACAGAGAAATACTTTATCAAACATTACGGCTTCCTTTTTTTCGTGCTTGTATAGTAGAGCGTGTAAAATAGGGGAAGAAATTTAATTAGAATTTCCGGAAAATGAGAGGAAAGTGAATGAAATTACATCCTTCACATAAAGGTATAAATCTGATTTCAGGACATTCTTAAGGGAAGCGAAATATGCCAGAGTCTGTATTTCTGAGGAGGTAACAAAAGACGCTCAATCACCTAATTTTCGGTTTGGAAGAATATCTTAAATAACCCAGCTCATGTTGCCTGAAATCTCTCATATAAAATAACAAGGTCATTTGTTCTCAATTATTCTGACATATGACCTTATGACGATATGACCTTCAAAACCTTAAACAAGTAGAGCGATCCGACCCATAGTTACGAGTAAGTATTATAAAAAGCCACGTTCGTAATTATTCAAATTTCTGCCCAATAGTTATAAAAATTAAGTTTTTATGTAATTATATAGCGAAAGAATTAAATTATATAAAGTACAATAGGAAAAAATAGTTTTACACTGCAAAGAGATATGCGGCATTTTCTAACACCTTTCATATTTTAAGCTCGATAGATTGACAGACTCCATTCAGGTAAGACAGTATTCTACCCATATGACCAAGTTTCAAATGATACCGTGAACTTCAAAATTTCACGGACATTATGTAATCTTCTATTTCTGCGCATCTTCTTCAACATTTTATGTCAACTCAACCAAGTTATTAGATTACAAGTAAGGTTTCCACTAGAGTACGATATCTTGTTTTAATACTGTAAGAATAATTGCCTTTCTTGTTTTATTTGCAGAGTTCTTTGTTTGACTATTTTGGCTAAGCGCTTAGTTAACGTTCTTTGGTACAAATACTTCATCCAATGATTTGAGCGTCACAAACATTTCGACATTGTGCTGCGTTATAATGCTCAGAAGGATAAGTTTTGTAATTTCATTCATCAAAAGCTTTTTTCGAGATAGATGTTTCGAGAAGACTGCATCAGTTTAATCGACAGATCAGTGAGTTACTGGTATTGACCATCATTGTTTCCCACAGGACAGAGGAAGATAATCCTCAATCGTGAAGCCATTGATTTTTCTGAAAAATTACACGGTTCGTTTTGTATATACCACTAAAAACGTAAAAGGACGTACGACCGGAGCTAAGTCCCCGACGAAGATAAATATAATTTTTAGTGATCGGATGACAAGTTAATCTGTTGCGTGGAGAATGTGAAAGATTTTTCTGTCAATTGCGCTAAGTGCAATGTTTAGCGGAGGAAGTGTCATTGTGGAAGAATAAGGAGAGAGAAAAGGAACCTCCCTTCCCTGACTTTCCCAGTTTGCCGTTGATTGCTCTAAATTCGTCTGTCCTATATACTGCAAAAATTAGAACAATGGTAAGACCATTTAGGGGGTATCGCGACTTTCCTCTATGGACCCTTATCACGACCCAAGGAAATCAAAGAAGTCTGTTGGCGATGAATCTCTCTCCCCGTCTAGATAATTTCGGAGTATATATTCGAGAACACGGAGTTCACAGGCAGATTATGTCTGAAGCTGCTGTCAGGTACGTTAGCCGTTAACGTCTTCGTTAGTCGAGAGGGAATCGACTACATTCTCGTCCAGAGAAGAATTGAGTGATTGTCGAAAAGGCAAGGAAGAGCTAGTAGTCACTCAGTGTTGTTCGTGGAGATAGTTAGGCGCGCTTCAAACCTTCTCACCACATCTTTGGATTTTATCGATCGGAAAAGACATCCCCAAAGCATCCTCCGTTAGCCTCTTAAGGATAAGAGGCCTCCATCTTCAATTTCTCGAAGTTCGATTGAGCGTCTCGTGAGACGTCCACAAGTTCAAGGTCGAACTTATCTCGCTGGTCCTTCCATCCGCACATCAAGGTAAAAGTGATTTAACACCCCCCTTCGTCACGCTCCTTTGACCTTTACTGCGTCGAACCTCAAGGATCCCCTTTGCTCTAGAACTTGAATAAGTGTAACATCATTTCTTAATTAACTATCTCTCGGTTCAAACTTAATTGATAGTGTCAATCATCTTAGCCGTATATTTTTGTAGCTGTGTTTGAATATTCCTTGGCTTTGCAACTGTGTATTTAAACACTCTTACAACCATCGCCAGGTGGAGCCTTTATTTCGGTCGGCCAGTGTGCGTATAACCGCGTACACCTGCTCATACCACGACAGTCATGATCTGGGAGGTAGGTAATATAGGTACAAGACATTGGACCACTGTGCAGTTCGTTGGGCATATTCAATGAAAAAATATACAAAGATTTGGTGAGACAGCTTGCTTTGACACAAACGCGAGCCTACGATGTCTATCCTGCAACATTTATGCGAGATAACGCACCCTGTCACATGATCCAACGGTGAAAACCTTCCAGGATAACGATCAATAGTTTAATAATTCTCAAAATTCTTCGATGAATGGAACAAGATTACTGAGCAAATGTCTCAACAGTTGATTTCTTCCTGTATGAAGCAATGTCAAAGCAACCTCAAGTATAAATGCATCCACACAAAATAATAACTACTTGATTCTTGTAAAAATGTTTTTCATTGAAAATTAATTGTTATTCTAATTGAAATTTGTTTTCGCTGTTGTTCGAATTATATTACACAATTAAACTTTTCTATAACCTGGCTACTCTGCTGATTAACACCAATTTTAGAAACATTAGGTTAACACTGGCAAAAGTTGTGAGATGTTTGAATGAAAAACAGGCGTTTTGATCATATTGCAATGCATCTTACTTAAAATATTCACTACAAATTTTTAAACTTATCTGCTCGAACGAAAAAAGCCCTTACGGAAAAAGGGTAAAGAGTTATTTAAGAGCTTGCCACACCTCTCGGATTCTACATAAGTAGATAATGTCGTTCGTAAGAATGATCCAAATAGTTGCAATAATTTATCGTTTTTTTCCGAAAAAAATTAATTAATTTATTCATTCAAGAGAGTCTGTTAGGAAAGGTCTGGGCAAATTCATAGTGATAGTAGGAGATAAAAAAGGGTGCAAAGGGGGTCCAAGAGAACACACCTGTTTTTCTTTGGGGTACTGGGGTCTGGAAAGGGCGATACTCCTCAATATTTAAGATGTGGAGGGGCATTACCTTGGTAGCACCAGATAATGAGTAGACATACATTTGGAGACGTTACTTGAAACTAAGGAAAATTGAAAAAAAGGAAAGAAGGTAAAAAAAAATGTTTTTGAACTTAATAGGATGAAATATTACAGGCGGCGGAAAGGATACAGCAGGAATTATAATATTGAAGATGTAATTTATGCATTATCACATAATAGCTGGCAGGAAGATATGCGCTATATATCCTCCACACATTTTTACCTTCTCTGGCTTCATCACTTTCTTTGCCGAGATCTCCTCGCAAACTTTCTGCGTGATTAGTCCTCGTTAGTTATGCGCTTTAATTTCAAGGAAAAATATCTCTTCCCTTCTCTAAAAATATCAAGCATTCGCAGCGTAATTGGACATGTTTGTAGGTTATATTCTTCAGCACTTCTTATTTTCCTAAATTAAACGAACAGTTAGCTGTGGAGCCAAACTCTCCTTCCGGGAAGCCAGCAAATGTGATGCCGGTTTTATTTTAGTTCACTTATATGACAGTTTGACAGGGGTTTCATTTCTAACCCATTTCGAAGACGTCTTGAGGGCAAGCTTCTTTATTAAAGTGCACAGATTGCTAATCTTGGGTTTCAGTGAGGTCTAGGCTTTCAAACTAAGAGTTCACATCATAAAAGGAAGAGTTTCAAGAGGTAGTAACACCTTTACCTAGAGTGGCTGAAATTTGTTTTGAGCCTGCATGTCAAGATGACCACGGAAGACTGACTAGGTTGACACAATAAATAGTCACAACCAATAGTTGCAGAATCTTAGCGCTACTGCAGAATACAGACAACAATAAAGCTCCTCTTATCGGCTAAAAGCAGACGAAAATAGCATCTGCATGATAAAGTCAAAGATTTTACTGACTCCACCTATGATTTGGCGAATCCATTAAATACCAGTTTTATGCACCATTTCGGCACCAATAATATATTTTCTATTGTTAAACGCTATTGAGGAAACTTGATAGTAGTAGCTATAAAATAAATTTATCGATTATAATGGGTCAGAACACTGGAAACTAGATCTGTGCTCCAAATATGAGTTAAACATGGGGTCATGCATAAAATATCTCTCCCTAGTTTTTACTATCAAGATGTTTTGTACCCATTTCATCGTTCGCTTATATAAAAGGTAGAAAACCGCTTACTTTAATGTAGAAAGTAGTAATAACTCTCTAGAAATATATTAGAATGCTTAAATTCCATCTTAACTTCTATAATTCATGCTCTATTCTCTCTACTTTTTTAACTACTTTACTTTTTTCAATTTTTCTGGGTATAAAGTAACATATCCAAATGTAAATCGACTCTTTCTCTGTGAAATCTGAAACATGGGGGCGTAGAACGTTTTCCCGAACCAAATACTCAAAAAGAAACTAGGGCGCTCTCTTAGGTTCTCCTCTTTGCACGCTCGGATAGACCAACCAACGGGTAAAAGAGTGTGATAAACTTTGTTAAATAAATAATTGAGAATAAGGAAGCAAGCATATGTAATTTGACTTTGTTATTTCTTGATATTAGACATTTAATCCTTTGATATCCATGAAATCTTTCACTTTTCCGATTCTTTTAGATCATAATGATCTCTCAATATACTTGGTCAATGAATTTTATAAAAGAACTCTTATAACTGACCTATTGATATCTGATTATTTATTCATTCTAATCTAAGTTTTATTTGAAATAACATGGGTAATAATGTAATTATTTAATATTCTAACTGCAGATCTTGCTAATATACCTATTGGTCTGGAATAACAAATTTCTTTAAGAGGATAATTGAAGGACATAATGCATTTTCCTACTTTCGCATATTGTTTATATGTACATACAAGCTTACAATTTTTAGAAACTGGGGACATCTTTCTAATTCATTATTTTATTTACTTTCAGGTAAGCCTAGAAGTGGAAGGTGGTCAAAGGTAGGGAATAGCACATTAACTGCCATATCACGCATATAGGGTGAAATGGATTTTCTATATGAATCCATGTCACACTATATGAGTGATGCCATAAATTTAATTTGAAGATCAATCACAGATGATGACTGATGGTACATGCATCTCTGATATTTAATAGGTTGTCGCCTGAAAAATGTTTTGAAGTATTTTCTGTGACTCTCTGATGTTAAATGTGAATTTTATCCCGCGTCCAGTTTCGATAACAAATACAGATTCTAGCACTGGCAGTCAGTTGGAAATTAAAATCTATCCTTTTCATTATTATGTTTTTACATACATATTACTGCTTACTAATTGTAGTAGTAAAAAGGCTAAACCAACCTTCCTTTTGCAAACAAAATTTCAGCATCGTTATGGATTTTCAGGATTAAATCATGGATGTTATTTTGGACGTTTGTTATATGTTGTTTCGTTATCTCGCTTTATCTTAGAGCTCTTTCTCTTTAAAAGATCTCATAGGTCATGTGCATTCTTTCTTTGTAAACGAATACACAGGACCTTTCTTTGTTAAGCTCCTCCATCTTCGTTTATTCTTACGTGTTGTGTATGTTAGGCTACTCGTTCTTTTAATTTCGTCTGATTTGAGCCTCCTATTTCTGATCTAACTCTCGATGATTCTTTTCCAAAATGGAGAAAATTTACCTACAATGTTTCCAGAAATGGTCTTTAATTTCTTTTGTCAAGTGGTCGTCCATGACATAGCACTTGAATCAGAATTGAAGGGATATAAATGTCCCTTTGTTCTTTAATCTGCTAATTTGGTATTACTCGTATTTGTGTAGCGAGCCATGAAAAGATATTAATAAATTTAATCATTTTTCAATTCATAATATTGCAAACAACCTATGGTGATAAGGTAATTAATGCCTCCTATACTCATTCAAAGTCAACTAACCGAATAAAAACAAAATCTACAGAAAGGACTAAGGAAATGGTTTTAAAACAATTGGTTTAAATGGAAAGAGAAAAGTTTAATTTCAGAGGGCGTAAAATATGAATGTGATTTAAGGTAAAATATTTGCTTATAAACGTTTAGATATGAATGAAGAAGTAATTTTAAATGCATTTACAGAGAATTAACCAAACTTATTATGGGTGAGAAGATTGCCAAATTGAAAATTACCTAGAATATGATTAAAATATCATTTGGTGTACCTATCTTCCATGAAAAACAATATGCCTGATTTGTAGGTCATGATTTGAATTGGAATTGAAGCGACCTAAAAAATAAATTCAGTAATTCAGGTGAAGTAAATACTTTTTCGGATTGTTTTGGAGTTGTTGCAATCTTAAAATCTTATAATATTTAAGGCTAATAAATGGAAATACGCAAAAATGTCTTATTTGTTTGAATCAAAGAAACTTTATATTGTGAAAACAGGCGATAGAATTACAAGATATAGACACAAGAAACTATGCTTTAATAAAATGTTTTCTTGCTTAATTAGTGTCATTCTCAAAGGAATGCTAAAACCTAATCCTAAGAAGAAGAAACTTTACTAATTCAAATAGAGTACAGACATTAAGTTGGCTCCTCTAGGTTCGCATTTGAGTCAAATAAACTCGTAAAATAGTCAAGTGCAATCAAATACTATTACTCTAATTACTGTTTCCTCGTCAAAGACAGACTCAGAAGCCATTTACCATTTAGATTTTTCTTTACTTAAAGCCAGCATTCAGACAAACACGATCTGGAATATTTAAAGTGACTAAGGAATTTTATGTCTAAAATTATTTCACCTGATTGACTAATTAAACTCTTATTACATATCCTTTATAGGGAGACATTAAAAAGTAAAAAAAAACATATATTAACGATGAATATACATATGATTTTAGTGGCAAGTACGTAAAGGATATATTTATAAATATTTATATATTTACATGTTTGAAATTATACAATGGATTTTAACTTTTATTAATTGCAGATTTTATTGAATGAGCGTTCACTAGCCATCCTTGCTTTGTCAGAAACTAGCCTATAAAGCAAAATTACTACCCTTTAATAAAGTTCACATTATTCCTCTAATTTTAGTAAAATAACCTCAAAATAATTTCAAATTTACTTTGTGTTTACTGTATTTGCTACAATTGTCTATAATATCTTTGAAGAATTAAAGAACTTATGAACACCCTATAAATTTTTCTGCTGAGGCATTTTAAAATTTGGTTAAAGCCCTACATAAAATTTAAAAAGAGAAAAGGCAGTGAATATTTAATTTTTAAAACATTTTCTAAGTTAACGAAATCGTTCACTTCGCCGTTAAACATAACAGACCTTAACAAATTTCTTGAAAATAATCGTATCTTTTTAGGGATTTTCTGGAACATTTGAAAATTACGCCATAATGGAACGATTATATAAGGACGCATTTCTTGAATTATCCAAATTAGTAACCACCTCATTTGGTACTATGGCCGGTAATTTAATAATATTCCATTCAAATTAATCACATTACAAATAATTTATCGTAATTTTAATTGACTAATAAATATTTAGCTCCAGAAACTTAGAAGAAACCATCAAATAAAAGATATATATATTATTTATAAATATATTTTGTTGTTTCCTGCATTCCATTAGCATTCCGATAGCAAAGAGATTAATCTTGCAGACCAAGTATAAATAAAATTGTGTTCAATAAAATATCGTATTTTACCCACAGCCAAGATACTTTTTCTACAGAATTGCTAATTATATTTCTTGTGGCAAATTATAATATAGATATATTATCATATCTAAACTATCTATACATTGATATTGTTTTTAAAAGGTGCGTCGTCTAATTACTTATGAAATTCAAGAAAAAAATATTCTTCTCATAATGTGTAGGCTTCATGGAGGCAAAATCAAATGAAGGTGAAAGAATTAGGAGAGTAACGTGACCTTAAATCCTGCCGAAGTCCTCGTTGAATAGATATGCCTACTGGGCTTCAATTTTCGCTGCTCTATTTACTTTTTTATCCATTTACTGCCTTTTAATATGTTCAAAGAACCTAACCCATATTTTAAATCAAATTCCGAAAAGTTGAGTTAAATTTAATGTCATGCGGCCACTCATCCTATCAAATCTGTTTATGTTCTCGAGGGTGGGAGGTGTCCTTTTATTTTGGTTTGGTCAAACGCTATCACGATATGATAGAACTTTTACGTAGTAAAGGAGTTTTGGGGTATTTATTTATAAATATAACATTATATTGGTTAAAATGCATAAATTTGGTAAGATTATCGGTTTCAATTTTCTAGTTAATTTTGAAATTTGCAGATCTTTAAACCTCACAAGGACGAGAAGTAGCAGATATATAATTTTAGAGCACAATTTGGATCATATTCAATTTACTCCCAACATATGCCGAGAGTGAGGTTATTCGTTTGAGACCAATATCACACTATCTAAAGCAAGGTGGTAATTGAAGCAACTTAATAAGTTAGGTACACATGAAAACATTAATAAGCGTAAGAGTTCAATAGGTAGATTCAAAATATATTTACAAGCTTCTTTCTCATAGAGTAGCTTGGTCTGATATTATTACAAAACGAACGCCCACTATCTCTGTTAATTTTCGACGGATGTTCTTTAATTTTAGACAACAACATTTTCAGTTCTCTCTCCTTTTTTAATTTTTAATGCCAGATAAAAGTAACAACTTCATCGGAAACGATTCGTTGACCCAAGACCTAGTTAAAATTGGAATCAGTTTAAGCATTTGAATCTTTGAAAGTAAATATTTAGTTATGTTAAAGAACAATGAAATTTTGACACCGAATTTCTTTATAAATATCTGCTATACAAATTGGAAGAAATGAATATAAAAAAGAAAGACACTGATAATTGAAATTCTGTGGTAATAAAATACATATTTTTAAGACTGTAATCATTAATATTTTTGAGTAACTTTATTTTTGATTTAATAAATTTATCATTGACACTGAGGGTTAAATAAATGAAAATGATTCTCGTTTCTATGATAAATAGAGTTAATATTTTAGAATTTAATTTTCAATGATCTTTTATACCTTATGAAAGGTTGGCTGGTTCTTTCAATTAATATATCTCAGTCAAATTTCTAGGTTTTTTTAAACAATTTGATTTTTTAAGCAATGTTAATAAATGATTTTTTATGACAAACTGTATGCACTGTAGAAAAAGGGATTGTAGTAAACTTTTTTATTCTTTGCATTCTTTATTTTTTACTCAGTAAACGAACAAAAAGGCGCTAATGACCTCTTTATTGCTTTTATAGTTAATGGGTCAGGCATATTTATTGGTGTCAGCGTGATGGATTAAGAGTTATGGGGTATATAGCGATTGCTAGAGGAGTATAATAAAAAATATGAAATACATAATATAATGAGTGAACCAAACCAAGGATTCACGATAAATCATGACTGTCAACTAAAACATTGAATAGGCAAGATGAATAGACGCAGTGGTAGAGTGAGGGTGAGAAGAAGGGATGGAGGTAGAGTTAGATGGAGAAAGAGAGAGAGAGAGAGAGAGAGAGAGAGAGAGATAGGCCTTCGAGAAGGAAGGCCTTTTGTACCACGCTTGCTTGGAAGGAAATAGATAGCACCAAGGTTCACGCATTATGCGTCTCCCACTCCCACCATATCCTGTTTATTCTGAAAACTGCCCATAAACCTCTTTTATTATTATATTATTAAAATCTTTGGGAGGGGAAATAACATCCAAAACTAGACACATTTAATAATCAATCGAGAAGACAACCTCGCAAAAGTTAAAAGAATCATATTCGATAACTGTCGGAATTAATGTGTCAAACTTCTCTTTTAGTTCGTGACCACTGGCCGAGTCTTGTAGAAGCCTTTACCAGCCAAAGGAATCAGCCTAGTGATGATAGACATAAGTTGTTTAAAATAATGGAAATATTTTAATTATTAAATTAATATGAGGATTGCGTTCCTTTATCGAAAATAGCAGTTTTAAATGTAAAGGAAATAATTTCTATAACTTCTAGACAATATCTATAATAATTTTAATTCATGAGTTTATCCAAACCTGCTAGACCTATTTGAGGGCGCTGGCCTTCTTAACTGGTTCTTTGTCATTCGACAATTGCGTGGGCCAATCCAAATTTTCACCGCCATTCCCATACATTCATACCCAGCTTTTAACGACTTTATACACGTAAATGAGCGCATTATTTTCCCTAGTATCAGATTACCTGAAGAGTTAGGTCACTCGAGGATGAGGTATGGAACAAAAGCCAATTAGAGAGTAAAACTTTGGCTAAAAATTTGAGTCATGAAATATTTACAGGTACTTTATATACTAATGATAGAATCGCCTTATTGATACCTCATTAGCCTGGTAGTGTTCAACGTAGAATTAAAACTCCTGGTCACTCGATTTAATCTACCATACGTCATACAAAAATTCTACAAAATAAAACAAAGGGCTCTAGTAAAGCAAGATAATTTATAGGAATATAATGAAATGGTTGGCATAATTGAAGCTCTGAACTTAATTTCATTCCTCAGATACTTAAGGCGAAAGGGATGCCCTGCTAACTCTTTCATTTTGCATAGATAAAAATTCCATTTTGAGGCCCTCTTTCTTTGTAAGGGGTAAGAAGCTTTGCAGTTTACACTGTTAGGCTTAATAAATGGCTTTAATGTAATGTTTGACTGTATACGGGAGATAGAGACAAAGTGAACCGTTTGAAGGAATTTGTCGTATTATAGAAGAATTTTACTGCGTGGCTAAATGATTCAAATATATAAAAAGTATGGGGGCATGAAAGGCAATTACACTTTAGTAGTGATGTTATGATTTAGTTTTACTTTTTAAACCCTGGACAAAGTCTTCGATCTAGAAGATAATTACTTTCTTCGAATTCTGATATGTTATCTTTTATCTCTTGAGTATAAGGAAATTAAGGATGAAACATTTTTAAGTCCTTACCAATCAGTAAATGTAAATTGTTTCAAATTTGACTAGGTTTGGATAGGCTTCGCTTGGCAATATATTGTCAAATTTATCAAACAACCTCTAATTTTTCGAGGAGGGAACTCTTTAAATTATGTTTTATAATAGAAAGAGTTTTAGAATCAATCAGTTCCATCTGTCTGTAATTCGGAGAGATTTTGAATTATGTTGACTAATAGAACAATCTTAGTTTATTATTTGTTATTAGGATAAATAACCCAAGCAAGCTTCTAATAAATCTTACAATTTTAAATTCAGATTATCTAGATGCTCAATTATACTGCAGTACGAAAATACTTATCGTTTTTTAAGCACCTCATTGATCATTACTTAAAATCATATTATAATTTTAAAAAATACATTTCAATCCTATCCTCTTCACATCGAAGCACTTCACAATTTTCCTCAATTATGTTCTCTTTATGACAATTTACATCACAATTTGAGGGTTTCGCCTTAATATAGAAGGATTCTTGGTAAATTAGTGTTTTTTTTGCTTCTAATTGAGTTAAGACTTTTCTTGCAAAATTGTACATAATATAAAGACCTTTTTGCCAACCTCTAAGTAACACCATCATTACAATTACTTAACTTTTTTAATGAAATATATTTATAAATGGAATTTTACTCTTTTATATATCTCACATTTCTTCGTTATGATATGTAGGGCTTGGAAGGGAAAGAGTTCTTCTATAACATTGAAGTCATATTCAACGTCTAATGGAAAAAATTCAGCAGGAACACATATACTGTCTGATACTACCATAGTCAGGAATCAATGGAACTAGGTTTAACCAGATAGTTCATTTGGTAAATTACAAGATGAAAGAGTTTATAAAAGGTTTGATAAATGTTTGCTTTGACATAAGATGTTTAGTTACCTTAATTACAACTTTTTGTTACCAAGAATTCCTCATAATATTATAGAACATTTTTTATATCTTCTTCAGCATTAGCTATTTTCTTTATGTTTTAGCGAAAAATAAAAGTATCTTATATAAATTTCAGCTACTGCTAAGATTTTCTTAATATTTTCTATAAATTTATTCTGTCGTCTTTTATATTCTTTATTTTCCTCGAGCGCATATTTTTTGGGTGTTTCTGACACATGCGGTAATTTAAAATTATTTTCTATTTCTTTCTTACGTTTTTATATTTAAATTCGATTATAAGGCAGTGTGTTTCCTCGGCACATTATAAGAATGTACCCTCCCGGCTAATAATGTGGTTAGCGCACTTGTCCGGCAATCGTTGCGTCGGAAGGTCGAATCTCCGTCCGCATCGGCGAAGGCACTAAGAAGAGGAATGAAAAAAGATTTTACCATTTTTAATAAACTTAACGACTATCACCCCTATACTCACTCCCCTTTACTTCGCACATGTGGCTGGACACAAATGGTGAAGGATTAAAAATGAGCAGAATTACAAAAATAGATTAAATTAAATTTGCGAAATATCTGGAGGCAGAACATAGGGATATCAAGCGCTACCCTGTCATGTAAACTGGTCTATAGATTCATGCTATATCATTTGTAGCAAGTCGCTCAGGATGATTTAAAATACAACAACAGTATTTCACAAGCATTTTCCTCCCGTCTCTCAGACTCAATGCGAGAAAATGTAGGAAGACATACTAGATAATGAAAACAAGCACTACACCTTAGCAACAAAGAGTTACTCTGTATGCTATACTAGAAATTTGCCTCCACCAAAATGATTAGTTTAAATAATATATTGAATTAAATAAACTCATGAGACTCAAGTTGTAGGAGATTACCACCCGTAACCTAGCAGATCTTGCCCATCACCCTCTCCTCAGAGCACGTTCATTTTAATATAATGTGAGTTAGTAATCTTCAAGAGTATCAAGAAAATTGCTGGTCTTGGTCTTTACAGGTCATAGGGATGTTGGTATTATTTTCAATAGGAGGGAATTGAAGTTCTTCGAGACACCCAACTTGAGAGATATATGCCCCTGTCGAAATGAATAAAAAAGTGTAGTGTTATTTTAGTGTCTCAAAATTGCATGACCTTTGGTGCCAATCACTGGTGACGATTTTGTTTATGAAGAAACAATTGCAATTATGAAACATGTTCCTGGTTGGAGTGTACACAAGTAATTGAAAGAAATGTTAGACAAGAAAAGTTTTACCAAGTGACGTAGATTCCACTCGCAGAAGGAGGGTTTTATTTTGTGACTTAATACAGTGGATGCTTTACTCAAACTATTCCCTTGTTTCGCTTGTTTTGTTTGCTATAATGAGTCTAAAACGATTATATAGTTTATTTACTATAGTGAACCCAAAAAACAACTTGTATTAGCGAAGCATCCAGAGGTCATCCACACATGGTGCTGCCAATTTTTCTTAGTTCTGCTTTTTCTGTTTTTAGGACTTAGACTAGCTGCTAAAAAGTGCCAGATAAATGCCAATGTAGATAAATATACTGTAAATTCAGTAGAATGTTATGTTGTGTGCAACATTTATTAAAGTCAACAGCAGGACTTGCATGCTTAATTTATAGCTAAAGTTTCTCTAATTTTCTAAAGATCTTTCTCTCATGTGGAGAAATGGAAACATAGAATAACATGTTAGTTAATTAACTTTATTCATCAAAATCTCCGTGAAGTGCACAGCAATGCAGGAATTCAGTTTGAGCCACCTTAATGTTTAGGATAGAAGAGCTTGGAGGAATTAATTTTTGACAACATTGATGTTTCAAATCAATGTATTGTAGCACTCCCAAAAGCAAAGATTCTTACGTGTTACGCAGTCCTGAATTTTATACTTCAATACAAAGATATTATTCACGCTGATATAAACCACTTTTAAGATTTGACTTGAACTAGCAGTTCAATCTCAGTCTTGTAATTTTAAAAAAATACCTAAAGTTAGAACGCTTTTAACATCGAGCAACAAAATGAATAGCTAAACTTAGATATAAAATACATAAAACCACATGTATGGAACTTAATTTGCTTTCACTTAAAAATCTTCTTTGCTGTCAGTTTATCCAACCTTTTGAAATACAAAACGGATACACTAATATAAAGTATCAGTTGTTATTTTAAGGAAATAATAGAGCGCCACTAAACTAACTGCTTGAAAGCTTAATAAAATAAGAATTAAAATTTATCGTAAAAAATCACTGAGATATGAAATTATTTACTTTTGTATGTCATTGCCCGTGAGGGGCGCGGTGATTTGCCATCCTGGCCGCCGTGCTGACGGAATCCAGCGCTCCGGATGGCCCCAGCTTAGCCTCTTTTCCTTTCTTCAGATAGCCTGTATTTCTCCCCTACTTCGTTCGCTTTTCATACAACCTCTCCCACAACTTTCTCTGGTCAGCCTCTAATTTCACAGGGTAAATGCTGAACTTCTTCTCAGCCAACCGTCCTGGATCGGGGCTGATGGGGGAATGGACAATTTTCCCTAACCCCTGAGCTCCAGTCCGGGATGAGGGATTTTTAACAACCTGCTTTATCCCCACCCATACCTTCCTCACACCCCTTTTCCTTTCCTCTTCACACTCTCTCAATATTACGCCGTGTTCAAGGTGAAGCCGCTATGCCGATGGACTGCCAAGCCATCAGGCGGGAGGGGTGGGCCTGAATGGCTGTAGCTGGCTCTACTAGGCCTGTTAGTACTTCTTGCAGTGCAGGCTACTGCGAGGTGTGATGAGCTATTGCTTTCCGTGAAAAAAATTGGGTCACCATGCCCATAGATGAACAACCAAAAAAAAACCCAACCCATAACTTCCCGTGTTCCATCAACGGAGCCGCACTCGGGCAGCTCCACCCCAAAAATGGAGGTTCCCCCCGCCCCTGTGCTTGAGCAGAGGACCCTCCATATTTCTCTAACTAAGGATTAGGCTTAATCTTTTCCTACCCCTACGGGTGTAGGGGACTCCCCCTCACCCCCTTCTCTGGAGGTGCTTTAGGGCACCTCCCTATTTCCAGCGGCAGTCCCTCCTTTTCTTTCTAAGGGGACTGCCAGGAAAGCCAGCAGGCAGCCAAGGGCCGACCGCCCCTCATTGAAGCGGCTCGGTAGAGCAAACCCACTTAGGGAAAAGGGGGAAGCAAGGCCCCTTCGGTCGCCCTCCCTCAAAAGACCTGCTGCCAAGAATATTGAACCTTGCCGGGGTCAAGGCCTGTGCCTCCCCACACAAGACTAGTGACGCTGCCAACGGGACCTGCAAAATCCAGGGACGGGATGGCCAACTGGAGGCCTCTCCTATGATAGACATCGTCCTTGAGGCAACCCAGCCTCAGACGGTAGGGCCTTTCATGTCGTGGAATCCTAGATCGGCGCCAAGCACCGAACCCGAATCCGCCCCGTCGCAAGGTCTTCCTCAAACGGCTGGGGTCTCCGAGACAGTACAAGGAAGGGGGGATATCCTCCAACCGGTGCCCCTGCGACCACCAGGACCTTCTCCATTTCAGAGAAAGACTTGGCTGAGGCCGGTCCATCTGGCCTGGGGGCTCCTACCAGCGGAGGTGAGAAGCAGGTTCATTCCCCGCCCTCCTCTTCAAAAAAAAAAGACTAAGAAGAATCGAAGCTCCACTCCATCTGTGGTGGCTGAGGGGACGGATGTGTCTGCTGCCACTTTGGCAAGCGACCAAGCCAAAAACGGCACATCCGGCCCCTCTACTTCCCTGTGTGCGGAGCTCGAAGCTATAACTAAGACCGGAAGTGCACAGGGCGGAGCCTATATAATATCGGGGCCCCTCATTCAGAGGTTACCTAGCATTCTCGAGCCCACTGGCTTCAAACGCTTCCTCGTTATTCGCTCCACTGATGGCACCATGTTATCAAAGGGCAACATGATCTATTAGAGGAAAGGATTAGCTAGTGCAATTGCTGGAGAGCCGAAGGTGACCCGTTCCTCGAACGGGAGCATTCTGGCGAATGCGGCGAATCCCGCCGAGGCGGCCAAGATAAGTAATCTTCGGACACTTCATGGCACCCTGGTGAGTGTGACGCCGCACTCTACCATGAACTTTGCGAAATGAGTAGTTTATACGAGGGAACTCGTTGACTACTCCATAGAGGACATCACCTTAGAGCTGGCCGACCATGGGCCAGTCAAGGTCAACGTGTGATGAGAAAATAGGGAGGGGCCTCGAGACCCACCCCTACGCTCTTCGTCACGTTCGACTGTGACAAGCTCCCTGAGTCGGTGCGTGCCGGTTGGTACCGTTACCACGTGAAGGCAATCGTGCCACTGCCGCGGCGGTGTTATTACTGTCAACGCTCCGGCCATACGAATCTTTCTTGTAGACGTGCAAAGTCAAGATCCCTTGAAGTCTGTGTAAACTGTTCCAAGGCCGCACACGAAAAGTCAAAATCGTGTGTGGCCAAGTGTGTCAATTGGGGAGAGCCGCACCCCGCCTTTTCGAAGCAATGTGGTGCATCTTTCGTTGTGAAAAAAATCCTGGCCGTTCAGGCCCAGGATCCACTCTCATTCCGCGAGGCTAAGGACTTGGCCCTGCGTGCCCGGCTCTGCCTGGGAGGTCATATGCCTCAATAGTTAGTAAGGCACCTGCTGCTTATGGCCCATCCAGGCCAAAGGGCACGGTTGTTTCCGCGCCAATTCGGAGCCCTTCTGCGGGCTCTATTTAACCCGGACGCTCCCATGGTAAAGCTGGCGTCAAAAAGTATCTATAACCAGCCCCGGCTAAAACCAGGGCTTACCCTCTTCCCCCAGCGTGATCGTTTCTCGTAAGGCGAAACGGCCACGCGCCTCCACCGAGTCGTTAGACTCACAGGAGGCAACACCCCTGAAGTTGTTTGCCAGGCTACAAAGGAGCTTCGGCTCCTTCACCCACGCCTAGTAGTGGACCGATTGGCTCGGAGACGGTGGTTCCTCAAAAAGAAGGCCCCCCGCAACCAAAGCCGCAACGCCTGCCTAAGGTTTTGAGGCGGAGAGAGGAAAATACTAGCATGGCAAGCCAAACCTCCCCTAATAAGTCCTCGAAGGCGACAGCGCCTTCAGCGCTTTGTCCGGCTAACAGCGCCCGGAGTTCTGCCCATGGGAAGCGTACGACCATTCCCGTGAGGGTTTTCTGTTCGAGGAAAGCCTCCATGTATCCTCAGAGCTAGGCCCGGAGAGAATATTCCTTAAATGGAATTGCCGTGGACTCCGGGCCAACTGGGAGGAGCTGCGGAGGCTCGTCTCGTCCCGTTCCACATTAGCTATTTTTTTGCAGGATACCATACTAGGCACGTGCCCCCTGCCCGCCCTCCTGGGGTATAAGGGTCTTGCGACCCCACCACCACGTAAAGGCCTTGCTGGGGGATACGCGGTTTACACCCGGCATGATGTCTCCGTTCTTCCTTTCACGTTAGATACCTCCTTTCAGGCAGGGGATGTGCAGCTGCACCTGGATAGGAGATATAGTGTACTATCATTTCTGCGTACATTCCACCGTCAGCTGACTTCGACGCGGGGGAATTCCGCCGCGTCGTGGCACGGTTGCCGAGGCCCTTTCTCTTGTTTTGAGATCTGAACGGCAGGCATCCTCTCTGGGAGGATTACTAAATCAATCCCAGGGGACAGGTCCTTGCCGACCTGATCGAAGAGCTTCAGATCGGTTACCTAAACGTGGATGAGTTTACGCTTTACTGTCCGAGAACCACTTCATTTTATTGCCTTGACGTATCTTTGTGCTCTTCGGATGCACAACCTGATTTTGATATGGGGGGTGGTCGATGACTTCCCTTGTAGTGATCATTTTTCCATTCAAATGTAATTTTAAGGGCAACTGCCGCCTAATAGCCCACCTCGGTTGTGCTTGGCGCGGGCGCGGTGGCCTGAATTTCAGGAAATGACTGAATTTTCTATCTCAGTCGAGGAGGTTAGGTTGGTAGATGAGGCCGTTGAGTTCTTCTCCGTCAACCTCTTCGCCGCGGGCCTGACTAATATTCCTAGAACATCTCACTGTTTTTCACGCCGACCACTCTCATGGTTGTCGACCGAGTGTGAGACGGCCCTCAAACAAAAGTGTTATGCCTACATGCGCCATAAGCACCGCTCGAGCGATTTCACTGTCGCTAGATTTTGTCGGGCTAGGGCTAGGTTCCGGTATATTTCGAAGCACGCCTGCCGCTCTTCTTGGCGGGCATACGTGTCTTCACTTAACGGGAAGACCCCTTTAGCTGAGGTGTGGAAGCGAGTCAAAAGGAAAAGGAACCGGGACAAGTTCTCGCAGGACCCCACTCCCGTTCTCACGGAGAATGGGACCGCAATCTCGGACCCCACGTCCGTAGCGGAATCCTTCGCGACTGCTTTCTTCCAATTCTCTAGCCGGAATGCTGCCCTGCCAGCATTCAATGCGCGTCGTGATGTCGCAGAAGGCCGCCGGCTGGACTTTACCTCCAGAGGCGGAGAACTTTTCAACGACCATGTACCGTACACCATGCTTTGACACCTGGGTGAGCGAGGCATGGCCTTTTTCTTAGATTTGTTAAACAGGATATGGGTGCAGGGTCTCCTCCCAGATTCCTGGCCAATCGCTACTGTGCTCACCTTTCGCAAACAGGGAAGAGATCAATCTACTCCAGCCGGTTTTCGCCCAATCTCTCTAACCTCTTGCGTGTGCAAGTTGATGGAGAAATTGGTAAATTTTAGATTAGCCTTTTTCCTGGACAGCGGAGGCCATCCGTCTTCTGCACAGTGCGGCCCCTGTAAGTTCTACTCCACGTCGGATGCTCTGCTCCGGCTGGAAAATGCCGTCTGCGAGGCCTTCCTTTGTAGACAGCACTACACTAAGCTGTTTTTTAAACTGGAGAAGGCTTATGATACCGCATGGCGTTACGGTATAATGGAGACTCTCCACACGATGAGGACGAGGGGACGCCTCCCAATGTTTATATCTGAATTTTTTCGAGATCGTCGATTCCGCGTGCGGGTGGGGTGAGCCCCCTCCAGCCCAAAGGAGCAGGAAGAGTGTGTCCCGCAGGGAAGTGTCCTCAGTGTCCCACTCTTTTCCCCCAGCATCAACGGCATCACCTTCGTGCTGCCGTAAGATGTTCTTACTACGCTCTACGTGGACGACCTTTCGATCTCTTTTGGCGCAACCCAGATGCCATTTCTGGAGCGTCAACTCCAACAGGCATTGAACCGCGTCTCTCGCTATGACAAAGCCCACAGGTTTCGGTTTTCCTTGGCCAAGACTAAGGTGGTGCACTTCTGCCGCCATCCACGGCTTCAGCCAGACCCAGACATCTTTTTTAATGGAGTACGCCTGGAAGTGGTTAAATTGCACCGTTTCCTAGGTCTTGTATTTGACCGACGCCTCTCCTGGGAGGCTCATATTCGCAGCCTTAGGGTCTCTTGTACCGGCGCCATGGGTATTCTCCGTTCCGTGACTTCCAGGGCTTTGGGTGCTGATAAGGCTACTGCCTTACTTTTTTATCGATCCTTTGTTTGTTCCAAGCTCGACTACAGATACGAGTTTTATGCATCCGCAGCCGAGCGTTTATTGCGGAAGGTGGACTCGATCCACCACACCAGCCTTCGCCTCGCGACCACAGCCTTCCGCATGTCTTCAATTGAGAGCCTCTTGGTCGATGCTGGGGAGATGCCACTCGTTCTACGCCGTGCGCAGTGCATTACTCGCTTGTACGCGTGATCCCGGTGCCTCCCTCAGTCGCCAACAGCTTTCACTGCATCCGCAGCTGATATCGACGGTGCCTTTGCCACCGAGCGACACAAGTCATACCCTAAGCTCTTTCGGTTTAGGGCCAGGTAGCTCCTTCGAGAGCTAGCTATAGCTTTTGGTTTGGTGGCCAACTTGGTTCTGCCCAAAACGCCAACCTGGAGGGTACCACATTTGGCGATTTTTCGCCAAGAGGGGGTTGGCCCTTACGCATTATGCCCTCTGTTTGATGTCAGCAAGGCTCTGACAGGCTCTGCGTCTGTCTTTACAGCCTAGCTGGCTGCAAGACATTACTCGGTACGGGAGACTACGTGACGTGCCCGGTTCGGAGACCAGATTGTGATCTATATCGACTCACAAAGCGCCCTGAGTGCTCTCAAGGCATTGGAATCTCCGCATCCCCTGGTTCGCGAAATCCGTGACGCCACGGTTTTGGCGAGCCGGGAAGATGTCGAGATTATCTTCTGCTGGGTTCCTGGACATGTAGGAGTGTGCGGGAAGGGAGCGCGCCGTTGAGGGCGCCAAAGAGTCCGCGAGGACTCTGCGACCGGACCAGCGTTTTGCTCTTTCTTACACCGACTACGAGGCATGAATACGGGCAGCTCTTCGGACTGGTTGGCAAAGAAGATGGGAGACCGTCGAAGGGAACTTAAAGTTACATGGCATTGCGCCACGACTGTTCCCATTGACCTATCCCCTAATGCAGCGACGGCTTCAGGTCACTTTCTGTCGTCTCCGAATCGGACACACTTGTGTGACGCATAGCTATTTAATGGAGCGCTCGCCTGTGCCCTATTGCAACGACTGCATCGTCTCCCAAACTGTTCGGCACATTCTTGTCGAATGTCCCAGTCTGGGTGATCTTCGCGCACGTTACCTGTCCCGGTACCAGGTAGGGGGGGGGGGGGTCCTACCACCTGTCCTTTGTTCTCGGGACGAATGCGTGCACATTGACTGGTGGACTTGTTGACTTTTTGGGGGGAGGCCGGCCTTCTCCCTTTTATTTAACTAGGTTTTGTTGTTGTTGTTTTGTTATTGTTTTCTTTCTAGGTCACACGCTCTTACGCCGGGTGGAGGGGCACCTCTTCCCGATGCCGGAGTTTGCTTCCTAATTGTTATCTCTTTTTATTGTTGTTTTCTTTTTAAATTCTTATTTTAAAGTAGCCTAGAACTAGGCTGTTTGTTTGCAGCGACTTATGTCCAAGTGGGCAGTCGCCAGATAGCCCCTTAAAAAAAAAATCGCATGTGATTGAAAGCACTTTAACCAATATTTTTAAGAAGAAAATTATTAAATATTACTTACAAACATAAAATCAGCATAAAGCTTAACATTGCATAAGATTTATATCTGTTTTACTATTCTCACCTCCTTTCTGTTCCTTTCTTTCAATGAACCCCAGGGGCTCTTACCAACATTGTCGATTAATCACTATATAAACTTATACTCTACCTGCTACAGGTACCACACTATTGAAGAAGTACCTGACTCAAACCAAAATATAAACTAGGTAGTATCAAATAAAAGTGTTTATAGAGATACATACGCCCTTATTACAACTAAAAATTGCCATTAACTATATAATGGAAGAAATTTAGGAGTAAAGAGAACGTATAGTACGTACGCCTCTATGAAAAAAAGAGGCTCATAGGGTATTCAATGGAAAAAAATATATACCACAGCACTAACAGATGCATCCTAATGAAAATAATGAAATGGACTCAGTAGTCCCCTTTTAAGAGGCCTTAAATATTAGAAGGGCCGAACACCAAAACCATTTCCTGGGAGAACAGAATTTGGCCTAGATTGCAAAAGAAGGTGACCAGCGAAAAAAGCTCAAAAACTTGGAAAGGACACCGAGTGAAATGCAATAATTTCAAATGGCAGAAGTCTGACTTGAACTTAAAATTTATAATGTCTGGTTGATGCCAGTCATTTATTAGTGTTTAAAAATTCTGCCTTATTTTAATGTTTATAAAAAAAGCCTCTGAAATAAGTTTAAATTCTTTCAAATTTACTCAAACGCTTCAGAAATGAAAGTTTTTCTTTAAGGTGTGGTAAACGGCTTGCAGGTTCCTCTTACTCCCTTCCCTACCCTCAATCGGGGGTGACAGAAGAGGAGGACGCCTTCGACCGACTTGCTAATGGAGAAACTTCTCACACTCCTGTTCCTTAGCTCAAATGAGCTGAAAGGTAAGGAAGTCCGGAGAAAGGTATATAGACTGTTTTATTTGCTTAGAGTTGAAGCAAGCGAATCACATTCATTAGATATAAATGCAGAAGCGAATGAAAATTAGGAACGGCTAATGGAAGTTAAAATTATCAATAAGATATTTGGGATTACCAATCATTATAGTCACAAGATTAATTTTAACAAAATTTATTTGCATTGTATCAAAGTACATTCCATTCAGGCGGAATTGAATTTTAAATAGTATTAAGATAATTAAAGCAAATATCCACTCAATGATCTATTAATTATAAAATTCTTAGAATCACAGAAGTATTTAAATTAGCTCTTCAAATATCATTCTCTTCGATTTATATTAATTATTTCTATATATGACATTTTTGAGAAACTAATTCCATACGAATAATGATAGGGTTTTCTTAAACAGAAGTACTAAACTATATATCAAATCATAATTCCCTGTATATCTGATGATATGATAAGTAACGCGGCAGTTGTTTACGTGTGTATCACTATTTTATATATATAAATAATTTTGTAAATAGTGAACGTTTTGGAAAATAGATTAGTCCTAAATTTAAATCAACATCACGGCCGAAACAGGAGCCCATCCAGAGAAGATTCTTCTGTGCGTCTAGTGGAGTATGAGAGACAATCAATTTTGAACTTCATAAACTAAATCAAACTATCATCAAAGGGTTTAGATTGTTCATTTGGACATTTCACATGCTGCACTTCAATAAGAATTTCAACTCTAATCAATAGATGCAGGGTTCTATTTCATCAAGACAACGCACTACCTAACTGCAAGAGATAATACACAAGACTTTAGAAAATTGGATTGCAAACTCTGAAATTCTTTTTATTGACTCAACATAGGCTCAACAGATTACATATTTTTAGTAGTGTGACAAAGCAACCGATAAGAATTAAAAGGTAAAGAGTAAAAGAGGTCGAAGCAACATAAAAGAAATTTTTAAATCGGTCTGAGGATTTTTAAATACATGGTATAGAAAAGATAATAGAAAGATGGACACTATTTGTAGAAGCTTGTTAAACTTAGGCATATTTCTTATAGAATTTAAAAAATATCTATTTATTAAATATTAATAACTTCAGAGTTGTTTTATTTCGTACCCTAAAACAATGATAAATATTAAATAATGTCGCATCAACTATGGAAAGAGATAATATAATCTCAGCCAATCGGCCTATATCAGAATACATCTTCGGAGACGGGTAATATTTAAAGGAAACATTCATGAATATAATTATACAAACAAAGGGGAGATCACAGGCTCATTATGATCAGTTTGTTTATCTTCAGGGATTATAGAACGATGATATAAGTGAAGAAGCATTTCGAAAATATATGCCACACAAAGAAAATGATCTTGAAAAATGTTTCGTGAAATTGATACAGTCGAAGTCTCTTAGCTTGGGAATTTACCCTACAAACATAAATATAATACAATCATGGCCAGAGGTTTTATTTTTTTCATTCACTTCTAAAATTTGCCTGATATGAATAATTATTCTAATATTTATATTATTTGAGTTTTATTATAAAGACATCATTTAAAAATAGAAAAAAAAACAGTGCATCGCTCTTCGCTGAATCCAAAATCGAACTTTTATCCTGTTCTAGAATGAGCTGGGTTTCAGTCACTAGACTTTTGCTATTTAATCTAGAGGCTAATTGCTTAAAAATATGAGGTAAATAAATTATATTTTTCAATTTTAATATGATTCGTAATATTTAGGGTGAAAATAAATGTTTGAATCTTTTCAAATCCAGAATTAGTTATTTCCAAAGAAAAGCGAGCAATCATTGTTGATGTGACCAAAATGATGCATCAAGGAAAACCCTCTTTATATTCATTAATGACATTAAAATGCCTGGTTACATACATGCGAATCAGTTTTGTGGATGCAGACGAGATTTAAATGAATGCCTAGATCGCATCCTGATAAGGTTGCAGCAAAAATGTCCTATTGCGTTAGTGCCAAGCTTGCTAACGATTGTAACAAGACAACTGTGAATGCTTCAGCACACCATGTGAGAAGGAGAGTTTTCCTGAAAGATTTCAAGTACAGAAGGGCTGCGGAGAAGCGTCATTGCTTCAAGAAGCATTTTACGGATAGGCTCCAATTGTTAAGAAATATCAAGAATGCACTGTTGACGAATGGGACAAAGTGATATTCTTAGATGAAGCTCGATTCCCCTTGTCTTGATCTTCTGTATGTTCCCTGGTTAGGAGGAGAAAGGGGATTTTTTTCACCAATCCTGTGTTGTGCCCCCAGTGGCAGTCTTTTTTCTAAGGGAATTAGAGTAGTAACTTTTTTTCCCCAAACACTGCCATAAACTCAAAAATGTTACCAAAATGTTGTTCATCCGCGCCTTTTTTCCCAACAGTTCTGGCAAAAATTGTGGATGATAATTGTATTTTCAGGCATGATGGCGCATCTTGTCACAAAGCTAAATCAATGACAAAGTTTTAGGGTGAATTATCATCAAAATTTTGGGACCTTGTCTCGGGAATTCGTCACATTTGAACCCAATATTTAATTTTGGGACAGTAAAAAAATGACGGTGGATAAAGAGAAGCCAGCCAATTAAAGAGCGTTTGCGTATGTTTATTGAATAAAAATGGATCAATATCAGTTAAAGAATCAGGTATAGAAGTTAAATCACTGTAAATATTGATAACACACATGAATTGGCCTTATTAATTAATAAAATGGGTTTTGGTTTGATGTTTTTTATATTTCACCGTTAATTTATGATACAAAGATATTAAAACAAAGTGCCACATTTGATTACTTCTATTAATTTCGTATGTGAAAACATAAAGTAATCTGAAAACCTTTTTCCAAATGTCTCTATATACTGTTCAATATAAATAATTTCATCGACCATTTTACTTTTCATCGATTTATAAACTTGTAATGATTGCATATTAGATAATAGATGAGTAAACAAGATGTGCTAAGGAAAGTTGCATGCTCTGACTTATTCCTATTTATGACCTTACGACCTTCAAAACTGTAAATAATTCCCGGGATAACCTTGTGAGGACCTTGGTAATTATATCATTCGAAAGAGAATGTAAAACAAAATGAGGGTTTCAAATTCCGTTAGAAAAGGCCGAATAGTTATGATTCTATTGCTTCCAACATTAATTCCTTGGCTAACCTTGGTAAGACCTTGCCAATTATATCATTCGAAAGGCAATTGAAAACAACATAATGGTTTTAAATATCGTTAGAATCGGCCTAATAATTATGAAGTTATTGGCAACTAATTCCCCGCTAACGTTGAAAAGCCTTGCAATTATATCATTCGAAAGAAAATGTAAAACAACATAAGGGTTTCAAATTTCGTTAGAATCGACCGAATAGTTATGAAGTTATTGCCAAATAATTCCTTAGCTAACCTTAGCAGGCCCTTGTCAATTATACCATTCAAAAGAAAATGTAAAACAACATAAGAGTTTCAAATTTTCTTAGAATCCGCCGAATAGTTATGATGTTATTACCGAAAGTTAAAAAAGCAAAGAGAATTTCTCCTATCGACGGAGATATTGACCGACCGCCCGACCGACATAGTGAGATATACAGCTGAACACGACTAAAATTGATGTATGAAAACAGACAAAGAAAAAATAACAAGAGGAGAAATATACATTCGAAATATTTTGAATTCGATGAAAACATAATTAGTTGCGTGCGAATCTAGTCGTGGGCGACTCTACATCTCGCTATTTCGGTCGGTTGGTCGGTCTTCGTTCTGCTTTTTTATTATTTTTATAATAACATTGTTACTATTCGGCGATTCTAATGAAATTTGAAACCCTTATGCTCTTTTAGATTTTCTTTCGAATCATGACCAACACTACCACACCTACATATCCATCACCACCTACACCACCACCACCTACATGAACACCAGCTACACCACCACTACCTACATCAACACCACCTATACCCCCCTCACAACCACCTAGACTACCACTACTTACAATACCTACACCACCACAACATACACCACCACCACCAAACCACAGTCACCTACATCACCACTACCATCACCTACACCACATACACCAACTACACCACCACCACCCAAGGTTAGCCCAGGAATTATTTTGTTTTGGCAATAACATCATAACTAATCTGCAAATACTATCGAAATTTGAAATCCTCATGTTATTTTACATTCTCTTTCGATTGATATAATTACCAAGGTCCTACCAAAGTTACTCCGTGGATTAGTGGAAGTTTTGAAGGTCGTAAGTTCATAAATCATTATAGGGGAGAACACGCAACTTTTGGTCAGCAGACCTTGTTCACTTTCCTTTCGATAACACATTATTAAATGTTGCCAAAAAAATGAAAACCAATTTTAAACCCATTTTCCTTAATACACATAAACTATTGATCATCTTCTTTTTTCAAGTGAATCTGACAATAAACTTTTCTCTCTCTTCCTTTAGAAACTCTCTAGCCACTATCACCTTGCTAAGTTAGTCAATTTCCTTATAAAAACAGGGTGACCCCCCTAAAACGGGCACCAAATTTCGATAGGCCTCATTTCTTAATTTTATGGAACATAAAATTAAGAGTCGTTGGACTTTTCTTCTTTATTATAGGGAACTTGTTCGAGATGACCTCCATTTAGCTCTGTGCATTTCTCGAGGCGCAGCAGGAAGTTGTCTATGACGTCCTTAAAACTGACCGACTAATGGCTCTTATCTCATCACTGGTGGATTCTTTGAGTTCCGTGATGGCCCTGGGTCTCCCTGCCTACACTATGTCTTTAAGTTAGCCCCGGATAAGGAAATATGTGAGCCTAACGTCTGGGCTGCGAGGTTCCCACTCAAAGTCTTGAGACTGATCACACGGCCACCAAGTTATCTTTCAGCCAATCTCAGAAGAGGTCTGAGGTGTCAGAGCTTGCTTCATCTTGCTGGAACCAAAACTTCCACATAAGCGACGGGAACAGGATCTGCAGCTCCATCTTGAAGCTTTTAAGGACTTTAACTTAGCCCTTCTTAGTAACTGTAACTATCGCGCCAGATTCCTCGAGTAAGAATGGTCCGATGATATCTCTGACGGAGATTCCAGTCCATACCGTGCACTTAATGGACTGTAGGGGTGTAGGGGCTTAGGGGCTGACTCATTTGGTCTGGAGGTCCCCCATAAGACATTTGTCTTCAACTTTACCTTTCCTTCAATATAGAAGTGAGCTTCATCTGAGGTTTATACGAGGTTAAATAAAGTTTGGGTCTCCTAAATCTTCTCCAGTATCTTGCCTACCATTGCCTTTCTCTGCTCCTTACTTGAAGTGTTAAGAGTCTGTTTCGTCTGTATTCTGTATGGATAGGCCTTCACATTCATTACTAGCAGTCTCCTGCAAGTCTCACGAGATATACCGAGGGACTGACTTCGCTTGCGCACAGACATTTTGGACTCTGTTGAACTGAATCTTTCACACTTTCGTCTAGCTCAGCTGTACGCTTCCTGGATCACTCTAAATGGCATGTGCGGTTCTAATTGGCTGCATTGAGGTTCTTCACTGCCCCATAATTCTCGAAGTGGTCCATTCGAACTGATGCCCAAAAGTGTCCTACACTTTCTTGAACGAGCCTGTCTTGTAGTAATGTTTGACGCAGTATATTCTTTGCTGGAGCTCCCATTGAGACCTTGTTATGTTCACAGGCGTGGCTTCTGTCATGTCCTGCAAAGTAAGGCTAATTTATGAATGAATGAGGGATATATTACAAAAAATGTATGCAGGCCCGTTTGGGAGGGTCACCCTGAATAAACAAAAACTGCTAATCCGTATTTATGGTTGATTGTTTATTATATACATTTGAACAAAAGCACAATCTACTAACAGGATTTTTGAACTACCTACTTCTATATCTTCAAATCTTCAGCTTATTAAATATTCACCCCTTTTGCTCCTATGTGATAATAATAATAATGCAATTCTTAGCTCTACACTAGGGATTCGATGGTTTGATTTGGAACAGGAAAGGTCATTTCAAAACTGATTAATGATCTATCACGAGATGTATGCCTTTAATTGATGTTTTGAATTATTGCCTTTTATGAATATAATATCATATCATTAGTTAAATTGCTGGTAATGAAATTATTCCCTCCAATCGCCAATGTTGTACAGATATTAAGAGGAAATTATCATTAAATTTCGTGGTTTGAAAGCATACACTATTTAAGTGCAGTGTTAATCTAGGTAGATACTACCATACATAATGAGTAAGTAATAGTTCTCATAAAAAACACATATACATGTGTATATATGTGTTTACAATTGCTTTTCTTGGCCTGGATTCTCTGCATTCCATCAGTGATGGGACGCTCAATTCACTCGAGACAATTCATTTCGCTTTTCATCGATAATGAGGCATAAAAGGGTCGACCCACAATCATCAGTGTCGTTGAAGATAAAGAACTGAGCACAAAAACAAATAAAAATGTTCCATTCCTGCCGATGCCAATTCGTACCGGCTTCTGGTAGCACCGATTTAACCTTGGTTTGGAGATTCACCCGAACTTGAAATCGTTTCCTTCTAGCGAAAGGATCAATTGCAAAGTGCACGGAAAGAACTCCCATGAGAGTCCTACGGTGTTCGTTAACCAGAGAGCGCTAAAGGGAAAGCTTTTTTTGTTTTTTTCCCCTTTATCTCATGCAAACGCGATGTCCAGTTTGCCTTCATCACCCTGACATCTGCACCGCTCTGTCCAGATGAGTTTAACAAATGGCCTTATATTCTTCATTGACGCGTTCCATTTTATCCATCGAAATCGAGGTCCGCTTAACTCTTCACGAAATTGAACGCATCGCGTATAATTATTAAACTCTTATATCTTCTAAATTCACAAGCAGCACTCAAGAGAATAATCTCAATCACAATTCATACATAACTTATTGTCGAATATATTCACCTCAATTCCCCGTGAACTTTCTACTTCTACGAAAAAATCGAACGATAGTACAGCGTAATAATCAAAGCAAAGTGATCCACCTATCTCTCCACCTCAATAGCAGTTCCTTTATAATTCTTAAATGACCCCAAAATTCCTTTCTCTCATTCTTTTTTTAATTTAGGCCACATTTGAACCTTTTTCACTTCTTCCAGAGAGTTAAGCATTGATCGGGTTGGCTTGTAGCGTCAATAGCGAATTCCTATAACTGGTATTAGAACCTTCTTAACTGGTCAGAAAGAACAAATTCTTACGTCCAATCATCCCTTAACTACCACATCTTTCATTCGACCCTTTATTAAACAAATGATGAAACAGGCTTGGTTTAACTAAAACAAATATTGTGAAAATAAAAAGAGTTTTGTTTTGTTTTTACTCTTCCTTAAACTCAGAAGGATTAAATTTTTCAGAGCAAAGGAGTTAAAAAATATCACGGAACTTTTAAAGAACAAAAATAAAAATACCAGTAAAAGGTTTGAAAGAGGAAAGGCGAAATAATCTTTGAAGTTAAGAGGTTTTTTTATAGCATTTTACAAACTGTTATAATAATCCTAGGTTAGAGAAAGAGCATAAAAGTGTAAAGAGATTTTGAGTATATTACATTAATAATCAAAGCAAAATCCAACGAGTGCAAGTCAACTTGAAAAGCTTCAAAAATGGGGTAAAGTATTGAAGTTAAGAAATATATGGGGAGTGTCTATGGTAAGAATAGCAAACAGTGAATTTTGTCAAGATTTATATATTTTATGTTAAAAATATATATGAAAACTAATCAAAGCATCTGATAGTAAACTATTTTAAAACTTTTTCGAGATTAGGATAGTAGATGATAAAATGTGTATAATGATACACAGCAATAGTAAGGTTGGTTGCATTCACATATGTTGATGTTTTAGGCAGCTTTTATCCCTTAGTATCACCAGGTAATTGCTCATCGTCTAAGGTTGTGGTAAATCAAGGGTGGCTTCATAATGCAACTATTGCGCCAATGTCATTTTCACTCATATGTGTTCCTCATCCGACGAATAATCATGCATAAATTAGTTTAACTTATTTCATCATAGAAAGGTGGGTTTCTACTTAGTTCAGTCCTAGTTCCGATCAATCTCCATTAATTTGCACCAGATCATTATATTTTTACTAGTGTCTTTAAATTATTTGTTTTAAAATAACCTATAATTGTGCTGAAACCTATTAAGCTGATTTCATAGTTAACTTGATTGTCATTTTTAATATAATCTATGTAGTTAGATAAAAATAAATTTCATTATATTTGTAAAAAAATCGTTGATTTATCAAATTTAATTTGTCATAATTTTAGCTTTTCTCGAGCTTTCTTGCACGAGCTCATAATCAAGGCATATCTCGATGCTTATATGGTGTCTCTAAATGCTGGTCATTGTCGGGGTGGAGTTCAACAAAAATGTAGTCTTTTTCTTACATTAATAAATTACAGAAGTTTTACCTTCCTTAATTACACCGGTTTATTGACAAACCTTTTCACTAAACACCAATAAGTTACTAATGTTAAATTATGCTTTCTCATTTTCAAGATAATAATTATATAGCCAAATTCGCATTTGTTTTTAGTGTGATAAAGCTTTTCTTAAGTAATTATTTAAAATTTTGCAATACTAAAGTATTGGGTATTACTAGATTTATGCAACCAGTTCTACGATTCTTTTATATCAATTCCAAAATATAAATAAGAAAACGTATGGAATGAGAAAATTTATTTGATGAAAACAAGTCTAGTGTAGATATATGGAAAAATTCCGTTTATATTTCACCTATAGAATATGTCTCTTTATAGAAAAGAGGTAGACTACAAAGTTGTTCATATCCCAACAACTTGATAAAATCGCTATCCTTGCTCGTTGCTATAATCGCCGCAGGTGTAAGTAAAGTAGTCTAGTTCTGATCTGAGAAAATGCGACTCAATATTCATGCGAGCAGCAAGATTGTAGAACTTTGGCAGAAACTCTCCTACAACACGATATTAGTCATAACTTCAGTGTTTTCCCAGAAAGTTTGCGACAATAGACTTGAATAGAGGCAGGGATGGCTCTTACTTTCTTCGAAGCCCCTAGGCAAATTCCACGTCTTTCATGAACTTCATAAATTGAGGAACATCAAAAATACCTTTTTTTGTTTGGCATGACTAAAATGTGGCAATTACTGTTCCAGAAAAGTTAAAATTAGCTTTTAAGCGTGAGGATGACTCAAGTCTTTGTTTATTTCACAAGTCGGAGGCCCAATCAGGTTCTTAAAAGAAGGGAAGGGTTTCTATATTGATTGAAAGAAGGGTCACGAATTTTAATGAATTTAATGATTTTCATGAAAGGAACCAGTCTATTTTCTCAGGTTTTCTGTCTCCGGTGGTTACAAGTGTGGTAAATTTTGCTCTTTCCTTTGGTTAAGTGATTTTCCTTGCCAAATGTATTTGAATTCTTGTAAAGTTCGAATCCATAGACTATTGACAGGTCAAGAGAACTGTTATCTTTTTGGAAAAATAAAGGATAAGGGATCCCCTATACTAATATTGCTCATCCACACGATATGTCTTTATTTTTGCAGTTTACTTCAGAATCTCTATTTACAACGTTGCAGCCAAGAAGATATCATATGTTGCCTGAAAAACAATTGTTGTCCACATTTGCCTATTGGTTTTTCCATATTTTTTGAGAATTAGGAATTTGATGACTTGTCTATCATTCTTTTATACAGAAAGAGGGTAGATGAGATGGTGTTATATTCTTGACCTACAAATTGAAATGTTAGCATCAATGATTGTGGAAACCTCTTTAACCTCTCTTTTAAAGATTTTGACCTTCAGCATTGAAAAATGAATTGAGGAAAAGAAGATTTTTAGGGTTTTTATCTGGGGTGTTTACACTCTGATTTTGAGTTGTTTTTTATTATTGTTTATTTTTTATTTTATCTTTTTTGTTGTTTATGATATTTTTGGCGAGTTAATCGAACTAAAATGTTTGCGGAAAATTAGAAAATTAGCACTTGAATAATTTAGTAGAAAGGAATTTTGTTTGGCTTTGTGTTGGTTGGGTATTATGAAAATGTAAGTTAACATTGGGCCTTCGTCTTCGTCATTGAGTATTCTGCTGCTTTTAAAGGCTTTGCGTGTCTTATGTCATCAAAGTCCATGTGCTGGAGTGCAAACTCAGGAGGGAGGTGCCAGTGTACTTTGTCCTAGATCTTGCTTGCTCTCAGGTGAAGCTCCACGTTTATGGGGGTTATCCCCAGTTCACCATGGAGCTCACTCTGCATTCTTCGCTCTCTCTTTCGTGTTCTTGTTATAATATAGCCAGCCTTATTTTGGACCTTCTGCAGTTTGAAGATTTGGGTCTTGGGAATCGAGTTTATAGGAACCGGCAGATATAGGAGTTTTGATCGAATGCATGCATTATTGATCTTTAATTTGTTGGAGGTACTCAGGTTTAGGAAATTGAAAACTTACCCCAAGTCCCTCCGTGCATTCGATGTAGTTTTACCTATATGACTCCATTATCCACGAGTCGTAATACGGAGTCCCAGAACCGTGCCTTCCGTGCGGTATGGGATGCGTTCACCACCCACATGGATGTCTTCGATGGTCTGTCGGAATAATGGAATTAAACGGAACTTTTGAGCATTAGTAGATATCTTCCATCTTCTTTCGAAAGAGTTGATGTTTTCGATTTCAACTGCCCTACTCTGTGCCATGTTATTAACATTCTGATAAGGTGTCGTACAGATCATCGTTATATCGTCCGCAAATTGAACGTATAACGAGCCTTCAGTCAGAGGTTGGGGAAGGTCGATGGTGTATAGGTTTTATAGCAATGGGCTTATACACAGGCTTTGTGGCACCCAAGGCTTGAGCTCGAACTCGGGCCAATTGAAAACTTAAATGTTTAAAAACTTCCTCCTGTCCATTATGTAGTCATATAGAATCCTTTTAAGTATGGGATTGAGGCCCAGTTGTAAGATTTTGTATTGCAGGCCTCTCCTCCATCCTTTGTTAAAGGTCTTTTTAACTTCACGGAGTACCAGATTTGTGTGGCATCTTTCTGCTTTTACCTTTCCCAACTTCTCGGTGATCACGGCTAGTGCCGTATCCGTTCCTCGCTTCTTTTGGAAGCCATGTTGTTGGTTGTTTTTAGAAATATTTTCCTCAAGGAATGTATTCACCTTGTTGGCCAATATTTTCTCCAAGAATTTCCCTGCAAATTCTAAGAAATATATAGGCCTGAAGTCAGCTGGACTGTCCCGTGGATTACCAGCTTTGGTAATGAATATATCATTTTTACTACCTTTCAGTGGTCAGGGAAGTAATCCACGTTCAGGTACGCATTCACGATATTCATGAGCCCTAAAAGGATGTTAGGCCGGTTCAAATAAAATTCACCCTTTTAAGTCTTGTACGCCCTGGCGCTCGTTAAGGAAAGGATTTCAATTTCTCGAGAGTTCTTCGACAGTAATTCTACCGCCGAGTCCCTCCATGTCCCTTTCCTGCGATACATAATAGTAAGGATAGGTTCTATGTATCTGATAGTTCAAATCATTTATTATTGCGTTTTCGAAGTCTAAATCAAAGTTATCATTCTCTTCTGGGGATATCTTAAATATAGATGCTCAGAATAGTCTGAATTCCTCTTCAATTTCTTTCGCGTCCGTAATTTCGCTATTGCACGTATAAGTTTTATGGTCTTTTTAACTGTTCGCCTCTTAGTCATTTTACTCTCGGCCAGAATGTACGTGAGTCGTTTTCTATATGTAGTCCGTCTATCAAACTGTCCTAAAGTACATTCTGTTGGGCCCTAAAAAGAGTCATTAATTCGTCGCGCATCTGTCCTGCTCGTCTGTGCGTAGTGATGTTGGTGTCAGTGAACTTTACTTCATTGATTTGTTCCCCTTAGTCCCTCGCGAAAAATTTCCTTCTAGGGGTCCAAGAAGGGGCAGAAAGAGTTTTATATCTAACTCTGAGAATGGCGTCCTTATCGACTTTTAATAAATTATCATTATTTTTATTCAACTCCTAGTCAATCTTTTCTAGAGTGGCATTAATTAAGGGGCCAGGGTTTTAATTTTTGAAGAGTCGTTTATAAGTATCCCAGTTGGCTCTAGCGTAGCTCTTGCGTTCTGGGATAGGGACTTGAATGGGGGAGGTTGAGATTTTGATAAGGATAGCCTAGTAGTCGCTGGGAATACGAGGGCCCGGTTCAATGAAGTAATTGTAGGGGAACATAATGCTAGTGAGAACCATGCCTGGTTTTGTGGCTGCTCTGTGTGTAATGTACGTGAAGAAGTTTGTCTAATTCTTGTCATAATTTGCCTTTCAATAACTGTCTCAAGATTCTTTCCTGCTGAGTTGGTTGACGTGTAATCTAAGGCAGCACTCCTCGCATTGAGGTTGCCAGCCAAATGAACGGTTCTGCCGTCACCACAAAGTTACAAAAGGTTGTGAAGGGGCAAGTACCCTGTCCTTGGGGAATGGTAACCTGTTGCCAGGCCCAGGGGGTCCACTGCCGTACGGAGCTCGACAGCGAGGTATGACTCATCGAGTCCACTTATTGATCTGAAGTCAAGACCTCTTGTCACAGCTATCGCGCATCCAGCTAAACGTTCTCCGTTGTGATTTTTAGTTCAGTGTTCGTAGGCGAAAAGTTTTATCCCCTCTGTGTCATAAATCCAATTTTCTGAGATAAATATAACGTCTGGGTCACATTGTCGTATTACGTTATCGTATAGTATTTTTATGTTCATCCAACCGTCTGAGTTAGAATATAATATTTTTAATGTCTCCAATGTCTAGTTTACTAAAGATTCCTGTGTGTGGTCGTGTTGTTTTGGAACTTAATCACCTACGAGCTTAAGTCCATGTGGAGTGTTTGGTGGCGTGATTGTTTTTCCTGTACATGTTTGTTGGAATTCGCCGTCCGTTAGAATAATCAAAGTTTTGGGTGTCAGTTTGATCAATCCTTGGAGTAAAGCCTCCTCGACTTGCTTTCCGCTTCAGTCGTCCGAGGTGAATTCCCATTTGTATCTTCCGGATATTACTCCTTTTCATACATCAAGGACATCTATCTCCCTGGGAAAAGAGGACCTTTCGCCAGCAAATACTTGTTAATTTTTCTCGAATGGTAAGTGTATCTAGATTCCCTCTTACAAGAAGAGGACGATCTCGGACGTCAATGGGGTTGTGAGGTTTTCCGTGAGCAGGGAGAGCGTGCTACCCCCCCCCCCCCCTCCCTCAGGTCTTGCTGTCTCAGTCATCATAACCACATTATCCTTCTCTGTGTGTGTAATTAAGTTTGTTTTTGTATTGTTCTGCTTCCCAGTGCGTGTTTTTGCCTTCTTTGCTGCTTGAGATTGAGGACTTGAGAGGCTGGCTGCTGGGGATGAAGAAATTCTGGAAAAAAGTCTTGCACTGGTGTTTGAGTGTACCCTCAAGAATCTCCTCTGACCGTGGGTTTGGGAGAAACCCCATCTTCTCCATTCCCTTATGGGTCAGCATTCTATTTAGTTCATTCACAAACCATCCCGGGGAGGAGAGATTTGCGATGTGAACATAATAGATGCAACACATAATTTTGTCAAATTTTTGTTCTCGACATGGAGGTATGTTGGATTTACCGGAGGACTTAGCAACAGCAGGTTTAGCAACTTTGGCGTAGGTACTGTTCAACTTGTTTTCCTCTTCCCGTTTCATTTGACTAGCTTTTCTCTTTAAAAGTTCTTTTTTGACCGGGCAAGCCATGGAGAGCGTATTGTGTTCTTCTGCACAGTTCAGGCACTTAATAAAGGTGCTATTATAGCTTCTCCAAGAATGTGCATCTGACGAGCAAATAAAGCGCAAAAGAACGTTGCCCCTGTGGCAGGTGGCCGTGGTGTGTTCCTCGTACTTATAGCACTTGAAACACGTCTGGAAATCCATAAACTCCACACATTCGATCTGATTAGGGCAAACATGGACTTTAAAGAAGAGCATACCTCGCTCCCTAGCCTTAACCGCTATTGCCTTATCACAAAATACTATTTTGAATACATGAGTGTACTCTTTAAATTTTATATTTCCAGCTACCTTCACCCTGGTGTGGGTTTTTTTCCACCTCCGCATGGATCTCTTCAATGGTGTGTCCCCAACCGATGGATCGAGGCACCGAAGGATAATGCTTCCGTGTGTCTTAATTTGCGGTGGTGTGTGAGGTTTTAGGTTAAGTGTCTTTAGGCAATGTGTTTCTTTAGGAGAGGCGAGTGCTTCGCAATCACTATCCTTTGAGCAAATAGCGGTCTCACGACCGCAATTCCTAGATCCCCATTAATTTTAGCGAAAACCATCCTTCGATTAAGCTTTGGGCCATTGATGAGGGTCTTAAGCGGTATCCGCCGGGTCTCTCTCATTTATCTTTTCATATCCTCATATGTGAGGATATGGTGCACTTTTGGTGCACTGACCAAAAGTGAGTGCACTGAGACCTATAAAAAATCGGTAATTAGCTCATACATAAGAAGATCCATCAAGAACTGCTCAAGGTGGACCGCACTTGATGAAGAATTTCTAAGATCAAAATAGATCCTGATTAATAATTGCTACTCAAACAGAGAATTCGACAAATTATAAAAGAAAAATCTGAACTTCAAGTTTGACGTAAAGGAGGGAAGAGAAAAAGTAAACTAATACCACTCTACTACAATAACTACATGACGTATGCTTACAAAACAGACGAAAGAATACTACAAGATATCATAACACTAAGTACCATTATCATAGAAAATAACAAAAGTAAGTAACTAATTAATGAAAAACAACCTACGCGAAAAGCAATCGATCTTAAAGGCTACAAATTTCGTATACAAATTCCAATTCCCCCATGAGGACTGTAAACCTCATCCAAATAATCAATATATAGGTATGACCACTACTATCATCAGCCGGCGCCTAACGATGCATTTGCAAGGAGGAATAAAAACACATTACAAAGAAAAGCATAATGCACACGTGACAACAGCAACTCTGGTCGAAAAAACTACCATACTAAAAAAGTCCCTGACCTTCGCCGCCTAAAGATTTTTGACGCTCTTCTCATTAAAGTGATGGGCCCAAAACTTAACACCCAACGCACCAGTTCCGACAAGTACTTCACCCTTTCTCCGAAAGGAACAAAGTACTCCGACTTTGAACTATAAAAGTACCAGAGTAAGGAAAAAAATCTCATTCTTCGCTGCTCACAACCAGCAATGAGCTACCTCACCGGTAAAGGAGGCGAAACCAAGAGTATACACAAAATCAAGGCAGTCTCAACAATAACGAAGACTCCCGTGTGAAGATGCCTTAAGAAAGGCGGAAGCTCACGGCAAAAACCCAAATTGTTATAAAAAACAAAATAGTTCTTCCTCAATTGATCTTTATTTCCCAACTAGATAAAAAAACTACATTCGCCAGTTGAAACGTTCCAAAATAAAATTGATTGAATCAAAATACATCATGGTTGTAAAGGCTGTCGCGGAACCCGGTTCGCACGGCCCAAATAAAACACACGAGAAAATTATAGAAGACTAGGAATCTAAAGGCCTACCAGAAATTCACCAGAATTTATCCAGATGGTGTTCAATTACGAGGTATCCGCAAGGGGTTAAATGAATACACACATAAAAGTATTAACAGTATTATTTACACCAAAATCAAAATGAATTGATTTACAGCTAACAAATTATACAAGCGTATATAAAATAATAAGAAAAGTCACAAATACTTATCACCATCTAACGACCACAAGTCGTTCTAACCCAAATAGATATTCGCGCATACAAAATAGGGTTATATGAATAATTTATTGAAAGCCGAAATGACATGCGCTGTTGAAGATGAAATAGGCTACGCTACTCTAGTTAGAGGTGTTCCTGGAATTACCTCCCTGTCTTACCTCCCTTACCCGAAGGCCGAAAGTTACACGAATAAAACTTAATTAATTGGAAAGGGTTGTAAGAAGAAAGAAATATTCCAAAATACCTGATACCAGATCAGTGAGGTAATAACTCACGTCGGGAACCCAGGCGAAATTGTATGACGGTCTTCGGCGTTGAGAAATCCACAGACGGCGATATCGTAACGAAAGGTGTCGAGACCAGCGGGAACGATGACTCGAAGACCCAACGATCGGAGAGAAGGAATTCAAGATGACAGAATTCCCCAAAGAGGAGATGGTGAGGTGACTGTGCGACCGCTTTCAAGTGCCCAGTGTGAACGGCTTCCCAAAGGAAAACACTTGCAAGCGTAATTGGAAGAGCAAAATTCGATGCAACCGTTAAAGTGGCAGCGACAACGCTGGAAGAAATTAATTGCAAAAAATCCTCGCTGCACGAAGGAATCCAGTACGGGTCTCCAAAAATGAACAACGACAAAGGTAACTGAAGTAAAACGATTCAACGGAGCAATAAAGGCAGAATCCTTGTAACAGAATAATTTAAAAGGCCTCACGGCCCCATTTATATCCTTCAGTAGGAATGGGTAAAAGGGAAGTGGGGCACAAGGGGGAGGGGCGAATGAGTCACTTATCTTAAGCAAATCAGGCTGGCAAGTTACATAAGATTAGGCGAAAAATGGTAGCCTCGAAGCCGGTTGACCAGCGTAAAACACCGTAAACTATGATGAGAACGGAAAGGCATGGAAATACGAGGGCCTACCTTTTACACTGGTCTTTAACAAAACATGTATAGATAAACATATGCTTTTGACATATACCGATATATATATATAAATATATATATATATATATATATATATATATATATATATATATATATATATATATATATATATATTATATATATATATATATATATAAATTATACCAAGAACAGTTAAAAAATAGCATTAATCTTTATCTACATATGCAAAATATTTCTAAAGTCTACATCTCCAACACTATTGAATTATAAACTAACGTCGGACCCAGTACTATTTTCTTACTTTTCAAACTAAGACCACAAGACCTCCCTTCTTTACCAGAATTCAAAATCTTAGCTAATTTCTCAAAGAAGCTCTCAATTTCGCTCCTGTTATTTGTTCTATTTCTATTGGGTGCATGATATAAATGTGATTACCATTCACTAATTGCAACATAGAAATACAGTCCCTAGTAAAATAAAAATTACTAATTTATTTGCCAGGTTTCTTGCCCATATGCACTGTGAGCAAATCTCATTAATCTTTTGACTACGTGGATAAAAGGTATGCTTCATTTCTGAGGTCGGAATTTTCTTTATACCATTATCTTAAATAATATCTGAAATTTGAATAGAAAAATGTCACTAATACCTATTTGTCGTGGTATGACATTACATTATATCAATACCATATTATATCTATGAGGGAGGGACCAATAACTTGAAATCGAACCAACAAAAGGGACGGAAAACCACGAGTTTAGACGGGCTGAGTAGCGAGAGAGTGCAACGAGAGTAGGTAAATTATAGTCACTGGCAAAGCTTAAGGTTATTTAAAGAGGCATGTACAAAAATCTAATTTTATTTACAAAAAAATAATGAGAGAATTGATAGGTAAAATTAACGGACAAAATCACATCAGTAAAGGAAAGGGGAAATTGTAGTTATAAATCAGGCTATGAAGTTAGAACTTAAGGTATTCCAGGAGGATACTATTCAAATGCAGGGAAGATTAACTCAATTAGGTTACTAAAGGGGGGAGAGGGGTTGGCTTACGGATGTCTTCTGTACGTGAGGTGAGGCCTTTCGGAACTTCTGAGCGGGAGGTTGGAGTGATGACGGTTCTCCCAAAATAAGGGGGGGGGGTAACTTCCGGTCCAGGGGAGAATATTTCGGCTACCCGAAATGAGGAGGGCTTCGACAGGAGTTGATGAGAGAAGTCGTAAAAATCACTTGGGGGCGATCGTTCAGTGGAATTACCTCATGGCTGGGGCTTATTCCAAATACACAAAATAGTCCAGCTGTTACTCTGCTTTGTTGCTAGCACTTGACTTGGAACCATGGGGAATCTTCTGGAGTCTGGGCGAACCTTCTCAACTCTGTCTCTCCTCATGTGAGTCGAACACTTTTTATGTCCGAGGCTCTCCCCGAGGGGGGTTAGCAAGAAACAGCTCTACTCTCGAATGGCCTCGAATGTTCTTGCAGAGGCTATTCTAGTCCGCGTAAAGGTGAATCGTAGTGGACGCGGTTCTAGGCTACCGCTTGTGGAAGGGGGGGGAGGGGGAGGCTAACCAATTTAGGCTTAACCGGGACCTCTGCAGCGCATGGAAGTTCCGTTCTGCTCAAGAGATTCCCCGTGGGGGGTCCCTCACACTATTCTAGAGTCCAGTAAAAAATAATTCTTGGATTGGGCCCGATTATTTGAAAAAGGCAAAATGTTTTGAACTACATAACTTGTTCTGGCTATGTACTGTGATTTATAGAACGTCTATAATTTGTAGGATTGGAAGGCAATTTCCACATTCTCACTTGTATCTAATCCATGCGTATTATTCTGCCTAACCCCCCATTCGTCTTGCATTATCTCAATCCTGCAAAGAAGTTTCTTAAATTGCAACCTGATGCATGAAATTAATTTCAGCTACAACTACACCAGACCATCAGTAGTGCTTCAAGTACTCGTCACTCTAATAAACAGGCCCAAAGCACTTACTTAGGCCATAGGTTCTGACCACAATGTTATGAATAAAAAATCTTATATTTGCCAGGATAACCAGCGTGACACCAATTTTTCTTATATTACTCATTCACAGGGTTTTTTGACGGATTTTATAACTTTCATGTGGACAGAATATTTAAGTCTCTTTTTCCTATACAATTGAAGATGAAAAATCTGTCAATAGATATCTTAGACAATTTTATAAGTACTTTCAAAAATCTCCAAGGTATAGTAAATTAAAATGGTAATAGGAATAATTAAAATATATAAATAGTAACCCCCGTTCACCTAAATCGTCCAATGGCAAAATTCCTATTTTTATGGATAGTATCTGTACTAAGTGCTTTTATCTAAATAGTATTTTGCCAATAAATTAATGGAGTAAATAGTATAATAAATACAGCTCGATGATTAATTCATTTGATTATCATAGTACTACTCTAACATACCATTTCTTATTATTTTGAATATATTCTTTACTTATCCTAGTGAGTGTACTCACCCTAAACTAACTAATGGAAAATACAAGATAAAATTCGTAAAATTAAAATATACTTTTTAGAACTATATCTCCCCTTCAATTAACCAGATGCAATATTTGTATAAGATTTAAATTCGAAAAAAATAAGAGCGGATAATTCTGCACCACATAATACTAACTGAAATAAATAGGCAGAGATTTTATCGTTGTTTCGGGCTCTCTTGCATTCTAATATATTTTTTATTATTATTTACTGCTCCCCCCCAAGACCTTTTTGATATATTATTTTCTGTTCAAAAACTAGGCTGACTATAAATATACCAAATTGTTTAGAATTAGTTTTTCTCCAACCAATTCATTGTTTATGTATTCTGAAAAGGTTCCGACTAGGGTTTTTAGTCTGACTGGACTGTAACAGTTTTACCAGGAATGCTTAACTCTACTTACATACTAACGAATTTAATTTTACCTATTGTATTATGAACTGTAACAACATTATTGAGCATAATAATAATAACTTTAATTATCCCCCTCGATGATATTTTTCTTACACTTTTTAACGTAACGCCATCTTGGTAGATTTTTAAACATTTATTAAACATTTCTACTGTTTTTAGTATGGCGAGCTGTTCGACATCCTGACATTTTTATATAGTCTGTTGGATAAAAGCTCGTTGTCGATCCACCACTGAATAAACGTCGTCATACATCGGAGGAATACAAGCCTCTATTAAGTGCAGTGAGAAGATAAACTTCGGAGCTATTGGAGCTAAGAATCCACATGATTAGAAACTAGTGGTCAAAGTTGACGACTCTGGCTACGTAAAATAGTTGGGCAGAATAAGATGACACTAAGCTACACAACTTTGAAGAATCTATTAAAACACAGTAGAACAACATGAGCCTCACTGAAGTAAGAAAGATATTAGAACGAATTATAGGATCAGAAAACGGTTATATACTCTCCTACAAAAGTATAGAGAAAACAACATTCTTTATTCTTGGAAAAAGCACAATTAATAACATAAATAATAGGAAACCTCTACGATAGTTGATTGAAAGAGTAATTAATACATCAAACAGCTCTTCCTTACAAGTAATCTAATACAAAATAAATGGGACTTCAATGCGAAGATTAAAGAACAAATATACGATAGAAAAAGAGATTAAAACTCACAGTCGATGAAAATGAACGTGGAAGCATATAGGAAGAATATGTTAAGTAAGTCTCTTGTTCTGAAAAGGCCAAAGCAAAATATAAATAAGAATTTGGCTAAATGAAAAAAAATCCGAAATCGATTACATGCTGTTAAGGAGAATAAAATCATTTGGGACTTCCACAAAAAATGAATACATTACTATTTTTCAGCCTCAATTTAACAGTATAAAAGTCGCTTTACTCTCGCCAATATAGTAGAAATTCATGGTGTTTTTTTACCTTAATTTAGTTCATTTTTATATATTCCACTTTAGCTCTTTTATATACCATGTACGTATACTCACAAGCTTGTGAAATATTTGTATTAAACTGATTTTTCCTTCACAGTGGGGAAAAGTAGGAACTAAAATTAGGACCCACACATGCGTTTCAACGCTTGTGAAAGAATATTTGCTAGTTATTCAATGAAAAATTGAATTAAATGCTATACCAATGCCTCGGAGAGAACCGAGAGATCAAAAGAGCATTTCCTACTGTTGCATGTTGCAAGAAATTTGGAAATATTTTGCAAAGTTTAAGAGCGAAAACGTATATAAATACATATTCTATCAGCTATTCGCTCCAATTTTCCCACCAGAGTCCTTTAGAGAAAAATTAATGAAAGCGTTAGTCAATGTTCTAAGATATAAAACTTGAGCAATTTTAATACTCTGAAACCTCATCTTATTGGTAAATTTGAACTTCCAGAATTAATCCATGATTTGGGAACTACTAATAAAAAAGGAAGATATATTTCTCTCTAATTTACAGTAGTCAAATCGCCTTCAAACTAATGGTAGGTTTGCTGCATTTCTTGATAATTAAAATATTTCTAAAGATCTTCATAGAATGTTACCTTGTGGCCTGCATAAATATCTTTTGCTTTATGATACACATCAATATAATTCATCATTCATTTGCATGGACCCTTTTCAACATATATTTAATAATTGTTCAAGTGAATAATCGGGAACATTTGCTATCAAAATAATTGGGTTATGCAGGGAACTTTCACATGAAGCAAGATTTCAATTCCATAAACTAGGGCTTTCTGATTCGAGTGTGTAGATTAGAGGAATATTTAGCGCACAAATTTACATCAAAAACATCAAATAGATTTTTAAAGTGTAAAGGAAATAATTGCTCTCTTGATATCTAATGGCCTATTATACATACCAAATAAAATTAATGCCTATATAGCAGCTTATTTTTGTAGTGTAAGATATGCCCTGCCACCAGAAAGGCGTGAAAATCACGCCTACTCCGACTGCAGCTGGAAAGCTTAAAAAAGACGATACATAATGTTCTTCTTATGGCTAATAGATTAATCTTATTGTATAATATTTTATTTGGCATTGTGAGGAGTATTCTATTTGCGTGTTAAAGGCTATGTAAAGAAGAGGTGTTTACCTATTGCTCTACAAAGAGACATGGCGCTAAAATTGCTAATCTTATCACTACACTTGTTTACCATACTATGAAGAAGGAAAGAAATAGAGCCTTTTGAAATAAATGAAAGGTTAAATTGATTCAGCACAAAAGTAATAACTATAAAGAAATATTTTCAAATTAAATACGGGTTTCATCTTTCAACGATATTATACGCAACCTTGTTTACCCAGGTGACATTTGTCTTTTGGTGACGAGACATTACTGATTCTCAACAGAAGAGGGCTTGAAATGCATATATAACTTAAAACTATCGCAACATGACCAACGCTTCTATTCTTACAGGTAACGGAAGTAGGAACTTGACTTAAATCACTCACTTTAAAAATAACACTGATCAAAAAATTTGAAAAGTTGTGTGCTTCTTAAACGAGATTAGTTAATTCTTAGGTATTTTCATGCACTGAATCTAAATATCACCTTGAGAGTGAAAAATACTTATTGTCTATAGGTTTAAAGATAGGGGGCATGTAATATTCTTTAAGTAAATAAATTCTGAAGAGTTTACATGCGTCAAATTTTGACTGTTATTTTTCTTTCGTTTGTGAATTAAATAGATTAGCCCAGATCTTGCAAAATTAAGCTTGATGTATTATTCTACATCTGCATCGAACACACCCTTGTTCCTAACAGGAATCCCGTTATTTATTTAATAAAGCGTGTTTACCATGTTTACCCCTGGGTTATTGATTTGACTGGGATCAACAGAAAGAACCAGAGCATCCTCAAGTATCCTGATATTCAATTAGTACATTGTCCTTAAGCTCTTTATGATAAAATTCCAGTACCAGTCTTGGAGAACTTCCCTACATTAGTGACGAAGATTCATTCAGTATTGAAGAAAATGAAGAGGAATTGGTTTATATCTATGATGCTCTACATCCTTATCCCCCCCCCTATCAAATGAGATAAATGATTTAATTTTCAAAATCAGCTTTTCAAAGTCCTCGGCCAAACTGTTGGCAACCAGATTTAAACAAACTTCTTTCTGAGAGTCCTCACATCACCTATTACCGTAACAGCAATCAAGAGTACCTCCGTTTTTTCCACGCAGAATTAGAGTTGGTGTAGTATACAGATATTGCACAGATTTTGCACAAGCTTGGAATGTCACATTACCAACTAGAAGATTCGAGACTATTCAATGACAGCAGCAAGTGATTCACAAAGGCAAACATTTTGTCTCGTTACCCCTCATTCACTCAATTACACTGAAGGATAAGTAAGAATTGGTGAAGTACTTGCTGGAGAAAATTTCTTATTATCAGCATGACTGGGTGATTAGTGTTGGTCTGAAGATGGTGAAATTTTGTTTTGGACAACAATTAGGATTTACCAAGTACGCGTGCTCTCTGTGAATGTAAGTTAGTAGAGATCAACCTCAGCATTACTCGAAGAAGGACTTTCATGTACGCAAGTATCTGTCTACCAAAGGGCATATAATTAGCCCTTTGGTTGACAGACACAGGCTGCTCTTCCCACCGCTGCACATTGAGCTCGAAACAATGGGCATAAAAGCTTTGTTCCATTATGATAGCTGCTTCACTTAATTATGCCAATCTTTTTCAGGATTGACCGGAAAGAAGTAGAAAGCTTTTATCTCTGACGTTCCTCAACTCCGTCAGTTAATCTGAGATCCAGAGTTTGAAAACTCAATAATCGAAATTGATCTATAAGCGTGCATTGCTTTTATTCTGGTCCGAAAGGAGCTTTCTTGGCCAAAAGAAGTCCAGGAACCCACAAAAGAACTTTGCTCCAATATGCTGACTGCTTTTATAATCCTCGATTAGAACATGAGAATCAAAATGCATTACTTAGTCTTACAAATGGATTAACTTTTAAAGAATCTGGGATCAATGAGCAACGAGGAGTTAGAGGGATCCCTTCAAGGTATGAAAGAGATGGAAACCATGTATGAGGGACGCTGGGATGTATTCATGATAGCTGAATATTGCTGGACTCTAAAGAGAGACATTACTACCCCTAAGCACTCGAGGAGTTCGAGCAATGATGACCTAATATCCCATTTCCCTGTACTAACCAATGTCTATGATTTAATGTATACCAATCAATTTTTGTAAAATCTAATTAAAGAATTGTGTTACAAAACGATGATTTTCATCTTAACTTATTATCAATGGGAAATAAAAATCTCCCGAAAATGTAAAAAAATGTAGGCAAATTAGTTATAAGATCGAATTTTATAAAAATTAAGTTTGCACAAAACCTGAACTTATCTGAAGAAACGGATGTCATTTTCGTATTCAGCGGTGGAAAGTCATCTTAAATCAGTTGTAAAACAGAGGACTTAAAAGAATTTTGTTTTGTTTCCCAGTGTGATAATACATGGGATGTACCTTTAAAAGCTGCAAGGAGCGCAAAAGATTACGCTGTGATGTTGGCTTGGATAGTTTATGCACAGGGAATTTTATTCTTTGACAGTAGTGTAATAAGAGAGATTGCTCATCATGCCAACCCAACTGATAATGTTTCAGCTTCATGGGCTAATGAAGTTATAACAAATTGGTTCAATCAGGGTTGTGGCTGTGCTAGTTACACCACAGTAGCATGAAACTGGTTGAATCGTAGTTTCTTACCCCATTAATAGTCATGGCAGTGCCAAATAAGGCCTCAGCCTTTCTAAATAAGTATATATAATTTGCGATTAAAAAGGATAATTCTGAAGATCCATACCCCGCGAGCTTCTCCGCTCGCGTTCCCATAATATTTCGTCCATTTCCCAAAGTAAATTTATTAAGTGAATTTCAAAGATTTTGATTATCCGATGAAACTCATAATAAATTAATGCGGTAAGATTGACGGGAATAATTTCTTACTGAACTTTAGTTATTTGGACTTCGCTAAACAGGTTAAAGCGTCAATTCAAAATTTTACCAAATTGCCAGGTTTGGGAAATAATTCTTTTCTACTGTCGTATTTTTCTAAAGTGTTTGAGTATAATAAAAACAAATATACAGAGAATGACGAATTAAACGTAAATTAGGCCTATACAGTACCTTAGCGTTACATAAGTTTTCGCCTAGTTCCGCAAATTTGGTGCAAAATACTAGTTAAAATCATCGATGGGAGAAAGAAAAATTCCCGAACCAAATCAACTTTCCTCGGAAAACATATATGTTAAAATCCAACATTCTTTCATCTTGTTTAACAGAACATATCCTCTATTTATTTACCAAAAACAAGAGAGAAAGTACGGTTTTATGAAAAGCCTCGCAACTCTAGGAAAGGAAACTACAGGGCTCCTGAAGATAAATTAGCTAAAGTGGTCAGGAAGAGATAGGCCTAGTGATTTTTTCCCAGTTAGCTCGGAATCCAAAGCAAACCATTAAAGAAAAACTCTCTCCGGCCAACCTGGAAGGAGAGAGGAGGGGGATCCTTGCTATAAAAAGTCTCTCAAGAGAATGACCGATGAATTTCCGGAGATGCCAAATGTGCCGCTGATTTCACGGAATTGGTGTGGAAGGATTAGATCGGCGAACGAGACTTCTCCTCCTAGTACTGTGAAAGCTTTGGCGGACGTGGCGCATAGTGAATCGGAGACGAAGCATGATCAAATTAAGTAGAAAAAGGTAAAGAACAAAGCCTGAGTCAATAAAAAGATTAACGGAAAAGAAGTTAGCCTAAAGAGGAAAATTAGGGAAGACACGAGAAGCAATAAAATCAGGAGCATAGGTGTTTAAATAGAAATCCAATGAAAATTATAGCACCTTGGGTACTCATAATTATAAATATTAGACACAGATCTCAGAATATAAGTACATACTGATTTTTTTGAGAATAGCTTTTTGACTGTGGCGAAGCAAACAGGTCATGCAAATCGAGTGTTGTGTTCATCTTTTGTCCGCAACGAGTCGCTGGCGAAATGTAGCCAGCTAAATTCAATGCTACCCAAGGTAATTGATGTCAATGAGTCAAAATATGATATAAGTTGAACACCAGGTGGCGCCACCTAGTAGCTATAGGTGCTAAGTCGGCCATTTTCGCCTCAGCTCCACTAGATCATGTCCCTCTAGTTTGATAACAGCATCAAATTTGAAATGATCACAATAATTTATAAAAGGATATTCAACAATATTTCGTTTTACAACGTCATTGGAGCGATAAATAAATTCATCTGAATTCCATTAATTAATTAACTGGTCATTATCGCACATATGTCTATTTAATTAATTGTAATTCATTAAGAATTTCATTATGTATCCCGCGCACCCTCCAATTACGCTTTTATATTTTTCAACCTTTAACATCTGTGCGCTGCGTTGAAACCCACAATTAAAGGTTACACCGAAGCTCACCTCCGTCCTCACGACAAAAAAATGACAATTCTCCTTTCATAAGAAGTGCTAGGCAGAAAAAGATAGCCCCAACTCTTTAATTGGCAATTATTACAAATATATCAATTGTCTGCCTTTTGGTGAAATCAATCGGATTCTTCTCTCCAAACGTATTTCTTTTTTAAAGTAGATTGCAATGACCTGAAAAAGGTTAATGAAGAACACTACGCTTTCACTGCTATCCTTTCGTCGAACAGGTCTAATGTGTGATAAGACTTTATCTTTGGCACTACCTGAATGAAGTAGGCAAGATTTGAACATAAACTAGAGCGGAAACTACAAACCCTCATCGTTGATATTAGTTTGACTAAAAATAGCCTCCCTAAAACAGTTGTCAACCTCTCCTCTGAAGTATTGGATAAATATATTAGTACCGCCTTAGGATATAGTTTGAATTTTTCCATCACATCACACCCCTGAAGATTCCAACAGTAATCAGCCATCATGACTGCATCCTAGCGTCCCTCATACTTGGTCTCCATCTCTTTTATGTCATAATGGAATTCCTCCATCCCCTCTGCTTGTCGCTCATTCATTCCAGGTAATCAGAAACCTGATCAATATGTGAGAATAAGTAATCCAATTTAGATACTTATGTTTTATCTGGGGTTTCTAAAGCAGTCAGCATTGTAGTTCTTGAAATGAAAAAACCGCCGCTTTCTATCTATAATAAATCAATATACCTAGGTATATTTATCTCATTGTCTTTCTCATATCTGTTTTGCCCAACTCATTATTAATCCCAATATTCTATAAGACATGAAATTAAGATATTCTATCTGTATTGTTACACACACATATATATATATATATATATATATATATATATATATATATATATATATATATATATATATATATATATATATAGATATATATATATATATATATATATATATATATATATATATATATATATATATATATATATTTATATATAAATATATATATATATATATATATATATATATATATATATATATATATATATATATATATATATATATATATATATATATAGATATATATAAATATATATATATATATATTTATATATATATATATATATATATATATATATATATATATATATATATATATATATATATATATATATATATATATATATATATATATATGCATGTACAATTGAAGTCCACAGATGTGGCAGCGTTATTAATTTTAACTTGTATTTTCTTAATATTTCTTACAAAATTTTTAACAGGGTATTCGAGGGAGAAAAAATATCCGCGAATGACATTATTTATTCCCAGAAGCTTTCGACCGTGTTATTTCATCTTCAGAGAATGGACAGAAATGGAATTATTCACAAATTCCTACACTATATATAGTCTTTTTACGTAAACATATGTAATATTACAAAAATTGGCCAATCATGGCGTGGGAAAATTTTTAAGGGGAATCTGGCCGCTACAAGAAACATAAAATTTGAAGGCTCAGATTGTCTGATAATCATAATGAAGTTGAACAATTTCAAATTGGAACATATATTTCCAGTAATGAGGCAGTCGGCAGAATCCTTTTTATATTTTTTCATGACAAAAGTCCCTCAGTTCAGCATCTGGCTGTGAATTTGGAAAATGGTCAGCGAGTATATTATACTGACGAAAATGCAAGAAGGATGGATGAAAGGCTAAAAAACACTACCTTAATGGTGTTTTTCAACCTCTGTACAGAAGACGAGTTTGACAAAACACTTTTTTTCCGGAAGTATTTAAATATTTTAGTTTCAAAGCAGGAAAATTTTCTAGGAGGAAGCCAGGAGAACAACATCAACAGTCCTAGGAATCAGATGCAGTGATGTTCTTGGTAGGGTCTATACTGTTCACCCCTATAATTCAGAATGTTTCTTTCTAAGATTAATATTGCACTATGTGAGAGGACCAATTGGCTTCAAAATGCTTAAAACGGTTAATGGAAATGGAATGAAAACCTACAGGCAACCATGCATTGCTCTTGGACTTAAAAAGACAATGATAGACTTATTTACTTTGATGATTGTCACCTGTGAGCTATCTAACCCATTGGATCTCTGGGAAAAGTATAAGGAAGATCTTTCGGAAAATATTCTCGATCATTTAAAGTTACAACAACCTAAAGTAGAAATTAACCCAATGATTGCAAATATTGCACTGAGTGAGATAGAAGACAAAGTTATATCCTTATCTCAAATGGATTTAAATCAATTTGGGATTCCGAAACCTAACAGATATTCACTTTCAGTGAACAGAGAAACCTTGAAAGAGACGAGCTACAATATTGAGGAACTTGCTGTCATGGTGCAGATCAATGCGCCACTTTTAAATCAGGATCAAAAAATAGCATAGGAAATGATCCTAAGAAATATAAATTCCGCCAAGGGTGAAATATCCGCCTTGGTTACTCCAGGAGAAACTGCAAAACTTTTATTATACATTTAATTCTATCAGCTGTGAGAACCCAAAGAAAGATTGCACTTGCAGTAGCTTCATCTAGCATTGCTGCCACACTTATATCAGGAGGCAGAACAGCCCATTCCACATTCAAGCTTGTATTGAATTTAAATGTTGATGAAAACCTAATCCGCAGCATCAAGAGAGGAACCACTATGGCAAATCCTTTGGAAGAAACCTCAGTTATTGTTTGGGACGAATGCACTATGGCTCACAGAAAGGCTTTGAAGCTTTGGATAAAACACTGCAGGACATTAGGCAAAACAACCAGCTAATGGGCGGAGTTACCCTTATTTTGTCAGGAGGCCTCAGACAAACTCTACCAGTGATTAAGAGAGGGAGCAGCTGAGGAACTCAATGCCTGCTTAAAGAATTCTTACATTTTGGGGCATGTTCAAAGACTATCCTTGAATAAAAACAAGGGTTTACCTACATGGAGATGTAAACTCTGGGATATTTGCTTCTCAATCTATGGAGCTAGGAAATGGTACAATTGAAAATAATGCAGATGAAGATATTTCACTCCCAGGAGATTATTGTATTTTGGTGAAGGATATTGAAGAACTGCCACTAAGAGCTTCTCCAAATCTACAGCATCACTTCTCAAAACAAGAACTGACTCTGTCAAAAGGCAATTCTAGGCCCAAGAAATGAAACAGTGTATGCCCTAAACTAGAGACTTCTTCAAGAATTGCCAAAAGAGATCAAAATTATTTCTCTTATGATTGCACTGTTGACCAGTTAACTATCCCACTGAGTTCCTTAACTTCCTTGATCCTCCTGTAAAGCCTTCCCATAAGCTTACTTTAAAAGAGGGAGTGCCAGTGATGTTGTTAAGAAATTTTGATCCTCCGAAGCTATATAATGGAACAAGGCTCATTCTCTGTCTTCCCTTATCTCCACCATCTTCTCTTCCTTACCTCTTATTTTCCCATCCTCTATCTCTCACCCACTCCCCCTCCACATGTCCCCACTCTTTATATTTATATCTACCCCTTAATCTCTATCAAACTATCTCGTATATGCTATAACCTCTTCTCTTCTATGGCTAGGGTGTTGGAAAGAGGGAGAAGGCGGAGCGAGATATGGGAGAGAGATGGAGAAGTATGGGAAGTAGTCGGGGAGGAGGAGATTTTTAAATGATTTGAGAAGGGGTAGAGATAAAAGGAGAGAGGGGACGGGGGAAAGGGATTAGGAAAGATCAGGAGGAGGAAGGGAGGAAGGAATGAGGATAGGTGAGATAATGGGGCAAGGGGAGGAGTAGGTGATACGATAGGGGTAGAAAAAGAGGTAGATGATAAGGTAGGGGAACATGGAGGTGAGGGGATAGAGATGATCACCAACCATTAAGGTATATTTCGCCTTGATCAATTTCCTTTGCCAACGTTTTATTCTTCTTAATGTATGTTATAGTCCATCTTTTATATGGGAGATAACTTCTCCTATTTTTATATCTCTTATTAATAAAAAGGAATGTGTTGGAATTTCTGACTTCTAAGTTAATATTTTTAGGTTCCTTTACGCAATTGAAAATTGGAAAAAAGCAAAAATGTCTGAAAATTCTATCTCTTTATTTTCAAACTTGAAGTTGTTACATCAACCTTTATGTCCTGTACGTGGTATATTATGTATTTCCCTAAAACTTTGAAAAAATATATTTCAATGAAACAGTATAACTAATACTTCTACTTCCATTTTATTCAATTAAATTTATCAATTAACTACTTGAGGGATTTTCCCTTTTTCATCCGTTTAGTTTCATATAACCTGTAGATTTCTATTATCATCACTCTGAATTAGAAGAAATTGAACAATTAACAACCGAATAATCAAATTTTCAACATTATTCAATATCTATTTATCCAATGTAGTTAGATTTTGTAGTTTTATTACCTTTCATTACGAAGTTCTTCTTGATATTAAATAAGGGTATTTTTCTCCTAGACTCAATTCTATTCCTTATATAGCCGTCCCGTTTGTGTTCACAAACTGCTAGTGACGCTTTTGTGACCAGTTTAATACATCGCTCAACCGCCTGGAGGCAGACTCTTGACAAAAATTACGAACATTAGTTTGGTGCTGTAAACATTCTGCATTATTTTTACAGATCTATAGTCAGGATCATACTATCAATTGGAATAATGCTAAACCTATTATTAAATGTACAAACTACATTTCAAGAAATATTTTGGAGTGTATCTCTATTAATACTTTCCCAAATTTTAATATTAGCCCTGGATTGTTTAGCCTAGATCCTATCATATCTAATTATATTAAATCACAAATTAAATTGTTTAAAGAATTTGTACCCCCTAGTTAGGGTTTTGATGCAGTTAGCCATTTTAACCCCCCACTCCTTACTATTTAAGAAATTGTCTGTCCTGACCTACATTTTTCCATGAAGAGGTCTTTTAGAGTAAAGACAAAAGCGCTCGGAATCGTTTTTCCATTTTCCTTGTGGTTGTTATCTATCATAATTTTGACTCAAGTACAAGTTGTGAGTTTGTTTTCATATATATATATATATATATATATATATATATATATATATATATATATATATATATATATATATATATATATATATATATATATATATATATATATATATAATATATAGAGAGAGAAAGAGGAGCAAATTTACGGTCTGTGGGTGGTAACAACAACCACTGATCTTTCGCCATTTTTATTTTCTTTCTTGCAAAAACCTTTTGAAGGCAGAGAGAAAGATTCAGAAACCGTGCATTCCAGATTATATATCATTATATTTAGAAAGATAAAATAAATTTGACTGAGTGAACAGGTGAAGCATGAAACGGGACTTTTTAAAGATAGGAGAAAGTTTTTCTGTAAAGATTTCGTTATTATAGTTCGCTTTTCAATAAAAAATAGGCAAAGTATTGTGATAAGTGTGTGTCTTTGTTTCATATTCATTTATATTTTCAAGTAAATTTCTAATTTATTGCCTACTCCTTGACAATTTAATATATAGCTTCTTAGCAATAAAACTTATTTATGAATATCCTTTTAATGTTTAATTTGTAGCCCATTATTAGCTTATTCATATATGGCTTTCTTTTAACTCCTTTGTTTATTTGTAAAAGCTAGCGAAGAATCTTGGGATACTCTTCACTCCAAGTTGGTGTATTTGTAAAAAAATGTTCTTGTTTCATTCTCATCTTTTTTTTCATATTCCTTGCTATTTTTTATAGGCCCATTCTTTTAGATTCGTGTTAATATCATTGTCACTATCTTCCATTTATTCTGGTGTAGGATATGATGTAAACAGCTGTATGCCCTATTGTTTGGGTCAATTGCATATTTGATCTTTGTTTTATAAAGAACAATAATGTTTTGACTCAATTGCGTTTATCTTAATAGTGCTTTATTTATCCTTACTTTTCTTAATGTATGCTTATGTTCAAATAACTAGAGAGATACTTAAAAGTAAGAAAAATATAAAGAATGAAATATATTAGAAACAGTGCAATTATATTATAATTACTTTTGGACTATTCTTTAGCGGCTTTTATGGCTACAACTCACCTATGCATAACTTGATCATTCATGAGAATACAGCTTTTGCTATTTCCAACAATATTCGACGTACTCGTAATACCTTTAGCTATTATAATCGTGTCGTAGGATAGCTTTGTAGGGATATACTTCTTTTTTTTGAAGTATACTTTTGTCGAAGAGTGCTAATTTTGTTGTTTTTAAGGAAGAGCCACTTCTCTTCTTAAGGATATAGAGAAACGCACAGGAATTATCCCCAAATAAACATATATTTTAAATTGAACAATTACTTATGAAAAAAACAGTAAACACATTTATATCCTCCTCCTAAGCTAACCAAGACCAAACCGGTTGGCAACTGGGCCTATTACAATATCTCTCAAAGACAAAAATAAACACACCAATTGCCGATTAGTTATTTTATCACGCCCCTTTTAGATAAGCGTTAAACATTAAATTAAATTACTCTCTTCTACTAGTAAATATGACAGGGGTTCACGCAAAATTGTTTCTACTTCCGTTAAACCGTGAAACGTAATAAACTTATACTATCGCAATATGAATATAAATGTTCTTTCTAACTTACATGGCAGAAGGGTTCAGGGGTTGCTTGATGTCGCTGGAGGGCTTTTCTCGCACTTCGGAGGGTTGCCGTTGCCGATGGTCGAATACCTTCGAGATGGAATGGAGGAAGAGAGGTTGGGCTATGTCAACTTTTTATTGCAACTTTGCCTCCGATATGTTGAGAAGATGGAGAGAGTTACGGTGCTCCTCGCTCAAAGAGTCCTCTTCTGGATAATCCTGAAGCCTATTTGTGTCTTATTCTTTAAGGCTGAGTGCCCAACTAGTTTTGGGGTAGACGAGGGGATTTCTACCCTAATTAACGAATGGAACCTCGCTGGGGCTTGGTTCTTCTCCTCTCACTTTTACGGAGCTGGAGCTGTGAGAGTCACTTGAGTGTGAGCGGGTTTTCTTTCCTTAAGGCAGACTTCTTCTAAGTCTGTTATGGATTCTTCGGTATGGCACTGATCCAAAACTTGACGATTTATGTTAATTCGGCACTGGGGGGAAGGATCGATCTTCTCAATCTGATCCTTTATCGTCTTTCCTCGAATAATTTTGACTGGCTGAAGGCTCGATCTTCACGAACTGATCCTATGTCGTTCTCACCAATTAATCTTGACTGGCTCTAGGATAGATCTTCACCAACTGTTATTATGTCGTTCTCACCAAATAATAATCCTTTCTCTTTCCTTCAGGGGCTTATTTATTGGCGGACCATCGCCCCATCCAAGGGGAAAGAGGCGAGGCCGCAGAGGGTTGCGTCAGTGGTAAGGGCGCATCTGGGAGAGCGAGGAGGGAAGAGGTTGGCAATGAAGGGCCCAAGTCGGCTTGTTAATTAGGGAGACCCTCAACCGCCACCCTCCTTGGTGTGCTTTTTGACTTGCACTGCTTTTTGGTCATATAACCACGGGCCTACAGATATCGTACGTAATCGGATCTTTCTAAGCGTCTTTTAAGGGCCTTTGGAGGTTGCCTTAACACAGATGGTCTCCAACTACCTATTCAGTGGGGAGATCAAACAGAGTAGGCAGTTGATGTTATTCGCCGGCTACGGTTCACACGAGTCTCCTCATGGGGCTCGCTTCTCCAGCTTTCTCCACAAAGGGAGGACTTTAGTGTATAAGTCTGCCTTGCCCTCAAGGAAGCTTTATGTTGCAATTCTTCTACACATCGTATCCCTATTTTTTGGTGTTTTCTCGTAAAGGCTTTTCTAGTATTTTCTGCACATATTCTTAATCTTCTTTCCTCATTATACAACTTGATTTCAAGTTTTCAATTTTTAAATCATTGGTTAAAGCCCCTCGTTAGAATATAAGTTTAATTCTCGTGTTTGATATCTCCAGGATCCTCATGAATCTTCATCATTACAAATATTTCCCATATCACAACAGAAATCCACCAAGTTTCAGCACTGTCTGTTGCTTTCTGACTCCTGAAAAGGTAATTTCCAAACCAATAGCTGTCAACTGTGAAAATTGAGCAAACCTTGGTTTGACATGGAATTTGACATGCCTAAATTCCACAGGGTTGTCGATCATTTTTTATATTAGTCCTTGTTAAAAGAAGATTCCTTCTGGATGCATAACCATAATATCCAAGTGAGTGCAATTAATGAGCTGTTTCGAGTATATCTGCAACTTGATGTTTCTTTTCTAACTCAGAGTGATTCACAATTCTGATTTTGCTGGTTTTACTTGTCTTAAAATTGAACTAAAATTATTTAAAAGGAAGAGAGGGGTATCCCAAGATTCCTGGAAATTTGTCATTGAGACTTTACACCCTCAGCTTGACCAACTATCTTTCATCTACAAAAAATCTTAAATTTTCTTAAAACTTTTTCCTAGGCTTATTTAATAATTATAAATTACCTAAAGATAGAGTTGAATTCTAGTCATAATTACGACAATTTTCGGAATCAATAATTTTCATTATAAAAGTGAGGGTTTCTATTGACTATTTACATGTCATTGTATACAGCATAAACTTAATTGTCAATCTCTGGAGGGTAGACAGATGGATTCTGAGGAAATATGTTGTGTTTTCTATGATAAGATATTTAAGTCTTTTATTTCATCAATAGGAGTTGATTTAAATTGTGATGAAAGGTTGTTTGGAATTTTTTTTTATTAGTATTATAGTTGTTAATTGTTTCTGTGGTTAAGAGCTTTTGATATATATGTTTATGTTTGGCAATTTCATTGGATGATTTTTAGTAGTTTCACGTGTGACCAAGTTTAGTTTAGGTTTCTTATTTCTATCTTTGCTGTTACGTAATGTATTTGGTTTTAGGGGTGTTGATTGTTGTGAATTTTTGTTGTGAAACAAAGGTTGTTTAGTTTTATTTCTTTTATAATGCGTCTATAAGAGGATTGTTATATTTTCTTTCTTAGTTTATTTTGCGTGGTTTTGTTAGATTTGAATATGTTTATGATCGTTGTATATACTTATTTTTTGACTATCAATACAAACATAGGTTAGTCAAATCTATACCAATCACTCAAACAGAATAAGGTGTATAAGAGGAATAGATTTTCATATATCCTAGCTTAGGTGTCTTTTTTCATATAGGGGCCATATATCTTTCACATATTTTTAGGTAGTTTGGTATTTTTTATCCTAACTTATTTTTCTTATACCTGTAGAGACGAAACTGGCACTGATAATCTTGCCGGTTAAAGATGCTTTAAATGAGTGCATTAATATATTTTCCAGTCGTCGCATATTGTGCATTTATCGCTGAAGATAATGAAAATTAAAGAATTATTTGAATATCGTTTATTTTGTACTAACAGTTTTCATCCTTTTAATATTTCGAACCGAAACATGTCCTTCTTTATCTAACGGAAAAATGTTTATTTACATAGTTACAGTGAGTCAGCAAGGAATATTTAGTCCACTCAAAAGCCAGGACCATTCTATACTGATATGCTAGTTGTCCTTCTTTGGACAGTGTCGCCACGATTCTCACTCAAGTGACGTTCTATCAACAACAGGGCTCCGTATTTAAACAATATCATTATTCGTAAAATAAATGTCAATTTTGTTTTTAAAAATAATCACCCTAGTAGAATCTATCACCTTCGTGGGAGACTGCGTTCCACTTATCGATGATTTAAAATGTGAAATTATGTTTAGCTATGTTCGTTTTAAAACCTTCTTTCCAATTTAAAACCGTTGTTACTTAAAAAAAGTTTCATAGTTGACGTTATCGAATTTAATTCAACTTTAAATCCTTTGATAGCTCACCTCGCAATCTCCTAATTTGAGAGTCGGTGGTTTTAATAAATTTAATCTTTCGATATCTATTTCTGCTTGGAAGAATTCGATATCTATTAAAAGGTTATGCTCGTTAAAATTTATCACGTTCGTTCATGGTATATTATATTCGTTTTCATTTATAAATACCGATGCAAAAACGTTACTTAAAATATTAGCTCCTTTTCTCTATCCGAAACAAATTCTTTATTGTCATTTGTGATAGTTTCTATTGTTTCCTTTATCGTGTTTTTATTCTTCTTAGGGTTATTTTTGCTTGCTTTTCAAGTTGAATTTCATATTTTCTTTTAGCGCATCGTATTTCCCTCTGACATTCCCTTCGTCTGGCTACGTAAAATTGATTAATTTCACAGGATGGGTTACGCTTGTGACTCTTATATGACCAATTACTAGATCCTTTAATTTGAATTAGGTATCAAGATTCCGCCTTTTGGTTTACTTGAGGAGTTTCGTTTGTTTTTCACGGAATGAATTGCTCATATAGTTCTCTAAAATGCTTAGGGAAAAAGGACCAGCACATGAATCCCGCTTGATCTCTATAAACCTGCCGTTGAAGTTATTAAATTCCGCACGTTTAAAATTTGGCAGTTTAATATCATTATTTTCTTTGTTACAATTTATGAATTTATATATCGCCAAGCGACCACATTTGGGGAATTGTAAAGGACGAAAAGGGAAATTCGATTATAATTTATTTAGCCTTTGTCCATGGAGACCAATCATGGACCATTAACTCTATTGGAGAAGATACACAATTTTAATGCAATTCTATATCGCTAAGGGATCCCATTTTCACTCATAAAAGTGACAACAGACACACACAATCTTGGAATTTATATAGGATGAGTTTGTTTTTAATTTATTCTTCTTAATATTATCTGCTACGTGATTTTTGTAACATTAAATATGATTTTCAATACGAATGCTTATTTTAATCTAAATATCATGCGTTTACGTCCACTGCTACGTCTACTAATAAGGTTCTCGTGTGTATATTGAATTATTTAGAATTTTTCTTCATACATATGAAATAACCTTATATTTCTAAAAGCATAAATTATTGGTTCTTATCTTAGTTGCTCTTAATCTTCCTTGAATTTGGATTTTTTTTTTATTAGAGGCTATAACAATTTTTTATTATATTATTTGCAAATCTATGTTGAGCTTAGCTTTCGATATCGGTGTTGGGGTTTCTATGACAAAGACGGAATCGATAGTATTTTAGAAACCTCCACTTTGTGGCAGCCTATTTTCCTTTCTTAACTCTCTTCTTTGTAACAACTATTTCATGGTTCACATTTGGATTGTCATTATAGACACTTTTTATTTTTTAGGTTGATAAAATGCAGTTAAAGTAACTCGTCTTGCATACTGTAACTTTGCCAGATTCTGTTAAATATTTGCAATACATATCGACGTTAGTTTCCTCAGTTTTGGCTTTTGTCTTTAAATTCGTTTTTAGTCATATGGTGGCCGTTTCTTTATGTTCATAATTTATTCTGTTCTGGCTTCTGGATAAGACTTCTGTTTTATTATTTTAAGAACTAATTTTCAAATCCTATTGTTTATAATCACATTATTAAATGTATTTTTAATTTCCGTTTTGTTGTTAGCCCGATCTTCAGGTTATTTAATCTTGTCAGTACGGAAAGAACTGTGGAGTTTTTCGGCTTAAAACCGTAAAAAACTTCTTCGAAATTTAAATTTCTAGTTATGACGTCTGTTACTATGTAGGTTTTTGTGACGAATTCTTTATCATACATAAATATTAAAAAAAACTTCGACTACCACAGCGATACCTTTTGTAGTTATGAATTCTATCCAGTCGACCTGCCTCATTTTGATATGAGAAGCATCAAAATTTGCCTTATTTTAATTCTTGCTATTAAATATTTAGTGTTCTAGTTGAAAAAATGGTTTTAACTTAGAAGGAATAGCATTGTGTTTGCTTGCGTTATATGTATTTTTGACGACAGAGACACTTTCATTAATTAATTTAATGATTCAATGATTTATTAAGGAGGGGATATACATATCAGATTTTATATATGTGTAAAAGAAATAGATAGAAGTGGGAAAATAACATGGAATTAAGCTGAGAAGGGAAAGTTATTTTGTTGAAGTATGAAGTAAAGGTTTTGAAAGAATGCGGAGATCAGAAATTTACGTAATTTACATTATACTTAAACATAATAAGAGTAAATTTTAAGATTAACCATCTTTAATGATTAAATATAGATATAATAAAGGGATACATTTTATTCTACTATTGTATATTTCAGTAGTCCTGTTATTTCTATTAATTAATTATGAATATATTATATTTATTATTTTATCTTTTTATTAATATCTAAATTCATTTCCTAGTTATATGTATCTTAGTTAATGGTATTTAGGCACTTTGACCTATTGTTTATAATCACATTATTAATTAAATATTTAACGTTGAGTCAATTTTCTTACTTTAATCACTTGTATTTCTATTATTTACCTTATACTTATTCACCTTTGTTACTTTATTTTGTATTTTGACACTTTAATCACTAATGTTACTATTTATAATTATTTATGTATTTATTGACTTCCAATACTTATTCACCTTTGTTACTTTATTTTGCATATAGTCACTTCAATCACATATTTCTCTTTATAATTATTTGATTATTCATGTATGTACTCTCTTTCTTTTGAGTTTAGTCACCTTTACTAATTTATTATTGCTCTTTTTGCCTTTACTTTTGAATTTCCGAGGTTTTGTGGACACATTTATTTAACTTATATATCTTTGCATTTAAACTATGTGGACGCTTTCGGCGTGATGTAGACGATTCCAACCTCTATTAATCTTTCAATTTCCTTTGTGAAGTACGGTCCCTCGAAGGTCCACATGTACTCGCCCCGCTGAATACCTTGGAGTAACTGCTGCGAGTTTTCTTTCTGGGTCTTGCGCAGGGATAAACAGAACACCCTAAGGGTGACGCCCTTCCCGGCAAAGATTTAGCTTTTGTAGAGTACCTCTTTCTTCAGAGATACCGGCTGGACTTTTTCTCCTTCTTTAAATGTTTTTTCTTCGAGTCTGTTTGCTGGGATTAATTCTCATTGATTACTCTTTTTCTTTTCTTCTTTTTGGTTTCTTTTCCTTATTCTTTGGGCTTTGGTTAGAGACCTAACCTTTGCAATCTTCTTCCTCGTTAGATTTTCCTTTTCAGTGAGCGGTTGTTCCTTTTCCTTCTCTATCTAGTCTTTTATAAATTTGTTGTTGAAAATTTCTTCAGAAGAAGGATTGGGGGATACCACAACCTTTTTGTTATGTCATTCATCTGCAGTAGGCGAATAATTTAATCTGCAAATGTACCCAGGTTTGTCATTTCTTCCTTGTTTTCGTTTGGTAATAGCAATTTCGAAGTACTGGCCAGTTATTTAGAGTTTGTTCGAGTTGAGTTAGCTAGCGCTGCTTTGCCGTGAGTCCTTTTCCTTGCCTCTTTTTCCGTTTTTTTCTTTTTGTCTTTTTAGCCAAATAGTCTCCTTACTCACGTGGCACCTCATGGCCTGGGCCCTGTGGTCTCCGCCGCATGTGATGGACTTTGGTTTTTCTGTTTTGCAGTCTTTCCACTCGTGACCAGTTCAGGCGCAGTTAGAACAGGTTTCTTGGCCGCCTGGCACTCCCTCGTTGGATCGTTTTCCACCGCAAAGCATTTGAAGTAGCATTCAAGTGGTACGAACTCTTCTGACTCAATCTGCTCCGGAGCCACGCTCAGATAGAACCCAAGGAGGCTTTCGTTTGTTGTTGTCTGGGCCATCTCGATGTTCGTGAAGATAATATTGAAGATGTTCTGTTTTTTTCTCGAAACTTATCAAATTTGCTGATCTTACCTCACTTCTGTTGTAAGATGAGCTTGGCCTTGATTTCTTCACATGAATTTTCAGTGAAGAACGTGTCGAGTTTTTTGAGAATCATGGTTCTTCTTGCCAGCATTTCCTGTGTAACAGAGGCCTCAAGCCCAATTTTTCTGTAAGGTTTTCTTAGCCTCTTCGTAGACGAGCCGTTCCATATCCCCTATGTTGTCAAATATTTTGGCGCATAACATGAGGGTATCTATGAGGCGAATGAGGGCTATGTTAAAGATTTCATAAATGGTCTCCATAAGGTTCTGTCTTATTGGTTTCGTCCCCCTTCTGGAGGGTGTGAAGGAGGACGCAATTATTATGATGGAGAAATGACCCCATGAGGCCTTTATGGCAGGCAGCCTTTCTCTTTTGCGTCTCTTTTGCTCTGCCTTCTTATGAAGAATTGTTTTCCCTGAGTAGAGATTAACAAAATTGTCTAGATTTTTCTTCAGAGGCACTAAAGTTTAATTATGTTTAAATGATTTTCGCTTAAAAACCGATCAATCGCTTCTTCTCGCTACCTGTTCTATCTTCATTATATGTACTTCATATTAGTAAAGTTAAAATCACCGTATATGAAAGTCAATTGATGGCTAGCAACTTTACCTAAATCTATGAATAATTCTTCGTCTAGGGCGGGGTTGGTTCAGTATACTACAAAAGTTAATATTATTTGTTCTGACAGTTATAGAGAATAACGAAATATAACCCATATTAACCGCATCTGAATTATTGCATTTAAATTGTATCTCACAAAGAAGGAAGACGCTGCTCTTTATACTTTTATGTCTATCTTTATTAAAAACTATATTTACCTATGTAGTTTTTAAGTTCTACTTTCACCCATAGTTGTGTTGTTGGAACAGTGTAAAAAATCAATAGACACCTGACTCATAGAATCGATGAATTTATTTAGATATCTCTCTTCATTAAAAGATATAATTTTTTTTTTAAATTTCGTGTAAATGACAATTAGATACAGCCTATCTAGCGTAAATAGGTCGCATCGTTGGTTAAACTGATCGCAGAAGTCGGAAAAGTGTACTGCTTATTCCTGGCAAAGTAAATTCTGTATTTGAAAATAACTACTCCAACCTAGTAGCAAATATATTATTAGTGCCTTCTTGGATAATACGGGTAATATCTGCATTCATTTATTCTGCAAAGTCAGAAACAGTGTTTGTTAATTCTTTAATTTAGCAAAAGGAAACCGTTGAGATTATACCTAAGTCAAGTAAAAGCTTTGTTTTCAAAACTAAACGTCCTTTTAAATGGTTTGTCATCTTTCATTCATTTCCATTTTTATTTCCAAATGGGAGCATTTATTTCCTTAAACCCTTTACTTTAATTTATGATCTTAATAATTTCCAAAAAATATTTCAATGGGAAATAGATAGATAGAAGCACCGGTAAGTTCACGTATTACGTGTGTTATAATATACAAACATTTTGCAAAGATTAATCTGAGAAATGCATAGAAACTATTAAAATTGATTGTAATACAAGATTTATTTAATAAATTCTGATCTTTATTGTATACACTCATCGTAATCGAATTATTGTTTCCAGTGAGCTAATTTCTAACTCTTTTATGTATTTCTGTTCATCCTTGATTACCTCGACAATCAAACACAAAGTTGATAATCAAATAAAAGTATGGAAATTTCACGAAACTGGGCAAAGTATATTTTAGATTCTTTTGAGAGCTAAATGAATTCTTTCAAAGTTTAGAAAATATAATCCTATTTAGACTAAATGAGTTTGAGAACTGTATGGTAATGAATTATCTACATGAAAGCCAAACTCCTTTAAAAAAAAATTACAAGGAAAGAAAGGAAAACTACAAAGGATGGCTCATATATATATATAGATTAATGGTTCCCACGTTTAGACATCGCATTTACTACCATGCATCAAAGTAAGATGTTTCAGCGATTACTCTCGTGAAACTTCCTTTAAGCGTTCGCTATTGGGCGTCTTATCAAACGGAAGTTACCTAAAAAGAAGCCGATCGTGGGTTTTTTCGGCCTTACTCGTCTCTTTCTCTATCTCTGATCTCCATTTCTCTCATCTTTGACAACTTATATTATTTATCTAATATTAAAAAAAATGAAATAGTCTCCAAACCTTTCTCTTGACTGAATATATTTCTATACAGGATGGTCGCCCCACAAATTGAACCATTTTGAGAAGCAATATCTCATTAACCCTTTTTATCTAGGGATATGAACTAAAAACAAATGATGAATCCTTTATCTATAAATTCTGATTGTTAATAAAGATGGTCATAAAGTCATTTAGTTAATCAATTAGCCTTTAAATAAATGAATAGAGCATGATTTTTTAACTTTTTTAATGATAAAAATGTTGCGAGCAACGGAATTATTAGGTCCGCTTAGCCTTACTCATTAACTCTGCTTGCTAATGTAATGAAGTTCTGTTTCCAATTTTAACAAAAAAATAAACAAAATAAAGCATGAATTTTGTGGTCATGCAAGATGGAGCTCTTTCTCATATATCCCAAGAAAAAACAGCATTTCATAATACTAATTTTCAAGTCTTTATAGAACCAAATATTTTTCCCCTACAGTCCAGACCTAAATCCCATTGACTATTTCGAGTGGTCTGCTTGAAGAAAAATGTATACCACTGTCAGAAAATCTGTAAAGTACAGCTTATCTAATATGATTTCATGCAGTCTGATTAAAGGCTGTTTCAGAAGATTTTTCTTTAGTAAAAATTGAAAAGGCAATTTTTAGTCAAGATTACAGGCAGCGGTTAATTATTAAAGGATGGAATATTGAACTTTCATTAAAATTTAATTTTAGTTTAAAATTTTGAAGTTTTTTATAGGTTGCAATTTAGAAAAAAAACACATGATGTACATTATTATTTTTCAATGCTAATTCACTCATAAAATGAATAGAACAATTTTTACAGGGATAAATTATTTATATATAAAGGATTCACCTTTCATCTGTTTTATCTCATCTCCCTAGCTGCAATGGTTATTGAGATATTGCTTCTCAAATACGGTTCAATTTGCGGGTGTCACATTATATAATCTCTTGTACAAAGATTGATTCTGAAACAATAACTTCCAAATTTACAACGAAAGATTCTCACTTTTAAGCTTGGAAGTTTTACAAAAGGAAATACGAAGGAAAATAATCTCGCTAAAATATAATGAATAGGGTAATATTATAAGAAAATTAAATTACACAAAGGAAAACTTTTTCTTAATAGAAACAAAGCCGACAATCATTTTCACATAATAACTTAGATATTCTTTTCTATAACAAATGTTTAAAAGAAGGCACATAAAATGTTTAATAATAAATTAACTCTACCTTAATTATTTTATCAAAGAAGATTGTTTTATATTTGTTTCCTTTATTCTTCCTGATTAACTATGTTGACAAAAACAGGACTTATAATAATAACCTAAATTTTCCGTAATGAAGGATAATTTGTTTTGGACGATTTATTATTTAAGATTATTCATATGTTTCCGTGGTAACTGGTAAGATAACCAAAATGATATCGTTGTTTTATAGGTTTTCTAACTTCGTGCCAAAGAAAAAAAATGAATAAATCCCACAATATTTTTTGACTGAATATCAACTTCAGGAGCATATGTAAAACGATGTCTCTCCATTTTGACCTTACTAATGGCTCGCCATTTCATTACTAGATTACTCGTAAGAATGAGTGTTATTAAACAACTTAATACAATTATTTGTTTGTATTTTAGCTCTTTAGATGCTATTTACTTCTACCAAGAGCATGCTCATATTGTTTCATCCACGCTGTATCGCAAGATAAGTTTCTCAAAACGTTTTGTGCTAAATGACCACCAGCAAGTCATGCAAGAGCATTCTGAGAACAGGCATCCAATTATTCTAACCCAATTCGATGTAGTGAAATATTTTGCAATATTATTCATCCAAATTTTATTTTCAATGTATAACAATGGTAAAAGTCTTAGGAAGTTTGTTAGGGGATACTTGCTCACGCGCATTTAGGATAATTTGGGTTGCTAACAAGACTTTATACAACTCATGAGAACCACCAGCAGTCAGAATCTTGTATCTTGTGCTTATACTGACTATAAGAATAACATATAAATGTACTTAAATAATTAAAATTATGTAATATATTTTATTAAATGAAGTAATTGAAAGTTAGATGTGAATGGTAAGAGTAGTTACCTAATAAATCTGTTTTAACTTTGTTTTATTTTGTTTTTATAAAAGTTTTGATTTTCATATATTTTTGAAAAGAAACCTCTAAGTTTGCCAACGCTGGGTTCATGTAAGAAAGCTACTGGAACATTTGATTAAATTTTGCTTTTTAAAGATATTCAAGCATTTCCATACTAACGCCGATAAATATGTCCTACAAATTCAATACCAAACAAAATATTTGTTTCCCTTTTTTCTAAATTTAAAGGATGGTGAAGCCAATGGTAACCTTCTTTCTATCCTTCCATGGATATTGTTTAAGTTAACTCAAGATTCAATTTAGATCATTTCTAGCATTCTCTCATTTATTTATTTTCACTATATTGCAGCAATCTTCGTGTTTTATTGTGTAACTTATAAAGAATATAAATAGATAGCTTTTAAGAGACTAAAAGATATTTCTTTCTCTGTGAGCATTATATGCCCCAGATCAAGTTAATTTTGTTATTTTGGGGAGTACCAAATATTTGGTTGCATAAAAAGTACTTTCGGGACTACTATTGAAGACCAGAACAAGTCATGGGCTGTTCATGTAATCGGTAGTAGCATGAAATCTACACTTGAGTAATATATACGATAATCTAACGAGAACCGACAGACCAAATAAACGATTGCTTTTTCTATATTTTGGAAATATCTATTTTATAAAAGATCAGTGGATAAGAAGAAAAGGAAATATCTAAACATTTCCTTTTTATTTTCACCAGTGCCACATGACAGACACCTTGATTCGAGCACGCCAGCTTTTAGATAGAAAGATTAAGTCTATATCAAAATGTTGGATCATTATGATGATTAGATTGAAGAGGAAGCAACATTCCCAAATGAAGAAATGCATATCTCAGAACTACTAATAGCTGACTTCATAAACCTATACCGTACAAAATATGCTGCAGATTTCTGACATCCAGATTGAATGAATGGAGCCTCCTGGATGCATACCTTAAATATTTGATGATTCGAACTCTGCACACAGGTTTAACAACTTCTACTAATTGGCTTCAATCTAGAACGACCGAGCAGTCATTTTGACTTCACTTTCTCTCCTTTTTTGAATACGCTTATATTTATATCTCTGTTAACATATCAAAGTCATATATGCAATATGGGATAAGAAAATAATATAAACATTCCATAAATCATTTTATATAATTATAAAGTAAAGAAAAATGTATGTTAATAAAAAACTAAATCCAATTAATTAAATTTCATGAAATGCTATTCCTTTTCAGTAAGAGTAGGTAAATAACTTTATGATTCAAACATTCTTACACATATAATTATTTTTCCATAGATAGTGAATTGTTACAATTATTACAAAGTACTTTCTTAATCTCTTAGTTTTTTCATTCGCCACATACAGGTCTCTTACATTTGTAACAAGTTTCAGATGTTTTATTTTGAGTGCAACTTCTTAATTGGCATTGTTTTCTCTTCCTAGATGTTTCTAGCCATTCATCGTCATCGCTACTATTATAAACAGCATCGCTATTCTTGAGGATTTGCTGCAGTTTTTAAGCTAATTGTAAGAAGAATCTGCGGCGGGTAATTTTGTGTTTAGTAACTCCCCTGTATAGAACTACTGCATTGGTGCCAGCTAGATCCAAAATGTTGTAAAAACTTGCACTGACCATCTCCGCGAACCACATTTTGTGCTGTACTTTCGAGCTATTTGATCTGGTATATCTACACCATATTTTGTAGAGTTATAACACCACAGTTTCATGAATTTTCTTTCTATTATCCCAAATTGCAGCAGTTTTATTAATGGAGCTTAGTAAGAGTACATCTTTGGTATGTTTACTTTGATACATTGCAAGTGTGCATTGATTGTTCTTCATTATGTGTGAATTGTACCGGTTTTCACTAGATTTTCTAATGAGATCTGACATTTTTTATTCTAATACGATTTACTGTCGTCACATTTTTACCTTTTCTCAAGTATGGTTCTACAAAACCGAGAACCATATATTCAGAGAGTGGTTGATTTCGAAGACGAGCTTGATCTTTTCCAATGTACGGGAATCCATTCACCAAGAATTTATACTTTACATCCGCTGCTAACCAAAATATGATACGAAACTTATCAGGCTTGCTAGCAATATATTGTGTGAATAAGCACCTAGTCTAACATGGAAACAATTGCTCATCCGTTGTTATATTGCCGCTTGGTTTATAATAAGCAATGCAGTTCCCAATGAATCTTTCCCAAACTTGGGATACCATAGCAAATTTATCTGTTTCCAATTGAGCAGATCGTGTTGATCTTATATCGAGTCTGATGGATTTTATGATTTGTTTGAAACGCATTGGTGTCATTGATTTGCGGAAGTATGGAACACCCCATTGTTTTGACCAGAGATGTTCCACTGATTGTCCATTAGTGAGAACTCCTCGTGCAATCATGATGCGTATAGTAACATAAAGTTCTTCACATGATACAGTTCAAGAGTTACATTAAGAGCTTCAGTTTCAGTACAATTTTGTATGTGCTTGTTAATGAAATCATCAATGATCAATCTGAAAGAACTCAGAACATTACCTTTAATAATTTGTTGGTTTACAAGTGGTGTAGGCCCAGGTAATTCCCGAAGAATATTTTGAGCTCCAAATCTTCCTGTGCACGTTGAATGCTTTAATTCGTTCCACGTCCTCTTTTCTTCTATGAAAGTAACATAGGATTGATTCTATTAGTGTAAAATTATAATTCAGAATATTTCTATATCATAGTATAAGAGAAGCTGTAATGATAGAAGTAAAATATATGAAAAGTCAAGTTTTCAGAACTGTATACGAATAAAATATCGAAACAAACAAATAAATCTAGTTGTGTATGATATATGAACTCAATTTATTTCAAATTTGAAAGTACATTTTATGGCATTAAATGTGGAATAAGACATCGTTCAAATGTCTGCCGGGGCTTTGCTTGGTGAAACGTATTCGGGAGGCTCAATTTTCGATGATTTTGTCGCATAAATCTGGCTGAATTTGCTGGATGGTGTTCGTTATGTTGAATTTGAGGACATCAACTCTTTGCAGATTATTCGCATAGACCTGCGATTTAAGGTAGCTACAAAGAAAGTAGGCTAATGGCGTTAAATCGCATGATCTCGGTGGCCAGTTGACGTCACCGCCGCGCGAGATGACCCTGCCCTGAAATCGCCGGTAAAAAATGTTTAACGTGGCGTGTGCAGTGTAGCGCATAGCGCCGTCCTGTTGGATCCACATGTGGTCAGTATCTATATTAGGCATATAATCCAGTTGAGGCTTATCATTGATCTGTAGGTCTCGCCGTGGACTGTTATGGCAATCCCATCTTCGTTCTCAAACAAATACGGGCCGATGATTCCGTTAGACAAAATTCCGCACCAAGCAGTGACCTTGTTGGGATGCAATTGGTGCTGGTGTATCTCATGTGCGTCGTTTTTGTTCTAAATCCGACAATTTTGCTTGTTCAGAAATCCATTCATCCAAAAATAAGCCTCGTCGCTGAAGATAATTTTTTTGGGGGAAATTTGGGGCAACTTCCAACTGCTCTAGAGGCAAACCAGCAAACACACGGCGTTGTCTATGCTCGTTTACCTTAAGTTTCTGGGTCAGTGGATTTTGTATGGGTGCAGACCCAAGTCCCTACGCATAATTCGCAAAAGTGAAGTCGTAGAAAGGCCAAGTTCTTGTGAACGACGAAATATTAAAGCCTCGGATTTTCCCGTACACTCTCATTTACGGCAGCGATGTTTTTAGCAGACCTTGCTTTTCGGTGACAGACAGGTGTTGGCTGATTGTTGATCGACCCTTTTGCCTCGAATTTGGCCACTAAACGTCCTAAAATGGACTCGGCTGGACGATTTTGGCGAGGATAGAAATCATGTAATGCGCGGAACGTTTGTCATACGGAGCACAAAGCTTGAGCGTTCTTGTTGAAAGACCCTTTATATATGGCAAAAAGGGGACAGACAGAAAAACGGACAAACAAATATCGGCTCTATTATGTATAGGTGTGAGCTGCTATTGAATAGAATATATTTTACTCACCCAAAACATCAGTAACCAGTAACGAAGGTCCTACCTGCACAGGAGTATTTGAAAACCTTCCACGTCTTTCCAAACTTTCTCTATTTGGCATTACATCATCTTCAGACTCAGACGATGAACTTTGTATAATATTTGGAGTATACATCTCTTCACTGGTGTCAGATAAACTATCAGCTTCGGAGTAAGATTGAGGGATTGTTCTCAAAACATTTAGAATTTCACCATCAGAAAAATTGATCCTCTTAGTCATGCTTGTAGCATGACAGTTGAGCAAGCAATGAATGAGAAGTTGTCACGTAACCCTTTGTATCAGCGTTGGCGCATTTCAACAAGAATTAACATGTTCCCACAAGTCTCTTTACCGAAAAAAAAGTTTGATTAAATTGAACGTTCGGTCGTTTCAGGTATAGCATGTGAAATAACAAAAGCTATAGGAGTAATTTTTAAAATATTTCAGCTCAATATACTTCATCATATATCATGAAAAGTTAGTTAATATCAATTTGTTTGAGGAAAAAATATATGAGATACGTGTATTTAAATATCCATATGCGGTCAAATTCACCGCTTTGACATTCTAGATCTTGAGGCTATCTCTCTTTACGGATATAAAATGTCCTTGTGAAGAAATAGGTTACAGCCATCACCGCAATCGATAGCGTGTGTTCATTGACAGCTCTGTGGAGATGCTGATAAAAGTATTGTTTCACAAAGTCAATCAGCATCCATTTTTATATGCTGGTGTCTTAGTTCAATTAAAGGGACATTACAGAAATTTAAAAATCCTGTCCTTAAAGATCAAGTATGATTACGCCAAGTGGGAAGTTTGTAAGTTGCAATTTCAAAGCGAATATTCTAAGGACATATTCTTTTGGGGTTTGTAAATAGTAAACCTTATCTTAAAAACTATTCTCCAAACAATGGACTCAATGATGACTGAGCATGTAGCAGTATCTTCTTAGGGTCATAAATACTATTTAAAATTGAAAGATAACTAATTAAATGTAATTAATATAATAAAACGTAACAAATTTCTTGGAAACCGCGCCTCCAGCATTGTAGTACGAACCTTTAAATCATATTTATATCTGAATACTTAAATTGGTCATGCTTGGTGAATATAAAATAAACATAAGTATATTTGTGTGTATAATATATATATATATATATATATATATATATATATATATATATATACAAACAAAACTTACTAAGAAGATAGCTAATTCAGGCCTTTAAAGCCAATGTTTAAATTTAAATTCATCACTATTTTGTAGTTAGTCGAGGGGCTAATCCCCTCCCTTTCCAACAACTCATCTTTTCATTTCTCTTGAAGTCAAGTCCCGCACCTCATCCTCCTAAATAAGGAGCACACTGAGATTGGGAGCCACTTCTTCTGAAGGCGGTGTTCCTTATGATGGATTATACAACCCATTCTTCCGATCCTTCAGGCTTACTAAGAGATCTCCATCCAAATTATGTCATCCTTTTTTCGAAGAATCATACCAACAAATAATGTCCAACTATTTCAGCTCGTGGCTGAAATTCTAATAAGCCCTAAATGGATTTTCTATTTTAAATCCTTCCTAGGGCATGCATAGTTTAATAAGATTGTTAAAAGACTTTTTGTAAAAAAAAGTGTAAAATTATTTTGGTTCAACCTAAGTTTGGATTCGTTATATTAGGTAAGAATGATAGTACTGTGCGAATTTTTCGAATATAGTTTTCAATAGTATTATTCGCTTCGTTATCCTCTCAATAAAGGAAAGATGTCAATGCGATTATAGCGGAAAAATGCACTTAGCTCTGAGGATGACGCTGAAAGAAATTTCTAAAGGTAGTTTACGTGTTTCTGAAGTGGCGTTTTTAGTGTAAACGACGGACCAAACGGAGGTTTCCATAAGGACTTTATTGCGAATAAGTGGAAGTTATTGCCACATAACATCCTACAACAATATCTGGTAAACTTGTAGAACAAGTTATCCTAAACCATAGTTGGATAGGATTCTCACTTGTGATTAGAAGTGGATCATTTATCATAACGTTAAACTTCACTGTATGGAATCAGTCCAGGAAGTAGAATTTTTTAACCACGATGAAGATGACTTCAATCAAAAGAGATTATGTCGAGAGTATGATGCGATATTGAAGTAATTGCCCATTAAGAACTGTTAGACAACAATCAAACAAATAAGCTTAATCTCCACTGCAATCAACCATGTCATTTGAAAGCCGTTTAGGCTAAGAGAATGGATGTCATGCTGAATCACCATAATTGCTGTCCTCAGAGAGCTCGAATTACCAAAGATCTATTGAGAAAGCTCGGGTGAGAAATATTACTTTATCATCCATATTCTCCTGAACTTTCTTCTTCTAATTATCACTTCCAAATTTAGATACATGATCTCAGTGAATAACTGAAATTAATTACTTTGTGATTATTGTGACTGTGCATCACTAGCTTCCCAAGCGGAATATTATATCTGTTCTTTCGGCCTCGTATACTCTGCCACTTGCAAGATTCTTAAAAAAAAAGATTTGTTAGGGTTTGTTTGACGTACTTAGGGGTAGGCGCCAAGTCTTGTTCGCCTCAATCACAGAATTCGCTTCGTGCAAAATAATCGAGTTCTTTCTGCGTGTTTTTTGTGTGTTTACTACTGGGTCACGTGAAACCCATTGGCACTTCTGTCAGTGCCAATAAGTGCGTTAAGTGAAACACGGTTAATTCGGGTTCGACAGACCTCGTACATTCTCTTGTTGTGTGCATTAATCATTTTTTGGAGTGCGAACAGGTGAGACTATGTGTTCGTTCGAAATTTTCTAGGCACAAGGAGAATATCTGGGTCTAACTGGGAAGGATATAAAGTACTATATCCAGGATAAAAAGAAAGCAGCAAGAGCGGAAAAAAGAGAAGGAACGAGAGGAAAGAAGAGAAAGAGAAAGAAAGAGAACAAAGAAGAGAAAAACAAGAACAGGAAGAAAAGGAGAGAATTCGTTTGGACGAGCTAGAGATGACAAGGACGAGAGACGAAACTCTATCCTTCACTTCACGGTTCGAAATCCAGCAACCCACATCTCTCAAACTGACTGTCTTTAAAGAAGGGGAAGACTTCGCTTCATATTTATCCCACTTCGAGAAGATCTTTGAGGTAAATCACTGGGACTCAGAATCAGACGTCGGAGCTGAAATGTTGCCCCTACTCAACACCCACGTGAGGGATATTTTTATTTCTCTACCGTCAGAGACAACAATTGATTACTTCTCGTTGAAGGCCGTGCTACTTGCCGCCTATAATCTGACTCCAGATTTTTACCGTGTGAAGTTTAGGCAGTGCTGAATTCAGCCAAATCAAACCTTCAGACAATTTGGGTAAACATTACAACGGCACATTAATTTCTGGCTTGACGCATCAAATGTGCCCCATGACTACGATGCTATGATCGATTTTATTCTTAAAAATCAGCATCGCTTCCATCAGAAATCAGATCTTTCTTCAAGGATAGAAGATGCCTCAGTTTCAAGGAGTGCATAGAAGAAGCTGAGGGCTATGCAGTTAGATACATTTGCTACCCCAGAGAAGGGAAGAAAGTGTAACCATCTCCTCCGAAATCGAAAGTAAATAAGCATAAATTCGTTTCTCACAACAGGCCATTCTAAGCAGAAACCTGTTGGACCGACCGTCAAACGAGAAGTCTAGCCTTTCTCCTGTAACTCCCTTGCATCAGCATTCCCCTGGAGTACTATTGTGCGTTAAACCTGCAGAATTCATTGTCATGTGAGAAAAAATTGGCCTCTAGTCTCTTACTTGAGGAATACCTATTACCACCAGGTGCATCAGGTGAGAGCCAACCTTCTCAGACACGATCTCAACCGGAGAATCCTCTCTCTTCGAATGAACCAGGTCTCATTGGCCACCAGTTGAATTTTTTGTTTAACAAAAGCAACCCTATGGTCATTCGATTCGAGACTGGTACGGTATCTCCACCCTCGTCCGAGATACAGGTTGCACGTGTATCGTGGTATCAGATAAACTACTCCCACCTGTAGCTCCGGATCATGATCAGTTCGCCATCATCCATGATTACCTAGGACGCGCTAAACGGTTTGCCATCGTTATGTGCCACTAACTGAGCCGAAGATGTGGCCATACCCATCAGGTTTTGTGCCAGTCTGACTGGGCAGAACCCCAAAGTTTCGTCAATCCCGGTTGCCCAACCTGTGACATTCCTCTCACAAGCAAAGCAGGAGTTGGAAGCACCCGCAACCTTGGAAGCCCCCGGTGCTTCAGCATGTTGCAATGTCGTAAATGAGGACTTTGCTAAGAAACAGGAGTGTGACTTCATTAAAGGTGGCAAATTAATTTCCTTCTTCGTTAAGGATAACCTCCCCTACCGAGAATGCTCCGATGGAGATCACACTGAATCTCGAGTATTATGTGTTCCCCGTTCTTATGTGCGTCTTAGTTTACAAACCGCACATAATAGCCTCTTTTCGGTTCACTTCAACCAAATAAAGACTGCCCAACGATTCTTTACAGAACTTTTATTGACCCGTAGCGTCAGATGAAATTCTGCGCTATTTTCGATGATGTGATATATGCCAGAAAACTGCCAATAAAGGGCGAGTTAAACCAGCCCCCTTGCAGAAAGGCCCTGTAATTTTAGAACCCTTCTGTCTAGTGGCAATCGACTTAGGTGGACCAATCCACCTACCATCTAGTGAGAGCTATAGTTTTGTCCTCACTCTGATCAATTTTGCCATCAGGTTCCCCGAGGCTTTCTCACTCAAAAAGATTGACAGCATTTCGTTTCCGACGCCCTTATCTCCATCTTTTTTCGCGTTTGATTACCGAAGAAAATATTGTCGGACCGTGTCCACTAATTTACCTCCTACTTCATGGAACAGGTAGGAAAGTTATACACGGTAAAGCCGTTATTTACCACCCCATTTCAGCTGGACAGAAATGGAATTTGCGATAGGCTGACTATGAACCTCAAGGCCTTTCTGCGAAAGATTTGCGCCAAGCAGCCAAGAGAATGGCATTGTTATCTGCCGGTGGCTATCTTTGCGTATAGAGAGATATCACATCGCACTTTGGGGTTCGCGCCATTTGAGTTACTATACGATAGGAACGTTCGAAGCCCCTTAAGCATCCTTAAAGTACTTTTTACTAAGCAAAAATTAGATCCCGAGGTACAATAATCGTACTCTTATCTAATCGAATTCCGTCAGAGTTTGGAAGAATGCACCAAAATAGCATACCGAAATGCTGACGTTAATCTAAATAAATATAAGACTTACTTCGACTGTACGTCCAAAGATAAGAGATTTAAACCCGGCGAGGAAGTTATGTTATTGCTCCCAACCGACAATAACAAACTGCTAAGACAATGGAAGATCCCCTACTGAATAATTAAGAAATGCGTTCCCGTCGATTATTTGGTTGAAACACCCATAGGGAGAAAGATTTTCCATATAAACCCCCTTAAGGAATATCATCGGCGCGCAGGAGTAAACAAAATAGTGGCGATAGACGAAGAATCACCCATTGAATTACATTACCCCCTGCACCCCCTAAGTGTAGTACAAATTGAATGCGTAGAGCAATACAGTGAATATCCCTTGCTCAATCCAGATGTGAGAGAATATTCGTCTATCGAGCTCAAGATAAGCAACCAGTTATCGTCCGCTCGGATAAACTAGCTCCAATCTCTCTTAAATCAATTCGGTGACCTCATCTCAAAGATTCCAGGTTGTGCTACCCAGTTTGAGCACAATATCCAATTGACCATCCAAGAGGCTATTAGATGCAAGCCATATGCGTTAGTCATGCATATAAGACAAGCGTTTAATGCCAAATGAGAGAAATTCTAAAATTTAAAAATAATCGAGCCTTCAAAATCCGATTCCTCCTCCCCAGTTGTCATGGTCAAGAAACCCAATAATTCCTATAGGATGTGCATCGACTTTAGGAAGCTAAATGCCGTTACCGTCTTCCACACAGAGCCCATTCCCTTTATCGACCAAAGTATCTATCCGTTTAAGAAAGCGGAGTATATTTCAGAACTGGATTTGTGTAATGCCTATTACCAGATCCCACTCTTCCTCACACCGATTACATGGCAGGAACACGGACAGCTTTCCGGGCTACTTGGCAATGAAGATGGGAGATGATTGAGGGGCACTTAAAGTTGGATGCCATTGCGCCGCGACTGTTCTCATGTGCCTATTCACCAAAGCAGCAACAGCTTCAGGTTCTGCCAGGCATTGGGTAAGTCTTCACGGCTGAACTGGTTGCAATACACCACTCGGTATACACTCGCGGGACGAACCGCCATTTGATGGAGCGCTCACCTGCGGCATACTGTGAATACCGCGTTTTTCCCCAGATTGTCCGGCACACTGTTGTTGAATGTCCAAGTCTGAGTGATCCCTGCCCATGTTACCTGTCCCGATACCGGGACGAGCGGGGTCACTACCCCTTGTCCTTTGTACCTGGCAGAGGTTGGTGCACACATACTTTTGGACTTTACGACCTTTTGGAGGAATATTACCTCATCCATTTTATTTTACCCTTTTCTATGTGTTTGTTTGTAGGACGCATGTTCTTGTCCCATGGGGGCGGCTGGCCTACATCCGATGCTGGAGCAAGCTTCTTTTTTGCCTTTTTTTTTCTTGTTGTTGTTAATTTCTTGTTTAGCCTTTGTTTTTTTCATCGTTATTATTTGTAAGTTACATATTGATTGGCTTTTTTATTTATTTTTTTTAATATAGTCTAGTATTAGGCTGTTCTGTGTACGGCGACATATGTCTAAGTAGGAAGTCGCCAGATGAGATATCAACTACCACAAGAAAAAAAATCAATGCGCAAGATTATTAATACCGTTTTGCTTTTATTTTAATTGTCATTAATATAACCTCGTATCTTTAGTGCTTTCTTTTCGACGTCAACACAGTGATGTGTAAACTTGAGATTCCTTGACGCACAAAAAACCGAGGTCATTTTCGTTTTCTGCTATCGTTTTCTCGAGGAGTTTCAATTCTCCTTTCGGATTTTTGTGGCCAACGCGCATCACTTAGCATTTTTCAAAGTTCAGTTGAATTTTCCATTTTCCAAACGAATCAGCTATGTGGTCAATGTCCTTTTGAAAATCTTCTATATTTGGGTCAATAATTATACTTTTACCCAGTATAACTGTTGTTTTAAGTATATTCGTTAAATTTGGGTCAAATTGTCTTCCTCATAGACTCTGTCGATTTTAATAGATGAAACCGCCTCTTGCCTCGATGACAGCCTTTACATCTCCTTGAACCCGTTCATAAGGGTTTCATAACTATTTCATGGTTTAAGCCCTTAAATTTCCTTGTACTCTTTGCCTCAGCTCGTCCTTCGTGTTGCAGCTGGATTTGTTGATCTCTCGTTTTACACAAAGAAATCGAGGGAGGATGAAGCCAGGTGAGTATAAGGCGAAATGTCAGGTACTCTGTGATCGAAAAATTTCTTTTCCAGACATGCATGGGCCTTCCGATTGGTGTAGCATGACACATAGACTTGCTGCCGCACATTAAGTCTTCCTTCAATTAACTGGTCGATCCAGGGATAAAACAGCTTAGGGATGAATTGGGTTGGCATGACGTCACCTTCATTGCTCCCGACACGGAAGTCGATTATTGTATCGGAAATCTCATCTGCATGAACATGGGTACATAGGTTGTTGCAAAAGAGAGCCATCCGTTGTTTTTGGAGTTGATCTTCTGGTCGTCTCCGAAATTCTTCTAATCGGAGAAAAACCACCGAATCTATGATTTGAACAAGTATTTCTTTGTGTGCTTGAGTCACTTTTGCTTTCCCTGTATTGCTTTTGGACGAAACTTTCCCTTTCTCTTTTGCAATGGCACGCATTGACTTTCTGAGATCATCGTTCATGATCCTAGATTTTAACAACGACCTCCGGCGTTATGATGGGATCAGACCATCGATCATTGTTTTCCTCTATGCTGTCATCTCGTAGTCGAATTCTGAATCTTCTAACTCCTTTCTTACCTTTTCTACCATCCTTCTGTTGAGATTGATGAAGTCTGAAATCTTATTGTTTGTCCTTCTGGCATGGATTTCAAGGAAATTACTGCCCCTTCAACCAAAAAAAGAGGTTCCAAATTTTCCATAGACAATAATTTTGACAAAAAATAGAGCAAAAAATTGTGATCGAAATTCACAAGAAAAAGACCGAAAACAAATGCAAAATATATGCGTACAATTAGCAGTTTAGAATTGCAGGCGAATACCGTCCACTTCCTGTATATATACATGTATAAATAAATATATAAATATATATATATATATATATATATATATATATATATATATATATATATATATATATATATATATATATATATATAGTCTGGCTGCTCAATTTGGTACAAAATACTAGTGGGTTATTTTGGGCAAATTCTTAGCTTTAGGAAGTCAATCCTAGTTATCCAAAATTTATAGAAGGAAATGGAAAACTTTCAGCGTTGGTTATTGAGAATGTACTTAATCTTGTATAATAATTTTATTATATTCCTAGAATTTAGAATATTTTCATAATATTTTTGATTTTAAAAGGTAACTGTACTGTACTGGACTGTACTTCTTTATTTTCACTCTCAAGACAAAAGGTTATTCAAAATTAATTTTTAGGAAATATATTCGTCGCTAAATTTTACCTATTGCAAATTTATCTTTTATATTTATTCATACAATCGGAATTCGAACTAAGGCTTTCGTTTTCGCAAATCAAACAATGTCTGTAAACAGGGTTGATGTAAAATTATTGTCTATTTTCAATATGCCTACCAGATAGATAGCTAAGTAAGATTTTTCTAATTAAATCTTTACCTTTACATTATTATTATTTAGTGATTTAAACTCATGAATATAGGATAATTGAAGGAAGAAATTTCTACGTAAATATTATCTGAAATTTAGCGCAAAATAATTTCATCAAGATAAAAACGCTGAAGTATTTGTCCTATTAGTGTCGGGGTAACTTGGTGCGTGCTAGAGAGTATCACATGCTTTTTTCCCTGACTTAAATGACTAAGACATAAGTTTAATCAACATTATTTCGAAAGAAAAATTAAGATGGTAATAAAGTACCTAAAGACACGCGCTTTTATGTAATAATTTAGCTTCAATGAAGATTAATTAGGCTGGAGGATTGAATCATCTTCAGGAAAAGAGTTAATTATGGAATTGCTGCTCCTTGTTTGTTAATTATATGGTGATGAATTAGTAGATCATTGGCCACTTATTGCTTATATTTCTTCATCATCCTCATACTGGCTAAATACATGAGTATACGAGGAAATGGAAGGAAAAAAAGGGTAAGATTAAGAAGTAATTAAGTGAGTAAAACACAAATTCAAATTTAGAAATATCATGTAATATATAAATATATATATATATATATATATATATATATATATATATATATATATATATATATATATAAAATAAATATATGAGAAACTGACAAAGTAGCGCGTGAGCAAAGCAATAAAGGAAAAAAAACCTACAGGAAAATTAAAGGCGGATTCCAAGTACTTTCGAATTTGTTCCGTACATTCTCAAGGAAGGATGAATTACTTTACAAAGGTGGTATATATAAAAGCATACAAAGCAGTGCCCCGCCCAGACACACAATAGGAAAAACATTCGCTGTACATGGGCGAAGCACCGCTTTGTAAAGTAATTTGTTATTCCTTGTGAATGAACGGAACAAGTTCGAAAGAAATTGGAATCCGCCTTTTATTTTCTTGTGGGATTATATGAGTATATATATATACATATATATATATATATATATATATATATATATATATATATATATATATATATATATATATATATATATATATATGAAAATTAATGCAATATCGCAAAAAAAGATGAGGAATTAAACCACATTCTCTGAAGACAATTTAATTCAGAACAGTTTCGGTGTATCAAAGTTATTTTTTATAATTCTTTTATAATATCAAAGAGTAAAATGGTGAAGTTCAGAAATAAATATAAATATCGAAATTTTGTAAATTTTTAAAACCCAATGAATTACAAATGGTGAATTTCCGGAAATTTTATTTTATAGATCCTCTATAAATCTATATTTTAGCAACGTGATATTTTGAAAGGGGGGGAATTTAGTTTAGAGTACGAAAGGAATACAAGCTCAACGCTTTCCACATGCGCTTTCTGCGACGCAACTTGGACAATAATTGGCAGGACAAAGTTTCCAACACCATTGTCCTGAAGACAGCTGAAATCTCGAGCATGGACTGCCTGCTGAAACAGAGATGCCTGTGCTGGATTGGGCACGGTTTGTGCATGGCCGACAGCCGGGTCCCCGAAGACATTCTGTAGGGCGAGCTGACACAGGTGAAACGGCCCACAGGTAGACCAAAACTGCGCTACAAAGACATCTGTAAAAGAGACATAAGGGTCCTCAACATCGACGCGAACACCTGGGATGGTTCTGCCTCAGAGCGAACGACCTGGAAACAAGTGAGTTGTGTGCCAGGTCAGGAGGGGCTATCGTCAGAACAGAGTTGTCGTATATAGAAATCATTCAAACGAACATTTATAATATCGAAAGTGAGATAAAAAATGAGAATAGAAAGAAATTAAAAATTTAGAGGCGATTAAAAATAACATTACTACGATCGGCTCAATGATTCTCGCTACGTTTAAAAATGTCGTATTTGCTATGATTGGAGGATCGGAATCTTGAAATTTGAGCCGAGCTAATCAGCAATGAGTTCTGTTCCACACGCCAAAACATTCATTTTCTTTCATATATCAATGTTATAGTTCGGTTTTTACTTGTGCACTTTCTTGTTTTGTTTTTTCCTTCGTTCTTTTAGTTTTGGGCACTTTGCCTTTTACATATAAACGCTTTTCTTGTTTTGTTTTTTTCTTTCGTTCTTTAGTTTTAGGCTGTTCATTTCATTTATTTACGCTTTTCGTTTTGTTTTTTCCTTTGTTTATTATTTTGGGGCACTTCGCCTCTTTTGTATACTTCTTTACAATTGTAACATCTTTTCGATCTTAATCTGAGTATTTCCCTTCTTTTGTTTTTAGTTTCCTTATCCGCTTTTGTGTTCTTGATTTTGTAGCATGTTCCTTGTAATGATTTAAGTGCAAATTGGTCTTATGTTTCATCTTGCAGTTTTTTCCACTTGGGAATAACGATGTTCTTTCGATTCTGTGTTGCCTTTTTGGGGGTAATGGTAGACCACAAACCAACTTCACCACCATAAAACCTATCACACATTTTATCACTTACTCCATAGTGTAAAAAACTGCAAAGACTGTAACAAGTGAACTACGCAAATCCATTGTATCATTCGAAATTAATCGTATATATTGTAAAAAATGCCTAAAGCCAGCAAACAGGCTAATTCTCTAATTGGCTAAAATAATATTATCAGACTGTCTAAGCTATTTCTACTCTCAGATCTCCCAACACAACGAGAAAATTTAGCCTATATTTCTCTTGTCGAGGTGAGTGACAGTAAATTACATGTATTTGTCTGAGAGAGAGAGAGAGAGAGAGAGAGAGAGAGAGAAAGAGATGGCGGGATCTTGATAAAGATGAGAATCGACAGGGTGGAAAAGTTCATTGGTCAATTTGTGACCTACATAAAAATAACCTCGGCCTTTGTCGTTGTCAGAGATCAGAACGAGAGAGAGAGAGAGTGAAAGAGAGAGAGAGAGAGAGAGAGAGAGAGAGAGAGAGAGAGAGAGAGAGAGGGAGATACGCGCCGCTTCGCCCTTAAATGGAGAGAGAGAGAGACAACAGGAACCTGGGCGACTCTTTTTTGTCTGCGCTAATGGAGGCGGAAAATTATGAGACGCCATGAGATGCCGCGGTGACCTGAAATGCCGCCATCAGAGAAAACTGCGACAAGTTTGAGAGGCCAAAGGGTCTCATTTTAAATCGGACAAAGTTTCCTCTCGCCCGCTTGTAAACCTTCCGCTATGGCGCAAAAGAGCGAGAATAATCTAGTCTTCCGATGCCAATCCCCTGGAACCCCTCCCATTGGGAAGGAGGGCGGAAAAAACACATACGACCCCACTATAAATCATATGGTGCCAGAGTTGGAAGTCAGTATCTGCCGCCTACACTGCCCCGTCAGTATCCTCTGCCCACCCCCCGTCGGTACCCGCTATTTGTCTCCCGATGAACTTTGCACAATTCTCGCAGAACCCTTCAAGCTTCCGGTATTCTCGTTAATTTACGTTAGACTACCTCGACCCGCTTCCACCCGCTCCTCGAACGCAGCGCACTCCGTCTTGATTCGTGTTTTACTCTAAGGCAAGATCTCGGTTCACCCCGTAATAGTCATTTTCAAGGGACAATTATTTGAACTTTGCGCCAAGGCAAGGATTACTCCCTCGGACCAAATATTCTAGGTAGCAGCAACCCGCAACTCTCAAGTACAAGTGCCTCTCCCCTTTGCCCCGCCCAGTGTAAGCATACATCGTCGGCTTCGTATACGCTCAAGTTCATTCAAGCGACCCTTGGTCAATATTGTTCGTTGTTTGTACGGTTTGTAAACCCTGTAAAATAATATTAATTGCATATTTGTAGAGTTATTTTTGTACCCGTTTTATGTCACCCGGAAACTCCAAGATAGTCGATTTTTGGTCAACCTACATTCAACTAATTTGCACTCTGCTTATATTGTGAACCTCCCAAGCACTCGAAACGTAAAGAGTGTTAAACTGACCCTATACTACGACATCTTTATTAAACTGGTATCAAGTTATTGAAATTTGATCAATCTATTGGTTAAGCTTGTTTTAATTGGTGTTTGTTGGCTAATCTTGGTTCCTTTTCTAAAGTTTAAAAGGTGAGAAATAACCATTGCATATCTCTTTGCGAAATGTATTTGTTCCCGTTTCCATTTGTTTTGGGGGGTGAATTGATTGTCCAGTGACTGTGTTTAACTATTACTTTTATTCCGCCAAGGAATTTAATTGCTCTCCTTCAAGGCATCATCTCGTGCCTTAATTTGAAGCTATATAAATATAATATTGTTCTTCGTATTGCTGTGTTAGGAGTGCTGTAACCCTTCGTCTATATAACAATGAAATCTAGACCACAAAAGTACTCTCGCAATGGTTTTATCACCCAGTTTTGTTAGTCGTGTTTTTTATTTTTTAGAAAAAACATTCGTAATCCCGTTCGTGCGTAGAGAAATCCATAATTCCGCCATATTCATTGTCGTGTGTTAATTTAATTATTGTTGTTGTGTTCATCGCGCACACCAGCAGCATGTCGCGTTTGAAATTTTCAAGACCCAAGGTGAGGCGCTTGGAAAATATCGAATGGCCTACATTCAGGAAGACGCAAGAAGAGAAAGAGCTAAAGAGACAGAGGTGAAAGAGAAAAAGAACAAGACGAAAGGGAAAAGGAATGAGAAGATAGAGAATTAAAAAAGGAAAGAGAAGAAAAAGAAATAGGGATAATTCTCTCACGCGAATTGTGCAGAACGAGGAATGAGACGCTTTCCATAAACTCCCCAAGTGCTAGACTAGACACACCGCAGTCTGCGCCCATAAATCTCTCCGTATTTAAAGAAGGCGAAGACTTCGGGTTTTATCTTACCCACATCGAAAAGATCTTCCAGGTCAACCAGTGGGACATCGAGACGGACGGCGTAGCACAATTATTCCCCCTATTGAGCCCTCAACTCAGGGAGATTTTTATCTCCCTCCCATCAGAAGAAACGATCGATTACTAATCGTTAACTGCCGAGATGCTCGCCGCTTAGAACATGACCCTGGATATTTATCGAGCTAAATTTAGACACTGTCTCATTCAACCTAGCCAGGCCTTTCGACAGTTCCGCTACTTTCTACAGCGTCACTAAATTTTTGGATTGAGGCGTCCAAGGTGCCTAATGGATACGACGCCCTGGTCGGTTTCGTCCTCAAGGACCAATTTCTTGTGACGCTCGACGGGAAATGTGAGATTACTCGTAATTCCACTAGATGAGGAAACTTCTTTTCCTCAAACATAATCGATGTGGATTTTTGGGGGTTCGATTAAACGAAGGGAGACTGTTGCGCAATTTTAAAAGTTTGCCTTTCACATAAGCTTCCATTTGACTGGGGTAGAATCATGGCGAAGAAAGTCTTACTTAGACTTTAGACGTTGAGGAAGGCCTTGAGGTGTGGGCTGGACTCTTGGAACTACAGTATCACCCGAGTATTTGTATGCCCGATTGTGAGAAAGATGGGAGTGTTAGTAGAAAGGAATCCCAAGCTCCAGATATCTTAATTCGGAGGCGGAGTCTATTCAGCTTTTAGCAGCAAAGTGCGAAAAACAGCGGATCTTCTTGTGCAGTTCTTGGCCACATTAGGGCCAACTGCTCTCAAAACTCGCAGTTTAGAAGAACCCCTCTTTCTCACCAGGTACACCAGGTCAGTGCTACTTCTAAGCCCTCAACGTCGCAAAATGATATCCCTTCTTCTTCAAACCCGCCGAATACTGCTGGCCACCAGGTAAACATTTTGTTCGATAAAAGTACCAGTGGGGTCCTCCAATTTGAAACGGGAGCAGTGAATGGGGGTCGGATCTCCACCCTTGTCCGGGATACCGAGTGCATTTGCATCGTTGTATCCGATGTACTACTCTTCCCTGTGGCTCCGAGACACGATAGGTTTGCCGTAGTGCAGATTACCTGGGGCGTGCCACTAAATTCTCCATTGTTCACTGCTACATTGAGTGCGCGTATTTTACTGGTTGTGCTGAAGTCGTAGCAGCCCACATCAAGTTTTGCTCTGACCTAATTTGTCAGTTCTCTGGCATTCTTCCGCCTCGTTGGCTCATTCCATTACTACCCGTTCCCGCGCTGTGGTGAAAGTGAAAGTCCCTACACCTAAAAAAAACACTGTTGCTTCCGAATTCTAGAGTGCAATGATCCATAACTTTGAAAAAAGCCAGAGGGAATCTGAATCTCTTCGTCCCTTGTGGTCCGAAGCCCAGAACAAAACACATGAAACTGTCAGAGGGAATAAGGTGATTTCCTTCCTCATTATGGACGACCTCCTCTATCAAGTGAGCCCTGATGAAAGCGACACCGATTCCCGCAGACTATGTGGACCCAGCTCCCAATTCCCTTAAATCCTGCAAACGGTTAGGATAGCTTATTTGCTGTGCACTTTAGTTATACGAAGACCGCTCAGAGATCTTCAACTATTTTTATTGGACTGGCGCAAACGACGACATTCTACAATATTCTCGTTCCTGCGACATTTTCCAAAAGACGACAATAAAGCGACGAGTCAGACCTGCCCCTTTGCAGAAGCGACCCCTAGTCTTCGAACCTTTGTCCCGAATAGCTATCGACCTAATCGGACCGATCCACCCCTTTCGATCGAAGGCCATAGTTAGGTTTTAACGTTGGTCGACCTTATCACTCGATTCCTCGAGGCTGTACCCCTCAAGAAAATCCATAGCATCTCCTGCGCCGAAGCCCTTATTTCCACCTTTTTCCGTGTGGGCCTGCCCAAAGAAATTCTCAAGGATTTTGGTGTTCAATTCACCTCCGAATTAATGGAGTACGCTAGTAAATTATTGATGATCAAACCCCTGTTTACCGCTCCTCTTCATCCGAGTGGAAATGCAATATGCAAAAGACTAAATGGAATCCTCAAGGTTATTCTCAGGAAGTTGTGTGCAGATCAGCCCACTGAATAGCTCCGCTTCATTTCGGTAGCCCTCTTTGCCTACCTTGAAATTCCCCATCGTACATTAGGTTTTGTCTTCTTTGAACTTTTATGTGATAAAAACATCAAAGGCCCCCTGAGTATACTAAAAGAACTTTATTCCAATCCGAAATTGGATAAAAAGATCCAGAATTCTTATTCGTATCTACTGGATTTAAGCAGGAGTCTGGAAAAGTGCGCCGAAATTGCTTTAAAAAAACGCCGACGTCAATTTTGATAAGTATAAGACATACTTCGATTGCAAGTCCAAAGAAAGGAAATTTAACACCGGAGAAAAAGTATTGCTTATCCTCCCCACGGACAACACCAAATTGTTGAGCCATTGGAAGGGCCCCTACCCCATTGTCGAGAAGCGTGGCCCCGTCGATTACTTTAGTAAAACTCCCTCGGGCAGATAACTTTTTCATATTAATATGCTCAAGCGGTACCACTGGCGCGTGAGAACCCACCATGGAATAGAGCTACCCCATGGAGCCCTTTTACGTAATACAAGTCGCCTTCTGCAGAACTTAAGATTGTTTGCCAACCTGCTTTCAGCTATTCTAAGAAAATAATCAATTCAAAAACGTTGACAAACCTACCACAGGCAATTATTCTTTCAAATCACCAATAGGGAATTCATTGTGAAAGGTGGAAGAGTTACAATGGGATCAACTGTTCGCTCCGAGCACAGATGGATCAGAAATTCCGATGACAAATGAAGTGTTGTCGGATTTGTCTTCCGAGTAGAAGTACCTTTTCCTCGTCCCCAAATCCAATCACAGCGGGAAAATTGATCCGCAAATGAAAACTTTGAATCTAGGACCAATTTCAAACTTGAAGTGGTTGACTTTAGCTTGTTGCCTTGGCACAACTGACCTCATACTTTTAAAGGTAAAGTTAAGAAAAACCTGCACTCTCTCATCTTCTACGTAGTCACCAACTACATTCATTGTTGGTTTGCGATCAAACTCAGTCATATATTTCTGACGCCGCTAATCACATTCTTTTCTAAATCAAATGGTTCCTCCTTCTTCCTCAATCAACGCGAGACTTGGTGTTCACTTGCTCCAAATCATGGAATAGCGCACCCAGAAAATCTGCTCGTCTCTCTCTCGTCTGGTGCGATGGGGTTTCTCCAAGGGAGGGATGTTGGTGACAAGACGGTGAAAAAATGAATTCCTTCTCCCGTTCACTTCAATGCGAACCTCACTGCTGAATTCATCGCTTGAGATTAAATTTCGATCTATGAGTATAACCTCTGGCGATCTCACTATCGCCGAACATCAGGATTTGACTGTCAGCAAATTTGAATTGCCATCTTCCAACCGACTCTCAATTGGTGTAGCGCTGGCTTCATGAATTAACAAGTGCATGCAGTAAAATGGCTGGTCATGATGAAAGAGATGGACATATTCACACGAGAATGGCTTCCAAAGAATTTTTTTCGAAAGCTCACATGAAAAACTATTTTGTGAAAATGATTAGTTAGTTACAATCCTTCTATTTCCCATAATGAAGGCGATGATATGCATTTCTCATTTTTTTTGTCCTTCTTGCGTTCATTTGATTTGATGTTCCATTAAAAAAGACTTGTTCATTGTTTGGAATTTAGTTATATTATCAAAACTTAATTTAGAGATAAGATTTAGTCGGAAAAAGGTAAGCCTTCTCGGTTTTTAAACCCTTATTCATTCACGTGACCAATGATGACTGGATTCATAAATGGAATAATATATTACTAAAAATAGCTCTATAGTTGAATTGGCCGGATGTAGGCTATTTTTTTCTTTTTCATTTTGCCATAAATTATTGTGACCGATTTTTTTTACGACAACCTTTTATCTTTGAAATAGTCCGATTTCATTTCCCCCTAATGCAAAGTCTTACCCAACTTTCAAAAGACACTGGTCAAACAGTCTGAAGCCAAGAGACCAGACAGATAGACTTCCATCATCATTCATCTGCTTGGGGAGCTAGAGGGACTGCCATTCCCGCATATGAATGAATATTTCTTCGGAAACACTTATTTTCCCACCGTGCTGGGGTGGGATTCGAACCAAGCACACTGAGGCAGCGGGCTACCGCTTTGATCTCAACTAAAGCGAGCCTTTAACATATTACGAATCACATCTATCGAATACAAAGTTAGCTTTGGATAAAAAACTGTGCCAGCGGATTAATGAATATAAGAGGGTTTATATAATAAAAGCGCAAGGCTTCTAGTCCTATTAAATGGTCTTATAAATTGTAGAAAAAGATGGCCACAGGTTTAGAGATGTCTTTTAAATTTGTCTTTTTGAAGGTAACTTCTGATTTAGCGGATACATTTCTAAAATTGTAAAGGTCTTTTAAAGGTTTTCTTTTCCTTTCTTTAAGTGAATATAAGGCTGAAGGATTTGCCTATTATGAAAGTACGGAGAAATAATCTTTTACATTAAAATCACCCATTTCCTACTCGCAAACCATTTTCTTTGTGTACTCATTTCCTATTTACTGTGTATGGTTATTGTCTGTAATTTTTCGAGACTGTGCATTTCTTTTATTCTCCAGCTCAATTTTATCCTTTGAAACCGTGAAAGGCTCAGTAAGAATTGTTCTTTGTGTTTGTTAAGCAGAGTTAAAGGCTCTTGCGTCACGTTCGCTGAGGGATAAATTTCCGAGTGCTTATACGGAAAATTTTTGGAGGGGTTTCAAATGGCAGGACGAAGCCCTTGGACTAACCGGCAAGGATCTTTTGTCATACATACAATTACAAGAGAGAGTCGAGAGAGCGGAAAGGAGAGACAGAGAAGAGCGAGAGAGAGAGAGAGAGAGAGTGAGAGAAAGAGAGAAAGCGAGATAAAGAAAAAAAGAGAAAGAATCTGCCAACATGAATTGGGAGATGAGTAGAGCGAGAATCCAGACGCTCTCCATCAACTCGCGAAATGACGTTCCGCAAACTGCTTCGGTAAAGCTCTTAGTTTACAAGAAAGGTAAAGATTTGGAGTCTAGTTAACACATTTCGAGAAAATATTCGAAGTTAACAACTGGGATATCGAAGCCGACGGATTCGCCAAACTCCTGCCGTTGCTAAGTTCCAAGCTCCGAGATATTTTCTTATCCCTCCCATCGAGGGCGACAATCGTTTATTCGACGTATAACATGATCCCAGATTTGTACCGCGCAAAATTTCGCCACGCCCGTATTCAACAGAATCAAACTTTTCATCATATTGGTTATACGCTTCAGAGGCACTTCAATTTTTGGCTCTATTCGATTAAAGTTTCCTACGATTATGAAGCGCTAGTCGATTTCGCCATGGAGGACCAGCTTTTAGCTTCGCTCTCTTCCAAAATTAGATCGTTTGCGAAGGACCGTAAGTGTTACACCTTCAAAGAATGCATCGAAGAAGCCGATGTATTCAAGCGAGCCATAACTGATACCGTAAGGAAGGAAGAAAGACTGAACCGTCGTTCCCTAAGGCAAAAGGTGGCGAACCACAATTTCCTTCCTGTGACCCAAGTAAGCTTGTGAAAGTAACTGGCCGCTAGAATCCCAGAAACTTCTTTTCTTCTCGACGTTAGGACATTAAACCTTTCTTATAAAATCTCCCAAAGTCATCCTTCCCCAGGAAGCCTATTGTGTGATTCTCGTAGGGAATTGAAGGTAATGTGAGCACCGACTGCCTTCAGAACTCTCAATTTCGTAACAGTTCTCGCAACCAAGTGCACCAAATTAGTGCTACCCCGCGCCACCAGCGTCGCAAACTGAACAGTCTTCCTCTTCGTCTGTCTCTACTGCCGCTGGCGACCATGTTAATTTCTTGTTTAAAAAAAGCTCCCCTGATGGCTTAAAGTTTGAGAGCGGAACAGTAAACAGCTGCCGAGCTTTGACTCTTGTCCGAGATACAAGGTGTACTTGTATAATAGTGTAGGACAAGCAACTTTCCCTGGTAGCAAGAACCATGTCAAATTTGCGGTAGTACATGACTACATGGGACGTGCAAACCGCCTGAATATCGTGAAATATTTCATCGAGAGTGCCTACTTTACCGGCTGGGCTGAGGTAGTGGCAACTTCAATGAAATTTTGCGCTGTTCTGATTCGGCGCTGCCCCCGGGTTTCTTCCACTTCTGTGGCTCTACCCGTCCTCACGCGATCTCAGAAGAAAAAAACAAAGACGCCCGTCCCCTTCGAGTTTAACAGCGTTATGAATGATGAATTCGCGAAGAATAAAAAAGATTATCATTCACTCCATCCTCTCTGGACCAAAACCCAGAATTAGGTACAAGAATCCACTTGTGGAAACAAAGTCTTTTCATACATCGTGAAGGACGACCTTTCGTACCGCGCTTGCTAGGAAAGTAATAGTTCCTGGGACTATTCATTTTGCATTCCCAACTCCCATGTCCCGATCATCTTAAATACTGCCCATGGCAGTTTATTCTTCGGACATTTCCGCCACCCTAGGACAGTTCAGAGAATTTATAATTATTTTTATTGGCCCAGTGCTGCAGATGATATTTCGAGTTATTGCCGATCATGCTAAATAGGTCAGAAGACAGCCGCGAAAGGACATGTCAAACCCACTCTGCTGCAGAAGGGATCCAAAATTTCGGAACCCTTCGCCCCTAGGGCAAACCATCAATTGGCCAGCAGGAGGAAAAATTCCGCGCAATTGTGGATATGCCACTTCCAACCAATAAGATGGCCTTGAGATCGTTCATTGGATCTGCTTCATTCTACCGCCGCTTTATCCACAATTTTGCTTCGCTCTCTGCTCCTCTGTGCAACTTGCTAAAGACAAAGTCTCCGAACACCTTGTCCGGACTCCGTTAACTGTCGCGTATTTCAATAAGCTTAAGGGAAAATTAGCGTCAACCCCTATTTTCCAGCTTCCTAACCTTAACAATCCTTTCGGTATTAGAACAGACTCGAGGAACGAAGGAATAGGCTGCCTCCTACTCCAATGTGGTGAGAATTGTGAAAGCTTCCACGTTGCGTACGCGAGTCATAAGCTACTTCCTCGGGAAAGTATTATGCCGTCTTTGAACGAAAGGCCATTACCATCATATCGGACGAACAAAAATATAGGATGCACCTCTTAGGTAAAGAATTCCTCATTGAGACCGATCACAAGCCGCTCTCATATTTGCGAAATGTAAAAAAAATGGTGGTAAACTTAATCGCTAGAGCTCATTCCTACAGGAATTTAAATTTAAGATTGTATATATCAAAGGCTAAGAGAATTGTGGCGCAGTTAGCCTGAGTACAAGCCCCCTACTCTCTGACCTATGCTAATCTAAAAGAAATTTTATAAATTTTGTGATTGATTGTTCTTTTCTTTTGGCATGTTTGTATATAAATAATAGTAGATGTTTCTGTTCGCAAACATAGAATGATAAAGTAACCCTTTGTATTGTACGGCTCAATGGATTTTCTTGTAATATATACTTCCCTCTTAATTTGCTTCTGTATCACTAATTATTTTTGTGTGTGTTATTTGCTTGTATAGTTCTAGGTCGTTAGTGACCTGAGGTGAGTTACCCTCTGTTTGAAACTAACTTTACTCCTTGTAAGTTAATATTCTATTTGCCCAGTATAAATTCATTTAATCTTATTTGTGTTCCTGGATACTCGTTGCATTTAAATAATAAATTGTATGTTCGTATATTGGCTCAACAGCAGCCGCTTGAAGGCTGACGATTGAGCTTATCTATTCGCGCCCGGTAATTCTTAATCCGATCCCTGTAAATATTAAGTATCCGTTTGCAATCTTTTGCATTTGTATATATCGTATACCTATTGTATTATTAAAGATTATTTTGGTACCCTCCTTTCCATAACCCCAGAGTCCCACAAATTTCCTTATTATATGTACTAACGGCCAATTGCAATTTATTCTGTAGATAAATTCTTCCACGCAATAGATTGGGAATCCCATTCTCTTAACACTTCCCTCGTCTGCTGCTGCTGGAAGACGAGCGAATGTCACTCAATTAACCTAAACCACCCACTCCAACTAAATATAATATACATACATATATATATATATATATATATATATATATATATATATTCATACCTCCATCAATAATTATAGGCCAAATAGTTTCTGCCTGGTTTAAGGGGTGGTTTAATTGAGACCAAAGCAGTTGCTCACTGCCTCACTGTGTTTGGTTCGAAGCTCACCGCTGCACGGAATTTTTCGAATTAGGAAATAACTTTTTCCGAAGAAAAAATTATCAAATTATCCTGTTTTTCTGTTTCTCATGGTTTGCTCGATTCATTTCATATTTTTTTCGCGCTTATGAAAGAATTTTACATATATATATATAATAAGTCACCAATAACGTTTTAGTGAATGCGGTTAGGTAAGAGTAATAATAAATATCCCTTACTCCGCTGGAAAAGTCGCCTGGAGTTTTTCAACCCTTTTCATGAGTGTTATATCAATTTCTCTAAAAATATATATTTTACGAAGCCTTTTGTATGATCTAAGTTTAAGGGCAAAGTTCCACGGGGTAAATTCGCATTTTTCCTTTTTCTGTTGAAGTTAAACCTTAGCTTATACCAAAAGCTTCTTGAAATTTCTCTTTTCAGAGAAAGGGATGGTTGCCTTGTCGTATATGTAACGCTCCTGGACAGTTTTGAGGAACTCTAGGAGACTTCTCTAGCAGATTAAGGGATTCTCATTATTACCCTTACCTAACTGAATATAAATATTTATATATATATATATATATATATATATATATATATATATATATATATATTTTTTTTTCTTGGTCAAAAGTCTAAGACACCCAATGAAGTCATACATTGAATGTAATTATAATTTTGTGCTAAATACATTTAATGTATGTGTATATCTATATATATTAATTTATTTCTAAATATTTTGGACTTCGTTGGACTGTTCACACATTTCTGAGCTTAGAATTTTTCATACATTTCCCTTTTATTTTAATCATGTTACTTCTTATTGCTTTACCAAACCCTCTCCACAAGTAATTTATTGGAACTAACTCGGCGATCTGTAATGGGTATTCCATTAGGGTCATCCACATATCTTTATTACTTGATCTTTCACATGCAATTTCAACATGGATAGAGCTAAATAATGTTAAAAAATTGTGGTATAACTTGTGGAGTACATTCCTCCATGGCATAAAAGCATCTTCCTTGGTCCTGATAAGGACATGCAAGGCCATAACATGATAGAGCTTCCTCCATGCTTCACAGTTCGTAGAACAGAAGCAGAGTGAAATGCCTCACCAAATCTTCGTCTCATGAAGAAAGGTACAATATTGTGACAAAAGCTTATTATATTTTATAATAACAACTGCTATTCTCTCAGCAGATAACTTAAGACCATTTTTCTTGTGTAAAATATTTTGACTTTCTTTCATCTGAAAACATTTATTTCTCTTGACTTCTGATACCGATGCATTGTCTTTTACCTTGCTTTCATTTAGTCCATAATATTCAAGTCTCCATCTAACTGTTCTGAGTGATAATTTTGAGTTTAAATCTTCATTGAACTCTCCATCAATTTCAGAGCTTGTAGTGAATCCCAGAATATACCATGTCTTCTCTATGTGTTGTATGAGATTTTTATACACTTCTTTTTCTGGATACAAAGCTCTTTTCCTCATGCAAACGTTTTATAATGATTTGAAGAACATACCGAGAACATTTTATTTTTTTAAAGTGATTTATAGGTGTGATAATCTTTGGTTTTGGAAAAGTTGGATTTGGGCGTTCTGTGATTTTGTAAGTTTTTAATTTTACTTAAATAACTTATTTGTAAAGATATTGAATGCACATTACTTAGAAATTTAAGCTGAAACATAGAAAGATATAATGGTTTACATTTGATAACATACTAGGTAATTTAAATATATTATCAAAATATTCCAACATATTTGCAAAGTTCACATTATTATCATACATATATGTATATGAATAATATGAATCTCGGCTAAAATACATTATATATGGTTTAGTGTTCGTTTTGCCTACTTTTGTTCTTCTGATCATCGAAAGTCAACTACCCCAAAATCTCTATCATTCTGCTGTATTATCCATAGGCATTGGATCTTACCTACTCTACCAGAAGTTTTAATAGAAATTAATGTCTTGTTCACTCATGTTTGTGTCAACTCTTCCATTTTTTTATAATAGAATACAGATTCTATTTTAGAAAAAAACACTTGACAGGGTAAAATGGGTGGTGGAGTTGGCATATTTGTATTAAAAAGGTGTTCTAAAATCACTATGAAATAACTAAGAAAATTTAGTGCAACTGAATATATGGAAGTTAGCCTGGTGTGCCAAAATCGTTTGATTACCTTCGTGGTAATTTACAGACCACCAGGACCAAGTAAACTTGTTTTCATTGATGAGCTTAAATTATATTTAGAGACAATGGAAGGTGATTTAAAGAACATTTATGTGTTGGGTAATTTTAACTTGTGGTTGGATGATGTTAATGATACATTTTCTAAAGGGTTTATTGTAATACTGGATGGATTACACTTTAAGAACAAGGTAATTGAAGTGACATCTAGATCAGGACATATTTTGGATTTAGTAATATGTGATAAGGAGCTGAAGTTAATATATCATATTGAAGTAGAGCCTGAGTTTTCTTTATCACCGTTTCATAAACCGATCCTATTCAAATTGAATATTTTAGAAAGGCGACAAAATAAGAAAAGGGTTTTGTTTAGAATTAAGACAAATTTTAATCCAAATGTGTTGGTTGATGTGATATAATGGTAATTGACCGTCTCAGTTGTCTTTTTGAACTCTTTTAAGAATAATATGGAAAGTAAATATACTAAAATGTGTCCGTATATAGAAAGATATAGTTGAAAGAGAATTTAATCTATGGTATAATTCTGAAATAAAGAATGCTAAAAAACTTAGGAGACGGAAAGAGAGGAAAAGGAGAAGACTAAAAACAGAAGAATCTAAAAATGAATATACCTATGCAAGGAAATATGTAAATACATTAATAATGAAATCTAAAGTTACTTACTACAGACAAAAAATAATTGCTGCTAGTACAAATATGAATAAGCTTTATTCTCTGTTTAATTCTTTAACCTGCTATAAAAAACAAAGTAAATTGCCGGAAGGATATTCTGAAGAAATACTTGCCAAAACTTTTTTGAAACACTTTAACGAAAAAATATCACATTTTATAACTAATTTTGGTAATGAAGCAAGTCATTGTGGGTTTGTCCTACAAGATGCCCCATACGTAAGGTTAACCAAATTTGCCTAGGTAGATGTCACAGTGATAGACAGTATTGTGAAAAGAGTAAATAAAACCTATTGCAAAGTAGACCCTATCCTGGTCTCTGATCTAATATTTTGATTGCTGAGAGGTTTGCGGACTTTGTATATATTTTTTCAAAGATTGGAAATTTTAGTATTGCTGAGAAAAAAAACCGGAAAGTGAAAAGTTAGCTATAGTTAAGCCAACATTGAAAGGTTCATTAGACCATAAATCAGCTTCTGCAGTCCTATAGACCAGTGTCAAATCTGTCATTTGTCTTAAAGATAATTTAAAATGTTATTTTAGGTCAATTAGTGGATCATTTTAATAGGATAAATATTTTGCCTGATAGTTAATCTGCTTATCGGAGACTGTATTGTACAGAGGGTGCTCTATGAGCTGTCATTAGTGAATCTTTGGACATGTTGAACAATGGAGAGTGTAGTATATTTATTCTCTTAGATTTGAGTGTAGCCTTTGACACTGTTTTTCATAGACTGTTATTCGTAGACTTGGGATGTATAGGTGTGGTTGATGATGCTCTTGAATATTTTAAGTCGTACGTTGAAAATAGAAGTTTCTGTGTTTAGGTGAAAAATACACTTTCTGATACTGAACCTATTGTTCGAGAAGTGCACCGAGGAAGTGTATTGGGTCCCGTTCTCTTTCGTATTTATCCAATAGAATTTTCATATATTTTAGAGAACCATGGTGGTAGTTTTAAGATCTTTGCTGATGATACGCAATTTTATTTTTCTATATGTAATATTTTAAACACTGAGAAAAACCTGTGAAGGATCATAAAAGACATTAAGAAGTGGATGAGGTCTGAGTGGTTAAAGTTAAATGAAGATAAGGCAGAGTGTATAATTTTGGTTCACAGACAAATATTCGAAAATTTGGAGTTAGCCAGAATATGAAAATAAATAGTACTGAGGTGAAAATAACTGACAGTGTGAAAAACTTAGGAGTAATCATTGATATACATTTAACATTTGAATATCATATTAATAAAGTTTATAAAATCGCTAATTATCACTTAAGAAAAATTGCTTTTTTAAAGAAGTACCTAGATCAAAATTCGGTGAAAGTGTTTATGCATAATTTTGTTATATATAGAGTTGATTACTGTATTTAACTTTTAATAATCAACCTAAATATCGATTAAGAAGGTTACAAAATATTATTAATAGAGCTGCTAGAATAATTAAAGGTATCTCTCCATATGATAGGATCACTCCAGTACTGATCGATCTTCATTGGCTTCCTATTAGGCCTAGAATTATATTTAAGATATGTACACTGACCTATCTTGCCTTGAATGAGGGTAGGCCACTGTATCTATGGGATTTACTTAAGGATTATGTGACTGGTTTTAATATAGCTGTAAGATGTGCAACAGATAGACACAGGTTAGTAGAACTAGATTTAATGCTAGTGTTGGCTCAAGGGCTTTTAAATTTTCTGCTCCAAGACTGTACAACAAGTTACCTGAACATGTGGAAATTAGTCAAAATGCAAACATTTTTAAAAAGACTTCAAAAATTTTCATTTAAAGATTTCTATGACTTGGAGGAAAAACTCTTAGGGAAGAGTATGGCATAAAGTGAACTTTTAAGCTGTTATTTTACTGTAGCAATTTACTAACAGCTGTTTGTATGTGATGATGTAAACTGTGGACGCGCCTCTGAGCAACGCTATATGCAATGGATTTAAGGGCCTGATATAAATATACCCAGATGTAAATGTAAGATAAGTGATCGTCCACTTTAAAAAACGAGTTAAAGCTAATTAACAAATGGTTCTAGACTTTGAAAGTGAAGAACATTTTCCCGTATAAAATAACAATTTTGCCGTGGTTGAAACTACTCTAGCCAAGATATTTCGGAAGAGAATTTCTAAATTTAGTTTAACATATACAATTATTGAAACAAAACTATGTACAAATGATATACCTATAATCTCCATAACCTTTTCTATTAAGTCTGAGTTTCATTCCTCCGATCTCTGCATTTGTTTTACTGGCTTTGAGTGGATCTTGCAGCATTCGCCAGTTAGCTCTTATCAATTTCAGCATCGTTTGTTTCCTCAATTAGCTCTGTTCCACATGCAGGAAAAGGATGTTAAGGGATATGAAGGAAAGAAAGATCATTTCATCGACTATATGAAAGAAACCAGGCTCATTTGAGTTGTAAAATAGTGAAAAATATTTAAAAACAGAGTTTTAATTCATCCAGAAAAGTGATACGTTTTTATTCTATTGGAAAGAAAATCTTAAAGAAGATTATCGGTAAGAGAGAGAACCTGCGATTTCTAGTAATTTATTTTTATTATATATGGCCCGAATGAAGTTTTGATAAATTGGCCTGAAATTAGTTGTAATACCAGGCTTCTCATATATATGTATTGGTGTAATTACTTACTGTGCCTTATGATTAATTCCAGTGCTGATTTCCTTTTTTTATTATTTTACTGCTTCAAATCTTGTCATATATATATTGTACTGAGGACTTACAATAATATGCTATGGGCTCAAACCACTACTTATTTGGCATCTTCCGATATAAGATGGGTAAGAATGGTTGGTTGTTTCCAAACAGTTTCTCTAAATAGGCGAGCTAATGGTACCGTAATTCAGTGAAAAATTATATACATGCAAATTTATAGAACACCTGCATATTTCTTCAATTCATCCAAAAGGAATAGTTCAATAAGAATATATTTATGAGCACAGTTAAATTCACAGTTACTCACATCAACAGTTCACAAAATATACGGAAAACACCAGTGAACAAACTAAATTAAGTGGTGACTACGAAAATTCGTGGAAGAGAAAATAACGGTAGAGGAAAGGAAAAAGAGAAGGAAATGATTAAAGTTTGCATTTCGGCATTTTTATTTATACAATGCTACGAATGCAGAAGCTGGGGTGGCCATACATAAATGTTTCTGAAGAAAAGAGCAACAGAATACGACCTCGCTGATTTTCAGTCTACTTTTTGATGAGCAAAATTATGTTCAATCTGCACTCCAATCAAATTCCTCGTAGTTCTAACCTGTGTGATTTAATACAGGAGGACCTAAAAATCTATCCAGTATAAAAGACTTTACTCATTTGGAAATAATTAATCAGTGATTTCTTTTTGTTTCTCTGATCGAAGCAAACTTTTTCTATTTTTCTGAGTTGTTAATTAAAAAAAAATCCGTTTTTTGGATATAACTATTATGGGAGTCAGTTAAGTTCTAATCTTTTGGGAGACGAGTATTTACATAAAGACTTACACTAATGCTTCCCTTCAATGGTAATTTGGCATTAATGGGTCGGATGATAGTAAATCGCACCTAAATTTCCTGTTTGAACCTCTCTTGCTTTATCTAATATATATCTCTATTTTCTCCGAGTTCGATGTCGTTTTGTTTATTTTAAGATAAGTTTATATATATATATATATATATATATATATATATATATATATAAATATATGGAAAAACCTCTTTAGAGTGATGCATACGGTTGACTTTTTTACTTATCAATGGAAAGAGAGATGCCTACCTTGAAACTAAGGATAGTTCTTGATAGTGATATACGATTGCTGTTACTATAAATAATACTTTAATAAAAAATTTAGAATTCCAGTTCATTTCTCGTATCTAGGACAAAACTATCGAAATTTTCTAGGTGAGATGCCCTCGTATAAATTCGCTTTATTTCTTAATATATATATAAATTCAAATGAGGTAGAGAAATAGGTAGATATTTCCCAAACAAAGAAGGACAGACCAAATTTAAGGATAGAGAGTATAACTTTTTATTGTGTTTTGAATATGTGCACAGGTCTCTTAACTTCCGCAAATTATTTAACTGTAACTCTTCCTCTACCTATAAATATAGATGATGCTTGTCATGTAGTGAGCTCCCCAAAATTCTTGTCCTACTAGCGCGACCACTACTATAATGCAGTAAGGTGTAGGTGGACTGGTAAGCTATTTTCGGACAATAGCTGAGTTTAACCTGTAAAAGAAAAAGAGTATGTGTGAGAGAAAGTGAATGTAGAGTGATCAATTGTGAATCTTTGTGAGGAGAAAAAATGTGTGATATTAATTTTGATTGGGGAATTTCATGATGCAATGGTTTGGTATGAATGTGAGAGCTCAAGAACTATGGGTGTAAAGATTCGATATGTAAGAGTGGATGAAATTTAGATTGCGTATTTGTTGCTTGTTGTAGAGGCTATAAATAAAAAAAATAAGTGACAGGATGAGAGAAGAAATAAGTGAAGATGTAAGTTCGACCGAAGCGAGTGATAATTATTACATAGTGTGGTAGTGTTCTGTTCTGTAAAAACGTGATCAGTGAACACTTCTTTCAACATAAGGTTTTGCATTAACACACATGAGTTTGGAAAATAAAAGAAGGAAAATGTAATAGTATTTATGATTGATTTTAGGTTAGTAAGAAATAATTTGCCTCTAGATATATTCGATTTGAAATATATAACGTATTGGTATGGCAAAATCAAACATATTATCGTGTTGTCTAACGTTATATTTGTTGCTTTATGGTTGATAAGATGTGAAACAATTGGATAGAGTAAAGAATCTAATGGTAAGGCAATGATTGCAGATAGAAATTAAGCAAAGGTGAGATAGAATGAGAGCAAGAGAAAGGGGAATAAGTAAGAAATGCTTGGCGGAAGATATATATGTGTGAACATGGAAGAAGAAGAGGTAAAGAATAAATTTAAGAGAAAGTGGAACACTCATTGGTCGGACAATGATGTGGAATGAAATAACGAGGGTCCCTACAGATGCTTAATAGTTCAGATGACATGCGTGAGAGATGCAAATTACTGCAGAAAAAGAGGAGAAAAGAAAAGTTAACCGACTTATTTAGCTGAGTAAAAATAAGCAGCAAATATAAAAATTTTGAAGTAAGATGAATAAGGATTAGGATAGAATGAGGAAAACTTTCTAGAAGAAACTGATAAAGGCGGGAAACCATGAGCAAAATATTTGTGACAATTACATTCTTCTTTTAACTTCGTGTAATAAAAACTCAAATTTAGTAATCTAATCCAGTGGTTCCAAACTTTTTTAGTTCATGCCCCCCCTTGAAATCTTTAATATTTCTATGCCCCCCTTAGCATTCTTAGCAGGGGAAAATAGTACTTCAATATTATAATAACTTCCATAAAAATATGTGTACATTAATTGTACATATATTCTCCTTTATTCTAATATACTAAAAGAAAAAAATATTTTGTGGGTTTAATCAAAGAACCATTTAAGATCATACGATATTTCTCTGATATAGCAGCAAAACGAAAAACTTCCCTGGATACCGAGAAAAGAAGTAACCCCTTCTATAATGATTATCTTTTGACTTCAAGAAAATAGAATCCTTTAGCAAAATGAAAACAAATATATCATATTAGCTTTCTTTGGGTGTGTTTTTCAATGAGATCCTTGTTGCTGATAGAGTTGCGCAAGTTATTCAACGTCAGGGTCCATGGTTGTTAGAGACAGATGAAGATCACCTCTAGTTACAATTTCTAAGCGGTCCTGACCATTGATAGTAGCTGAGAAACTCGGTTAAAACGTGACTCAACTAGGTAAGACTTTGGAAAGGCAATGAAATATAATTTTACTGCCTGCCAAATCAATGGGAATTTGATTGCAATTTCACTACTTTTCCATAAGTTATTAAGGCTATGTTTAAATTTAGCCTAAGCAGTTTGATTACTCTGCAATTCAATGAGGCTTTCTTGCAGTATGGTTGTCAACATCAGTGGCATTTGTCTTAAATGAGTTTCCTCTCCAACTTGGAATGTTCATTTCCAAGAGATCTTTGAACCCTAATTTCCATATCATTGTGCAATTTTTTCACGTGATTAATGTACACTAAAATATTATACTCACGCAGCTCCTCTACAAGAGGCTGATTGCCTCTGTGGAAGTTAAAATATTTGTATTTTTACCTTGTAGATGTTTGTTCAGCATGTTTATCTTTTCAATTATATCGAAAACGTAAAATATGTCACATTGGCAGCTATGATTTCTTCTCCAAGCGCCTCACCGTTCAAATATGGTACAACACTCTCCCAGAGATTAACGAAGTGACGCAGGCAGTTACGCTTAGAAATATATCTCATCTCTGTTTGCCAAAGTAAATGTTTAAGCTCTTCTTCATTGTTTGCACAGAGTTTGTAGAAAAAACGTTCTTGAAGTGGATTTGACTTGATAAGGTTGGTAGCCTTCATTACACTATCAAGAGCATACATAATTCAGGCGTCCTCCCAAACTTTTGCAATAAAATGTCGACGATGAACCACGCAGTGTATGCAAAAAACATTAGGTACAGTTTATTTTAGATATGCAATGAAGCCCCTGTATTTGCCTACCTTAGCAGCGGCACTATCACTTGCGCAAGCTATAATGTTACCCATTGGAATATTCTTTTATTGAAAATTGACCAATACTTCTTTGAAATTGTTTCCCCTTTAGTATCCGTCACAAGACTGCGAGAAAAATAATTACAACAAGAGAAAGAGAGAGTGATACAAACATGGTTGATCGAAAGGTTAGTTTATCGCCTCAAATTTATTCCTGTTAAGAAAGAGTGGGATGATGTGTGTGAACAGTTTGATAGCCACGTGATTCCTATCATCTCCTTCTGTTTCCCCTTTAATCCAAATAGCATGTGCCGAGAAACATGAATTGAATCAAACAAAATTAGGCAAAAAAGACGTCTTAGATTTGAATAAAGATATTAAACTAGTAAAAAGGAAAGATTAATATAACTAATTACATATTTGATCAAAGGAGAGAACGGATCAAATTGCCGCAAACTGAAAAAAAATCCGAAAATAACATTACAATTTTTGTATTTTCTCCACACGAATAAGTGTCGTTCCCTAAATGTGCCAAACTTATTTGAAGTATTAAGAGAGGTTTGCACTCCAAATTCCATCATTTCTTACCTGCTTCAAGATAATTGTTATGGGCTTTGCTTACCTGTTTGAGGGTTGATGAAGCCTTGTGAATATATGGCTGTGTAGCTTTCCCTTCCCATAAAAGCAACCGAGCAGGGATCCGCCTTCATCTCACTCTTGGCTGAAATGTTTGCACGATCAGATTGAATGAGCTTTTATTACGATGGGAGTTTATATTTCCGAAAGCGACTTCAAATGAAATTACGAGTAATGTGGGTTGTAAAAGTTATTTTTATTACACCTTAAAATGTGTTTAATTCATAAGGCCTTCTTGATTGTACACTTTAGGATTATCGGTAACCTTTCGCAAGTAACAAGTGGGAAGAGAACCAATTTTTTAAATTTATGTATACTTAATGAGAAGCACAATAGATACATAATTAGTGCAAACTATACCAAAACGTAGCTTAGATTTGGAGAGTTTAAATCATTCGTCTTGTCTGCGTGCGCTAAGTATTTAGTAAACAGGGAAAGTACACACTATTACTTTCTGCCAATTGAACTCATCTCTCCATGATTTAACCTTCTCTCACTCCTGGTGTTCTGGCAATGTAAAAATGTGCTGGATACCTAATGACCTAATAAATTCGAGGAGGTCGCTAGAACAGAAATTGCTTACATTATTTGAAAAGCTCATTTTAGGCTTCGCAAATCTAGAGATCTAAGAGTTAAAATTAGGTGGATGGATTTTCATGATTATAAATAGTAGAATGGATAATCTTCTATTCATTTAGTTTGTAGATAAATTTGAGATAGAGAAGAGATAGTTGAAACTATAATAATTGAAGATAAATACCTGAACTATCGATATCAATGGCAGAATATTGAGTGTCAATATTTGTTTATAAGTTGTCGCTGGGAATTTGCTCGTAGGTACCGGCAGGATATGCAAATAGCCACAAAATAATTGATATCATTATTCTTTGAAAGCCATACAAAATATAATCTTCCGAGTATAAGATTTGTTCTAATCAAAATTGTCCTAGTTATTATAAGGAGATTTGAAGCCTTGCTATTTTAAAGTCTGAAAAAATAGCACAAGAATATAATCCAAAGAATATTCAATTATAATAATCTAATATAAATTTTAGAGAATTAAGTAACTCTACGTACAGTATTAAGTGCAAAATATATGGCTTGATTGACCAGTTTAACTGCTGATGGCTAAGTGCCTCGCTTCTCCTCTCTCTTATGCGCATCCAAGCCAAGCAACATTGGCCGAAGAGCATGAATCCCGTCAAAAAGATGCGAGCCAGAGAGGTTACAAAAATTATATTACCAAATTTTTATCAGTTTCACACGAATATAAGGGCATCCACATAAACCATAACCTGTTAAGGATAGAGAGAGAAGTTTTGGGTCCAAAGCATGTGATTATTTTTTCAGTTTTGAATGTATTGCTGTGTGGCTTCGTTTTTAGCAAATCGCTACCCACAACTCAGACATATCATTCATATCGCTGTCAATGGGCGGATGCTATTCGTTCGAATGATGACTGTCTCAGGACAAAATAAACTAATGTTTCTATGTTGTTTAAATAAATTCTTCAACTTTGGCTTACTCTGACTTCATAACATTTTTTATGGAACTTAATGGGAAAGAATGTGTGATTAAGCGAAAGTCACGCAGTGGCAATCAAACCAGGGAGCGGGGAAAGCAAGATAATATAATCTTTCCAACAGTAATCTTTTCAAAAGTCAATAAATATTCTGAAAAGATATTAAAGATATAAAAATATAGAAAAAAAGTAAGGATAAGAATTAAAAAAATACATAAAATTCATATTAAAATGAATAAATTCCTCGAAAAGTAGAAAATGTATCTATAGAACATCCATCTCTTAACCCTTTGCCCTCTGCCAGGATAATTCCAATAGGCGTGCTGTGTACTGCAGATATTCATTTTTTAAATATAACTATTTACTATTGTTTCTATCCGCCTAGTTAGTTTTTACACTGCAGTGATTATAAAAATATGTTTATCACTTTGAAAATGCGCTCATTTCGTATACAAAGGCACTTTGAAAGTTCGCGAATTTTTCTTTCACATCCGTGACAAATACGAAATATTCCGTCATAATAATATTATTATAAAATTTAATTGGCTTTTTCCATCTTTCAGAGTAAAATTTGCAATAAATAATTAATATAAAGCCTTTTATAATCAAATTCAATGTTTTAAAAAGTAGTAAAATATCGAGGCACACATTCGAACACATGGACAGCGCGCAAAAAATTAACAGCTGAGAAAGGAATGTCGTGATATTTACTGACCTCACTCCCATTTTATTTCTTTCTTTATTTTATGAGTTACTTACATAATCTTATTTTTATTCCTAAAAATTTAATATCTATCTTTTCCTTCACTTATTGTAGATCTAAAAGGCTTTCTATAACGTGGATAAAATAAATATTTGTAAGCAACCTGACATTTCGTTTAGAACACACAATTTTGGGCATAATATATTGTTGCATTGCATTGATTCCTCCTCCCCCTTCTTTATTTTAAAAAAAAATTAGGCATGTTCTTTCTATTCAGAAGAAATGTTCCACTCTTACAATTAAATGCACAACACAAACGTCTTTACTCCAAAAGAGTACTCAAAAGCATCTCAATTTTGTACGCATCCGTTTTTTTTAGGTTGAACGGTGTCATTCTCTTTGTATGAATTTATTTGCTTCAAAACATTATAATAGGCATCAGTTTGGTTACCATTATATTTATCAAGTCTTCGTCGATAAATCCTTCAAAAATAATCTATTTCTTTTAAATTCTGCGTAATAAATGAAGAGGCAGTCAAACCCGATTGTGAAGATTCAAACATAGAGAATGAAGGCATAGACCGAAAGCCAAAGACTGGCTGCCTCGTCCGTTTGCGTGGTAATCAGCATGCTGAATATAATCCTATTCCGTCGTATTGATAATATTGTGAAATTTTAATAGCTCTTTGCATTCTTACAAACATATTTTGTAATAAAATATATCAAGCATTTTATCTTAAAGTAAAATTTAATGCTTTTAAAAGTAGTAAAAATAAAAGCACACTTTCGAACGCGTGGAAGCACATCAAAATATTCCGTATCAGCAGAGAGAAGAAATTGTGGTTTGAGGGCCTCCTTTACATTTACTTCCCTTCTCTATTCTACCAGTAGCCTATATAATTTTATTTTTAAGTGCATATTTTTTTTATATTTTCACTAGCTAATTAATATTTAAAATGCTTTCTATAGCGAGGATAAAAGAATATATATATTAAAACTGTATTTATTTACAATTCAAATAGTTATGTAAATTGAACTAGAAATCTTTTTCTGTATGATGCTTTTTAAAACAAGCGTGAACATATAATGGTATTTCACATTCACCACAGATATAATTTGTTCCCCTTTTTCAAATGACTACCAACATCAATAAGGGCGATGCTCAATTACCAATATGTCTAATATCAGAAATTCGATCTTTTTTATATTTATCTCCATTAGAGTAATCACACTGTTTGAAAAATCCCAAATCGTTTTGTTTCTCTCTTTCGTTTTCTCCTTGTATATATAATAAGCGTTTAGAATATGTAGATAAGTCAACAAGATGGAAGAAAAATTTCTTATACCATCTAATAGGTTTACGCACACACTCTATACCACTTATCAGCATATAACTCTTATCAACTATTCGCATTTTTTTGTTGTACTCAATCACACATTTAGGTTTCAAAATAATGTTATCATCTCTATCCCTTTTCCCGCTGTCACACTTTTTATCATCAAGCACACTTGTAAGCAACTGTATATTTCGTTTATCATACCATTTTACACATTATATATTTTGCATTGCATCGATTCAACCTTCCCCTTCTTCAAATTTTAAATTTAGTCATGTGCTTTCTATTGGAACAAACTATTCCACAAGCCTTAATCTTATTTTCTAGTAATTTTGCAAAGTGATTAGGGCTTTTGTACCAATTTTCAACAAAAAGAACATGGCTCTTATTCAAATTTGATTCAAGGAGTGTCATCACAACTACGCGCGTCACACTTACTCCATTGTCGATAGTAATTTCTGTACCTGTTCCAATATAAATGATCAAATCTATTACGTAACCAGTCTTACAATCGCACAATACAAACGTTTTTACGCGGAATTTGTCTTTTATTTGGATTGAATTTTCTGTAATGGAGTCGTCCTCTCCAAAGTCGTAGATCTTTATCTAGGTAAAGGTCTTTGAAAGGAATCAGCTATGATTTAAATTGCTGTCTAATGAGATCCAACCAAGGTTCGAGTTTTTCTATCTTGCTAGTTCTTTCAATTGTATTATCGGTAAAATGTAAAAGCCTAAATATTTGCAGAAAGCGATCTCTGGACATTAATTTTCCAAATATCTTCTGTTCCTGAAGTTCATTACTTGACCAGTAATCATTTAGCCGTTTTTCTTTACTGTGATTCATGAAAAGTCAAATACTCAAAACAAGCCAATTAAGTCGGCGTCCGTTTTTTTAAGGTGGAAAGGCGGCTATTCGGTTTATAACAATTTTTTTTCCTTCAGAAATTTATAATATGACTCCTTCATGAAGCATGAAGAACTCAAACATGATTGTGAAGATTCAGACGCAGGCAGTAAGGGCAGACAGATGCCCAAGGCCAAGTTGTGGCACGCCGCGTTTGTTTGCGTGGCCGAGGGTCGGACTCTTCATTTTAGTCTGTAGTGTAATTATTTTAACTATTTTCTTCGTCTAAAACTTCCATATTATCACTATCATATTCAAATAATGATTTACCGTTATTTAAATTATATCCATATATGGCCGATTAGCAGCGAAAGAGTTAATGAATAAAGAAAGGGGGAAAAGATAAACATTGAAATTTTTGGTTATAATGAGAAACTATTTCATTAAAAACGAGCGATTTATGGTTTGGATTGAGTTTAGATACACCGGGAGAGACGTTAAAATTTTACAAGGTTTTAATCTGATCATTTGGAGAAAAATACGTCAAGAAAGCACCCTTATGTTCGTCTCCTTTATTTTTCCATCTAAGTTGATCTAGGCAGACAGATAAATATTTGACGTCAGTCTATGTAAACTTCCTTCAAGATAACGAGCCGGATCGGACAGCGAAGTTTGCCTAATGATATAGGGATAAAGTTAGTACCGCTGCGCTCGTGAGGGAATAGACATGTCTGCGAAGCATGGGGACTAGAGCTTGGCGTTATCGCGGGGGAAGGGGGAGCGAAGATATTTCGAAAGCTTATACAGCTGGGTCAGGCTACTCACCTTGGCACTGCTTCCTTCTCGAAGATTCTGAACTTCCCACGCCAACAGCACGTGGTTTAGAGCAAAGGGGTATTCCGCGGAGACTTCCTCTCACGCTGGTCCTTCAATGGCATCCCCTCACATTCCTAAGCTTAAACTGTCTCAAAAATTTGGATCATTTTCAAAGATTAATAAATAGAAATTTTCGAAAATTAGAGAGCCTAAAAATTCGACCTATTAGATAAAACCCAAAACCCTTTTTGGTTAAATTTTTAATACTTTTTCTTGTGAACTTTAAATTACATCAAATTCGCTTTTAATATACATGTCGGATTTTCGTTCTTATTTTTTATTTCAAGCAAGTTTTTTTATTTGTATTTTGTTAATAGGAACTGTATTTATTCCATTACCTATAGTACTTATTCAATAATACTCCACTAGCAGGTAGAACAAAATCCAAAATAGCATATGAAAACTAGTTAGTAACTAACGTTCACTCGAAGGAGGTGCCTCAAACGTTTCCGAATAAAAGAAATATGAAAGATGTGCACAATATATTCATACCCAAGAGGAAAAAACTAGAACGATTATAGATGTAAATAAAAGACAAACTAGGAAGTTCTCTTTCTCCAGTGCAAAGAATTGCGAGGAAAGATTTTAGGATAAAACCTTTAAGACTCTAAGTATCACTGCATTATCTACTAATGTCAATTTAATACTGTAAGCAAAATGGTAAAAGAAATTGACTTAAATTTACACCATCCAGGACTCAAGAAAATTTGGTTTTGATATGACTTAGGTGAAAAGTTAAAACCACTCAAAATGGTTAATCTGGTCCTAAAGGAAGTAACTTATTAAGAAAAAGTAAAATTAAGGAAAGTCTTCTTAAATCATCCTCAAATATGGGGTAAAGCTTAAATCAACGGATCAATATGTAGAAAATTATGTTACTTTGAGGGTACCTGACGTAATAATGTTGTTCGAGCATTTAGCTTGATAAAGATATTTACCCTAATCTGGATAGGGGACTACAAAGGAGTAAACAGCCTCGCCCCTATCCCTTAATTGGCCACTCTTATAAAAGCCAAAGCAGAATGGGTGGGAGTATTGGCCAAGCTGTTCTTTGTCTCCCACATTTTTACATTACATTTCATTTCTTGTTGTGGTATTTTTTCATTTGTGGCCTCAGAATAGATTTGGTAAATAGTATTATTTCTCTTGTTTCTTAAGACTTGTTTTTGATGCCGCTAAGGTTATATTCAGCTTTGATAAAAAAATTTCAATTTGATTCGGGATACCTACTATTCCTTTTAGATAATATTTCATTAGCTTTTTTCATAAGTTAGTGCGTTGGTTTTTCTATATTCTTTGTAATTTAGTTTGACATCTGCATCTGTTTTTTCTTGATAAATAAAACGAAATGTTGTACTTTTCTGATGCTGATGCCTATCTTCTTATCATATATTTTGAGACTTCAATTTCTTGTGTTACTAGATAGCTTTTGTTATTAGAGCTTTATTTAGTTCATTCTTCATTTAGTTGATATGTAAGTTCCTGCTTATAATTTATGACCTTTCGGAATCTCAATTTTTGGTTGGGTTGCAGATGGCGCATAAGTCTGGGTTATCAGGATATGTCTTGCATTAAAAACGTACTCGTTTTTCTATGCCATGGACATAACATACTGCACCTCTTTGTTAGCTTTGGGGTATATTCAGAATTTGATGTATTTTTCACGGAGAAATGTTTTCCAACTAGTCCAGGAACTACTGCTTTCTTTAAGTTAGCTTGATCTGAAGATGTCAGTCCTTTTATTATCTCATGACAAAAGTCGAGAAAGGTAACTTTTTCCTTTTTTATGAGATTATAAATTCCCCAAGCATCTAGTAGTCGGACCTGAATCAAATACATTGCCAGCTTATTATACTATTTTAGGGACTTTCTTTGGACAGAGTAATAATGCAGTATTTGGTCTGTTCGGTCTAAATATCCCATATGTTTGTTGTATTCATTTACGTGAGCTGGAATGACTTTTTCCACTCTAGCTTCTTTTGACCTACGTGTTACTATCACATCACTGTTCGAATGCACATTGGAGAGCATGCAAACTCTTCTCTTGTCTTGGAACACAAATGCAAGTTTCTTTTCTTTTGCCACAGTGATAATGTAACTGGTGCCTGTGGGACCAGTTACATTATCACTGAGGTATTTTTATAGTTTCAGTGATGTATAAAAGTTATCAGTAAAGACGTTGTGACCTTTTCCTAAATATTTGTCCATCATACTAACTACAATACTTTCAGTCTTAGAAAAATCGGCAACAGTTTCCATGGTTCCGGTATATATTTTATATTTCAAAGCAACACAACTTTCATCCACAAATTTGAATATTTTTATCCCAAAACGTGATCTTTTTGTTTTTATGTATTGCCGGAAACGAAATCTGCCCTCCAATAGCAACAAAGATTCATCCAAACTTAGATTCTGAGAAGGTAAAATTTGAATCGAATATTTGAATAAAGTCATGGAATTTCACCATCTTCCCTCCCTCTTTCCTTCGACATCTCATCTGTATTGTCAGCGAAAAGCCCCAAAAGAGAGAATGTTTTTAAATCTCTCTCCTTTCATGATTGCTGTAAATACTTGAGTAGCATAAAAACAGTCTGTTGACCAAAACATACCTATCTTGCGTTTTGGGTAATACCCACGAGAAGTAAAATACAAGACCAATAAATTGCTTCATTTCAAAAAACGTAATTGGGACCCATACACTATACCGAGATGTTGATTTCAGATTAGGTGTAGCAGCCATAAATTGCCATGCATATTTGTTTCTTTCTGTAACCATTAGTTCAATTACTTCGTTGAGAAAAACCTCACAGAAAAAATCATTGTATTAGTTTGGACATTGAAGAGCACTATATTTTCCGCAGTAAACTGCCATCTACCTCTGCTATCGGCAGATCTTTTGCAAATGTTTGCCTACGGCATTTTCTTCATTGTCACTACTTGATATGTTTGTATAATATCCCGTAGATTATTTTGCGTCCAATCATCTTCACTTTCACATTCTATCTCACTTTCAGGACTCATTGAGAAATATTCATCTATGTTAATCTCATCTGGAGAGGAAATTTTATGCTTCTAACAAGTTGTGGATGACATGCTGAACTGTTTAGGCGAATCTATTTCACTCGTACATCTGTTCAGCTGTGAGTCAGAAAATAAAAAAGATGCTAAATACCACCATATTAGAGGTAGATATTAGTCGGGAAACTAACTTGTCCGAATAGGAACGATAGGGTTTACTATGCGTCCTGGGTCGTTTTTTTTTAAAGTAAGCATAGTCATTCTTGGATCGAGTGTATCGATGGATATTTAAGGAATTAACAACCGCTATCAGCTTGACAATCGAAAATTAATGCTAATGGCCTCTTTGGGCCATTGTCCAAAAGTGATAATGCCGTCCCTCACACTAATTGAATGACCAAAGATCTCTTGGAGGGGTTCATTTTGCAAATATTGCTTTATCATCCATATTCTCTTGACCTTGATTCTTATAATTTTAATCAGAAGGGGCAAGGTAAGGTATTAATTTTCACTTATTTAAGGGAGAACTTACCCATTTGGATGGTCTCAGGTTGACCTCAAAGATCTCTTGGAGGGCCTCATTTTGGAAATTTTGCTTATCATCAATATTCTCTTGAAACAATTTCTATCCATAATTCACATCAAACCCTAAAGAATTTTACAAGCGTGGTATTTATATGCTTTCTGACAGATGGAATGGGATTCTAGGAAGTAATGTTTCTGTTTATGATTAAATATTTGTGTGAAAGATGACGTATCCTAAGTTCTATCATGAGCTACCTCCCCTTCAAGCAGTGACCCCGTGGGCCTAAGCTAGATCTAGAAACGCAAGGAAAGAGAACTATTCACGCTTGGTAACACTTGTATTTGATCAGTCGGCCTATTCCCCATTTAGACTCATTATTCTGACCCTTCCCTGCCTGAAGGCCAGAGTCGACCCGAGAACAAGCTTCCTCGGTTGTTTTATCTTGTCTGGGCCTAAAGAAACTGGCGCCAATGGTTACTGCCAAAAGACTACCATGTCGGGAGGCTTTCTAGCAAGGAAGCTAGCAGGGTATTTAACCTAAGAGTACAGCCCGCCCTTTCATTAAGATACAACCCCTCATCTCGAGTCGAACCTTGTAGTTAGGTCTCGTCAACTAGACAGATTGTCGTGAGTTTGGCCACACTCAATCGGCAAATTCGTGAAACGACTCTTCTTTGGAGAATTGCACGAACCACTCTTCTCGTCCAGTCAAGGAAACTTGGCCCTCTCCTCTCAGATTACTTCTCTCAATTCGCAAGTGTCTCACCTAGCCTGGAAATTACCTTACTCGTGCCCCAGGGAATTTCGAACCCTTCGTCAAGAGTACAACGCAAGACTAGCTCGCCTCGTAAGAATCGCTCCTGTCACCAAGAGTCAAGCCCTCAAGGTAAACCACGTTTACCCCTTTTCGAAGATAAACCCCTGTTTTTTCGTCGCCACCTGATATCCTCCCCCCGACCCTTTAATTGGACTTCCCAGTGTTTACCAACATTTTACCTGTCTGATCAACTCCCATATTTTGATCCCCGTTAAACTGATTATTATTTGATTTATTATTTAATGGGAGCGATATTATTCTCCCATTCCTTTTCCTTTGTAGACATTTCCATAATTAGCATTATTAGTGTAATTAAAGTTTATTTTTGTTTTTAATCTTTTAATAACCTTGAATGAAACCTGGTATTTAAATCTCCCCTTTGGCCAACCATTAATTTCCTTACGCATTCACCTCTTACTAGCCCTGTGCAGCTGGTCTATCCATCTGGCCGCCTGTAACGTAAGTAGACTGCATTCTCTGCAGCGAAGGTATCCGCTCAAGAATACCACGTCAATTTGCATAGTTTTAAGTTTTTTCATTTTTATTCTATACCCTAATATCGGAAATTACTTTCATTCCAACCTGATACTTTATGATTGTCTTCTCAAGTATTGTAAATATGGTTGGCTAGTGGAGAAGCACCTAAAAACTCAGTAATTTATGAATTTTTGTTTAATTACTAATTTTTTTTTATTCCATTGATTCCATTTCACATAGCCATTGGAGCGAAGGAGTAGTTAAACTAGTGAAGGCATAAAGAGCATGGAGCTTAATTTTTTTCTAATTTACATTATTTTAATCGCATAAATAGGCGTTTCTTTCTATTCCTTTTTGCAACATTTTAGATGTGGGGTGGAAAATATGCAGGTATGAAACCATCGTTCTGGGCTTGAGGAAGGATTTCCTCTGCTGCTCAATATCTGGACTTATATATTCTACTATGTGTAAGTTATGAGACTATTTTTCTATACTGTACCTAACATTGGCTAAGCATTCACAGGTATAAGCGCTGATTTCTTGGAAATTCTTCATTGATGCTTATTCGAATATTTCGTAATTTAAATAACCTATACTCTAACATGGAGAAAATTTCCGTGATAACCTTTTTACAGGTCGCAATTATTATCCCATCGTATGTATCTATAATTACTAATACACTAGAACAGATTTTGTTAAAAAAGGTGAGGCAGACTTGCATGTCAATAATGGATGGATGCAATAAAGGCTTCAGATTCCTGTCTTTGGGTTTCTGTTCCTGGTATCATCTAATATACTCATTTGCGTGTATCAACCATAATTTATCCTTCCTATCTTCTCTTTCTTATCATGGATTGTTGCATTGTTGAATGAAAGATGGTGTTAAGGCATTGCAAAAAGTAAGTGGAGAAGAAAATGCTTGTGAATATTAACTTATCACTATAATGAGTAGCAGAAGCAAGCTAAGGCAGTGCATCTTTCCCAACTGTGCTAAAAAAATATTATTCAAAGTGAATCGAGCGTATTTAAAATCTAATTTTTTCACTTTTCTAGATATCTGAAACATAGTTATTTTAATGTTAAAATTAGACACTCACATATTATTTTGCCTTCTTTTTTTATTCGTGAAAGTTTGCTGACCTGGTTTTCTGACTGACTGAATATAAAAGAAACGAAAAAGAGCATTTCTTCGGCTTAGTTTAAACATTTTGATGATCAAGTTTTTTTAAGTTGAATACGTGAATTATTTGAAAAGTTGAGCAATAAAACATCTTCGTCTGATCTTACCTCGATAACCTGTTTCCAGGCCTGTGGCCTACGTTCAAATCCCTTCTGTGTTTATTTATGAACGAGATATCCTATTTGGAAATATACAAAGTTCAAAAGCTTTGGTAGAGCTTTGATGTTCAGAAATTTCTTTCCTTTCTTTGAAAAGTAAATGTAGTTACCAACACCCCCTAGAATTGCTAGGAAAAAAGTAGAATTTGCGAACAAATAAGAGAAAATAATCTATATTTATGTTAAATATTGAAAGTTGAGTGATCGGATGTAGCGAGGATTTCTTCGGATTTTTTATACTTTTGAGAGAGACCCTCTTGCGACTGCCTGCTTGAGCATGAGTAATCGTACACGACACAGCATACTACCAGGCTAGATTAAAAAATAAGTGAGAAATATTAAGAAAACATATAACAATTTATAAATAACAAATAACAGCGCTAAAAAGGACAAAGTATAATATAATAACAAGAAAACAAAGCGAATAAGCAAGAAGAAGGCGTGCACCGCGTGGGGGGTAGGACTGTCTCTTCCTGGCACAACAACATGCAACCTACAAAAATACAACACTCAAATAAATAGGAGGAGGCCAGCCTCCTCTAAAAAGTACCGAGCGGTGTATTGCAACTAGATTGGCCGTGAAGACAGACGCAGCGCCAGGTAATGACCTGCTGTCTTCAAACTGAGGGGAAACGTGGCGAAAACCGATCCTCTCTTGGAACTTGGAGCCATCCTGTATACACTGGCACGGTTCCAACGTGACAGGAAGTGTGTTCCAAAAAGGTCGAACGCAATACTCCCAGAGCTGTAGAAGCTTTGGGAGAGGAGGCGTGGCGACAAATAGTCAAAGGTGGTACCCTCCAGGTGGCGGCATCGGCAAAACTAGGGGCTCCGCAGATCTGAGAGCTGTACCTAGCTTTCGAAGGAGTTTGCTAGCCCTAAGCCAAAAGGGCTTAGGGTATCACTGGCGGCTCTCGGTGCCATAGGCACCGTGGACATCAGCTTCGGATGCAGTGAGAGTTGTTAGTGACTGATATAGGCGCGTGGCTCGTGCGTCTGTGTGAATAGTGCACTGTGAACGGCGCAGGTCAAGTAGCATCTCCCAACCATCGACAAGAAGGCTCTAAATAGGAGAAGTTCGGAAGGCACCGGTTGCCAGGTAAGGCCGGTGTGGTGGATTGAGTTCAACTTCCGCAATCCATGCTCGGCCTGATGCATGAAACACGCATCTTCATTCGAGCTTGGAACAAACAAAAGATAGATAAAAAAGTAAGACAGTAGCCGTATCAGCACCCTAAACGCTGAACGTGACGGAACTTAGAATATTCAAGGCACGGGTACAAGAGACCCTAAAGCTACGAATCTGAGCCTCCCAGAGAGGTTTAAGTCAAATACAGGAACACGGAAACGGTGCGAATCCGGTTGCAGTAGAGTAAATAGCGAGCACAATAGATATTCGCCAGGAATCTGGGAGGATAGCTTATACCCAGATCCTGTTTAATAATCCCAGAGTGACACGAAGTGTGTTCCGAAAAGGTCAAACGCAATATTCCCGGCGCTGTAGAAGCTTTGGGAGCAAGGCCTGGCAGCAAATAGTCAAAGGTGGTACCCTCTAGGGTGACAGCCTGAGTAAAACTAGGGGCTTCATAGGTCTGACAGCTGTTTCTAGATGTCAAAGGAGTTTCCTAGTCATAAGCCAAAAGGGCTTAGAGTATCACTGGCGTCTCTCGGCGGGATAGGCACCTTCGACATCACCTCCGGCTACAGTGAGAGCTGTTGCTGATGATTGAGGCGCTGGGCTCGCGCATACGGCTGAATAGTGCACTATCCACGGCGCAGGTCGAGTGGCATCACCCAACCATCGAAAAGAAGGATCTTAATGGCGGAAGTTCGAAAGGCACCGGTTGCCAGGCCAAGGCCGATGTGGTGGATTAAGTTCAACTTCCGCAATGCATGCACGGCTGCGGATGCATAAAACATGCATCTTCAGTTGAGCTTGAAACATACAAAGGATCGATAAAAAAGTAAGGAAGTAGCCCTGTCAGCGCCCAAAACGCTGAACGTCACAGAACTAAGAATATCGATGTACGGGTACACGAGATCCTAAAGCTGCGAAACTGAGCCTCCGTTCGAGGCGTCAGTCAAATACAAAACGACGGAAACGGTGCTAATCCACCCCATTGAAAAATAAGTCTTGGTAAGGATGGAGTCGTGCATGGCAGCAGATGTGCACTACCTTAGTCTTGGCCAAAGAAAACTGAAGCTTGTGCGCTTTGGCATAGCGTGAGATGCAGTTCAATGCCAGGTGGAGTCGAAGCTCCAGAGTTGGGATCTGGGCAGCGAGAGAATCTTCCTACAGCACCGAAGTAATGCTATTGATGCTCCTGAAAAAGAGTATGACACTGAGGACACTTACCTGCCGGGACCTTTTCCTGCACCATTGGGCCGGAGAGAGCTCAACCCGACGTACGCGGAATCGTTGTTCTCTAAAAATTCGGATATAAGATTGGGAGTCGTCTTCTCGCTCCTAACGTGTAGAGATTCTCCAAAATGCAGTATAGCCATGCGGTGTCATAGGCATTCTCGAGATCGGAAAAACACCGTGGCGTAGTACTGTATACGAAGAAAGGCCTCGCAGACGGCATTTTTCAGTCGTAGCAGAGCATCCGACGTGGAGTGGAACTTGCGTAAGCCAAAGTGTGCAGAAGATAGATGGCCTTCGAGGTACAGAAAAAAAGCTAATCTAACATTTACCAATTTCTTCATCAACTTGCCCACGCAGGAGGTTAGATAAATTGGGTGGAAACCAGCCGCGGGAGAGCAATCTCTTCCTGGTTTCAAATAGCGAGCACAGTAGAGGTTCACTAGGAATCTAGCTTCTACCAAGATCCTGTTTAACAAAACTCACAGAAATTCTACGCCTCACTCACTTAGGTATCGAAGCATAGCGTACGGGACATCGTCCTGACCAGGAGCGGTGTCCACGCACGATGCCATAACGGAACGCTGCTCATTATAAGTACACTTGGTTGAAGGGTTATCCACCTCTGAAGCTAAAGTCCAGTCGCCTGCCTGCAGCGACATCACGACGCCCATTGAATGCTGGCGGAGTAACCTCCCGGCTAGAGAATGCGGAGAAAGCGGTCGCAAAGGATTCCGCCACAGGTGTGGGCTCCGAGATTGCGGGACCATTCTCCTGGAGAACTAGAGGGGGTCTGCAAGAACTTGCCCTGAATCCTTATGGCTCACTTCCACACCTCTGTTAGAGGAGTCATCCCGTTAAGGGAAGTCACGTATGCCAGCCAAGAAGAGCGGCGGACGTACTTCGAAATATACCGGAACCCAGCCCTAGCTAGACGAAATTCACCGACAGTGTAGTCGTTCGGTCTGCGCTTTTAGCGCATGTAGGCATAATGCTTCTGTTTGAGGGCCGTCTAACACTCGGCAGACCACCACGGAAGCAGTATTCGTGAAAAACAGCCAGAAGTTCTAGGAATAGTAGTTAGGCCCACGGCAATGAGGTTACCGGAGAAGAATCAACGGCTTCATCTACCGAACTAAACCCCTCGAATAGGACAGACAAATAAGTAATTTTCTGAAATTAAAGACCACCGCGCCCGCGCCAAGCATCATCGGGGCGATCTCTCGGGTGGTAGAGGCCCAGAAAAAGATATTTGAATTGGAAAGTGATCACTACCATAAGGTTCATCCACCGTCCTAACGCAAAATCAGGCTGTGCATCTGGAGGTCATAAAGATAGATGGACGATTAGGTCGGCAAGGACGTGGCCCCTGAGAATAATCGAGTGGTCTCTCCAGAGTACGTGTCTACCGTTCAGATCTCCGAGCAAGAGAAAGGTCCTCGGCAATTGCGCTACGACGCGGTGGAAGTCTCTCGCGTTGAACTGAAAATAACGGTGGAAATAACAGCCTTATAATAATAATAAGTATTTATAATGCGCCCTTCAGGGCTGTTAGCCCTCGAAGAACGCAAGTAGTGTAGCGAGTGTAGAGAATGTTTACAGGAAAGAGAAAGCAATTCTGAAGAGATGAGTTTTCAGGAGGCGTTCAAAAGTAGCAAGGGAGGGAGTATACCTCATATCCAGGTGCATCTGCACAGCAACTACATGAAAAGAGTTATATAGAGCGAAAAGAATAACGCAGACATCTCTTCACCCGTCTCCCATCTCTTGGTAGTGGAGTCACAAAACTCTTTTGCCGTGGAAGGGTGCGCATGGGCGACGCGCCCAGTATGGTATCCAGTAGAAAGATAGCTAACAGGGAAAGGGAGGAGACGAACTTTCGCAGCTCCTGTCAGTTGGACCGGAGTCCGCGGCATTTCCATTGAAGGAAACTAGACTCTATGATTAACTCGGAGAAGATTCAGTGGCCCTCTTCGAAGAGAAGACCTTCACGGGAATGGCCCTACGCTTCACGGAGGCAGACCTACGGGCGCTGTTCACCGAACAATGCGCTAAAAGCATTGTCGCCTTCAAGGATTTATCGGAGGTGGTTGGGCGTCGCCATTCGATTATTTTCCTCCCTTTGCTTTAAAACCTTAGGCGAGTGGGTCGGCTTCAGGGGTTGGGGCCCTCTTTTGGAAGATCCACCGTCTCCAAGTCACCCAGCCTAGCCTAAGGAACTGAAGCTCCCTTAGTGCTGTCTTCCTTTCAGGAGGCAGGTTTAGGAACCTCAGGAGATGGCCTCATGACCCTCTTCATGGATGTTGCCTTCTGTAAGTCTAACAACACGCACGGCCATTTTGCCTTAGGCGAAACGTTCACGCTGAGGAAAGGGAGGGAAACCCTTGTTTTAGCCCGGGCTGCGTGTGAACCATTTGTGCGGTAGAAACCGGAAAAGTGTTCCGAATGGGAGCGGGAACGACCGTGCTCGTAGGTCTGGATGAGTAAGGAGCAGAGGGTGTCTTTCTTAACATTAAAGCAAAGGACGTCCTAGGAAGAGCTGGGCGCGCATGACCAAGTCTTTAGCCTCGCCAAATGAAAGACGATTTAGCTTGAACGGCCAGGATTTCTTTCTCAACTAGATACGCAAAACATTGCTTTGAAAAGGCTGGGTCTGGCTCTCCGATATTGACACACTTGGCCACAAACGATTTGGACTTATCGTTGCAGCCTTGAAGCAACTTACCCAGACTTCGGATAACCCCAACTTTGCGCATCTACACGGATGTTTAGTATAGACGAAGGGATGAGAGTAATAGCACCTCCGTGGCAATGGCGCGAATATCCTCACACATTAGCAAGTCTAACCGTCACGCACCGACTCTGGGAATTTGTCACAGTTGAACGTAACGAAGAGTGTAGGGGTGGGACTCGAAGTCCTTCCATGCTTTTTTTATAGCTTGTTCGAACTTTACAGTCCCATGGTCGGCTAGCTCTAAGGTGATCTCATCTATGGTGTACTCCACAAGTTCCCTTGCATAAACTACTCCTTTCACGAAATTTTATGGTAAAGTGTTGCTTTACACTCACTGGCATGTCATCAGTGTCCAAAGGACACTAATCATGTCAGCTTTGGAGGGATTCTACATATTCACCAAAAGGCTCCAGAAATGGGTCACCTTCGGCTCTCTACCAATCACACTAGCTAGAGCTCTTCTATCCTGGATCCCGTTGCCTTTAGCTAACATGCTGCCATCAGGGGAGCGAATAACATGAAAGTGCTTGAAGCAAGCAAGCTTGAAAACGCCAGGCAACTTCTGAATGAGGGGCCCCCGACGTAATTTAAGCTATTCTCTGCGAAATTCTGGTCTTCGTCTGGTCCCCCCCCCTCCGTCGCAATAAATTCATACATGCCGATCTTGGCTTGGTCGCTGACCGAAATGTCAGCAGCGGTCTCGTCCGTCCCCGCGGCCCCAGCGGTAGGAGAGGAGCCGCGAATCTCTTTTTTCTTCTTTTTGTTTTTTCTTTTTTTGAGAAGAGGGCTGGGAATGAACCTACTTTGCTCCCCCACCGGCAGAAGCCCCTATGCCAGATGGGCCGCCTCAGCAAGATCCTTCTCCGAAATGAAGAAGGCCCTGGCTGTTACAGGGAGAGCATCAGTGGAAAAAGATCTTTCCTTCACTTGTAACTCCTCGGGCGCTCGCGCCCTCTGAGGAGAAGCTCTCACATGGGGCGTAGTCGGATTCTGTGCTTAACACCGAGCTGGTGTTCGACCCATGGAAGATCCTACCATCTGGGGCTGGGTCGCCACAGGGGCCATGTCCATTGAAGGGGGCCTCCTTGTGACAATACCATCCCAAGACATCACGCGTCCCATTCGAGGGGCCTTTGGTCGTTTCGTCTTTTGCCTGCGCACCTGCTTCCGTCGGGGAAGAGAAGGAGGCAGAAATACTGACCCCCTGCATGCTTATCGCGCAAGTATGCAAGACATTAGTGGGCAGAGGCCAACGGGCCCCGCTATCCCTTGCTCTCCTAAAAGGGTTGGCCCTATTGAGTCGCTCCCATCGGTAGAGGTCGATTACGGGAGGCCTGCCTTTCTTGGCATCCCCTTAGAAAGTAAAGGGCGGACTGCTGCTGTGGAAAGTAAGTCGCACAAGTAAGGAGGTAAAGGGGAATGCCCTACACCCGTATGCATAGGAGAAGAGTCAACCTCCTCTCAGATTAAAGGGTTTTGGAGGGTCCCCTCAAACGCACACGAGGAGGTTGGCACCTCCATTTGTTCCGTGGATCTGTCCGAAGTCGGTTTCGTCGATGGTGAAGAGGAAAGGGAGAGAGTTTTATTTTTCAATTCTCATTATCGGGCATGGGGACCATATTATTTTTAAGGGAAGCAAACACTAATCACCCTGTGCAGTAGCCCGCTCTGCAAGGGGGAAACATATGCCCGCAGAACTATCTGCCACCATTTAGGACCACACCTTTCCGCCCGGTAGCCAGGCAGCCATTCGGCATGGCGGCTCCACCTTGGGCTAGGCGTAAAATTGATAGAGATTGAAAGGCGTAAGTGAGGAAGGTGTGGATGGGGATGCAGCAGGTTGTTATAAGACCACCACCCCAAACCGGACCTCAGGGGTGAGGGGGCATTATCCTCTCCCCTCTCAGCCCCAATCCGGTATAGGGACAGTGACGAAGTAGGGTAAAATCCAGGCTGACAGAAAAAAAAAGAAGAGGCTAAGCGGGGCCGGATGGGGTTCTGTGTCTCGTCAGCACGGCAGCGAAGTAGCAAATCACCGTGCCTCTCACAGATGATTTCTGGGAAACCATCTCCACTCATCTCCAAGAGCCCTGAAGATGCACCTCTGAAGTCAAATGAAAATTATGGCGTAAATTAAATTAAATATCCAATGGAGCGTCGGTCTAAAAGTGTTGGTCAATTGATCTTCTGAGCTTTGCAAGAACATACAACAACTTATCCTATGGTACTTTAGATACTACCTTATTCGTTTTTTTATTTAGTGTTTCTTAACTTTATATTTGTTGGCAAAATTAATACAAATCCTGGTTTATTATAATTAATTAGACTATATTTAATGTTTGGTTAATTTTATGCAGTTATATGTAAATGTATTATAATAACATTTTTGCAATGCTTAGGATCCATGTTGCACGCACTGTATGTATATTGCGCAGGCACCATTCACGTGGTAACAAATATTAAAAATATGATGGTAATAATCATATTTCACCCTCTCATAAAGACAAAGCAATAAAGAACTACCTGGCTGAGAACCCTGGATCAGGATTCGACAGATTTGAAGCCAATAGAGAATTTGCAGTCTATAATTTAATATCCTTTTATAAACAGAATTCATCCAATTGGAAACAGTTGCTGGTGCTTAATGGAGCAGTATCCTTCAAGATCTTATTACAAATTTGGTCTCTAGCATGCCAAAATGAATTGAAGCAGTCATGAATAACAAAGGACATCATTATAAATATTGACTGCACACATCACTTGATTGTATTTATTAAATAAAAGGGTTTGTCTCTGTATTTTGTATATATTTCACCTTCAAATCATGACACAAACAGTAAAACAAAATTCAGCGTTTGATCAGTTCTATTAATTTCCTTATATGGAAAAAAATATTGTAATCTCAAAAGTTTGGGCCATGAGAGTAAGTAAAACACAAGTTTGTTTTGTTTATCTCAGATCTCACCTGTATGAATCTTTCACTTCAACAAGTTTGTTTTAGTAAGTTTGAAATAAAACAATAAAAATGTCCCACTCTCTCAATAATAATGTACATAGGTAGATTTTGAGATGTATTATCTGAAATTGTGGTAGATTATGGCAATGGTGGACTCGTATAATTTTCGCCACTAGCAGGAAATTTCCGCAAATTAGAGCAGAAAAACTCTTCCGAATCAAGGTAAGTCCCGACCGAGATTTACCAATTGATTTCCCAAATTTAAATGCAGACTATGAATATTGGTCTAGGAAGTTATTGTCTACATATTTTTTGCCTAACATTTATACTAATTGGGAAAATAATGTGAATAACACTCATGATCGCCAGGGTGGCCACGGATGTGTTTTTCAACTTTAAAAACAGACGAAAATCCACTATTGTCCACGAATGATTTAGAGTAGAGAGTGATATCATGCCTATAAAATCGAATAAGACGACCATATCTAGATTTCGACGATTTCTATTAAAAAAATTACAATTGATTTTACCTCTGATTAAACCAAAATTCGTAGGACCTCTTAAAATACCTGAATATTTATAGACTGTTGGTTGTGTTAAACTGATTGGTCTTTGATGACCACAACAATTATTAACTCCTGAGCGATTTATCTAGGTTCTACAATTCCCTTTTCTAAAATTCTAGCAGTTCCATTTAATCATCAAATCCCATTTATTCTACACTGTTTGAATTCTAAACTGCTTTTGTAAGTACATATTTAGTATTAGACCGGCGCAATGTTGAATTTCTTCGTTGCCTGTCAGTTTCAGATAAAGATATCAGTTTTGCACAGACAAAGGCCACTGAAAAAAATGCCTTCCAGACAAATCCACTTAAGGCCTTTGAGGCAACAAATGGAAATAGATCGTTGGCAAAATTAGCAGCATGAGAGTAACTTAGGTTGCATTAAAGAGCTTAGCGTTGTAATTAATGGTAGTTATAGGAACTTATTTATTTGATATATATGAGAATAGCAAAGTGTTTCTAACCTATGTTTATTGAAGACATATTCTTAAATTACTTATCTCCCAACCTAGACATATATAATTATTCTATTTTTAACTATAAAATTGAAGTTAATGGAACAATCAGAAAACACATATCAAATGTATGCAAGGATTTTAAAGAGAACTTTGGAACTCATATTTTCAGGAATTTGTATGTAAAAAAAGAAATATTTAAGTCACATTTCATACTTTTTATAGGATGGTAGATGCTTAATATACATAATTTCCCCCCAAATGTATTGCTTTTAATAGTCCAATTATCTCGAACTTTTTTTTATGTATTTTTTTTTGTAAGAAGGACATCTCTCTCGTTTAGATGGGCTTTCTTCGACAACAAATGGGGGTGACAGGTAAATGAAATATACCACAGGATCTACTTGGTCTCTCTTTACTGAGTTCTACTTCTCTGGAAATTCCTCTTATTATGAAGAAAGCTCCAGAGAAGCGAAACTTCAATACCATGAATTTCTTGCATACGACAATATGTGAGGTTGGGTCTTCTTAACTCTATTTTTTCTCATTATTTATTAGGTAATCCACCAAAAAAGGTGGGGAACCACTTAACAAAACCAGGTGAAGATTCTTGCCTCATAAATACGATTTGTGTGGAGATTATAGGAATAAGACTGATTTATAATTTAGGCTGAACGTTGAGAAGTAAATGCTATTTTCTATCAATGATAAATTAATCATAGGCTTATATTATATTTCCTTTGTGAATAAAATAAAGGAATGGCTTGAGTCAAAATTAAAATTAATTAAAATTAATTGAGCAAAACGGACCCGCTGCTCAATGAAAAAAGTCTTGTTATTTATTAAAAGCTAACCTAATTTGGAATTCCTTGCCAGGAAAGTTCTGAATAGTTCTTAAAACAAGTAATAAAAATGGTGATTTTTAGTAAATTACAATTAAAGCCAACGAGGTATTCCAAGGCAAAATGGTGATAAGAAGAAAACCGCAAAAAAGTATAATAGATAAAGGAAGGAAAAATGCTTGTTAGATATATATCCAAAAGTCCTTCTGGGCACATTGGCGCTCGGAAGGCACGCGATCGTCCAAATAACAGCTACAGCTTCCTCTCCCCGAGCTCTTTTTGCGAGACAATTTGTCCCAGGCACTCCGCTTCCGATGCACCCGTTCTTGAGATGAAGGCAGTTTTAAAGTTTTCATAAGGCGACGAACTGGTGTCCAAAAAAGTCACGACCTCCCGGACCTCAATTATAGTAGAAGATGGAAGTAAACTGAAGATCTAGTCAAACTTCCTCTTGCTGGATAAAACTTTAGCTATATTAAATCATGATTCAGCCTGGTTGAACCATAGTTCAGCGTCGGAAGACCAACAAACAGGCAGTTTGATGTGGAAATGGGTGACATGTGCAGTCACCTCAGCCATGGTGTCGGTACTGGCCTTTAGATCACCAGGTGTAGGTTACTGAGAACGAACGAGCTCGATTGCAGCTCGCCGTATTTAGTCCGCTATCCTCTCTGAAGGCAGCCGAAGTTAGAAAGGGAACGTGCTTGTTGCACGTTATATTAAGTCTGCTAGGGAAAACGAAGTTATAAAGCAAACGTCCTAATAGCATGCCATATTTAGTGCGTTAGGGTCCCTGAAGGTAGCAAAAGCTAGAGAGTGAACGTGCTAATACCACGCCGTCTCTTGTCCACTAGGCTTTCTGAAGGCAGCCAAAGTTAGAGAGCGAACGTGCTGGTAACAAGCCGTATTTAGTCCACTAGACTCTCTTAGGGAATGGCAATCTGGAGGGCAAACGTGCTAGTAACATGTGGTAATTACTTAGTTAGTTAAGTGGTTAGAAGAAGGTATGACCAAACGCTTTTTAAGGCGCCCTATTAAGTCTGCTAAAGGTCAACCGATACCACTCCAAATGCAGCAATTATTGGTTCTTAATAAAGTTAAAACCAAGCATAGCTTTTCAAAATTGCTTAGAAAAGTACATAAGTTATTTTATTTATAAAATTATGGAGATAATAATTATGGAAATAATATAAATATATTATATTAGGAAATAAATAATAATAATGAATACAATAAACGTGAATTACATTTATTTATTGAATAAAACGGTGATATTTGTTGTGTAACTAAATAATTTGGGCGAAAATGCTTTTTTAAGGGTAAACTTAATAAAATAAATATTTGAACAAGTAATATTTATTCATGCCGCTACAATCTCAATTAAACCAGCTTTTATCAACTCGGCACTTAAAGTAGAGGGCCATTGCGCCGCGACTGTTCCCATGGACCTATCCCCCAATGCTGGGATGGCTTCAGGTCACTTTCTGTCGTCTCCGAATCGGACACACCCGTGTGACGCATTGCTCTCTGATGGAGGGCTCCCCTGCCCCATATTGTGACGACTGCGTCATCTCAAAGACTGTTCAGCACATTCTTGTCGAATGTCCCATTCTGGGTGATCTTCGCGCACGTTACCTGTCCTGGTACCGGGATGGGCGGGTCGCTACCTCCTGTCCCTTGTACTCAGGACGAGTGCGTGCTCATTGAATGGTGGACTTGTTGACTTTTGGGGGAAGGTCGGCCTTCTCCCTATTATTTCAGCAGGTTTTTTGTTTTGTTTTGTCTTGCTTTGTTTTTTGCTTTTGTTTTTTTCCCTTATAGGTCGCACGCTCCTGCGCCGGGAGACATTCCCCCGACACAGGAGCTTGCTTACTCCTCGCTTCCCTTTCCATTTTTTTGGGGGGGAGGGGGCGGGTTGTTTTTTATCTTGAATTATATTTTAAAATAGCCTAGTACTAGGCCAATTTTTAATACGGCGACTAATGCCCAAGTAGGCAGACGCCAGATGAGCTCTTTATAAAAAAAAAAATATCAACTCGGCTACGCGGATGAGCAAATATTATTCCTCATTTATATGGGCAACTTAAATGTACCCCCAATGTAGTAGACCTAATCATAAAATATGTTATTGACCGCTACTTAATGCCCCAAAATATATGTTTTTTTCGTCTCTCGATATTCGTATTACGTATTAAATTTTAGGCTCTCATAAGGTCGTTAACTTCTCTGTAGATATATATATATATATATATATATATATATATATATATATATATATATATATATATATATATATATATATATATTAGGTTAGGCCAAAAAATGAAAATGAGGTTTCTTTCTCTCTAAAGGGCTAAATTTATTACACTTTACAAAAGGAATTACACGCAAAATTTCATCTCTCTTTCTGATCATTTATGGTTCGATCCCACTTCTACCTTTTTCTTCTTCAGGTTGATCTTTGAGGCTGTCGGGATGGCCATTTGGTGTTTGTGAATGAGACGGAAGATGAAGTGCTTCTGATCCTCATCCTCCTTCAGCGTCACATTGTATGCCTTCGCCAAGGCTACTCGTTGATCAGCTGTGTCGTTCACTACTCTCAGGTTTTTGGCTCTGGATTTAAAGTTCTGATGCAGCTTGTCGCCCTTCTAAGTCAAAGGACCCATCTGCAGGAAGCTCTGTTTCGCTTCCTTGGCTCCGCCTTTCTACAGGACGTTGAAAAGATTATGCGACCTTTTTGATGAAGAAGGCACCAAGGCGGATGTGTCGTGTTCTTCGATTTTTGTCGGCGTGGATGATCTTCTCCCGAAATTTTCGTTTTCATCTGAGTCACGCCGTCGGCCTTAATCTTCTTTGAAACCCAGTCGTCCAACAGGGAAAGGCAGACCAAGTCTTCCGGTAAATACCAGAGATGCCGTTTGAGGGCATTGCTTGCAGTTGCAGCGACGTTCATCAAGTTCATGTACTTCTGACTTCAGTCAGCATCATGATCTCGTTGTATTGTGAGGGGGATGGCAGAGGAGGTTTGTCCAAAAATGTTCACTCACACTAGGGTAATGAATAGCACCATACCGGTTACATTCTAATCCTCTCGTTTCGTTGTCTTTAACTGGTGTCGGAACAGGAACATCTTGAGGCAGTAAATGACATTTGACAGTCACCTTGCGTGTTGGATGGCACCAGGGGCACGAAACGTTGGTTAAGGCGTTGTGCCTCTTCCGAGGAGCAGGTCTACCAGCTGCAGCAACTCAAAGTAGTCATCCCCTGGATATTTTGTTTGATCGACCAGGGCAGATGCCAGCTAATCCTTCATATAAGAGTAGGACTGCTTTAGATGTCCTTCAAAGAAGGTATCCTCAACCACCCTGTACACTTAGTATTGATGGTTGGCCACTCTTGGAAACACTTGAAAAAGGCAACTTGAGGACCTCCAATGTACCCAAAGACGACTCGAAAGACGTCAGAAAGAACAATCTCCAAAACGTGATTGCTTCACGCCAACATTTCCAACTCAATTCCAAGAGCTTCTTCGATCCAGATGCACGCACCATTGTGGAGGCCAGTTTTGCTTGTAGTTGTATCGAATACTAATCCAACTACTTCGTTCCGAACCTTCTAAGAATCGAGCAATTACAGACACACTGCGGCCTTAGCTTCTTCAGTAGTTTGGGCAGCACTTGAAATACCCAGAAACTTCTCAAATCCTTGACCAGTTGCCAGAAACGCAATACACACCACTATGTTTCCTCTCATTTCCAGCAGCATTTTCCCTTACCAATGCAGGAAAAGGAGACCAGCAAACTTTAGGACAACGTCAGATCAGAACTAGTGTGGCACAAGGACTGTGCAACAGTAGCAGTGAGAAACACCGTATCACGATCTGCGAGATTGACTCGATCCAAGGCGCCGACGACTTCAGGAGTTTCGAAGATTTTCTTGGGACTCTTCGCGGGAGGATCAGATGTACAGGCTGACCTAAGGTCGGTAGTTCTCTTCAACCTGTGACTTCTCTAAAGATGTTGAGCTAGAACTGAAGGTTATATCGGCCCCTTGAACAATGGCCTCTCTTACGTCGTATCTACCCTTTAGAGCAGCTTCTTGCTGATATCTCTTTCTACGCCTAGCCTCAACTCCAGATTTCTTCGCGTCGATCCCCGCAATGCTGCACGAGAAGATGTCGTCAGCCAGTATCTTGAGGAAATCCTTGTATTCTTCGTTCGTCATGTTCTGGAGGGCATTGCTTGTAACAACATCGAAGCGATCCTGAAGGTCATCCAGGAACATCTTCTCCTTGATACGGTCCGTCTCTCGCCAATGAGCCCGGTGTTTCTTGAGTGCTTGGTATTCGTCGTGGATTCTCGACATTACTTAACACGAGCTTCTACCCACTGTGTTGGGATCCTGGCCGTCTTTTATATGGTTAGGACCTTGCCGCATGCCAATTTCAGGCCTTCCGCAACTATATTCTTTTCTACAACGTGGTCGAACAGGTACAACAAAGGCACATCCAGCTTAAATGAAATACGGACACATCACAGGAAAACAACAGGCTTCCCGAGAAGCAAGACACAAGCTTGAATAAGTATTGATTGCCATAATCTGAGAGATTTGTAGAAAAAAGAAAGTAATGAAAGTGGGGCATATTCTAAATATAATTTAATTCTAATGAAGTATCGCACAGAAGGAGATGAATGCAACACGAAAAGAAGCAGTGGTGTGGAGAAAGGATCAGTGCAATTGGCAATTTTACCCCCGTTTTTTGGACCACCCTAATATATATATATATATATATATATATATATATATATATATATATATATATATATATATATATATATATGAGGAATTAAATCACACTTCTTGAAGTTATATTATTCCAGAACAGTTTCGGTGTACCACACACCCTTGTCAACTATACACTAGGTAGAAAATTACAGAGCACTCCATATACACCTCTGACCTAATAGACAAAGACCATACTACCTGACACACTCCCCTGCTCAAGCTCCTCCCAGAGAGGACATAATTTACTACCTGATTAGGGCTGGGCAGTTTTACAATTTTGTTTACATATCAAACTATTAAAATAAAATTGACCTTTAAATAAATGCAAAGTAGGAATGGATGTGATCAAACTTGATTCTACAATTCTTCTTTTGATATAAACTTTTATTTAAAGACCAATTTACCTTCTTTAAAATCGATGGAATGATTAAAATCTTTGCCATGACAAAATACTCTATTACTTTCACTGCAAAGCCTGATGTCCCTCTTATGTTCATACAATCTATTGTCTAAATTTCTTCCCGTTTCACCTACATAAACATTTTCTTAATCTTTATATGAATTGCAAATACCCATTCATCCTGCTGATCTTAAGGATTATTATATTTAAAACTTATTTTGATTCCTGTTTCCTAAAATATGTGGTTTAACTTATTTAGTTTGTCATTAAATGGCAATGTTATACATCTACTGAAGTCATTAGGACGTGCAGGCTTATTACAATAGTAAGTTTTCGTACCTGAAAAATGAGCTGATGTTATAAACTAATTTAGGTAATACAGTTCTGAAAAAATAGGCTTGATTTTAACAATTTCTTCGTTTAAATAAGATGGATGACATATTCTATATGCTCTAAGAAACAGAATAGATATTACAGATGTTTTAACAGTATTATTATGGCATGAAAATTAATGAATATGTATTTGAGTGAGTTCTCTTCCTGTATATAGTTATTTTTATATCATCGTAATCTTTGTTGATAGGATAACTGAAGCGGGTAATTTGGCTCACTAAAGGAGAACACTATTCACCGTCCATTCAGTAGTCACTTTTTCTCCAATTTCGTCGCATCATACAGTCAAATCTCATAATGACTTAAAATGTGATCTGGCAAATCTTTTTTAACCATTATTTTATTTACAATCTCATGCTATCTAAAATAAAAAATCTCAAGCGAGTTCATCTGATTAATTTGCCTGCATTGTTATTTTACACAATACTACAAACAAAGCCGAATCTATTCAATATATTCTAATTCAATAAATTATTAGATTTTCGTAGGAACGCCCTCGTCGGCATTGTTTTGAAAACGTCAAATAGATTATTCAAATATTGTATTTCTAATATTGTATTTCTAATTTTAAAGAAAATCCATCCTTTTGCCATTTAATAGTCCAGATTGCCACCTTTATTTTGATACATGTTTCAGTTTTAAAATCATAATTTTCTTAATACCTAATATCAGACACATGAAAAACGGAGAGAGAACTTACGAGATCAAACAGAACTTTATTGGGCGATATATCGCATAACCACAGGCAGTAGTTTCAAATTGAATAGGGAATAGATTCTACACGAATGTCGCAGAACCAGAGGTGGTAGTTTCAAATTGAATAGGAAATAGATTCTACACAAATGTCGCATAACCAGAGGTGCTAGTTTTAAATTGAATAGGAAATAGATTCTACACGAATGCAGCGAATATTTTTTCGCATTCAAGATATCAATTGTTTGAATAATTTTTTTTACGATTACTTAAATCATTACAAGGTAACTTACTTTAATTAAACATTTAAGAATACTTGAAAAATGACATTTTATGTGGAAATTATATTTTCTTTGTTCAATCTGTCGCCCTTGCATTTCTGTGTATTTCTTACCTCGGTTTCAGGTTATACCAAACATATCGTTGTTTGCTTTGATATTCGAGGCAAACTAAAACATGAGGTCATGAATTTTTGACAAGCTGAAGAGCCAGTATTTGAAAATTTGATATTAAATGCTTGAGTCGCCATATGCTAAATATGAAATCAAAGTAATTTAGGTTAATTCCCTCTATACGTCAATAACATCAAATAACTTCCTGGGCAAAATACAACAAGATTTAATTTAACCCAAGTTAAAAAAATTTCAGCGTTATAAATAATTTGAAACAACGTGATTGCTGGAATCTCGCTGGCAGAGGACCTTAGAAGTTTAAGAAGCATCGAATCCAATGAATATTATGATGGAATTAAATTGAATAATATTCTTTCCTCCTCTAACAGTGAAGAGTAGTTAATTAACCGAATTACTCTTCCTATTGTTTTAAAAAAACAGCATTTTGGTTGGTAAGAATAAATTCCTTGCCCATTAGCATTAACCCTTTCTCCTTAGAGTATGTTTTGACCTATTGGGTAATTTTTGTAGCTTCCATATGTATATATATATATATATATATATATATATATATATATATATATATATATATATATATATATATATATATATATATAACTGATATACGCAAGAGTCAAATCTCATTTGTTTATAAAAAGAAATATCTAACCCAAAATATTATACACTATATAGTTCCGACTTTTGCTTCCCAAAACTATCAAGGTCACGTGTGACGCTCTAGAGACCAGGCAAGTGGGAAAAATACATAGTTCCCCCAAATAATAACAACGGGCGTTTTATCGACTTTATTGAATTCTTAGAAGCCGACTGGCAGGCCATGAGAAAAATGGGCGAATTTTGCCTAACGTTTATGATGTGAATCAACCAGAATTTTAAAAATGTATTTGTACAGAAAAGGGTATTTTGGGTCATTTAGGGCCTCAAATAAGTGACACTTTGAAAATTATTTTTCCGAAGTAGAGTTTATGATATACGTATACCTTTTTACCCAGACACTAATTTTTCCAATGGACAGTAAATTTATTTAGGTAGGAGGTAGGTTTAAAAGGGCTATATAGGAGGGATAACTTACACAAGTTAGTAAGTGTGTGGGGATTCCTCTCGAAGTACCAGCGTTAGAAAAAGCCCTCTCTCCTGGAATGCCTCTTTTAGCCCCTTAGATCCAAACCACGTGCTCCTTGGCGTAGGGATTTTGGACTCATCGAGAAGGAAGCAGTCCCTCAAACCAGCTGGATTTGCTTATTCGGGATGTACCTCACTCTTCCACCAAAGCGATAACGCTGAAGTCTCACGCTATGCCTCACAGGCATAACTGTTTCCCAAGCGAGCGCGGCCGTCAAACTCAACCCCATATCTTGAGGCAAACTTTGCTGTCCGATACAAATCGTTATCTCGAACTAAGTTTGCATAGACTGACATCACGAATCTTCTGGCGATGGCCATGCCCTGGGACTATCTATCGGACCAGCCACCTGCCTATTCATCCCTGGGTCCACCATTCTTCAAAGAGATTGAGACTCTGCCAGTCACTCCGTTCAGACTGTTTTGTTTGTTCCCCCGCGAAGTCTCACAACCCCTGTTTGAGTCGTACCTCTTCGTTAAGATCTCACCAGCAGATCGCCCTCCGTGAAGCTTTGGCCCCTATTCCGAGGAAAGCTATCGATCCACCTTCTTTCCGGATAACTGTACGGCCCCCTCATCTCGCACCCCCTTTCAAGACTCCCGTTCTTTCTCTCTGAGACTCCCTGTAAAAGCACAGAACCGTCTCTTGTTTGAGATTCCATCTCTCTGGGGCAGAGAAAATCTCGTTCTTCAACAATAGGTACTCAAACCGTTATCTACGAGTCCTCCTCGTTATGGCCCACAGAAATATCTCCTCGAAGACCTGTGCCGTGCATCTTTCCCCTACAAACACCTCTAACTTGTAGGTAGAGCGATTTTGCGTTGTAATTCCCTGATTGCACCCCTCGTTAATCGTCACCTGCATCTCCTTTTGAATTCACTTCCCGCTCAAACTTAAATAATATCCATTGTTCGAGTTAACTTTAATTTTGTACTCCCCGCTTAGCTCTGTCCTATTGTAAACTGTCACGATCGAATTGACTATCCTTATTGAGCAATTTGTTTCCCTCTTTGTATATATATATATATATATATTGCCCGGTTTATTATATATATATATTAAAATTATATTTTGGGGTCTTGATCTTTATATATCCTTTTAACAGCAACTTGGCAAGACATATGATATATCCCGGTTAATCTTAAACGGTATCTATAAAAATCAAGGATTCCGCCTCTCACTACTTTAATTGCTCCAAAGCATATCGCAGAAGGCCTCGGGTCGGCTAACTGTTTGTGCTTGTGTATGCGCCCTTGCTCCGAGCAGGTCTACATAGGAATACATCGACAATAGGCAAAAGATTATATCTTAATCATAATTCTAACTCCACTTTTGAGGTTGGAACATAAGGAACTTCGTACGTTCCACCTCAGTTTTTTCAATTTGTAGTATTTTAAACGTTAAAAGGCTTCAGGTCAAATTAGGTCCAATTTAGGAGGTTAAAAATATATCAATTTCTCTAACAAACCTCATTCATAGAATAATAATGGTAATTAAAGGAAAAATCTCAAAGTTTCCATAGGATAAAAGAAGTATCAGCACGATTTAAAGCAAATATACATAAACCTCATTATTAGACAAAACTAAAAGATATTCATAGCCGGTAAATAGGTAAAAAAATTTTGGGGAAGAAAATTTTACAATGAACGAGCAAAGTTTAGCTACTTTAGGATCATCTAGAACAGTGAATCTCAAACAGGAGATAATTACCACTATTAGTGTCAATGAACCTGATTCTGGAGGGTAACGAGGTAGTTTTTAAACGTAATCGTTTTCCGGATTAAAATTCAATAAACTGATTAATAACGATGTCTGGTGACCAAAAGGTCGCATGCTCTCTCTTATTCTGATTTATGAACTTACGCCCTTTAAAACTTTCAATAATTCCCGGAATAACCTTAGGAGGACCTTGGAAATTCTTTCATTCGAAAGAGAATGTTAAACAACATATGGGTTTCAAATTTCCTTAAAATGGACTGAATTGTTATGATATTATTGCCAAAACAAAATAATTCCGCGTGAACTTTGGGAAGACTTTGGCAGTTTGAATATTTGAAAAAAAATGTAAAATAATATAAGGATATCAAATTTCGTTAGAATCAGCCGAATACTTATAATGTTATTACCAAATCAAAATAATCCCGGGGCTAACGTAGTGAGGACTTTGGCAATTGTATCTTTCTAAAGAGTGGGTAAAATTGCATAAGGATTTCAAACTTCGTTAGAATCGGCCGAATAGTTATGGTATTAGTGTCAAAATAAATAATTCCCTGCCTAATTTGTAAGACTTTGGCATTTATATCATTAGAAAGAAAAGTTAAAACAGCATAAGTCTTTTAAATTTCGTTAGAATTGGCGAAATAGTTTCAATGTCATTATAAAAACAATAAGAGGCAAAACGAGACTGACCGACCGACAGACATAGTGAGATGTAGATGCCCAGGCGACTAATAATATCACGAATTGCATCATGTTGTGCGACTGAGCAGTGCTTGCGGTCCCAAAGTTCACGCAGAGCTGGGATAGGTTAACTTGACGTTCGGTGTGACCACGGGGAAAAAGTCTCGAAGAGAAGCTATTTCTTCTTCGTTTCGGTATTCCTCAAGGGCAAGGACTCTCTCGGAGCTTTGTGCTACACCAGGATAGGAAAGGAGGTTCTCTGACGAGAATAAGTTGAACTTGGACAAGTTAATTTAAAGTTCAGTTTGGGAACCGGTAACTAGCTCGAGGATGAGCTGCTTCTTAGTCCCTTCTTCTGGTAGTCTGGCCTCTCTTGCCGATGACTTCGTAGCCCTGTTGACTCACGTATTCTACCACGTTTTTGCTATATATATACCGTCACCCCACTGGGGTAGAAGTGGGAGGGTGGAGGTGGCTACTCCCATGGTTTTTCCCAGGAAGTCTTACCTGTGGTGCTGCTGGGCCTTCGAGCTTGAGAGAAAGGCGTCTCCAATTTCGCTTTCGAGGTGAAATTAAATACACACTCATAGGGGAGATCTTGCAGTTTTAACCGTTCTGCTTTTCATATGGACGAGGGGCGAGGGGCTGTGGTTACGAGGTAGATCCAAGGTGCCTACACAACCGGGATGTTTTGCAGTCATGGTCCTCTGTCTCAACTGAGAGAGTAGCGAGAGGGTAGATTCCCCTCCATCATCGAAATCTATAAAACATAATATAGTGAATTTCGTGATTAACAGTTAGAGAAGCTTTAAAATGCCGTTTGGGACCAAAAATGGATTTTCATGTTTAGAATACAACTATTAATTATTAATATTTTTTCACGTTCAGAATGGGAGTTACTGAAAAGAAAAGGAGAAATACCCTAAAAACAATGGTTTATATATATATTGTTATTATTATTTTCTTTTTTTAAATCCACTGATATTACTATATAGAAGAATTTAACTCTATGAAAACTCCCTTTAAATTGGTGAATCATCCTCAGCATCATAACTCTATAATTTAAGAAGGAGATTTTTGGGAGTATTTGAATAATAATTTCATCTTAGTTTGGTTATGACATGTTTTTTTAGCAAAGTTATTTCTAATAATTATTTTATAATATTAAAAAAAAAATGGTGAAGCTCAGAAATAAATATAAGTATCGGAATATTTTGAAATTTTTAAATCTCAAAGATTACAAATGGTGAAGTTCAGAAAAAAGTTTTATATATCTTCTTCTATTTTTCTATATCATCACTAACTCTGTAATTTAAGAAGGGGATTTTTTTTTAATACTAAAATAATAAGTTAATCTTATTTTGGTTATGAATTATGTCTTTTTATCAAGGTTATTTCTAATAATTCTTAAAGATATCAAAAAGAAAATCGTTAAGTTCAGAAAAAATATAAGTATCGAAATTTTGTGAATTTTTTAAAACCCAAAGAATTACAAATGGTGAAGTTCAGAAAATTTCTTTGTATATATCTTTCGTTTATAATTCCTTTGTAAAATTATTATAATTGGCCAAGTTCAGAAAATTTATAAATATATAACTATGGCTGCTTCTTTTCAGATTTTAAATTTTAATCTTAGTAACGAAGCCATTGCCTGGTAACCTCAAAGTTTATTAAAGAAATCGTCATCATTATTTTTTTTATTTTTTATAGAGACACTCACCCGGAGCTTTATCTTTAATATTTGCTAAACCTCTGCTTTTAAAGAAAATATATTATAGACTTTCTGATAGAGCTTCTCACTACCCGTTTACTCTTGTGATTGAAAGACCAATAGGTTACCAATTACTCGGGGCAGAGGTATTTAAATGACATCATCTCCGATACTAATTAGCCAAGTGAAATGTAAGCCACACCATATTAAAGAAATATAATGCCTGATCTGATGGTATAAAATCTGTTATAGTAAAGTTATGTATAGAAACAAGAGTATTAGTATTAGTAGTTTGCTACCCTGCCTTTATCCAGGCGAAGCCCGACCGGATAATGAAATAGACATAAAGGTCAGTATGAAAATCACTGGTGAATCTGAGAGCACCTGGAGTTTGTCATTGTTGAATACTAGTGCCAGGCTGTATTATGTTTTTAAAGCCAAAACAGAGTTCAGGTGGAACCTTCGTCGCTCTGAGGCAGAGGGACCTGTTTCACGTCAGAGGTATGTGGATATAGATACCCATCGGCATGATTCCTTGGAAAAGATAGTGTGTATGCTGTTCTGTGAAAATGGGAGAGGAAAGAAAGCATTGTAATAATTGGAAATGTGTGTGTTGAGAAGTGTAAGATCTACCCACCCCAGTACAGGGGGCTGAGCACAGCGCGCCCACCAATTGGTAGCCATATCTCACCCTTCACTGGCAATTGTGGCCGCTCATGCCGGGATCGAACTCAGTACCGAAACTATTTGCAAGGGCCAGGCAGGTGTTATATATATATATATATATATATATATATATATATATATATATATATATATATAAAGAAATAATAATTCTTTTAATTTCTAATAACTTTTCGAAGTGGGTCTAAAGTTAGAAAACAACTTTTTTACTTGCATTTTTATCCTTTATTCCCGATTTTATTCTCATCCCTTCAGAAGTCGGAATAAAAGCTAACTCAAAACAAAAATCCACTTCTCGATGCACCTAATAGTTTCACAAAGAATAATATAAAACCGTGTAAGTCCTATCAACAATGTTATTTAATTGTGTTTATATTATTTTTATTCGATGAGCGCTAAACGAAGTATAATATTTTGAAGAGTGCGTAATTCTGCAACCATTTCTATATAAAGAAATATTTTAAGCCGTCTTTAAAAGTTGCAATTTGCGTCCGAATTAGTTTCAAGTTCAAGCATAAACCAACAACATCAAGGTTAAGCGAGATTTCCAAAGAAATTTATCAGATAAGTGAAAAGATTTATATACGAAGACCAGGCAATGGCTTCGCCAATCCTCACTATGGGGGATCTTGCGCTTGACTACTAAGATTAAAATGTAAACTAAATTTCCTCCCTTTCAAAATATCACATTGCTAAAATATAGTTATAGGAGAAGATATATAAAAATAAATTTTCTTAAACTTCACCATTTGTAATTCTTTGGGTTCTAAAATTTCACAAAATTTTGATACTTATATTTATTTCTGAAATTCACCATTTTGTTTTTGGATATTATAAAAGAATTATTCAAAATAACTTCAATAAAAAAAAACATAAGTCATAACTAAACTAAGATAAAATTATTATTCAAGTACTGAAAAAAATCACCATAAATTATAGAGTTACTGATGATGATGATAAACAGCATTAAATACGGTATTATGTAATGCGAAAGTAGTTATAATGAAGCTTGCATTAGTAGAGCAATGGTTCCTCGAATAGTTCAAAGAGCCCTCGATTCAGGTACCCCTCGATCTCCCCTGTGTTTGAATGAGCCTATATCTATTGTTATAAAACTATGTATATTAAAGCTCCTACTAATCGGGGAAAAGGCGCTCAAACTAGGCTAAAATCTTAGCCTATACTAACCCGCGAAAATACTTAAAATATTGTTATACAGCATTTTAAAAACTTTAAATATACCCTCTAATGGTATACACTATCACTTCTACAGGTGCCACTTAAGTCATTCTTTAGCGAAAAATTTTAAAAATTGGCAGATTTAAAATTAATTTCTTATAGGGAAAAATCAAATATTTTAATATTTTTAAGTTTTGACCCTATAACATGGTGTGAGACGTTTAGACAAGTACGAGGACGTCAGTAGTAAGACTTTAAGCGCCCCTACCTATTTATCTTAAAAGTTAGGGAAATAGCAGAGTTGGGTGCCATCATTATATTTGTATGCAACGTTTGATGGCAGTTCAATTTTAGTGGAACTTAGGTCCAAATAAGGGCTAAAATATCACGCGGAGCAGATTTTATCAAAGGAGCTATTAAAAACAGTTATTCGCCACCTGTACCCTAAGTAGATTTCTCACCCAAAAGAGAAGCTCTACCAGCGAAAACAAATCGCTAGAAAATCATACAGCCATCTTCAAGCCACGCCTGAGAAAACCTTTTCAAGGTCATAAACGCCCGACGCATCGCCTCCTCAATCGGTGTTTTGTTTTGGTTCCTTATCTTCCGCCGACTCGAAATTCCGCGTGATGTCACTCGTCCACCCCTCGTCTGAAGTAACGCCCTCTCTTGAGAAGCAAATAAACTGCACTCACGACGCTTTTCAGGACAATATTCGAATGAAGGTATTTCGTTTGAATTCTCGGGGTAAACCCCACTACCTTATGTGTCAATTCTATTTTAATGTCCGCGTGCGTTTAAAGTAGATTATTTGTATATCTGAAAGATGAATTTCTTTTAAAGTAAATTGTTCTTCCTTAAAGCAACCAGAAACCGAGTGTCAGTAACGGGACTTCAGAACCACTTTTAAGTTGTATTTTGTGCGTGTATATATTAATTTTATTTGAGTTGATTAATGCACAGTAAAGGTCTATTTTGGTTGAAGTGTTTAACTTTTCCTTGAAGCAGTTGCGTTGGCAGTATTGAGTATATTAAAGAGAGAACTCCCCTTTATATTCATTCAATAGAATAAAAATAAGAAAAGCGCTCTTAGAGATCAAACTTGAAGCGATCACTGGAAGTACAAACGTACGACTAACTCTATTAATCATAATAAAAAAAAATAATAATCTCGGCTATCCCGCGATAATGGTTTTAGGAAACTGTTCATATTTTATTTCTTACTCTTTTATAGTTTCTTTTTTAATAATTTACACTAAAATATCTAATTAGTAGACGTTTTTATATAATTATTTACCTCATTCACTAATTTGTTTTGATCTTTGACGCAAATCAAGAGACTCGTTTCAATTCTCCTGAACTTTTTGAAATATTCAACAACACAATATCCGATATTGAACTGTCCCAATACCTTTAAAATAGGGCTTAGGTCTATTGCCACTCACCTCATTTTATAGGAGAAAAAAGAAAAGTTGGGGTATACCATATAGCATATTCGAAAATATTTATTTGTATATTTGCGTAGCAGTTTGATGAATTTTAAACAGTTTTATTAAAGACCTTCATATACGGTACTCTGTTTTTATTGCTTCATATTTATAACTCTTCAACCTTCTTGTCAGTTTTTTAAGTTCTCCTTTTAAGTGTTAAATGAGTGAGTTTTAAATAAATTAATCTTTGGTTAAAAGTGGCTATAATGGGTTGCCAAGCTTTTACTCTCATTGATCATCTTTATTATAAACGCTTTGGCACAAAATAATTCTTTTCTATAGTTATATCTTTTGTTTAGCTTGCCAATTTATATTTTACCCTAGGCTTTATAAGATTAACTTAAAATTTGTGTTAATCTTAAATGCATTAGATCAATGCTTTTGTGCTCAAGTGAGGGTCAGCAAAACACCTTGCTACAAATCCAGTTTTTCAAAAGATTTTTTCGACAGTTTAAGAACACCTCGGAAAATTTTTCAAATCCAGTACACCTGGGTCTCAGACCCAGCAATAAAAACAAATTATTTTAAAGAAAGGTTAGTGTAAAGATTGATGTCATGGTTTTAAATAATAATTTAGCATTACTTAATAGCGTTTGGATTAAACGAATAAAACCATGTGATAATTTTAATTTTTTAGGAAATATTCGTGAAAATTCAGTAAAAATTATTTTAAATTAAAAAAAGAAATACAAGGTCCATGAGACCCATATGTACCTGTTGAGGGTTAAATACGAATGATTAAACTTTACCCTCAAATAAGTTAAATTCCACTAAGTTATACGAATAAAGTTTAAAAAGAGTCACAGGACAAGATGTATAAAAAATATATATATAATACCCTCCAAACATACCGAATGGCATCGCAATGTTAGGGAAGAATTGAATAGTTGTCATAACCAGGCCTAAAAAGGACCGGAATAGGGGCAGCATAGTTCAATGGAATCTGCCCCAAATTATCTGCTAGCATTCGCGCCAAGGCTTATATTTAGAAAAAGTTAGGAGCTAAGGGTAATATCAATTGGATTCTACAAAGATTACAATTTAATTGCTACAATTTATTAGTAAATTTACAAAAAGCTAGGTAAATAAACTTGTTTACGACTTGTATTGGTAAAATGTAGGTTAATTTTCAATTATAAAGATAAGCTAATGGCTAATTTGAAAGATTTGCTGGGCTCATGAGAAATATGTTTGCTTTTAATTAACTTAGGTTTTAAAGAGAAATACAATAAATACACTAATAAAACGTCTAAAAAGAGAAGAAGTTTGTTAAAGGATCATCTATTGGTTCGTTTCGAGCCGAGAATTTTGCGAATCATCGTAACGAATAACTTTCGTTAGTCCTCAACTAACACTCGTCCTATGTTCTACAAATGTTTGATGTATGATTTTTCCGCTGTATCTTCGTAAGGAATTCGAGATGGAACATTTTCACAAGTCTCAAATCATTTGCATTCAAACATAACCTATAGAATAGAAAAAGGAACAACTTTTACCTTGCTATTCTCTTATTTAAGTACTTGTAAAACTCAAAAATCCATTCCTATTTTTATATATCTCGATGGCATAGATATAAACTTTATGCATTAGTGAATTGTTGTACCTAGTCTACTATCCTTACACAAGTAAGAGCTAACGTAGAAAGATATAAATAGAAGAGTTAATTCATAAACAATAGGATTTATTCATTATATCTCAATCAATAATATAGTGGTTTTAAAACATATTTATTCACTTAAAGGAAGTACATCAACCTTTCTAAACAAATGAATTATTTCATTATTACAAAATTTACGATGCTTCAAAGCAATAATTTTGTCATCTTAATTGTAGGATTCTATTTTTTCTACAATATACATATCCTAATAATTAGCATGTACAATACCATAATGTGCAATAATACGCATTTATGTACTGAATTTAAATTTCAAAATGAAATAAAAGATTATTCAATAAGTTAGGTATTTACTGAATTTTTCACAATTATAAAAACTTCCATTCTACTCATGTTATTAGTTAGAAACTTAATTTAATTTCCTCTTCCTAATTTTTATAACACCTAACCAAGATCTTATGCGACTACGGTAAATGAATTACAAAACAGAAAATAGAGAATACTAGAAATTTAAGAAACTTAAAATATATTCAAAATAATAATCTTACCAAAAGAAGGATTAGACAAAAACACTAATAGACGTAGGTCACTTAATGAAAAAACTAAAACACTTCCTACACCAAACTCCATCACAGGAAGAAGAGAAGCATGTCGATTTAGTTTCTTTGAACCTCGAGAGTAAGGTGGAGCAGACTTGGACGAAGTCTTGAGAACCTTGATTACTCACGGTCGGTAGTCACAAACCTGCAGCGGTTGAAGATACTTTCTCGCTCCTTTGTTTTGCGAGATGCGGGCCTCTTTTCCTCAGGAGGTCACCGAACGAACTTCGAAAAGGGGGGAGGAGATGACTTCTCCACACTCGGCTTAAGTGAGCTAACGGGCCTCTTGTCCTTAAGAGGTCACCAGAAGAACTTGATCCGAAGGCGGATGATAAAGGCTGACTTTGCCTCACGTGACTCTTCTCCCTAACGCGATGATTCGGGCATGATGTCCAGCTTTTCCGTGACCTGCGACCGTCACTCACACTTCTTGGGAAAGAGCTTCGTTGAATTGCATTCCTTTCGAAGAAAGCTCGTCTAACCAAATCGCTCTGTAATCCTGGATCAGGTACATATATAACCGGTGTTCTCTAAAACAGGTAGAGAGATTAAGATCTTCTGTAACCTTAGTTATCGGCCGTGACATCCAGAACGTCTCCTTGCGGTAAAAAGTCAAAGGCAGGGATCAGCGTTCCAGACGGACGACCAGTGGCGGTAGTTATAAAAGCTGTTCTCGATGAACCTACTAAGTAATTTCCAAACCAGAATGGGGGGGGGGAGGGATATAGACGCCTGCAAGGTATACCCAATGTAAGGGTCATGCCTCGGCGAGTCAAAACTGTGAGATCGGAAGAGGGAGGGGGAGTGACGGCTCGCTTTCTCTCCCGAATTAATATATTAGGAGGTGAGAAAATAATATTATTCTAAAGGGATACCTCCACACTCCTCCGTATCCAAAGACATTTTTACAGTTCAGGACACTTTGGAGCGAAAAAAATGTCTACATTAATTTCATTAAGAGGGGAACTTATAAAACTACGAATTTAATGTTTACCAACAGAAAAAAATACATAACACTCCATGGGATTTACATATGTGTAACTACAGATAACTTAATCTATACATACGCACATACAACATCAACAAGGCCAAAAAAGAAAAATAGTATTTACCAAACTAAATTAAATGCGAATTTTACTATACACTCAGGTTGTTGGAAGGGGGTCTTCTATAGGATTCTTACTCAAGCTATCGGCTAGGCAGTTGTCCGTGCCTTTAACATATATTCTAAACTTACGAATAGACCACACTATGGTTAACGATTCAAACCTTATGTTGGCATACACCTTTTCGCTATGGTACAGCTTCCTGCTAGCATATTCTCCAAAACTCCGACTCCATCGTCATCATATTGGACGAGGTCACAACCTAGGCTAACCTGGAAGGCATTGGTACGAACACCTAATGTTTTATTAGGATTCGGTAGTCTCAAAATAGGGACAGCGATTATGTTGTCCTTTGACTGGTAAAAGCGATCTTCCACGGAAGGGGTCCAAATGACTGAGACGGGGGCCGTTCTTTTAAGCATGTCGATAAGGAGCCCGGCTATGGTAGCGAAATTCGGCCCAAAACGACGATATAATGACATGGGAGATCCTTCCAATTATTCAAGGAATTGAACCCTCTCAATATGGGCGAGATTGGGGTGAGGCTTCGATTGGGGTGAAGGAAGAAACGGCAGGGAATACTTATCGTCTGCTTCTACGCGCACTGTATGGACCAGACACACGAGTTAGAACGGATAGATGTGACCTCGCTTGACGGAGGACGAATTGGGCCTATTAGGCAGATTGTGACCCGGGTGAAGGGGTCGGACACTCTCAGGTTTTTTTTAAGGGAGGCGGGGGCTACACGCACTTTGAAGATGACCTTAAAGGACTTGCAGACGTCGACAATTTCTTGGGACACTCCTGGCCAAAAAACATATTTAAAAACTCGCTGTGCCGTTTCATTAGGGCCGAAATGTCCAGCCATTAGGCCATCTTGAGTCATCTTTAGAACGGGTTTGATATTCATTGTCGGCACACACAACGCTTTGGTCGGGGGCTCTCCGGCTCAACAGAAGAATGGTATAGTAACGCGTCCTTCACCTCGCACCGTTTCAGTCTCCTTCCTTTCTTTTTCCCACAAGAGTTGTAATGGTTGGCAATCCTTCTGCGCCTCAGCACATTGAACATTGGTGGCGAGGTTGATGTCTGGGGACGATATGGGTAACGGACGCGGTACATCCTTCTCGGCCTGGACCCTGGTAACGCTCGGCTGAAAAATTGGGTTTTGGGAGAGCTGTGCGCTCTGTCCAATGAGAACGGAGCAGAATTTTATCAGGGCCGCGACTAGGTCAGTCCATTTGGTGAAGTACTAGCACTGTATATGGCACGTACCACTGGGAATCTGGTAGCAGGACCTAAATAGTCATGCACCAACGCGAAACTGTTATCCTGGGGACTTACGTGGGGGTAGTTGTTTGTCAGAAGCTACTATACAGGTGCAATGCCTATCTCTAACCAAGTTTGACGCTCGGCAACCATTTACTGGGCCATTTTCAAACTGGAGCCCACCGGTGGAACTTTCATTGAAGAGCAAATTTACCTGTTGATCCGGGGGAGAGGGAGTAGGGGCCGCTAGATATTCGGATGGCGGATTAGGCGAGGGGGCAGCATAGATTTGGTGTACTTGTTGACTCGATGAGGTCCTCAGTTGAGAATTTCGGGGGCAATTGTAACTTAGGTGACCAGGGGTTGCTACGCGTAAAGCGTACAATTGGTCTACGGTGGTAGCTGCTAGGCGTAGAGGGAGGTAACGGGGGCTTCACGTCTTTTTGTTCTCTCGGTGGATGAGGACTGTACTTACTCGGTGCCTGCACTTTTACAAAGCCGTTGTTGCCCTTAGGTTGGCTTCGGTTAAACCTAAACTTGTGTTTGGGGGAGGAGGGATGGTTCTTCTTGGCCTCATTGTAATAGAGGTTGTGACTGGAAGCGTGAAGATCAGCTTTTTTTACACACTCCTTGAAAGTGGACGCTCTTCTGTCCACTATGAAGGCACTTAGTTCGATAGGGAGGGTCGATATCAGTTGGTCCCTTAGAATGAAGTCAACTAGCAAATCATAATCATTTGATACTTAGGCGGAATCCAGCCAGAATGGGAAATTACGCCAAAGCGTGAATCCAAAGTGTCTGTAGGTTTGGCCTGGCTGTATTCGCGCCCAGCGGAACCTACTCCTATAAAATTCTGGATTCATGTTAATGGCAGAAAGAAGTTTGGCCTTTAGTGTTGAATAATCAAGGGTGGCGTCGGAGGGGAGCCAAATGAATATGTCGCGAAGACGAAAATTTAATAGTGGAAGTAACGAGCGTCGCCATCTGATTCTAAGTCCCAATTGTTGACTTCCAAGATCTTTTCGCAGTGCGTTAAATAAGAACAAAAATCTTCTTCATCCTTGTATGCGGGGAGTTTTAATGAGGACACTTGAGCCTGTTCATTCATAATCCTACCGAGTTTATCTCAACTTGGTCACGGCTTATCTCTCTTGTATGCTGCCTAATTCTTTCATTCTCTTCTCTTCGTGCTTTCTTGCTTCTTCTTCTCTCTGTGCTTCTCTTGCTTCTTCTTCTCTCTGTGCTTTTCTTTCCGCACGTTCGTTACGTTTCTCTTTCTCGACGTAAGGGATTAAAGCTTTCCTAGATAAGCCTAAGATCTGCCTTTGCTTATGAAAGCGATCGGAAGAAGACATCCTGGATATGCTACTTCCGGCCTTTGCACAGGAAAAAGATACCAGAGCTATTGTAGTTTTACCCCAAAACAAAAATTAATTCTACTAACGACAAAAATGATTAAAATTCCTAGTAAAAATCGGGCAAACCCACACAAAAATAAGTAAATAAATAACGGGTAAATCTGACTCACGACACAAAAAAGAAGACGGCTAGTATTACCACTTAGCTAGTATCCTCATTTAAGGAACTAGAAAAACTGTGGACAAACAGCACAAGAATGGCTCAAAAATAAGTTGTTATCCGTTAATCAAATTGAAAATTGTCCTTTAATATTGGTGGTCGGATATTCTTTGGAATGCCGCTGCTATCAATTGAACTTAGTGCTTCAAAATGAGGTGGGGAAGACCCCAAAGCATGACGCCAATTTTTTTATGTCGAAGTATGGCTAATTGTACGTGAATATGTGCACGCAGGCTCTAAGGTAGGCCAAGCAAGGCGACAACTTTTATTCGTCAAAGAGTGCAATTTGAATAGATAGCGGCAGCTGCGTGACCAAGGAATATAACAGACACAATGACAAAAACAGATTTTTAATACACACTAAATAAAAAGCACAACAATAATTATGGATATATATATATATAAATATATATATATATATATACATATATATATATATATATAAATATATATATATATATATGAATATATATATATATATATATATATATATATATATATATATATATATATATATATATATATATATATATATATATATATATATGGGTACATAAATAAGACGGACTTAAGCTTCAAATACTAATTTGATAACTTAGGCTATTGAATGGTTATTACGGGAGATTTAAGGTAGTGGGGGATTTAGTTCCTTTAAACCTCGAGAGTTAGGTGGGGCAGAATTGGGGGAGGTCTTGCTGACCTTGATTACTCAAGGGCCGTAGCCACAAACCTGCAGCGGGTGGGGCTACTTTCTCGAACTTTACGAGATGCGGGCCTCTTTTCCTCAGGGGGTCACCGAACGAACTTCAAAGGTGGGGGGGGCAGGCTAAGGGGCCTCTTGTCCTCAAGAGCTCAGCAGAAGAAGTTGAGAGTAGGGCTTCTCTAATCGTTGATCCGTAAGTTAATGAGAAAGGCTGACTTTGCCCCACAAGACTCTTCTCCCTAACCCGATGTTTTGGGCGTGATGTCCAGCTCTTCCGTGACTTGCGACCGTCACTCTCACTTCTTGGAAGAGAGCTTCGTTGAATTGCCTTTCTTTCTGGAAAGTCTCATCTAATAAAATCTCTCTGTAATACTGGATCAGGTGCATATATACGCGAAGTTCTTGAAAACAAGGAGAGAGATTGAGACCTTCTGTAACTTTTGTTTTCGGCCGTGACAACCCAAGCGTCTCCTTGCGGTGAAGTGTTAAAGGCAGTGGTCAGTGGTCCAGACGGACGACCAGCGGCGGGAGTCATTAAAGCTGTTCAAGGTGAACCTACAAAGTAATCTCCCAACCCGAAGGGGGGGAAGGGAAGATAGACACGGCCAGGAGGTAGCCCCAATTATAGCGTCATGCCTGTGTAGGAATTTCGCGGAGACCTGGCAGCTTGTCCAAAAAGGGTGAGGTCGAAAGGGGCGGTCGGCTCGCTTTCTCTCCCGAATTAATATCTTAGGAGGTGAGGAAAAAATATTATTCTAAAGGGATACTTCGACAACGCATTTTCACAAAAAAATGCAGTGGAAGGACAAATAGACGATATTAAGCAATAATTTGCTCGATACATTATTCCAATTTGCAGCGGATGCAATAAATCTGAACAAAGAAAAAAAATTAAGATTAGGAACTCTAATTTAATTTCCGGAAATCCCACAAAAAGAAAAAGGATCATCCGAATGACATTTCTGGAAGAAGCAGATATAATTATTTTGTGGTAAAAAATCTGAAACGGAAGGAAGCCTTTTTTGGAGAATAAATTTTATTGTTTTAGCTGTGTTTTCATTTATCTCTGTAGGCTATAGAGTAAAATTAATGTAGCTTCTGCTTATAAACTAACAGTAAAATTAAAAATTAAAAAGTATGTAAAATGAAAATGACCCACAATATTAGATAAAAAACTTAAAATATCATTTCTACATCTACCAGCACTGTGTAGACGAACCAAGAAGTTTTATACGATATTGAATCGTCTTTGGTCGGGAGTAACGAATGGAAAAAACTAATGATTAAAAGAAAATTAAACCTTTTTGCAAAATAGAATTGGAATAATAAGCATGCGATCCTAAAATTATATAGTCAATAACTTATAAATTAGGAAAAAAACAAATTCTGGATGAGAAAGAATACAGAATTGTAAAAAAAATAATAGCAAACACTACAAACTGCAAGATCACTACATTAAAGTAACAGTTTTGAATTTACAGAGGCAGACGAAAATCTTTGCAACTACTCCAAAATTCAAAACTAATCATAAACCACACACTAAACGACAGACTAAATATCAAATTAGGCACAATTCCGAATTTCTTCCATTTTTTAGTCACTGAGCTATAAAAAAACAGCAGGGAAAAAGATAAAAATATAATGGTTTTAACAGATTTCTGACTTCTCAATAAGTTTTCTGACAATAACAATTTAATCATATCTAACTGTACTTAAGTGTTTTATGATTTTAGAACCTGAAGATGGGTGATACGCCCGAAACGTTGTTCCTTAATTAGAAATGAATCACATGTATCTGAGCTTCATGTGTGTCCTTAACTTCGCCGTGAAATTAAATATATTTATATATATGGAAAAATTACAAAGTATCGCGTGAGTAAGCAATGTATGCAGGAAAACCCACAAAGAAAATTAATACGAACATTCCAAGTACTTTCGAACTTTATTTCGAGGTCTTTATCTTGAAGGAATAACAAAGGTATTGAAAATTGTAATATATATATATATATATATATATATATATATATATATATATATATATATATATATATATATTTATATATAAAAATATATATAAGGATGATAGAGAGGAGAGGAAACGCCCACAAAAAAGCAAAAATAAAATCAACAAAATGAATTAATATGAACTGGAAACATTATGAGGAGCAAAGTGTGACAGAAAAAAGGAAGATAAATACACATAGATATGATTAAATCAGGTAAATTCAAACGAGTAAAGGTTGACAAGAGGATTAAAATACCGCCTAAGCAATTAGGGAGGGAGAATATCTGAGCGAGAGATTATCATCAGAGGTCAGGATTGAAAAACCAAGGTATTTATTTTCCTTTCAGTCAAGTCTTTAGAACATTCGTACTTATTCTACCTTGGTGTGCCATATGTTTATGTGTGCTAAGGGAGTCTTTTCCTTGTCTGAGCTTGCGATTGTGCAAATTCTAAAAGCTGACAAAGGATAGAAAGAAGAGGGTTTTTTTTAACAATATTTGCAAGTTATTTTAAAATCTCCGCTCTGCGAAAGCCTGTCTGATGAAAAATCACTCTACTTAAGGGTGTTACACGAAACGTAAAGTTGCAAATGCCAATTGGCTCTGACTTTCACTGAAGCAGTATAGGGACGATAGAACTGTATATGTGAAAGCAAGTGAAGCCATGGATTAGTAAATGGATTAAAAATTGCTTTATTTTCTCGAGAAAATGAAAGATTAAATTATGGGTTAGAATACATAGCACATTTCTATAATAAGTTAACTGTTTAACCTAGACTGGCTAGGCTGGTTAAGCAGTCGTTGGCACAGTGCCATGATTGCAAATATTGATATTTGGTAACGACTGCAATAACATACATTATGACCCATTTATTTAAACTTCTATTTTTTAAAATTGAATTTAATAATTTTAGTTTAGTTTTAGGTAACAATTAAATAACTAGTTAGAACATATAAAAATAATGTTCAAGGTAACTTTTTATATTTATTTTTTTACAATTACACACATTAAACTTATTGTGCGATGGCCATTGTCGTGTTCATCTTACATTAATAAGTAATCAATACATATATAGAGCTAAAATTTGTCAACTTTGATTATTTTAAATTATGTCTGAAAATTTATCTTTTTCAAAAAGTAGGTATATTATAGGCAAACCTCTGTAACTATATACAAAAAGCTCTTCTCAACTGTTGCCAAACATCAGCTTATTATCGCTATAAGGTTTATTTATATTTTCTACGATAAATTATTTAAATTTTAATCACCATATCAAAATAGTATTAAGTACATACATTAATTTCTTTAGTTCATTGCGCATGTGTAGCAAAGCAATCTTTTCCTTTATTACTCATCTATGTAACCAACCTATCTCTCCTCTTAAATATAAATACCTCGGGGCATGATTTATTCAATTGATTTTAAGCACCTTTAAATTCCATCCAAATTCAATGAAATTTCATATTTTATGCTTTAATTTGGAAATCGACTGGAAAATGGGGCGTCAGTTTGTTATTAATTAGAAATTTTACTTCAGTTAGAAATTGTTGCTACGCATATTGATAACGAATTTGCCACCCATTACACATATACCTATTGCATCTGAACAGAGGAAGTAAAATATGAAATGCGACATCATTAGGCCAAGTTCAAGAGTAGGAGGTATTTAATTTCTCATAAAGTGGAACTAACTTTCCCGTGCTCTTAAATGACGAGAAAAATAACCATGTTTTCTATTACTATCTATTATTCGAGTATCACTAATGCTCCTTTTTCTTCCTATACTGATTGTACAAGTTTACTTTTTTCCGTCGTAACATTGAAATATGACTACCAACCAGAAATATTTGGTGTGGAAGTGATCGTAAATTTCAGATGAGAATTTATAGCATCTCGAATTGAGGCTCAAAATGCGCTGGTTCATTGGCTATAAAAGAAGAATGTACATATTTTGACCTTTTTTCTCATTCTCAAACAATGTTTGTGGTTGAACATGTACATAATACAAAAGCAGGTGTGCAGAAATAAAATTGACTAAAGAAAATAATTATAAACCTCCTTCTTTCAAACAGATGCGTTTGGGGCATTATCATCTAGTAAATTTTTGATTGACACGCTCCTACTTACCCACTCAAAATTTCAATACTTCTCGGCCTGATATTTCTCTAGAGTGCATTCTTAAGTATTATTATTTTATTGATATTCTGGTATTCATTTGATCTTTTGCAATGAAAGACTATAAGAATATGTGCTGCCCTTACCTGTTATATTCTATTTATCTTTCTATATTTTATTAACTGAAGATTTCTCAAAATTTAATGAGGATTATGATTCAATCTAATTCATGGTATCAAACTTGAAACTAGATTTATGATGGGGCTAAGTAAGTAGCTTTAACAGCTGCTTCGTTGCTCTGTATGAGAAAATGGATTAGGTAACAGCATGCAAAAATAGATTGAAGGCTAGCTTTAAAATCCAAGGAAGAGAGATCTATGCAAGGGAAAAACTGTATCATGAACATATATCACTAGCAGAGTATTTTGTCTGTTGACTTTTTAATATATAAATAAACTTGATGCCAATTTATTATGTAAAAATTAAGAATTTGCCATGACAAGAGGCTAAGTACTAGGTTTAATTAACATACTCACTAGAAAAACATGAAAAAGGAATTGGATAGAGTAGTCAACTTCTCGTAAGGATGGCAGATAATTCAATGTAAAAATGTTAGGTAATGCAGAAGGATCTTGATAAGTTCGGACCAAATTAAATAAACCTGGTCAAATTTTGAAACAGTCAACTTGGAAAAAGATTTTAGTTCATTAATCTCGAAATATCTAAAAATTTCAAAACAATTAAGTATAGCATAGCGTAAAAATAGAAAGCTATTATTCATGGATAGAAACCGTTTGTAAAACCTCATTTGGCTTATTAGGTGTATGTGAGGTGTGCAGATATATAAAACTTCATTGTAATATACAAAACCGTTAAGTTTCGAGCGTTGAAATTATTTCTTAATTCAAAAATAGAATGAGGTAAGAAAGACAGAAGCAACTTGGCCAACTTGGTCAAGACTTTAAAATACTAAAGGGGTTGACAAATATAAATTACGAATCAATATTTAGCAATGGCATATAACAATAAATTCTTTTACCAGAAAATAATACGTAATTGGAATAATTTGGCTAGTAATGGCATTAAAACGGCTACAGTAAATATATTTAGGATTAGAATGAATAAATATTACCACATAATATAACCTTACAGAAACAAGAGTTGTGGAACTAATTGTAATTCATCCTTAACCATTCTTCCATTTCCTTGTCTTTGGCACTGTGTAAACAAACTAGCGTCTGTTTGTCCTCGTGATCTTGATTTCCTCCTTTCTAAAGAAGGTAAGGGGGGGGGAGAACTTAAGTGCCATCAAAAAAAATGTCTTGGAATGCAATGCCAAGTCCGAATGTGACCGTGAAAATACAGTGGTCAACCATCATACTAAACTAAGGCTTATTGGCGTCGTACGCCCACGCGCGCAGGTGCATAGCAAGGTGAACGGTGGACTTTAACCTTGTCTCGTAAGGCCAAGCAGTCCGGATCACTCACCATAATTGAAAAAAAAGCTCAATTACAACAAAGAACAAGAAAAAGAAACTGACTATTAAACTTTACCTAGGCAGTTAATACCTTACACAAATAAATCCTAACACATTACTAGCTACACAAAAAAATGGTTTTAGGACTAACGGGATTTTTAATTACCCATCTGTCTGGTTTCGGCTCAAGTTATCGGCTCTATACTTATCGGAGACTTTTATATAGCCTAAGTTTAACTTATCGGCTATACAATTATCGGAGCCTTTTATATAGTTTATATTAAATTAGTACTTAATGAACAATAGACTCCATCATATTAGTCTGCCGTTTTGCCTTTTTCTGTTACGCCAATATGACCGAGATTGGTGATTGAATTCCACTACTTTTTACATAGAAATTGAATTTCTTTTTACCCCAAATTACGGCTAGCGCTTCCTGTTCTATAGTTTCATAAGCTGTGGGAACAGGGGCACCATCGTCATCATCTTTTACCGAGACAAAACCGATTCCTTCGCTGCCGGCATCGGTGCTGATTCTAAACTTATTTTGGGAATAGGGTAGTGGAAGGATGGGGTATGAGCTTAATTTTTCCATCACTCGAGCGGACAATAGTGAATATATGAGCGGGTCATGGTGGGGGTTTAAATCTAACTCGGACGTGTAGTCCTAGAGGAATGTTAATAAAGGTAGAGGATACTCGTTATCTGACTCTACGCACACCGTGTTCACCACCTGTAGAGGTCACATGTGTATTACGCTTCCATGGTTCCTTCATCTATCGTCACAAGATTTTGCTGGGTTTTCGTCCTAGGTACTTGCGTAACTCCAGGCCGGAATACAACGACCTTAACTTCCATCTGATCCTTGCGCAATGCCCTTTCACATGCAAGTATTCGTTTCCTTTCTTCTCTTTCCGTTTGCATCTGTTTTCTTCCCATCTGTATTCTACTTACTTCTGCTACTCTTTCTATCTGTATGCTTCTTTCATTTGCTTTTATTTCTATCTGTATTCTTCTTTTTCTGCTTCTATTTTTACCTGTATTCTTCTTTATTCGGCTTCTATTTCCATCTGTATTCTTCTTTCTTTTGTTTTTCTTTCCATCTCTATTTTTCTTTCTTTTGTTTCTCTTTTCAAATGTATTATTCCTTCCTTTGCTATTCTTTAGCTCGATATTCTTCTTTCTTCTGCTTCTCTTTTGATCTGTATTATTATTTCTTCTGCTTGTCTTTTCATCCGTATTCTTCTTTCTTTTGCTTCGAATTTACACTGTATTCTTATTTCTTCTGCTTCTTTTTCTTCTCTTTTCTCTTCTCGTTGCTAGATGTAGGCAATTAGTTTTTTGCCTGCTAGTCTAAGCCTTTGGCCTTGTTGGTGGACCCATTTGAACGACGAAATTTTACATATGTGCGTCAAATTTCATCGATGTACGATAGTGGTACTTATGTAACCACAAAACAATTAGCGCTCTGCCTAACCCAACCTTATCATCCACACTTTCTGTTAATTAGAATACCACCAAAAAACTAATTAACACCATTAACGGGCTAACCACAGACAATTAACAAAAAAATATAGACTGACTTTATCCCCTTATTATGTTGCGCCGCAATCAACTATTATTGGGTTCTTCTAAATACCCCCACAACCTGAGACCAATTTTAGAATGTCGGGTTATACGGCAGAGTATATATATACGTTTGGTCCGTACATGAATAACTCCGTTCCACTTTTCTCTAAGACTGCTTTACTTTTAATTTTGTGATTCTTTAACCAGGGAGGATTCGTAATATTATATATCTATTGCCATATGCAGTGTTCCGAGAAATTAATTGAACAACTAGAGTAAAGAAGTACTTTCAATTACATGACAAAATTAAATATTAAAACTTTAAATATACTAAGGCTATATATAATAAGACGATCTAAATCAAAATTAATACTACCAATGAGTACTACAGGATGGTTGAGGCAAAAGTTCACTTTAGTACGGAATAGTAACTAAAGAATAGGAATAAGTTTTAGATTCCTTTTACCTTTAACTATGATGGAGTCTGGCGTTGGATGACTTTGAACGAGAACCTCTTTCATGCGATGATTCGAGGCGAGTTGTACGGGAATCTACTCGCCGACGTGAGGCTGACTAGAAAAACAGCTGTTTCTCTCTCTGTTGCTTATCCCGAGGTAAGTGGCTAAGCTTCTTGACTTGAAAATATGAACAAGTTGGTATGCCAGTGTTTCTCGATACCACTGGTCTACTCTTCAATGTGGCCAAAGGAACAGCCTCAGGAAGGAAAATCCCGCTCGCTTCACTTTTTCTTTATTCCAACTTTTCCTCCAGGACTCGTCTTCTTCTGTTGATACCTCGAATCCTCTACTACCTTTCTACAGATCGAACTGTATATACGTCGATTATTCTCTAGGGGCAGGGGCAGGTGAGAGTAGATGATGGCCCACCTTCAAGCCTTACTGCTAGAGCATCCCTTTTCAACGTTGTGACCCTTCACCCTTTCTGGTTTACGTCGAAGAAAGTAAAATTTCGTCTATTTAGGAAAAATAGGCATAAACAATTGGAGAGGACAGTGAGACTGTCTATAGATTTTTATTCTAAAGGCTATCCCACCCTCCTGTGTTTATATTAACAGACTACGAAATTTGCTTATGGTAGTTCTTTGCGAGCGATCTCGAGGATTTTGGGGAGAGCGGGGCAAAGAGGATTGGGGTGGTAAAGCGGCGGACCATATGGAAGGTAACTGTTGATACTGTATAAACATACTAGCGTTTGTTTGTCATGCTGATCTTGATTTCCCCATAGCCCTATTCTAACGAAATTTTAAACCATTATGTTGTTTTGCATTCGCTTTCGAATGATATAATTGCCTAGCTTTTTGCAAGGTTAATTCGCGAATTATTGCAAGTCTTAAAGGTTGTAAGGTCATATATCAGAGTAATTGAGAGCACGCGACTTTGCTCAGCCGACCTTGTAATATATTCATCACAAATAACTTTTCAATGAATGAGATGAAATCAACTGCACGTTTGTATTTATTATCCAATGAATATTAATTCATTAGAAGCAAAATGCACACTTAAACATTTAGGCAAGTTTTAGAATATAAAATTCAGTCGCGTGTATGGCAATTAAGAGCATTTGATACAGAGGCCTGCATTGTAGTTTACCCATTCTGTGATTTCGTAAACATAACCTGTATTAAATTCTTATTTGATACTTTTATAATAAAATAACAGAAGCCCTATAAGAAAAAATAGGTAATATTTTAATTTCTTCAAGTATTTCCTGAATTATTTAGAAATATGGACGAATATATTTTTTTAATTTATCATGCGATTTATCACTGTCGCTATCCATATATTAATTTTTTCTCACTTTCTTAAACGCCTATTTTATGAAATCGTCCAATATGAATAAAGTAAATTAGTGCTCTCAATAAAAACCCCACTTTTACTTATCAGCAATACGAACATACACAGCAACGAGGGAAAACACATCCTTTGTATTCATTTCTTTATGCAATTATTTTTAGTATGGGAGAATGCTTTGATACTCACGCCACTCAAGCGACTTGAGACAGTTTAGCGAGACAAATTCACGCTCAGTCATGTTAAGGCGAAATTGCGACTGCTGTCTCAAATCGGTGATTCACTGGCATCCTTCGCATCATCCAATCTTCCTTAGGAGTTGATTTTCGAGGGCGACCCTTTTCTTTCGTTGACTCTTAAGAAACTATATCACCCTAAACTTTAGTGTGCGTCAAATGACACTTTTTAAACAGTTACGATGCCTGAAAATGTCTTTCATTGGACAAGCCTCTTTCTTAAGTACTTGCCCACATTAACTCGCCTGGTCATTCAGATAGATGAGTAATAACATCGAATGAAGTCTACAATACAGGTGGGAAATTTTGTCATGGATGCGAAACATCTTTTTACCTGAAACTCAAAATTATAAGTTATCGTTCTCTATTTTCGTACGCAACAGTAATTTAAATGCCTATTACATTCCTCATAACTTTTTTCCCATGTTCTAATGCAAATTTCAAGGAATATTTTGCGCATTTGTGCTGAAAATTGAAAGATTATTTTCAAAAACATTAAGATTTAGATATTTAGTTTAATCATTGGGAAGGTGCAGTGAAATATCACTGATCAGCGATTTATGTACTCCTTGTAATGCTTCACTTTTACAGTAATTGAAAAATTTGTACTTCTTACCTCTGCTAACAGGGTTTGGCGGAGGTGGTGTGATCAAGACTTAATTGTTTGTATTTTTGTATACAAAATATCTCAAATATTTCTACGCAGATTTCGAAGAAACTTTGTTAAATGTTGGAGCTTTTGGCACGGAAAAGTTGCTTAGTTTTAAAGGCGTATTCAGATCAGGATGCTGATTCTGGATGCCTTCTTAATCTTCTTTGAAGTTACGTGACAGAGAACTTTCAGAAATATTTATCAATATCATATTAAGCGATGGGATAGTCCTAATGCAAATATTCAGCCATGGACATTGTATGACATTATACCAAAATACCAAATTTGATCAAGATCATGATGATTATTCGGATTTCTGAGATTAAAATATATATTTGAAAGGCCACCTTTACCAATTTTCACTACAGTAATAGTGTTCGCTATAAAAAAATATACCTGAAAACATTGTTTAGCTTAGATAATATTTATTTAGGAATAATCAAAACGATTGTGTATAATATATCTCAAAGGGGTTTATATATTTTTTCAATAAGATTTTTTGTAGTGGTCGGCATTAAACCAGGAATGAGTTTAATTTATTTAGGGCGGATCCAGATAATAAAATGGATGGTGGATCAGTTAATTACTCTTAATATCATTGCAAGATTCGGCATTTCTGAGATTTGTTATATTATCGAAAAAATAATGAGGTAGTTACATAAAACTCTCAGGGGAGAGGCAACTTATTTCTTTCGACCAAATTTGAAAATTTGATCTGGATTCGGAATATCAATCCGAATTTGGAAGATCGAAAATAATAGAGGTCGTTTATATAGATATATTACCAAAATTGCATCTTGAAAACCCTAAGGATTCTACTATTACTTTTATTCAATCCATTGCCGTGGGCGTCACCTACTAACTACAAGAAGCGGCGGAAACTCCTGCAGGCCAAATTAACCTGGCAAACTGCAATGATCTGTCACTAAGCCCCAAGAAGTTTGGCATAGAGAATTGTTAATCTCTCTCTCTCTCTCAACCAGGCCTCACACATCATAGCCCAGGGGATGTACTCTGGTGAGCTGGGAGGCCATATATTTGGACTGATGTCAAGTAAATCGCCTGGCAGCAAAGACTAGGCCAACCTGATTGTGTGGGGTGGTCTAAACTTCTGCTGCCCCCCGTATGACCTTCCAATAACCATCTCCTGCATTAAGGGAAACACCAACTTCCCAGGTAGTTGAAGTATCCCTCCGGGAATATAAACGTGGGCATAAAGTGTCCCTCTCTACTGACCACTCTAAACATCATGATGTAGACCCAAATTTGACCTTTATGCCCTTGGGGACATTTATTTGGGTAGAGAGCGAGGCAGCAATTGTTTTGATAGTTCATCACATACCCCTTGCAGAAATTATTCTCTTTTGAGAAGAACCAACGCATATTAGGCTTAAGTGGTTGCCAGTTTGTTGACAAGTTTCGCAGCACATACTGCCAATTGTCCTTTATCTTCTGGAACAGAAGATGGCCTTTTCTCCACTCGGCTTAGTAGTTGCAGGTGTTCTTATGTACTAACTACCCAATAAGGGTCTGAACGCTTCGAATAAGGTTTCAGGACGACATTAAACTCGTAATCAAAGTCTGTCTCATTCAACTCATTTTTGATCATCTGCACTTTTTCTACTAAAGGGACAGTTTTCTCCTTTTTTCCTTCTAATCTAAAGCCTGTACAAATTCATCTCCTTAAGTTGTTAAGCTCTTTGTAAGTAGTAGGCCCTTACTTCCTTTCATCGTAAGAGCCTGCAAATTCTTCTCTCTAATATTTTTAGTTCTTTGCCACTACTAGAACCTTGTTTCTTTCTTTCATAGCATGTACTAGGATTTTGTTTCCTTCTATCTCGAGGACTGTAGAAATTCCTCTCTCTTGTTTACTTCCCTTCTAAGAGCTTGTTGAAATTCATCTCTCTAAGTTCGTAAGCTATTAGTAATTAATAAGCTTTTGTTTCATCCTCTATCGAAACCTGTACAAATTCATCTCTTTAAGTTATTGAGCTCTTTGTATGTACAAGGCTCTTGTTTTTTTCTAGCTCGAGAGTATGGTGAAAGTCCTCTCTCTAAGGTTTTAAGCTTTTTTAAATACTAGGACCTTCTTTTCTTTTATTACGAGAAGACTTTTACAATCATTTCTCTAAATCTTTCAGCTTTTTGGAAGTATTAGGTATTAAGTTCTTTCGATCTCAACGCATGTCCAAATTATCTGTCTAATTTCTTGAGATCTATTTAAGGTACTCATCCCTTCAGGCTCTGCGAAATCTTTCGTCTTTTCGCTCTCTATTTTATTTTTCCATTCTCCTTTTGGCTAAATACGGATATTGGATAATTGAGTTTGTGTTCTCACTCAAATTAGATGCCTTATTTTGAGGTGTTTTATCTATTAGATGAATTTTTGTGCTTCATCCTTTAATTAGAAACAAATTATTGTATAATTGTTCCACCTTTTTTACATGGTATGGAATATTACATATATCTGATATGTTATATATTTAATCGCATTTGATGTTGTCTTTATATAGGCAAATATGTGTTAAACGAAAAGAGGCAATTTTGATGTTTTAAATGTGGTTTATAAGGAAATTTAAGTTATGGTAATATAAAATTTGAGCAAATCATCTATTTTTGAAATATTAAAGATATAACTTCTGAGGCCACAGAAGATGGGGAAAGAGAATATTGAAAAACAACAACAATGCTAGAGCAATGCTTATAAAAAGGACATGCAATGGTCATGTATGGCAAAGTTCGCACAAACTTGCAATACATTAAAAACGAAAATTCTCAGAATGAGGAAATTTTAAATAAGGAGGGAAGAGCTTGGAGTCATATTTTGCCTTTTACTTCTAGTACTCGTGATGGTGGCCAAGCCGTGATAACGTCGGGGCCCATCATTCAGAAATTGTTTGGCGTTTTCGAGCTGCTTCAATGATGGCACCATGACGGCCAAGGTCAACATGATCCATCAGAGGAGAGGACTCACTAGCATGATTGGTAGAGAGCGGAAGGTGAGCCCTTTTTCGGAGATGAGCCATCTGGCGATTTCTTTGGATTTCTCTTAGGTGACACCTTTAGATACCTGATGGCACACCGATGAGTGTCACGCCACACTCTATCAAAACGTTCTGAAATGGCTAGTGTATGCGAGGGAACTCATGAACTCCCCCATAGATTACATCACTCTAGGACTGGCCAACCATAAGGTTTAAAGGTCGAACATGGGATGAGAAAAGAGGGCGGGTCCTCGAGACCATCCCTACACTCTTCTTCACATTCGAATTACACTGCCGTGGAGGATCTACCATTATCACTGCTTCGGCGATACGAATCGTTAATATAGACTTCTAAAGTCTGGGTTCCCCTTAGTCTGTGTAAGTTGCTCCAAGGCCACACACGCTAAGTCCAAATCGTGTGTGGCCAAGTGTGTCAATTGCAGAGAGCAGCACCCCGCTTCTTCGAAGAAATGTGATGCGTATCTCCTTGAGAAAGAAATCCTGCCCATTCAGCCCAAGGATCTTCTTTTATTACGTGAGGATAAGGACTTGGTCCTAGCGCACCCAGCCCGGCCTGGGACGTCTTATGCCTAAAATATAAAATAAGATAGCCTCTGTTCCTGGCCTCCTCAGGGACTACGAGCAAGGTCGTTTTCGCACTCATTTCGAAATACTCTGCGGATTCTGCTCTCCTGTAACTGCTGGCGGCACAATGGGTTCAAACCTAGCCTCGGCTACAACCAGGGCTCCCCTACCATAACCCAGTGTGACCGTTTACTGTAAGGCGAAATGACCCTGCGCCTTTACCTAGTTGTTAGTCACACAGGAGGCAACACTTATGAAGGTAGTTATAAGGCCATCTCCCGGGGCTCTTCTATTCAAAGATGGCCCATGCATCTCCTCTGGAGGGCATATTACTTCGAAGGAGTTGCCATGGACTCCAAACCAACTGGGAGGAGCTGCGGAAGTTCATCTCTTGTCCTTTTCTATTAGCTATCGTTTTGCAGGAGACCATGCTTGGCGCATTATCTCTGCCCACTCTCCCGGGTTATAAAAGTTTTGCCACCCTACCACCATGGAATGGATGCTGGTCAGGAGGATGTGCTATTTACACCCAGCATGATGTCTCCGTTCTTCCCTTTGCTTTAGATACCTCCTTTCGGGAAGTAGCTTTGCAGCTGCACCTGAATAGTAGTTATACTGTTGTTTCTGCGTACATTACACCATCAGCCGACTTCGAAGCAGGGTATTTCTGCCTCGTCGTGGCACGCATGCCGAGGCCATTTATCATGCTTGGGGATTTGAACTATATACACCCACTCTGAAGTGAATTCTTGATCAATCAGAGTGGTGAGGTCCTTACCGTCCTCGGCATCACTGCTAAAAACTGTTTCATTTTCCTGGATTTATCAATTATTCTCCGGATGCAATGCCTGATTTGGGGTGTGGATTAGTCGATGACCTTCTTTGTAGTGATTAATTTCCTATTCAAATATAATCTTCTGTGCAACTGCCGCATGAGAGCTTGCTCCGTTGTTTCTTGGCGCGTGCACAGTGGTCTGCATTTAAGGAAATGACTGAATTATCTATCTCATTCGAGGTGTTTATATCGGCGCAATAGACCGTTGAGTTCTTTCCTGTCAACTTCATAGGCCAGGGCTTAACTAGTATTCCTAACAGTCTTTCTTTTTTTAACTCTAACTATTTCCCTGGCTGTCAGTTGAGTGTGAACAGTACCTCAAGCAGAAGCCTTATGCCTACATGCGGTATAAGCACCGCCCGAACGATTTCACCGTCGCTGAATTTCTTCAAGCTAGGACTAGGTCCTGTATGCTTCTAAACACGCCCACCGCTCTTGCTGACGGGCATATGTCTCTTCACTTGACAGGAAATACCGTCTAGCATTGGTGTAGAAGCGAGTTAAAAAGATTCGAAGCAAGTTCATGCAGGACCCCAACCCGTTCTCCAGGAGAATGGGACTCCAGTATCCTTCAGGAACACTTCCCTGTATTCTCCAGCCGGGATACTGCTCCGCCAGCATTCAATGCGCTTTGCAATGTCACAGAAGTCCAACAACTGGACTTTACTACCAGAGGCGGAGAACCCTTCAAAGACAGATTTTAATTGAGTGAGTTGCGTTACGCTCTCCCTTCCTGCTCAGATACCGCCCCTGGTGTGGAATATATCCCTAGACAGACTTTAATACCTGGGTGAGCGAGGACTTTGTTAGATTTCTTCAACAGGATCCGGGTAGAAGGTATCCTCCTACCCTCCTGGTAAATCGCTACTGTGCTCGCTTTTCGCAAACCGGGCATAGATGACTCTACAAATTCATCTCCTTAAGTTGTTAAGCTCTTTGTAAGTAGTAGGCCCTTACTTCCTTTCATCGTAAGAGCCTGCAAATTCTTCTCTCTAATATTTTTAGTTCTTTGCCACTACTAGAACCTTGTTTCTTTCTTTCATAGCATGTACTAGGATTTTGTTTCCTTCTATCTCGAGGACTGTAGAAATTCCTCTCTCTTGTTTACTTCCCTTCTAAGAGCTTGTTGAAATTCATCTCTCTAAGTTCGTAAGCTATTAGTAATTAATAAGCTTTTGTTTCATCCTCTATCGAAACCTGTACAAATTCATCTCTTTAAGTTATTGAGCTCTTTGTATGTACAAGGCTCTTGTTTTTTTCTAGCTCGAGAGTATGGTGAAAGTCCTCTCTCTAAGGTTTTAAGCTTTTTTAAATACTAGGACCTTCTTTTCTTTTATTACGAGAAGACTTTTACAATCATTTCTCTAAATCTTTCAGCTTTTTGGAAGTATTAGGTATTAAGTTCTTTCGATCTCAACGCATGTCCAAATTATCTGTCTAATTTCTTGAGATCTATTTAAGGTACTCATCCCTTCAGGCTCTGCGAAATCTTTCGTCTTTTCGCTCTCTATTTTATTTTTCCATTCTCCTTTTGGCTAAATACGGATATTGGATAATTGAGTTTGTGTTCTCACTCAAATTAGATGCCTTATTTTGAGGTGTTTTATCTATTAGATGAATTTTTGTGCTTCATCCTTTAATTAGAAACAAATTATTGTATAATTGTTCCACCTTTTTTACATGGTATGGAATATTACATATATCTGATATGTTATATATTTAATCGCATTTGATGTTGTCTTTATATAGGCAAATATGTGTTAAACGAAAAGAGGCAATTTTGATGTTTTAAATGTGGTTTATAAGGAAATTTAAGTTATGGTAATATAAAATTTGAGCAAATCATCTATTTTTGAAATATTAAAGATATAACTTCTGAGGCCACAGAAGATGGGGAAAGAGAATATTGAAAAACAACAACAATGCTAGAGCAATGCTTATAAAAAGGACATGCAATGGTCATGTATGGCAAAGTTCGCACAAACTTGCAATACATTAAAAACGAAAATTCTCAGAATGAGGAAATTTTAAATAAGGAGGGAAGAGCTTGGAGTCATATTTTGCCTTTTACTTCTAGTACTCGTGATGGTGGCCGAGCCGTGATAACGTCGGGGCCCATCATTCAGAAATTGTTTGGCGTTTTCGAGCTGCTTCAATGATGGCACCATGACGGCCAAGGTCAACATGATCCATCAGAGGAGAGGACTCACTAGCATGATTGGTAGAGAGCGGAAGGTGAGCCCTTTTTCGGAGATGAGCCATCTGGCGATTTCTTTGGATTTCTCTTAGGTGACACCTTTAGATACCTGATGGCACACCGATGAGTGTCACGCCACACTCTATCAAAACGTTCTGAAATGGCTAGTGTATGCGAGGGAACTCATGAACTCCCCCATAGATTACATCACTCTAGGACTGGCCAACCATAAGGTTTAAAGGTCGAACATGGGATGAGAAAAGAGGGCGGGTCCTCGAGACCATCCCTACACTCTTCTTCACATTCGAATTACACTGCCGTGGAGGATCTACCATTATCACTGCTTCGGCGATACGAATCGTTAATATAGACTTCTAAAGTCTGGGTTCCCCTTAGTCTGTGTAAGTTGCTCCAAGGCCACACACGCTAAGTCCAAATCGTGTGTGGCCAAGTGTGTCAATTGCAGAGAGCAGCACCCCGCTTCTTCGAAGAAATGTGATGCGTATCTCCTTGAGAAAGAAATCCTGCCCATTCAGCCCAAGGATCTTCTTTTATTACGTGAGGATAAGGACTTGGTCCTAGCGCACCCAGCCCGGCCTGGGACGTCTTATGCCTAAAATATAAAATAAGATAGCCTCTGTTCCTGGCCTCCTCAGGGACTACGAGCAAGGTCGTTTTCGCACTCATTTCGAAATACTCTGCGGATTCTGCTCTCCTGTAACTGCTGGCGGCACAATGGGTTCAAACCTAGCCTCGGCTACAACCAGGGCTCCCCTACCATAACCCAGTGTGACCGTTTACTGTAAGGCGAAATGACCCTGCGCCTTTACCTAGTTGTTAGTCACACAGGAGGCAACACTTATGAAGGTAGTTATAAGGCCATCTCCCGGGGCTCTTCTATTCAAAGATGGCCCATGCATCTCCTCTGGAGGGCATATTACTTCGAAGGAGTTGCCATGGACTCCAAACCAACTGGGAGGAGCTGCGGAAGTTCATCTCTTGTCCTTTTCTATTAGCTATCGTTTTGCAGGAGACCATGCTTGGCGCATTATCTCTGCCCACTCTCCCGGGTTATAAAAGTTTTGCCACCCTACCACCATGGAATGGATGCTGGTCAGGAGGATGTGCTATTTACACCCAGCATGATGTCTCCGTTCTTCCCTTTGCTTTAGATACCTCCTTTCGGGAAGTAGCTTTGCAGCTGCACCTGAATAGTAGTTATACTGTTGTTTCTGCGTACATTACACCATCAGCCGACTTCGAAGCAGGGTATTTCTGCCTCGTCGTGGCACGCATGCCGAGGCCATTTATCATGCTTGGGGATTTGAACTATATACACCCACTCTGAAGTGAATTCTTGATCAATCAGAGTGGTGAGGTCCTTACCGTCCTCGGCATCACTGCTAAAAACTGTTTCATTTTCCTGGATTTATCAATTATTCTCCGGATGCAATGCCTGATTTGGGGTGTGGATTAGTCGATGACCTTCTTTGTAGTGATTAATTTCCTATTCAAATATAATCTTCTGTGCAACTGCCGCATGAGAGCTTGCTCCGTTGTTTCTTGGCGCGTGCACAGTGGTCTGCATTTAAGGAAATGACTGAATTATCTATCTCATTCGAGGTGTTTATATCGGCGCAATAGACCGTTGAGTTCTTTCCTGTCAACTTCATAGGCCAGGGCTTAACTAGTATTCCTAACAGTCTTTCTTTTTTTAACTCTAACTATTTCCCTGGCTGTCAGTTGAGTGTGAACAGTACCTCAAGCAGAAGCCTTATGCCTACATGCGGTATAAGCACCGCCCGAACGATTTCACCGTCGCTGAATTTCTTCAAGCTAGGACTAGGTCCTGTATGCTTCTAAACACGCCCACCGCTCTTGCTGACGGGCATATGTCTCTTCACTTGACAGGAAATACCGTCTAGCATTGGTGTAGAAGCGAGTTAAAAAGATTCGAAGCAAGTTCATGCAGGACCCCAACCCGTTCTCCAGGAGAATGGGACTCCAGTATCCTTCAGGAACACTTCCCTGTATTCTCCAGCCGGGATACTGCTCCGCCAGCATTCAATGCGCTTTGCAATGTCACAGAAGTCCAACAACTGGACTTTACTACCAGAGGCGGAGAACCCTTCAAAGACAGATTTTAATTGAGTGAGTTGCGTTACGCTCTCCCTTCCTGCTCAGATACCGCCCCTGGTGTGGAATATATCCCTAGACAGACTTTAATACCTGGGTGAGCGAGGACTTTGTTAGATTTCTTCAACAGGATCCGGGTAGAAGGTATCCTCCTACCCTCCTGGTAAATCGCTACTGTGCTCGCTTTTCGCAAACCGGGCATAGATGACTCTACCGTGGTAGGTCTCTGCCAAATCTCTCTAACCTTATATGCATGCAACGTGATGGAAAATTAGTAAATATAGTTTAGCCTGTTTACTGGACAGCGGAAGACAGCTGTTTTCTGCACAGTCCGGCCTCGCAAGTTGGACTCCACGTCTGATACTCTTTATGGAGACTCAGGACACAATGGGGGCGAGGGGATGCCTTCCAATCATTATATATAAATTTTTGCGAGATCGCCGATTCCGTAAAAGGGTGGAGCCCTCTCCCGTCCAATTTAGCAGGATGATGGTGTCTTTCAGGGAATTTTCCTCAATATCAGACTCTTTGCCTTTAGCATCAAAGGAATTACCTTGGTGCTATCGGAAGTTGTTCTTGCTAAGCACTACGTAGACGACCATACGCTAAATCTTTGCGTAACCCAGATGTTAACTCTGGGACGTCGACTGCAACAGTCATTGAACCGCGTTTCTCGCTATGTGGTAGCGCCTAGGCTTTGGTTTTCCTTGGCAAAGACTGAGGTAACCCAACTCTACAGCTATCCACCGCTCCACCTTAACCCAGGCTTGTTTCCAAAGGTGGTTCGCCTGGAAGTAGTTGACTGGCACCGTTTCCTTAGTCCTAAAATTTGTCCGACGCTTTAATTGGTAGGTTCATACTCGCAACCTTAGGATCTCTTGTACCAGCGCAGATAGATATTTTTCGTTCTTTAGCGTTCAGCACCTGGAGCGCTGATAGGGCTACTGCCTCACTTTTTCATCGATCCTTTGTTCGTTCGAATATCTACTAGAGATGCTAGTTTTATGCATCCGCTACTCATTTGATATCAGTTATTACTGCATCCGGTGCTGATCTCGATGGTGCCTATGCTGCTAGAGACGCCAGTAATACCCAACTCTTCTGGGATTATGTCTTAGAAGCTCCGAGAGCTCTGTATAGCTCCCGGGACGGTGGCACACCTGATTTTACACAGGACGCCAGCCTGGAGGGGGGGTACCACCAGTGACTATTTGTTGCCACACGTATGCTCTAAAGCAACAATAGCGCTAAGAGTTTTGCGTTCGGCCTTTTTGGAGCACACTCTGTTTCACGTCTTAACTGTGCTAGTATATATGGATGACTCCAAGTCCGAAGAAAGTATCGGTTTCTACGCCGTATCCCCTCTGTTTAAAGTCGGAGGGGCTCTGCCAGGTGCTGTCTCAGTTTTTACGGCCAAGCTGGTTGCAATACACTTCTCAATAGCGGACCTGACGCAAAATTCCAGGTTTGGAGAAGGGATTAAGATTCATAAAGGCTCACAAAGTGCTCTGAATGGTCACGAGGCATTGCAATCGCCGAATTTCCTGGTTCGCAATATCCGTGACACCGCAGTTTTTGGGAGGCGGGCGGATGTCGAAAGTATCTTCTGCTGGTTTCTTGCAGATGTAGGAATTGCGGGGAATAAGCGCACCGATGTGGCTGCCAAAAGACTTTCCAAGGATTGGAAGACAAGAGCAGTGTTTTGCTCTTCTGCATAAAGCCTAAATTTTAGTAATTCAGGAAGCTAGCCCGGGCTACTTGGTGAAGAAGATGTGAGACGGTCGAGCGGAACTTAGAGTTGCGTGCCATTGCGCAGCGACTGTTCTCATGGACCTACTACCCCTAAAAGTCACAACGGCTTCATGTTTCTTTCTATCGTCTCCGAATTAGAAACACTCGCGGGACGCCTCATTATTTGATGGAGCGCTTGCCTACATATTTTTGTTGTTTTTCATTTACCTTTTGTCTTGCCTTTGTTCCTCTTTATATATTTATTATCTGTTAGTTTATTGTTATTAATATAGCCTAGTATTAGGCCTTTCGTTAATTACGGTGACTTTTGCCCTAGTAGGCAGTCACCAGATGGGCTCTTAAAACAAACAAAAATCTCATGGTGGCAAATATTACCTTAATATTCCCATCGCGCTCCCACACAAATCTTCAGGGTAATGCATAAGCATGCGCTCAAATTGTATTTCTTGGATGTAAAAAGATTGGTGCACTAAACCTGGGCAATTTTCTTATTAGGGCAAATGAGAGAAGGAAATATGTAGAATATCTTACAATAAACAAAACGAACAAGAATATTGAGAACTACAAAGTATTACAGGTAACGAAGAGCACATAAAATGATGCCTGGTGGATTGATATAACACACTGTAGGGAATAATTAGGAAAAAAAAGCACACACACTAAAAAGAGTAAACCTACCGCCTTCAGTACTGCCAAAACACACGTAATATTAAATTTGGCTTAGTCTTGAGGAAAGGGTAATGTATCAAGTTCTTTATTTGATTTGGCACAGGAGTTTTTTGATGATTTTAAGTCATTGATTTTTTCCTGCATTCCTTATAGGACTCTGCTCCTGGTTTCCAACTCCTAACTTCGTGGATACACCAACCAATATTACGGTAAAGGAGGGCGTTCATGCTTTCCTGCCCTGCAAAGTAGCTAACCTCGGAGACAGATCGGTGAGTATTACTTGTTTCAGGTTCTGTGCACAGTAATAGTAAATTGAACCAAATATGTATGGTAAAGCATTCGTTTCATTTGGTTATCCCATTTAAATAATATAAATTCAAATATTTTAAAATATCTGGAGGGTTCTCTTTAGCATACGTGTTAAATTAATTATCGGACACTTTAAGTTAGAGAGCGGACTTCAGGTATAACTGAGAACTTTGAGCAATAATGAAATTTCTTCTCTACTAAATCTATGTAAACATAAGTATAATTCTCTCACTTTTAAACCTAAATTGGGGTAACTAAAGAATCCCGGTCAATGTGAAGAGAATCTTTGTTTAAAATAACAAATAGAGAAATTCATTTTACCTAAACAACCAAATCTGTGCAGATGAGATTTTGGATCTAAATTTAATTTTTTTAAAGAAATACTTCCTAAACATTTTCATCTGATGAGGGCCCAAATGCGAGTGTCCGATTTTTTAATTGTAAGACTTAATTCTATTTTCAAAAATGGTTGTGTTATCAGGACAAAACCTTGTACCCAAGGCTTGAAATATTGTTTCATTAAACTTTATATGGTATAAAGTCAGGATTTTTTTTGTGAAATAATTTTTGTTGTTTTTTTCATTTTTAAATTTCAATTATTTTTCAAGACATATGTTTCTTCCGATAGACATATGATTTGACAAATCACTATGCAAAGAAATATAAATGGCTTACATCTTGTTATTTCACTGGCCTAGGTTGCTTCCGCGTCCGTTCCAGCGATTTCAAAAACGTCCATTTTGATAATCTTGGAATTATGTGGCAAATTGACAAGGAAAAACATCATCTGCATCATGTCCAGATAACTAGGCATTGATTTGTAGTTTGACTGAAGAACAAATTACGTTAAAAATAGAAATACGAGTATGTTAAACCCATCCAGATTCGGTTTTTCACATAGCGAAATTCAACAGTTATAGGGGTTTAATTTTCAATATAGTGGAAAGTGGCTTCTTCACTAAACGTAATGTTTTCCATTAAATTATAATACTATGTAGCATAATTTTTCTTCCTAGCCATTAAATGTTATTTTTCAACTCCTAATATTGATAAACAATTAGGAAATAACCATTTTTTGTTTTAAAATTTACCTTTCTGGCTTGTATGATAAATTTTCACTGAAAATAGGATTTTGTGTTTCCATTCATTATATTGATATAAACAAAAATGCCTGGGCAAATTTATAAAGTTTTATTGAGAATTTAATCATAGGTATATAAAGAAAGTAATAATAGATAGAAGTAAACAAATTTTCTCGCTTTCCGTTTGTATTTTAAGTCATTTTCCCGCACAAGCCCCCAAATGTAGTATTCCATCAGATTTTAGTGGTCTACTCCTTGGAATTTATGTGAAGACTTCAGTATATTTTGCTGGAATTCCTCCCAATGTTCCTCTGAATATGCTCCCATAGTGAGCTTGAAATGATAAAGAAGTGCATCAAAGATGGTTACCTAAAGTGACAACCTGCAGCCCATTTGGCCATAGCTTTGTAAGAGGTTCTCAATCAGTTCCACATAATTATCAGCCATATGGTTACCCCAAAAGCATGACACAGAAAAAACTCTTCCATTCTTCTTTTCCTTTTTATTAAGCTTTTCAGGGCTTCTGAATAATATTATTTTCCTAATTTGTGGTAGAACAAAGACATCAGATTTTCCCTCTGCCGCTGAGAGTTTGGGAAGGAAATTTTGATGCTATTTGAAGGCTTCAGAGTCTTTGTTAAGAACTCTTAAAATCAGTTTCATGAGACCTAATTTTAAATGAAGTGGAGGGAACAACACTATTAATTGCTCATTCTTTACATTATGGCTTACAACAGAAAACTATCATTTGTGATAAGTAATTCTTGTGTTAATATAAAGTAATATCATTACTGTGATTACTTGAAAACTTGTTTAAACTTCCCTGGAAGGAACCCCAACCTAATCGTACGATTCAAAGTCTTAAATCACTTTCCAGCCATAGTTGTCATAAATTAAACCTTGTAGCAGGAGTTTAATATTATTGTACTCTTCCTTGCTTTATAATGGATAAACCTAGAGATGGGATGTATATTTATTCCCAAGATAGAGAAATAAATCTTTACTGCTTATTGAGGAACTATCAATAAGGAGACTCAATTCATCTGAATTAAATGTAATTACAGTTACAAATGTTTATGACACGTATCTTTTGACTTGTCATTTGCATCTTTTGAGCAAGCAAATTCCACTCTTCGATCCTAGAAATCAAAAGCTTAGTATTTAACTTTGACAAGTCAAGATCTTTAAAAGTTCCTTGAGGTGTCTTTGTTTTAATAAGTATGGATTCTTTTCAACAACTATATCTCTGACACTAGTTCCAACCTTTAGTAAATAATTCACCATCTGACTTTTTGCTTTCTTCTGAACATGGCTTTTTCCTTTTTGCAGGGGTAGGTTCTGGGCGATCAAGAGTAAGAGGTGCTGGTTCAAGACAGGATGGAAGATTGCGATAGGGAATATTAGGTGACTTTTTGTCACTTCCCTGTGTGAAAGAGTCCGCCAGTCTAAAGTAGCAGTTGTTTTAGTGGTCAGGGGGTTCAGGCCAAATTCTGGGAGACAAACTTCATGGCTCTTCTTTACCCTTTATATAAGCCTGTAAAAGTAAAAGAAATCTTTACTACTCATTTAGCTTATTAATAAACAAAATTGCTTAAATACTTGTGGCAGTTAATATTTTTATCTTTACAACAAACATTCCTATTTCCTTACAATTATACTTTCAGTGCTGGCAAGCAAAAGGAGGGGCTCATGTTTGTCTGGCTTCCCAACTGACATGCAAAATTATGCTTTTTATGCTTTCACACATTCTCATAAATACTGTCACATTTATGGTATGGAGAATAATTGTATCCTCTTATGCTTATTTCTATTCTGATGTGCTTTATATGGTAGCTAGGCTTGAAATGAGAGCAGATCTGTGATTTCCCCTATAAATATTTCTGAAGTCATATTCGATTAGGCTCTAGAAATTTCCAGTAGTACATTGTGAAAGGTTTTGAAACCTTCTAGAAACTATAAATTTTAGAAATTTATTATTCAAACTAAGGTGTTATGGAAGTCTTCCTTAAAACAAATATTATTCTACATTATAATGCTTTTTTTAAATAAGATATTCAATTTTCTACGGTTCTTTAAAAAACTATAATCTTTAATTCCCCAAATTACTAATTCCCTTGCATTATGTTAAAAATCAGCAAGTTAGATACCAACGCCTAGATACCAACGCAAAGTTTGGGATGAAAATAGACATTTTAATTTCCATTAGTTACGAACATCTGGGAAATAACACTTTAATCCAAGAACACCTAAAAAGTGAAATTTTATTTCTTACTGATTCTCACCAGATATGTTCTAAAAGATAAGCAACACAGCACTTAATCGAGGAAAACGTTCCTCATGTTGATAGTGTAAAACCTATATACGAGGAATTTTATTCTGAAGATTATCTTTAAGAATTTGGTGTGAATATGATTTCGGGAAGGCGAGGCAGTCTGATGCAACGCGGATGAACCTACGTGGTCTTCAGTTATAACCCTAGCATTCAGGGTAAGATCAAACATTGGCGGACGTCCTAAACTTATTTAATATTTTTGAGATCCTGTTCGTTAAATTTGCTCAAATCGCGTAATGCACTGCCTGTTGATTTCGTTTTAGGAAATCTTCTAAACTTGTTTTCCTCAATTCGCCCATTTATAATTACACCCTGAACCACGCTAATAGCTTGAAAGGTAAAACTTTTGATTTCTCCATTGTCTCTATATCAATTTTCATAAAACTTTGGCTAGCTGGTCTGCAATATATGTTCATTACAGGCTGGTGCCTTTAGAATTCACTTTTCTTAAAAGATTTTTAAAAACAATGCTTTTCCTTACTTAGTAGTGGAGAAACACATTAAAAAGTTTCTTAATTCTCTCTATCATGAGAATACAAGTCTAATTACAGTATAGAAATTATTAATTTTCCTTAATCTCGTATACTTTTATAGAAAATCGAGCGAATTTGTTAACGATGTAATTCTATGAATATCTCGACCCGTAAATTCATATTGAAAATGGGTATAATATTGTGTCTTATTTAAGCTATAAGGACCGAATTCTATTCCTTTGCCACTCGAGTGTAATTTATAAATATAATTGTAAATATTGCGATTCTTCATATTAATGGTTCAATCATTAGGTCGATCCAATGAAGCATTGAGCAACAGCGAGGAAGTTTGAGCCGCACGTGGCTGGGCTCAAAGTAACTAGACAACTTACATATACAAAATCACATATAAATATGGTGGTTGGAAATAGGTTTTGACAACTTTAAAATAGTAATAACCTCCATCCCAACGAACTAAGAATATTAAAATTACCCCTTCATACTAAAATTCAAAAATATGTAATTGAAATATAAAACAAACAGCATCCAATATCTTCTACATTAAACCCTAAATTATTGGAATTTTTAGTCTTGCATTAAACAACTTCTCCTCACTTGCATTGTTTTCTTTTAGTATTTTATCAAATTAGAAATTTTATCTCAAAACCTTCTTGTTTATATTGCCAATGATCTGGCTAGTTCCCATAAACGTAAAATTCCGGATTAAAAATGACATTACAAATAACGTATTTGGTTTTCACCTTTATATACATATAGTATATATATATATATATATATATAAATATATATATATATATATATATATATATATATATATATATATATATATATATATATATATATATATATATATATATATATATATATATATATATATATATATCAGTTATACTAATATAATTTACATTCATATTTCAACTTCTGATTCATTATAAGAAAAAAGTTTCAATTTCATTAGTAATGATAATGGAGCAATACGGAAAAGAAATCACAATGCTAAACAAAAATGTAACTTCATACATAAGCCTCATTTTTCATGGTAGCAATTTAATCATTGAGAAATATACATATACTTTAGCGTTTTGTTATTAAAATTATTTTGAAAACTCACCATTTTTCATTATATTTAATAGATTGTTTTTTGTCTCTTTTCTTTCATTTTATATTTTTATATTTATTTATAATCCCATTTTAGAACTATTAGAAGTTGGGGTCAAGATCAAAAGCCAAATTATTACCTTTAAAATATTACCGATTAGCATAACTAAAAAGGCGTAATAGAAATAAAAGAAAGGAGATATTAATACTACAATGAAGGTAAGTTACTTGGGCTCAAAATGCATACTAGGACATTTAAATACAGGAATAATTCAGAAAAACCAAGAATGAGCACTCTCTATAGATTCAAAAGCTTCTCATTGTAAAAACAAAACTAAAACACTGTATGTAATAATAATAATATCAGTCCTCTTTTTCACAGCGGTCCCACTTCACATTTTTCCACTAGTTAATATGATTAACCACCATGAGTTCAAAATAAGGCGGGACACTGGATTACAGGAATAAGATGTGGACCTGCCGACTCATCTTAACACTCTGGTTATCAAGTCAGCAGAATTTTATAAGATCCTCACATAATTCAAAATAATATTTATTATTTATATAAGAGATAGTAGTTTCTTAATTATTATATTTTAATGTCCTGAGGAAAAGCTTTAACGAAAATAAATTTTTGTTTCATTTCACAAACCTTGTAGTCGAGCAACGATAACACGATGTGAGCAGTGAAAAGTACTTTCATGTCATTATAGGATGGAGTATAAATACTAAAATGACAAATAATAACTATAAAGAAAGCAGAAAAACCCCCCGAGAGAGGGGTGACTTTTGATAAAATTCAATTAGAAATCTATTTAAGTACAGTAGAGCTAGAAAATATATTCAAAGATTTATAGTTCTGCTTTCCTGTCATCTTCCTCAGTGTACTGAGTGAATGTCACCCTGATTATATTCACCATATCGGCACCAAGTTTATCCCACGTCACGTGGTTGTAATTATTAACCTCTGATTTCCCTTCAATTTTTAGCACTTATAGACTTTGCATATACAGCCTACTATGAATGGTTACCCTCAGAATAAGCCCAAGAGTATCGAACACTTTAGAAATTTGCCAAAGGACTCACACTTCGCCTTATTCTGACAACTTGATTGTACTCAGGGTCAATTAAACGTTTTAGGTTGCCATTTACTTCAAGAGTATTACCCAAGACCTGTTTTAACGCCAGTGAGCATAGTGGTTATCGGCACAGTTTAAGGTGTTTTATTGTTTCTAGTTCAAATACACATTGGGCCTTTCTTTCCCTGGTGTTGGTTACAATTGCTTGAGGAGCTAATTGTCGGAACATGTATAAGCGATATTATCAGCTATAAAATAACTATTAAGTATATAAAAGTTCATTATGAAAAAGACTGATGTGATGTTTAAGTGTATAATTTAATAAAAAAAAGATAGCTTACCAAGCCAAGTGGAAGAGAAGTCTTACATTAGGTAAGAAATTTTCCCAATTTGACCATGATAAAACCAAAATATTTTTATCACAGTGATTGTAACTTGATTTCAAATAACGCTTGCGTGAATACTAAGAGCAAAATAAATTTACTAGAGTATAAGTGATAAAGAAGATAAAATATGTACGAGGGGCGGTCAATAAGTTTTGCGAATCGGTAGGGCGAAATAGAGGAAGGGGGATGGCTGTTGGTGGGGGTGTTAGGACAAGTTATGACAAGTCAGAACCTGCAGCCCCACGCTCCTGCCTTGTTTATTTAAGAAGCAGTAGCTGATCGCAGATCGCCAGTCACAAACTTTTCAACAATGGAAAAGGTTGAGCACCGCGCAGTGATCAAACTTTTGACCAAGGAACGCAAGAATGCAAAAGAGATCCATGAACCCATGGTTGCAGTGTACACCGACACCGCCCCTTCCTATGCAACCATTTCTTACTGGAATAGGGAGTTCCGCTATGGTCGTGAGTCCTTTGAAGATGACCCCCGTCCAGGACGCCGGTCAGAGGGGACCAATGAGGACAATGTGGCCCGTGTGGAGAGGATGATCCTCGAAAATCGACGGGTGAAGGTCAAAGAAATCGTGCGAGGACTTGGGATATCACATGCAAGTGTTATCAACATCATCCACGACAATTTTGCCATGACCAAGGTCTCTGCCCGTTGGGTCCCTAGAACCACATGCCCCATGATCGACTTCAACATCGTCAAAGGCGAAAAGGCCAGAGTTGCACAAGCTGCCCTTCGCGAGTGCGGATTCGAAGAGCTCAACCATCCCCTCTACAGTCCAGATCTTGCCCCTAGCGACTACTTTTTATTCCGCCAGCTCAAGGTTGCACTGTGTGAACGCCGGTTTGGAGACGATGAAGATGTCCAGCTCGCCATCAAGGAGTGGATTAAACAGCAGTCAGCAGATTTCTGGTTGTCGGGAATTCGAAGCCTCAGGGACAAGTGGCGCAAGTGAATTAAAGTCGAAGGTAGTTATATTAAAATATAATAAAACACTTTTCCTTATATCTCGTTTCCTTATATCTGAATTGCAAAACTTATTGACCACCCCTCGTAAGTAGGTTTGCTCAATATATTTTTGACTTCTTTAGGGAAGGACTTGAACCAGTTCAGTACTTGGAAATAAACAGTGGCTTAGTTTTGATGGTGGTTTAAATAGATATTTTAACCACTAGCCAGTTTCGTAGCCAGGTATAACAGGTCTCTTTTAGCCACATGAATATCTTCTAAAATCCCTCCTACAACAGCATTTCAAATACATCTCCATAAATGTTTACGAGCCAATTTTTAAATAAATTAGCTTTGTATTTATACAATGTTCCCAAAACGAATTTAAAGTTTGAAGGGAGCTTTAATATAATAACTTAGAACCGATAAAACTCAACCTATTACATCCTATCTCATAGTTCGATTGGATCGCCTGGTTCCGAATATCTTGACACCAAGCAATTTAATGCCTAAGAGCTGCTTCAGCCAAAATTCCAATTCTGAATCGGATTAAGAAAAGCTTAACTAATCAAAATCGAACATAGCATGTTTATGACATAGATAATAATCAGTGCAAACCCATTAGCAACCCAAAGTATAGCCTAAACATAATTCATAGAGCCTTGGAACCAGATCTTCTGCCCTCTCCTCCATATCGATCGCAGGAGTCTGGGAGGATAAACTCGGTCCAGATCCTGTTGAACACATTAAACTTCAATACCCAGGTGTCTTTCTATCTGCTGATCACCACGGAAGTGGTTGGTGTAAAAAACCGCCAGACGTTCTAGAAATATTAGTCAGATCCACTTCGAAGAGATTGAAGTAGAAGAACTGAACAGTCTCATCAACCGCCATACACTCCTCGATGGAAAAGAGAAATCAGTCACTTCCTGAAATGTGGATTACCCCGCCCGCGCCAAATACCAGCGGAAGCTCTTCCAGACGCAGTGATGCATAAAGCCATCCATATTTAGGAGACCTATCTCCAGCTCGTCGATCAGATGGGTAAAGACTTGACAAATGGGATTAATCGAGTTTTGTTCAGAGAGGGGGTGTTTATTGTTCAAATCTCCGAACAGTAAAAAAGGCCTCGGAAACCCTGCCATGATGCAGCGGAAGCAACCCGCGTCGAAGTCTGCTAACAGTGGAATGTACGCAAAAATAAAAGTATACTTCCTGTCCATATCAAGCGCTTCAGGGATACTGCCTGGAAGGAGGTATATGAAGAAAAGAGAAGAAAGGAGATATCGTTTTAGGCTGTGAATGGCGCATTCTCTTGCCCGGACCACATCCCGTGGTGGTTGTGTTGCAAAAATTATACTCCGGGAAAGTCAGATGGGGGCACGCGTGCAGCATGCTATCCTGCAAAAGAAACGGGAGGAGACGAGCCTTCGAAGCTCTTTGCATTTGTCTCCCAGTCTGCGGCACCTTTCCCGAAGAAATATGTCCTCGAGGCCTAACTCGCAGGGGATGCGGAGACCCTCTTCAAACAGACACCATAACGGGAATTGCCTAGGATTCCTAGAAGCAGATCTCTGGGCAATGAATTTGTTGCCTCCTTCCAGGACATATCAGGGGAGGTTAGGCTTGCTATGCGTCTTTTCGTCCCTCTGAGTAGAGAGTTTCCTCAGGTAAGGATTAGTGAGGCCCTTCTTAGGAGGATCTAGCGTATCCCTGACACTCTAAATAGCTCTGTGTGAAGACATAGGAGCCAAAGCTCTATTGCTGCTGTCCTCCTTTCACGAAACACTCTTGCGAGCCCCAGTAAACTGCCTCACATCCACTTACAAGAGTGTTGCATCCTGTGAGTCTAACGACATGGTAGAGGCGCACGGCCGTTTCGCCTTACGTGAAACGGTCACGCTGCTGGAGGGGCGGAGTCCTGGTTTTAGCCGAGGCTCGCTGTGAATTCTTTTTGCAACTAAATCTACCAGGGAACGACAGGGGTGAGAATACCCCTAGAAGGGTTCCAAATGGGAGAAGAAACGGCCGTACGTGAAGGCTTAGAGGGGCCAGGAGTGGATGGTACCTTTTTTATGTTTGAGGCATAAGACGTCCCAAGCAGGGCCAGGCACACCAAGACCAGATCTTTACCCTAGCGAAATGAGAGACGATTTGCTGACCAAACAGACAGGATTTCCTTTTCTGTGCGATATACACCACATTGCTTCGAAGAAGCGGGGCGCGGTCTCCACAATTGACACATCTGTCATTCACGATAGGTACTTATTTTGTACATTCTGCCTACTCTCTTGACAGTCCACTGTGATAGAAAAAGGGAGGGGTGGGACTGCCATTAGTTGGATGATGGAATTGCCATAGGTGATTTGACAGAAGTGGGTGACAGGGAAACCCCTCATCCGTAGGCGATGCCTAGGGGAAGAGAAAGCCTCCTTTACAGTAGAAGAGTTTTATATGTGCTCCTGTAAAAGGACAGGGGGGTGCTACTTTTTTTCAGAAGTGATGATGTCTAAGAGCAGCTCCAAAGAAAGCAAAGAAGAAGTCCCTTTGATGCATCGAGTCGGTGAGAGAGGAGCCGCTCTACCAGTTGAAGGGGTAGTTCGTGTTACCTCGTCCTCCTATTATATTGTAATCATCTTTATAAAAAAAGAAAAAAGGGCCCATTGAGAGTAGATATTAAGATCCTCCAATGACTTGGGGGTTAAGGAAAAAGTCTATTTAGGATCAGAAAATTCCAGAATGTGATCATTTACACATACTCGGTCCACGGACGATCGTTGATGGGATTTTCCATCCCAGCTCTTCATTTATAAAAAATTTTCTGAGAATTTTAAGCATAAAGGATAGTTCCAGCCTAAATACCTTATATGTGTACTGGAAGAAGGTGAGTAGAATCGACGGCCCAACACACGCTGTCCCTAATACATATTTGTCCTAGCCAGCGGGATTTTGGCCGTTGCAGCGGGGATGGACCTCATGGTGTGCACTATTACTCTACGAGGATCATAATAGGACGAAAGTGCTCTGTAAAAGCCGAAATTCTGTGGATAGAGGAACCAGTTTGGAAAGAGGTAGGACAATATGTAATGAAGAGAGGGAGAGATAGTTGAGTCTATTACGACTAGGTATGTGATCACCTAGTATTATCCTATCCAGTTATGATGAGAGGTAGTACGATATCAAATAAAGAGAGGGAAAGATAGTTGGCCATATTACAAGTAAGGTGGGTGAGCAATTAATATTATAGTACCCTAGTATGACAAACAGTAAGACTAACCTGATTTACCTCATTACTTAGATGAGACTGAAATCACGTAACTAATAAATGGAATTTTGCAAGAGAGAATCTTAGGAAAGAGCACCGGTTCAACGATATCTCTATATAAATTAAAAGAATACTGTAATTAACGCAATTCATTTCAGTTCAACTTAAACAATTGATTCTAATTTAAAAAGCAGAGGAATCCAGAATCATTCAAATAAAAAAGAATCTGAGCCGAGTTAAGTGCTTGCCACCGTCACCAACAGAAACAGCAGCATTAAACATAAAATACTACAAATTAATAACAGAGAACCTTTCAACGCTATCCTGAAATATCTTTGCAAGAAATTCAGGAGAATGAAATATAAACTTCTTGCATAGATGAGTTCATAAAACTTCACAGAGGTGCAACAAGAACCAAGAACCACCTACGACGCAGTCAAAAGACATTAAAGCAGCTGGCTAACCTCTTTCTATTTTTAAAATGATGAGTTACTAGTAATAAAAAATAGATAAGTATTTTCAAAATATTTAAGGATTGTATTAATTTTATACGAGGCAGATGTATAAACAAACGAAATGTTTAAATACGAAAAAACATAAATTAAATATTTACCAAATAAAAGGCGCAAAGAGATAATCCCTGAAGGTTTTATGATTTCTTATTACTCTCTTATTGCGAATTTTTTCCACCTATGTTATTGTAACTGCATTCATTCTAACCTATAAACCGCCTGAAACACTTATGCTGGCAATACAATTTTAAGAAGGCGAGGAAATCAGAACGAAGGCGAGTGAAATAAAATAACAGAGATAAAATCCAAAAACTATTACTAGGCTTATTATTCCAGTGGATGATGAATAAAAAAAAACATTTAAGGAGAGTTTCCTTAACTAGAAGACTATAGCAAATCGACTGAGCTAAATTAAACCAATTACATACCTATTCCCACGATCATGTTCACCTTCAAATGAAGAATTCTATTATCTGAATCTTGCAAAATGGCTGGAATTAAATTATAAAAATACCGCCAGAAACGAGCGTTTAGTAATATACATAATACTAGGAAGGAATATCTAGCAATTTGCCCATATTTCATATTTATTTGGCAACGTTCATCAACAAAGATAGGCATCTGCTTGGCCATCTTGATTAACTCATTCAATTATTTTCGAAAAACGAGACCATCGCTGAAGCGACTCTATTACATTATCCCTAATTATTATTATAAATTAAATTCAGATCTATTATGATACAAACGGAGAAGACTAAAAAACAGATACATAGGGCATATTTGATCCAAATTCGTTGTTATAAAAACGCGAACAATTATGAAATAGTTTCCTAACTAAGCCAGACCCAAACTTTAAATAACATGATGATATTATTTAATGGTGGAAAGAATCATGATTTTTACTCCTAATCAGCTATAAGTCAAATTCCATAAAAAACATGTGTAACTCCTTCCTCCATGATATATACGCGTCGAATTAGGAACCATGTGTCTATTTTCAGTTGATGGTGAATTGCATTTACAGAGACAAACAATCTTTTGGGCTTTCAAAAATATCTTAGCTACATAGTAGTGGTTATTCTGTTACAATCACTATCGTTTAAAGTACTGTGACTCAGTAAATATTGCATCTCCAAATATATAATTTATTTACAAGGGAAGGATCTGAAGATAAACTTCTTATATAATGAACGAAACGACGGTTTCAGAAAATTACGATATACAGAGATACCAATCAGTGAAATCACTGAAAAGAATGCTGGCCCGATGATCTTAGTGAATAAACTGATTGGACATTGTCTCTAATGATTTAGAAAAAGCCTCTGCAAAAGAATAACAGATGCAAATACGAGATAAAATTCCCCAACTCTGACGAATTGCCTACTTCGTTGCGATGGTTTTCTTACATTAAAACTTTAAATACATTTGAAGTTAGGTGGTGAATTCTACAATTATTATGTATTTTTTTTCTTATTTGAGATTAGTAAAATATTGTTCGAAATCATTTGTAGTAATGACACTTTGTGTCATTCCTATCTTAAGATCAGATTAGAGGTTATAAACGATGAGTTTCATATAGATGCAAGTAGAGCATTAAAATCCATTCAGAAAATTTATGAGAATGAGGCAGTGAAGATATAAGTTGGATGGGTGATTTTGCCTTTTCTGTAATGTGGATTTCTGTCTGAAAGGCAAACCAAAATAAGGTCATCTAAAAAATTAATTCGGAAGAGTTGGAAGCTGTTGAAACATCATATCTTGCTACAACTTCCAGGAAACTCTCAAACTAATTTAAAATAACCCATACGACTGTTCGATGCCAAATAAAAATGAATAAAAAGATTTAAGTGATTGGAAAATGGGTCCCGCACGAACAGACCACGGTGAATCTGAAACATCGTGTTGTTCGCTGTGAGTCGCTTATCTTACACTACTTTCGTGTACCATTTATGGGGAAGCTTTAATGGGCAGTAAGAAGTGCATGCTTCATCATAACTTTAAATGCCGCAGTTCGTGGACCAGTCGAGGAAGAAGAATTTCACAACAACCGATAGGAGGATTCCATCCAAAAATGATCAGGTTGAGTTTATAGTAGGATATTGAAGGAAGTTTCCATTACGAACTGTTTGACACCAATCAACCAATTAGTGCTAATCTCTTCATCCTTAATCTTTGTCTTTTAGGAGGCAATGTTGGCCAAAGGCCACACTCCTATTCAACAGAATATGTCATCCTCCAACAGGATAATGCCAGTCCTCACACATCTTTAATCACCAAAGGTATCTAGGAGCTGGTTTGCGGAAGATTCCATTATCCTTCATATTCCGAGCTTTCTTTGTCTGAGTATAACTTGTTAAGGGGAGTACAGAACCATTTGGATGGTCTTAGGTTGATATCAAAAGAAGAAAGAGGTTGTAAACGAGTTAGGTTAATATTTTTCATGAAAACCTCAATAGTACCGGAATTTAATCCTTATTTTCTGATAATATATTTCTATTTTTTTCAAGACAAAACAGTTTTGTATCCTCTCGATTTACAAAGGCGGAAAATCGCTTATTTTCCTTAGTCATATATACGATTGTGGTAGAATAATTCTTTTATATTCGTTGAGAATAAACTGAATAATGTTTGAAAGTACTAGAATTCCGCTTTTAAACTTTCATTTGGGAAAATATATATATATATATATATATATATATATATATATATATATATATATATATATATGAGGCTGTATGGTGAAGAAGGCATCACTTCTTTTTGTACAACCGAAAACTAGCGGCCACTTGTGGTTGGCGGGCAAACTAGTAAGAGATGCGTTCATCTTGCAAACTCAAAATATAGCAATTAAGTAAAACTATATATATATATATATATATATATATATATATATGAATGCAATAAACCACATTGAAAGTGAAAACGGAATAATTTTTCATACAGTAATATTTATTACCTTTTTTGAAAAAATCCGTGCAGGGAAGAGATTCGAACAACGCACAGTGAGGCAGCAAGCACCGCTTTGATTACAGTTAAAAGTACTAACGGCATACTTTTAGCTGTGATCTGAGCGATACTCGCTGCCACAGTGTGCATGGTTCGAATCGCTTTCCTGCACGGAATTATTCCCCAAAAGGTAATAAATATTACTGTAGGAAAAATTATTCCGCTTACTCATTCAATGTGGTTTATTTTATTCATTTTCATCATTTTCTCGCGCTGCTTTGAGAGATATTATATATATATATATATATATATATATATATATATATATATATATACATACTGATCGTTTTACTAACTTAGACGCTGTTTTCTACCATTAAAATAACTAATGAGGTCAATTAATACAAAATTTTCCTGCCCAATCATATAATCGATATTATTATTAGTAATAAAAATGTTATATTAAGAATACAGACATGAAAATATTATCATTATCTTTTTATATCAGTTGTGATTGAAATATCAATAATGCAAGTAATAATTAGGGATAAAGAATTGCCACATCATACCCTAATATCATCATTTCATCAAATAGGGTAGCTATTATAAGAAAAATAAAGCTCAAAATCTTATGCTGTAATTTAATTTTTGAAATAATTGAGACATTTTATAGGTTTATCTCTTAGAATTGGGTTTATTTCATATATTTCTTCCTATATTTTGATCGAAATTTCTTCTTTCATGATATCTACAAATTTAGGTTTGTTAAGCACTCTATAAAAGACTAGTTATAATGGTTTTATGAATAAGTTCTTGCAGTTTTATCAAATTTATTTATTACCATTAAGAATATTAGAAAAAACTTTATTTCTAATTCATAACAATATGCAATTTAATCAATAATGTTTTCTCCGTTCTTATTTACGTCTTCTTTTCAACGTTCAACTAGTTTTTTGATGCCTCTGCAATATAAATCTCTGGATTTTCACTCGGAGAATTCGTCTAACCAGGTTCTTAATTACACAGGAGTATTGAATGAAAGGCCGCGTAAATTGTTGCAGAGCGATCGGAACAGATGGAAATTCGATGGAGCTAAGTCTGGAGAAAATGGAGGCTGCGGCAGGATTTCCTAATTAAGCGTTTGGATGGCGTCTTTTGTCATATTGGAAATGTGAGGACGAGCATTGTCGTGCTGCAGAAGAACTAGGACTCCATAACTTCGATGAGGTCGCTTTTCAAGAATAGCTTCAGTGAGTCGATACATTTATTGAACGTAGAGTTCTGCATTGACAATCTCGTTGTTCGCAAGGAGCTCATAAAGAATGATGCCTTTACAGTTCCATCACACACACAGCATCATCTTTCGTGGATGAAGTCCTTGTTTTAATCGCGGAAGGAGCTTTTTATTGGGGCTAAGCTATTGTTTTCGATGGTTCATGTTGACATAAACACACCACTTTTCGTCTCCAAGGATAATGTAGGGAAGAAATCTGTCCTTATATCCACAAGTAGCCTTGTGACAAGCAAGCAAACCTGCTGCAGTCGTGGAGCGTTAAAGTTTGTTGCTTTCGCTCAAAGCGTGCGGAACACATGCACCGAGTTTTGAACTTTCCCCATCGAGTGAAGGTGATTCACTACAGTTTTCTGATCACATGCCAATTGTACAGCCAATTCTCTAGTCGATTGACAAGGATTTTCATGAAGAAAGTTGTTCAATCGATCTTTATCCAACTTAATGGCACGACCAGAACGTTCTTCGTCATTAAGATTGAATTAACCGTTTTTGAAACGTGAAAACTACCATTGAGCTGTCCTTTCTGAGAAAGCATTTTCTCCGTACACAGCACAAATATTGTGATGAGCTTTGGCTGAGTTTGCATTGTTCCCGTCTCGATTGAAAATGAATAACAACAAGGGCGCCTTTCTTTCAACTTGACATTCCATTTTGAGGGTACAGAACAAAAATTAAATTAACACAACTTTTAAATAAACCGCAATGACTTATTACTTAACTTCAAGACGTAGCCTAAGCAAAAGCCTAATAGTCTACGCTGTTAAGAGACGTTGCCTATCCTTTGCAACTTTGCTCTCATTAATTATTTCTGTTTCTTAATATGTGTACTAATCACGTCAACAAAACTTAAATCAACACAACATTATATTAAAAACGCAAGAACTTATTTCTCAACCTAATAGTTCAGGATTTATATAAAACTTTCTTTCGAAAAGTATTCCAATTAAAGAAATGGAAAATTGAAAAGAGTTTGATTATTCTTTCTTCTTTTTTTCATAGAATATTAAGAAATGAAGAAAATGAACAGAACTATATGAAGTAAGTCCTTAAGCTACCCTTGCATTGAAATATTGAGAGATGACAACAATCAAGCGGAAAATTAATAGATATCTTGTTTAAGAAGCAAAAATCTAAGTATACTTAAGACAAGATCATTCCGCAGTTTATGTTTACTATTGAAATATGTTTGATAAAACTGGAAACAAATCTAATTATCGGTGTCACCTTTAGAGGGCAAAGGCAAAAGTAAATATGATTCAATCTAACTCTCTAATGCTCCTGCCTTTTTCCCAATTTGGACGTTACTGCAATGACAATAAAAAAACGAAGGTATCACAGATTCCTTTCTTTTAGTTTGGAGAAAATATCTTATTCCTAAGTTAATATATGCATAACTTTTATTCTAATATATAATTACAATATTTAGCCTCTGCATCTATTCATTTATGATTGACCATAAATAAAATATAAATAATTTGCATTCACTATAATTTCTGTTTAAATATGTTTTAAATTCTTAATCGCATTTCTTTCAATAGCAAAAATACGACACCAATTAAATTTCTAATAGTAAAATTATTTATGATTCAAATTTAAATTAAAGTCAAGTTATGATATATACGTATATAATGATAAAAGTTTAAACTCAAAGAAAAAAGTTTAGGTTTCTGGGAACTAGTTGACCATTTGAAATAGATTAGGTTTCCGTCTATTTATGTCGTTAGTAAAGAATTATTTAATTAGATCAAAATGATTTGTAAAATGATTGATGACATTTGATGCCTAATCCTTAAATTTAACGGAATACTTTAATTTGTTTAACCGTAAAGCTAGAAAATGTAGGATTGTTTGTCCTGTATGACATGGAGAAAATTGTATGAGATTATATTGGCCAAAATTTACAGGGCTCATTCACAACTGGAGAGTTGTTAGACTTTGGAATAAATATTTTACTTTCATCACTATAACATATAAAATATGTGGAAGAAAGGTACTATACTATTTTTTGGTGGCAATGAAATGAAAAAAAAACATTTGTCGTTTGCTATTTCAAGTTAATATAATAACATAAGATCCTAAATTATATTAAACAAATTTCATTTATCGGAAGAAGACAGATCGTACAGTTACACAGATCATGAAATAAATATAAGTGTATATACATATATTAAAGAAAAAATCCAAGAGTTATTATACAAAAAAGTAGATTAATTTTTAATTTTTTTATGGTTGACCTCATCGTAACCTCTTTCTTCCCTTGATGAGCAAAAAATCGTATTACATACTATAAAATCGATTTACTACTTTGTATCTCTCAGTTAGTTTAACTTTGTAATATATGATAATTTTTAGGGTAAATAATTATTTTCCAAATTAATAAAATGATCATTGATTTTCATAACAAAAAATTATTATAGGAAAAGTCCCTTTTTTTCATTATAGAACCAGATTGCCATTATTTTCAAATCTGCCTTAATATTTTAATCTTTACTCAAAATATGCTTTGTTCTGTTTCTTCTATATTGTGCTCGAGTGTGTTAATACGAGATTGAGTAGCCAGACCGTAGAAATATTGAAGAGATATTGACGGATATACTGTGTTGTAGCGTAGCAGATCGCGATCTACTTAGATGAGTTTTTGAGTACTGGGTGAGAATCATGATGTCATCAACATACCCACTGAGTAGGATGTTTGGGTTTCAATGACGTATGTCGTGGAGCAAAAACAGTGAAAATTGTGAGTGAGATTATGGTTCCTCACCTTACTCAAAGGTGTATGCTCGTGAAAGCTTGTCGCTCTGTATTACATGTGTTTTTATGTCAGCATGTTGAGGCGCGGTTGTGTGTAGTTGTGGTGCAATGTGGTGTTTATTATTTTGTCGATGAGGTCATGTCTAAGTAATATGCAGAATGATTTCTATACATATGTCAATTATTGGTGGGAGTTAGATGAAGATTTCTTGAATAGGCTGGGTGATTTTAAAAACTGGGTTGCTTGTTAAGTGGAAATGAAGGAACCCTTGCTGATTGTGATTTATCAGGATATATAAAGTGATGTTGTTTAGTACTAACTAGACATTTCATGACTTTAGAGAAGATTCGTCTAACGTGATAGGTAGAAATTAGTCAGTATGAGTGAGGGGTTTGTTTGGCTTGAAGAAGGGTATAATGTGAGCGGATTTTCGAAAGTTTTGAATAATTTATGGAGATTTGTGTAGTGGTGTCGATGCCTTTTAGGTTTAGGTATTTAAAGAGGAATATTTAAAATGTTATTAGGACAAAAAGTCGGGAGGATTTTTCCTTCCCTATTGTCTGAGATAATACTACTGTGGTAAATTGTGTGGATTTATCTTACGTTATTATTAACTATATGGTTGTGAGTTTGTGGCTGTTGTTGAGTATTGAATGTTTTATTGAAAATGTTTGCAAAGGGGTGAAGTTTTCTCTGTTTGCTTAATAGTTGATTGCTTCGTGCTGATTTGTTTCTCCTTGTTAATGTTTGTCAGTTTAGGAGAATAGTTTTGTTGTTTACATTTTGTGTTTAGAAAGATCGGCAAATATTGATTTTTTAATTATGGACTGAAAGTAAGGAATTAACTTTAATTTTTTCTCTTTGTGTCATATCTTCTATGTAAGAATTGTATTTAAACTATGATATATGATATATATATGTTCGATTTTAATTCCATTGAAAAATCGTCATTCATACATTGCAATATGGTATAATTAATATTTTCTCTCATGTCCATTTACCATGTATAACAATACAGGGTATTGTTATATCTACTCACACTTGTTATATATTAGAGATCAGGAGCATCCACAAATGTGTTAAGCTTTTCTCAAATAGCGAATTTGATATTTAACCCGAAAATAACAGTTCTTATCTTAAGAAAAATATGTACGAAAATGATTGGTTAATTTAAATCACTATTTACTCTAACAAGGAACTTGACTAAAACTAGATGTCCAGCATTTTATATGCAAGAAAACGCTAAAGAGCGTTATTTTCTTCATTCCTTAGTCGAGTTATCAGTAATTCTAGCCCAAAGTTCCCTTTCGAAGGAGTTTCTGTTGAAAAATCAATTTAGTACCTTTCCTCCTCTAACAATATTTAGCAGTTTATGTCTTAATTTCAAGCTATGGGCTTTCCTTAAAAAAAAAAATCCAAGTTTATTTAAAGTTCCTTATGCAAGTCATTATTCTTGCTATCATGAATGATCGTTTTTGAGAGGATAAAGTGCTTACCAACCTCTCTATCAAGCTCCACACGCAACAGATAGTCACAAGGCATAGTAGTACATCAAAGTACATTGCTGAACATACCGTGAAGGTACTATTTTGGTAAGGCCCTAACCTATAGCATAAGAAAAGAAGAATAGCATAGATAAGGCCTCTAATAGCCCACCTCTCCCACCCCCATTTGCGTGCCAGAAAGCTGAAGGGCTACATGAATGTGCTGAAAAAAAAAGAACACAAACAGGAAGATTTATAGAAAAGTTGAAAGCTATATACTAGTCTCAAATCTATAATCTATACTAAGGTGGTACCATCTAGGTCAAGGTGTGAATTATCTTATCAAGTAGAGATTTGAACTGCCTTCCCTAGGAATGGTTAACCACTTTTGGCGGTAGATGGTTCTACTTTCCGCAGATATTGTACGAAAAGAAGTTGCCGCAATGCAGTATGGAATTGCGGTAATTCCAGTTTGTAACCTTAGTTTCGTGTAATATTTGCGTTTAACGTGAACAGCCTCCAGTGATCTACGTTTTAAACTCCTCGTATTACCTTAAAGGTTTCAATCAGCGGCCCTTTTAACTGGCGCGTCTCCAAGGAGAACATCCTCAGTTCTCCTAGCCTATGCGGATAACTTTTATGTCTAAGGGAGGGGGGATGATCAATTCTGTGGCTCTGGCTTGCACCCTTTCCATTCATTCAATATTCTTCTTCAGGATTGGGAAGCAAAATTGTACGGCGTATAAAAGGTGTGGCTGGACTAGAAAGTTCTACAAGGCGATAATAATCTGCTTATTTGTTAAGCGAAAATGCCTCTTTATATACCACAGCATTAGCTGGGCGATCTTTTCCACCTTGAGGGACTGCCTGGAGAATTTCAGATAACTGCTGATTAGCACGCTTAAAACTTTCTCAAGGTCAGGGGTATCTAGTTGTTTGCCTAGCAAGAAGTAATTTTCCCCGAGTGCATAGCATGGCCGGTGTACCTTACCTTGCACTTGTCAAAGTTAAATGGCATCTGCCACCTTTCTGATCACTTGGCTATCTTGAGAAGGTTATTTCGCAAGCGTTTTACTCCTTCTCGCGAGCTCACACTGCCTCCTGGCTTGCTATCGTCAGTGAACTTGGCTATCGAACATATTAATCCTTACTCTTTATCATTGATGTAGACGATGAACAATAGAGGCCAGAGCACTGAGCCCTGGGGCACCTTGCTACTGACTGGCGCCCATTGTGAGGCTATCCCGTTGATATTTACTCTTTACCTCCGTCCAGAGAGCCAGTTTTCTATCCATTAGGCTACCTTGCTGGTAATGCCAAGAGCGTGGACTTTATTTATCTACTTGCGGTGTGGTACCTTATCGAAGGCTTTTTGAAAGTACAGGTATAAGATATCCATAGATCGACTACGATCATACTCACTGCAAACTACTGTGGAAAAATTCTAGTAGATTAGTGAGACATAAACGGTTCTTGCGAAATCCGTGCTGGAAATCCAAAATCAAATTGTGCGACTCTAAGTGCTACACTATACGGTCTGCGATTATTTCCTCGAGGAGTTTGCCTACGATGGATGTCAGTCTATAGTCCGGTAATACCCGGGATTTCGCGGTCCCCCTTCTTATAGATGGGAGTTACGTCTGTTAATCTCCAGTCTTCCGACACTTCCCTAATTTCCAAAGATTTGTTGAAAATAGTGGTGAGGTGGAGCGAACTCTTCACTAACATCTCGGAAGACGCTAGGAAGAAAGCCATCCAGACTTTGAGAATTATACGGCTTAAGGTTTTCTAGTCTGTCTACTAACTCGTTTCTCTCTAAGACTATTTCACATAGGTTTTAGCCCTCTTCGATATGAATCCCCGGCCTCGGAGCTATATCATCAACTTACTTCCCTCTTAAATACGGAGCGAAGTAGCAGTCACACACCTCTTTGGCGATGTCTGGTTCTGACTTCAGTAACACGCCCTTGTCATCTCTCAGCGGTTTTATGCTATGACGAATCGGCTTGTGGCTGTTGACAGGCAGGAAGAATTCTTTTGGGGTCTCTTTACAGATAGAGGCCACCCGAACTTTTTCGCTGCGCTTAGCTCTGCGCACCAGTGCTTTAACTTGCCTATACTTTTCCCACTATTTATTACGGTTGGCTTTCCAGTTATTGTAGGCAGTTTTCATGTTCTTTATCGATGCGGCGATGCCTCGATTAAACCATCTCGGTTGGAGAGGCTTGCCGCTCATCCTTCTGCTAGGGACAAACGCAGACTGCTGGGCCATAAAATTCATTTAAATGCGAACTATTTGTCCGAGGCTCCTTTGCCTGTTGCAGGCTTAAGCTGAGCTATCGCATCCTGAAGACCCGCAAAGGTCGTGCGCCGGAAGTCGGGTTTACAGATAGCAACATGAGAGCGTATGTTATATGGAATGAGAACGGAAAACGTGACTGTGCTGTGATTTCCCCCCCCCCAAAGAAATTTTCCCACGTTGATTTGGGATTCAGTGTCGTCCTAGGTGGTAAAAACTAAGTCTAACATGTTCTTACCCTTCGTTATCTCCTTTACTCACTGTGTCAGGAAGTTATCCTGAGCGAACTCAATCAATCTTTTCCCGTCAGAATCGCCTGTCCAGTTTCTCCCTTCATTCCCACAGCAGTTGATGTCACCAGTGACCAAACTCGTGCGACTAGTTATCAGGTCGGGGAGCTTTGCGGACAGGCGTAAGTCTGACTCTTATAACTGTCTCTGCGGCGTGTAAACCACCACTACTCGTAAGAGGAGCTGGTAAAATCTATGTTTAGCCCTAAAATCTTGGGACCAGATTTTACCTTGCATTCGACAGCGGGAAATCAGTTCCGGACGTATACCATAATTCCGCTGCACTCTCGACAAGGTCAGTCATGGGGAAATATTGTATAACCGGGGATCAAAAACTCACCCTCAAATTCTCGATTGTCAGTATGGACCCACGTTTCTACTATCGCCACGATATCTATTCGGTTACCAGAGGCCAATACAGCCACAAGTTCGTCCCACTTGTTTCGTATCGACCTGTCGTTAAAATTAAAACTCTTAGGGAACGCTGGCTAGTCCGCACGCTCCCTCCGCTAATTTGTTTCCCGAGAACTCAGATGGAGTCTGGTTTTCAGATAAGGACGTATTACTATGAGCTCCTTCCGTGTTGCCTGCATCTTCTCCACCTTAGACCAGTTTTTCGTCACCGGCTGAGCTTCTATCACTCTCGAGATGCGATACAGTAGGTTCTGTTGCAGTAGAATGTACCATATTGACTTGCTCTTGCGGCTCGTCTTGAGTCTCCTGCTCGGTGTTAACCATCGAGTTGCCGCTTGGCTTGTCCCGTGCAACCCTTCAACAACCAGAAGGCATTCCTGTCGATTAGCAAGGCAAGAAACTTCCTTCCTTGTTCTTTAAGGTGGACGCCGTTCTCCGTGTATAGGTCATATCGTCCGAAGAACAAATCGAGCGGGTCTACAAATTTAACTCCTGTCAAGGCATAAAAGTGACCCTGACGTTCGTTAATGCCAGGAAGTTTGCTATGTGTCCGCGCTGCATCAAACTACCTAGGTACTATCCCCACGACCAATCTTCATCGAGGTCTTCGCTATATGATCAGTTTGCCCTTCCTTACCTCCTCTAAGGAAAAGGTCGTTTCCACTGATCATTTAGGTAAGTACGGAACTCCTGGAGAGATTCCGTGCATTCCTAACCTCGTCTTGTAGCCCCTCGTTATCCCTCCGGGGAAAACATCGTACTTCCCATCTGTGGCAGTTCCCCCCACCCAGGTGGTACTGAAAGCCTCGGAGTTGAAAGTCTCCCACAACTACAAATTGCGCGCCTTCGTCCAACAGGAAGGCAGAACGATTTGTGGTTCTCAAGGGGTCCTCTGCGTCAGAGGAGGTCATTCTCTGCTTCTTCTTCTTCTTCTTATCCCTTTTCATTTTTCTTCTTACTTCCTGAAACTTTCCTTCGTTCGAGCTTGCACCCCTAACCTCCAGTGAACTCTGCATTGCCGGTGCCGATGTGCTCGTATCAGTCGGTTTACTCTTGCTCACTGGCGCTCTCATCGCAGCTACTACCTGTCTTTACTTCCTTCTTCGTTTCTTTTCCTTCGCATTGGTCCAAAGATTTACTGCAGAAGCTTCAATGTGAGCACATGCAGCCCCAGTTTTATCGTTCTCAATATTCTAGGGCTTCTTTTCAGCTACGCCTGACACAGGAGTACTCGCTTCCGTTTAGGGTTGCCGCGAATCTAACGACGTCAGCATATCTATTCTCTGTTCGTCGACCCCCTCCTTTAGCCATGCTCGGGTCTTTTCGGCGAGCTCACTGTTCATCCGGAAGGTGGTACTGGGTGGTACTGTACTCTTGCATCGTGTCTGTGGGATTACTGTCGGCCACGATAGTTCTCTAGTGTTGTTCCCATTCCCTGGAGGTGATCTGGAGATGAGACGTCTCCTGAGTTTTTCAACTGGCTCTGGAAGTTGGCCCACCTAATTCGTCACGTTAGTCAATTCCACAATGCAGTTTTTTCGAATTGCCTAAGTTGAATTCTCACGATGGCCAGTTCGCATGGTGACGTTCTTCCGATTCCCTCATCTTCCTCTCCATTATCAATTATTTGTCGCAGAACTTGCAAGTGCTCTGACGAGTAATGTTATTAAAGTGTCTCTCTTTGAAATCTATACATCAACGAATACCTCCGCACCTAGGACATTCAGTTTTTAATTGTTGTGCACCACGCATTTTTATATATTTACTTTTGTGCTTTCGTCAGCTGACTAGGCGCACCCTAATATTTTCGATGTTTGTGACCAGTAAAATGAGAGGAAAAAGTTTAGTAATGTGTCCTGCGCCGGCCGCATCAACCTACTATGCAGGTCTTTCTAGTTCCCCCCTAGCAGACCTCCCCATTCGCCTGATACTCTAGCGGAAAGGATTTTCCCATAGGCTATGCGGTCCCAAAAGTGGCGCAGCTTAGGGGCCGCAGAAACAAGTGATTTCTTCCTAGTTTCTCATCAAGAAGGACAAAAGAAGGAAAGTCAAGGTCGGAGCCGTATTAGGCCCTGCCGAGTGGCCAGACTCGTAGCCCAAGAATTCAAGGGATATCTTGCCATGATTAGTGGCATAGCCCGAGAACTTTCAGTTAGCCTTGCCGCCAACTGAGCAGGGAAGTTGTGACCAGTAACCTCCCAGCCTATATCACCAAAGGACGGTCACAGGGGCTGGTCAGGCATTAGGTGTTAGTGGTGGGCTTTTCAGGGCATACTAGCCTCAGCACATTATTCCGTCCTCTGTCGGTCTGAGACCCCTCCTTCCAAGTCTCTAACAACCTGTGAGTGTCAAATGGTGATATTTATAGATATTCCAAAGCCTCTCTTTTGGTGCATGAGGTAGCCACCCAGTCCTTACTTGTTACTAGCAAAGACAGAATAATAATACGGAGAAAAAATGATTAGGAGAAAAATAGGAAACAGAAGAATAAAGAGAGACAAAAGAGAAAGGGAAAAAAGAGAGATAGAGAGGGAACGGGAGTGAGGTGATGATAAATAGATCTCTAAATAATTAGGAAGGAGAGGAAAGGAGAGTAGACTAAACAAAAACAAAACAAAAATAAAATAAAATTGGGTTAAAAAAAAGGATATGCTAAGAGACCGGTGAGTTTCTCAAAGCGTTATATATAGAGGTTCCAAAGCATCTTTCCCCTCCGATCAAAGGAAAGCAGAGAGATCCTTAATGCTAATGGTTTTACATAGGGTTTTTTGTTGTTGTTTTCATTTTTTTTATCTTGGGAAGAAAGTAAAAATTAAAAAAAGAAAGGACCGGGAAAGAGAAAAAGCAAGGAGTATACGAGTATAGTTTGAAATGGAAAGCCGTTAGTCTGGACCTTAACTTGAATACCTTTTTGACAAGGTATTTCCTATATGAGAATTACCTCAAACAGGCCACGCCAGCCCTTTGACTACTACAAAGTCACTTTCTCGGAGAGAGGGAGAGAGATTGATGAAGTCTTTCAAAAAAAATTCTGCTGCTGAATTTAACTGCCTTTCGTATTCCAGGCTAAATCATTTTACGTGGTGACTTAGAAGCGTGAGCCACACCCAACCACGAAAATGGAATCAGATTTTAATCTCCATATATTACTCGCAAACAATGGGATTATAAAAACTATTTACATTTTATTATACAAATTATCGGCATGATTGAACATAGTTGTTAATGTATACATCCAGAATTGACTGACATGTGCCACATGATCCGCGAAAACGAGCATTCATTTTCAGACAGTAAAATAATACCTTTCATATCATCCTCACGATTTTGAAATTTTTCCTAAGCTAATTTGGGAGTTTTCCTAGAGAAGGATTCTGTAACCTTTGTTGCCGTAATTTAATTTTTCCAGGCAATATGAACTTGTGAAACTGTCATTCTTCTCGTAGAAGAAAAACGAATTTCTCTTTGGAGTAAAAGTGGAACACCCGTGAAGGGCTCGTGATAATTCGAGCAGAGAATAATCCTGCGGGCTTACAATTACAAATCAAAATATTTTGAAGAGAAATAGAATAAATTTGGGTCGTAAAGGAGAGTTATCCGTTAAATGCTTGTCGATCTTAGACGCGTGATTTAATTTCCTGGACATTAATTAATTATATGAGTCTCGTTTTGATAATAACGAAAATTTCCAATTCATAGGGGGTTGTGATGGCCTAGGTGTACATTTAAGACCTCCATTATTTATAATAGATGTCAAATTATTTGCATAAGTTTTTGAACAGTAAACGATACGTTGCTAGGGTCAGTTTCCTAATCCGAAAAATGACTTGATGTTACTGTTTTTGCTTAACATAAATAGCCATGTAAAAGTGTTTTAAATGGTTATAGATCTGGTTATGTTAGAGATAAAAAATGAATCGAGTCACAATGCTTCTAAAATGAGAAATTCAAGCATGCAACAGATCATGAATATATTTCACAGCTGATAATTCTCGGATGTTTCTATTGATATTAAATTAAGGGCATGGACACGAAACTCCTATAGGTATGTGTAAAATAATTTTTTAGATAGTAGAAGTGTTTAAAAGATAATATTGCTAATTTTTGTAAGTGTTTGTTGGTATGTTTTTATTTCACATAACATTCAAAATTGGTGTGCAAAGACAAACTCAAATAATTTTTTTCAAATTAATAAAATAATACACACACTCGCTAGGATCATTATAATAAGATGGAACTGATGTTCTTTGAAATTTGGGAAGTGACTTGATCGATACGAAGAGAGGTACATCCTAGAACATTAGTTAGTTAGTGTTTCGAGTAGCTGTGAAAGAGGAAATTGTGGTGTTAGATTCAGGGCCACTTGGTGGAGTATTAGTGACATAATAATTGTTTCGTCTAATTAAATTTGTCATTGATAGTGAGTCTGTGGTTATAACTCTCAAAACCCTTAAATACTTAATATTATTAACAATATGCACGATAAAGTTTAAATAACGGGCATTCAAATGAAGATGCCTAGTATTGGGAGAGTGAAACTCACAAGTGAAATTAGTTTTTCACAAGGTAACATCTATTTGTTTTTGTCACAAGGTAACAAGCTACTTTCTCGATAATCAGATAAATATTTCTTACCGCCCCAAAATGGGTAACACATATGAATACAAATAAAAGCCATTGTTTTAAGAGAACTACCTTTAAAGTTTTTAGCCCAGGTACAGTATTAGATTTGGAAAAACCAGCTCTATTCCTGGACAAACACTAAAAAGTTTGAGCTAAGATAATTTCTCTATATACACACTGAGCAAAAAAAGTCAGCAACTATAATACATAAACATCATGGCACTCAAGATATAGCGAGAAAAATATTGAGGAAATACTTACAAAGAGGAGGCTGCCTCCACTTAAAGGTCAGCTGAATCTTCGTCAGGAGGAGAAAGTCGATCTTATGAACTGGTTAGCCCAAATATTGACATTCGAGCGACTAAAGGTTATGAGGGAGTTAAGCAGATTCAACTAACTCTTTTAGAGTTTATTGAACCTTTTATTGAACCTAAAACATCTTGCACCTTTATAATGAAGGTCATTTTCCAAGAGAGAAAAACATTTTATTGTTGCATATAAAGTATGAATAATGAAATTAATCAGTGAACGTATATTACACAGGCCTGCGTTTGAATTTTTTTTTTATGTTCCCTAGGATTTCTTTGTGTTTTTTGAATAAATCCAACCTCCTGAGCTCAAAAATGAATGTATATTTGTTCAATCAGGTCAGATTTTCTCAGTACAGCATACACCAGCTTCATTGAGATTACCTCATTTTTTCTGAAAAAAAAAAATTCTTTATCTAATAATGCATTATTACTTTTATATCATATAAACAGGAATACACGTATGTAAACTATAATTCTTGTAATAAACAAAAAATAAAAGAATGCAACATAATAAAGAAAATAATTATAATTTCGAAGAACAGACGCCTGTCATTTGGTGCATCACGCTTCAAACACCAAAAGTAGTCAGCAGGCATGTTTCTGTTCCATTTACACTGGTACTTGGATTCCATTGTTTTTATGTCCTGGTAGGGAATCTTTCCCCCGTTCTTTACTGTAATCCCTGCAGTTGTCGGGAAAATAATCCAGATGGGACTGTAAAAAGTGTATCTTTATAGACATTCGAGCTCCTAAATGTTTGAGACTTGTTAAGAGATGATTGACCAGGGCAACATATTCTTCTAGGCTTCTTTTATTGCCTAGAAAATTGTTAACTAGAGCTTTGAAAGCTTTCCAGGCATCTTTTTCTATGTCCTTCATTGATGCATCAAATTGCTGATCAAGTTCCTGATTTAAAGTCCATCAAAAATTCCCCCATGGAGCTTAGCGTCCCTGTTTTGTGGAAATTTTTGATGAAAAAATTTAAAAGCTTGGCCTACTTTATTAAGGGTTTTGACATAATTTTCCATTATGCCAAGCTTTATATGCATTAGAGGGAGAAGTATTTTCTGAGGAGGCACTCAAGGTTCAGCTATCACATTGTTTGATCTAATTCTAAATGCTTCTCGTGGAGGACAAACCTTCTTCTCATAGTGCATACTATCTGCACGACTGTCCCATAAACATAGGAAACAGGGATGCTTCGTGTAGCCTGTTTGCGTCCCAAGCGTAAGAGACACTACCTGAAAAAAATTTAGCACGGTATGTAAATTCAGTGTAATATTTCTAAAAACAAATTCAAAGTAATATTTCTTAAAACAATAAGAATATGAATATGTACTGAAAAATCCTGTATGCCCATGCATTAAATCATCGTATTGGAACTAATTGGATATATGTACATCTTATTTTGAGGTTTATTAAGTTGTGTTGTATACATTCTCAATTAGGATAAGTTCCCCATTAACCGAATAGCAAGCCTTAACCTATAGGGACACACTTCAACAAAAAATATAACTCAAAATTGACTCATGATTTCCAGATTTGCATTCTTGTAAAATGTAAGTTGACCAAAAGATGTATACAAGTATTAACAACTAAAAATGCAAATGTCAGTATCAAAAAGCTTAGAAATGCCAAGTGTAAAATGATCTTACCTTTAAGTCACTACATATCCTCCACTTATAGCTAGAGTAATTTATTGCATCCAGCAATTTTTTCATATTTTCATAACTTTCAGTAAGTTGGATTGAATGGTCTATAGGAACGGAAGCTATCCTTTTACCAATATTAAGTAACACAGCTTTTAAACTTCTACTGGAGGAATCTATGAACAGTCTCCATTCTAATGGGTTGTAGGGAATTCCAAGGGCCTCAACAAGTCCTTTAATATTGGGGCAGTATACTAAAGAGCTGGAAGAATGCTGTAAAAAATAGCTTCGAAACTCTTGTTCTCTATTTTTGTACCCGCCTAAATGTTGTTTCTAAAGCGAGAAGATTACTTACACGAAGTCGAGAGCTAAGAAGTTGTGTATTCGCCTTTGAAAACCCCAGATCCCTGGTCAGGTTATTTAACTGAACTTGAGTGAATGGTCTTGCGAACATATCATGTTCTGAAACCTGATAAGACTCAGATGTGTCATAATCTTGGTCAACTTCCAAATTAATCTCTTCATGTACCTCTATATGTTCAGGGGGAGAAGGTATAAGAATTCCTGGGCCATGGGGCAGGGGTTTGATGGCAGAAGGAACATCCGGATATGCCACACTATGTTTATTCTTCTTATTTATACTTGTGAAAAAAATAATTGCATATTACATAAATGAATTGATTTGGAGTTGCAGATAGTACATAAATGTTTAGTAAAGGATATGTTCATGCTGAGCCTTTGCATAATAATGACATTTTCAGGAACCAGTATGTAGAGAAATGGCTACCTTAAGCATCCTGGAGGAGTATAGGTACATTAAAGCCCCCCCCCGTCCCCTCAAGAGGAGAAGCATTGGAAAGGTCGCCGGTGAGACTGCTTACCATGTGTGATCCTTCCGCCGCTGTGGGCAGTTGGAGCTAACATCTGTTTTAAGGCGACCACCTAAGGTTCTTAAACGACGCTCTAACGATCCAATTACCTACGAGACCCATAAACCCGTGGTTATGGAAAAAAAGTGGTGCGAGTCCGAAGGCACGCCAAGTAGCGGTGCGGTTGCGAGCCTCTAATTTGCTAACTAAATTGGGCACCCCAGTGCCACCTCAGGAATTCTCGCTCGCCCCAGAAGCTAACTCACCATTCGCCCCCCATCCCTTTGCCTCTGTGGCCTAGGCACTTCCCCCTTTAGATGGGGCGGCAATCCGCCTATAAATAAGCCCAGCAAAGAAAGAGAGTGATGATTATCAGAAGTCGATACGCCAGAGGAGGATTAGTTCGTGAAGATCGATCCATCGGCCAGACAAAAAGATTATTAGTAGTCGATTCGCCAGAAGAAAGATTAGTTCGTGAAGATCGATCCATCGGCCAGACAAGAAGATTATTAGAAGTCGATTCGCCAGAAGAAAGATTAGTTCGTGAAGATCGATCTTTCAGCGAGACAAGAAAATTAGAAGTCGATACGACAGAAGAAGGGTTAGTTCGTAAAGATCGATCCTTCAGCCATACAAGACTATTTCCGTGAGAAACGATAGGACCAGATTGAGAAAATCGATCCCCCCTTTTAGGGCCGTATTATCCTAAATAGTCAAGCTTTATATGGGTGCCATACCAAAGAAGCCTGTTCAGTCTGCAAAGAAGTCCAACTGAAGAAAAGCAAAGCCGCTCACACTCGAGCAACTCTCACATCTCAAGCTCCGTAGGAGTGAGAAGAGAAGAACCCAGCCCTAACGAGCTCCCGTTCTTTAATTACGTTGAAGAATCAGCCCCCGTCACAGGCGACAAGCAATCCCTCCACGAAAATTCAACCAACGGCCACAACACGTCAAAGCGGGAGATAAGTCCTTCAGCGACATCCGGCAATCCCAAATTCCTACCTGTAAGTTAAAAATAACATTTATATCCCCATTGCGATAGTAGAAGTTTAGTACGTCATACGTTTTAAAGGAGAGTAGAAACCATTGTTCTTGAACCTAGGTCATATGTGTGTGTAGACGAGAGTACGTTAATTTAATGTTTAACGCTAATCAAATAGAGTCGCGATAAAAAAAATACTAATCGGCAATTGGTATTTTTACGGGAAGCCTATTTGTTTATTTTTTTGTCAGTGAAAGATCTTTAATGCCAAAGATAGAAAGGTGTTAACTGTTGGTTTGTAATAGTTAAGTGTTTTGTTTAAAATACATGTTTATTTTGGTAGATTCTGGTGTTTTCTATTTTCCTTATGTGTTTAAAAATAGCTCTTCCTTAAGAACAAGACCACTGAATAGCACTCTTAAAACAAATACTACTTCATCATAGAAGTAACTCCCGCCCATTAAAGCATACCGCTACTAAAAGGGTGTCAAAGAGTATAGGGATCAAAACCAAGGGTCATTCTACGACATATTATAAAAGTGGTGTCAGGTCTAGAGGTTTTATATTAGAAAGAACCCAGCAGTGTCTATTTAAGGAAGAGCTCACACATAAAAGGAACACCAGGAATAATAGAATATTTGACGAGTGGAAGATTGTTAAAGTTAGAGGTGGATACCATCTAAAGGTAATTGTAAAGCCAAGTGGTAAGTTTCGGTGGTGGAGTAGGTCAGGCTTGATTAAAAACAAGGTAGATGACTGACATAAGCGCGATGGCATTGTTTGACCTTTATCGGAAGCAAGGTCAAAGCCTCGGACTGAAAGGAACCGAGCTGAACTCGTTAATTCAGGAGAAAGAGAGAAACGAAAGAGAAGAAAGAAGAGAGGAACGTAAAATGAAAATGGAAGCTGATGAAAGAAGAGAAAAGGCGAAAATGGAAGCTGATGAAAGAAGAGAAAAGACGAAAATGGAAGCTGATGAAAGAAGAGAAAAGACGAAAATGGAAGCTGATGAAAGAGAGAAGATAAGGGCCCACGAAAGAGCTCTTAGCAAAGACGAGTTAGAGGTGCAGTCAGTGTCATCCAGAACAGGAGTGTCACCAGCGGCCAGCATGAAACTCCCGGAGTACGAGGACGATGAAGATTTATGCTTATATCTCTCCCATTTTGAGAAAATATTTGAAGTCAATAATTGGGACATATAAGAAGATGGGGTCGCCAGACTGTTACTGCTACTCAATCGTAGGATGAGAAAGGTATTCGTATCTTTACCCTCAGAAGCGACTGTGGACTATTCCACTCTCAAAGCCGAACTTCTCTCAGCAACAAACCTTAACCCGGAAGAATATAGGATGAAGTTCAGGCAGTCTCGTATAAGACCTAGACAAACATACAAACATTTTGGCTTTAAGCTTCGTCGAAGCCTACAGTTTTGGGTGGAGTCAGAAGGGATAGAATAGGAAGTCGCTGTGGTAGTCGACTTCATGCTTAGAGATTAGTTACTAAGTACACTACCCCAGGAAATCAATGCATTCGTTAAGGACCCAAAAAGCTTCTACCTTCAACGAGTGTCTGGACGAGGCTGACCTCCACGCGGTAAATCATCGGTTATATCTGAGGGAGTACAAGAAAGAGAAGGCTCCCTCCCCAAAGAAAAATGGGCCGCCACCCAGGCATTTGCAGAAGAAGCCCTTTAAGTTCTCAGTAGCAAAAGGAACTTATAAGCCAAATTTTGGAGGAGAGAAAAATCAAAAAGAAGTTAGGATTCCACAAGGATCATACCCTAATACCGGCACGTATCCCAGGAAGACCGTCACTTGTTATACCTGCGGGATAATAGGTCACCGGAGTTTCCAGTGCCCACAGCACTTCCGACTGAGGGAGACCTCGAGACAACAGGTGCAAAACTTGACTGCCGCGATCCCAGCAGGACAAGCTAATTCGTCCTACGTCCCCGCGCCAACATCCGAAGGGCCCCAGCAACAGGTAAACTTTCTATTCAACAAAAGTTCGCCAGGTGGCCTACAATTTGAAGAGGGCACTGTTAATGGGTGCCGAGTATCCACTTTAGTCAGAGACACAGTATGTACGTGCATAGTGGTATCCGACAAGTTGCTGCCCCCAGTAAACCCTAACCATAAGAAATTCGCAATCGTCCACGACTTTTTAGGACGCGACAATCGATTCCCCGTCGTGAGATGTCATATACAATGCAGATATTTCACCGGTTGTACGGACGTGGTAGTAGCGCGGATTAAGTTCTGCGCAGTACTAATCGGACAAAACCCCCTAATTCCCAAGCAAGAAGTGTCCCAACAAGTAGTCACCCAGGCACAAGAAGCCCAGAGGAAAGAGCAACCTGCTAAGTTGACCCCGGTGATTACCCTCGACAATAATGGGTTTAAATTGACTTCCTTCGCCAGTGCGCAGAAGGAATGCCCCACTCTTAAACCTCTATGGGAGAAAGCTATTAAAGGTGAAATTCCCCAAGTGAAAGGAAAGAAGCCTATCCAGTATATCGTAGAAGACTCACTTCTCTACCGTGCTATCAGTGAGGAGGATAAGGAGAACAAGAAAGCACTGTGTGTACCTCAAGAATACACGCAAAGAATTTTGAATACCGCGCATGATGGAATATTAGCCAGACACTTTGGGCACAACAAAATGGCGCAGCAGATATTCCGACACTTTTATTGGCCCCAGGCCACCAGGGAAATTGTGGCCTATTGCCGATCATGCAACGTGTGTCAGAAGGATCCCTCAAGAGGACGGGTACCTCCCGCTCCCTTACAAAAGGTGCCCGTTATAACCGAACCATTCTTTCGAGTGGCTATTGATTTGGTGGGACCGATTCACCCCCCTTGAAGTGGAGGACACTCCTAAATCCTCACCCTAGTGGATTGTGCCACCCGGTTTTCAGATGCCGTGGCCCTACGGAGAATTGACACTATTTCCTGCGCGGAAGCATTAATTTCAATTTTTGCACGAGTAGGCCTGCCTCAAGAAATTTTATCATGTAGAGGGCGCCAATTCACCTCAGAATTGATGGAGTATTTTAATAAACTACTGTTAGTCAAGCCAATTTTTACGAGTCCATTTCATCCATCCGCTAACGGAATCTGCGGGAAATTAAACGGGACACTTAAAAATATATTGAAGAAGATGTGTCAAAACAACCCTACACAGTGGCACAGATACCTGCCTGCAGCCCTTTTCGCCTGCCGAGAAATACCTCATCGGACGTTGAGATTCTCGCCCTTTGAGCTATTATACGGGAATTATTTTTCAAGGCGAATCTCGACCAAGAAATCAAATCGTCTTACGCCTACATGATGGATATGCGCAAGCGCCTAGAATACTGCTCTGGCTTAGTTCGCGAGAACGCCGAGAAAAATTTAGCCAAATACCGGGACTACTTCGATATGAAAGCAAAGGCTGGAAAACTAAAGGCAGGAGATGAAGTCTTATTATTACTCCCGACCGAAAATAATAAGTTATGGGCCCAGTGGAAGTAACCGTTCGAAGTAATCGAGGCACGGGGTCCAGTCAATTACTTGATAGATACCCCAACAGGGCGAAGAACCTATCACATAAACATGCTAAAAAAATATCACCGCCGCGCGTGCATAAAGAATATTACCCTTCTAGACGAAGAAGAACCGATGGATGCCGTTTACCCGGGTACGCCCCTGCAAGTCATACGCACCGTGTGTGTGGAACAAGACGAGGAATACGAACTTCCCTCGCTCTCACCTACCCTGGAATACCCTCGGGTGGATTTAAAGATAAATCCCCACTTAGAGATTCAACAAAAAGCGGAAATGTTGAACTTGCTCATGGAATTCCCAGAAGTCATTTTTGAAAACCCCGGATGCGCCAAGGATTTTATCCATGAAATAAAACTAAAAACTAATTCAGGGGTTCGGAGCAAACCATATCCTTTACCGATCCACCTACGAGAAGCCTTCAATAAGGAAGGCCGGAATTTACTAAAATTGGGAATTTTAGAGCCTTTGGAGTCCGATTATTGCTCCCCTATAGTAATGGTTAAATAACCTGATCAATCATTTCGGATGTGCGTGGACTTCCAAAAATTGTATTCAGTGACCGTTTTCGACGCCGAGCCCATCCCACTAATAGATCAAAATCTCCATTATTTGAAGACGCTAAATTCATCACCGAATTGGATTTGTGTAAAGCGTACTATCAAATACCTCTCGCTAAGGAGTCCAAAAAACTAACGGCTTTTGCGACCGAGAGAGGTCTGTTACAGTTTACCAGGCTACCCTTCGGACTACTTACAGCCGGTAGCAATTATCATAGGATGATGAGGCGAATTATCGCTGGACTAAGTGACGTGTCGTTTTACTTCGACAACGTGTACGTAGCTACCCGTACATGGGAGTGACACTTACATGCCTTTTGCTCATTGCTGAAGAAATTGAAGAAGCAAGGTCTAACCGCTCAGCCGACCAAGTGTTATTTTGCCTACGAATCCATTGACTACCTGGGATTCAAAATAGGACAAAAACACTTGATTACCCAGCAAGAAAAAGTGGAAGCCATAGTCAAGATGCCCCGGCCGAAAACAAAGAAACAACTCCGATCGTTTATAGGAGCGGCCTCGTTCTATAGGCGTTTTGTACGACACTTCGATTCCATTGTGGCGCCACTAAATGATTTGTTGAAAAAGACAGCGTCAGACCCTGTCACATGGAACCCTCATGCAATAACTCAGTTGGAGGTTCTAAAAGGAAAACTCGTAACGGCGCCCATTATTCGCTTACCAAATCCCAACAAGATCTTTGGCCTTCGCACGGACGCTAGTCAGGACGGGTTAGGCGGAGTATTGCTTCAATACGAAGATGACGAAACAGCCTATTCCATAACTTATGTAGGTAGGAAACTGTTGAGTAGAGAAAAAGCCTACGCTACTATCGAAATCGAAGCTTTGGCCATAATATGGTCCATAGATAAATTCAAATATTATCTAATAGGAAGCGAGTTTAAGTTGGAATGCGACCATAAACCGTTGTCATACCTAAGTAAAAATAAAAGTAAGAATGCAAGACTCCTGAGATAGAGTTTACTCTTGATGGAGTACCAGTACTCCATTCACTATATAAAAGGGTCCAACAATTGTATGACCGACTCGTTAAGTCGGAACCTTGTGGACGATTAAGGAGCAGCCCAACTATTGTATTATAGCAAAGTTAAGTGTAAATCAGTAGAATTGTAAGTAAGTAGGGGCGAGTGGTAGGTAAGAAGATCCTAAGTTAGCAGAGTAATATAGGAATTAATGTAAGGTCCGGTGAAATGTTATCGGGGCATTCCCGAGTGAACTAGAATTTATTGTATAATATAATGTTCCGTAAGTTACCCATGTATATTATTGTAAGCGTCGGATTGGGACCCCGCCCTTCTATTATTTTCTTAAGGAGGGAGGTAAATGTAGAGAAATGGCTACCTTAAGCATCCTGGAGGAGTAAAGGTACATTGAAGCCCCGCCCCTCATAGGGAGAAGCGTGGGAAAGGTAGCCGGCGAAACTGCTTACCATGTGTGATCTCCCCGCCGCTGTGGGCAGTTGGAGCTAACATCTGTTTTAGGGCGACCACCTAAGGTCCTTTAACGACGCTCTAACGATCCAATTACCTACGAGACCCATAAACCCGTGGTTATGGAAAAAAAAGCGGTGCGAGTCCAAAGGCATGCCAAGTAGCGGTGCAGTTGCGAGCCTCTAATTTGCGAGCTGACTTGGGCACCCTAGTGCCACCTCAGGAATTCTCGATGCCCCAGAGGCTAACTCACCATTCTCCCCCCTCCCCTTCGCCTCTTTGGCCTGGTCACTTCCCCCTTTAGATGGGGCGGCAATCCCCCTATAAATAAGCCCCGCAAAGAAAGAGAGTGATGATTATCAGAAGTTCATACGCCAGAATAGGATTAGTTCGTGAAGATCGATCCATCGGCCAGACAAGAAGATTATTAATAGTAGATTCACCAGAAGAAAGATTAGTTCGTGAAGATCGATCTTTCAGCAAGACAAGAAGATTATTAGAAGTCGATTCGCCAGAAGAAAGATTAGTTCGTGAAGATCGATCTTTCAGCCAGACAAGAAGATTAGAAGTCGATACGCCAGAAGAAGGGTTAGTTCGTGAAGATCGATCCTTCAGCCATACAAGACTATTTTCTTGAGAAACGATATGATCAGATTGAGGAAAATCAATCCCCCCTTTCAGGGCCGTATTAACCGAAGAAGCCTGTTCAGTCTGCAAAGAAGTCCGACTGAAGAAAAGCAAAGCCGCTCACACTCGAGCAACTCTCACATCTCAAGCTCCGTAAGAGTGAGAGGAGAAGAACCCAGCCCCATCGAGCTCCCGTTCTTCAATTACGTTGAAGAATCAGCCCCTGTCACAGGCGACAAGCAATCCCTCCACGAAAATTCAACCAGCGGCCACAATACGTCAAAGCGAGAGATAAGTCCTCCAGCGACATCCGGCAATCCCTAATACCTACCTGTAAGTTAAAAATAACATTTATATCTCTATTGCGATAGTAGAAGTTTAGCACGTCCCACGTTTTAAAGGAGAGTAGAAACCATTGTTCTTGAACCTAGGTCATATGTGTGTGTAGACAAGAGTACGTTAATTTAATGTTTAACGCTAATCAAATAGAGTCGCGATATAAAAAATACTAATCGGCAATTGGTATGTTTACGGGAAGCCTATTTGTTTATTTTTTGTCATTGAAAGATCTTGGATGCCAAAGATAGAAAGGTGTTAACTGTTGGTTTGTAATAGTTAAGTGTTTTGTTTAAAATACATGTTTATTTTGCTAGATTCTGGTGTTTTCTATTTTCCTTATGTGTTTAAAAATAGCTCTTCCTTAAGAACAAGACCACTGAATATGTAGCACTCTTAAAACAAATACTACTTCATCATAGAAGTAACTCCCGCCCATTAAAGCATACCGCTACTAAAAGGGTGTCAAAGAGTATAGGGATCAAAACCAAGGGTCATTCTACGACACAGTATAATACCGAAAGCTTAAATACTTGATACAATGCTTACCTTTAAGATTTGTCATGCAAAAATAGCAGTCCGTAGTGTGGTTCTTGCCATCTCTCCATACCATGGGAACACCAAAAGAGAGGGACTTCTGTTCGCCCTGACTCCAGCGTCTTAAACTTATGTAGCATCCCTTGCACCAGATATGTGGTGCAAAACTTTTATCTTGATCTCTTAGCCTTACTCCAAAATATGCATGATACAAAGATTTAATTACAGGAGGGATTGTACTTTGCTCCTCGGGAAATGTCACTTTGCCGCAAAAATAGCAAAATCTGTCAGAGCTATTCTTACATTTTCTGTTCATTTTAAACCCAACCACTATTATTATTATTCTTATTATTATAATGCTAAGCAATTTTTAACCTGCAAAATATAAACCTATTTGCATAATTACTTAAAATGTACACAAAATTTACTGCGAATAGAGCAGTGCAAAAACAATTAAAATTTGATGTAATATAGGAGATGTATAAACTATAAAATTATTATCACCCCCTGTATCGCAAAAACTGGAGGTGATAGAGAAAAACGGATGACAGATTCGGATTTAGGAGGTCAATTTTATTAAGAAACACTATAGAAAACCTAAGGTACATTTTTGACGCAGACCAGTGTTATGTATGCACGAAACTGAGTCTCAGGCTTTATTTAAGCCTTACACTAATGATAGAATGAAGACAAAAAGATTTAATTATACCTCGAATTAATGGGTGTAGGGATATCTAGTTTAGGTGGCATTAGGTGACTCCTTCACAAATTTTGATATCTCGAAAAAGAATTTCCAATTTAACTAGATTATCAAATCTATCAACACATCTCGTGAAGGAATCACATAACCATTGGTATAACAAGCCGCTCTTGGTAAATATTTCCTTCATGATTTTTGCATCTGACTGGCTCTGGGGTTTATTATTATCATCATTTTATTCGTTGTTGCGCATTTTCCTTACTCATTATGTATAAATTAAATTTCTTAGGTCATTGTTTGTACGTATAAAGGAAGGAGCGTGATGCTGCAAATAGAGTTCTTTTCTTTTGATAAAAAATAAAATTCATTTTCTGATAAACAGCTTTCATTTAAATTGAACTATTAAAGTGTTGACTTAGCTAATACTACCAACAAAAATTCTTCAAAAATGTAGGCCGACTTTATATGGTAACCAATTCCGAAAAAAAATGGGACCCATTATTTAAATTTCTTTACACAAATAGCTACCTTTTACCTTACGAGCCTGCATCAGATAGGATTATATTTAGCGCATCAGCTAATTGTTGTTGGAGTTAGATGCTTTTTGTCACTCCCGGTTTACCTCTATTTTTGTGCGTGGCTGTCGTTCGTGGACTAAACAAACTGGCATTATCTGCGTTCGTGTGGATCCTCGTTCGGAGGATCCAATTCGCAAGAAAATAAATTCTTACAGAGGGAAGTGGGTTGAAATTAGACTCTATACGTGAATCTTCCACTGCTATTTGTTAAATTACCCATCGCAAAAAAACAGTAACATGTATAACCCTGTTTACAACACAAACGGGACAAACATACCTGAGAGTACAGTCTTTCTCGTCACTTTAGACTGGCTATTAACATCATTCTTTTGTTCTCATGTCCTTTTTTTCATTAAACACACATATTACAACTCTCGCACATTTCTGCAGTCAAAGTTATCTTTGTAATGAGATTATTTTCCTTCAATATCTAAACATTTATCAGAATTTTTCCCCATTTCTGGAACATTACTAGATGAAAATTTGCAAGCAAGAAAAATATTGGGCTTGATTTCTAAATTAGTATTCTTTGTCGGAGAAATCAGCGTTGCTAACTTGTCTCAAGCTCAGTGTAGTTCTAATTATTGGCAGCACATTCTAGAAAATTGCCTATAGGCCCACCACTAAAACACGGTTAGGTTCTGCTGGCAATGAACGAAAGTGGTCACGCGCTAATTCTCCAGGCAACTAAGTTACATGCTCTGTAGGCTGCTCTAAATTTTCTACATGATCCTTTAAATTGCATTAGAGTAGTTAGCTGACTAAAGTTGCGATCTCTTAATTTTACGTTCAGTCTTTTTATATTTTATTTAAGTCTTAGTTTAACTATAACAGAGATTAGGAAATTAGTCCTTAAGCGGAAGGGACTCCAGATTAGCTTTACCAAGTCCATGGCCTCTCTCTTGGAGATCACTTCTTTGACCAATCTTTTTCCTACTGAGGTGCAAGGATTAACTAAAGTTTGAAACCACTGAAACTCAAAATGTACAATTAAATGATGTAGGCCCACTATATTCTTAGGGCTCACATACATGCTATTCTAGGTATGAAGACTGCCAAGCCCACTGCAAAAAAACTTCACTCCTTTATGCCGAATATAAGTACAACCTTTTGGCTCTTAAGGCAATCGACGTTGAAATCAATGACGCTGCTTTCCTTATCAACAAAGTTTTGCTTCGCAAGCTACCATGCAGGCTGCAGGATAATATTAAACCTGCCATGAATTACGATATTTGGAGCATCGATGTGCTCTGAGAAGAGAGTGAGGCTGAGGTTAAGATATGCGAAGACTTCGATGCTGAGAAGGTACAGAAGAGAGAGCGGATCTAGTACGCACCCCTTCCCGAGTAAGGTTAGGTATAGCTACGGGAGAAATTATACTCCTACTAGTTCCTTCTTTCCGGATGGCCCTGGATATACATCCCCCTTTTAGCCCGTGCCATAAATTCTCGGCCTGTCATAAGTTAAGAAATGAGAGACGCCTTTTAGAGGCAGAGGACATGTGTGATTTGCTTTTGTTTCCACCAAACCAGAGAGTGCTATTCCGAGAAAAATGTATTAAACGTGACCAAACGTGAGACTCTCCTTTGTTTCAGTCAGAAGCAATCTGTTAATAGGAAGCTAAACGATGACCATCCTTCCGATCCTGTGGGTTTGATGGACCCTAAACTGAAGCCAGAGATATTTACCCTAATCATGGCTGCTGAACATACCAATGAACGCGATAAACAGGATGGAATCGAAAGCTCCATTAATGTTAGCTCGATCTTCTATAGCACTGTCATTAAGGGAGTTGCACTCCCTACACCGATCTTGCCCATTTGCTTAACAAATGGAGTTGCTTCCGAGGTGGCATTTTTTGACTGTGCGAGTAACACTCCTTTATTGCGGTTTCAGAAGCTTGAAATTCGGGTTAAGGACATTGCTTGTTGAGAAGATAGCGCTACAAGTTTTTGTAGTGTACAAGGTAAACGAGAGGTAGCAGTTGGAGCTCCCTATTATGAGAGGAAATTGATACCTTACTATTTAGGCCATAGTGTCTGAAAATTCCCCTTGGACATAAATAACAACCGGTTAATCTTCGCCGCACAGAAATTAAGGTAAAGAGAGTTTAAGTTAGCAGATGTAAGCAAAAGCGATCAGATTAAGGCGGAGATTTTTATATGGTCTGATTATTTTCAAGAATTCATAAAATCTTCAAGTTCCTGATACGAGATCCTCACCGTTTAATCACCCTATGGTCACGTTATAAATGAGCCTTAGTTCAATGTAGATACCTCCGTTGCCTTTAAAAAAAGTGACGAGTCTCTCGCTGGGATATTTCATTGTGTAATTGCCGAGTGTTTGAAAGAGGAGGTTACTCGTCGCTGGGATTCGAAATCATTAGGTATTAGGACCCTTTACCCACGAGGGGGGGAGGGGGAGATGTGACTGCAAAAATGAAATTGCAACGTAACATTAAGTACATTGATGGAAAATATATTACAATGTTGCTATGAATGCTGACAGTTCAATTTTTTCAGGTAATTTCGGCCGTTTCCAATTAGGGAAGTACGTCTGTCTTTCAGATATCTCAAAAGCTTATCTTAGGATAGAAGCGTTTTAGTTAATATCGAGAAGCTTCTCTTAGTATAGCTATGAATATTTATGTAGAAAATGTTCAGATCACTAGTAAATGTGAATATATCATAGTCCAATTCCGGGAATAGCCATCGAAAAATTTGAAGCAGAGGCGCAGTTTACAGGGAATTAAAATAGTTGTGCTGAACGTACACACAAGCAAAAAATACTTCCTAGGATTTGAGATAGTCGGAGAGATGGTTTACATTATAATATAGTTCAGCAATCCGACTCTTTCCTCACTTTTAAGTGACGCGGCGAAGTTGTTTGACCATATCAGTTTCCCGCCCCTTAAAGCATACCGCTACTAAAAGGGTGTCAAAGAGTATAGGGATCAAAACCAAGGGTCATTCTACGACACAGTATAATACCGAAAGCTTAAATACTTGATACAATGCTTACCTTTAAGATTTGTCATGCAAAAATAGCAGTCCGTAGTGTGGTTCTTGCCATCTCTCCATACCATGGGAACACCAAAAGAGAGGGACTTTGGTTCGCCCTGACTCCAGCGTCTTAAACTTATGTAGCATCCCTTGCACCAGATATGTGGTGCAAAACTTTTATCTTGATCTCTTAGCCTTACTCCAAAATATGCATGATACAAAGATTTAATTACAGGAGGGATTGTACTTTGCTCCTCGGGAAATGTCACTTTGCCGCAAAAATAGCAAAATCTGTCAGAGCTATTCTTACATTTTCTGTTTATTTTAAACCCAACCACTATTATTATTATTCTTATTATTATAATGCTAAGCAATTTTTAACCTGTAAAATATAAACCTATTTGCATAATTACTTAAAATGTACACAAAATTTACTGCGAATAGAGCAGTGCAAAAACAATTAAAATTTGATGTAATATAGGAGATGTATAAACTATAAAATTATTATCACCCCCTGTATCGCAAAAACTGGAGGTGATAGAGAAAAACGGATGACAGATTCGGATTTAGGAGGTCAATTCTATTAAGAAACACTATAGAAAACCTAAGGTACATTTTTGACGCAGACCAGTGTTATGTATGCACGAAACTGAGTCTAAGGCTTTATTTAAGCCTTACACTAATGATAGAATGAAGACAAAAAGATTTAATTATCCTTCGAATTAATGGGTGTAGGGATATCTAGTTTAGGTGGCATTAGGTGACTCCTTCACAAATTTTGATATCTCGAAAAAGAATTTCCAATTTAACTAGATTATCAAATCTATCAACACATCTCGTGAAGGAATCACATAACCATTGGTAGAACAAGCCGCTCTTGGTAAATATTTCCTTCATGATTTTTGCATCTGACTGGCTCTGGGGTTTATTATTATCATCATCATTTTATTCGTTGTTGCGCATTTTCCTTACTCATTATGTATAAATTAAATTTCTTAGGTCATTGTTTGTACGTATAAAGGAAGGAGCGTGATGCTGCAAATAGAGTTCTTTTCTTTTGATAAAAAATAAAATTCATTTTCTGATAAACAGCTTTCATTTAAATTGAACTATTAAAGTGTTGACTTAGCTAATACTACCAACAAAAATTCTTCAAAAATGTAGGCCGACTTTATATGGTAACCAATTCCGAAAAAAAATGGGACCCATTATTTAAATTTCTTTACACAAATAGCTACCTTTTACCTTACGAGCCTGCATCAGATAGGATTATATTTAGCGCATCAGCTAATTGTTGTTGGAGTTAGATGCTTTCTGTCACTCCCGGTTTACCTCTATTTTTGTGCGTGGCTGTCGTTCGTGGACTAAACAAACTGGCATTATCTGCGTTCGTGTGGATCCTCGTTCGGAGGATCCAATTCGCAAGAAAATAAATTCTTACAGAGGGAAGTGGGTTGAAATTAGACTCTATACGTGAATCTTCCACTGCTATTTGTTAAATTACCCATCGCAAAAAAAACAGTAACATGTATAACCCTGTTTACAACACAAACGGGACAAACATACCTGAGAGTACAGTCTTTCTCGTCACTTTAGACTGGCTATTAACATCATTCTTTTGTTCTCATGTCCTTTTTTTCATTAAACACACATATTACAACTCTCGCACATTTCTGCAGTCAAAGTTATCTTTGTAATGAGATTATTTTCCTTCAATATCTAAACATTTATCAGAATTTTTCCCCATTTCTGGAACATTACTAGATGAAAATTTGCAAGCAGGAAAAATATTGGGCTTGATTTCTAAATTAGTATTCTTTGTCGGAGAAATCAGCGTTGCTAACTTGTCTCAAGCTCAGTGTAGTTCTAATTATTGGCAGCACATTCTAGAAAATTGCCTATAGGCCCACCACTAAAACACGGTAAGGTTCTGCTGGCAATGAACGAAAGCGGTCACGTGCTAATTCTTCAGGCAACTAAGTTACATGCTCTGTAGGCTGCTCCAAATTTTCTACATGATCCTTTAAATTGCATTAGAGTAGTTAGCAGACTAAAGTTGCGATCTCTTAATTTTACGTTCAGTCTTTTTATATTTTATTTAAGTCTTAGTTTAACTATAACAGAGATTAGGAAATTAGTCCTTAAGCGGAAGGGACTTCAGATTAGCTTTACCAAGTCCATGGCCTCTCTCTTGGAGATTACTTCTTTGACCAATCTTTTTCCTACTGAGGTGCAAGGATTAACTAAAGTTTGAAACCACTGAAACTCAAAATGTACAATTAAATGATGTAGGCCCACTATATTCTTAGGGCTCACATACATGCTATTCTAGGTATGAAGACTGCCAAGCCCACTGCAAAAAAACTTCACTCCTTTATGCCGAATATAAGTACAACCTTTTGGCTCTTAAGGCAATCGACGTTGAAATCAATGACGCTGCTTTCCTTATCAACAAAGTTTTGCTTCGCAAGCTACCATGCAGGCTGCAGGATAATATTAAACCTGCCATGAATTACGATATTTGGAGCATCGATGTGCTCTGAGAAGAGAGTGAGGCTGAGGTTAAGATATGCGAAGACTTCGATGCTGAGAAGGTACAGAAGAGAGAGCGGATCTAGTACGCACCCCTTCCCGAGTAAGGTTAGGTATAGCTACGGGAGAAATTATACTCCTACTGGTTCCTTCTTTCTGGATGGCCCTGGATATACATCCCCCTTTTAGCCGGTGCCATAAATTCTCGGCCTGTCATAAGTTAAGAAATGAGAGACGCCTTTTAGAGGCAGAGGACATGTGTGATTTGCTTTTGTTTCCACCAAACCAGAGAGTGTAATTCCGAGAAAAATGTATTAAACGTGACCAAACGTGACACTCTCCTTTGTTTCAGTCAGAAGCAATCTGTTAATAGGAAGCTAAACGATGACCATCCTTACGATCCTGTGGGTTTGATGGACCCTAAATTAAAGCAAGAGATATTTACCCTAATCATGGCTGCTGAACATACCAATGAACGCGATAAACAGGATGGAATCGAAAGCTCCATTAATGTTAGCTCGATCTTCTATAGCACTGTCATTAAGGGAGTTGCACTCCCTACACCGATCTTGCCCATTTGCTTAACAAATGGAGTTGCTTCCGAGGTGGCATTTTTTGACTGTGCGAGTAACACTCCTTTATTGCGGTTTCAGAAGCTTGAAATTCGGGTTAAGGACATTGCTTGTTGAGAAGATAGCGCTACAAGTTTTTGTAGTGGACAAGGTAAACGAGAGGTAGCAGTTGGAGCTCCCTATTATGAGAGGAAATTGATACCTTACTATTGAGGCCATAGTGTCTGAAAATTCCCCTTGGACATAAATAACAACCGGTTAATCTTCGCCGCACAGAAATTAAGGTAAAGAGAGTTTAAGTTAGCAGATGTAAGCAAAAGCGATCAGATTAAGGCGGAGATTTTTATATGGTCTGATTATTTTCAAGAATTCATAAAATCTTCAAGTTCCCGATACAAGATCCTCCCCGTTTAATCACCCTATGGTCACGTTATAAATGAGCCTTAGTTCAATGTAGATACCTCCGTTGCCTTTAAAAAAAGTGACGAGTCTCTCACTGGGATATTTCATTGTGTAATTGCCGAGTGTTCGAAAGAGGAGGTTACTCGTCGCTGGGATTCGAAATCATTAGGGATTAGGGCTCTTTACCCACGAGGGGGGGGGGGGGAGATGTGACTGCACAAATGAAATTGCATCGTAACATTAAATACATTGATGGAAAATATATTACAATGTTGCTATGAATGCTGACAGTTCAATTTTTTCAGGTAATTTCGGCCGTTTCCAATTAGGGAAGTACGTCTGTCTTTCAGATATCTCAAAAGCTTATCTTAGGATAGAAGCGTTTTAGTTAATATCGAGAAGCTTCTCTTAGTATAGCTATGAATATTTATGTAGACAATGTTCAGATCACTAGTAAATGTGAATATATCATAGTCCAATTCCGGGAATAGCCATCGAAAAATTTGAAGCAGAGGCGCAGTTTACAGGGAATTAAAATAGTTGTGCTGAACGTACACACAAGCAAAAAATACTTCCTAGGATTTGAGATAGTCGGAGAGATGGTTTACATTATAATATAGTTCAGCAATCAGACCCTTTCCTCACTTTTAAGTGACGCGGCGAAGTTGTTTGACCATATCAGTTTCCTCTTACCAGTCGCAACTTTGAGTCGAAATGTTTTGGCGTTTGAAGATTCTATAGGATGAATCTTTTCCTAATTAACAAGTGAAGAGTCAAAAAAAGATTTACCAAGAAGTGAAAAACGTACGAGCATTGATTTATCCCCGTTAATTAATAACTGGGGAACATTGAGAACTGCACGATTCCTTACGCTATTCGCAAAGCTTATATGGTTTCAGGGGGCTCCTCGCAAAGAAATATGGCTAGCGCACGGTGAACTCCCACTAATGCCATTACAATCCCAAGATTGGAATAATGGCAGTTCTGCTTGGCGCGAGATTGTTTATATTCCTTCTTGAGGCTTACGAGGAGGAAGTAGCTTTTGCAGCAGCTCACCGCTGATCAGATAGACAAGTTGCTGTTGAATGGATTCGCTCAAACCGTACAATGGATGTATATATCCAAGACTAGGACTAGGAAATCCATAACATGGCCGTATCTGCTTCTTGGCATTATGCTTCCACCGCAGATAATCTCTAAGATGTACTTACCCAAGGAATGGGATTTAAGGCAACCCAAGAGTCTTTCCTAATGATAATGGTTCTTTCCTTAGTCAAGGTAGATCTTATAACCTGTGTTTGCTTTCCGTGTCTTGGAACGGTTGGCGGATAGCACGCAGGGCAACTCTCCAGTTGACCCTTGCCTCGAGTAATGGAAGTAAATATGGGTTTCAATAAAGCTCTAATATTGACTACTTATACGTGGCATAATTTATGTAACTATCTAGAGGGCTCTGTATATCAAACTGGGAGAAACAAAATAAACTTTACTACTGTACAAACAAAAATAAATTACTGGACATGAAAGATAAATAAAAAAATAATACATGAAAGACAAATCAAAAATAAAATAAGGGACATGAAAGATAAATCAAATTATACACACTCGGCCGCACCCGACTGAAAAAAGGGGATTCAAATTCCGTGTGGATCTGCCACCCAAAGATTTGGCTGTACGAGAGGAGCACGAGGACTAGGAGCACTGAGCTAGAGTACTTTCAATCAACATGGGCTGAGTTTGAGGTTAAGGCCGATTAGTACTCGGCCTGTTCGAAGTTATGACGGAAAATACAGCATGCTTTCGAGTAACCACAGTAAGCCTCGAAAGTAAGGCTCGAGAGATCTTTTCTCGTTTCTTCCTTTTTTTTTCTTGTCTTCGGACTCTTGGGGAAGCAGAGAGAAATAAGCTATCAGTAGAGATAAAATAGACAATGGTAAGGAAAATGCAAGCGATAAGGGCTGCCGGAAGTAAATGTTACCAGGCGCCAAAAGTGAATTTAACTTTATCTATATAGATGCACCGGGAGTGAATTTATACCTTCATGCCATCTCGCAGAACCTCTCGGTGTTACAATTAGGCTCGCTATAGGGCGTGTTATCAAACGGAAGTTACCTCAAAAGAAGCCGATCGCGGATTCTTTCTGTTTTACCCCTCTCTCTCTCTCTTTCTCTGACAGGTTCCTCAGTGGTTACCATAAAAGCGGGATTGGCTAGTCCCAACCTTTTCTCTTGGATTTTTCTTTTTATATTGTTGTGAGGTGAAATCTTTTATGAAGAACCTCTCTTTGAACTCAGCAGAATTATATAGCATCAGAAATTATATTTAGTTACATTCATATTATTTCAGGCTTTAAGGCATTTTAAATGTTTGAACACCAAATTAATTTTTAAAGCTCTTAAGCAGGCAGAGCGGTTTTGAGCACAATATACGTATCCAGAGAACAGAAACCTATGAAGAATGGGCGTACTTTTGGGGATTACCGCGGGTGAGGTCCCCAACACTATCACTCATTACGATGATTTCCCCATGATGGCGTTATACGCTGTCAATAGAGATTGAGAAAATTCAATAGTTTGTTGGGAGTCTAATAATCATATTCTTTTTCATGCGATGCATCACTTTACCTAATTGCTCATTGCGAGCGAACATAAAAGATTTTATGATGCCGAGATTAACTCCCTAATATTTCACTGCAACCAAAATTTGGCGGATATCTTGGATTCGTTAACGGGTTAAATCCATCCAACAAAATTGTGTGATTGTAGGAAAACAAGGGATGCTCCTTTTCCCGCATAGGTTACCCTTCCATTACCCAAGCACCACTTGAAAGACGCGACTCCTTTTACTACTACGGATGCAGATTATTCCGGAGTGATTATCATACTAAAAGATAGTGGTATTACTAAAGCTTACGTAGCACAATTTTCGGGAACTCTGAGATACGCTCATTGACTTAGGGAAAGCAGGGAGCGCTTCACTCTGGGCATGTCTCAGATTACTGAGGAGAAGCTGTAAGCCATTTTAGTTGACTTCTGAGTAGAAGCCGGCTCAGAAAATTTGGTGTTAACTCCATCTCAACTGTTTTATGGATATGGGCTTGCGACTTTACCATTCGAACTGAAAGATCATGATACTTTATATGAGGTTAAGTGAAACGATCTAGAAGGAACATGGAAGTATTTGGGGAAATTAAAATTTGGCCTCTGGACCAAGTGGAGAAAGGAAAATTTGCTTTCTTTGAGGGAAAGGCTACTCCACCCTCCTGGAAAACGACAAGTAATAGCCATAGTGGGTGAGGTTGTTCTCATCCAGGAAGATGTTAAGAGAACGCAGTGGAAGCTTGTCCTAGAGAGCAATGGTGGTCAGCTGCGCATATAGCTCAGTAAAGGATAGTCGAGCAACTGCGCGTAAAATTATACAATAATAGGTTAGTTTGTAGTGAGATATGTACATATATAAGCATTTTGGTATGTATGTTGATTTGTTCGGCAATGTTTTGAAAATTCTTTTTCATATCTGTGACAATGCCAAAGGAAAATTTCCGAGAAAACGATGTTATTAAATTTTCCTGATTTTACCTGTCCAGAGGATTTCCTCCATGCATTTTTTGTAAGTTGTTCCTAATTTAGTAATCTGTCTAACTTAACAATTGAATTAATTGAGCTATAGGGATTAATCTAATATTTTTTCTTGTTGGATCCTTCAGCTCCTTTGCTAAGTAGGATACTTAAGCTTTCTGGTATAGAAACCGGGTTTGCTGGTCATTAGTTTAACTTAGGTTAAATATCCTTTCGGAGTTAGGTGTTAACATAGTACTTTGTATTGTTTGGTTTGATTAAGCTTCTATTTAATGCATTTAAAAACTCCTGGTCAGTGAGACTATACATTCAGTCTCCGATTTTCGGAACCTGTTTTATGCTCCCTTTTTATCAATTTAAACCTAATTTGTATGGTAAGCTTTACTTACCACAATTAAAAACTTCCGCCGATGACTCCAATCTTAGAAGGATCTTCTCACTATTTATTCAGATTTAAATTTAGCCATCCGCTTCAGGTAGCCTTGCTCTCTTAAAGACGATTTAGGTTTTTACGTAGCTTCCATTTAGGGATATACTAATATGTCTTTGTTTATTTAAATATCTCAATATACATTTTTAATCATTGGCTTGGTTTGGGTGAAGCGGAGATTTCTTGTCATTTTATTTTAATCATTAAAATAATCGAGCACTGAATTTAATTTTATTGCTCGCAGGTTTGGGCAGTTATCGTTTTCTGAACAACTGTTAAACCATGGGATTCCCACGTTTAACGCATGTCCATCCTGGGGGTTATTTACTGCCTCTCTGGAGTTACAGTACCCGGGTTATTTATATGTACGCATTCTGCTCTGGTCTCAATCTCAGAAAAGCACGGCTTTGCACAGACCCTTGGTATTAAATATTAGAAAAAATTCAATTGCCCCATCAGTAAACCCAGAATTGGGCTCTGTCAAGGACTAGTGTTCGCGATAACGTGTTCATTCTCCTGTTACCGATTTTAAATGCTGCGGAGACAATAAGATCTCTAAAGTGCTATAAAATACATCGGCCACACATAATAGCATACACTTTATTCGAAATCCCGTTTACCATACACCTCGTTTATCAAAGTAACTAGTCTCTAAAATATATTAAGGATCGCCAGTGTTTACAAATACAGAGCTATCCTGTTGCTCTGCCGAGATCAATAATGTTATATATTTCCTAGACATTTGTGTGGCAGAATATCAGAAGTTTCTAATACATATAGCCTGGTGAATGTCAAAAAGATATTAATGGGATTAGTAAGTAACCGTATTACGGCCCCATTGCTAGCAGCGTTGTCAACTCTGGAATCATAGAACACTACAACGATGTTTCTTATACTAACATTTTTTTTCGAGCAGAGTATGGCTGGGATATTATGGTAATATGCTCTACGAGAGTTTTTCTTACATGGTTGGAAACACCACTCTCCTGGACTTGAATAAATGCTTTATAATGATGACATCAAAATAAAATCATCGCATGGTCTATGATATTAAATTTATGTTGTAGTACCTTTCTCTGTTTTTGTTGATACGTCTGACATAATATATATCTAAACGACTCCCCTTGTAATAAGGTGTGACAATTCTAAAGATTTAAAATTAATGCAGAAGCAATAGCTCACACTTTAACTCAATCAGAATGACCTGCAAATGGACGCTGTCTCTCACGCATCTGTCGTACTGATGCTTTGAGTTGCAGTTATAGCTTCAATTTTTGTTATATCTTCGAACTGCCGAAATTTGTTGATATATGAATCAATTTGTAATTTAGTTTTATTTTTTACCACCAGTACCATTACTTTCTTGAGAACCTTATTAAACTTTCTTTTCCACACAATCTTTCACTGTTCATTTTCTTGTAATACTTTTGCGTGTGGTATTTCAATATATCCTCTCCTACTTAATTTGTAGTTCATTGGTAAGTAGAGAGAATTTGATAAATTAGTAGCATTTTGGTCCGTAGACTTTTAAACGCCTATTTGTTTAGATTCCAAATTCATGAACCTTATCTTTGTAATCAAGCCGCTCCTTGTATGATTTGTATTGCTTTATAAATGATTTATATTTATTAAGATACTGTCGCTTAATCTGTCAAACGCGTACAGGTAAAGAAGACTTCTTGCAAAAATTTAAACTTTTTTCTTAACTGCCTCTGCTATTTCAAAGAATGTAGTCTCAGTGTCTTTCATTTGTTTTCATCAGTATGTGTTTTGTCTTGAGTTACTCGTTTGTCATTGAGCAATAGGTTAGAGATTTTGTGTTACTGATCTAAATCATAAGGGAAAAGTGCCCCAACTCATAAAGTTCGTAATAAATGTTGCTTACATGTAGTATTTGATGCTATGATTTCTTTTATTCTTCCGTAATCAACTGTTCTCTCATGACTCCCATCGTATTTTTTCCATTAAATGTGCTTTTTTAATAGCATATGAACACCATGACTTATTACAGCTCATAATGCTGAGAGTTGAAACTTTGTCACTAAAGATAATCAACAACTGTCAGGTAAAATAGCCAGCGGAAAAAATGCGTAAATTATATAAGTTGAGGCAATTAGAATTTGAATTGAATAAAAATAAACCAATCAATGTGCTTCTGTGTCAAGATAATCGTACAGTTAGAATGATTAGACCCATTTACAAAGATACGATGAAGCCTACTGGGAACCGCTCTTTTAGGTTATGCTCTAAAATCAGGAAACTAGATAAAGTATTAGGTATTATACTCAACATGATGAAGCTAGACAAAATCGAAAAGCAGGCAGGAACAATCATTTTCTTTTTCATTTGCTTGATATGTCAACGCTGTATACAGTAAAATCATATTTAGTAAACAGAAAAATAAATATTCAAAGAAGAAATTCAACCATGCACTCATAACCTAATTACTTGACAATTATAGGAAACTTACATATCAATTAGTCACCAGACATCACATCAACATTCTCCTGAACGAGTTTATGTTTAGAATTTACGGTTTGTAAGATTTTTCATGATAACATCATGTTACAAGGACTGCAGTGTGGGACTTTTATTTTGAGTTTGCTACCAAACTCAAATGGAAAATTTGTGAAAATCAATAAAAAATGAAAATCAAGACAAATGGGTAATTAATAATATTTTTATAGAGGATCTTTAATATTTAAAGACTAAATTAAAGATACTACTAGACACATGCATTTTCATCCCTCTCTTTTTCCTTGTATTTGCGTTGGCAGGTGTGCAATTCCAAACTATACCCGGGAGAAGGCATTTACTTATATATAAATAATTTCCTTGCTCCTCAAAATCTAAGCACACTTTTAGATAATTAATTAAATGATAAAAAATTGCAATAAAATAATAACCTTAATGAAACTATTCTTTCCTTTTCTGCACGCAATTGTTTTAATTTCATCGCCTTGAAGAATGTTGAAGGTATTAATTATAGTAACACAGATTTGGGCAGGTACTTCTTATCATTTAAAGGCAACACGTTATCACTATTAGATTTTCTTTCCACAAAAAGTACCTTAATTCTACTCTAAGAAGCTCATATCACCAAACAAATGAATACAAATTACAAGACCTAAAGATCATTAATAACAAAACTTCATTTAGTTAGTTCCATGTTATCAAGTAACTTCAGCCTAGTCAGCACAAATTAAACTCTAATAGAGAAATTATTTTCGTTCCTAATTTAGTCAACGATTAAAGCAGATAGTAAAAAGCATAAAACTTGTAATTACGAGTATGATCTTACAACTGTATGTTAAACAATCGTAGAGAAAAAAAACAGCACAGCATTCAATTTTCTTTTTCCTTGCTGGAAATTTACATCTTTTGTCTCACGCAATGTTGTGGCTAACTATGCTCTTCATCAAGGCCCGGAAGAAGCTCTTCTTACAGTTACGAGGGAATAGAACATTAGCCAGCCTTTCTAATGCGAATGAATTAGCTTTTTTAATTGTTATCTTTGCTTTCGAAGAGAATGAAAGAATCATTAAATCCATTTAAGCTCAGCTTTGTAAATCGAGAATTATTTGCGATGGTGCAATAATAATTATGGGATAAAATGGCAATGTTTTAGCAAACAAGGCTCTTCATTAAGCCCTCGGAAGTAGCTATTGTTATAGTCAAGAGAGCATATAGCATAAGCCAGTCTTTCTAACGCAAACAAAGTGAATGAATCAAGGAGCTCTTTTAATTAGTATCGGGGGTTTTGAAGTGAATTGAAAAATCACTTAATCCATTTTAGCTCGGCCTATTATTGATGTTGTTTCTTTTCTAAGGTTTGCTCAATTATGCAAATATACAGTCCACTACCTCTTTAAAATTTCTTCCTTTTCCGTAGAAATCGATTTAAAATTTTAAAAAGGTTTTAATATTAGTAGTATTTAATTCAATTTATCTTTTTTCAACTCTTTCTAACAGAGCTTTGTTTGTTTTCATTGCCTCATTATTTTTCAAATTTTAAGCTTATCTAACCCTTATAACTTATATATATATATATATATATATATATATATATATATATATATATATATATATTTATATATATATATATATTTATATATATATATATATATATATATATATATATATATATATATATATATATATATATATATATATAGGCTTGAGGTGACATTTAGTTTAATGAATATACCTCTACCTATCATTTGATGATAAGCAAACCACTTTAAGTGTGCAACTGGATTCCCTCAATGATAACAACAAGCAAAATAAATTAAAGAAGATAAACTTTTGATATTTTCAACGATTCAAAAGATACCTTTTAATATCATTTTTTTTATGCCAAATTATTCGTTGGATTCCTTATTCTTCCCGGAATTGAATTTTGAATTCCACGTAAAACTTATTTTGACATAGAATTTCCAAATTAGTTACCGACGTAATTCAAGTTTGTTAATAAAATTTACTTAGATCTTATTTTCGCCGAACGAAACGAGGAAATTTAGGGTTATGATAAAGAAAGTGCTGAACAAGGCAAAAGTTGGGAAGAATAGAGATAACAAATTGCCTATGATTTTCAGCCTTGGATTTTCAGGGATGAATAATGATAGAACTTCGGCATTATTATTTTAAAAACTACGCTTTTCTTCTCTTCGTATTATATTTTTATCCGACACGGAAACCAATATAGTTCTCTGTTTTCACAAAAATCTACGTTAAATTTCGGAATTATACCGCAATGAAAGTATTTAGTCAGTCTAGACTTTTTGCTTTCCTCCATCAATGAAACGAAACCACACGCATCTCTAAAATAAAATCAAGTTTTCTTTTTCCACCAAAAAAACTGAATATTTATTAATATTTTCCCATTAAATGATTCAATAATGTGCTTTACATGCAACATTTACAATAATTCTTAATACGAAAAACTTACTACCATTCAGGTTAAGTTTATATATTTCCTCAATGTAGCGTACTAAAATATGAGCTATATTTCCCCAACAAAAATTAACGAAACATCAGACGCAAATTTGTATTCGATGTGTGACAGATGAAAAGTAGTTTTCTTTTATATTAATCTCCAATCAAACATCTGATGCCTAATCTGATTTTAATTGGTTTCATTTTCTCTTGCTCTGTGTTCACACGGTAGGATGTACATTTTTATGCAACATCATTTCCCTTAGTTCCATTATAACATGTATTATCAATAGTTTAGCTTTATTAAATGCTAGTTGAAGAAAGAGAACGTACTTGCGCTATGGATAGAGATTGGTTTTAGCTTGGAATTATTATAAATGAGAATATCCTGAATTTTTCTATAATCAATTTTAAATTTGGCCTCATTTCGGAAGCAAATCTGAATAAATATTTTTAGATTTCTTAGCTTAATATGCTTTGGAACAAGTGAATTTAGGAAATCAAAACAGCACAACTCTCAATAGACTGGTAAATAAGGCGTTTTTATTTATGCCTTGATAAGTGGTTTGATTACCAGTGAGAGCGGGCACATAATGCTTAAGCGAGAGGATGCAAATGATCCACTATGTCGTTTCCATGCGCGAGCAATTACTGAAACTTCCCTGTTTAAACAGAAAAAAAGAATCAAAGATATAAGAAAAAGGAAGAAGAAGGTAATAAGAAACTCAATAAAATAATATAAACTCTTTTATCTATTAAATAGCCGGGTTCGAACCTACGACATCGGACACACCTCGCTTTTCAGGCAGCGGCGCTAACCACATGGCTACCATGCACATCCCTCCCAAGATATGTTTTAGGTTTGCTAAAAAATAAGGCGATATGCTAATATGCTTCAACTATTTTTTTTTATTCTCCCTTGCTTTTTTTTCATTTTTTCCTGATGTAACTTCCTTTTTAGAAGTCCAAATGCGAATTAGATACAAACATATAGCAGAGCAATGATTGGGAAGCGATTTTCTTAATAACTTTTAATGGGCGAAGTTTGGAATAAGATCAAAATTTTTGAAATAAGATAAATTTAATCAGTTAATTATAGGAAATTTCTATTTTTTCTGGCAATTCTGAAATGCAAAGTTAAACAATAACTCTAATAAATGAGATCTATCCTTTTCTAAAGATAAACTCCAGTTCAAAATAGTTCGCATACTACGTTGCCTCTTAAATATATAAAGCTAAAAACTGTCTTTTATATATTCGTGGGTGGACTCGAGTGAGGATAGATATTTAAGTATTTGCACACTTAAGATTTCAATATTTCATCTGGCTATAAAACTAAAAAGAAACTGAGCAAACATATAAAGGAAAAAAATACAAAATAATTTTTTTTTGTACATATAAACAAAAATTAACAGGTAGAATGATGTTCACAAGGCTGCTCACGTGAATTTAAAAATATCTGAGGCCCACTAAAGTGGAGGTTTATATCGGGACCTGCAACCAGTTCAAGTAACACCTGGAGATGGTTAATAAGGTTGATAGAGGCCATTTCAAATGATCTAGTAACTATATATATCGTTCTATTCTTGGATACACAACCTATTTCCGTTTCCAATGTACACCTTGTATCGATTTACCTGAAGCGCCCATATATATATATATATATATATATATATTGAAAGGCAGAAAATAAATATGGCGAAAGCCCTGAGGTGGTTTTCATCACCCACAGAACTTGCATTTGCTCCTTCTTCTTTGTATATATATATATCTATATATATATATATATATATATATATATATATATATATATATATATATATATATATATATATATATATCTATATATCTGTATATATTTAGGTCCCTCACAACGACACATTCTCCTCTCCCTTCATGCGGTCGCCCACTGATCCATTATTGAGGTGACCTTGGCAGTCAGTTAAGTGGATTCGCCTTTGGAAGTATTTGTTTGGCGTCTGGAGGTCATCAACCTCTTCATTCTTTGGGTGGTAAATTGTTACGAACATTAGTTTCTGTTTGGGGAACTGAAAGTTCTTATTTTCAGTTGCGATCACTGACAGAACAGATAACATCAATATTATCATTTTTCGGTTCACAGTTGCGATGGTTTCTATTCGCAAATAGTGGTGGTTGATCGGTCACCCGGAGGAGAATATCACCGGGAACGGCTCCCATCAAAGAGGAAAGTGCTCCGAAAATTCTACTTCTATTAAGGTTTGGAAAAGTAAACAAAGGCGGATGATGCGAAGGAGACCATGGAGGGAGTCCTGGGAATTTTGGAGAACGTAGGTCTCCCTACTTCCACACTGCGTTACGGCAAGGCGAAGCTGCTCAATTTAGTGCAGGCCCACGAAGGTCTTCAGAAGCACAAGAAAAGAGCTTCGGAAACGGTAAGGATGTATGAAGAAATCTTTCAAGGGCACGTTGATGACTTGTTCGATGTGGCGCACAGAGATGCCCTTGAGTAAACCAGAAACGAGAGACACAGGACCTTCTTCATCAGACAAAGAGAGGATCGATCGAGTTCCTCCGTGACCGGACTGGACACTGTGTTAGCGAAGCTCCAAGAGGAAAGGTGGAAGCGGGATTGAGCGGAGGTGAAGCGGAAACTGGTGCAGAGAAAGAGAAAAAGATCGCCTTAAGTTTTTTTACCTTCAATCCAGGTGGCCTCATCGTCTTTTTCTTTTCATGTAGAAACGGATGGAATCGATGCCGAGTTTAAGTGCCTAAGTCCTCCTAAAAGAAAAGTAACAACAAGGAGTAACAACAAGGAAAGAAGGTACCCTAGGAGAGCTTACAGTCCATTCAAGGAAGGTACCTTTGGACTAGCAATCAAGCGGGCACAAGGCTGCTCAATTGTTTTGCGTCCCTAAACGGCCACTTTTCAAGACCTTGTCTAGTCTTAGCTTGAACTGGTCAACAGATTCCCTTTTGAAAACTTCCACTGGAAGTGCGTTCCACATACCGCAGATACTGTAAGTGAAATAATTTCCACACAGATTGCGGTTTTAACGCTTCAGTTCAAGTTTGAAGCCGTGATTGCGCGTTCTGTTCTCACTCAGTGTGAAAATATCCCGGTAGTCAACATTGTCGAACCCTCGAAGTATTTTGAAAACTTCGATGAGCTGACCACGCAGTCTACGGGTTTCCAGCGAGAACCGATTTAATTCCCTTAGTCTATCCTCATGACTTTTACGTCGGATAGAGGGAATCAGCTTGGTTGCCCTGGCTTGTACGCGTTCCAATCAAGCGATGTCCTTTCGCAATGAATGCCTCCAAATTTGCACGGCATACTCCAGGTGCGGTCGGAGAAGTGAGTTGTACAGGCACAGTACAATCTCCTGGTTCCGATAACCCAACTGGCGCTTAATATAGCCTAGCATCCTTTGGGCCTTTTTCTCCGCCTCAATGCACTGTTTCGAGAAATTGAGGTCACTAGTGATTGTTACACTCAAGTCCTTCTCAGTGTCAGTGGATTCAATAGCAGTGCCCTTAAGGATATACTGAGATTGGGGGTTTCTGTGGCCGATATGCATCACTTTGCATTTGCCCACGTTAAAAGGCATTTGCCACGTGTCCGACCACTCCCCAATCTTCCCAAGATCTTCCTGCAGGCGGGCAGTATTTCCATCCTTTGCAACGTTCATACCAAGCTTGGTATCGTCGGCAAATTTGGAAATCTTGGCAACCATGTCACCGTCCATGTCGTTGACGTAGATGATGAATAGTAGTGGTCCCAGGACAGAACCTTTAGGCACCCCGCTAGTAACGGGCACCCACTCAGAAGACTGTCCATTTACCACCACGCGTTGCCGTCTGCCACTTAGTCAGTTCTCGATCCAGCCGGCTACCTTTCCGTCTATGCCAAGCGCTCGCACTTTCCAGAGAAAGCGGTGGTGTGGTACCTTATCAAAGGCTTTCTGAAAGTCTAGATAGACCACATCCAGCGCCCTGTCCCGATCGTGCTCACTGAAAACGAAGTGGAAGAATTTTTTCAAGGTTTGTCAGGCATGACCGTTGCCTTCGGAAGCCGTGCTGGGAATTCCTCAGTAGCAGGTTTGACTCTAAATACGACGTCACTTTGTCCACTATAATGCTTTCCATGAGTTTACTGACTATCGAAGTCAGACTGATAGGTCAGTAGTTCGACGGTTGGTTACGATTTTTTTTCTTGAAGATTGGAGTCACCTCCGCCTCACGACAGTCTCTAGGAACGCATTTGGTCCGGATTGAAATGTTGAAGATTGCGCTCAAGTGTCGTGACACCTGATTGCGCACTTTTTTCAACACTTTGGGTAGAAACACATCCAGGCCAGGTAACTTATTCGTCATTAGGTCACTGATCTTCTTTTTGATTTCAACTTTTGTGAAGTCCATATCCTCCAGCTTTTCCCCCGAGTAGGAATCCGTCGGCTGGGGGATGGGACCACATTCTTCAGTAAACACTGAAGAGAAGTAGTCGTTGAGGAGGTTAGCATTTTCTGCATCTGAATGCTTTGATGTCCCCTCCTCGTTCCTCAAAGGGCCAATCGTTCGACGGATTGGTTTACGGCTGTTTACATATGCAAAGAACTCCTTGGGATTCTCTGTACATAGGCTCGCCACTCGGAGTTCCTCAGACCGCTTAGCCGCCCTTATGCTGGATTTCACTCTCCTGGTTAGCCTCCGGTATTCTTCAAAGTCACCCGAGATCTTCGATTGCCAGTACACAGTTCTCTTCTCCCTAAGCAGTTGGCCGATTTCTCGATTAAACCACTTAGGTTGAACAGAAGACAGACGGGGGCATTTCAGAGGGATGCAACTAGATTCAAGACTCATGAATGTGGTTTTGAAACTATTCCACGAGTCTTCAACAGCATCGCACACTTCTAGCCTCACGTCAGTCAGTCCAGCTCGAAGGCTTGCAAAGTCTGCTCTTCTCAAGTCAAATTTCTTTGATTGACTGGCAACACACCTTACCTTCGGGATCTTGACGGTAAATCTAACTAGCTGGTGATCACTGCCACCGAGCTCTTCGCCTACAGAGAGATCCTCAACGATTTCATCCTTAGAGGTGAAGACCAAGTCGAGGATATTGTCTCCTCTCGTCGGTTCTCTGACCCATTGAGTGAAGAACTCGTTGTTGGCGAATTTCAAGAGTAGCGCGCTTTCGCCACAGGCTGCTCTGGTTTCCCAGTCAATTTAGCTGTTGAAATCGCCCCTTACGATGCACACTCTGCCTTGAACCAGCTCACCCAGCAGCTGGTACAGTTCCCTGTCTTTCTCAACGGTTTGGGAAGGGGGTCTGTAAAGCAGCAGGGTCCTGTATCTGACAGGACCGATCTCTAGGTCAACGCATAGGAGCTAGTGGTCGGATATAACGTTCGAGTTCATAGATCTGATTGTATCCTTGACATGCAACATTACACCGCCACCCTCTCTGTCTGGCCTATCTTTGTAGAAGAGTTGGTAGCCAGGAACCGTGAATTCGCCTTTAAAGTCTCGGTTTGACGTTTTTATCTACGATTCTGTTATGGCTACCATTTCAGGCTCTTCCGTCGCTACGAGGCCACGGAGCTCAGGAAACTTGTTCCTGAGTGACCTCGCATTGAACAGAAGAACTTTCAGGGAGTCCCCCAATGTAGGACTCCCTATACTCTTCCGTTTCCCGGCTTCTTGTTTTTTGCAGTGGCACCATTTTTGACAACCTCCGAGAAGGTTGTTTGGGGAGTGACTCGGGCGTACTGGCGTACGTCCGCCTTCCCAATGGGCCGGACACTGCTTTGGGTGCACTCCACGACATCCTGGATGAGGTTGGCTAGGAACACCTTGGCCTTAAAGGAGAGGTCCACCCCGTCCCTTTGGTAGAGGTCTTTTCTACCATAGAATACAGCGTACGGGTCCACAAAAAAGACACCCTTCACCGTACAGAGGTCTGCAAGGTGCCTGTTTAGCGACATGTTCCTCAAGTGGGCAGTCCGGCTTGGACTCCACCTCAGAAGCATCCCCACCACGACGCGTCTGCGGGTTTCAATCCACAGTCGTCGACAGCGCCCATAACTGTCCTCATAATCTCACCTGTAGGGCCTACCCTTCCTCCTCTGAGGTAGAGGTCGTTTCCACTTACCATAAGGGCAACGACTGAAGTCTCCGAAATCTGAGACTTCTCGGCCTCAGCTATTACCTGCTTATTTTCACAGCCTGGGATGCAGCTTAACTTAACGCTTGTGCGAAGGCGGGCCGCTAGCAGGAGCTTCAGACCCCGTGCTTGAGAATCACCAATAAGGGTGACTCCTGCACATTTGTCTGCTGACGACTTAGTCTTTCCTTTCGGAGGCGACTTGCTGCTTTCCTTTTGTATCTCTAATAAAAAAATTTTCTTTTTCTTCTTATTCTTCCTCTTATTCTTCTTCTTGACTTCCTTTGTTATCTCTTCGTTTGTTTCCCGTTTCTCTTCTTCTGCTTTTACTTTCTCTTCCTCTGTTTCCACTTTCTTTTCTTCTACTTTTACTTTCTCTTCTTTCTTCTTTCTTTTCTTTTTTTTGGCTCGTTGAGGAAGCCCTTCAGCAGAAGAAATCGGCTGTTGGACGTCGGAGCCTTCTCGCCTGAGCCTCTGCATCTCTCTGTTTTTAAGAGTTGAACTTCCCTTTTAAGGAGGGAGTTCTCCTCTCTTAGTTGAGCGATGCTCTTGCCCAGGCGCTTCTCGAGTTCGAAAAAGTCACAAACACTGACGCCATCTGTAAGTTCCTTGCAACTCCTGCCCCCGAAGTCTTCACTCCATCTGTAGACTTTGCATATTTTGCAGGTTAACTTTCCAAACGGAGGACCATTCTTCTTCGCCATCTTACAAAAATCTCGGACCATACGCATTAAAAAAGGGTTTTTTGATTGTGATTTTCTCTCGCACTAATCACATTCGCCTATTTCCAGGAGGTTTTCGGTCGTTCGGCGAACAGAAACCCCTTGATCAAGCACACCAACCCTAAGGCGTCCTCTAAGCCGGACGTCCCAAATCGTGCCGCAGCTCCCAACTGAGCAGCATGAGAGCTTCAGTGAACTGGTTCTCTGATTTTTCGACAGGGGTGCTTGAGGTGTAACTGTTTTCCTACTAATCCCTACTAATTAACTAAAAACGGCCAGACTTGAGGCAAATAGTAAAGCTAAGTGCCCACGACTTAACTTGAGATCTTTAGCTGATCTGGCAACCAGCAAGGCACAAAAGCTCTCTCTTCAAAGTTCAGCTAAGCCTTTATTCACAAAGTAGCGGTCACAGGGAGCTGGTCAGGCAATTACACGTTAGGAGAAAGCTCCTAAGGGGTACCTACCATTTCTCCATTAATCGTACCCCAAACGCCTAAGATCCCTTCAATCTCAGTCTCTTGTAACCTATGAGTGGTCAAAGGCGTAATTTAAAAAGGTTCCAAAGCCTCTCTTCACACGCGGCATAAGGGAGCTGGTGAGGCCCTTATTGATATACAACTTATGTGTAATAGAGATGAAGGTTTGTTTTTTGTTATTGGGTTTTTGTTTTGATTTTTTGACAGTTGAAGAGAGTTGGTGAAACTTAGTACTAACAGGATCGAAGAGGTTGGTAGGGAAATGCAAGGAGACGCATCAAAGAAGTGGTAGAGAAGTTTGACAACCATTAGTCTGGATCCTACTACAGCTACCTTACTGGCATGGGTGACCCTACCGGACTAAAAGTCCCCCAGCTTAGCTAGCTTAACTCAGGCAGATCACGCAAGCTCTCTTACCGACGACAAGGTGGTTGTGTTGAGAGAGGAGATGGTTGTGTTGAGAGCTGGAAAGAAGTCTGCCATGATCCTGTCAAAGGAAGTAACCACCAAGCTGGACTGCTTACAGGTCTCAGATACGGCTGCGATGGCGGCAGTGGTAGGAGCCGTGGCCAAGGTAACGGGCCAGAACATCGACAACATCATGCTCTCTACGAGCTCCATCCGCCGCCATAGGAGAAAGAACCGAAATGAAGTAACCACTGCAGTTAAGATCAAACTCTCAGGATGAAGCCATGTGCTACTTCACTGGTGTGCCAAGCAGTTGCTTGACATAGCTGAGGGTTGGTACATGGACCCTTTCAGAGGGTCACCATTCACATCACAGTGGGGACAAGTAGTACCTCTTGGAAGCAGCCAAGATCCCCTAAGGCACTGAGCATCACATGGCGGAGGCTGTCCTCAAGGCGGTATCTGATGCTGTACTGGATGCGCGTATTCAAGGAATAGAGTTTGAAACTACTGCCTCGAACACGGGTCCCAATGAAGGAACCTGTATTAATTTTGTAAGAGGGTCTGGGAAGGAATCCCCTCGTGTTGGTGTGCAGGCACCACATCCTGGAAGTGATCCTTGGGGACGTTTTTGAACACTGTTATAGACCATATGGTGTGCCTAACGTCCCTTTCTTCATCCGGTTCAGGGACCAGTGGGACTTCCTCGACGTACTCCATGGAGGAAGAAAGTCTCTTTCCTCTCTTGACGGGCAAGCTTTCTGATCCAAGGGAGATAGCTTTGAGCGGGTTAAAAAGTGCTATTGAAGAAGAAAGCCATCCAAGATATGACTACAAGGAGAACTTGCTTCTCTCCTACATCTTCCTGGGAGTCGATATTGGGACAACGTTCAAGATGAGAGCACCAGAAGCATTTTATCAAGCGAGTTGGATGTCGAAGGGAATCTACGCTCTTCAGATTTTCCTCTTAGGTCTCAGTTTCGGCTGAACTCTCACAAACTTCCAGCCATGGAACAGGTGTCCCTTTTCATCACCCTCCTTTATGCCATTCCGTGGAACGTGGCCATTGTTCCTTCCTAGGCCCCATCCAACGATCTCCTATTCATGAGGGAACTTTGCAGAGATATCCCCAATAAGTGCGTTTTTGAAGTGGCCCTAAAGGCATTCAAGCGCTATCTCTGGTACGTGTCAGAATACTTGGTACCTCTTTCTCTCTTTGACGAAAGGGTTATAAAGAGAAAGCCTCCATGGTCCAGAACCAGAAGAGGGGGGGGGGGAAAGTAACTGAAATGTCTGGACGGAAAGTCCTCAATCCCAACAAGCCTGTTTCAGGCTTCTTCAGTTCCCGGTCGAGAAAGGCGCTGGATCTCCTGCTCCCAGGACAAGGAGAGGAACCCGGCTAGACTCGTGGCTAAGAGCCCCACCAGCTGAGAGGGGGTTTCTCTCTCCTGCACGACGAAGAGTACGATTGACCAGATGAAGGTGGTCAACGACATTGCCGAACTGGAAGTGGCACTGATAATCACCTTCAACGCGGCCTTCATCCGAGAAGAAGCTCAGAAGCAGTTTCTTCTAAAGGTGGTGGCCAAGCACAGGGGGGAGTGCCCCACGATCTCCAAGGCAGCCCTAATGAAGCCCGAGCGACCGAACTCTGAATAAAGCATGGAGGTCCTTTTGGAACTGTTTTTTCTTTTGTTTCAGTTCTCAGTGATGTCATTCTATTTGTACTTCTTTGCGTACAAAAGGAAATATATTAGAACTTCTCGTTTGATATTTGCTAGCTTTTTGTTTTCTATTTTGTTTGGTTTTGAAAAATGGTTGCCCTGTGGGGGAATAACAGATTACGAATAAAATTTGGCACGAATCTTTTACTTTCTTAGTGGAACAAAAACAACGTGTGGCAAAAAGGTGTTTACAACATGTGACATTTTGAAAAGGTCTTATATATATATATATATATATAAACTTATAAAGGCCAGGTGAGTCAAAGTTATGCAGGTACACCAATAAAGGAAAAGTGAAAAACGATTCCGATCATTTTCGTCTTTATTCTTAAACACCTTTTACAGAATGACAAAGGTAGGATATACCTTGCCTTAAATAGTTGAAGAAGGGTATTTGACAACCTACCTCTGAACCCTAATTAGGGGGTGCAAAATCAGGAAACAAGTTCATTTGGGATTTCATGTATGTAGTGATAATGGGGTCTATCATGAAAAAAACAGGGCTAAGGTTAAAATTTGGGAACATGTTGATGGAGATATATTCTAAAATATTTCTCAAAATATAATTACTGCATTTTATGACTACCTTGGCACTATTACAGTTAATGGTATGGTTAAGATTGTACATGCGTAAAAAAAGCGCGGATTGTTCACTGTGATTAAGTACATTGGCTTGATGTTGCTTAACCCGGACATCTAGTTCTTTAGCGGTTTGTCCAAAATAACATTTTTGACAGGTGTGGCAACCTATCGAAAAAACAAAGCTAGGTCGCCGGATGAATTTTTTACAAGGATGCGATAAATTTTATTCTCGTACTTAAAGAAAACATTTATGTTCAGAGGAGTAAATAAACGAGGTAATTTAATGAAAATTTGGTTATAGGTTAAAACTAGTAATTTTTTGGCCTGAAACTTAGGGAAACTACCATTAGTTTGATAAATAAAACCACTTAGTGGACTTATAACAATTGTCGAGGAAGTAGAAAGTACAAAGGGTAGCACAAATTTAGCCCTATTTTATATATTCTATCGACTTCTTTGTCTAGCTATTATGGTGAAAAATTATAAGGGCAAGCAAAAACAAAGATGAGAAAATATTTTGTTTGATGCTATTTGAAACCATGGTTTGTCCGATGAATTAGAATATATAGGAAGTGGAGTGTGCGATCATTTTCAACTTCTAAAGTAAATTTTATCGAGGGCACTAATGTGTTAATTTTAGTAAGAAATGTATTCATATTTAAATTATTAGGGCAGAGGCAAAGAATGTCATCAACAAAACGCATCCAAGCGATAGGAGTTTCATTAATTTCGGGAAGTATTCTAGAATTCAAATAATGCTATTTATAGGTTGGCGAGTACGCAGGGCAAGCAATTCCCCATTATCATTCCAAATGTTTAGCCATAAAATTTTCCATTAAAGGTAAATTTGTAATTGTCGATGCATAGAGAAATTAGTTTAATGAGGGTAGAAGCGGGTATAGGGAGAGCAACTGTGTCGAGGTGTTCTTCAAGGAAATTCAAGAGATCAGGTACTAGAACTTTACTAAAGAGGGAACAAACATCGAAACTAACCAAGTTAAAATTATTAAGGTAGTGGAGCTCATTAAGTTTACTAATCAAGTGCATATTATTGATAATATGCGAATTGAAATTGTCTTAACCAAAAGGCGTAAAATAGAGGCTAACTATTTTTATAGGGTATAGAAACACAACCAATAGAGATAATCATGATGTGCATTGAGTTATCAGGTTTATGGCTTTTAATAATACCATAAAGGTAAGGAAGGTAAGCATTTGAATATTTAAATTTGCTAATGAGATCAGGAGATCCTTTAAAGAGAGTGAAATTCTCTGTTTGCATGGTCATTAGGATTCCTTCTAAGGGTCTGATAAGTGGAGTTATCCAAAAGTAAGATATTCATCTAATCTAAAAATAGAAAATTGTCAATTAGTACAATGGCGACAGATTTATCGGCCTTGCAAACACGAAAGTTCTTATTATTACCAAGGGAACCTTTTGCATTTTGAAATCTAACAGGATAATTATTGTTCACATGGCTTAAGCAATTATAAACATATTCTTTAGCAATGGAATTATCTTTACGAGACACATCACTAAATTTATCTAACCGGACAAATGTATTGCCAATTTTAACGCCATTCGGGGGGATGGGAGAGAAAATTTTAGCCCATAACCTAATGCGTTGTATGTATCAGCCTCAAACTCTTGAGGCGAAAAAACATGGTTAGGAGACCTTGTTTTTGTCCATTCATTGATACGTTGTAACATGGCTAAGTGTCTATTGTTCTCATTAGGCAGCGTATCCTTAACTTGTAAAAAGCTTCATCACGTATGGGGTATAGCCACATGATGGGGTTGTTCTCAGAGAAGGTGTGACGGCTTACTCTAAGATCGGCGAAGGCTTGATGAACATGGACTTTTGCGATGGCGATCTGTTTCTCGAGGATATTTTCATCTGTTTCGTGGAAAGGAAAGCCATTAATCACCTTATATTTTCGTTCGAGAGGGGACCGTGGTATGATCTTTTCTTCGTAGCAGAGACGTAGGAATTTAAGTTGATTCTTTAATGAGTGCGGATGAAGTAATGCAATTTTGTACACTTTATAAATTGGTTTCAGAGTACGATGAACCACGAAGAGGTTGTAAAGGGTGAAAGCGTAGTTGAAGGGACGTGTGAGATTCATGATGAAATGAGCTCACAAAGTGTACGTGAGTCAAAGTTATGCAGATACATCTACAAAGGAAAAGTGAAAACGATTCCGAGCACTTTCGTCTTTATATTAAAGAACATTTCGAGCAATAACATTGCCTTATATAGTGGTAGGTGGGGCATCAGATTACCTACCTCTGAACCTGAATTAGGTAGTACACAATTCAGGTGTAGTTAACTACGCCTGAATTTCTTCCATACGAAACCATTCCATGCTTGCAATTCACAATTTTCAGACCTTGAACTCTAGATATTGTGCAGTCCTGATACATTCTAAACTTACCTCTAAACTCAAATATTAACAATCTTCAACTCCCTTATTAATTATTTCAAAATACAACCAACTCTACCATTCCTACAAAACCAACTCACATGCCACCAATAGTTATTTAAGTCAAATTTCCGACACATTCACCACAGTCTGCTCAGATCACATTCTATAGAGGGACCTGTGCCTGGTAGCCAATTTTATAATTATTAATTTACTTATTTAATTGTTTGTTTTTGTGTTTGTATATGACTTTGTTTTTTGTACTTTTTTCTGTTATTTTTGTCGAATTAATTATGTTATATTTTAACTGTTTTTTAATATATATATATATATATATATATATATATATATATATATATATATATATATATATATATATATATATATATATATATATATATATATATATATATATATATATATATATATATATATATATATATATATATATATATATATATATATATATATATATAGTCCTCGCTGCTCAAATTCCAAGGCAACCTAAACAAAATGGAGAAGCTACTTCCAAAATAATCAACTTCGCAAGATTCGGTAATAGCATCATCATCATTATCATTAACTCTATAATTTCATAAGGGGATATTCTTTGAGTATTTGACTAATAATTTAATCTTAGTTTGGTTATGACTTAAGTTTTTTTTAGCCCAAGTTATTTATAATAATTCTTTTATAATATCAAAAACAAAATGGTGATGTTCAGAAATAAATATAAGTATCGAAATTTTGTGAAATTTTTAAACCCGAAGAATTACAAATGGTGAAGTTCAGAAAATTTATTTTTATATATCTTCTATAACTATATTTTAGTAACGTGATATTTTGAAAGGGGGAGGAATTATTAAATTGGCGAAGTTCCGAAAATTTATAAAAATTTAACCATGGCTGCTTTTTTTTAGATTTGAAATTTTAATCTTAGTAGCGAAGCGCAATCTCCCCCCGTAGGGAAAGGGGAGCGAAGCCATTGCCTGGTATATTTATGAAAAAAAACCAGAAAGTGGGTTCCTTTTCTGGCGACCGTCGGACATATTTTTCCTACTCCTCTAAAGAAACCAGGCAATGACTTCGCCACTTCCCCTTAAAGGGAAGCTTGCGCTTCGCTACTAAGATTAAAATTTCAAATCTTAAAAAAAGCACCGATGGTTAAATTTTTACGTATGCTTAAGCTTAGAAAAGACTGAAACATGCGATTATCTTCTTATAGCGGGTCATATTTTGCCCATTAGACGTTTTAAAGTTTTGCCGGGTATCTTAAATATATATCCCTTTGATTTCATTTAATTTTCTCGTTGTTCATCAATAAAAAACTTTGATTTGTGCTTTTCCTCAACCACTTTACCTTCATTTTATTTTACCGAGAAGTGCAAGTTAAAATTTTAGATGGCCTAATTAATTAAATAAGAGCTTTGTTTGATTTAATCAGGGCGAATGGCTTCAGTCAAGAAAACTATGTTTCTATGGTTTTGCTAATTAAAAGTTACATATAGCTAATATTCTATATGCACGTGAACATGGGAGGAAAATAATTAATTTGCTGCACAATTTCTCCTTAGATTTTCCGCTTATGCAGATTTTGAAAGGAGAGGCCTTTTCATCAGGAACGGTTCAACATTTGGTTGAGATTAATTGGTTTTACTTATGAATAGAAAACAATAATTCAGGGAAAAGGCTGAACTTTAACGGACAAAGCTTTAGATACAGAAAAATATTCTTTGTAAAACTCTGCTCAAAATCAAGTTAAAAACACGTTCATAGATAATAAGTGATGGAAAGGAGAGAATTTCACATTGGTTGAAACCAGATTACAGGAAAGTATATATATTATTGCAACCAAATACAAAAATTATGAGAAAACATGGAACGTAAATGAGCAGGTATAGATAATATAAATAGCAATAGAATGCTTAAGAAATAGTGCGAAGAGAAAAACAGGTAGGAAGTGAAAATGTTATAAAATTTGAGTTGAATGTGAATGATCTGGTGATAACTAGTGATGATATTTAAGAGATTTTATCTTTTACGGCTTATGATTTCGTCATGCGATGGAATTCGCCTCTGTAAAATGCTAGTGTTCTCACACTAGCTCCGGAAGTTCATGGTAAGTTAGTGATTTGTATTGTGTGAACAATAGCCATTTGTATGATAAAAATTACTAATTAAGCGTTACATATAAGTTATGATGTTTAGATTGTGTTCTGTTTTGAAGGTGCTTATTTTGCGAAAGGTTTTTGGGAACACAACTAGAGCCAGAATTATACCTCAAACATACATATCAACTACCATACCTGGTCATAGCATTTGCATACGTATTACAGGAAAGGAAAAGGTAGTTTGTCTCCGTTTATTTAACGGCCAAATTCAAATTGAAATTTAGAGATCATCAATTACTTATATGTGAAAAGATCTTTCAGAAAACATTATTAGCTTTCAATGAATATATGTGATATATGGCAACGGGAAAGAATCATTTGGAGGAAGCCTCACATTTTCAGGAAATAAGATAGCTGGGTTTGTCCATCAATCTAGCATATTGAGGAGGCCAACACTTGAGTGATCATGATGGTCATAACTAATCAGCTCTAGGTGTAAAGTCCATTATCAGAGGAGAGTTTACGACCGAAAACTCCAAGGAAAAGCATGGAATTTGACCGATCAGAGAGTTCCAATCTTCCAGATTTGAACCAAAAGGTTTGTAGTTCTTTATCCCTGGATTACTCTGAAATATCAGTGAGTGATTATATAGTGGACTAGAAAAGACTAAAACAATATATATATATATATATATATATATATATATATATATATATATATATATATATATATATATATATGTAAAACAATCAAAAGTTTAATACACAAAATTAAGGTTTAATTAATAAAGTCAGTATTTTGTGTGTTAGCCCTTTTTCTTGATGAGTTCGGCAACTCACTCCGGAATGCTGGATATCAACTTGTGGAAAATATTCTGATAGATAGTCTTCAATTCTTCCTTTAAGAGTGAAAAGAAGTTTTTTTATTGCTTGTTGTCTTGATCTTGCCGACCCCTCATTTATGAATCGCCCGAAGCTTCCCAATCAGATTTTTGTCAGAGTGGTTCCCAAGCAAAAGGCTCAATATTAGAAGAATTTTTGTTTAAATCACTTTGTTACAATCGATTTCTATCACACGTTGCTCCTTCAAGTTGAAATAGGCATGAATCTTTACCAAATTGTAGTTAGATCATTGGTAGGTGATGTTTTGAGATGACATTTTGTTGCCATACTCTGTTCATTTCCGTATTTTGAAGAAGAATCTAAAGATAATTGTTCATTTGAAGAAGAATAATCCTCGTACATGAATAATCTGAAGAAGTTTCATTGATGTATCAATGCAGGAATCATTCTAGCGTTCTCCTTTCTCCTCTCGACACTCATTCGTCCAAATGTCCCAAACAGTTATGCGAAGCCTTCCTCAGCGGAAATAACCATACCCCATTCTTCCATTCCCCAATCCTTATACATTCTTTTGAACGAAAACCTGTCATTGATGTTTGTTTTTAAAGCTGATCTTTTTAATCCATGATGCAAAATAAATTTAATTAGTGAGTAGTAGGTTTTTTGATGCCTTCCTTCTCACGAAGCCGTTCTCCAGCACTTTTCTTGTCACCGAGCCTACAGAGTCAGACAGAGCTATCTGCCTTTTGGTACTTTTGAGGCAAGTTTTACACTAGTAGAAATACGATACCGAAGTGAGCCTGTACAAAGCGACGGTCATGATGCTTAGTCTACACTTTTGGAAATCCCGAGGCTTTTCTTTTAACACTTGCACTTATCTCCAAACTTGGTTGGTTCCTTGGGCGATTGAGTTTGTACGATAGTGCACATGTCCGAATAATGATTCTAATATAAGCTGAAATATTCTTAATTTATGTAACTATACAGAATATAAATATGAAACTATAAAAAGTTGCAGAAAAAATATATATATATATATTAGATAATGTAAAATTTGTAAATTTACAAAAATATAGATTCTAGATATTTGAATAATTAGGTTACATCCAAATCACTCTCTTTCAAAACTTTTAGCTTTGATTATAGTTAAACTTTAAATCAACAAGCGGCATAATAATATATAAAGTAGTCCAGCGTGAATGTTGTGGCAAACATGAAGAAGAACCAAATTTTACGGTTTATTGTCTTGTTTGAAATAACATCTAGGCTGTATTATGGCTTAAGACGGAAAAATTGAATATTGCCATATACATATAAAACATGAGCGCTCTGTTTCATTGTAAATATAGTTTTTAGTCGCATGCGAATTTATATCTCCCTATTTCGGTCGGTCTGACGGTCCCCGGTTTGATTGTCTTGGTTTTGGTAATTACATAGTACCTTCGGCCGATATTGACAAAATTAAAAACCCTTATGTTGTTTTACATTCCCTTTCGAATGAAATAATTGCCATTGTGCCATCAAGGTTATTCCGGGAATTATGGAAAGTTTTGAAGGTCGTAAGGTCATAGATCAGAATAAGTAAGGGGACCGAACTTTAGTGAGGAGATCTTGTTTCTATTCATTAGCTATGTCTTCTAGAGCTTACCGCTTTATCAGAAATACATAAAGTTACCTGTACATTGCTTGCTCAAAGAGGTGATTACCTTAAGTGCAACTAAGATGGCATTCATATGAATGAGTTTAGAGTAAAAGTGCTAGTCAAATAATGAATGTTCCTTGAACCTGGGTATTTCACATAACACTTGCTTTTTCACTATATTTTCCTTGATGTATTGATGGGGGAAAATATATATAAAGAGATTGATATTGATGTATTACTTTGATGACAAAAGTTATATTTAGGGAATGAGTGGTTTTCTGTTTTCTGTTGATCTTGCGTTAGCATCTTAAGTCAACAGTAGATTAAATTCAAAGATGTCTAAAAATTTTCATTATGAATTTTCTCAAAGTTAACATAAACGAGAGTGTGAATGAACATTAAATATTGTGGAAGAGTTGTGAATTGCAGTGAAAGGATAAAATTCAGAGTAAATCAAATAAACCGGAAGCTAAGGATGAATTCAGAGGCATTTTGTATTGGTAAGAGTTGTGAGAGTTGGTTACAGCTGAATTAAAAAATATAACATTGAATCATGAGATATAGTGTTTAGGTGTAAGACGGTAAATGTTCTTGACGAATAAATAAGGATTAGTGAAATGGTTTCAAATAATTATTAAGCAATATTACGTATGAAAATAGATGGAAACTATGAAAGAATATTAAAGAAAAATGTGAGAAGTGAAAATAAATTAGATAAAGTGATTAACCATAATATCTACAACCTGACATAATCTCATTTTATACAATTGCAGCTCAAATTGCTGAGTTCTTTCCCCCAAAAAATATGACGATAAATATGTCCGAATTTTCTTCCTACTAAAAATCCTTTGAAACGGATTGGAACACGGCATTTTTTCAGATAGTCGGATTGAAACGTCCTTTCCTCATTTATCATATCTTTGAACGATTGCCAGCCTCTCGGTTAGTAACATAACGAAAGTAAAAGGTAAAATTTACATTTTTAGCTAGAAACTTTTTTCTTTTCGAAAGTCGGCGGAAAATGCATTGTAATTTATCCCTGAGGCGACTACCGCGAACGCAACATGGGACTAGCTTCAGTCACGGCAGTTTCAAATTAAGAAACTTCAAAAATGAAAAAAAATAGAGCCAAAATTTGGGCTTAGAACCAAAAAACTTTTTGCCTTTTAATGTCTTGGCTTCATGAATTTTTGTATACATTATCTTTCATAATCTTATTTCTTGAACTTTTCTGCAATATATATATATATATATATATATATATATATATATATATATATATATATATATGTATGTACATAAAGTCAAGTACATTTTGATAAAACTCTCCCCCTTGCTTTTATTAGTATGCATTCATATTATCTTCAAACTTGTCAAAATAAGCATCATGGATGTGCACCCTCATTGACTTTCTGCATCAAATTTGACAATAGCTTTTTACTGTTCTCAACCAGTTCCACTTATTTGTCAGTCTTGTGTTTGCCCGACAGTCCTGACAAAAGGAAACAAAACTCTTATCATGATACCTTTCTCTTTTTTAGTAAGTTTATCAGGAAATTCTTAACACTGATTTTACACATTTGTAAGAAAAAAGACACCAGCACCCACCTTTGTTTCAGAGAATTTATAAAAAAGATATGAAGATACTCGAATGCTGCACACTCTTCGTTACGAGCTTAAATATACTGTTTCATGAGACCTAGTCTTGAATAAATGAAGCGAGCATGCTTTTACGGGTCTATCAATTGCTCATGCTTGACATTATAACCTTCAAAAGATAAGTCGATCGTTTTTGGCCAGTGCTTTTTGTGATAATGTGCTATGGTATCCTTAGTCTTCCAAGGACAGTAATGAAATAAAAACTTGGTTAAAAATTCTTGGAGACCCATCAAAAAAGCTACCTACCATTATCGAGTCTCAATTACTCTTTAGCCATATATTTTATACTTCAAATCTTCTAGCTAGAGCTTTACTGTGATGTTTTCTTCATTGAGAGATACAGAATGAGCCAAGGGAAGGAATGGATGCTTAGTCCAATTATAGAGAAGTTTTACTTTACTCTGTCTTGAGGATCAATAAAGAGCGTCAACTCATCCGGATTACATGTAATTCTAGTTGCATCAAAGAAACAAAATGCATGATTGCTATACCATAACGCCGCTTAGCTAAGTTGAAAATCTTGAGAAATGTTCCTAAGGTTTCCTTTGGCTGGTTACTTGCACATTTTCATCCATCAAATTCATATTTTTTAGCCGAAGATCAAAAGATAATCATTTTAATTTTATAACCCAACATCTCAGAAAATGTCAGTCAGGTCTTTTTAGTATCTCAGAATTGTTGCCTCCTTCTGCTAGTGGCCTATTTATTTTTAGAAGAGTAGCTGGTGGAAGATCAACACTGTGTTACAGGGGGAATAGTGGAAGGAAGATCGAGAACGGGAATAGCCTGTGCTATTTTGCCACTTCAACGTTTGAAATGGTCCACCATGCAGAAGTATCAGTTGCTTGAGTAGTCATTGGGTTGACGCTAAATAATGGCATGGCAAACTTGAGTGCTCTACTTCACCCTCTATACCATACTGTAAGGTAAAAAAATATTTTATTGCTCTTTTGGCCTTACAAATAAACATACTAGCTAAATTACTTGTGGTTTAATATTTTCCTCTTTACATTAAACCATTGTCTCAACTTATAATGTTTTCTTGTAGATTTCATAGGCAAAAACAGGTGATCAGGGTTTGTTTGTGTCTCCAAACATTCTCATAGATGAAGGGTTTTCCTTTTTTGTGATGACCTGTTCGCAGAAATAATTCAATGCATCAGGAGAATGTTCGCATCCTCTTGATGCCATTTTTCTCCTGTATCAATATTGCTGAAGTAATTATATTTAAAATATACCAGAAGTTTCTAGATGTTCCCAGTTCTTGCAGGTTAATTTTCAATTATTATAAACCAAAACCCCGTGCCCATTGTACTTGAAAAACACTTTTCTTGTCTCTCACTAGATAGAAATCTACACTTCGTAATTCAAAAAGTTTCTTGAATTAACTTTTTGGTGGGATGAAGATGGTAGCTCTGGTGATGAGCGTCGTGGTCATTTAAGCGATAAGTTCTAGATGGCACAGGTTCAAATCCAACTTCTTTATTTATTTTTATATAACAGTTAAAATAGTTTGCCCTATCTTTCCGTTCTCTATATCTCCCATTTTCCTTCTTAATCTTTCATTAGTACATGTAATATTCTTCTTAGCGTTTTTTCGGGTTCTGTTACTAATTTCCATTTCCTTGGGCCTTTACATACATCTATATATCACGCATCATGTGATTTTCAATTATGTTCATACATGATATGCTAATTAATTATATGGCTATTTATTTAAACATTTTTATTTATTTGTTATTTTACCTAATATTTATTAGTTATTATTTATTATATTTTTGTTTAGAAATTCATCCAATTTCTTTTTCAGAATTTCAGTACTTGAAGCAATTATTACTTATTTTATTAGACTATTCCAAATTTGAACGATACTTGTGTTGAAGGCAAATTTTCTCATTTATATTTCAAATTTCTACTTCCTCTCTTCGTTGTCTTCTCTCGTAGCTTAAAGGCCTGAAAAATCAAACAGATTTTCCTCAGTATCGAGCATGTTACTTAATGATTTTAATTTATAATTTGTTTAACCTTTTTCCTTCTATGTTCGAGGGAAAAGAGACTGAATTCTATAATCCTTTCTCCAAAGCACTTCGTATACCGACGCTGCCCTTTTTCTATTATGTATATTTTTCTACTTAATTTTCAATAGCAGCATAATCCAACATAGGTCTAACTATCGATGTGCATAGTTTTAAAAAAGTGTTTGGTCTTTGTGTTAAGAGATTTGCTTGATAAAATATGCAGCAGAATGACTTGCTATGCTGTGAATTTTCCACGTGAGATTTTAATTTGCTGTTTATGTAAAATCACTTTTGCACTCGTTTTGAACGAAGATCGCGCTGCTATAGGCAGATTTTTTCTCCCAGCATTTTTCTACTTTGTGCTTAAGAATTTTGATACTAATGAGATTTGGTCAGGAATCCAGCTCTAACTGACACGATGATGATTCGTTACTTGTCACTCCAGTTTTCGATAAATAAATAAACTCTGGAGTTCAAATTTGGAGAAAGGTGTCGGCAAAATTTCCTTTGAATAAAACCTTTTAAACTAAGCCAGGGCCAGTCTTGAACTTGTTTTACTCTTTGTGAGGTTGCTCGATAATTTTGAACGGTTACACCGGCATTTACTATGATAGCATACACCAGGAGATGATTTGTTCTTTCACATATACAAACAAACATGTTGATTGAGCTTTATCCCCACTTCAATGAAGATGGGCCTTGATTTGGTATCGATGAAGTTAACCCAGCCCAATTTATCCCCAAATGGCTTTTATCTCCTAAAAACGATCCCCTATTCAACCTGAATCCTATTATCATTTTCTGCCCAAATACAAGCATTCTGTGGATTATGGTAAGGTTGTAAAGATTTTTTTAGTAATCTTGAATGAGAAAACTTTCAGATAATCCATCAGCAATATTTGGATTGTAGCGTGGCTAATTTTTTTCACCAAAGCAAGTGTTTGGCACTTCCTCTTGGATATAGTTCGATCATTTTCATAGTATTCTTGATGAGGGTTGGTGTTCTTTCTGATAGGGGGACGATATTAATAACTCTTGGAAGAAAATTACGTCGGTTTAACTCGTTTGGTGTTCAAATTTTTGAAAGTATTGCCCGCTGACTTCCTGCTTCTATAGAGATACTTGAATGCTTCCTATTTATAATTTATATTTGTAAAAGAGTGCTTTCTCGTAAGAATTTATACTTTTATTCACATAATTTTACTAAAACTCCAAAGAACATGCACAAGTGTATTTAATTAATAGTATGTATACAAATCTTTCACAACTGCTTGAAAATTAAGAAAAGATCTAGACACTACTTTCAAATTTTGATGCACACTTTAGATATAGAAACAATTAAAAACTGGTTAGCGTTAATGGATGAACTCGAGAATTTCGTGAAGATACACAAGCTGTTAATTACTTTAGAGGCCGTCTTATATTTTCCTAGATACATATGCCTGCAGTATATTACGACAGAATTCACAATGTATAGTTCTTTTTCACTTATTACTTGATATCTTTTCCATGCATTCTGACATGCAGCGTCAATGCGAAAAGCAAGCACCAAACCACCAAATTTTCTCTCTGTAAGTGATTCTTTGACCACCAAGATTTTCATCGAACTTTTCTATACCAGCCAAAAGTGTATTTGAGTTAGAAACTATATTTTGGCAAGGAAAAAGATTTTTTTTTCAATTTTATAAACTGAAGCAACTTGATTAAGAGAAGAGAATGTAGGAATACCATAACCATCTGAGCCATGGCCACAATCTTTGGTCATTCCACTTAACGATTGAAAAAACATATGGTCTGTATGCATGTATAATGGACAAGTCACTTCTTTTTTGAGCTTTTAATCAAAATTTGTCTCTGAGCTTTGATCTTACTGTACAATTCCAACTAAATCTAGGAGTTTATCTTAAAAGCGTGAAACTATTGAAAAATATCTCGAACTACAATTTGTCTGAGATTGAAGGTCTGAGCAAGCAGTTTTGTTGTACTTTAAGCTGACCCTTTTAATCCCTGATACAAAGTAGATTTAATTTGTGAAAAAGTGCAAACAAACCATAATTTGTAACTACATTTAAATGGTTCCCTTAAATTTTTAAAGGTTTATTCAAGTGAAGAAACCTTGAAAAATTTGTTCAATAGACAAAAATTATCTGAAGTTTAGCGAATTTCTCAATTTCGAGGAGTTAAAAATTATGAGAGTTATGAAGGAATTGGTGAATTTCGAAAGATCGTTTATTATGGCCCATTCTGTATTTAATATAAAAATTGCAAAGTTAAAATTTTGCACTACATTAGAAATTTCATAAACAAATTGCATATATGTTAATGTAATAGAAATAAAGCAACTATGTTCCAATGTGAGGTTCCGCTGCTAGAGAGCACTAGTTCTTACACGTACTGGTAGCAGTAGGTGAATTCTCAGAGATAATTAGAAATAATATCGTTCCTAAAAGTATTATTAGGAATTTTATTAACTGTATAAATTAATACACTGTTAGCCCCAAAGTTTCGTTATGAAATAATATATGAAATATACAGGGTGTCCAACAATTCTTGACCCATAGGTATTTCTATTTTTTTAGATTACAAGTAACCATGTCACTGAATAGAGTTCAAATGATTTTGCTACTCGAGAATACCAATACTCTGTAAATAGACAAAGAGTTAAACCACAGCGATTTCTACCAATGAGTCTTGATCTTATTCTGGTGGATTTTGATTTGTGGGGCAACCTGAAAGCCAAGTATACGAAGTCAAAATTCAGAGCATTTTCCACCTTAAATTACACATTGTGGAGGCGTGTCAACAAATTTATATGACCATGATTCATGTAGTGCTGTCACAATGGAGATTGCCTCATGCATAAGACACAACGAAGGACACTTTAAACAACTAATATAGTAGATTTTTTGACTATTTTGTTATTTTAATGATTTTTACCTATGGATTCTGATTTGCGGAATACCCTGTTAACAAACTTTCGTTTATAGAAAAGAAATCTATGAAACCTAGTAATAGAAGAATCCATCATGGCACTTGACGTTCACACGTTAAGGTGTTTGCAAATCCTTCATTTATATGAGGAAGTTACTCTCTTTTCAGAATACGATTAAAAGTCTGCCACCATCATTCATTACTGGTTAAGTCTCTAGCGTCGCAAAAAATATCGGGGGAAATTTAATATTAGAGACAAGACGACCCGAAAGGGAGATCCTGTTTCTAAGCGTTTTATGCCGGCCGTGACATTAACAGTGCATTTTGACTTAAAATCTTGGCCCAGAAGGAAATAATACAGTAAAGCGTTTGTTTTTAGGCTATTTTTATTAAGAAAAGTATATAGTTTGTATGGAATTCTTCAAGACAAATAAGGGTAGACTAGATAGAATTTCAAAAGTGGTTCTAAGAAACAAAAGGCTTGTGTATAAGGACGGACGACTCAATATCCTTCTCATTCCTATACCAAATTTACCTACTTTAGAGAGTTGTTCTTCACTCAACCTTCTTCACTGCCTAATTTTATCCCTAAACAAAGTCTTGTAAATTATTCTTAAGTATATTATTCCTTGCATTATCTTGTAGAATTTTTAGAATGTTTCTGGCTAATTTTTTTCTCGAATTTAGCTAATTTATATTTATTATGAACTTTCGTCAATTAAAATCCTAAAAATATCCTTATTGCTAATAAGGGCATGATCCCGACCTAGGTGCCCCAAGATAAACTGGGGCTCTTCTACGAGTCGCGTATTTCCCCCTCTTTTAAATCTCTCGCTATCTTTTACACGCTTGGATAGGCACGAAAAATGGTGAAAGGCGGCTTTAAAACTTCTTAAATATATGTAGACTTAAAATTTTGATTTAGCGACTCCAGTTTATTTAAAACGTATTCATCTGACCTTATCCATCCTTTCACAACCAATGCAATCTCCAAGCCAAAATTGCACTAGGTTGATATCAGAGAGGCATTCTATATATCTTAAATAATGTAACCAAATGTTCTGAAGATATTGAATTGTTTCTTCGATACTTAGCGAGGGGATGAAACATTATTCAGCTGTAAATCATCTTGCATAGGGACCCCATGAGTGATTAGCAGTTTTCATATCAAGAAAATTATTATAATCCTAGAAACAACTAAAATAATGGCAAGGAGCTTACTTGAAATGTAGCAGTAACAACTCGGTCCTGCAGTTATGCAGCGAGCCTTAATCGACTCCATGCTTTTAAACGAGAAAGGTAATACATATTGTTGTAAAAATTCCACGTAGAAAAAAGTCTGCTAAGGTAGATAGCGATTGAAATAAAATATTTGAATTAGAGGAGCTCGAGTTATTTAACGTATATTCACAGCGTTTATTTTGTGGAAAGAAGAATCAATCATATGAATAAAAAAAACGTCACCACCATGAAATATGGTTGCTTTATTAAATTGTAGTGTATTATCTGTGTATGATATAAAAGGATATACTATGCCATTTAAAAGCATTCTAATCGGTCATGTGATTTAAGGAAAATAAACGGTTGCCTTCGAAAAAAACGCTCCTAGCGAAGATAGGGCAATGTTGTCCAGACGCTGAACCTGAATAATGTCTCCCCCCCCCCAATAATCTTACATTTTTTGAAGATATATGTAGAACTTATATCACACTCTCCTGAGAACATATTCATAAAAAGCATAAAGCTGCTTTTAGCCCTCGCTAAGGACCAAGTCCGGCAGATTGCTGAAAAGTGGGAAAATTTGTTTTACAGCGGTGAAGGCATATTTAATTTGTTAGTATCTGATGAAAAGGATCATCTAAGACTTCGTACGAGTAAAAGATTTGAAACGAAAATGCACGAAAAGGACGCCTAAAATTGCATTTGAGAATGTTTTAGTAGGCCGTTTTATCAAGCTCTGAATTATGTTCCTTTGCCCGTTTATAATTGAATGTAAACAGTCGGGTATTGAAGAAGATCGTTTAGGAACATACGATATTATCTTTTGGAATATTGGGAGTACGTAAACTTATTTCTATTCAAGACAATGTACCGAGTCACATAGTTAAAACGGTAAAGTACTTCATGGATGATAAAATTTAGACATGATGAGTGAATTGATTAAAATTCGATATAAGATCTAGCAAAAATACGCGCTGAGAAACTTATGGCTAGGAATGAGTAATGGTGGAGATCTAAACAAAGATTGTAAGATAAATGGCATAAAATCATATCAGAACAATATGGCAAAGTATCAAATTCCTGCGGCCAAATATCTGCTGGTGTCATTCTGATCAATTTCTTAAATTCATATTATTTATTAATACTCTGTCCATTTGTGTATGGGATACATAATCTAATTTTGATTGCAACCTTCTTTAAAGACATTTTGTTTTCTTCATATTTTTTTATTTTGATTTGCTATAATCTGAAATAAAACCAAACATAATCAAAGGGAACGATCATTGAATATTCTGTGGAGTTTTCGAAAAGTTAAAAGTGTATTTTAAAAAAGATTTAGATATTTGTTATTTTTTTCTAGTATGTATATATTTATATAGGTTGATGACTTGTTAATTATTATTACTTTGAGGTTAACTGGTTAATTAGAAAATTTGGAATATAAACGTAAAATACTATATTGAACTAAAGCAATAACCTTTTTTATTTTTAAACGCTGATTTTATAATTATTTCATAAAAGCTGAAACTTAAATAATTTTCATCTACTTTAGCCTTGCGTTCATTTTTACAATTATCATTATTTATTATTTGATTTGAAATAATTAAATATTTATTGAAATTAAGAAACGTAAAAGATTTTAATGACTAGTTGAGAGTTAAATATTAATGAATCAGAAAACATATATTTAATAATGGGTAAATATCTTTAAAAAAGGCGATAGCTATTTAAAAATAGTTTACTTTAAACAACCTTTTCATTTGGGGGATATAGCATGTTTGTGGAAATTAATACATTCAAATATATTGTAGCAAAATTTAGAAACTTCTCAATCATTCAAAGTCATTTGTCAATGTAACCGAGTTCATAACTGACTAAATACCAAAGGAAGAAGAGCTGATGAACATTCAAATTTATCCTAATTACCACGATCCAATAACGCTGATTCTATTTTCTCTCAGTTCTAAATTGACTTCATCAGTCTATATCTTGGCTGGGACAAATGTAAAAAGGCTTACATTCGCGATTATTGTGTTCATTATTACGCTTTCTCCTATTTAATTTGATCCTTTCAAGCTAGCTTCTTCTCACTAACGATCATTATATCAAAACATAGAAAACTTCTAGAACATTTCTCTCTTCGCATTTGAACTGGTCCATCAAAAGATGCTTCTCTTTCCTCATTCCGCCCGCTGAGTCCTTCATTCCGCCCGCTGAGTCCTCATTCCGCCCGCTGAGTCCTCACTGAAAAGACGTGTTATCTCTGTGCTCCTGCTTAATTCATCTGTGCCCATAAATTTCGTTTTCTGAGTAACTTAATAATTATAGATACTTCCTGCGCTCATATAATATTAGTCGCTGTATTAAAAAGATTGGCCGTCTTATTCGCTGTGTTAATTTTATTTATCTTCATACGTATTCTAGAAATCGACAATGCCCGTGATCAAGTTTGAATGTTCGAGTTGTGGGGCTTCCTTTAATAAGGAAATTTACGTTCCTTCTAACATGGAACAAACTAGAATTTGCCGTTTTTGTATGTTAAACGATGCGTTGGAGCGTAAGTTTGCTAACGCGATTAGCGAAATTAAATTAGAACTAAATTCCGTCGCGAGGGACGTTATATCGACCAACCGTAAAGTCGACGAATTAAATTCGAGTCTAAATTCTACCATTCATGACATGCGTGGGAGGGAAAATAGAAATCGCGACAATCGGCCTACTCGTATGAATCATCAGACAATTGTTGACCAGCAACAAAGGATTTTGAACTCGTTTGGACCCCAGGATTCACAATATAGACCCCAAGATTCGCAATTTAGGCCCGTTAGAAATGGGGCTAGACCATCGAGGGAACAACATTTCACATTACCATGCTCAAACCCCTTCGCACTGCTAACTCCTATCGAAGGGGAAGAAGAAACTGTACTAATTGGGGATTCTCTAATTAAAAACCAAGAGCCGGAATTCACAGCGCGAAACCCGTCAAAACGAAAACGATTTTGCTTTCCTGGTGGCCGCATAGATAAAGTAGTTAGTGAAATTGAAAAATTGGACCAAACACGTGACGGGCGTACGATCCTCACGCTCGTAGGGGGGAATGATGTGCACAGATACGACAGCACCCCAGAAGGAATAGTAAACCGCGCTAAGACTCTGATTCATACTGCGAAAGTTAAAGCGGATAACGTAGGAATAATTGGCATTTTACCCCGACTCAAATCCACGTTGCGTCTGCAGTCCCGTGCTATATATACAAACGAGTGCCTTAAGCGCTTGTGTCGCGATACTAGAGTTAGCTTCTTTAACGTTTGGGATAAATTCCAAGACCAACCTTCACTTTATCAAACGGACGGAATTCATTTAAGCGATGTGGGAAACAGTCGGCTGGGTAGGATTTTAGACCAGTCAGTACGTAGCATATTAAGTAGGAGAGTTGCGGGGCCACGTGATGCCCATGCGCCAGACCGTTCCTCGCTTGAAGGGGCAATGAGTATTGGGGAGCAGGGAAACGGAACAGATTCGCGTGTGATAGAGGAGTCCACCTAAAGCGCAAATTGAAATGTATATATTCAAATGTTCGTAGCTTAAAAAATAAACTTGCCGAAATAAAAGCCGTAATTCTAGAGGGAGACTACGATCTCGTATTCTTAAGCGAGACTTGGATAGATACACATTCGGGGATCAGTGTTTGCGAATTTGATATACCAGGTTATAAAATTCATTATACAAATAGACAAACTGGTAGAGGAGGGGGCGTATTAGTGTATATAAAAGATGACTTAAACGCTATAACGATCGACTCGTCTACGGCAGATATGAGAAGTGAGGCCTTATTAATCCAATTATGTTGTAATGCAAAATATAAAATTAATTTAGCCGTCATATATCGTCCTCCATCGCAAATAGAAAGAGAAGATGCTGCACTCTTTGATATGCTTTCATCTTGGGTTAGAAAAGGAACCACATTAGTCTGCGGCGATTTTAACTATCCAAACGTTAATTATAGTAACCTAACGTCAAATAAAGCTGGGGAGAGACTACTAAACTTTATTCTGGAGAATTTCCTCGTTCAAAAAGTGGAGGAACCAACTCGTGATAATAATATCCTCGATTTAATCATGGCGACTGACGAGTCACTGGTAGAAAATGTTTGTGTAGGAGAGCATTTAGCCTCGAGTGACCATAATGCGATTAGATTCGTGGTTAACACGTGTGTAGATGTAAAAATTAGTACACAGCTCATGCCACGTTTTGGTAGCTGTGATTTTGATACTTTTCGCGAAAGGATTAAGGATGTAGACTGGGGAATGCGCTTCGAGAATAGGTCGGTAGGAGAAATGTACACTGAGCTTCGGCGTACACTCCTTAGTGTAAATTTCGACTTAGTAAAGTATGTGCGCCGTAAGAGCGGGAAGTCGATGAGAGCGCCGTGGGTTAGCCCACTCATATTAAGCTTAATTAAGGACCGAAATAGAAAATTTCAAATACATAAGAACAACGAGTCATTTATAAGTCGGCAAAATTACATAGATTCTCGAAGAGAAGTTAAACGGGCGGTTAGAGATGCGAAGCGGAAATATGAAATAAAACTGGCGAAGGATTCAAAGAAGGAACCGAAACGGTTTTACGGCTATGTAAACAGTAGGAAACCCTTAAAAGATTCAATAGGCCCGATTAAAGACAAAGATGGTCGTTTGACGGAAATTCCGGCGGAAATGTCTAAAATTTTAAATGAACATTTCACAAGCGTCTTTACTATTGAAGATTCGTCCCAATTAGGATCGTTAGTTGAAGAAGTAGATAATAGTGATATTTGCATATCCGATATAACGGTTAATGAAGTGGAAATTCTTAAATATATTAACCTGATGAAAAAGTCGAAATCACCCGGGCCCGATGGCGTTTACCCCACTCATTTAAAGGAACTTAAGAATGAGCTTGCGAAGCCGTTGCGTGCAATTTTCAATCGCTCATTAGAAGATGGCGTAGTCCCTGTAGACTTCAAGCGTGCAAACGTTACACCAATATTTAAGAATGGGAATAGATACGAAGCAACGAATTTTCGTCCTATTAGTCTAACTTCGGTAGTTGGAAAGCTTTTAGAATCGGTAATTAGAGATAGAATAGTGTGCCACCTCGAGGTAAATAATCTGATTAAAGATTCCCAACATGGGTTTAGGCGGGCGAGATCGTGCTTGACAAATTTGCTCGAATTCTTCCATAAAATGATTTGCGTTTACGACGAAAGCAAAGCTGTAGATGTAATCTATCTAGACTTTAAAAAGGCGTTTGACACCGTTCCGCACGAGAGATTATTAATGAAAGTTAAAGCAGTCGGTGTGAAGGGTAAGATATTAAATTGGATTAGAAATTGGCTGAAGGATCGTTCGCAGCGAGTAGTTATAAATGGTGAATGTTCAGATTGGGTCAACGTCAGTAGTGGAGTGCCACAAGGCTCCGTTCTTGGCCCATTATTGTTTCTAATATATATAAACGATTTGGATAATGGCGTATTTAGTACGATTTCTAAATTTGCTGACGACACGAAGCTGGGCAACCGTGCCTATGTAAGATCGGATGTAGAAAAATTACAAAAGGACCTAAACTTGATTGTCAGATGGGCGGATAAGTGGCAAATGCAGTTTAATTTAAGTAAATGTAAGGTGATGCATTTGGGTTGCCATAATTTGAGGGTAGAGTATACCATGAAAGGCCAGGTCCTCGACGTAGTTAAATTGGAAAAAGACCTGGGAGTTTTAGTCTCGGATGACTTCAAAGTCACGAAACAATGCGCGGATGCATGTAAAAAAGCAAATCGTGTGCTGGGTTATATCGCGCGTAATTTCACGTTCAAATCCAAAGAGATAATTTTACCATTGTATAAATCACTTGTGCGTCCACTGCTCGAATATGCGGTTCAATTTTGGGCTCCATACTTAAACAAAGATATCGCGCAATTAGAAAGAGTGCAGCGTAGGGCTACAAAATTAATTCCCGAGCTGAGAAACAGGCCCTATGAGGAAAGACTCAGGGCATTAGATTTGCCATCTCTCGAAGGAAGAAGATTACGTGGCCAGCTAATTGAAGTATTTAAAATATTGAAAGGATTTTCAAACGTTGATTATAGGAATTTGTTCGAATTGGATCATAGGGGAAATACTCGGCAACACGGATTAAAATTAGTGAACAAGCGATTTAACACTAGTATAGCCCAAAACTATTTTACGTTTAAAATTACTCAAATTTGGAATAGGCTACCCACCCACGTAGTGGATAGTAGGTCGGTAAATATGTTTAAAAACCGTCTCGACGCGCACTTAAATAGTATAAATATAACGTAGTCTGAGCACAGTAAATAATAACGTCTTTGCAAAAGGAGTTTGGAGCGGAGGAACAACGAGAGTAAAAATGATGACTAAAAATGATGCCATCGATTTCTCTTGCATGTGTAGTTTAGATATCCATTTTCTTTTCCGCCTATCCTATAACTAGATTTTCACCACTAGCAGTCGAGGGCTGCGGAAGTTGAGAAGAAAAACTTTCTATCACCCCCCCTTAGGTTGAAGTAGTTAATATGCCTGACATTGTACACATGTAGATAAGTGTGTACAGTAGATTATATATTAAAAAAAAAAATAAATAAAAAAAAAAATATAGCATGTTAGAGATACACTCGTAGATAAGTGTGTATCGTAGTTTCGGATGTAGTGTAGCGGACTAGCCTCGAGCGGACCTTAGGGTCTTTGTTGGTCCTAGATTCTGTAGTTCTGTAGTTCTGTAGTTCTTTGAAAGTTGCCTTAAGTTTCAATCAAGTTTCAGCAAATTCTTAGCTAGATGGAAATTGTGAATAGAGAGTACTATTACCTTGTTGTATTTCTGTATTTTTATCAATGTTTGCGATACGTTGCGCAAATGCTTATTCTTTGGAAGGTAAGTAGATCTGAGATAATTTCGTGTGGTTATTTTCCGTTAAACCCTCGTATCTCGTAGAAATATTTTGAAGTGAGCGTGGCTGGAGAGGGAACTCAACGCGACAAGGAACAGATATATTGGTATTATAGTTATTTCGATCATTAGTTATTGCTTTTGGACTAAAGTCTTGAATTTGGGATTTTTGAATCACAGCAAGAAGGATTGAATAGCGAAAGAGGATGTTTGATTGTTAAAACACTTAAGAAGCATACTAAATCAGACCAGAGTTGTCAGGCGTCTCAGTGATGATTTTATTGATAATCGCTTGAATCATAGAGAACCAACCTAGAAAGAAAAGTTTCAGATCAAAATAAATATAAAAAATAAAATTAAAAAGATTTTACGATCAATAGTTATATAGATAATTGAACATCGGAGTGAGCTTGTAAATTAGGCGTTCGTGAGAAAAGCTAAAACAATTTTTATTCTATTATTGAACCTATTCAGTGAGCCAGTTTATTTCAGATAAGTACATAGGAACTACTTGATGTGTGCCTTTCGTAGAGAATTATTATTTGGTTTAAAAGAGTTCCTGTGAAAGTATGTTTGTATGGTTTCTTCTCTTTCCATGTATCTCACTGTAATTCCTACACTGTGAATTTAGCAGGGAGCATGTATCGTGTCAATAGAAATTGGCTTTAATTTAACAGAAAAAAAGAATATTAGTTCTGCTCTGACAGTTGATGATTTATTTAATTCAGGCATCAGCGACTTTGGTTATAAACAGAACGCGACCGGGGGTTTAGGTTTTCTGTATTCGAACTCTCTTGGTATTTGTGTCAAACTTAGAAAAAGAAAGAATCTTATCTCCATATTTTTTCTTGAATAAGAGCATGAAAAGGATTATCTCACTTTAGTGAGTACTTTAAATTCTTCCCGAACAAATCGAGGTTCTATAATCTTTGAGGAATGCCACATTTTTATTAACCGAGACAATGGGCGTAAGTTTTATTGTTTATTTTTAGAGCTTCTGCAAATTCACTTACAGGTATGGAGACATCATAATGGTAGAAAAAGTAGGTAATCGCCGATCTTAGACAAAAAGAACTTAAATTTGGGACTACAATTCAATAGCCTTAGTTTGCGAACGGTATGCAGCTAAAGTAACATTTGGTATTATAGTTATAGCGCAAAATCTTTAAAAAGTTTTTTTGCCAATCCCTGGAATGCTTCCACTATTGTAAAGATATTTGGAATGCTTAAGGACTTTGAAAAGTCAGGATAAATTACAAAACGAAAGTTAGTACCATCGTCTGAATTTATAGTTTTATTCGCCTCAAAAGCAAGAAATCCTTACTGTCTAATCTACTATATCTAGTAACTATAGTTAACACTGCTCTGCGCAGTTTTCAAGTTCTAACACATAATACCTGATTTAGGCCAGTTTTCGCGCTGATATTAGCACATGTCAGAAATTTCTATATTCCGATTATTTGTAGGTGAATGTACAAACAATAGTAATTTTGAACTGATTTATACAGGTTAGGATTACAGAATGTTGTAATTGATGACAAGAAAAGAAAATCATACACAAAAGCTACTTATGGATGAATGATCTATTCAGGGACTTCCGATTGTGCCTACCACACACCAAGTCCATTTTAAGGCACTAGCAGTAGTCAGGTAGAAAGTTGACATTCCAATGCCCTCAAAAGCGTTCCCCCATCACATGGATATCTGGGTGGAAGCGCTCACCTGTTATTCACTGATGTTTCCACAATTCTGGGAAAATAGTACACGTTTGAGTGAAGGAGGCTCAATTTCACTGACGTGTGCGCACTAACTTCTCATACTAAGGACTTCTTTGATTTACGAGGAATTTTGTTATTACTGACTTAAAGTACAACCAGGCAGAAAGTTGAACATGATTCAATGCTTCATCAAAACTGGTGTCCATGATGAACTTGGCGACTATCAAATATGTTCACCTGCCTTCAGTTTTTCCATGCTAACTCGCGGAAACCTTGGACGGACGAAGCAAATTCTCTACTTTCCCTGTCTATTGCCTTGATAAAGTTCTTCATCAAACCTAGTTTGATGTACAGGAGTGAAAGCAATATTTTGCTCGGTTCGAAAAGAGGGTGGGAGAGAACGCTGTGTGAATCGAGTTCTAATACTTGTGTTGACGGCCAGTCCTTTTGAACATAATGCTGGTATTCAGCACGACTGTCCCACAAAACATAAAGCAGGGATACTTTGTGTACCAATTTGAAGAGCTAGAATGTGTCGAACAACTTTAAGATCTCCAAAGATAAGCGATTTGTATTCCTGGTAGTTTAGCGCAGAAAAAAATGGTCAATGCTTTTCACTTTTCTTTCATTGCAGCTAAGTTTCTAACAGTAATCGGTTAAAATTGATTGTCTAATAAGGAACAACTACTTTGAAACTTCTGGTAGATGAGACAATGAAAAGTCTCCATTCTATAGAATCATACTTTAGGACCAGTAAGTTGAGCAGGTCAGCAATGTTGTTACAGGAGACCAGTAAAGAGAATTCATTAAACGTAAAAAATTACTAAATTATTTCTCGCAGTATCCATACCAATAGAATGTCGTCCCTGGTGTCAGCATATATTTCTCTCCAAGACGTGAACCCAATAGCTGAGCAGATTCCTTGTAAAGTTTCAGGTTTCGTGTTAAGTCGTCAACTGCGGTTTGCATAAATGGTACCAGTTGTTTGCCGCCCTCTTCTGGCTTGTATACCTCAAACTCAGCTATATCGTTAGTGAAAATAGTCTTAGAATCAGAACTGGAATCCATGTTAAAATCAGGCTGATTTTATAGCAGAAGAACATTGGGCTATTGAGCATGATGCTTCTTCTTGTAAATGATGCCTTTCAAATCTTTCATGCAGAAGTAGCAGTCGGTGAAGTTATCTTTTCCTTCCCTCCATACTATTGGGACACCAAATGGCATATTTTTCCTCCTCTTATTACTTCAATCCCTTAACTTTTCCACATATTTTAGAGAAAATATGGGGATCAAATGGCTTATCCTGATCTCCTAGTTTAACTCCAAAGTAAGCATGATATGCCTTTGTCAAAAAATCCGTGATTTTTGCTTGATGGTCTGAAAGAGCGACATGTCCGTAGATATAACAAAGCCTTTTTAGATGATTTTTACACGTGCGATCCATTATAATGCAAATATAGAGCTGAAAAGACGGATAAAATAGGTTAAGTATGGTTACTCATCACTATATGTGACAAATCAGAAATAAGAAACGGTTGGATGTTAGCGCAATTTTGGAATATACGTTCTAATATAAATAGATATAACTTAGAAACCAGAAGTAACAAAGGAAAACTCATTATATTATTTAATTCAGCATGAAAAAATGATTCAATTCAGTTGGAAAACTTATGACCTTTGAAAAAATGTTTTGAAACTCAGGCCAGTGTAAGAGATAGTTAAGCAATGAAATTGATAATGAGTTACTAATTTTTCGAATATCTTAAAGGAAACAGAGTATCTGACATTAGAAATTGCTTGTAAAGTGGTTTTAGCAAATATTTGTGCTTAATTGCTGGCAAGATATGCAAGTACGGACAAAATATTGATATTTTTGTGCATAAAGGTCCCAAAAAAGTTTTTCACTTGTTAGATTATAGCTTTGAAATCTTAGAGTGCTAAACTATGTAAAATTTGTAAAAGTGTTCTTCAAGCAACTCAGAAACAAGAGTTGAAAATCGATCTAGGGACAAGTTTAATAAAATTGTTCTATTAGCAATAGCTAGAGAGAGAAAAATGCTTAAATTTTTGTGCAATGCTGAGGCAAAATTTTAAGTTTGTTAGCTTTTTATTCTAAACCAAGTGTAAAAATAATTAATTTCAGAGAGCTGAAGATTTACTGCGGTCAGAAATTTATATCCATTTTCAAGAGGAACCACAAGAGAACACTGGTTTTTGAGGGGTTTCATAGTTCTAGAAAGAATGTTGGCAGGTGCGATTCATGATATTTTTTCTTACAATACTTCGGTAAAACATTTTAACGAAATATAACTTCCGACCGACATTTAGACGATGAAAGAATAAAAAGCCAGTTCAAGGGCTTTGATGTCAGTAGCGAGGGTTACATCTGACCTCCAAAAAAGTAAAAACCAATTTTACATTTATTCTACGCAAATCTCTCAACAAAAGGTGAAAATCTTTTTTTTATGGCGCGTAAACCACTTCCTAAATAATTTTAGAAATCCTGAAGCTGCTTCTAGCACACCCATAGTCCTTCGGAGCTTGCAACTCTTAAAATCTGGATTTCAAAGTCAGCTAGAATCTAATAAAATACTCCTACACGAGCAAGATGTCGACTATACCTTGGTTTACGAAACGTATATTTTGGGGATAATGAAAATGAATTCATACTGCTCGAATAGGGTAAAACATGTACTAAATGGTATATAGTTTCAGATAAAAAAGCAGCTATCATATCAGCTTAAGTGATTCTGTATATGCCAGAGTTATAACAAACTGTCTGTAGGTTGTATCTCTATTTGAAAAGAGGTGAACGCCGTGCCTATCTGGTTTGAGATTTCCTAATAATTTCCATTTTTTTAAATTTGTCATTTACAACCTTCTGTTTTTACTGCAACGGGCCACGCTGATGTAAGTGTGCATCCGGGCTACTCTTAGCCTAAAGTAAGTATTGTGGAGGAATAAAAGCTGTTGGCAGCTAAATGCTTGGGTGTAAACGCTTTTATTAGAAACAATTAACATACTCGGTCAGTTTGAAACGCGTGCGATAGAAAGGGTACCATGCATATCTAATCGAAAGCAGGTCCTTTCATAGCAGGGAGAAATCATAAAAGTATGGCGAAGGTTATTGATAGATTAAGAACGGTTTAGGGAGAGAAAGGAATTTGGTGACCTGATAAACTTTTCTCTCGACGCCAGAATAATGAAAACTTTCGAACTGCTATCAACCAGAAAATACAATCCCCATAATTGAGCCCTGGACCAAAAAGCATGGTGTCTAACCATGCACTGCCTTTGTGTCTAATAGAGAAGCATATAGAAAGTAGTCTCCAGATAGCTACTTGTTGGGAGAAACTATGTTGCGAGTTGATGAAGGATAGCCCGTCGAGACCAGCACCTCCTCACAGAACAGGTCCTTGGTAGTGGCCTTCCTAGAAGTCCCTCGCTCCTAAATTCCAGAGCAGGTTCCTCCACAGCTTTGTTATTGACGTCTATTTGCGCTTCTATCAAAATTTACATCATATCCCTGTTATGTCGCTCCTGAGAGGCATGAATATCCTGCGATTAGGCTGGTTGAGTGGAAATGGCGTGAAACTCTTCGGTTTCTTGTCAATTTATGTTGGTTGTATTTGTGATGTACTAGTCTTTGTTAATTTGACTAAACTCTGGAACGCGCACAACTGCCTTTTGCGTCTTGATGACCTTGCAGTCTTGTAATTGTACGCATCTGTCCTATTTATCATGACACTCGCAAGAGATTTATCAATATTTGGAGTATTGATAAATGTACGGGGATTAGAATAGACGGAAGATTGACATCTCATTATTATTTCCCTTGAGTTGCTACTTGAAAAGATCTGTCTTTTGTATCGTCGATTACGCTAATGTTGTTTGGAGATCCTGGGGTGTTTTCTTGCTAACAGGATTTTATTTTGATCAACGAGTTCAATCGAGATTTTGATTATTGATAACGCAATGAATGTTCCCGTAGCTTTCGAAAATCTTTTACAAAACTGAAGGGTGATCAATAATATGAGTTACCAATGAAAATTGAGAGACAGCGCTTATATAGAGAGATTTATTGATAAGAGGTACGTTGGTATATTTTTCTCAGTTGTCACTCTGAATTCTGCGCATGCGTGATATCTGGCGTCACTTTTCTCATTTTCATATCATAATAGACTCACTTGTGCAACGTGAGTGAAGGTAGCAATATCATGGCACAATTTTATCTTCCAAAAATTTCGAAAATGCAGGATGTACTGCTTGGTATTAGCACCAGGAGTTCAATTGCGAAAATCTATGTGTGTTTGGGTGTCAAACTGAGGACAGGGCAGTCAGTCAGGATAGAGTAAGTTGAGCTACTCTGTGAATAAGAAGTTAAAACGGCTTTCTAACCTCACTCTAAGCATTTTGATACAAAAATAACCCTCACAATTATTATGTAGATCCAAGCGATCATAAGCATCGATTTAAAAAAGTCAATGTTTTCCATAAATTATCGAATGGTGTGTCAGTTTCTCACCAGGAAATACTTTAGGTAGATATCCGCTACTACTCATACTAGATGAAAAATATCCAGCTTATTTTGCAGAAGATAGAAAACATGAGGAAGAAACGTAGTGCGATACTTGTGGGTAATTTTAATCACTACCTCATTCCGGTAAGGCTTATAAAGATTTTCTGCCATTACCAAGTGATCAACTCGCAAAATAATATCTGGTTTGCTCTGTTTTCCTAAGATGTACCCAGAATCATGAAGAGCAAGTTCCTGGTCCCCATCATAGTGTTTTGGGTAATCATTGACAAAGGTCACATAACTACTCCGTCTATATTTTCGAGGGTTTCAGGTTTAATACAGATGGCTAAATAAACTACTTGTAATACTTGCTATTACCCTGGAGCAATGAAGTGGCGGCAAGAATGGCGTAAGTGTGCTACATACGAGTATGTAAGTGAGAGAACTTATTCCTGGCTGTAGAACAATTTATTTGAATACATCACGCCATAAGAATTGGCCAACCAATTCTCTAAACCGCAACCTCCTGGATTATTAAGTGTAAGACGTCGTTGAGAGAGACCAAACAAGTCTTAGTGCAACAACAACGGGGAGCTTAGGTCCAGAATCACCACAGTTTTCAACCAGTTAAACGAAGGGGAAAGTGAAGACACCCGGAAGTAGTTACCGATGTTGTCTGAAAGCCGTGGTTAAGGCCGACCGCGATTTATTTAAATAAAATGAAGAAATAATCAATCAAGCATTTAACACTTAACTTTGCTAAATATATGTGTATAAATGAACTGAGTGTTCCTTCTTTTATAATTAAGCTTGGCAACACATTAATCCCTACACCCTGTAGTGGTAGTATATCTTAATGATTGTTGGTTATTATTATCGAACTGACAGTCAGAAGACGGGGTTAGCGAATGAGAGTGAGAGTAAGGGTTGTCTGCGAACACATGGCCTGAACACGCTGAAGCATTGCTTATGTCCCTTATCTCTTAAGTAGCAATCGTCGTTAGGTCAAAATAGTTAGCAAAATCAGTGATAAAATTAATCAGTATAAATTGCATTGATCTTATTTAGTTATTATGATTGCTTTTTACGCAATAACATTGAATTAATTTTCATTAGGAACAGAATTATCTCTAGGCTAGCAACGTTCAAATCTTTTATATAGAGAGGTGCTTTTACTTAGGTCCCATATATGTAATTTGAAAAGAAATGAAATATTATCATGCCTTGTTCTGTTATATAGAAAAGGTCGTATGTTGGAAGAAAAAGAATACTAGAATTATATAAAAGTTTCAAAAATGAGATAAAAAAGAAAGGGGATTATAAATCAAACCTCATTAACCTGATTAGCTGGGACTAAATTGGCTAATTAATTTTATAGGATAATTAAAAAAAAATAAGGCAGGGACGTTAAAACAAAAGTCCATTGGTGGAGTCGTAGAGACTTAATGTCTTATTCTAAAAAATGTTAATTGAATCCTGATTACCCCTTTTTTGTTCTTAATTTGTATATATCCTACAAAATTCTCGTTCATCTTCGGTGGTCTAACTATGATATCGCCTCTTCTAGGGTTTTTGATGAGCCTTTTTTCTTAGTGGTAGGTAAGAAATTCGGACATTTGACATGTCCCTTCCCGTTAATAAATTAGTTCTGGATGGTCTAATCTAATTGAGATACTAATCTAACAAGAGGGAAAGTCACTCCAATGACCTGCGGCGTTTTGTGAAAGGATGGTAAATTGTTATTGCATTCATGGTTCCCATGGTTCAAATCACTTTCAAGTGCCGTTGAATGGCTAAATGGATAAATGAAGCTTCTGCCACTAGAGGACGCTCCCCAGCGACAAATCCGATGGCAGATTTGAAATCCGCAGAGGAAATAACTATACGTTCCATGGTTATATGGGTCATTTCATGGCTCTAAATGGGTACAATTACACTTTACTCCTTTTAAAAAAAGAGCGTGGCCTTGACCTGGCGCTTCGCCGCAGGTAAAAACTGTGTAAAATCTGAGATAAATATTATTGACAATATCTAATAAATTGTGCTTCTTATATTAAAACAGGTCTCTTAATGAATAAAAGTCTCCTAAACTTTTGTAGAAATTTATTTTACTAATTGACATTGCATCCATTATCTAGATATACTTTAAATAATTATTTTTCTTGTTTATATTCCCCTTATCAATCTGTATTGTTCTTTTTCTTACCATTTATTTACTTGCCAAAAAATGCAACCCTACCTACTGATCAATCTTGATATTTTTCCTTTGAACCTGTTTTTCTTTTAAAACTTAGTTCTATTTTATATCCAATAGGGTCACCAATATTTTTTTCTTGTACGATTAGTACTATCCTGTCTAACTAACTTTTTTCAATCATTTTTATTCAATGGGAAAGGTTATTCTGTAGGTGCCAATACATTTTTATCCAGGAAACGCAAAGGAACGATGTCTTCTCGTGGCTCTTCCTCCTAAAGGTTGAAAGTTTACTGCATAATTGCAGATCAAACCACTTAGAGTCGTTTACATAAAATCTTGACCCGAATGTCTGCTTTGATCTTTGGGTTTCCATAGCATTAATTCTTATAATTTGCTACATCTTTGCCTATGTTTTATTCTAAAATCACAGTTGATATGTCGGTAGAATTAATATTCGCCTTACTTACTTATACTAATGGTTAAAGGGAAAGGGTAAGTAGTATGTTGCACTTCTTTTCAACCTCAATTTTCGCTTCCTTCCTTCATCTCATTACCTCACTTCGTTTTTGCTCTTTTTAATGGAATAAAATTTAGTTATATATATAAATTTTTAAAGATATTAGGTAACCTACAAATTCAGAAATATATGTCGATTACCTTTTCCACTATTATTATCTTATCTTAGGCCTGATCCAGAATTACAAATATCTATTCATCTTTTGTCTGTGTATACATGTAATATATATATATATATATATATATATATATATATATATATGTATATATATATATTTCTGACATGTAGGTAAAAAGTGAGAGGGAGAAGATGTAGTTTTATAACCTTAATCTAAGCTCAGTATTCTATATATTTTAATAGTGTTCGTTGATTTGAGAAAAAACACGTATACGATATAGAAATATGATTTGCAAGGAACAAAGATTTTTAAAAATTAAATTACAAGATCTCTTCTTCATATTAAAGCAACGAATTTATTACTTAGATTCCAGCAACATGTGTATAATTTCCTATCTCTAAAAATAATTTGATGGTTTGCCTTTTAACATAATTTAACCATTTTTTTATTAAAGTCCTCTAAATAAAGAACAAGCATATTCCACTCTTTATCGGTATCTAATAATGTAAAATCCATGTTGCCTATTTATAGAGCTTAATTAAGATATAATTCTTAGGGCTTGGTTAATTGGCAGATGGAATTTCCGACACAGATCCACATTGTAAAAAGCATAAAATTGTAGCTCTAAAATGAGACAATATAAATGTGTAAAAAAGATGAATAATTAACTCAAAGTCCAAAGAGTAGTGGTTATTGCTATGAGCTAAATAATTATGAGACAAAACAAAATTTGAGAATCATCGAACCAAATTATTCAGTGTGATCTTGCGAATGAATTTAGATAACTAATTATACACGAGAGTATGGTCACTTTCTGAAAAAAGTGTAATTATTATCCTGTGTCCAATGAGAGATCCATTATTGGAAAAAAATTTAATAGGGTAATGGCAAACTCAGCAAACCTTTTATAATAAAAGAGTTTGATAAAACTAAACAATGAATTTATGTTTACCTTTCAAAGAGATCTTTCTAAAACAACAAACTGGCTGACAAGTCTTCAGTAATACTGTTACCCTCTGCCTGAAATGCTGATACCTAATTGTATGGAAACAAGGACACCTACATTAGCGAATTTAGAGAAACAATATAAGAAAGTTTTAGCTATCATTCAATCAAAAGGAATAAGACTCCTGTACTTCATTTATTATCAAAATTATAATTTCCTTCTCACTAAACCAGCTTAGACCCCTTGAGTATATCCAGTGTTCTCATGTCAAAAATTTTGGGAAACGCTTTTAATTTAAATATTGTAGTTCTCTGTCATATTACTGATTTGCCTTCTGAATAATATTAACAATAATATAAATAGTGAGGGAGGTAATTTAAAATTCTAGTTCGAAACTTTGGCTGAGAGATTTTCTGATCTGTTTTAAACACACGTCTTTTTTGTAGATAAAATTTTGAAGTAATTCCTCAACGATGATAGAGACTAGTAAAGATTGGAATTAAAAAGGATATAACGATTTTGTAAAATTGGCAGAATTTTCTACATAATCGACTATTCCATAAATTCTTTAAAGAATCTTTGGAAAACCATTTAAACAAGTAAATATTACTTCGTTAGGAAGGTCTCGTCTTACTTGAGAGAGCCTTGAATATTCCTCTGCGTATAATCATATAAATTACAAAGGGGAACAATTTAATCAAATTTTCTGGTGACTTAGATTTATCTGCCAATTTAAATTTGCTTTTTCATGCTTATTTCAAATATATAATCCATTTTTACCTACATGCTTTTTTTATTTTGTAATTTCTATTTTCTCGTTTTCCCGAAAACTGCCCTCCGGACGCACAGAGAGGGTGCTTGTAGAAAGCAAATACTTCACAGTACATAGTAGTAATATAGTAAGTAATAAGTGCTATTGTGCAAAATATTGACATTCTGGTTTCTATTTTCAGGTCTCATGTTAGACTGATGGCTTCGTCACGAGGAAATTTCGTTAATGATCCAGACACCTTCTGCTACATATGTGGCTGTTACATGCTAGTTCGTCAAAGGTGCAATATATCAAACTTTGTGATCCGCACTTATGCGGCAAATTTTGATGTTCCTCTTGGGGAGAAATATAAGAAGTGGGCCCCACGTGCTGTTTGCCATAGTTGTGTGGAACATCTTCGTAAGTGGACGAAAGGAAAAAGAAATGGCCTTTCTTTTGAAATCCTCACGATGTGGCGAGAGCCAAAGGATCATGTATCGGACTGTTATTTCTGTCTTGTAAATACTAAAGGGATTGGCAAGAAAAATCGGCACAAGATCGACTACCCCAACGTTCCCTCGGCGATCCAGCCAGTACCTCTTTCTGAGTCCTTACCAGTTCCAATTTTCAGTGGAGGTGCTTCCTCTGTAAAAAAAAATGATGTACCTGATATGGACGTCCACGGAATAGATTCAGAGTCTGCAGATTCCTCATCAGATGCTGAACAGTCATTAGCTCCTCACTGTTTCAATCAAGAGGACTTGAATGAGCTGATACGTGATTTGGTGCTCTTCAAAAAAGCTGCAGAACTTTTAGCCTCCAGGTTGAGTGAAAGACAAAGGCTTGACAGATCGGTACGGGTATCATAATACCAAACAGGAAAGAGTACATTTGTTAAGTATTTCTCTGAGGACAAACAATTTGTATGCTGCCACGATGTTCTTGGGCTGTTTACCGAGGTGGGACTTGGCACCTATAGCCCTGCTGAGTGGAGACTGTTTTTAGATAGCTCTAAGCGTAGCCTCAAGTGTGTTGTTTTGTGTAATGGCAATGACTTTGGTGCAGTTTCTCTCGGTCACTCTCTCTATCTACGAGAAACTCAAAATGACATACGAGTGGTCATGGATTTACTTAAGTACCATGAACACAATTAGATCATATGTGTAGACCTTAAGAGTGTCAACTTCCTCCTTGGTCAGCAGAATGGATATACAAAGTTTTCATGCTATATCTGTATGTGGGACAGTCGAGCCCGTGACAAACACTGGTCCCCAAAAGATTGGCCACTTCGGGAAACTTTGGAAAGAGGAATGCCAAACATTGTTAATGAGCCAATCGTAAGTGGAGAGAAGATCGTTTTCCCTCCACTTTATCTCAAACTGGAGTTTATGTAGTAGTATGTCAAGGCGTTGAGGACTGACAATGGTTGTTTTCAGTACATAGTATCGGCGTTTCCTGCTTTGTCATACGAAAAAAAAAAGTATGATTTTTTGATGGTCCCCAAATTCGAAGACTTTTGAGTGATTCTAGATTCGTGAACACCATGAATAAAAAAGAGAAATCAGCCTGCATCTCATTTTCTGCCGTTGTTCGTAACTTCTTGAGAAACAAAATAGCGCATAACTACGAGGATCTGGTTACTAATATGTTTTTAGTATATCGTGATCTGGAATGCAACATGAGTGTGAAGCTTCATTTCCTAAATAGTCACCTCGACCGATTCGCAGAGAATCTGAGAGCCGTGAGCGACGAACAAGGGGAACGTTTCCATCAGGATTTAATGTCGATGAAAGAACGCTACCAAGGTCACTTGGATAGACACATGAGGGCGGACTACTACTGCACGATTAAAAGAGATCAGCCAGAGAAGACATACAAAAGAAAGAGTTACAAAAGCAAATTTTTGCCCGATCGAAATCAAGAAGAGGTCCTCCAGCCTGATGTACGGTCATTAATAAATTAGCATATATTTGATTACAGTATTCGTAATCCTGATGTGTAATTCAAGTTTCTCCTCATATGCAATAAAATGTTTGTGCAAAAATCCTACTTTGCTATAAATAACGCAAAAGGATGATTCAAAATTACTTCAGGGTATGATGATAGGCGTGATAAAATGAAAATTATTGTATAATATTAGTTATTGATATTACGAAAAATCTGTAGTATTTAGAAAGAATCTGATTTCAGATTTGAATCAGTATGCTCATATTAGGTAGGAAAATATACTTTTGTCAATTCACCAAATACATTGTTCCCCAGTATTATCTGTTTGTCGTGGTTAGGGTCTAATGCTTCTTAGCGTTGTGATTGTTTTGGATATATGAGGCAGCTTTCCACTCTTAGGCCATAAAACATTCATTATTGACTAATAAACACTGTAATTGCACGAATTTGGTATTATTTGTTGACATGGAGCACACTCTGTGTAGATTAATGTTTTACCCTTAAGCGTAAACATACAGTTGAAATAAATTTAATTTGAAAACATCTTACATCGCCAAGCATTACTTAAATGCTTTAAAAATAAATAATCTAAGCATCCATACACACTCTCTATTTCATTTTCTGCTTCTCATCTAATGTACCTATTTTCAACAGTTCAGTTTCAGTATGATGGCACACTTTATCACAGTCGGTGGATGATGTATCATGGAGTTTCTCTTAAACATTTTTATCAAGATCACGAGATATTTTAAAGGATATAAATGGAGTGACTTTATTTTAGAGTCTTCTCAAATGGAAACGAACTTGGAGCAATTATCTTAATATCCAGAGCCCCATTGATGAGAGCGGGTAATTCTAATATATCTGTGTGATAAAAATTTGTGTCCGAGATTAGAGATTTTTGCTATTTAAGTTTGCGAAAACTCTAATAAACGAATGTTTTAATGTACTGCAACTTCATCTCTAAGTATAATTAATTGTTTTTTGCTGCATTGAAATGTGTCGATAAAAATCTTGTTAGAAGGCTTAGGTTTTATACAAGTAGAGATAACTGTTGGTAAAGGATATTTTTTTAAAATTTTGAAGTATTGAGAGAGAAAAATTTAAACTATGGAAAACCTGTGGTAGATATGCATGAAGGCGTTAATTTTGTCTTCTTTGGGTCTGTTTACATTTTAGGTATTTCTATAATTGTGAGTTTTAAGTGCATGCAATTTATATGTTAGCCTTGATTAAATATTTAACTAAACAAAACCTAACCTAACATAAGTAATATAGTAACACAATGGTCGAGGCCGCCATTTTGCACACTAATCCCGAGTTGGTGATTAGTTATTCAATGAACTTTTGGGGACTTAAGTTGCTGATTGGTTTGACGTGACAGGGCATCCACCCACCAACACACCTCAGTTTTAAAAACCCCACACAACCCTAGACTTTCACACACCATTTCTTCGACTCGTTAATTGCCCTCATTCCTTCGAACTTGCACACGTAGCGCAAGTGATTTACGACTTGTTATATGGCGAATCAAATCGATACAAAATAATCCGCAAGAGTGAAAAGTAACTAAGCACTAGATGGATTGAAGATAACAGTTTTATTCATTTTAATAATTATTTGCAAATATAAACATTGACCTGGAACCCTTAACATTGGATATCGAGATATTGTCTAAAAATACGGCTACCCAATTCGATCCAAGTCTGTGTCTACTGTGCAGATTACTTATATAAACTGCTAGAAGTATTATAGGCAGACATAAATGACTATCTCCTGCAAAGATTACATGAAAACTTGTTTGCTAGTTGTATCTTGGTACATTAGTTCTTCTATTTCTATTTATTTTTTTAAGAATAAACCAATACATTCTAGACTTAGCACTTACAATCAATGACCAAATGTGTGTATTTCTATTACAAGAAAGACTTGCTTTATTAATGGAGATCTAAACTGTAACTGTATTTATAATGTCCTCTGTTGTATATAATTGGAGCATTCAGCAAGGCAAGTAGTACTCTAGTCTTGATTAGGTTAATACAATAAATATTTTGATTTATAAGAAAGTGGTCATTCATAAGCCCAATACTCTATCCACCTCCAATATAAAATATACGATTATATAGCTATAAAATGAACTTTAAGCAACCAGATTTGCTTCATTCGAATAGTCTAATTCAAATGGCCTTTTAAGTCATTTCTTTTTTTATAAGTACTGATAAGTTTCACATTATAAGGTGTAAATTAAAAAGAAAATGCATCGTAACTACCTGAAAATGCTAATGGTCAATCATATTACTTACCACTTGTGTACTTACGTATTCTTTCCATGAATATATTATACACAATCTTCATTGATATTCCAAATTTCTCATACATATTTGTGTGACAGGTCACTGAGCGTTTAATGTATGCAACCTATTTTCCATTTCCAGTTGAGTATAGGCTGATAGGTGGACTTTTGTCTGGAAAAGGAAACACTCTATTAATTCTATTTTTCAGGTAACCTAATTATGGTTCGACATAGTGTAAAGTAATGTTGTGCTCGAGATAAATTTTTCTTGAGAGAGACTCCATTCATCAACAACTTATGTTAAGAAAAGAAATCTATGTGTATTTTTCTATATACATCAATTAAATTTTTTTCGATTCACTATATTTCTTTTTATACTTTAAGAGATTAATATCTTGCAGTGGAGAGAAATGTAGATTTTTCTCCTGCATACTTCCTTAGCGTCTAAATAATAAATATGTACGATATGGCAAATTATTTCCTATAGAGCTTACCTATATCTCATATAAACAAATGTCACGATCTCTTAGTGATCGTGCTTCTGTGGTAGTTTCACTGAATAGGAACCTTTCTGAAATACATGCGTGGTAACTTAAATGGGGATTGAGGATAAACCTGGGCAAGAAATAATCTATAATTCTTAGTAGATCGAGGACTCATGATCCTCCTCATCCACTTTTTTTTCTGTAGGTCTTCTTTGGTGGTCTTTTTCTTCCTTAAACGTAAAAGAATTACTGGTTTGTCTCTATTGTACAAGATTCTCCATATTGTAAAGCATCCCTTGTACTTGAGACTACCCGCCCCTTTTATTCACACACAATATACCTTGTGAGGGTATGGAACGTACATACTCGCATGCCGCCAGACAATCGTGGGAACGAAAGAAATTTGTCGTTTGAGTTGACCTTCGTCTCCTCTCCCCCCCCCCCACCCACCCTTCCCCAACTGGCCACAGGAAGTGTGACGAAAGAAGGCCTATCTCACAGAGAAGCCTAAATTCTATTTGCCTTTTTTATGATACCATGGAGATTTTCCAGAAGGCGCTGCGATAAGCGAATTGTTGTGAATGGAATCTCTCTCTCGATTTCCCACAATCCGCGGTATAAATAACATCGCGGTTTATCCCTCTAGAGCAATGTCCCAAACCTACTCGCGTAACGCGTAACGCGTAACGCGTAACCCTCACGTTGAACGAGAGTCGTTGCCGTAACGTATCGACTGCCAACGCGCAGCCGAGACAACTTGGTCGCTGTCTCAAAGTGTTCCTGAGGTAAATCCCGCCCCGCAGAGTCTGTGACTAGAAGAATACGCTCTGTTGCTCAACGTAACTTGAGAAGAAAAGAAACATCCAAATAGTTACTGGACGTTAATATCTGTTAGTGTCACATCCAGTTAGGAGTGAACTAACCGGAACTGCAGCCAGCAGCCCCGAACCCGTCGTTTTATTCCCCCTCTCCCCGAGAACTCGTGTTAAGGCCACCCGAACCACCCCGTCTGGACCTGAGTAGTCGTCTCTCCAATCCATCACAATTAATGGTAATCTGTAAACCCAGTGTCCCTCTATTCTTAAATTACCTATTTAATTAACAGTGATTGATGCTCATATTGAGTCATTATAAATCTAGACGCTTAACGTCAGTGTTTAATATTTAATCCTTAATTTTGCCCGTTTAACTATTGCTAATTATTATATTTGTGTAAAGTAATGTTTATTTTTTGTACGTGTGTTTATTTGTGGCTCTTCCTTTTTGACGTACCCTTGGCAAGACCTTAATTAAGAATCCCTTTGGCTAATTTATTCAACCTGTATTATGCACTCTTAGAATTCAACAATCACAAACCTCCCCCAAGTAACAAGTGGGAATTTATAGTGAGAATCCTGGCTACGGCACAACCCGCCTCTAACCAGCTTCCGCACGTTCAGTAGGAATTAAAGCCTACCTATAAATATATATATATATATATATATATATATATATATATATATATATATATATATATATATATATATATATATATATATATATATATATATATATATATATATATATATATATATATATATATATATATATATATATATATATGATCGTAGATTGAGTCATATAGTCCATACATCGACTTAAACAAAAGCGGTGTGTCCAGATCAAGGACTAGAATTATTATTGGACCAGACTATGAGCAATTCTACGACATACCTACTGGGCATACCTTAGCTCTGAATGACTGCATTTTCCAATTTTAACTTGAGAACTTATCATTTTACCAAATGTTCTGTTCGATATTATAACAAAGTATAGACTCAACTTTCAAATGAAATTGTTCATTAAGCTCACCAGAGTGATTTTAATTCTGCTGTTAATGCCTTGTTTTCACGATTTATATGCTTGTTTAAGGAATAAACCGTGTCAGGCAGAGAAATTATTTATTCATATTTTTAGTTTAATTTTAAATAATGTTCTTATTATATTATAGTGAATTCTTGTGACTTAACTTTGTGTTTTTTACTCATCTACAGTGCCTTTGGGTTTTTTTTGAGGGGGTTACCATATGCATCATGTTTGGCGGCTTAAGTGGTTTCTATAATAATCTATATAATAAAAATTAAATATGTGTCTGTGAAACTGTCCATTTTTAGGGAATCAAAATCATGTTCTATCTCTCCCCACTATCTCCCCTCTCTCCTCATCTCCCCTTCTACCACCTCTCTCCCTCGCCCTCTCTCTTATCCTCTTTCCCTTCCCCCCTCACTCTCACTATCTCCCCCACTTCCTATCTCTCCGCTCACCCCCTCTCTCCACTCATCCCCCATCTCTCCACTCACCCCCTCCCCATTCCCTTTTTTTCCTCTCACCTCCTTCCCCTATATCTCACTGTCCCCTCTATCGCCCTCCTTTCTATCCCCCTCCCCTCTTTCATCCCTCCACTTGATCCTCGTATCCCCTGTATTCCCCTTCTACTCCCCTTAAAAAGGATATTCAAAACAAGAGAAAAAATGAACTCCTCCCCTCTCACTCCTCTTCCCAAATATCCCCCAAATCTTTCCCAATCTCTTCTCCCCCCCTCTCTCTCCTCCTCTTCCCCTCACAAAAACAAATATTAATCAAGAGAAAAAAATATAAAAAAATCCCGTTTTTTAAAATAGAGATTTGTAGAAGAAGAAAAAGAATAGAGATAAGATACTCGAACTGTTTCTGTGGACAAGAAGTTGTTCGTTCATAACTAACGGTCAGTCACGCGGGAGAGTAAACTGCCGAGCAAGCGCGGTGAAACATTTGCTCAATTTAAGTAAATTATATTATAGGGAGAGTGCGCACCTCTCCTAAATCTGTCTTCAACTTATAAATAATAATAATCAGCAAGTAAAGTTATTTTTGTACAACAATATAAGAATTTCAAACAATAGTCATCTGTATTTATTTGCAAAAGGACTTTTTATCACGGGCAACACCCTGGATAAAAAGTCTAACTTAAGTTCCGAAATCATGTTTTATCCCGGCAACGAAGGGTATGTCTACTAGTATTAATAATAATAATTGTTGAATTAAGTGTTAAAAATATTATTTAAAGGATAAATAACCTCTCCATCATTAAGTTTTGTACTATTAGCCGTCAAAGTTTTGCTATTTATTCGCGTGCGAGTCTACTCATGGGTGACTCTATACCCTCATTATGTCGGTAGGACGGCCGGTCGGTCCCTTTTGCTTTTTTTTGTTTTTTGTAATAACATTATAACTATTGATCCGATTCTAACGAAATTTTAAATCCTTATGTTGTTTCACATTCTCTTTCGAATGATATAATTGCTAAAGTTTTTCTAAAGTTAGCAAGGAAATTATTGTGTTTTGGCAATAACATCATAACTATACGTCCAATCCTATCGAAACTTAAATAGCCTTGTAATGTTTTACATTCTTTTTCGAATGATATATTTGTGAAGATCTTTCCTAGGTTAGTCTGGCAAGTATAACAGGTTTGAAGGTTTTAAGGTCATAAATCAGAATAAGTGAGAGCACGCGACCTTTTGGTCAGCAAACCTTGTTTGTAAAGAAAAACCTCACTCTGATCTAAATAATTCTGAGCGCTATTAGATGAAGAATATCCAACTGGAGTGTGGTAGGATGAGATATTGCTAACTGGAGAGTTTAATTTATAATTCGGTATTACTCACTACGATGGAATTTTAGGTTTGCAGAACAGTAAATATATCGATTTTATCTTCAAACATACATAACTTGAGAACGTTATGAATCGTGTGAGAGAAGTCAATCAGTGAATTCTCTCTTTCCAAAATTTCACTGATCTAACGAATTAACACTTCGGAAATAATGTAACCAAATGACGGAATATTGATTTATGTTACATTACCACTAACATGGCTTAAATTGATAGCATAAAAATACTAGCAAATGAAATTCAGAATAGGAAATGGGACCTGTAAATGAGAACTAATCCTTTTGCTAACTAAGGCCCAAGTTAGTTTATAATTTAGACTTTAGGAAATGCAGACATATCTATTTTGACGGATAAGGAAGACTTAATGGACCGAAATAATGGTGGAGTACAAAAATTCTGACGTTTTTAGTCAGATGAAGCTATAAATCTTTAAATGATTTATAAATTCTACTTTAATTATTTTATGTTTTTTAAAAATGGATTTTGGGCCAAAAACGCTGATTGCTTTTAAATTAACTTCTCTGACGGAAATTTTTATTCAAGCTTTTTTATTTTGAAAAATTGCATACCTCTGGAGTTTCAGAACCTTTCTGCCTTGTTATATTATATAAATATATATATACATATAGGGTGACCCCCCAAAATGACGCATTTAAAAAAAAATAATATGTCGGTATCTTTCTTACTATTCATGACAATTTGTATATGCAAGATAATTACAATATCACTCTTTCGAATGCAAAAAAACGGAATTTAGTTACCTTTCATAATTTTCTCGCACGTCACAAAAATAACAAGATGTGTCAAAAAACGAATATTGAGATAAAATATTATTTTATTGTGCAATATCATACAGGAATTTTCACATATTGGCAAAAGCCTACAGGTATGAACATGTCATATTATGAAAATCTTTATTTACAGTTCCTCAGTACACAGAATGAAGTCGGCAGGAGGCGGTCGCATTATAAATAAAGATTGCTATTGTGAAAATGGATGGAAGAATAGAAGAGTATTGCGAGAATTTCCTGAAAAAAATGTGGAAAAGACATGTTGTGAAAAGTGTTAAAGACCTAAAACATTTTCAGAATCTGGAAATGTGAATTACATTTACGATAACATCTGCTCTCAAGAAGATAAACCAAGATGTCATTTATCGCAAATAATAATTTAATATTGAAAGGAGTTCTGTACAACGAATAATTGAGACACAAAAGCTAAAAGCCTTCAAAAGAATTGTATCTTCTAGAAAAAGTGATACAGTCAAGGATAAAAGAAAAAGAAGATGCTGATAGTTACTTAATAACTTTTCTGTCACTGGTTTTAAAAATATTGTCATCAGGGATGAAAAAGATCTGTAATGATAGACAGTGATAAATAATCACTGAATTAATGCAGCATGAGAATGGAGGAGAGTTTAAAAGGCAGGCTTTGGGCGAAAGAACACTTAGAGACAGCATGCGAATGATCTGAAATACGTCAACTCCTAAGGTAACATATTTTAGGCAGATTGTATAAGAGTGAAGAGTTAAACATAGATCGTAGGGTATATTATTATGTGACACAGGCGCTTGGACTGGTATAAGTCTCTCAAGGACTTTGGAGATATCAAAAGCTGGAAAAGGGCGATATTAATAAGACTAGGAGGGATAAAGTTGAATTTTAAGAGGGTGTAAGTTTCAAAGGCAGGTTGTGCCCCCTGTCGGCCTTTCAACTTTCTTCCTCATCTCGTAGATTGTATCCAAGATGTTTCCTATGGGAAGAGTCAGTGGCAACCGAAAAAGGAGAGAAAGTAAGATAATAAAATCTGCTATATGTTGACAGAATAGAACAACTCAATTTTTGGCCCTCCTGACAATCGTTGAATCGTTACCACGGATCTCTCAATTACTCAATTACTTGCACCGTTTTCGCCTAATATTTCCACGTTTACTCTTTCAACTTCATAAATATTGTGACAGATTCATCGAATTCATGTTCTCTTATATAATTCCTCTTCATTCTTGTGTTTATTTGGTAATTTATACTGTTATGAGTATTTAAGTAGTTTAATTTTATCTTGATTCTTGTTAGTTTGCGGTGTTGTTTACGTTGTCATTTATAAACCTTTCACTTGTTGAATTAGATTTAGTTGGATTTAACTTTAGGTTTAATCCCTCTGTGTTTATGCAAATCACCGCGCCGATGTAGGCCTTGACCAAGGACATGCTCTGTAAGAGATTTGCTTTCATGCAGGTAACAGAATACACGGATTCTTTAGAGAAAGCGAGTTGAAATCGAAAAACGATAAGCCATACCAGCGGCCATCCATGATGGGATGAGAGTGAAGTAAATTGTGAATGTTTGAACTAGCTTAGGAACCACATTTACAAATTGAAACGCTAGTTTAATGAGGATGTTGAGTATGTTCGAAGTGCCTCCGGCCATGTGAGCAAATTTCCAGCCTCGAGGATGGTTGTGAGTGTGGTCAGCAGTGATGTAATTTAGCCTTGAATCGACCAAGTAACCGAATCAACATAATACGTTTTCCTGCACACAATGTAAGGAAGAAACAGGGTCTGGTTTTCATCAAGGTTCCTGACCACTGTTTCCGGACTTGGGGCCGCCCAGTAACCCAATCTGCAACTCCCTAGATAAATGCATGTGGGGCATTGTTGAGAAGATTGTCAACCAGGCTCGTCACAACAATTTTGGATCTATGAGTACTGCAATTGTGTAGGTAATGCCATCCAGTGAAAAAGACTCGCTAACAAGGGGATGTAATTGGTTCAGGTCGCGCCTGTAGAAGGTCAGAAAGCTAGACGTTGGCTATTTTAAAAGATTTTGCATCTACACATTACATATATATCGTTCCTTTAGTTTGTGAATTCGAATGAGAATAGATTGCATAATTTAGGGCACACCAGGTTTTTCCGGGTATGCAAATTGTATCCACTTATCTGAGAGCTCCTTTAATATGGTTTAATGTTGAATCATTGCAGCCTCATTATATAGGTAGCATGTATTTGAGGCCGATAGCGATTTCAAAGTCTTTAAAATGTACCTTTAGTAAATATAACTGCTTAAATGAATTCTATGAGTTATTTCTTTTATATTGAACTTATGCAACAAATTAATTACCTCACACACAGACACTTTATATATATATATATATATATATATATATATATATATATATATATATATATATATATATATATGGGGGAATCGCCCCTCTCCCTCCTCTCTCAGTTGAAACACGGGACATTGACTGCAAAACATCCGGGCCGTGTAGGTACCTTGGGTCAATCTCGTAACCACAGCCACTCGCCCCTCGTCCATATGAAAAGCAGAACAGTTAAAACTGCAAGATCTCTCCTACGAGTGTGTATTCAATTTCACCTCAAGTACGAAATTGGAGACGCGTTTCTCTCAAGCTCGAAGACCCAGCAAGACCGAAGGTAAGACTTCCTGAGAAAAACCGTTGGAGTTAGAACCCTCCTGCAAGCCGTCCCCAAGCCACCCTCCCCCCACCCTACCCCTACCCCAGTAGGGTGACGGTATATATACCGAAAACTTGGGAAAAACGCAGTAGAATACGTGAGTCATCCAGGTTACGAAGTCCCTGACAAGAGAGGCCGGGATACGAAGAGAAGGGACTAAGAAGCAGCTCATTCTCGAGCTAGTTCCTGGTTATCAAACCAAACTTTAAGATAACTTGTTCAAGTTCAACTTATTCTCGTCACAGAAACCCCCCCCCTCTATCCTGATGTATCCCAAAACACTGAGATAGGCTTCGCCTTTGAGGAACACTGGAACTAAGTAGAAGTGTATCCTCGAGCTAGTTCCCGGTTACCAAACCAAACTTAAAGTTAACTTGTCTAAATTCAACTTAGTCTCGTCAGAGAACCCCGCTTCCCCTATCCGGAAGTATTACAAAGCACCGAGATAGTCCTCGCCCTTGAGGACTTCCGAAACGAAGAAGAAAAAGCTCCTCCTCGAGCCAGTTCCCCGTTGGTTACACCGAACGGAAAGTTAACTTGGTTTAAGAACCAAGTTCAACTTACTCTCGTCAGAAAGACCCCTCCTATGCTGGTACATCCTAAAGCACAGAGATAGTTCTCGCCCTTGAAGAAGATCCCCCCGTGTCCCGTGTGGCTCCCTAGCTGCCACATTTGCCAAAGTCCTTGTGGCTTTGAAGTTATTCTCCCGCAACTTCCGTCTGGCAGGTCAGCACGCGTCTTCGAGACAATAACATTCCCGAGGTAAAGTTGCTCACTGAGTTCAAGGTCAGACTCAACCCCGTTCCAAGGGGTATCCACATAGGTAGTTGCAGCCGTTTAAGGCCACCAGCATTTGTTTTTTCAAATTGAAGTAAGTGGTGGGTCAACCATCACTATAATGTCAAGTAGGTCAAGTTAGGAATCTTTACCTAGAAATTATTGAAGTCATTACTGTGTATTAAGTTCGAAATATTTCTGTGGTTCATGTTTATTTTGTTTTTGTGTTTGAATTAAAGTTTTAGTTTGTTTTAACATTTTTTTCTTCTATCCTCAAATCGCTACGTATGACACAAAAAACTCTTAAGGTTTAAAGAAGTCAATAATAAATATAATAATAATCAAACATATATAGCCATCTTAGTGAGGTATAACGTTAGTCAAGGAGGTTTTTTTTGTAGTACGTAAACAACCCATACGTACCAACTCTTTCCATCATTCGGTCCTACCTATACCACGACATAAATATTTGGTGTCAGGTTTTATGGGTATTGAGAGAGCTCAGTAGAATTTGTGTTTTGTATTCCCTTCAGGAAGAGTATAAGTGTGCCAAGTATTCGAGGAAAGATAAAACATAACAAAGTCGGTATAAATTTGTAGTGATTAGCCTGTCAACGGTATTAAATAATTTTTTGTTGGATTGGTATTTCAATCAGAATAGTATTGGGATTAAGGGTAAGTTAGGCAGCGCGCGACGCAGTGAGTTGTTGCATAAGAACTTTTAACATATCGGTGAGTTGTTGGACGAACAAACCAGGATAAAATGGATTGGTTCGAAAAATTCTTCCTCGGAAGGCCAAATGATTGGACTAGAAGGCAAGTAGCTAGGGGCCTACGTTCAGGAAGCGGAAAAGAAACATAGAAAAGGAAGAAAGAAGAGCCGCAAGGGAAGCAGAAAGAGAAAAGAGGGAAGCAGAAGAAAGAAGAGCCGTAAAGGGAAGCAGAAGAGAGAGAACGAATACGCACCCATGAAAGAGAAATGAGCAAGGATCAGGCGGAAGCCCATTCCATAGGATACCGAGCGAGGGCAACACAAATAGCCGCCATGAAACTCCCAGCTTATAAAGAAAACGAAAACCTCTGTTCGTACCTGACACACTTTGAATAGATCTTCGAGTTGAATCAATGGGATATAGAGACAGAGGGGATCGCCACATTAGTACCTCCACTCTGTACACGGCTTCGGGACGTATTCATATCGTTATCTCCTGAGGCTTCCGTGGACTACAACTAGTGCAAACACTAGCTACTGGCCGCCATCAACCTAAACCCCGAAGAGTATCGGATCAAGTTTAGGCAAGCCAGAATTCAGCGAGGCCAAACATACAGGCAATTTGGATTTATCCTCAAAAGACATCTCCAATTCTGGCTGGATTCAGCCCAAGTGGAGAATGAGTTCGACTCTCTGGTTGACTTTATTCTGAAAGACCAATTATTGTGTACCCTACCCCTAGAGATACGAGCGTTTGTCAAGGACAGGTGACCCGCTACATTCAATGAATGCGTGGAGGAAGCGGACCTGCATGGGCCAACCATATACTGTATCCGAAAGAGTTTAAAAGGACTCAGTCAGTGTCTCCCAAGAAAGGAGGTTGTCCTTAGAAACCCCAGGAAAAAAACTCCCCAAAGTTGGCCAGACCGCTGGAACCTTCAAACCCAAATTCTGTTCTTCCAAGAAACAGAAGAAAGTTAAGCCCCTAATGCATCAAAACCCCCTGTTCTCATCATTCCCCGGGAACCCAGTTTCTTGCTTTATTTGTGGCACTTCATGTCACATTAAGTATAATTGTCCCCAAACATCGAGGCTTAAGTCATCCTCAAGCCAACAGGTTCACAACCTCACGGCAACTCTCGCTCCAGAACTACTTCTTACTTCAGGGGCCTCTACATCCCCCTCCAATTCCACTAAACAACAAGTGAATTTTTAATTTAATAAGTGTTCCCACGGAGGACTAAAATTCGAGACGGGATCAGAAAATGGGTGCTAAATCTCAACACTAGGACGCGATACAGATTACACCTGTATCGTCTTATTTGATGAATTGCTTCCCTCAGTCAGCCCCCAGCACCAAAGATTCGCGGTCGTCCAGGAATTCCTGGGCCGAGCCAAAAAGTTTTTCCCGTCCAATGCTACATCCAGTGCCAATATTTTACTGGCTGGACCGATGTAGTAGCTTCACTTATTAAATTCTGTTCCATATTAATAGGCCAGTGCACGCAGCTCTCTCTAAATCCGGTGGCTAAGCCGGTAGTCACTTGGATTCAAGCTACTAAGAGGACCACCCTTGCTCCCCTTTATCTCCTATTGAGAAGCTTAAATAAAAAGTGTTGAATTCCCAAGCCTTCGAGACTGCCTAAAAGGACTGCACCTCACTTCAGTCCCTGTGGGAGAAGGCCGCTAAGAATGACGTAGAAGTGGTTCGGGGGAACAAATGAATAAGGTACGTTGTGAAGAAGTCGCTACTCTACAGAACGACTGCTGAAGTAAACCCACCCTCGTCGGATAAAGTCTTATGCATCCCCCAGGGGTACACCCCACGAGTATTAAAAATTGCTCATGATGGATTATTGGCTTGACATTTCAGTCACAACAAAACATCATTACGTATTTTCAAATATTTCTTTTGACCCAGCGCTGCTAAGGAGATCGCTATATACTGCGAGTCATGCGAGCGGTGCCAGAAATCCTTTTCTAAAGGCAGGGTACCCCCGATTCCATTACAGAAACCCCCGTCATTACCGAACCCTTCTTCAGGGTGGCTATAGACTTAGTGGGGCCGCTCCATCCCCCGTTTAGTGAAGGGCACTCGTATATACTCACGTTATTAGACTGCGCCACTCGTTTTCCCGACGCCGTGCCCCTCAGAAAAATAGACAGTATTTCCTTTGCGGAAGCCCTCATATCCATTTCTTCCCAGGTAGGTATCCCGAAGGAAATTCTCCCCGACCGAGGCTGTCAGTTCACGTCAGAACTGATGGAATACGTGGGCAAATTACTCCTTGTCAAACCCCTATTCACGACACCGTTTCACTCCTCAGCCAACGAAATGTGCAAGAACCCTAAAGGCAATCCCTCCCTGTTGCGCTCTTCGCTTGCCGAGTAATCCCCCACCGCAAGCTGGGATTTGCCCCCTTTGAATTATTGTACGGACGTAACGTCCGAGGTCCTATGAGTATCCTTAAAGAACTCTTCACCAATCCCCAATTAAATGAAGAAGTTAATTGATCCTACGCCTACGTGATCGAGTTAAGAGAGCGCTTGGAAAAATGCGCAGAGTTTGCCCGCTCCAACGGGCTAATTTAAACTAAATAGTACAGTAAAATTGGAAAATATATAAATCTTTAAAGGAAAATTTGAGCTTGATGAGTATCACATATTTATTTAACAAACGGACGTATTGTTTACAAAGGAACTCTTATTTCTTTATTCACGCTCTGCAATCTTTCTCCTCACTTTGTTTTTAGGCTGCAAAATGCAAAGAAGCTTGTTTAAAACACATTCGAGTATCGTTAAATTTTTAATATAAGTTTGAAATACATTTTTTTGGCAATTTAGGTATTTTAAAAACGATTTTTTTAAATGGATAAAACGGCACTCAGGGTGAAAAGCACTCGTTTAATGCTTCCCAGTTCTTAGTTGAATATTTGTTCTTCAAATCAATTCATGAAGATATCAGCAAAGACCAGACCCAAAGGGCTGGCCATGCGCACTCAATCGATTTGACAATAATTTCCGTTGTTAAAAGTAAGAGAATTGTGTTTAACCGCTTAGATTAGTAGTTATCTAAAAAATGGGGGAGTAATCCCATGAAAATTAGAATACATTTGGGAAAAGGGACGTTTGACAATGATATCGATGGCTAGTCTAGTGAAATTTTACTAAATTTTGATGAAACATCAAATTTACCCATAAAACACCGCAAATGATTTTTAAATATCGTAATACTTTGACAAAGAAAAACTATTTTGAATTTTAAATTGAATTGAGCAAAATTGAACTATCAGAGGAGCCGATAATTTTGCTATAAGTAGTAAGATGGTATAATGCTAAAGTTGGACGAAGGAAGCCCGTAAGTGAACTCTTTTCTAGATTTTTTTCGCTCGTGGTAGCTAAGAATTATTTACAACGACTCATTCGCGGTATAAACTATAAACAATAATTAGACTTTTCATATTTCTGTCCTTTGCCTTCTTTATTTATGACTCGATTTTTCCACTACTTAATGAAAATTATGCTCCTTAAATCAATCCCAAATCTTAAGTTGTAATTTCCTCCCTTTTGTTACACTCTCGCTATTTTTCAAGTACATACGAATGCGTCATTAAGAATTCGAGTACTACCGAGTTCTTCTCCATTTAGAGATGCCCGCCAAATAAAAAGAATTAATCAATGATACAATTTACAGACTCATTCGCGGTAAAAAAAAACACAATAAAATTTATTGTTTAATATATTTAATATAGATCTTCTTTCGTATTTGTGTCCTCTTCACTTTTTATTTATGACAGGATTATTCCACTACTTAATGAAGATTATACCCCTTAAATCAATCGAAAATCCCGACGTGTACGCTGCTCTTTTTTTACTTTCTTGCTAATGTTCAGGTGAACCCGAATGCCTTGTTAATAACTCGAGTACTTCCGAGTTCTACTCCAATAAGAAATGCTCGCCTGATAAATTGAAATTATTAATGATACAATTTAATGGGATAAGGGGAATGGATAAATTAAACATAATCTTATCCATGAGCAATTCCTTTGCATTTCGTGAGCATGCTCGATCTTCCTTATAGTCTAATTTGCATTTCAAAACTCAGCATTTGCTAAAAATTGGACTCCATTTAAACTTATTTTATGTACGTTTCCTCTTTATTGTCTTATATTCATTAAATTTCTTGCTTTCTTTATTTCTTTCAAAATCTATATTTTATTTTTGAGTAACCTAATAAAATTCTTTATATCGCAAATCCATCTTTTGCCATACACCATCAGAATAAACTTATATAAATAAATATATAGTAGTGTTATTTTACTATCAGTAAATTTATCTTTTGTGTATTATGTCAACAATAAGGAGCGCCATAATATAATGTAATGAATATAGACATCAAAACTATCCACGTTAAGAATAGCAGCCAAAATATAAATATCATATAAAATAAAAAAAATAGGAAATCTTGAATTAAAATAAAAATAGAAAGAACACTAACTTATTAAAAAGGAAATTTATGTCCATTTCAGTACATAAATTATTAACCTGTTGAATTTATTTATTTCCATACCAAACTGTTGCATATAACCTGGAGGAAATTCCCGTTTGCTTCATTGCATGTTAAAATTTGTATTACTGCTTCTCAATAGCGCTCACTTCAGCTGTCAATTTCGGTGATCTTAACCTAAAGATGCATTCTATAGTAGTCAATGGCACTTTCTGGTGCCCCCTATAATATATACACATTTTTGTCTTAAACAATTTGGGCAACCGATCCTCTATATATATATATATATATATATATATATATATATATATATATATATATATATATATATATATAAGGGTGTTTAAATAACTTAGACCGAATTTAAATGTGATTTAAGTTTAAGCGTCTAATGATTTTTTTTCTTTTTCTTTCAGATTTAACAACTTCGGTCTTTGGCAATTTTAACCATAGAAAGATTAACAATCGAACAACCTGTTAAAGTTATTACGAAGCCTATTACGTAAATGGACGTTCAAACAGAAACGCATTTCAGGCACTTCTCGATTGTTTTAGTCAACATAATCAACCAACCGAGAGTGCATTTGGGAAAATTGTTCGTAAGTTCAAACAAACGAGGTCGGTGGCAGATAAAAAAATGCCATTGCGTGTTCGCTTACGCCGTTTAGCTGAAAACATTGCTGTAGTGTGCGAGAATGTGGCCAAAGATCCATACATCTCTATTTTTCATCGCGCGCAGGATTTGTACCTCTCCATAACGACGTTACATCGAATTTTGACAAAAGATTTGTTTGTCTCTACACGCTTACAAAATTCAATTGACACAAGAACTGAAGACTGTTGACCATTCAAAGCGCCGTACATTAGTCAATTGAGTGCACGATCAAAGACAAGCCGATGATTATTTTTCGCAAAAAAATCATCTTTAGTGATGAAGCCTATTTTCATCTTGGTGGATTCGTTAATAAGCAGAATTGTCACATTTGGGCTAATGAAAATCCCAGGAAGATTGTTCAAAAACCACTACATGTACAAAAGGTCACTGTTTGGTGTGCATTTTTTGCTAGCGGAATCATTCGGCAGTATTTCTTCAAAAATCATGCCGGGAATTCTGTTAGGGTGACAGGCGAGCGATACCGTGCCATGATAACCAACTTTTTATGGCGTGAATTGAATTCTATGAGTGTGGAAGATTTGTGGTTTCAACAGGTCGGCGCCACATCCCACACAGCCAATGCAACAATGGCTTTATTAAATGAGAAGTTCTCAGGTCGCATTATCTCTCGAAACAGCGAGGACAATTAGCCACTACCATATTGTGACTTGATGCCTTTAAATTTCTTCCTTTAGGGTCATCTCAAAAGTAAGGTCTATGCCAACAAGCCAACAACAATTCAACAGCTGAAGGATGAGATAATAAAGCATATTGGTGAGATCGAGGAGCGACTATGCAGAGACGTTATCAAAAATTTTGACTATCGAGTGGAGGTGTGCCGCCGAAGCCTTGGCGGATATTTAGTCGATATTATTTTTCACCCATAATTGCCATGACTCAACTAACATGATCCAATAGTCAAATCAATAGATTTTCGCCAATGACACTGTTTTATTTACTGCTAACATCGATCGATCTTAATGGAACACCCTTTATATATATATATATATATATATATATATATATATATATATATATATATATATATATATATATATATATACATATATATATATTTTAGCTAGAAACCATTTTGCGATGACTTCGACACTTAAAATAAACTGGATTTAACACCCTCATAATGGTAATAATTACGACAAATTAAAGAATCATTAAGTCCACTCTTACAATTGTTCCAGAAAAGCTTTAAATTTCTTTCGGCCTTTTTTTTCATTAAGATATTAATCTTTATCTTTTAAGAATATGGGAGAAGACAACCTCTTTCTTGTTAGCAGATAGAGGAATAAGGATGTCATGTAACTAAATCTCTATATGATTTTAAATTATGTCCTTACGGAAAAAAACTATTAATTTCTCTTTACAAAGATAATTCAAGGGCTAATTTTATTAGATAACATATTTCTAACATTCTAACAAGAAATTTATGCAGAGAATCCATCAATAGAAGAGATACATTGGTTTCGCTTTTTGTTATTAGTATCTCTGAGCAGGAACTACGAAAATCTTGTAACCTTCATATTGCGGCAAAGTAACATTTATATGTTCAACTTGGTAAAATAATAATACTTCTAACGATTAAAAGATAATTTTTTAATAAATTTCAAGGGAAAAACGTAATTGGGATTCATCAAATGCTGGAAACATTTTTTTATGTAGAATTAACTGACTAATATGTAGTCACGAGTTAGGATTTGACTTGGAGTTTTTGCAGCCTAAAATTATAGTAACTAAAAGGATACAGTATGCCATTACGGAGAGCAATTGTTTTGTTTCTAGAAGTCAAATGATGTTGGGGAAAGTTAAGAACCATTGTTTGCTCAATTATGAAAAATACACACAGGAACACAGGCATGTAATTTAAATTTTAAAGAAAAGCGATGACTACAAGCCCACTAATATAATACAGTACATTTACATATACATTATTTATTAAAGTTCAAAATAAATATATATAAGATTAAGTCTATGAGAAACTTAGTGGCTTATCCTCGCTGCATTCTACCTAAGTTTTTCCAATGATATGCGGAATAAATTGGAGATAGGCTGAGTATAAAGTATGCTTGAATACGACTATGATCAGTAACATCAACTTCAAGAAAAAGTTGATATTCATGAGAAACTACAAGCTTGCAATGATGCCGACTAACATATGTTCTTTGAGTTCACTGCAGAGCAGGAATTTCTCCTGTAGGAGTTCAAATAGTGTAAAATGGCTAAAAATTTGACTCTCCTAATAATCTTGGAAAGAATCTTCGGGACATAATCGCCACTCGACCAATATCGCTTTATGTTTGGTTGAGGTTTAAGATAAATGGAGGCCACCCATTAATACACATAATTAATCCTTCTACAAATTTAGCCCTGCATAATATAACACAGCAATCAATAACATAGCTAGTATAATATAGCATATCATAGGATAGTCTAGCCTAGCCTAAAATAGCATATTATAGCCTCATACTTTAGTATAGCATAGTAAAGAATTGCCTAGCCTAGCATAGCGTTGTATTGTCTAGCTTAGCATAGCCTAGTAAAGCCTAGCCTAAACTGGATTAGTATAGCATAGAATAGTATGTATAACCTACCATTTTTTAGCCTAGTAAAGCCAAGCCTAGCTAAACATTGGAGAGCCTAACCTAAAATAGAATAGCCTTGCTGTGCCGAGCCTAATCTAGACTAACTAAGTATAATATAGCTAGCCAAATATAACATAGCATACTTTATCCTAAATTAGCTTAGTATAGCCTAGCGTATTGTATCTTAGTGTAACCTAGACTAGCTTAGTAGATCCTAGTTTAACCTAGCATATTATAGTTTACTCTAGCTTAGTCTAGCCTAGTATAGCCTTGACTAGCGTAACATTGCCTATTGTAGCCTAATTACTATAGCTTAGCCTAGCCTAGCCTAAGGAGGTATGGCTTAGTTTTGCATGCCAGAGCCTAGCCTAGAGACGCCTATAGTAGCCACGCCTAGTAGGGCCAAACTAGAATAGGCTAATATAGCCTAGCCAATATATCCTTGCATAAGAGAGCCTATCCTAGCCTAGCATACTCTAGGCTTGCTTGGTATAGCTTATCGTAGCATATCCACACCTAACATAATATAGTCAACCATATCATAGTATAGCCTTCAAAAGAATAACCTTCCATAGCTTAGCGTATTATAGCCTTGGTTAGCTGGCCTATTTTAGCCTAACATAGTATTAACTAGCATAGCAGTAAAGCCTTATCAAGCCTATTATCATTTATCCTACCCTAGCATAGCATAGTATATCCCTGTGTAGCCTAGTATAGCTTAGCATAGCTTAGCCTGGCCTAGCATAGAATAACCTAGCTTAGCCTTAACTATCCTAGACAAGTATAATCTATACTATTCTATTATACCCTAGTCAAGCATAACTTAGTAGTTTCTAGCCTAACATACTATATATTTTCCTAGCATAGCCTTTTATAGCCAAAATTAGCATAGTATATCTTTCCACTGTAAATTATATCTTAGCAAAGCTAAGCATAAGATAGCCCTGCCTAAAATAGCTTAGCATAGTATAGCCTATTCTAGGATTGCCTAGCAAAGTATAGCATATTATAGCCTAGTCTAGTCTAGTCTAGTCTAGTATCGGTCGAATAGATATGATATTATTGCCAAAACAAAATATCTCCCAGGCTAACTTTAGGAGGCCTTTGACAATTATATCGTTCGAAAGAGAATGTAAAACAACATAGGTTTTTCAAATTTCGTTAGAATAGGCCAAATAGTTATGATGTTATTAAAAAAACAAAATAATTCCTGGATAAACTTGATTGGTGTTAGTGTAGGTATTGCAGGTGTTTGTGGTATAGTTGATGGTGCTGTAGTTGGGGAGGCTGTATTTGGTGTTGTAGGTGGTGGTGGTCGTGTACATAAGAACATAAGAACATAAGAAAAGAAGGAGACTGCAAAAGACCATTCATGGCCTACACTTGGCAGCTCCTGTTCCATTCACCAGAGAAAAGTCATCAACATTGTTACCCTTTACAGGAGTTCCTCAGATCTAATCTACAATATACATAAAATGTATCTAGAGGATTATGTCCATTCATGCAACCGCAAAATATAATCTCCCTACTCCTTAGAAAAATATATACATATGTACATAAAAAAGTCAGTCCAATCTAGCAGCTTAACCCATATATTTATCTAATCTATTCTCAAAACTACCAAGAGAGGAGACTTCTATCACATGTCTAGTGAGCCTATTCCATTCATCTACCACACGATTTGTAAACCAATTCCTCCCAATCTCCTTCCTAAACCTATACTTATCAAGCTTAACCCCATTGCTACGTGTCCTGTCATGTTCACTAAGTATAAGAACCTTCCCTAGATTCCCTTTATTATATCCTTTTACCCATTTGAAGACTTTAATCAATTCCTATCTGACTCTTCTCCTTTTCAATGTATGTAGATTTAGTTTTCTGAGCCTTTTACCATAAGGTAAGTTCCTTAGCCCACCAATCATCTTTGTCATCCTTCTCTGCACACACTCAAGCAAATCAATATCCTTCCTATAATATGGTGACCAAAATTGTCCTGCATAGACTAGATGAGGCCTAACTAGCGCCAGATACAGTTTTAGAATGACTTCAGCACTCTTATTGCTTACACTCCTCCTAATGAATCCCAATATCCTATTAGCTTTATTCTTAGCATTTAGGCATTGCTTTCTAGGACGAAGGTCTGAACTTACCAAAATACCCAAGTCCCTCTCACAATCAGTCCTCCCTAAAATTCTCCCATTTAATTTATAACTATTCAATGGATTATTTCTACCTATACTAAGTACACTACATTTGTCTATGTTAAACTTCATTTGCCATTTCTCGGCCCAATCGGACAGAATGGTCAATTCCTCCTGCATTACAACAGCATCGAATCAGCCCTAATGGCCCTACCTAGCTTAGAATCATCAGCAAATTTACTCAGGTCACTACTTATACCTATGTCAAGATCATTAATATAAATTAAGAATAGCAAGGGACCCAAAACAGATCCTTGCGGAACTCCACTGCTAACACACTCCCACTCAGATTTAACTTCATCTATACTAACTCTCGTTGTGGTGTAGATGTTGGTGTTTTAGGTGGTGGTGTTGTACATAGGTGGTCGCGGTGCTGGTGGAGATGGGTGTGGTGTAGGTGATGTTAGTGTAGGTTGTGTAGGTATAGGTGTTGGTAGTTTAGGTAATGTGGATAGTGATGTAGGTAATGTTGGTGATATAGGTGGAGATGTTGTAGATGGTGGTGGTGTAAGTTTTGTAGATGGAGGTGCTGTAGGTAGTCTAGGCGTAGTGTGTGTAAGCTGGTGTGTAGGTGATGGTGATCTAGGTGGTGTTGGTAGTGGTAGTGTGCGCGTATGTGCTTGTAGGTGTAGGTTGTGTAGGTAATGATTCGAATGATAATTTAAAACAACATAAGGGTTCCAAATTTAGTTAAGATCGGCCGAATAGTTATTGAGTTATTGCCAAAAGAATAAAAAGCAAAACGGGGACCGACCGACTGACTGACCGAGATAGTTTGATGTAGTGTCGCACGCGACTAAAAATGTGTATATTTAATTGTCGTTTAAAGAAAGAGTACACCCCTAAAACAACTGCGAACTGAATCCGCTGCTTTAGAAGACAGCTTCATGGCTCAGCCATATTCTATGTAGTATAGCTCCAAATCTCTGCCATGGTCTTGTAAATCGGTGAAGTAAAATGCTTAAAAAATTATTCCTGTGCCACTGATGTGCATGAACTCGATCTTTAATCTTATTCCTAACATGACTCAATTGAGAATGATTCTATTGTGGGGAAAACGAGTATTTCTTTTCCATGGTGTCCTGGGCGAATAGTTCATGGAATGATTTTGATATTTCACTTTCTCTTTTTATTTATATGACAAACCTTTCTCATTTGGAGACATCATGCAAATGTAGTAGTTGTTAAAATATTTTTTATTGTTTCTTTACAAGTCATTGGCACACCAAAAGTCATCGACTTACTTTTCTTGCTCTACCCCTTGCGAAGATTTGAATTTTACCCATTGTAACATATGTGAGTGGCTCAAGTCTAGTGCTGATCGAAAATTTTGCATAAGAATTATAACCATAGCAGTTATAATAAGCTTAGGCGATGCAGAAGTTATCTTTTTTGTACACAAGTAACTGGCGCCTTTCTTAAATTACAAATATGAAGCTGAAATAAGCATGAACTAATTGTCATATTATTTGCTGGTCACGTGCTGAATACTATGTCAGCAGATATCGTGTTAGTAAATAGAGTAACATTCGAAAAGATAAAATAATTATCCTAAAACGCATGTCTGGCGTCATCAGAACTGTTTAACAGGTGGATAGTGTTGGTGCTTGATAAATGTTCCTAATGCCTGAAGAAACATTTTAAGATGAATTGTGATCCGAAAGGTCATTGGATCTATTTTTTTATTAATACGTTTAAAAGACTTCTCTTAATTTGGTGTATTAAGCCTGAATTGGCAGTGACATCCTCACTTTCGTATCTGTCTTTGTTATAAAGTGTCTAGAGGAAATAGGTCGCATACATTTCTATATAAACTCGAAATTATTTAGCCAGGAAATATCGTAAACGAAAATTAAATTGGTTGTCTCTAATGAGATCGCGCCATCCCAAGTGGGAATTACTTTCTCCTGACTTAGTGATTCGAAATAGATTCACTCTGTTAAAATAAATTATATTTAATGTAAGCGAGTTAACAATTGAATGAGACGAATACTTATTGATGAGATTTACTTACAATACAATATTTTTTTCTACTTAGAGTGATATTTTCATGGTTTCTAAAATGTTTTTAAATTTTCTTTCCTAATATATGTAGTTTTAGGTTTGCTTTAGATTCTTAGTATATAGTTCTTCCTATTACCTATGCAAGCAGATATTTCTCTTATGCCCACGTTTCTCATAAGAAAGTCACTCTTGTGACTTCAATTCGAACGAAATCCTGCCTTATCCCAACGACGATGTATATGACCTACCAATCTATTGGGTAGACATTTCAAACGCAACCAGCAAATCCTTAGAAACCACGATTATACTTGCATTTAAGTGACTACTAAGTACCCTCAATAAAAGGGAGGGTGCTTGGAACTAGTTCTTTCTAGGGCTTGTATAAGTTTAATGACAAAAACAGGTAAGATGGTAGTGAGCTATTAAAGATATTGTACTTAAGCAAGAATAATTTGAAGGCGATGTTACATCAGATAGATATAGTGTAGTTGAAGCAGTAAGCAATTGGGACAATAGAAACTCACCTTTTGTAAAAGATAAAGGGATGCCAAGGTTTAACAAGTTGAAAGAATCGAAGTGTGGAAGTCCCAAATTCATCGAGAAAAGATTTGATATAGTCGAAGAAGAATGTACTCAGGTCGTGGTTGGCGATCTGATAAGAATTGTGACCCAAAATAACGGAGAAAGAAGTGAAACGACTTTCAGATATTATTCACAAGAGCTCTGGTTGATGAGTTTGAGGCCAGTTAGTGTATATATATACAGAAGTTTATGGAAAGGCGCAGTGTTTTTACTTTAAGGTTTGAGGCACATTCGAATGATTATCCATTGTTACCTTATCAGTTTGTTCATCTGTGTTTCAAAAATTTGTCCGAGAGTCATTCCTTAATGATTTCGTTCACACATAGATTCATCTTAATTAAACTAAACGTTGCTTAGTAAAAGGATAGGTAGAGTTGAGTCGCACACTCTTAGAAATGAAATTATAGACAGCAGTGATACTTGTGAATGCCGATGGAAAGAAAACGGCACTCATTTGTTATAATGTATTTTTTTAGTTTTAAATATAAAGTTGCACTCAACAAGTGAGAGTATTCATATATCTTCTCTAAGTATTTACCTGTTTCATTTTCTTTACTTTTTGACAGAATAAATGACTATGAAAAATTTTAACACCTAATTTGTGGAAAAACATAGAGTGCTCCTTACATTCCACACCAGAAGGACAAACAAGGAGATTTCAACTTCCTCAATGTCAGCAAAAGGATCATAGAAATAGTCATCAGAGGCAGCTAGAAGAGAAAAGCTGATGGTCGATGATTTTGAATAGCGGATTGCGTCGCTGAAATCCGATGATCATCAAAAATTACCACAGAAAGGTGACACGTGCCATTACAATAGCATGCTTGCTTGCTTAAAATAAAAAACAAATAAGAGAAAACACCGATATTGACATCTTCCGAGCAGAAAAGTCTTCAAGGTATGTCATCCTTAATAAAGATTATCTATCAAAAATGAAGGCAATCCTACACGACTATTGCAAGTTTCGTAAAATAGAAAATCCTACGAGCAACTTAAAAGCCAAATTGAATAAGCTCCCCTGCAAACACAACAGTGAATATACCTCTCTAAAAATGCTATTGATTGAACGAGATTACAAACCAGGATACGCTTACGGAAATGTTAAGATTCACAAACCCGCTCCGACCCATCATCAGCCAGTCACCTAAGTTCACCTATCATCTAGCTAAAGTCTTCAACTCGCTCATTACCCTTTACGTCCAACCTGAATATAGCTTACGTTCAACGGAAGACTATCTAAGCACCTTCGAAATTTATAAACGAGCCAGGTCAATGTCTTCAATGGCGTCGACTCCTTGTTTACCAATGTTCACGTAGATGAAACCATCGAGCCTATTTGCCAGATAATATACCACACTCAGGATAATACCCTTTCTCCCGATCTCTGAAGAGATTCTTAGACAACTCATTAAGGCTAGTACCAAAGAGGCGGTTTCAACAGCCCGGAACTCCGCATGGATGTGCAAGTCTACGGACTAGCGATGGAATCTCCACTGAATGTTCTATTCGCCAACTTCTACATGGTAACAGTGGAGGATGCCATTTTAAAGAACAATTCTCCTTTGAAACTACTGATCTTCACCCGATATAATGATGACATATTCTTTAGTGCCGAAAACCTTAGCCTGGACCTTAGCCTTATTCAAACTTCTAAGGAAAATTCACCCCTCAACCTGACTCTTGAATGAGAAAAACAACTCCACGTTACCATTTCTCGGCGTCCTCGTCCATTCTCAAAAAACACATCTTACGATTGAAGCTTACGTCAAATCAACATATATGGACTTCTCTATGAGCGAATTGTCCGAATGTCATTACCGATACAAAAACTCCCTATTCAATGCCCTCAATAACAGAGCCTTCTCTCATTCTCTAAAATAGACAGCAGTTGATACAGAATTCCAAAGAGTAACTGAGCAGCTCGTCAACAACGGCTACCCACATACGTCAATCGATAATGACATAAAGCAGAAGATGGCCTCATACCCCAACCCAAGGCATAGGAATGAAAAACCAACTACAATAGAACTTTATTCCCAAGCATTTATGAACACAGAATATAAGGAGGGGGAAAAAGTCCTTAAATCCATTATACACCCGAATGTTATCCCTACCGATCAAATAAGCCAAATTAAATTACTAATTTATTTCAGACAAAAGAAACTCGCGCAATCGGTATAAAGAATAGCTGCCTTGCCGCGACGGGCCACTTGCAGGAGTGTAATCTCTTATACATATATAAATGCAAGGTCGTAACTGTGAACATCGCACTTCCTCGTACATTGAAATGACTTCTACAACCATGTCTCAGCGACAAAGAGCAGATCCCAAAGACGGAGCCATCAAAGGCCACAATGCAAAGCATCGGAAGACCCTTATCCGAGAAATGTTAAATAGAAATACATACAACTATCATTCTTCGAGAGAGTGATCCATGAAGATTGCGCATTGTCAAAGCCGTTAATAAGCAAAGACTACAAATATACCTTCAACTGCATCCAGAAACGAGTTAGCCCACTACGCGAAGTCTTAATACCAGCCACATTACATAATACCCAGCCTTCTGTTTACCTTGCTTCCTTTGCTGATCATTTACTTTCATATTAGCCTGTATTTCGACAATCTAAACAAACTTGATCTTTATTATTTTTTCAAATATGATTGGTCAAAACAAATATTCTTCTGTCAAGATCAGTTATTTTTTCTTTTTTGATCTAAACATTATTCCATCTTTATAATTTTATCACCTCTGATTAGTCCTAAAATATATTCTTATGTTAAGATAATAATGAATATATAAAACCCATTTTGATAAATTCTTTCATCGTTTGCCCAAAAGATAACCTTGGAAAAGGTTAGAAGACGTCTCAGATAATAAAGCTATGCCACTTGACAGCATTTTTCGCCATTTTTCGCTTTCTGGCAAGAAAGTCTTTGAAAAGGTTAAAAAGTTGCCATCAAGACACATAGTTATAATATATATTATTTATTTTCAGATTATTGATCCCTTTTGGGGTTGTTATTTTTGTCCAATTAATTCATACACTATTATTATTTAATTGTTTAGTCTTCAGCAAAACTTATTAGGTCTAGTATTGTATTACAGTTATTTGTATATTCTTGGTGGAAACATTTACAAAATCTTTATATAATATCTTTGTTGCCTCGTCGTCTATCGTCAGTAAAGTCACCATCGGCAATTTAAATAAATACGATATAATAAAAAGGAACAAAAATAATTATGGCAATTATGGATATAATTCAAGTAAACATTTATGTTATGTCTAAGTCATTTTTCTATCATTCGGAGTCCATGCGCATGATTGGAATATTGGTTAATTAATCTAAATTCACTAAAAATATATGCCATAATCAACTTTTCAGAAATAGCCTTTTTCAGTTGGTTTCAGCCGTTGAAATGTGTTTAATCAATATTTTTTTAAATTTTTATACCTAATATAGTTGTACCGGATTTAAGTGATTTGAATCTCTGCAATTAAATTCTTTTATTATTAATTCCTGGAACAATTATATGTTCTCAGTGGCTACTTTATAATCTCTACTCTAAAGTTGTGAATCCATAATTTGAACTAATTTTAATGACGAAACTCCATCCTCTGATTCAGGTTAGCTGATCTTTCCGCGAATAAAATAGCTTATATTGTATCTAGACAAAAAGGGTACCAAGAAATGAGAGAACAAGATGAGATCTGGTAATTTTATTTTCTCTCTCTAGCAAAAAAAGTATTATACCTAGTTTTGCTGCAACTGCTGAGGTACGCTGGAGTTCCAAATCATGCACTTGCAGCACGAAGTGTCGCGTCAGTCTGAGAATCTACAGCCGGCAATAAGAACCTTACTGTTGTTCATTATTCAGGGTTTCCTTTAAAGATCAGTGAGAGAACTTATAATTATGTAAATCTAGTTTTTGTTTGTGTAATAATGGCTTTCTTTTGTTTCAGTTTATTTTCACTCGTGTAATATTGACTTTCCTATATGAAAGATTGATTTTCATTTTTGTAATATTAATTGATTTTATGAAATATTAATTTCCATTCGTGTAATATATAATTTGGTTTATGTGACCTCTAATTTCCTTTGTGCAATAAGGAATTTCGTTCGTGAACATTCGACATGCAGTTAATATGCATTCAAAGGGGCATTTTCCTTTGTGCATAGCTCCAAATACCAGTTTTCATTAGTTTCAGTTATCTTGGGTGGCAGATTTTCACGGTAACATTTGTCTGAGTGGCAGATGTCCAGTGGTAGTCCTCTACGTATTTATAATATTTTCGTGTAAAAATGTTGTCTTTATTTGAATATTAAATTGAAAAAATATATATGGACCTCAACTTCCTTTTAATAATCATTTTATTATAAAATTATATTTAATTGCATAATAAATCTCTTTGTTAACTAAGATTGAATTTGCTCAAATTTTATTAACGATCAGGGCTAATAAAACGCTGAGATCCTCCTTCAGGTGCTGGGGCACGGAGAGCAAACTGTAGGTCTTGGAGCCCGGAGGGCAAACAAACCTCCAGATCTCACCATGTATCACCTTGCAAGGGCGTTTTTTTAAAATAAAAAGAAAAAAAATGGTAGGAAGAAGATACATATGTTAGAACTCACGGCCGAAACCAGAGCCAAGAAGGAGAGATGAAACTTCGGACAAGGATGATTGGAAGAATGCTGGTCGACGACTAACTTGCAATATAAACTGTTGGCTAGGAAGATAAATGATAATGGGCTTGTAAAAAATTGTTCGAATGAAAGGTCAAATGGAAATATTTAGAGGGAGATAAAGTCCAGGTAGCTTCAATATTATTCCAAACTTCTGGGAGCATTGTTACCGGTAGGGGGCGATTCCCTGCAAATTCCTAAATTTAACATTCTACACCGGTCGTTTCCTCTCAGGTTGTTATATTATAAATTCTAGGGAAAAACAAATAAAATTCAGTGTCAGATAAAGTGTACAACATGAAGGGGATGGGACATAATTTGAGGCAAGGTTATTAAGTCGGAAAATGTTTTTATTTGTATTAATCAAAAAAAGTTTCGAAACAATGTTGTTGCACACACAAAGGTGCAAACACTTCTGCGTGAAAGAAGCTCGAGTATTTTTAATCGAAAGATATTATTTCTAAAATAGAAATGATAAATATTTTACGTTGAATTAACTGGCAAAAGTAATTGGAGTATGTAGTATGATAGGTTAATATTGGGCTCACCACCGTACCATGTCCATGAAAATTCGTAAAGCTGTATCAAATATGATCAGAAATCTCGTTGGTCAATGAGGCCACAGGATAAGCTGTTCAGTGCATGGCGATGTAAATTACTGAAGTTCGAAATGGGCATGGTATCAGGTTCCAAATTTAAGAGAGATTCTATTCTTTGCGGAAATTTAACATCACTCAATGAACGCTGTCACGTGTCTACGTAGAATACGTAATGGAATGCAATACCCGCAAACGTAGGCATCGTAGTGGTAGACCACGGGTGCCTAATCTTCTTGATAGATGGTAAGAGTTAGTAATGGTAACCGACAAGCAACACTGACTTAAATACCATTGTTATTTAGTTCAGGAAGTACCAGGTCACTAGTACTTCCATGGGATATGTAACCAGAATACTCAACAAAGTGGCACTGTTAAAAACATCACACCGAACTCAGCACCACTTTCTTGCTCGTGACGTTGCTGATTGGGCTCAAGTGGAATGGCGACATGTTGGCATGGCCCGATAAGTAGCAGTTTCAGTTGTTTCGGCTAATATTAGGTTTCTCATCTTGCGCAAATCTCATTAGGCCAAGGAACTTAGTTTTTGAGACAAGTGTGTGCAAGTTGGTGGTGGATCCAAACTGTTATGGGGTGTACACACTGGTGTGTGTTGGGGCCGCTGCTTTGCATAAACACGAAATCGTCGTGTTAATAATACTTTGCACTTTTTAGTCTTATTCTCCCCTTTTCCTGGACCTTATGTGACGCGAAAACAATAGAACACTCAATAATGTTAATGCTCTGTATCATTGGGTACAAAGTGCACAAAATTGGTTTGAGTAGTTCCTAAGAATGACGTAGCCACCACGTTTAGCCGAAATAAAGTATTTATGACACATGGGGGCCAGCGCAGTTCGCACCAATGGTCTGAAAGCTACAAACATCAGGATATGGGGCTAGGTATTGAGAATTTATCAAACAATATTTCTATAGAGGTCTTCCGTTCATTTGTCCAATGAATGCAGGGCAAAAGGTAAACATACAGGATGCTCTGTGCCTATTCAATGATTTAGGCACTTCAGTGTCAAAAAATTATATAAAGAGTAAAAATGCTTATAACTGATATACAATGTACTCACATTTCTCTATTTAATCTAATCTTTTTTCTCATTTCTTTCCATTTGAATTCCTTAGAGCTATGAAAAATACAACCAACAAACTCTTGCAAAGAGCTAAGACTCTTTGGCGTGTTGAAACCTATTACACCATAAGATTTGAAAAAAAATATTCGAGACGTTTGGCTAAATTTGCAGCAAAATATATAATATTTAACTTTAAATTTTCAATCAACTTCCTTATTTAATTTCGAACTTAATATAATTCATCTTTTGTTCCGATTCTACATATCTTTGCGTAACCCATCAGTTTGGTACACGAGACAAAATATATTTATAGTTTGTATTGGGTAGGGATTATTTTGACAAAAAGCATTCTTTCTTGTGTTAAAAATCTTTGAGGGGGAAATAATTCCTTCGCTCATTTGAAATTAAACTTAAAAAAACCAATAAATTTTGGAACTATTGACTTCGCCATTTAATCAATATTTAGTCATTTTTTTGTGCCTGGGTTTAATTTTTATTATTGTGAATATTTGATTATATGAGAGTGCAAAGGAGTGTGATTGAAATTCCGGTATGCGAGATTTTTTCAAATTTACCCATGTTGTTTAAGACTCAGGAGCAGCACTACACAGGAGGAAAATAAAATTTTCTGAAAGAGACGTTACACATAGGTTAACCCATCGTTCATCATAAGGTCAAAGCTCTTATCTCTAATGTTGTCCTTTATCCCTCTTACCGGAGCTTGGTTTTACCGCTAAAAACTTGAATAGTACTTAACTTCCTCTTTTTCATTTTTTTATCCTATCTTTTCACTATTTTACCTTTTACGGTGTTCTCTCAGAGTGAATGAGGAATAATAGCAGATACCATAGAGTCAGACTCATATATTTCAAATTTGTATGGCCTCAATATTGTGAAAATTAAGACCTGTTGAATTACATGTAAAATTATCTTTCCTTAGGTTACGTGGATGAGAAGGAAGAATCTTCACATAATATCTGCTGGTATTCTCACATATTCGCCAGACAACAGATACAAAGTAAGCATTTTGATCGTTGCATTTTTAGAGATAAAGAGTCTCGATCATCAAAGAAGATAAAATTTGCCTCTTTTATTTAATCTTAAATTAATTCATTACCCGTATTATGGAGTTAATTTTTTTTTCAATATTTGAGATATATAAACTAATTTCTAGCATTTCGGATTCTATATATTCTCTCTTTCTTTCTGTTGCTTCTTTCAATGCTTCTTTCTAAATTTTTATATAATTCTCAAATAAAATGAGACTAGGAGACTCAAACCTGGAATAAAACCGTAAAATTACTAATACAGTATATATGGATTACTGCCAATCTTTCTAGTTTTTATCTAGAAACGATCAGGTATAGGATACATTGATCTTGTTTGTCTTAATTCTTGTGGAGCCAATCTAACAGATGCCGCGCATAATGAAATAGATGAAATAAAATATGATTTCAGCCGTGAAATTCAGAATTAAAGTAGCTATTGATATTGAGAATTGGCATACATGCAAGGATATAGTACACTAGGATTTGCTAGACTAATTAAGAAAATTATTACTGTTTCTTTCTCAAATGAAATAAAACTACCAAAGGTGTTTTCGTGGTTTAAAATCTTTTCAATACTTGAACCCACCACTACCTCACTCTTTCTTCTCTATTCTATTTCTATTGTCCGCTACAGACTTTCGCTTAACTCTAATTATATTTAAGCTAAGTTTATTCGAATTGTGACTTTTAAGAATACTAATCTTCTGTTACACAAAGCGTTGTGCATATATTTTCATGAAACCATGATAATGAACTTTGTTTCTAAAGAGTGGAAAAGAAACTACACATAACCAATATTACCTATCATGCCATTTCCTTTTATTTAATAAATGTAGATATAGCAAATGGCCAAAGTCTTTGACTAAAACTTGTAACTTACCTCTGTATAATTTTGTGCCTCGTACTCCAGCTTCAATATAAAATTGAATAAAGCCTCATTATGGATAAATTATATAAAAAACTTATTTACTCAATTTTATATTACTACAAACTACTTAAGCTAATATTCCTATACTACAAAAAATCAAAAGATTCTATTTGTCCTCAAACGCTGAATCACCTTGATCATAATTTTAAATATTTATTGATGATCAAATGAAAAATTGATTAATTTAAAGTATTTCCTCCTATATCTTTATCATTTAATATAATCTCATGATTTATGGAACTCATTTAATAAGTTATACACTGCTTCAGAAAGAAATAGGATTATGATTACGGCTTCTAATTTACTTCCAGCAGATCGTTAATTAAATCATCATTGATAACAAAACACTATAAGCAGATAGTTTTATTGAGCTGGAGTATCTATCCCCAAAATATAAACGAAAATCTAATTATTTTTCTACACGAGACCGTGCAGAGCGGTTATTTAGGGGATGAAGCTCGGCCAACTGATGATGCGTGGATGTGAGATTTCCCTTGGCTATATCCCTGGGCTCAAGGACCCTAAATATATCCTAAATTTGTAAATCTATCGCAATGTTTTTGGCAAAGAACAGGATAATCTGGCTGGGTGTAAAAAGAAACCGGTTGGTGCCGCTAACACTTTAATATAATTCAAGTCTTCTAGATTGCAAAAGTTTGAAGTAGACGCCGTTACTGGTTTAATTAATTTATCACTTGTAATCGGATCTTACCGTAGGTATAAAAGAATATGAGATAACGAAGGAAAAAACTTGCATTAAAGGGTATTGATTGGTAGGAAAAATTTATATGACAGATAAAGGAAGCTCTTTTTATGCATATCTTCATTTGAAGATACTCCTCTGTGGATTATCCTGCTTTTTTTTTATTCTTAAGAAGGACGAACCTTACAGAACTAATATTCCCAAATGAAGGTTTCTATGTCCTAAACTTTCCTTCCGCTAATTTTGAAGCTTAACTTAGAACAGAATTAATGTTACGGTAAATTTTCTTCGCTCTTTAATGATTTTCAGGGCAAGGTCAAATGAGAAGTATTACAAAGAAAAATATAATCAGAGAATTTGATACCGTTAACAAAAATAATTCTACTTTATTATGGTGCTCTTCCAGGAAAAGTGCCTTTACAGATCACTTGTTTACCAAGTAAGGAGAGGCCTGTGAGATTGGGCAATAAGGATTTGCTACAGGAATAGAGTGAAAAAATATTAGGAAAGAATTCCAATGAACCTTTAACTGAACACTAAGAAGAACCCTGCTTTGCAAAGTTATTCCTTTCATGAGAACTTTCCTAATCTTATCTTCAATATATAATTTATTTTTCAAATTATGTTTCTAAATAGAATAAGGTGCCTATATCAAATCTTTTATCCTTTTGGGGCGTTTCTTCTTGTGTTATGCTCGTTTCTTTTTCCAAAAATGTATTATTTTATTACTAACCATCATCATAAGATATAGTCACCTCCCATTCTTTGAGTTACCTTCAGTTTCAGATTGTTGATTTTCTTCTCATTTCAGCTCTAAATTAATTATCTCAGACTAGGTATATTAGAGTATTAGACCACTTGAAATTATAAGCAGAAATTTAAGATGTCCTATTGATGTTTTCTAGGTCAGATACGTGTAGCGCCCCGTTCAACTCAGCTAAGTATCTTACCAGACCCCTTTAGCTATAATGCATAGAATAAGTCACGTACACTTTAAAAAATACTATAGGCTAAGTATGAAGAACAAGAAAATCCTAAATTTTGATGTAACCACCATCTATACTATAGTTTCCCTCAAGGATGTGATAGACGCCGACAAGGAAGTCAAGACAGACATCTCAGATATCTTGAACATCCCTCTTAATAAGGTAGTAAAGTTAGTGAATTTCTACGATAGGTTTAACACTACTTTTATGAGCCACAAGTATGAGCAGGTATATCGAATGGTAATGGGATCTTCCCATCACGTTGTATCTTAATGCCTGTGCATAGAAAAGCTGGAGGCGGGGCGGGTAAGTGAAGCATTGGAATTACACAGTAAGTTGCTCAGTTATGTTGAAGATAAACTAGTGATCGTTTTCCAACACCTCAAGCATCAGAGGCTACTACGGAGGATCAAAGAAGTCAAAGTGATCATCAATTTCACGGCATAAGAACTAGGAGTCACGTTATGTTCCCATCTTAATAAATCAATATCCAAAGCTGAATAGGATCGAGGAATAATGACTTTGTCCACTACATGACGGCTCAGGACCATCTTACTAAAGTTAGTATCGTCATACTGTTCTTCCTGAGTACGCAGATAATGAGATTCCAAGAGTTCTTCAACCAGGAGAAGAAGTACATGGAGTAAAACCTCAAAAGAAGTGCTTCATGTGTGGCATTCATCAGAAAGACAGGAACACAGCTATCAGCATTCGCCAATGCACAGTATCATAAGCTAGACCAAACAAGAACTTCCTCTTATTCCCCACTAGCTTTTTTGCTGCTGAAGGAGACAGAAGGATGGCTAAATTGAACAATGTCACACTTACTGCAGGGCCAAAAGTTAGCTTCACATGCCACTCCACCCACATCAGTAAAATAATAGCTGCGTGATATATAATGTGCTATGTGGTGAGTGTCCTCTTGCCTTCTTCGAGGAGATTTAGTCTGCCGTGGAAACTATAATGAACAAGCAAAGATATCATGTTCACTTTAGAGTAGCAGCTAGATGCAAACTACACTATACTCTGGGCATCAGCAACTGTGGATACACTTGCAACTAGCTGAACGAGGAAACAGGAAGTGTAAGCGGCCTTTTAACCACGACAAACCCCTAAACTCTAACTCATGTATATATAAAATATTTCAAAAAATAGCCACTGATCTAGTCCCACTCCAATTAATCTTCTCTTTTCCTACTTTACCATGAATAAGTACTCTGGGTATACTACATCTATCTGATCTTTAGTTTGAAATGGAGCAGTCAATGGCCGGTTAAAATTTAGGAGTTTATGTCGTATCTAAAATTTATTTAAATCCGCCTTTTCAAATCAAGTTTGCACAAGGAATCACTTGCAGAAGAATGCGAAAGCAAAGAGAGAAAAAAATTAGTATGGATCGTCCTTCGAGAGAACTCTAAGGCTTTCGACAATGTATAGCAACCTAGTATTCAATTAAAGATATAAAACCTATGATAAACTTCAAGATAGAAAGTATATTATGTAAATATTTAATGGAGAGATAGGCTTATAGACGAATCGGACCTACCAAGGGAAGCTATTAGGTTCAAGGTTTCTAGCGGAATCTTCAAGAGGGTTGTTTGTGCTCATCTCTTTATTCAATCTACACTGCAGATATACTGCTACCCTCGATGTGATGACTGCCTTAACATTTATTTCGCAACGATATTAGCCAGCTATTTGCGATGAAAGCTAGAATAACAGCGAAATATGAAGCAAAATGGAAAATTAAAATAAACCGCGAGAAATTTAACATTGTACTTATTTACAGTAAGAAGACTTGTCAAATGGATATGTAGAAGAAGAGAGATTGAGGTATGAAAATGAGTTTAAGGTGCTTTAATTTATCATCACAAAATCTACTTACAAAAAACACGTGACTGAAAGAGTAATTTGGGGGAATATAGAACTATTATTACCATAAGAGTTGAGAAACCTCAACTTGAAAAAAAGAGGAAGATCTATCCGGCTACAATACAATCCGAAATAATATATTCAACAATAACAATGTACAGGATCTCGAACAGTAACCTAGTGAGACTACGACGAGTACAGAACTTAGCTATATACATGTAACAAATACCAGAAGAAGCCAGATAAAAATAAATGGAGACCTATATTGGAAGGCAAAGATAAAGCAATTTCAACACAATAATTGCAAAGAGAGCCAGTAAAGTCATATTAAAGATACAAGACGAAATAGTCATGATTTAACCAACCAGATAACAAATAGGGTATGGTGAAGATCACACCAGCTATTCAAAAGCTTACCAAGGGTAGAAGAAAGATAAGAAGAAGAACAAGAGGAAATCTACAGATGAGGAACGATAAGTTTTCTACTACCTTAATGATTATGTAGTAAACCGAAGTAATGCAAGGTAAAAAGATAGGGTCAAGGGTTAATAGAATAAAAAAAGAAACGAATAGTTAAAAAAGATAGAAACCTACACCTTTATTAGTAAGAATAATTACTAATAACGCCTAATATAAACAAACAACTATACTAACAAAGAGACAAGGTTATACATACAGCATCATAAAAAAGTTACATGATTCTCCCGCAAATCGTCCTTTCAACTTGAACATGCTACTTCAATGTAACTACATACTTACAATGGACAGAGATAAATTAGACTGATCTCCAGGGCAAAATGCATCTCTGGTAGCTTTCATATAACGCTTTGATATGACTGCTTTCCAATGCAATCTTAAGTTAGTATTGTGGTAGCGTTCGTTGTCCGATTTCCTGTTTTTTGTTATTTCGTTAAGATTTTGTAATTTTTTACAGAAAGTGGAATAAATAAAACTTATTTCTAATGTGTGCTAAGAAACAACTTGAGAGTGACTGTCGAGGTGCTATTGTTGCTCCTAATTAATGTTTTAAATCTCAGAGACAAATAGGTAATGAATTAAATGTAGCTCAAAGTACTTTTAATTTATGGGTTTCATGTGCTAAATAAATGTTAGCCTATCTACACCAGTACCTAAAAAACGATCTTGCAGCCCAACAAAAACAAATTTGCAAAGACATGATTGCAGTGAATGTAGTAAATCTCAGATGCAGAAAGCTAATGAATTAAACATCGCCCAAAGTAATGTTAATTTATGGGTTAAGGTGCTAAAAAAAGGTATCCTATCTACGCTAGTACCTAAAGAACGATCTCTCAGACCGACAAAAAAAAAAAGCTTATAAAACGTTTAGTAGTGAATAATCCAACAAAAACTGCGAAAGAACTCAAATTTAGTCTGAATAATTTATTATCTGATTTTCTGAACGACCTATCCAGGAGCGGCTACAAAAAGAACTCGGATTACCATCTCGCCATGCTTCAAAGAAATCATTCATTTATGAATAAGTGCATTACAAACCTGTCACATTTTGTAAAAAATATATTCATGGACTGTTGCGGAGTGGAAAAAAAAGTTTTTTTCAGCGATAAATTAGCATTATTAACATTCAGAAGCTGTCTTAAAAAGGTTCTTCGGTCCATTGGCTCAAATAGAAAATAAACCCTAAATACACCCGAAAGACAATGAAACACCCTTTAAGTGTGATGATTTGGGTCTGTTTCAGTTTCCAAGGGAGAGGAAGTATATACTTCCTTCCTAAGAACACAGCTATGAATGGCGCATGGTATTTAACAATTTTACAGGAGAAACTTCCAGTGGTAATGACAATCCATGAGACAAAAACATTCATTCATGATGTGGCACCATTTCACAAGGCAAAAATTCTCACAAAATGGTTTACTGACAATAGATTTAATATTTGGGATGGGCCTGGTAATAGCCCAGATCTCAATCCCATAGAAAATTTATGACTAATAATAAAAAATAATGTTAAAAGCCAAGACACTGGCTCCGGCAAACTTTTTAAAAGAGGCCATCATAAAGGTATGGTGCAATGATATATCAGTGGAAGTTTGTCAAAACTTGAGTAAATCCATGCCGAAGCGTCTACAATTCATCAAATCCAAAGGAAAGATGAGAAAATACTAATATGAGGTTAGTGAATATTAAACTAGTTTTTTATGTTAAATATAGAAATTTCGAGGGTGATCAGATACTTTTCGCGGGCACTGTACATCTTCAAATTTCTCCTTAAAAGAATCCTATTTGTTCCCGCCATATCTTAAATATTCAGCCCTAAATGCGAATTTTATTTCGTCATCATGTTAGACTACTGCGTCATTGCTTACAAGATAGTCGTAACCTTAGTATCTTCATCAGGAAGAAAAAAAAAATCAGTCAAAATCTTTGTGAGCACATTGTAAATGTAGAGAAATGGCTACATTAAGCATCCTGAAGGAGTATAGGTAAATTAAAGCTCCCCCCACTCATGAGGAGAAGCGTGGGAAAGGTAGCCGGCGAATAACCATAACTGCTTACCCTGTTTGATCTCTCCGCCGCTGTGGGCAGTTGAAGGGAACATCTGTTTTAAGGTGACCACATAATTTCCTTAAACGACGCTCTAACGATCCAATTACCTACGAGACCCATAAACCCTTGGTTATGGAAAAAAAAGCAGTGCGAGTCAAAAGGCACGCCAAGTAGCGGTGCGGTTGCGAGCCTCTAATTTGCGAGCTGACTTGGGCACCCCAGTGCCACCTCAGCAATTCTCGCTCTCCCCAGATGCTAACTCACCATTCGCGTCCCCCCCCCTTTGCCTCTGTGGCCTGGTCACTTCCCCCTTTTGATGGGGCGGCAATCCGCCTATAAATAAGCCCCGCAAAGAAAGAGAGAGGATTATTCGAAGTCGATACGCCAGAGGAAACATTAGTTCGTGAAGATCGATCTTTTAGCCAGACAAGAAGACTAGAAGTCGATACGCTAGAAGAAGGGTTAGTTCGTGAAGATCGATCCTTCCGCCATACAAGACTATTTCAGTGAGAAACAATAGGATCAGATTGAGAAAATCGATCCACCCCTTTCCGGGCCGTATTAACCTAAATAGTCAAGCTTTATATCGGTGCCATAGCGAAAAGTCCTTTACAGACTGCGAAGAAGTCTGACTGAAGAAAAGCAAAGCCGCTCACACTTGAGTGACTCACATCTCAAGCTCCGTAAGAGTGAGAAGAGAAGAACCCAGCCCCAACGAGCTCCCGTTCTTAAATTACGTCGAAGAATCAGCCCCCGTCACAGGCGGCAAGCTATCACTCCTCGACGAAAATACAACTATCGGCCACAACACTCCAAAGCGAGAGATAAGTCCTCTAGTGACATTCGGCAATATCTAATACCTCCTGGCATGTAAGTTAGAAAATACATTTATATTCATATTGCGATAGTAGAAGTTTAGTACGTTTCACGTTTTAAAGGGGGGTAGAAACCATTGTTCTTGAACCTAGGTCATATGTGCTTGTAGACGAGAATACGTTAATTCAATGTTTAACGCTAATCAAATAGAGTCGCGATAAAAATACTAATCGGCAATTGGTATATTTACGGGAAGCCTATTTGTTTATTTTTGTAAGTTGTATCCGTGCGAAAGATCTTAGATGCCAAAGATAGAATGTGTTAACTGTTGGTTTGTTATAGTTAAGTTTTCCATTTAAAATACATGTTTATTTTGGTAGATATCTGGTGTTTTCTCTTATCCTTGTGTTAAATAGCTCTTCCTTAAGAACAAAACTACTGAATTAGCACTCTTAGAACAAAGCCCACTTCATCATAGAAGTAACTCAAGCACCACAAAGCATACCGCTACAAAAAAGGGTGTCAAAGAGTATAGTGATCAAAACAGAGGGTTATTCTACGACAGTAGCTCTTCATAAGTGTGACCTTTGTAGAGAATTATCTTTGTACAGCATGTGTTACCTCTAAATTCAGTTCATTCCATAAAAGACAATTGAATTCTCGTATTTCATTTCATCCTTTCGATCGTTCCGGTCGCCCTCAAATGTTAACGGAACATGCAGCTCGAAAACTTGCTACCCCCTCCCCTCCTTTAAAAAACTCACTGAAACCTCTGCTGACGTTTAAATGGACATTTAAATGAACCGGCAACGTTCTGGGTACAAATCCTTTGGTCAGATGAAAAGAAAATATAATTTTGCGGTCTCAAAACATTCAGTAGGGTTTTAGACAAAAGCCCTACACTTAAATTCGGTGTTAGATCAATCTTGGCTCGGGGTTGTTTTTGGCCAACAGATTTTGGAAGAATGGAGGTAGTCAAAGGAAGAATAAACGGTGAAATGTATAGTGGAATTTTGGAAAGAAATTTGTTATCTAACGTTGGCTCTCTAAACTTGAAAACCAATATGGGCATTTCAACAAGACAATGACCCCAAGCATATAGCAAAGCAAACTAAGAATTGGCTGCACACAGGAACAAGTAATGTTTTGGAAGGACCAAATCAATCTCTTCACCTGAATCCCCTCGAAAATACTTAGAGGGAATTGAAACTCATGGGCCATAACCGAGATCCGCTTAATTTAGCTGATTTTAAGAAAATATGTTTGGAAGAATATGAACACAAGCACAAGTAGAAGATTGTAGGAGATACTAAAAGTGCCTGCAAGTTGTAACAAAAAAGGTTATGAAACCAAATACTAAACCATGTTCATATGAATATGTAGTAAACTATTGCGTTGCCAAATTTCCTGTTTTTCATATTTATCATTTTGTTTCAATGATCGTTACATTGTATTTATTACATAAAGTTCCACGACGTGTTGTTCACATTTTGATAATCTGCGTTAACTAAAATTATGTAAATTTGCATTTCTAACAGTGTGTTGTAAACTTTTTTGTATTGATATTTCTATATAAATATTGCGTTGCCCTCGTTCATAATGATGACTGGCAGTCTGCTACTCACATTTCCTCCACTACTATGCTTAAGCAATAGCCGGAAGTTCTTGCCTCAAAAATATCTGTGAGAAATACTGCTTTGAAAGAAGGATAAAAATAGGGCGAAATCTTCGTGGGTAAAAAATAAAGTTTCATTCAGTAATATTCTTCTTTAGAGCCAGCAGTGTATATATAGTCATCTCTTGTGTGTTTAGTTGCATGTTCATGAAATTGGATGCCGCCTACTCCTTGGTACATTGATATTTGGCACGAGTTCAATAAAATAATGCAGAGGTTGGTGGATCGTAATTTCCTATATGACACACCCCATTCTGAAGCTAAAGGAAAGTGTCGTATATCCTATCTATCATAATCTGATCTTCATTTACCGTTTATAATGCATTTTACAGTGTATATGATGGTAGATGTTGGTTTCGAAAAAACTAGTGAAGGCATACATGCATACGGTCAATGGAAATGGAAGAATTTCATGCTTGAATTGAGACTAGTGTTGAGCGATGTTTGGAAGACTCCACTCAATTTTCAAACTCACAAACAACGTATGGTCTCGAACAATCGAATCGGGGTTACAGTTGCAGCGAAGTTACCTTGGTACCAACATTCTAGTTTGGTTTGAACTCAAAATGTGTAAAGCATTCATTGGATCTACCCAGTAGCTTTCCATTGAATATGGGAAAGCACAACTAAAAGGAGAGGATATTTAATAGAGAAAACCCTAAAAACGAACCAGATGGCGAGAAAGAAGATATTGGACACATACACTAAAGGGATATGATAGGAATTCATTATAGCTTAGAGTAACTTCCTTAAATTTAACCATCCTAACTTCTAAGTTTAGTTTCTAACCAGAGGGCAGTAGGCAAGCCTATTTGGCCATATATTGGTAATGTAGGCTTTACTATTGTGGTCAAAGCAACTGGATTTGTATCATTACCTGACCTCTCAGCTTCTGTTCACAAGCTAACTTTCCAGGATTGGGGTTTAAACCTTATATAAAAGATTCTAGATTATTTATATGTGTGATAGGATATTAAAAGATTTAACCATCCTCACTTTTCATTCCACCAAGCCCATCCTATAAGTGTCTCAAGTATGGAGTCATATTACTATGCCCCTTTGAGATAATGAAAGCGGAATAAGCAAATCAAACTACTCGAACTGGAGCTTCGCATGGTCTTATATAGACAAGATTTGACCAGAGTGATTAATCTTTTCCAACTATTTTACTTCCAAGCCATATACACCGATACTGGAAATATTTTATTTAGTTTAAAATTATTTGATACTAACATTTGTTTGATAAATACGATTTAAGCTATTTCTGCCCCCTTCTCCTGTATTCACGTTGTAGTCTTATCGCTGTAAGTGAAATCCCGAGCTCCATATTTGTTGGTTAGAAAATCTTTGGTAAGCTTTCACGTACTAGGGAGTACTATATCCTATATAATTTATATGTGTACGGCTCTCCTAATTAAGCATTAGAACGGTAAGATTAATGTTTGCTCATTTGGTAGTTTAAATTGACAAAATGAAATCAAAGGAAGTCCACACCTGTGGGTTAGAACGGTTAAACGAAATAAATTTTAATCTTCGTATAATTTGTCATCTTAGGGTAAGTGGCTGCTAAGTAGTTGAATTTTTGTCAGAATATGCAACCACTCCGTACAACCTGACTGTTTGGTTGAGGAAGTTAACAACAATCAGGCCTTCTAATGATCGTTACAGTTGAATCGATCCAATATTTTTATTTCTTAAATGTTAATTATGAATTATTAAATAAACTAAGTGGTCTTTTTAACCAAATCATCACAAATGTTTGATTTTGATCTTCTTTAATGACTTCTAATAAAATCAAGCTGATCCAGAAATGGTTCAAGTATCTTAACGAGGGAAGTAAGGCTGATTTCTTTTGGTTTGGTGTGCAATTGCCTTCGGGAAACTTGTGTTTATTAAGAAAGCAATGCAGTTGCATTCTAGAAACCCAGTAATATTGTGTAAAAAATTAAATTTACCAATAAGCTAAAAGTAATAATATTTTAAACTGAGAATATTGTAATCTCTTAAAGCGGTTCAAATTCAATTTCAATCGTATTTGAGCGAAAGTAAACTCCTAATAGATTCGATTACACACATTACTTTAAGTTTCTAGTAAATTTTGTGTCTTAAGCCATCCAACAGGGACTATTTATTCAATTATTAGTTTTTTATTGAATTTTCAACTGAGAATGCCACGAGTTATTAAATCGGCAGGGTTTTTAAGTTTGTTCACTAATTTTAAGTAATCAGATTTTTTATAATTTTAAGTTATTCCCTATTGATTTTAAAAGCATGAAGAAAATATTTTTAAAAACTTACTTCTCTTTTAATTTCTAACATTTTTAATAAGCCAAGACAATAGGATTTGTGCCTCTAACATTATCACAATGGCCGTATAAGTATGAGAAAATGATTTGCGAAGCAGAAAGAATTTGTAAATCTAGAGCAACGCTCATAAATTCCAAAGAATGCAAACTTCTATAAATAGGAACAAGCTTTGATTTAGAGGTGAATAAGGTGAAAATAATTATTTGATGTAGTCAATATACTAAAAGTACATAGCAAATTTGTATCGCGTTAACAAAAATATTTAGCTTTGTCTTGCCATTGTGTTTGAAGACCTGACAAGAAATTTGTATGTCCTCCATTTCCCCAAATTGGATTGAAGTGATCTCCGCGATTTAAGGTTGAGCGAACTTACCTCCGACTTCAATGCCAAATTTTGATACCAGAGACTCTGGATTAAAAGCTATCTGCGTGTAGTTTAAGGCAATAATACTTTTTAAATTTGTTAGAATATATTATTTTTAGTTTTGATCACGTGGTCGAATGCTGGCGAAATTACTCAAGGATATTTTTCTCAATATCATAACTCTAACCTAACAAGTTTTCATTACGGCTTTTGTGTTCAATTCTTGTTCTCTGGTTCAAATAAATAACAACTTCATTTATAATCCCAAAGAAGAGACAGGTCAGCCCACCCAACATTCAGCTGCTGCAGGTGTAGGTGGCACACATTTGATCGAACATGTCGCCACCTTTTGTTTTATTATAAAACTTAATGTTCTCCGGGTTTTCATTTTTATTTAAAGTCATCTGCTTTTGCATCGACGAAATCGCGATAACATTGTTCGTGTGGATGGTCGTGTTCTGGTACGTAATACACTAGCGTCATGTGCTTGACGTACAAGAAGGCGTGCAATTGACGTTCTGGTCACTGTATCTTTGTCCGCATTTACTACTTCCTTATCATTCTTGTGTCATGCCACACTTATATATAAGGTCTTGTGTTAGTGACATATATGTAAAGCAATTTTCTGTTGTGACGTTGCGGTTTTTGTGCTAATTGGTTCATGTCCGTTCTTTCGGAAAAATATGGCCGAGCTGCAGTCTATTTTTGGGGCATGTTCCTTGTTTTCCTATGTAAGGAATACCTGTCAACTGGTAAATGCATTTGAAGTCATTTTCCAAGGCAACGTTTACTTCATATTTTGTTGGATTATTTGGAATATATATATAGTAAGAGAGCATTTACTTCTAAAAGCCAGAAACCCTTCATCTAGAGCAGGGGTTTCCAAACTACGGCTCACGGGCCAGATCCTTTCCGCGAGATCAGTTCATCCGGCCCGCCGCTGCACTGTGCCACAAATAAACATTTGAAAGCCATTCTCTTTATTGGATGCAGCCATTACAAAGTAAATATTGATGATATCTTAAAAGCTAAACGACAGTTTCACAAAACTCACTAACCTTTTTTGCAGCTTAGTTTGTGATACTCGGATATGTGCGCACTGGGTTTGATAATACTATCTTATTGCTAAAGACGCTTCTTTGATAACTTTTTGGTAAATAAATATGTTTGTTGTCTTTATCTTTTGTGTATTGGTAAATAAATATGTTGGTTGTCTTTGTTTTCTGTGTATTTATTGTATTGTATTGAACAAATGGTTATGCGGCCCGCGCTCGTCATTCTCTCAATTATCTGGCCCACTATGAAAAAGTTTAGGCGACCCCTAATCTGGAGTGAGTGTCTCGATGAGGTTGTAGTGTTCTTTCCGTATCCAAATCTTCTTCTATACACTCTTGATTTGAGAAAACTTATTCTACTCTATTCCCGCTTGCTCGCATTTTCTAATCCTAGGCACAGAAAGATTTCTGACATTGCTTCCCTGAATAATGGAGCCCACCAATTTCTTAGTGGACAATTAGTTAGCGCGCTTGTACAAACTAAACACCAAGGCTTATATCATTGACAAGTATCTCTGCTACTGTTGTCCATTCAACAGTGGATGTTTTTTTTTCTTGTATATGATGGCTTCAATAAAAATCTTGTGAATAGCCCCCTATACTATTTCCTATATGATATCATTTGAAAAATCTCAGTTGAAACACTCGTATGGGATGATGGCATTAATGGTAGTTGGGTAGGAAATGGCTTAAATAGTAGAATAATACTCCTTGATATTTATTTGTGTTGCTACGGAAACTTGCGGTTTTGTGTGAGACACTGTAAAGGCAAAACGAAGAACTAAGTTCACTCGGCCCCAAAACAAGAAAAGATAGGTCCACAGGAAGGTGCTTACGTATCTGCAAGGTTATAATAATAAAATGAATGATTATATTAAATATAATGTAAAAGTATCAAGTAAATACAGTGCACAAACAGGTGCATTAAATATACCACAGGTCTAAACCACCAACGACACACGTCGTTACAAAATAGGCGCCGCTACTCCGGACAATCAGTATAGGAACAGAATTTAGCCTCCCTGTCTTACGTCCTTTACAAGTTGCTGAGGGTGTCGACAACGAGAACCTGAGAATGGGGCGTAAGGTGAAATAAAATATTTCATACACCTGTCACGGTAGTATTGAAGCAATACACGGAAGGCTGTTGTTCTGGAAACCGGGAGAGTCGTACAAGAGAGACTAGTAAATTGTGAGCTTACACTCGGTGCAGCGGCAAATGCTGGCAAAGGTGTAGATATCGGCAGGACCTTGCTGTATGAACTCCTGATTGGCTCTATTTCTTAGAGTCCTGGAGTCCCTATTTATACCCGTCACCAATGAGCGCCTACGTGAAGAAATTCAGCAGGCTTTCAGTTCGTCGACCCGCGCTCCAGTCGCTATGATGTACACTATGTAATAAGTTAACAAACCGCGCTTCCCAGGAGTTACGACGTAGGTTACAAATGGGTTTTAAAACACGTGGTAGGTTATCCTTACAGACAAAAAGCCTGATTTACTTTCCACACTTGTAACAAGCTGGTCCTGAACTTCATGAGATCATGGTGGGACCCAGCGAGCAAGAAAAAAAGCAAAACCAGGACATAATGCAGCAGCAAGGTCATTAACCTTATCACTAGATTCCCTTAACGAATCAGAAGGACCAGCAGCAGATTATGAGTAAGAGCCAACAGAAAGGGTTGGAGGGTTAGGAGCAGAGGTAAAGAGGATGCAGTAGGAGTTAGACGTTTAGTTCTACCCGTCCGAACACTGATTTCCCTTTCTCTGCCTGCATCGGGGTGCTTTTTTATATCATAGTCAATATTTCTTGGCAAAAGAATGAAAACCGCAAGATACAAAACAGTAACGACGACAAAAAAGAAAGAAGATCAAGAGTAATAAAACCAATTCAGAGTCGTACCAATAAACAGAAGAAAACTTTCTCCCGAAATCTTTGACGGGAAAGAGTGCTTAAACTGCCTAGAGAAACGAGTCCTCGGGCCTCAAAATTCAAATGAAAGGCTAAACCTGAAAAGAATCTCAATAACAGACAGCTCTGTCTGCTCTTTACATTTATATAGGCTCTAAGAAAAATGAATGCAATTATACTTTATGCTCAGCTGACGTCTAATATCATGCGCAATAATTCAGGCGCATTTGTTTAGCAAAGCTCAAAAACTCTAAAATCTAAAGAATACAAACCATGAACCCTGTCTTATTACAAGCAAACCAAACAAGGAAAGAATTACTTAGAGGGAACTACATTAACGAAAACAAATTAAACATAATCAAGTAATTCAGGAATGTGCGACAAAAAATCTGGAGCAAGATGGGCGAAATGCTCGGAATAGAAATTTTAAGTAACTTTCCACCGAGAGATTCATTAAATTAATCAATAAAGTACAAGCCGATATTAAAAAAGTAGTAGAAATGTAATATAGGAAAACATCCAACCAATATAAATTGTATTAATATCACAGAAATTAGCAGAAGCAAAATGAAAATTTAGAAATGAACAACAAATGATCACTACAACAGGTGACATATTGGAAACTAAACCCCCAAATATATATATATATATATATATATATATATATATATATATATATATATATACATATATATACAAAAAGGCTAAGAAGCAAAAAGGTAAAATAAATGTTTGAATCCTATAAATTTAGAATATATAATTAAAAAGTGGAAAAATAGAAAACAATGCCTGCTAACGAAAAAGTCGCGCACTGTCACTCATTCTGGTTCTTGATCTTACAACCTTCTGAACTTTTAATAATTCCCGGACCAACCATAGAAGGAGCTTTTTCAATTATATCATTCGAAAGATAATGTAAAACAACATAAGGGTTACAAATTCAGTTAGAATCAGGCAAACAGTTATGATGTTAGAGCCAAAACAATATAATTCTCAGGTTACACTTGGAAAGACTTTGGCAATTATACCATTCAAAGAAGAATGTAAAACAACACAAGGCTTTCAAATTTCGTTGAAATCGGCGGAATACTTACAGTGTTATAACAAAATAAAAATAATTCACGGGCTAATCTTGGGAGGACTTTGGCAATTATATCATTATAAACAGGATTTAAAATGACATAAGGGTTTCAAATTTGCTTAGAATTTGCCGAATATTTAGGATGTTATTGGCAAAACAAAATAATTGCCGGGCTAAAATTGGAAGGACCCTTGTAAATATATTATTCGGAAGAGAATGTAAACCAACATAAGGGTTTCAAATTTCGTTAGAATCGGCTGAATAGTTAAAATGTTATTACAAAAACAAGGCAAAACAGGAACTGACCGACCGACCTAAATAGTGAGGTGCCCTCATTAGCACACAACTAAAAATTTGCAAGCAAAAGGACAGTTATTATGCAACCTTAAAATGAATTCATCTTTCTCTTCGGTACTTCTTTTACTAACTAGATTTTTCCCTTTATACAATCTCTTACCATATAGGATATCCTTATCGCAATCCTCTATATCACAAATCGTAGAGTTTTAGATCGGCGTCATAAAATTTGTGAATAAAGTGAAGAGATTGAAGAACCAAAGTAGAAGTCGGTCTCGCCAATCTCAAGACTTTCATCAAAATAAACCTCAGGAAAGGCTAAAACCTCATAGCAAAACAAGCAAAAATATTTATGTTATATAAATATTGGTTAAATAAAAAAGATTTACCAAACTTAAATTTCCATTTCCTCCTTATCGGAAAAGGATTATTCCCACGATATAATCCTTCGGTTTGGCTGCTTAGAGTAATTGACTTGCTGGTGGGCATAGAGAAACTGGTCCTCGTCTTATGATTTTTGATAAAATAGACTAAATATATGAGCTGAAAATTGTGTAGAGTAATAGAAAAATAAATGAAAACGTATGTAATGTAAGATTCGTTAAATGAGGTATTGACCCAACCAAACGAATCTCTTCGATAAAGAATTTATAAACCTTATTTATACATTTTACCCCAGAATATTTGACACTGGCCATAAAACTCATGACACAAGAGCTTCGGTTCGAATTAGACTCTAGTACCAAAAGTTCTTTCTATTCGCCTTGCAAAGAATTGAAAAGTCTAAGCTATTGGTGGAAGATATCGAGTATAATTCAATCTTTGTACTTTTAGGGTGCTTTAAACAGGTGCTAGCACTGAATGCAGATGTTAATCATGTTTGAGCTTTAAAAACTGTTGTTTGGGGCTAAAGATCCAAAATATATACTCGAAACTGAGTAACAACCTTTTGCTATTCTCTGCAATCTATTTACAGTTATGATAACAAATATCTATCTGAAACAAATTTAAATGATGTAAAACATTCATTAAAAGATATCGATAATTATCTTGATATTTAATAATTTACAACAACCTAAGACTGATAAAAAATTGATAAACCTGATTTTGAAAAGCAAATGTAATTAATAATAGTTCTTAAATCTAAAATGAAACCCACTTTAACAAGAAATTAAATATAATCACATGTTATAGATCACAACGGTATTTAGAAATCAATTAAATGGACAGATTTGCATTTACTTTATACCAGGGGTTGGACACCCGCGGCACTTTCTTCCCTCCGCTGCGGCTCCCTGTCGTAGAGGAACGACGCTGAGGCAGTATGTCAGTCATTTCGAACGGCTCTGCTATCGACCCTTAAATTAAAATGTATTTTACTTCAGTTCGTTAGTGTTTCAAATATATTTATTAAAATTTCAACCCCAGGTAGGCGAACCATGGAGAAATCTACGAAGAGAAAAGTATCTGAAGTAAACAGAACGCTCAATGCTACGTCGGTAGATTCCTTTGTTTTCACCATTCACGAGACTGGTTTTCCAGTATGCTTAATATGTGGAGAGAAATTGAAAAACAACACAGAGTCAAATGTCGCAAGACAATTTCAAATTAAGAACACATCTTTTGCCGAAAAATATAGGGATAGTGATAAGAAAACAAAGCCGTTTAGGAACTAAAGCGGAAGTTTGAACTGAACCAAAACAAATACGAAAAGTATATGAATTCTACAAATTCAACTACATATGCTAGTTTTCTTGTCGCTAAGGAAACAACCATGCACGGGAAGCCGTTCACAGATGGAGAATATTTAAGAACATCTATTCACGGACTTTAAAATCAAAGGTGAAATTGTGTTAAAAATCCGTGATATGTCTCTCTCTGCAGAGACTTTCTAAGACAAAACCATCAATTGGCAGACAGTAATTAAAAAACATTAATTCAGCTGTGGCATAATTAGTCACCTATGATGAGTCCAAAGACAAAGGTGATGTTAAACAAATAGCATTGTTCTGCCGATATATGAACTCTTCTGAACGACAGTAAGAAATATTCAAGTTGATAGCACTAAAGGGCCAAAGAACATATGTGAGGCTGTTCTAGATTATTTAAGAGCCAAAAAAATAAACACCACCTACTTGGTTTTAGTGGGTACTGTTGGGGCACTGATAATGACAGGAGGGCAGGAAGGCTTTGTGGCTTTACTGCAGAAGTCACAGGGTAGAACACTGCTGACATTTCACTGCATCCTGCACCCGGATGCATTGTGAGCTCAAACTTTTCCTACGGAATACACATAATAATAAATGAATGTTGTAGTTTAGATTACTAACAAAATGATATCAAAAAGTTCAAATCACCGTCAGTTTCGTTTGTTACTGGATGAGGTGGATAGTACGCATTTGGCTATTTTGCTACACGGTTTTCCTCTTGTCTGGAAGAGGTGAAAACTTTCTAGGCAGCATAGGGCTCATCTTTCTTGAGATGGAACGGTCAGAATGTCTTGACAAGCAACATTTCATGGGAGAAAAGGTAGGGCACCTAAACAGTCTGAACATAACTTTTTAGGAGGAAACAAGCACAGCTCTGCACAAGCTGGAGGAGTTTTGGGAATTTGAGCATGTCAGAGAATTACAGCAAGGTACTTTCTCTCTTTGAGAGAGTCCAAACAAGCTCTCAAAATGATCAGTTAAGAGTATCTGAAGATCGTAATCACCGCAATACAAATATGTTTTGGGAAATAACACAATCCTTTCCTCTCGTTGTCCTAACCGTCGATCCATTCCTACTTAATAGGAAATGGAAATGGAACTGGCAGACATAGATAACAAAGATAGGTGGGTGTTGAAGTTCCAGCGATTGACAATTGCTCACAATCACAAATGGAGTGAGATTGAAAGCCTTTCCAAACCGAAACAATTTAGTTTTGAAACATGGAATGCTATCTATTCTTGGTACTTATGCCAGTATGAAAGAATATTCAATCGGAGTACTGTCAATACTTGGAACTACATATGTATGTGGGGAGCTTTTCTCTACCATGAACTAAATAAAAACAAACTTTGTTCACGCCTAACAGACGACAGCTTGCAATTCGCGTGAAGATGAGGGTGACGGCCTACAGCCCTGATGTACAGACAAAGTCACATCAACCATTAACTATGTAAAGATGTAAAGTATACATTTTAATTAGCTATCATTTTACTAATATATATTTTATTATGGTTGACAGCTCATCACGATGACGGCACACAGAGATACACTGCAGTTTTGTTTTGCTGCATGTGGATCATTTAAGTTCTTCTTTTTATTTCGTGAATACGAGGAGGACTCAAACAGACACTAAATATTTTATTCGCAAGGAGTGTTGTTTACTCTGTAGCAGTTCTTTGATTTCAAAATGCAACAGACTATTGTTTTTTAGATATAGCATATAGGTAAAATTCAATTATGCAGTATTATCTGCATTTATATGGCAAAAATGATTTTGTAGCTTAGTGTTCTTTTGGTGTTGATGCCGACCCCCGCTTTATACTTAAAATCTTTTAGATTTAAATCGCTTTAACAAATGTTAACTAGGAAAAGAATTAAAGGTGAATTATTTGAGACTCGACGTTATCCGTTCGCCTTATGAGTTATCTGACTGAATATATATATATATATATATATATATATATATATATATATATATATATATATATATATATATATATATATATGAAAAACTCACAAAGTATCACGTGAGGGTAGCAAATGAATGCAATGTCCCGCAGGAAAAAATAAATCTCCATTTCTTTGAATCTGTTACCCTGTCCGTCTTCTCAGTTTTACTTTACTACCTGCTTCTTGTAATTCTTAATGTGAATCTTAACTTCCCCCTTCCTTCTTCCTCATTGGGGATTTCTTGTTTTTTAGGCGGTCTTTCATACTTTTCTTTGGTATATATACCTCTAATATAATATTATATCCTGTAGTTATCCTTGATAAGGAACTTAATAAAGTTCGAAAGTACTTGGAAACACCTTTTCATTTTTTCCTGCGGGACATTGCATTCATATATATATATATATATATATATATATATATATATATATATATATATATATATGCAACAAACTCCTAGGGAAAATTAATACGAGGATTCCAAGTACTTTCTAACTTCAAAGTTCGAAAGTACTTGGAATCCTCGTATTAAATTTACCTGGGGGCGTTGTTGCATTTATTGTTTACTCAGGCAATACTTTGTGAGTTTTCAACATATATATATATATATATATATATATATATATATATATATATATATATATATATATATATATATATATATATATATAAACAGTGAGGTGATACAATTATTTTTGAACAAGGGGACAGCGAAGTAATTAAGTCACCTGCTTTGAAACTGGAACTGAACCCAATTGCCAACCTCTGCAAGATCATTAGAGACAAAGTTTAACACAAACAGGCTTCAAATGTGATTGAATTTATGACGAAAATGGAGCAAAAATGGAACAAAATATCACCATAATTTTGCAAGAAACTTGTGAAGTAATACTACAGCTCATAATGGAGAGTAAATTAAATGTAGTTAGTTACAACTGCAGGGGTCTGCGAACAAATGAAATTGGTTTAAATAAGATAATAAATAATTTTGATATAGTTTTACTACAGGAGACATGGATATCAAAAACGAAATGTAAAGAGATTAATACACTTTTTTTAAATCATAGGGGTGTAGCAAACTCTCCAAATGATGATAGTAACTGTTTATTAGTAGGTAGGTAAAATAAAAAAGAAGGTGTAGCAATAATATGGAATTCAAAATTAAAACATTATATAAATGGATTAACTTTTGATTATGATTGGGTTGTTGGTATTAAAATAGTGCTTAACTGTCAAGTAATGTATATTTTTAATGTATACCTACCATGTGAGTCAGTAGAAAATGAGGAATCATATATAGATAGACTATATAAGTTAGGTACTTTTTTAGAAGAGTTAGATAGTACATGTTATTGTGTATATGGTGATTTCAATAGTAACATATTAGGTAATGACTCAGAGTTTTCTAAACACTTTAATTTTTTTTTTGTGAAGCCTATAAACTTAAATGCTCAAGCAGACTAAGCCTGCCGAGAGACACTTTCACATATGTCAGTGACGCATGGGGTTCAAAATCTTGGTTGGACTACTGCATTTCATCTGAGGATGGTCATAAATTAATTTCAGATATGTATGTATTATATGATTCTTTTGAGTCTGATCATCTTCCATTTGTGTCAAAATTGACTCTTAAATTAATACCTAAAGTCTCAACAAAAAATTCTTTTAAGAACTTAGCTAACTATAATAGGATATTTTGGGATGAGGTGCCACAAAGTAAAAAAGATGAATACACTGACATGAGTGGGGTGTTCCTCGAGAATGTGGAAATTCCAAGCGAGGCCTTTAGTTGTAAAAATTTAAACTGCAGAAATAATGAACATATTGAAAAAGTCACTTCTTTCTATAATAACATAATTTTTGCACTCTCTGAGACATCAAAAATTGTATTTGAGAGTGCATCAGATAAAAATAAGAAGTACAATCGGCCTGGTTGGAATGAACACTGTCAGGAATTGTATGAGAGATCCAGAGAGGCTTATGCTCTGTGGTTAGAAGTAAGCAAACCTAGGAGTGGTCCAATTTTCCATCTAAAAATTTTTACAAAAGCCAGATTTAAAGGGGCACTTAAATTTATTAAATTAAATAAAGAAAATCTAAAAATGGAATCCTTAACCCGCAAGCTCTTTAATATGAAAGTAGATAAAAGAGAATTTTGGAAAGAAATTAAAGTGCATAACAACCTGATGAAATTGAAGGTAATTCAGGAGCTAAAAATATTTGTAACATGTGGAAAACACACTATCGGGAACTGTTTAATTGTTTGCACGATAGTTCACTATCCTTAGACAACAATTATGCAGTCTCTGATAACTATAAAAAAGTTTCAGTATCATGCGAAGAGGTGGCAACCATTATAAGAAAACTTCATGTAAATAAAAGTTGTGGATTGGATGGAATTCAAGGTGAATTTATTAAATTTAGCAGTAAAAAAATTATTCCATTATTAGCTATGTGTCTACCTATTCTGTATGTATATAAATGATTTATCCATAAAATTAGGCAAAATTAAAGTAGGTTGTATAATAGGTAATGCAAAAACGAATCATTTTATTTATGCAGCTGACATTGCACTAATTGCACCATCTGCAAGTGGTCTAAATAAATTAATTAACGTTTGTAATGATTTTGGGATAAAAAATGATATCCAATTTAATTATTCTAAAAGTGCGGTGCTAGTTTTTAAGTCTAAATTTCTTAAATGTTGTAAATATGATAGTTTTAAGCTAGGTAATGATACAATTCCAATAGTGAGCAATATAAAGTATTTAAGGCATATAATTTCGTGATGATCTCAAAAACACATTAGATATAGAACGCCAGCGTAACAAACTATATAGACAAAGTAACATGATTAAAAGACATTTCGGACATTTTACTGAAAGTGTAAAAATTAAACTGTTTAGGTCTTATTGTGAGTCAGTTTACGTAGCTCATCTATGGTGGAATTATGCAAACGCTACCCATAGTAGATTTATTGTTGCCTATAACAATTGTCTCAGAATTCTGTGCGGTGAACCTAAGTATTGTAGAGCTAGTCCGATGTATGTATGTATAAATATACCTTCAACTAAAGAAGTAATCATAAAACTTGTAATTGTTTTTATTAAATAGGTTAGAAAGCAGCTGAAATAAAATTGTGTCTGGTATTTTTCACTCTGGCTGTAGGTATCTTTCTGAAATTACTACTCACATGATAAATATTACCCATTGCATTAATCTGGCAATATTAAATATTAGTAGATTGACAGTTCATGTAAATAGGTGGATAAGTATTAGCAGTAAGATAGGGGTATACTTAAAAATTGTAATGTATTTTTATTATTTTTTTATGGATCACCGAAATCCACAATGAAGTTGTTTGTTTGTATGATAATCTTTTCATGTTTTTATTGCAAATAAATAGGAGAACAAGATATTAAATGACTGAAATTATTATTGGTTGAATTATATCCAGTCAAAGCCAATATTATGAGACTACTATATTTTATATGTTTTTATCATAAGTTGAAGGTAAGATATAAAAAGATTTCGAGCCCAAACCCTTTATATTAATTAATACAACAATTGATGGGCACAGTCAATATTTTTAATGATGTCTCTTCTTCATTAGGAGTGGTTCAATTCATTTTGGTATTCATGAGAGCAAATTTGTGATTTTGCTTCTTTTTATTTAATATACATCACAACTGCTTGCTTTTGGATGGTTTCTGTTTATCAAATGGCAAGAGCCAGTTATTACTTTAGCTTTGTGACAAGCTACGCATTCTTGTGGGAATTATAGGTATCAAAACAAAATTGGCCATGAACTGTCGGGGAAAGTAGCTTACAAATAAGTTGTTGTTTCATTTTCAGTTCATGGCAGTGTTCTTGAACAATATTATCAGTGTTCCAATTAATTCCATTAGATTAAAAGCAGAGGCAGACATAGAGAGATTACGGATGCTTCATCGTATGCACGACACAAGACTCGTAAAAGCGCTCGCCATAACTCCTCCTAAAGAGTGATCATACAGAAGCTCACATCAAGTTGAAGGGAGCTTCATTAGACAATATTTCTTTGCTGTAGTTTTTATTAGTTCATTCTTTCTATTTCCTAGAAAAGTGTAGTAAACCCGAAAGGTTTTTCTTGGTGAGATGTGGCTTCTTTACAGGACTCCTTGACTTGCGACAATTGTCGGTAAGCCTCATGTGACCGGTGAAACAATTTACACTTGCCTATTTCCAAACTTGAGCAAAGTCAGCACTGGAGCTAACTTTATGTTTAAGCTGAAACGTTAGCACGAGGTAATCGTGATATTCAGTTGAAGCTCTTGTGCGTCCATAATAAGTATTTAGAGAAGTGTATCCATAATTTATGAGGTCATTAATGATCTTAAAATGGTGCTCCTGGAAACATTACCCTTTAGCAGCTATTTACTTGCATTTCAGACCATTTTCGTGCAAAGCAGGAATGATTGCACCCTTTTCATTTGGAAGAACCATTTCTGAAAGCATTTAGTTTAACCCCTAAATATAACGAATTTATAGATAATTAGATAGCATCATTCAGATAACCAATATTACCATCTCTTTACCCTTTAGATCGAAGAGCAAAGATCCAGGGACTGAAACTCATCTTCTACAGGAACAGGAACAAATTACTATTTAGGATTCAGTGAAATAGTGCGAGCTTTTTTTTTAATAGTTTTAATTAAACCTAAAATAATTTAAATATTAGAATAATTAATTTTAGCACGTCGTTTTTAAAAACTAATTAAAAATAAATTATATATGTTTTTCTCAAAACATTTTTGAATGTATTAAGAAAATCAGCCTTATCTGTATTTATCCTGTTAAATATATGTTTTCTCTGTTTCCTGTAGTTTTATAGCTAGAAGAAACCACGAAATTTTTAAATATTTCAGAACTATCGAAAAAATTAACTGTACAAATACTTGTGTCACTATATAAAAATATCAGCCAAAACAGTTATTTGAACTGCGAACTTAAGCTCAAGGGCTCGGGCTTTAATCATTGCATCAATATGCAGTCAAAGGAAACGAAACCTGAACATTCTTTGCATCTACGAGGAAGCCCTATAAAAAAGGCCAGAAGTCTTTTCCATCTCCTCACGTGTGGGAGAAGCTGCCGTTGACTATTGAGCCACGGTGGAATAAAAGAAAACGCAACCTGAAACTTAAGAGCTCTAGGGAAATCATGCAACATTAATGGCGAGATGGCTTTCACATGTCTCCCTCTCCATCATACTGTGATATTATGTAAAAGCTATATTGAAACACTAAAGACCTAAGGTTGAGTTTAGTTATAGTCTATCGTGGCTTACTTAACACCCACGCCTCTCTTGCTTTAGGGCGTGAGGTGACCAAAATAAATTCTTAAATGGAAGTTGATTTCGCCAAACATTTGGATTTTCTTTTTTCATATTAACATGCTTGAATGATTTATACGTACTAAAAATTTCGATTTGTTGTTATATTTGTTTTTTATAACAGAGAAATGTTTAAAATCATGTGGAAAAATAATTTGCTGCTTGTGTCTTACAAAAAAGATGAAGACAAGAATCGAGGAAGCTTGAATATTCTTCCTGTTCGTGATAACGTACGAATTGAAGTCCTTTTCTTCAGTGAGCAAGCAATTTATAGCAGGAGTTCCTGTTCGTGATAACGTACAAAGTGAAGTCGTGAGGAAATTCCAAGTGGAAATTCTTTTCCAGCCCGGAAGTTCCATGTGCTGGAAAAGATTCTGTTAGGCTTAAATTGGTAAGCCTACCCCCGCCCCCCTTCCACAAGCGGTAGCCTCGAACCGCGTCCACCACGATTCACCTTTACACGGGCTAGAATAGCCTCGGCAAGAAGATTCGAGGCCATTCGAGAGTAAAACTGTTTCCCACTCCCCCCATCCCCGCGGGGAGATCCTCAGACATATATATTGCTCGTTTCCCATGAAACCAACACAAGTTGAAAAGTCTCGCCCGGACCCCAAGAAAATTCCCCTAGTTCCAAGTCAGGTGCTAACAACAGAGCAAAGTGACAGCTGAATTATTTTTGTGTATTGGAATTAGCCCCAGCCAGTAAGGTAATTCCATTTAACGATCGCTACCGAGTGATTTTTCCGACTTCTCTCGTCAACTCCTGTCGATGCCCACCTCATTCGCCCCTCGTTTTCGGGTGGCTGAAATACTTTCCCCTGGACCGGACGTTACCTCCCCCCTTTTTTGGAGAACCATCATCACTTTAACATCCCGCTCAGAAGCTTCGAGCGGCCTCACCTCACGTGCAGAAGACATCCGTGAAGCTTTACCCTGACGTCTCACCCGGAATCCTCAGTAACCCAGCTCCTCTCCCCCTTCAGTAACCCATTTGCGTTAATTCCCCTCCCCCCATTTTAATAGTCTCCTTCCGTAACACATTAATTTTAACTTCATAGTCTGATTGATAACTACAATCACCTCCCTCGTTCATCTGATGTAATTTTGCCCGTCAATTCTCTCATTATTTTTATGTAAATAAAATTATATTTTTTTACATCCCTCTTTAAATAACCTTGAGCTTTGCCATTGCCCATAATTTACCTGACCACGTTGCACTCTCTCTCGCTACTCAGCCCGTTTAAACTAGTGGTATTCCTTCCCTTTTCGGTTCGCCTCAAGTTATTGGTCCCTCCCCATAGATATAATATGGTATTGATGTAATATAATGTCATACCACGACAGAAGTCCTTTTCTTCAGTGAGCAAGCAATTTATAGCAAGAGTTCCAAAGTTTTCTTATATTTATGTAGATAATATTGTAGACCTTCAAATTCAGGCTGTAAAAAATCTTTGTACTGAGGAACGGGAATACCTATGTTGCGGGCAATTTGTCTTTGGAATTGCTGAGTAATACTCCTGAGATTGAACAAGTTTCTTCAAAGCAACTTTCCAATAAACCTAGTTATACGCTCCCACCCATCATCAACTAGATTTCTACGGTCTTCTATCATTAACCTAAGTCCAAAACACGCTAATTACCCCATATGTCCCATCGAATTATAGGTTACGTTCAACAGAAGATTTTCTTAACATCTTCGAAATCTCAAAACCAGCAGTATTCATGTATTCAATGGATGTCAAGTCCCTGTTTACTAATTTTCTAGTTGATGATACCATCGAGCTCATATGCAAGAATATCTACCGATTTTTGAAGATAATTCTACGACAACTCTTTAAGTCTTATACCAAAGAGGCACCTATCTACGGACTTGATGGTCATGTGCACGTGCAAATCGATGGTATAGCGATGGGATCTATACTTGGTGTTTTATTCGTCAACCTTTACATGGCAACAGTAGAGGATACCACCTTCAAGAGTAATCTTTTATTGAAACCTTCGATCTTCGCCCGATATATTGATGACATATTCACCAATGCAGATAACCTTTCCATTGTCCTTACCGTTATTCAAACTTCCAAAGAAAATTAATCCCTCAACTTCACTTACGAAGCAGAAAATAATGCCACGCTACCATTCCTTGACGTCCTCGTACAGTCTCAAATATCACAGTTTATGACTGAAGTTTACGTTAAATCTACAAATCTAGGTTTCTGAATAAACGCATGGTCAGAATGTCAGAACTGATATAAAACCTCGGTAATGAAGGCATTTGTATTAGAGCCTTCTCTCATTCCTTAAACTAAATGGCAGTTGATAAAGAATTAAAGAAAGTAACTAAGTTACTCATCTATATTGGCTATCAAAAAATAACAATAAACAATCTCATAAAACAGAAGATAGATTCATACCACAACTTAAATCGAAATGAAAAAACAAATACAATAGACCTTTATTACAAAGGCTTTATGAACACCAGATATAATAAGGGTAAAAGACCCTCAAAGCCATTATACACCGGAATGTTACCCCCACAATTAAACTCGCCAAATTAAATTAATAATTCATTACAGATCAAAGAAATCTCGCACCTTTATCATAAGAAATAGCTACCTTCCGGTGACGGACCACTTGCAGGAGTGTAACCTCTTGTACAAATATAAATGCAACGTCGGTGCCTGTGAGCTTCGCACTTCTTGGTATTCCGGTATAAGTTTTACAACCCTGTCTCGGTGACTTACAGCCCATCTCCAAGGCAGAGCAATCAAACGCTACCCTGCAAAGCATCGCACGATCCTCGCTCGAGAAATGTTAAATAAAAATACAACTCTCATTCTGCAGAAAAGTGATCTACTACGACTGTGTATGGCAGAGACCTTAACAATATTTAAACAAAAACCTCTAATTAATATCCAGCTGCAGCCAGAATTTAGTTTACCAACCACGCGAGGTCTCAATACCGGCCGCATTACTCCATAGCCCATCTTCTGTTTTCTTATTGTTTTTTCTACCATAATTGCGATCAAGATTATTTTATTTTAAACTTAAATTTTTTACTTGAACCTCAAATTTATTTTTTATATTTGAATATGAAATATTACATTTAATCCGCTCCTCTAAACTTGTATAAATATGACACATTTTGTAATTATTAAAGTAAATTTGAGGGACCGAACTCCGCAAAAGAAATCGAAAGACTAGTAGAGGAAGGAGTTGTCTACGTCTCACCAGAAAGCGTCCACATATTTCATATACAGACATATAAGTTAATTAAAAGTGAAAGCAAAAAGTGCAATAGTAATGTAATAAAAGTGACTAAACTCAAAAGAAAGTGAATAAATGCATAAAAAAATCAAATATTTATATTAGAAATATGCGATTAAAGTGGCTATATTGAAAATAAAGTAACAAAGGTGAATAAGTATTGGAAGTGTGAGAGCTTGCTCCATCTTGCTGGAACCAGAACTTACCCGTAACGGAAGCAAACAGTTTCTGCAGCGCCCTCTTTAATTTTTTGAGGACCTCAACATACGCTTTTTGGGGACTGTCACTATCGTGCCAAATTCCTCGAAGAAAAATGGTCCAATGATGCATCTGTCAGAGATAGCAGTCCATAGCATGCACTTAGGAGAGTTTAGGGGCTTGGTGGCTACGTCATTTTGTCTGGAGGTCCCCCAGAAGATATTTGTCTTTAAGGTTACCTTTCCGTAAAGATGAAAGTGAGCTTCATCTGAGGTCCAAAGGAGGTTAAGGAAAATGGGTGTCTCCTTAATCTTCTCTAGTATCTTGACTGCCATAGCCTTTCTCTGCTCCTCGTCTTAGGCTGTAAGGGTCTGCTTTTCCTGTATTCTGTATGGGTAGGCAATTACATCCATTACTAGCACTCTCCTGAAAGTCTCACGGGATATACAGGGGGAGTGACTTCGCTTGCGTAGAGAGCGTTTTGGACTCTGTTGAACTGACGCTCTCACGCTCCCAACTATTTCAGTTGTACGCTTCTTGGGGTGTCCTGAATCGCTTGTACGGTTGACACTGGCTGCAGTGAGGCTCTCCACTGTCTCATAGTTCTCAAAGTGGTCCATCTAGTGCTGAATTTTGCTCTTGGAGGGGTCTTTTTCACATTCGAACTGAAACACGAAAGTGTCTTGCAATTTCTTGAAAGAGCCTGTCTCGTAGTAATGTTTAACGTAGTAATTTCTTTGCTTGAGCTCCCATTGAGATCTAGTTGTGTTCACAGGCGTTGTTTCTGTTATGTCCTGCAAAGTAAGGGTGATTAGTGAATGAATGAAGAATATATGAAAAAACTGTGTGCAGGCCTTTTTATAGGGTGTATATATATATATATATATATATATATATATATATATATATATATATATATATATATATATATATATATATATATATATATATATATATATATATATATATATATATATATATATATATATATATATATATATATATATATATATATATATATATATATATAAATATATATAAATATATATAAATATATATAAATATATATAAATATATATAAATATATATAAATATATATAAATATATATAAATATATATAAATATAAATATATATAAATATAAATATATATAAATATATATAAATATATATAAATATATATAAATATATATATATAAATATATATAAATATATATATATAAATATATATATATATATATATATATATATATATATATATATATATATATATATATATATATATATTGGTTTGGGCTTCTCCTATGGAGCTTCAATTTAATTGGAAGAATGAACGAAAGGAAGTATAAAGGGAAATTCATTTCATTTTCTTGATACAACGTTTTGGGTGAACTTTTCACCCATCTTCGGGTACTAGAAATACAATACTTGGCAAACAATTTAAGTTAGAGTTAAACAGATAATCAAAATTATAATTATATGGAAAGTATTTAATGTTTATTAGTGGGGGGGGGGGGATAGCGAGAAATTTACAGGTAATTGATATTTTTGGATTATTATGTTGCGAGTTAAAAATTAACGATTAGAGAAACACAGGAAACACATCAGGATAAACCAACCTTAAACAATCATCCGTTAGAGGATAACTGTGGAGAAAGGGCGAGGAGTGTAAGAAGAAAGAGAAGGATAGGAGGTTGGTAATATTTTTGTTTAGAGTAAAAGTAGTGGGTGAGCAGAAGAATAGGAATTTAAGGAAGGAGAAAGGTATTTAATATACATGAGGTCAAGAATCCTGAATGATATGGGATCAGGGGTGGTTTTTAAGATTTTAAAATCGTCCGTTGTGATTTCAGTTTCACATTTAATAGAGTGAAGCCTAACAGGTGAGAATTCCTTCGTAGAGAGAACCTTTCCTGTCCTGTGGCTGACACGGAAATGGGAACCGAAACTCGTCCTCAGCTAGTGCACCGTACTATCTATGTACGAGGGGCGGTCAATAAGATTTGCGAATCAGTCGGGCAAAACAGAGGAAGGAGGATGGCTGTTTGAGGGGGTGTTAGGACAAGTTACGACAAGTCAGCACCTCCAGCCGCACGCTCCTGCCTCCTCTATTTAAGAAACAGTAGCTGATCGCAGATCGTCAGTCACAATTTTTCAACAATTGTGAAGGTTGAGCCCCGCGCTGTAATCAAATCTTTGACCAAGGAAGGCAAGAATGCACAAAAGATCCATTAACGCATGGTTGCAGTGTACACCGACACCACCCCTTCCTAAGCAACCACTGCTCGCTGGAATAGGAAGTTCCGCCATGGTCGTGAGTTCTTTGAAGATGACCCCCGTCCAGGACGCCCGTGAGACGTGACCAACGAGGACAATGCGACCCATGTGGACAGGATGATCCTCGAAAATCGATGAGGGAAGGTCAAAGAAATCGAGCGAGATCTTGAAATATCACATGGAATTGTTATCAACATCATCGACGAAAATTTGGCGATGACAAAGGTCTCTGCCCTTTCGGTCCCTAGAAACCTCACGCCCCATGATCGACTTTAACGTCGTCAAAGTCCACAAGGCCAGAGTTGCACAAGCTTCCCTGCACGAGTGCTGTTTCGAGGAGCTCAACCATCCCGCCTACAGTCCAGATCTGGCCCCTTAGCGTCTACTTTTTATTCCGCCAGCTCAAAGCTTCACTGCGTTGCCCCTGGTTTGGGGACGATAAGGATGTCTAGCTCACCGTCTAGGAGTGGATTGAAAAGCAGTCGGGAGATTTCGGGTTGTCGGGAATTTGAAGCCTCAGGGACAAGTGGCGCAAGTGCATTGAAGTCGAAGGTAGTTATATTGTAAAATAATCAAACATTTTTCCTCATATCTTGTTTCCATATATCCGAACTGCAAAACTTATTGACCGCGCCTTGTATCTCCCAGTTTACAATTGGGGAAAGTAAACTCTATTCTAACGAAATTTAGTCCTGGTTTAGTCCCGGTTAGTCCTGGACTTATTAAAAGAAAAAAATACTAGGGCTCAGATTGTCTAATGTGTTGGACTTTCCAAAGGTCGTCTGGACATATGGTTATAAGTCAGTATTATTGAGAGCACGCGACCTAGGCATGTTGAAATCGTTATTATTTAGTACTGTGCGTTTAGAGTTGAAAGAAAGAATAAGCGACAAAATATCGGATGTAAAATTAAAATACCCTCGAGTACTGATAATAATTAATAGAGTAAACGATTGTGAGTAAATATCAGATCGATGTCCAGAAACCTGTACTCCATGAAAATGCTGATGCCTGCAATTCCATTCTTGTGCCAAGCATGATTCAAGGGATCCTGAAACAAGTTATTTCCGCTGATATAGAGGCCAAATAAAATGTAAATAATGCACAGAAATCTAAGGAAATAAGAAAGGTATATTTTTAAGCAGGTCTAATGTCACTTATCTAGGGGTTATATTATACAAGGAGAGATGTCCAAAAAACATGGAACAATTGACTATTTACGCATGTATGAAAGATTTCCCTTCGAGATGAAATGAAATGTATGAATAACACAAATTCATAACAGTAATTAAAAAAAATAACCACGAAAGAATATATAGCTAGCTTAATTGAATACCAAACATCAACAAACCTTTAAGAGTGGGAGAATAAGGGTAAGGCATGTCCATTTATGGTGTATATCTTCTGAAATGGTGAATAGAAAGTAAAATAAATCCCTGGCACTTATATTCTGAATTAGCCAAAAAAATATCCCCTCACTTTAAGAGAACGTCGATCTTATTTTGGATTAAGGTTAATACAAATGAGCTCAGAGAAATTTCCACTTAAATTATTGAAGTTGAGACATTTTTCAATCTCTTTTCGATAAGTAATCTCACGTTTTGGACTAATAAATTTAAGGAATAGGTTTGAGGAGAATTCTCGGCAAAAAGTAGCCATGTGGCAACATTGCGTTTAAAATGCAGGGAAAGATAATTTAATAGGGGTCAAAAATCCCCATACGCGAGACGAAACTACAGTGCTAGTGATAAATAACTTGGCTGTTCCTAGAAGGTGTTTAGAAATGAATTATATTTTGGGTTTTATTAAAAACTTTATTTCTAAAACCAAAACAAACTACATATAAATATAGTCCTGGCCAAAAGTTTTAAGATTAATGAATTTTTCAGGTTTTCATTTGTTTTTAAATTTACGTGCTAGGACTAGTTTTAGCAAATTTCCAATATTGTAGCTTTAATTAAAAATCAACATTTCAAAAGTAATAGGAAAAACAGCATATACCTCGCTAACTCCAAAATTGCGATCTGCTCCTGTTCATGTATGTAAGTTTTAGTCTCTGGAGCTTTACTCTTTGATCTAAAGAGTAAAATAAAGACAAATATTGGTTAAATAAATAATAATGTGTAATTGTAATTTGATTAATAATATTTTTTTATAAAATTAAATGTTTGAAACGTTTTAATTGTAGAAATGGTTCTTTCCAAAGAAAAGCGCGCAACCACAGTTGGTTTTCACGGAAGTGGCCTTAAATGCAATTATACAGTTGCTAAGACTATTGCATCAATGATCATCATCTTTAGGATCATTAATAAGTATAAAAAGTCCGGTAGGATTTCGATGAATAAGTCTTCTTCAAGCCCAAGAGCTTCAAATGGAGGCCAAGATCGCCTTTTCATTAGAGCCCAGCTCTAGTATTGGGATGCTCCAACGGCCAAGCTTGATCATGCTTAGAAAGAAGAACGCGTGTACTGTTCAGCGTGCAAAGTGAGGCGGAGAATTTTTGACAAATTTCACAAGTCGAGATTGTTGCGAAGAAGCCTAATCTAGGCAAACAGAACTTTACTGATAGGCTCCACTTTTATAGAGATTATAAACCTGGACAGTTGGGCAGTGGTTAAATTGATGTTGTCTGAATAAGCGCCATTATGCTTGTTTGAAAGATTTGGATGCTCCATCCTTAGGAGGAGAAAAGGTGAAAGCTTTTACTAGTCGTGAGTCCTGCCTAGGGTGAAACATCCATTCACTCTCCATATCTAGGGGTCATTCTCATATAATAGAACTATACAACAAACGATTTTGCCCAAGAATACTGCCATAAACTCAAAATGATATAAAAACTTGCTTTATCTGTTTCTTTTCGTAACAGGTTATGAAGAAATTGGGGTTGGTAACTGCAATTTTTAGCATGGTGGATCACTTTGCCACAAATCAAAGGCAATAAGAAAGTTCTTGGCTGAAACTAACTTCAGAACTTTATGATATTAGCCTAAGAAATCAGCGGATATGAATCAAATATAGAATTTGTGGGCAATAATCAATCTGGTAGTTGATAACTAGAAAGTCATACATTTTTGAGCGTTTTCGGGTGTTTATTGAACAAACATGGAATAATATTAATAGATATATTAGCGCCGATTTAGTCTCCGGCATGCAGAAACCAATTCAATCAATCTGGAAGAACAAATGACACTATTGATAATATCGACTGCTCTTATCCATTGACTATATTTATTAATAAAATGGATTTAGGCTGCCGATTTATGATACAACATAGTTAAAACACTCGCGAAGTTTAGTAGTTATATTTATTTTCTTTTTTCAAAAAATATTGTAATCTCAAAAATTGCAAGTCAAGAGGAACTTTGCAGCGCCCCGCTTACTCGTCGAATCCAAAGCCTCCAGTCAATTAGGCTTTACGCGAATCACCCCGTCATTTGCACTCCCGCCCCCTTCCCTTTTCCTGGAAGCAATCACCGTACATCCTCTCTTGGACTCTCGTCCCCGTCGATTCAGTTGTATCCCCTCCCTCCCGTTTTGTACACCGGGTCTCTTCTTATTTTCTTTATATGTAGTAAAGTTATTTTTCTACAATTCATTTTTTCTAAACCCAGAACCTCTAAGAATTGATTATTTAGGCCAAATGCAATCGATTTTGATTATATAACCCTCGCACTGGGATCTATATCTCAATTTCTAGAGTGCTTCCTTTGCGCGTCAACGCCGTCAATATCGGGCTAGCATCGACGTTCGACTATACGACATTATATTCTGGAGTAAGGCTTTTAGCGCCACCCGCAGTATATGATCTCATTTCTTTTAGACCTGTGACAGATTCTAAAGGGTGGTTCTAATTTTAGAAACTGTAGAAAAGACCTTACCCATTTCCCATTTTCCCTTTACTGTGCGTATTTTGGTTTGTATTTTGTGACTCTGTGAAACTTTAACCCTATCCAGGCCTCATAAAACGTCTCCCGTATTGAAAAGGACTTAATCCTATTTCTTTTTTTTTGTATTTTGTTGGTCGTTTTATTCATTCGTATTAGGCAACACAGGCTCTCGCTCAATTCCGGAGAGAATATTTGAAGTATAATTAAGAATTTGCGCCGTGCGAAATAATTATCGCTGTGTCGTTTTTTCTTTCTGGGAAGAATCGTAGATCCGCCAAAGCCTACCACCACTTCTTCTGTGCGTCTAAATAGTTCCCACCCTTTTTTGTAGAGCTTTTCCTGAAAGTTGGTCGAACGCGATAAAATGTCCTCATTACCTACCACGTTTAAGTTGCAAGGAGAGTCGCTTGGGCTCAGTGGCAAGGAATACTTAGCTAATATCAAAGAGGAGAAAAGGAACGAAGGATAAGAGAGAAGACACGGAGAAATAGAAGAAAAGAAAGAAAGAATATAAGAGAACGAATGAGAAAACACAGAGAAAGAGAATAGAAGTAATGAAAAGAAAGGGAAAAAATACGCCTCCATAAACTTGAAATGAATTGGACCAAGAACGAGATGCTGTCCATCAGCGCAAGGTCAAAGTTTCCCCTACCGCGTCTGTTAAGCTTCCGGTTTTCAAGGAAACGAGGATTTTGGAACCTTCTTAATCCACTTCAAGGAAATCTTAGAACTCAACTATTGCGACATCGAGCCAGATTGAGTGGCTTAATTGTTGCCCTTGCAAAATTCCCAACTCCGAGATATATTCATATCACTCCCCTTGGAGAAACAATTGATTACTTCAACATAAAATCGGAGTTACAGGTGGCATATAACATAACCTCAGACTTTTACCGATCCAAATTCAGACATACTCACCTTCAGCCAGGCCAAACATACAGGACAATTCTTGCCGGATACTCATTGAATTCCGGAAGTTAAACTCCGTTATCGTGTTCGAAGTCGAACCGATTCCCCCCGTCGATCAAAATTTACACATGTTTGAGAAAAAGCCATTTATTACAGAAACTGTGTAAGGCCTACTACCAGGTTCCCTTGAGAAAAGAGATAAAGAGATACACGGCATTCCCCAACGACAGGGGCTTGATGCAATTCCGGCGACTCCTCTTTGGGTTAGTGCGGGCATTTAGAAATTATAACCGAATGATGAGGCAAATATTGGATATGTTTCACTACGTCACCTTCTACTTTGACAACATTTACGTTGCGATCCAGGAATGGAAGTACCATCTGGCTGCCCTTTATGGCCTGCTGTGACGACACGAGTAATATCACGGCAAAATTGGCCCTAACCAATGCGACTTCGCTTTAGGCACTGCTAATTATTTGGGTTTTCATTTTGGCAACGATTCCTTGGCTCCCCAAGCTGACAAAATCAAGGCAATTGTCTAAAAATGCAACTGACTGCAACAAAGAAGTAGTTGTGATCTGCTCAAGAAAAAGGCCCCAGAATGCTTTGTCTGGAGAAGAAGCATTAAGCTTCCGGTTTTCAAGGAAACGAGGATTTCGGAGCCTTCTTAATCCACTTCCAGAAAGTCTTCGAGATCAACTATTGGGACATTGAGCCAGATTAAGTGGCTCAATTGTTGCCCTTGCAAAATTCCCAACTCCGAGATATATTCATATCACTGCCCTTGGGGGAAACAATTGATTACTTGACCTAAAATCGGAGTTACCGGTGGCATATAACATAACTTTAGACTTTTACCGATCCAAGTTCAGACATGCCCGCCTTCAGCCAGCCAAACAAACCGTCGGTTTGGGTATAACTTTTAGCTTCACCTCTACTTTTGGCTCGATGCCTCTAAAATCCAGCATAACTATGATGCTCTCGTTGAGTTGTTCCTGAGAGACCAGTTGTTAGCTGCACTTTCGGCTTAAATCAGACCTTTTGTCAAAGACCAGTGATGACTCACATTCAGGCAGTGCACATAAGAGACTGATATTTATTTAGCAGGCCACAAACTTTATCCTAAATAAGGGAAGAAAACGTCCCCCCTTTCGCAAAACCCCAAGCCAAACAAAGAAAATTCCTTCGCTACTGCAGGTCTTGTGACATCTGCCAAAACACTGCCGCCAAACGGCGAGTTAATCCCGCAACATGGCAGAGAGGACCCCTAATCTCAGAGCTGTTTTCCTTGTCATAATTGATCTTATCGGTCCAATTACTCCCTCGTCTATTAAAGGTCACATGCAAACTTTAGTGGATTTTACCACCCGGTTCCACGAGGACATTCTGTTGATGAATATAGAAAGCATCTCCTGTGTGCAAGAACTAATCCCTATCTACTGCTGCCTTGGAGTACATAACGACATCCTGTCTGATCGTAGCCGTCAATTCACTTTGCAACTGATGGACTATGTCTGCAAGCTCCTGATGATAAAAACCCCGTTTTACACGCCTTTTCAGCCAGCTGGTAACGGAATGTGTGAGAGGCTCAACAATCCCTCAAATCCATCCTCAAGCAACTGTGAGTCGAACAACCCCGAGAATGGCACAGTGTCTTGCTGGTAGCCCTTTTCGCATACTTGAGAATTACCCATCGCACATTAGGTTTTACCCCATTTGAGCTTGTGTATGGACATAATGTCAGCGGTCTCCTCAACATTCTAAAAGAGCTCTTCTCAATTCAAAATTTGACCAGAAAATTTAATCCCATTAGGTTTTCCTCCTAGACTGAGACAGAGGTTAGGAAAGTGTGCAAATATCACGCATCAGAACGCTGAGACAAATCCTGGGTAGTATAAAAACTACTTCGACTGTAAGTACCATGAACAAAACTTAAACCCGATGACGAAGTTCTTTTCTACCCTCCACGGAGAACAACAAACTTTTGAGCGATAGAAAGAGCCCTTCCTAATGATTGAAAGACACATCGCCCTTGACTACTTGATTCAAACCCCAACTGGCGCTAAGCTATTGCACGTGAACATGCTTAAAAAGTACCATCTACGCGCTTGTGCTAATCAACTTGGGCCCTTGAACGGAGAATCCCCCTTGCAGTCCAGCTACCCATTTAACCCTTTGGTCGGGGTACAAGTAGCCTGCGTGGAAAAAGATGCGGAATATCCTCTACATGTCTTGCCAAATAACCCTGATTACCCATTGACCGAGTTGAATATAAACCCTCAGCTTACAATCCCCCAGAAGACCCAGTTACAAGCACTACTAACTCAATTCACCGATAGAATCTCGGATACCCATGATTGTACTACTCAGTTTGAACACAATATTTGGCTCACCACCCAGGAACCCGTCCGTTCTAGGACGTACCCCCTCCTCATTCACTTAAATAATCGTTCAATGAGGAGGTAGACAAGCTATTGAAGATTGGTATTATGAAGTACTCTTAGTCGGAGGATTGTTCCCTGTTCGTAATGAAGAGAAAGCGGACAATTCTTACCGGATATTTATTGACTTCCGGAAGTTAAAGACCGTCACCGTGTTCGAAGTCGAACCGATTCGCCCCGTCGATCAGAATTTACACATGTTCGAGAAGAAGAAATTTATTACAGAAACTGTGTAAGGCCTACTACCAGATTCCCTTGAGGAAAGAGATAGAGAGATACACGGCATTCCCTACCGACAGGGGCTTGATGCAATTCCGGCGACTACTCTTTGGGTTAGTGCAAGCATTTACAAATTATAACCGAATGATGAGGCGAATTTTGGATATGTTGCCCTACGTCACCTTCTACTTCGACAACATTTACGTGGCGATCCAGGAATGGAAGTACCATCTGGCTGCCCTTTATGGCCTGCTGTGACGACACGAGTAATATCACGGCACGATTGGCCCTAACCAATGCTACTTCGTTTTTGGCACTGCTAATTATTTGGGTTTTCATTTTGGCAACGATTCCTTGGCTCCCCAAGCTCACAAAATCAAGGCAATTGTCTGGAAATGCAACTGCCTGCAACAAAGAAGTAGTTGTGATCTCCTCAAGAAAAAGGCCCCAGAATGCTTCGTCTGGAGACCCGTTCGATCGATAGCTTTGACTAGCTTAAAGGAAAATTAGGTGCAGCCCTGATTCTACGCTCATCTGACCCCCTTTAACGTTTTGGCATACGGACTCAGGCGAGTAACGATGTCATAGGATAAATTCTCCTCCAGTATAGAACCATGGCGAAATTTTCCCTACCATGTTTCTCTTAGGTAGAGAATTTATTATTGAGACAGAATATAAACCTCTCTCTTACTTACGTAATGTTAAGAACAGTAATGGTCGCTTCATGAAGTGGAGCCTCTCTCTCAAAGAATTCCAATTTAACATTATGCATTAAGGGTTCCGAAAATTACCTGGTGGATATCGTAAGCAGAAACCACCTGGATTTGTTTTCGGAGTAATTTCACATTAATTAATTGTAACTATAAATAGATTAATTTTTTATATATTCCTGAATAATTCTATAGTTCTGTGTAATGCCTTATTCGTATTTGTGCATTATTTATTTTTATTATTCTGTATACATTATTGATGAGTTACCTTGTTCGTATATATCTATTTCTTTTTTGTATTGCGAGACCTTTTTTTCTTTTCTTCTGATAACTTTGTATGTAGGCCCCTGGCTATCGAGACTATGTTGACCCTGGCTATTGATAACTATTCCTGTCTGTCTCATTGTATTATTGCTATTATTATTTTTTCCCTTTTTGTTGTTCGGTAATAAGAATACCGAGCACTTCCCGAGTGACCTTTAGTTGACTTTTTTTTGTGTAGAGTACCCGGTACCACCCCTTTTGTATCTGCGTTTATATTGGAAATTTAGACCTGTAATTACCTTATATTAGTCTGATGTCACTTCCTTCGAAAGCTCCATTTCGGAGGGAAGGAGATGTCAAAGAGAGAAGGTTACCCCCTCCCCTTCCCTAGCGCCTGAGAAAGATGAACTTGCACGGCCAGACCGTCCTAAGGGAGTAGCGAGAATTTCACGCGAACGCGTGATCCGTTTGGGTTCCATTTCTTTTCCGTCTTATCGCCTGATCGGCGCCAGACCTACGGCATCAAGAACCTTCCCTAAAATATCCTCCCCCACCCTTTGTTGGGCAAGTCCGAGATCCACGTCCCGATTTTGGGGCCTCCGACGATCCGCTTCCGTTGAGGCCGTATAAATAGTATCAGAAAAGCTTTGAGAAATTAATAGCATACCACCCTGTCTCGGTTAGCAGCCACGTACAGTCTCGTACGCTCTGCCCCGCCTCCCATCAGCTTCCAGCGCGTCACCTGTACCCGGCTTCAATCGTACATGAAGCCAGAGTTCCAACCCGGCAGACGATAGACACGAACAGGCATCTATCTCTCGGGTATCGACTTCATTCTCGTTTGGAGTACACCCTCGTTCATTTCTCAGCGAGGTTAAAGAAGAAGGAACTTAGCAAGTGGAACTTTGCAGCACCCGCTCACTCGTCATAAGCAAAGCTTCTATTCAATTAGGCTTTACGTGAGTCTTTCCGTCATTTGCACCCCGCCCCCCTCCCTTTTTCTGGAAGCAATCACCGTACATCCTACCTCAGAATCTCGTTCCCATCGAGTTAGTTGTATCTGCCCCCTCTCCCGTTTGGTACCCCGGGTCCCATCTTATTTATTTTCATCTGTTTACTTTTGCTAATGATCTTTGTATATATTAAAGTTATTTTTCTACAATTCAGTTTCTCTAAACCAGGAACCTCTAAGAATTTAATATTTAGGCCAACGGCACTCAATTTTGATTATATAACTCTCACACTGGGATCTATATCTTAATTTCTGGCGTACTTCCTGCGCGCGTCAAAGAAGATTATATACCATATATTTTCGGTAATTTTCAGCGTAAACAATATTATAAATTGAAGTTATACAAATAAAATGTATTATTCCAATATATTCTCTCATGAATATATCTACAAATGGCACATAAACATAAAGTATATGTAATAGTTGAAAAAGTAATGTGCACTTATTATTATTATTATTCTCATAACAAAACAGTGCAAAATTCAACAATGCAGCACATAAATTCAAATGGTAAGCCTTATAGTTAGTATAACTCCCATATATTTGCATTTGATTACAGCAAAAGTGGTCAGGAGCAGGTCATACCTTATTAATGCAATGCTATTGAAATAATTAGTATTTTTGGCATACCCCACAAATTTGATTTGGTTTAATTCAAGGCGTTAATTTATAAGATATATTTCCAAGACATCTCATTATCTACCTTTACATGCAGGAAAATGGATTCCTTCGTTAGTTAAAACATTTCATTTTATAACACCGCAAAATGGTTCCATGTAGGAAACAAATATGAGCAGACACATTCATTGTAGCACCATCACCAAATTCCTAATGATCTCAGCCTAAGAAATGACACTCCGTCTAAATGTCAAAAGATATCTCCTTTAGAATACGATATAGGTTTATCATACATTCGTGCTCTCTAGATATCATGACCATTCACCTTCAATCTGCATTCATCTGCGAAGAAAAGTGAGTCATTCATCAAATGTATTTTCCGCCCATTCAACCGTCTGTTACTTAAAATTTTCCTTCATAATTGAGAAATACTTGAGAGAACAACGGCTTGGAAAATTTGCACACAAATTTGTTATAGGTTTTTACGGATTCTTCCCAAGGTGAGTCATAGTGTGATGAGTCTCGCTTTTCACCTTACATGATTTTTCTTTTTGTAACTTGACTTACATAGGGCAAGATTTGCCTCGAATTTCTTTGTTAGCACTATGTTCACTATATTTATCTTGATTAACCTTAATGTTTACTACCCGCTCCGTTAGTCCCTTGAATTCTAACTCTTCATTTTACAGCAAAGCCGTCTGACGACTTATTTATCATATATAATGAAAGAATTAAATTGCGTACACAGGTAAATAAATATTGCAGAATGCTCATCGATCAATTTTGCAAAAATAAATCAAATTTAAACTTTATTTAAGAGTCAATGTTAAAATAGATAGAAAGAAATCAAATTTGCATATATTTCTATTTTGTGACGCAGTATAATTTTCTCTTACCGCGTCACAGCATTTGTCTTCCCTTGTCTCTAAGCCATTCTCTATTCATTTGTGGCAATGAGACTGTAGACAGTGTCTTTTTAATTTAAGGTTCAAAAATGGTAATATCTGTTTATCGGAAGTCACCTCTTAAATAACAAATGAACATTATTCTTTCATTATTAGCTGCAAGTAAGGTTAAAATAGAAGGCAGAAATGTAGTGAGCTTATCTATTAATGAGTTGTTGAGTAACAGCTGAAATGAGAGTATGAGATGCTGGATATTTGGTACAACTCAAAATTTAGGTTCTCAAAATTTCGAAACAGCAGACAACAATAATTCATTTATCACTCTGAAAATTCTATAGACTCTTCTTAACCTACATTGGTACAAACCGGTTTTTAACTTCAATTGTCTGATGTTTTTGTACAAAGCTTTTATTCTTAGTCTTTGTAGCAGTCTCATATGACAAATTTTAGATCAATGGAGCTTTCATATTGCATTTATATTCAGTGTTCCCTCTTCAAGTAGCTTTGTCTTCTCGGTTGATCTCAATTTGGCTACACTTCTAACTTTTTAAGTTAATATATAATATACATTTCTTATTTTCCATAACTCAAAGATGCTGACGCCAGCCATTCCGTCTTTATATTGGATTATTATCATGCTGCTGGCTGTGTATAACTATTTGCTTTAGGTCTCGGTTAAGTAATTAAAAGCTCTAAATATAATACTTTATACGAATTTTTAAATTTACTCAAGTTGAAACAAAAACACGTAAAATTAATCCATGTCAAATTATTATATGGTATGTCCAACCTTCGCTCGCCTCACAAATTGTTTGCAAACGTTTAGGAAAATATCTGAGAAATTGTTCAAATCATTTATCATATGTATTTCTATTGCAAAAAGGTTTCTGCATGAATGACGAGGTATATGGTGCAAATATTCTGCAGGACAATGTTCTTATAGCAAATTTGTTTTCAATTTGATGTTTAACTATTGTACCAAAGTATTGGGTTGCTTTCATATCGCAGGAATTTCCGGCCATTGCATGGTATTAAAACAGTTGATTCCATATCCCTTTGCGAGTTGCTGTAAAACAATAGCTCGATGGATGGGAGAAGTAAATATTATGATAATAAATACAATTAAGACAAATCCATATTATTTTTCGGTTTGAAAGAACTAAAAATACCCTATTCTAGAACTCTGTACCCGACTCTCTGATCAAAATAAAGGACCCTGCAAAGCTCACTTAGTTGGGGATCTACTTCCTCATTAGTGGTTAACCTCGGTTCTGGATTATGCGGTATCTTTTGTCATTGTCTCTTTCAACAAGGTTTCGCAAAAATCACTATTCTTGAATCTATAATCTTTCGTATTTTCTAATTCTCTCCTTAACCAGATATTGTCTCATCTTTATCAGATCGATCATAACTGTTTTGGATTCATCTATATTTGAGCCCTTGCCACTTCAACAATTGTATTTCCAATGACTCTGCTCTCTTTTATACACTAGTTTTAATTAATGATTTTCTATGTTTTATTTTCCGCCACCTTTCATCCATTAAATGCTGATTTTACCTTAGATAAGAAACACTAAACATCACTAGTCAAAAATGCTTCTAAGAAAGATGGGATCCTCTTCAGATTTAACAGATTCTTTAGTTCTTTCTACCTGCCGAGACTCAATTTGGGATACGCCTTCTCATTGAATACATTTCATATATTTTGGGACAATCACTTCCTACAAAATTTTTAGATATGATTCCCCCCGTCTTCATCCTGGAAATTGGTCGCGATGTCGATACTCTGTGTCTACTCTAACGATACATCCAGACATCCTCTTCTGACGAACTTACAAGATAGAGTCCTTTACTTATAACTGTGCAAAGTCATACTCTTAGAACATTAGCTTCCATAGATATTGTATTGTAGTTTAAATCGTAAAATAGCAACTGGTAAAACGCCTTTATTTCACTGTATGGGCGATGCTTCTCTATAATTACTTACACTAATACAGTCTATATAACTATTTTCTCAATTATCTTTTGCAAGATTTGATATAAATAAATACTTCTTTTTGCGAAAGGGAAGAATATATTTATGTAAAATCAATTATACATTTGCATTAAAATCCTACGGAATTATTTGAACATCTGGCAAAAGATTATGCATAACCCTATACATTTATACTATAGGAATGAAATTCCAAAAGTAAAAAAGGGATTGGATAAAAACAACCTTTTCAATTAGCGTCTTGAATTTAAATGAAAATGAAACAAAAAACTATTATACTCTGCTTTATTTTATCCTTTACTCATATAATAAAACTACCTACTGCATGTCAGATTTAATATTAATTAAATAATCACTCAGGGAGAATCGACAAGAGAACTAGAAAGCGTATTATTTATACAGAATATAGCGGGTGCAGAAGCAGATTGAATTGGTAATTTAATTTAAACCTTTAACAAAAGCAGAGCCGGTTATTTCCTGGGATCTAAGCCTTTCTATTGTCTAATAGAGACCTTTCAAAGCATAATAAAAGAAGAAAAGCAGCCATTAATAGTCAACCGTTAGGTTGAAATCAAATATTAAGGTTGTTTTAAAATTAAACTCACCAGATTAGCTCGTTCCCTCTAACGGTACGATCAACCAGGCGGAATAAATATCGCCTAAAAACCGTTTTCTTTCATTCAGTCCGATTCTGACGCCACATTTCATTGGTAAAGGAAGAAAGAATATATCAATACGTTCCGAAGACAATCGAATGAGATCAAAAGCTGAGCAATTAAGTTTGTTTTTTACCGAACACATTCATTTAAAAGAGAGATGAATACAGAGCAAGTGATCTACCATCTACAAGATAGAATAAAAAAGAGTGTTACTAGAAGAATAGAAAGCTGCCAAATGAAATTAACTAATGCGAAATACACCATGGTCTTCAACAAAATTTGCATCCAATATATATATATATATATATATATATATATATATATATTATCGAAGGCGTCTGCTAACAAGATTATAACCAGTCCTTATAAAGTCATTAATCTCCCTGAAGTTAGTGCTATTTGATGCAATAGCCTCTTAAACAACTAACTACTAACATTTTCGGCCACTTTGGTGGCAGGCAACAATGGCTGCACGTTTTTCTGTGGAAATAACTATTTCTGAAAATGAACAAGATTTAAACATTTATTTTTGAAAAAATATTTTACGAAATAGATTATAATTTTACATTATTCATTTTACCCATTTGATGGAAGCGTAAAGTTCAAATGAGTGAAACTCACCTCATTCAGGAAGACGACCAGAAAGCAATTTCGGGTTCATCGAATAAATGCAGTTTTTCTTATCACTTTTGAAATGCTTATTTTGTAAGAAACTTAAAAAGTTAAATAATCTAATAATTTTACCAATTTCGTAAAATTTAAAAAGGTATTTAAAATTAAAATATATACTACTCTTAAATCTTTGGATTATTGCATTTAAATAGTGTGTAGGGTCACAATAGATACTTAAAATGGAAAAACTGAAAATCCCTACATTTCTTGTGAGACATTTAAAACTCAATTATCTATTGCGTCCTAGTGTAGTTCTAAAATTCGCAAAACATTCATATTCTTTGTTTAGTAATTGAGAATGTAATTAATTACATTGACTTCTATTGAGAGGCATATTTGTCTTCAACTACTTTGACGTATTGTCTTTTCAATCCTTGTTTATTTAATGTATATTCTTAAATTCTTTTCTATGAAATTATATAATGTTTTCTAAGACGTAAGATGTACCGATAATATAATTTTTTTTCTTTTATCCAGAATCAAAAGGAAAGAGAAGGGTTAATGAAATCTAACACCAACAAATGATAATGAACTAATATATAACTTTGCTAAGCACTACTGTTTTACAAAACTATATCGCCATATTCTAGCATTAAAGTAAAATATTAAAATATTCTTGAGGCCAGATTTCACGTTGATTGACTGTGAATCATGGGTGTAGACTGTAGATGTTAGAACTAGATTTAAATGCACACTATCACCAGGAAATTTATTTTCTTAGGCAGATTTCTGGTATAAATTATGATTAGCCAATATATATAAATCAATTTTGTAAATATCTCCCTAGGTATTGCACCCATCGAACACAAACGAATGGACGCTTCAAATTCGACTCGTACAACCAAGTGACCACGGAATATACGAGTGCCAAGTAAATTCAGATCCAAAACTCACCAAGAAATTCTTCCTTATTGTTAGAGGTGAGTGTTTATTAAGAAATTCTGAGTTTAGAAAGTTAGCCAATATATAGAAGAAATTGTGTAGCAAAATCTATTTTTTTCATTTATTAACTTCAACATTTACTTCATTAGCGCAATATCAAATATTCATTAGCGTGACATCAGAGCCAGAATCAGGTAGTGATTTAAAGCTCATGGAAAATTCTCCAATATTAAATTCTGTCTTTGATTAAGTTTCAACCATTTCTTGGCAACAGAAATTAAATTTAATTTTATAATATTAAGATAATACTTTTAAGATAAAAGTTTGAGTGATTTTGAGTGTAGAGATATTGAATTTAACCCTTTGGGTTTGTTTAGACAAGTGTCTTTGGTCAATAGACAGAAATTCAAAATTTCCTATTAGAGAGATGCGGGAAAGAAACCAACACTAATATTTTTCTAGGCTCCTGTTCATCTTGAAAACAAGAACCAACATATTAATCATCGTCAAATTAATAGATACGTTAATAGATAATCCTAAACCAAAAATGGAGGCACCGCCCCCATAGAGGATTTTTATGGTGTGCAGAGTGAACATTTTTTTCGAACTCGTTTACAGGAGAAAATTAATTCAAATCACCAACGTAATTAATTTTTATGTTAACAATCCTGTTTAGACTATTAAAAAAACTTTAAAAGAAATGAGTCTGTATATGAAGATAATCGAAATATTACAACCACCAGATAATAATAACGTCTATCCTTTTAGCTTAAAAAAATAGAATGAGAATTAGCAACTCTATCTTCAAACATAGTTTAAGAAAATAATACTGTAAAACACGATTTAAATCTTTGGGAAGCAACTGTTAATTTCTAATTGCTTGTGTCTAGAATACATGAAAAAACACTGATATTTATTTCAAACTTAGCTGATGTGTCAAGGATAATGATATTTAGATAAAATTTACCTATTCCCTCTGGAAGGAAGTGGCAAACGTGAACTTTCCTTTGCATAAAGTAGAAACAAAACGAGATGATACAAAAATAGCATTTATTTCTTCTAGAATTACTTAAGTGAGACAATTAAAATATTAGAAATGAGGAGTTTTTCGTCATTTACGCTTATACTGTAAATTACTTTCACGGATCAGTCCCCAAATATAGTCTCCCATCAGATTTTCATTATACGATCCTTGATAGCAGCGTTCAAAGTCTAGAAGATCCTGGTGAAAGTGCTCGCCATGATCCTCAGAGTACGCTCCCAAGTTTTCCTTATATTTATCAAGATGAACGTCAAAATATGGACTCTGGGGGAATCATGCAACCCATCTTGCTGCCGTTTCTCACCAAGTTCTCAACAAATTCTACATAGTTTTCGGCTTTGTGATTACCCAAGAAGAGCAAAACCACTGCGATAACGCTGTCATACACTGCCCTTCTGTCCTATTGAGCTTCTCGGGAAACTCCTTGCACTCCATGAACTTTTTATTTGTCGACCGACGAAGACCCAGGTTTTGACCTTTGCTGCAGATAGTTTAGTAAATAAATCTTTGAGATATTTTATAGCTGCATTCTCTTTATCTAGAGCACTGACGAATTGTTTCATATGGCTCAATTTTAAGTGGAAAGGAGGAAGCAGTACTTTTCGGGGGTTTAACAAATGCTCCAATTTGACGTTTTTTCTCCCGACTCTAAACTCGGTCCGTTGTGGCCAATCCCACTGATAGTAATCTGCCACGGTATCCCTGTCGTTCTAAAGGCAAAGATAAATAGGGAACTTGGTAAAGCCGCTTTGGAGACACATCAAGAAGGCCACCATTTGAAGTCTCTGATAACCTCCCAACTGTACTTTTCATATTTTAATGCCTCTAGCAAGATCTTGACATTGCTTTATTCCTCCTTAAGATGGATCGAGTGAGCAAGGGCAAGGTTAGTTGTTGCTTTCCGTTATGAAGCAACGCTGCTCCTGGATGACTTGTTAATAAAGAGTTGCCACTGGTTGGAGTTATTAGCGATTCCGATTGCATCAAACATATCTGACATATTGTGACAAAAGCACAGCTCATCTTCACTTGTAAAATACTTGAAAAACACTGGAGACTCTTTCTTTAACCTGGTATTTGCACAGTGTTATCTAACAAATCTCACTGCTTGAGTCTCAAAGTTAAAAGCTCGGTATTGGACTTTGGGAGACCAAGATCTCTGACAAGGTCGTTATGATCTTTTTAGATTTAGCAGTATGGATTTTTCTCCTCAGTTTCACCTCTTTAAGCTGGATAAATTTCTTCATCCTCTTCTCAACTGCTATTCCTTTCTAAATCTATTGCTCTCTTTTTTAACTAGTGGTTCCTGGGAGCTCAGAGCTGTGTGGCAATGTCGCATAGATGACTGAAGGTCTGTCTGGATACATGATAACAGGAGCATTTTTTTCCTTCTCGAAGTTTGGTAAGGTTCACTAGACAAAAGAAACAATTGCTTGAGTGGTCAGTTGATTCCTTCCAAATTCGTCGGATTACGAGATTCACAGCTCTCTTTTCTCTTCCTTACCATCCTGTAAAAAAACAAAATGAAAGCATAAATATAAATATACAAATACCTTTAAATTAATGTCATTAAAAACTTTATAAAATACAAAAAATACAGTATCCAAATAAACAAAAGATATCTCGCAGGTGAAATAATGTGCCTTAGGTTTGTCTTTATCTCCTACTTGCATGCAGAAATATGCTTTGTAGGCCTTTGACATTTTAGCAGATCTCTCTACAGAGTACCTTTTCGCTCTTGTCTTAATAAATTCACCGCACACATAGGAAAATGTGTCTGTCGGATGCTTACAACCTCTTGTTGCCATGTGTGAGGAATGCTTCTATTAATGACGAATGACTTTGTCTGTTCTGTGACGGCTAGAGTTAAACTGTTCTGTTGATTAGACATTCTTTCTATTTATGCAATCATATACGTTCCTAGAATGTTCTATAAATTCTTCAAACATATAAAAAATTCTAGAAAGTTGTAGAAGCCTCTACATAATTTTTTCACCAATTAGAGCTGAAACTTCGTGGAAGGTAAGAGAACTACCATTGCTGTCTAGATCGCAAAAAAACAAAATATTAGGGAAATAATAACTATTACTACTGTATTAATCTTTCCATAACTTTTAAAATACAGTATATTATGTTTATACCATAACTAACAAAAACAGAACCCTTAAACCTTTGATATACTTTTAATATTTGTTTTAAAATATTGGTTATTTGCCATAAATGGGCTTTTTTTTTTTAAGAGCTCATCTGGCGACTGCCTACTTGGGCATTAGTCGCCGTATTAAAACTGGCCTAGTTCTAGGCTACTTTAAAATGAAATTAAAGAGAGAAAAAAAAAAACAACAACACCCCAAAAGGGGGAAAAGAAGCAAGCTGGTGCGTCGGGGAGAGGTCCCCCCGGCGCAGGAGCGTGCAACTAAAGAAAAAAAAAAAAAAAAAAAAGCAAAAAAACAACAAAAAACAAAACAAACAAACCTTGCTTAAATAATAGGGAGAAGGCCGGCCTCCCCCAAGAAGTCAACAAGTCCACAAGTCAGTGTGCACGAATCTGTCCCGAGCACAAGGGACAGGCGGTAGCGACCCCGCCCATCCCGGTACTGGGACAGGTATCGTGCGCGAAGATCACCCAGACTGGGACATTCGACAAGAATGTGCCGAACAGTCTGGGGGACGACGCAGTCGTTGCAGTAGGGCGCAGGCGAGCGCTCCACCAGATAGCGATGCGTCACACGAGTGTGTCCGATTCGGAGACGACAGAAAGCAACCTGAAGCCGCCGCGGCATTGGGGGATAGGTCCATGGGAACAGTCGCGGCGCAATGGCGCGCAACTTTAAGTTCCCTTCGACCGTCTCCCATCTTCTTTGCCAAGCAGTCCGAAGAACTGCCCGTATTCCTGCCATGTAGTCGGTGTGAGGAAGAGCGAAACGCTGGTCCGGGCGCAGAGTCCTCGCGGACTCTTTGGCGCCCTCATCGGCGCGCTCATTCCCCGCAATTCCTACATGTCCAGGAACCCAGCAGAAGATAATCTCGACATCTGCCCGGCTCGCCAAAACCGTAGGCGTCACGGATTTCGCGAACCAGGGGATGCGGAGATTCCAATGCCCCGAGAGCACTCAGGGCGCTTTGTGAGTCGCTATAGATCACAATCCGGTCTCCGAACCGGGCACGTCGCGTAATCTCCCGTACCGAGTGGTGTATTGCCACCTGCTTGGCTATGAAGACAGACGCAGCGCCTGGTAGAGCCCTGCTGACTTCAAACAGAGGGGAAACGGCGTGGAAGCCGACCCCCTCTTGGGACTTGGAGCCATCCGTATACACTGGCACGGTACCAGCGTGACGCGATGTGTGCTCCAAAAAGGTCGAACGCAATACTCCCGGCGCAGTACAAGCTTTGGGAGCAGAGGCGTGCCGACAAATAGCCAAATGTGGTACCCTCAAGGGTGGCGTCCTGGGCAGAACCAGGGGCGCCACCGGCCCGAGAGCTATATCTACCTCTCGAAGGAGTTTCCTGGCCCTAAACCCAAAGGGCTTAGGGTATGACTGGCGTCTCTCGGCGGCATAGGCACCATCGAGATCAGCTGCGGATGCAGTGAGAGCTGTTGGCGACTGAGGGAGGCGCCGGGCTCGCGCGTACAGGCGAGTGATGCACTGCACGCGGCGAAGAGCGAGTGGCATCTCCCCAGCATCGACCAACAGGCTCTCAATGGGGGAAGTGCGGAAGGCACCGGTCGCAAGGCGAAGGCCGGTGTGGTGGATCGAATCCACCTTCCGCAATAAACGCTCGGCTGCGGATGCATAAAACTCGCATCCGTAGTCGAGCTTCGAGCGAACAAAGGATCGATAAAAAAGTAAGGCGGTAGCCCTATCAGCGCCCCAAGCACTGAACGTCACGGAACGGAGAATGTCCATGGCGCGGGTACAAGAGACCCTAAGGCTGCGAATATGAGCCTCCCAGGTGAGGCGTCGGTCGAATACAAGACCAAGGAAACGGTGCGACTCAACCACATCCAGGCGCACCCCATTAAGAAACAAATCTGGGTCGGGGTGAAGCCGTGGATGGCGGCAGAAGTGCACCACCTTAGTCTTGGCCAAAGAAAACCGAAACCTGTGCGCTTCGGCATAGCGAGAGACGCGGTTCAATGCCTGTTGGAGTCGACGCTCCAGAGTTGGCATCTGGGCCGCGCCAAAAGAGATCGAAAGGTCGTCCACGTAGAGCGTAGCGAGAACATCTTCCGGCAGCACCGAGGTGATGCCGTTGATGCTCAGGGCAAAGAGTGTGACACTGAGGACACTTCCCTGCGGGACACCCTCTTCCTGCTCCTTTGGGCCGGAGAGGGCTCCCCCCACCCGTACGCGGAATCGACGATCTCGCAAAAATTCAGATATAAACATTGGGAGGCGTCCCCTCGCCCCCATCGTGTGGAGAGTCTCCATGATACCGTATCGCCATGCGGTATCATAGGCCTTCTCCAGATCAAAAAACACCGTGGCGTAGTGCTGTCTACGAAGGAAAGCCTCGCAGACGGCATTTTCCAGTCGGAGCAGAGCATCCGACGTGGAGTGGAACTTACGGAAGCCGCACTGTGGAGAAGACAGATGGCCTCCGCTGTCCAGGAAATAGGCTAATCTAACATTTTTCAATTTCTCCATCAACTTGCACACGCAAGAGGTTAGAGAGATTGGGCGGAATCCGGTCGGAGTAGAGTGATCTCTCCCCGGCTTGCGAAAGGCGAGCACAGTAGCGATTCGCCAGGAGTCTGGGAGAAGACCTTACACCCAGATCCTGTTGAACAAATCTAACAGAAAGGCCATGCCTCGCTCACCCAGGTGTCGAAGCATGGCATACGGGACATCGTCCGGACCATATGCGGGGTCCGCGCACGAAGCGAGAGCGGAGCGCAACTCACTCACAGTAAACTTGTCGTTGAAGGGTTCTCCGCCTATGGAGGTAAAGTCCAGCCGGCGGCCTTCCGCGACATCACGACGTGCATTGAATGCTGGCGGAGCAGCATCACGGCTAGAGAATGCGGAAAAAGCGGTCGCTAAGGATTCCGCCACTGACGTGGGGTCCGAGATTGCGGTCCCATTCTCCTGGAGAACGGGAGGGGGGTCCTGCGAGAACTTGCCCCGAATCCTTTTGACTCGCTTCCACACCTCAGCTAAAGGGGTCTTCCCGTTAAGTGAAGACACGTATGCCCGCCAAGAAGAGCGGCGTGCGTGCTTCGATATTTACCGGAACCTAGCCCTAGCCCGACGAAATTCAGCGACAGTGAAATCGTTCGGGCGGCGCTTATAGCGCATGTAGGCATAACGCTTCTGTTTGAGGGCCGTCTCACACTCGGCCGATCACCATGGGAGTGGTCGGCGTGCAAAACGGCCAGACGTCCTAGGAATAGTAGTCAGGCCCACGGCGATGAGGTTGCCGGAGAAGAACTCAACGGCCTCATCTACCGACCTAAACTCCTCGACTGAGATAGAGAATTCAGTCATTTCCTGAAATGCAGGCCACCGCGCCCGCGCCAAGCACCACCGAGGTGGTCTCTCAGGCGGCAGTTGCCCTGAAAATGATATTTGAATGGGAAAGTGATCACTACCATGGAGGTCATCGACCACCCCCCAATCAAAATCAGGCTGTGCATCCGAAGAGCACAAAGATAGGTCAAGGCAAGAAAATGAAGCGGTTCTCGGACAGTGATGCGTAAACTCATCCACGTTTAGGATACCCATCTCAAGCTCTTCGATCAGATCGGCAAGGACTTGTCCCCTGGGATTTATGGAGTAATCTCCCCAGAGAGGATGCCTGCCGTTCAGATCTCCAAGCAAGAGATAGGGCCTCGGCAACCGTGCCACGACGCGGCGGTAGTCCCCCGCGTCGAAGTCAGCTGACGGTGGAATGTACGCAGAAATGATAGTATACCTCCTATCCAGGTGCAGCTGCACAGCCACTGCCTGAAAGGAGGTATCTAAAGAGAAAGAAAGAACGGAGACATCATGCCGGGTGTAAACCGCGCATCCCCCAGCCCGGCCATCCCGCGGTGGTGGGGTCGCAAGACCCTTATACCCCGGGAGGGCAGGCAGCGGGCACGCGCCTAGCATGGTCTCCTGCAAAAAAATAGCTAACGGGACACGGGACGAGACGAGCCTCCGCAGCTCCTCCCAGTTGGCCCGGAGTCCACGGCAATTCCATTGAAGGAATATGCCCTCCAGGCCTAGCTCGGAGGAGACGCGGGGGCCCTCCTCGAATTGAAGACCCTCACGGGAATGGCCGTACGCTTCTCGGGGGCAGAACCCCGGGCGCTGTTGGCCGGACAAAGCGCTGAAGGCGCTGTCGCCTTCGAGGACTTATTGGGGGAGGTTGGGCTCGCCATGCGAGTCTTTTCCTCCCTCCGCCTCGAAACCTTAAGCGGGCGTTGCGGCTTCGGAGGCGGGGGGCCCTCTTTTCGAGGAACCACCGTCTCCGAGCAACTCGCTCCATCTCGGGGCGTGGGCGAAGGAGCCGAAGCTCCTTTGTTGCTGTCCTCCTTTCGGGGGACAGCTTTAGGAACCCCGGAAGATGGCCTAGCGACCATCTTCAGGGGTGTTGCCTCCTGTGAGTCTGACGACTCGGTGGAGGCACGTGGCCGTTTCGCCTTACGGGAAACGGTCACGCTGGGGGAAGAGGGGGGAGCCCTGGTTTTAGCCGGGGCTGGGTATGAACCCTTTTTGCCGCCAGCTTTACCAGGGGAGCGCCCGGGTTGGGTAGAGCCCGCAGAAGGGCTCCGAATGGGCGCGGAAACAACCGTGCTCGTTGGCCTGGATGGGCCAGGAGCAGAGGGTGCATTTCTAACTATTGAGGCATACGACGTCCCAGGCAGAGCCGGGCGCGCCAGGACCAAGTCCTTTGCCTCGCGGAATGAGAGTCGATCCTGGGCCTGAACGGCCAGGATTTCTTTCTTAAGGAGGTATGCACCACATTGCTTCGAAGAAGAAGGGTGCGGCTCTCCGCAATTGACACACTTGGCCACACACGATTTGGACTTATCATGTGCGACCTTGGAGCAATTTACACAGACTTCGGGTGACCCCGACTTTGCACGTCTACATGAGCGATTCGTATGGCCGAAGCGGTGACAGTAATAGCACCGCCGCGGCAGTGGCACGAATGCCTTCACGCGGTAGCGGTACCAACCGGCAAGCACCGACTCAGGTAGCTTGTCACAGTCGAACGTGACGAAGAGTGTAGGGGTGGGTCTCGAAGCCCCTCCCTGTTTTCTCATCACACGTTCGACCTTGACCGCCCCATGGTCGGCCAGCTCTAGGGTGATGTCCTCAATGGAGTAGTCAACGAGTTTCCTCGCATAAACTACTCCTTTCACAAAGTTCATGGTAGAGTGCGGCGTCACACTCACTGGGGTGCCATGAAGTGTCCGAAGAGCACTTATCTTGGCCGCCTCTGCGGGATTCGCCGCATTCGCCAGAAGGCTCCCGTCCGAGAAACGGGTTACCTTCGGCTCTCTACCAATTGCACTAGCTAATCCTCTCCGCTGATGGATCATGTTGCCCTTGGACAACATGGTGCCATCAGTGGAGCGAATAACGAGGAAGCGTTTGAAGCCAGCGGGCTAGAAAACGCCAGGTATCCTCTGAATCAGGGGCCCCGATGTCATCGAGGCTCCGCCCTGTGCACTCTTGGTAGTAGTCTTCTTTGTCAGGGGCTCCGCAACCGGGGGGGCAGAGGGGGTGGATGTGCCGATCTTGGCTTGGTCGCTTGCCAGAGTGGCAGCGGACCCATCCGTCCCCGCAGCCCCCGCGTATGGAGAGGAGCCCCGAGTCTTTTTTGTCTTTTTAGTCTTTTTCTTTTTCGGAGAGGAGGGCGGGGAATGAACCCGCTTTTCACCTCCGCCGGCAGAAGTTCCCAGGCCAGATGGACCAGCCTCAGCCAGGTCCCTCTCCGAAATGGAGAAGGTCCTGGTGTTCGTAGGGGCACCTGTCGGAGGAGATCCCTCCCCTCCTTTTGCCTCGGAGCCCTCAGCCATTTGAGGAGGACCTTGCATAGAGGCGGATTCGGGTTCGGTGCTTGGCGCCGAGCCCGAATTCCCCCCCATGGAAGGCCCTACCGTCTGAGACTGGGTCTCCTCAAGGACCATGTCTATCACAGGAGGGGCCTCCAATTGGCCATCCCCTCCCAGGACATCGCAGGTCCCCTTTGCAGTATTGTCACTAGTCAGGTGGTGTGGGGAGGCACAGGCCTTGACCCCAGCAAGGTTTAAAATTCTTGCCAGCAGGTCTTTTGAGGGAAGCGACCGAAGGGGCCAGGCTTCCCTCTCCCCCCTAAGAGGGTTTGCCCTACCAAGCCGCTTGCACAAAGGGCGGTCGGCAATGGGCTGCCTGCTGGCTTTCTTGGCAGTCCCCTTAGAAAGCAAAGGAGGGACTGCCGCTGGAGATAGGGAGGTGCCCGAAAGCACCTCCAGAGAAGGGGGTGAGGGGGAGTCCCCTACACCCGTAGGCGTAGGAGAGGAGTAAGCCTCCTCTCCGGTTAAAGAATTATGGAGGGTCCCTTGCGCAAGCACAAGGGGGGGGACCTCCATTTTCTCGGTGGAGCTGCCCGAGGGCGGCTCCGTCGATTTTCTTGGGGAAGTTGGGGGTTGGGTTTTTTGTTGTTTTTTTTCATTCATGGGCATGGTGACCCTCTTTTGATTACGGGACGCAATAGCTCATCACCTCTCGCAGTTGCCCGCACTGCGAGAGGTGCTTACAAGCCCGGCAGAGCCAGGCTCTGCCATTCGGGACCACCCCTCCCGGCCGGTGGCCTGGCAGTCCTTCGGCATGGCGGCTCCACCTTGGACACGGCGTAAAAAATATAGGTTGTGAAAAGGAGAGGAAAAGGGATGTGAGGAAGATGTGGGTGGGGATGAAGCAGGTTGTTAAAAAAAACCCATCCCGAACCGGAGCTGAGGGGTTAGGGAACAATGTCCCCTCCCCCCTCAGCCTCCATCCGGGGTGGTTGGCTTGAGAAGAAGGTCAGCATTCTACCCTGTGAAATTAGAGGCTAACCAGAGCAAGTTGTGGGAGAGGTTGTATGAAAAGGCGACGAGGTAGGGGAGAAATCGGGCTATCTGAAGGAAGGAAGAGAGGCTAAGCTGGGGCCGGACGGAGTGCTGGATCCCGTCAGCACGGCGGCCAGGATGGCACATCGCCGCGCCCCTTACGGGGTGTACTGCCTGAGAATCTACAGCCGTTTGATGAGGACCTTGGATGGGGGCGGATTTGGGTTCGGTGCTTGGCGCCGAGCCCGGATTCCCCCCATGGAAGGCCCTACCTTCTGAGGCTGGTTTTTTTCAAGGACCATGTCTATCACAGGAGGGGCCTCCAGTTGGCCATCCCCTCCCAGGACATCGCAGGTCCCCTTGGCAGCGTCATAAGTCTTTAGTGGGGAGGCACAGGCCTTGACCCCGGCAAGGTTTAATATTTTTGCCAGCAGGTCTTTTGAGGGAAGCGACCGAAGGGGCCTGGCTTCTCTCTGCCCCCTAAGGGGGTTTGCCCTACCGAGCCGCTTGTACGAGGGGCGGTCGGCAATGTGCTGCCTGCTAGCTTTCTTGGCAGTCCCCTTAGAAAGCAAAGGACGGACTGCCGCTGGATTTTTTTTTTTTTTTTTTTTTTTATAGAGCCCATCTGGCAACTACCCACTTGGGCATAAGTCGCCGAAAAACACGACAGCCTAGAATTAGGCTACTTTAAAGTTAAAATATGAAAACTTAACAATCAATATAAATTTGAAAAACTTAACAATCGAAGCAATTTCCGGCAGCGGGGGGAGGTCCCCCTCACCCCGGTGCAGGAGAGTGCAATCTAAAACAAAACAATAACAAAAAAAGGAACCTTAAATAAAGGGGAGAAGGCCGGCCTCCCCCAAAAAGTCAATAAGTCCACCAGTCATGGTGCACGCACTCGTCCCGAGTACAAGGGACAGGCGGTAGCGACCCCGCCCATCCCGGTACCGAGACAGGTATCGTGCGCGAAGATCACCCAGACTGGGACATTCGACAAGAATATGTCGAACAGTCTGGGGGACGACGCAGTCGTTGCAATAGGGCACATGCGAGCGCTCCACCAAGTAACGATGCGTCACACGAGTGTGTCCGATTCGAAGACGACAGAAAGCAACCTGAAGCCGCCGCGGCATTGGGGGATAGGTCCATGGGAACAGTCGCGGCGCAATGGCACGCAACTTTAAGTTCCCCTCGACCGTCTCCCATCTTCTTTGCCAAGCAGTCCGAAGAGCTGCCCGTATTCCTGCCATGTAGTCGGTGTGAGGAAGAGCGAAACGCTGGTCCAGTCGCAGAGTCCTCGCGGACTCTTTGGCGCCCTCATCGGCGCGCTCATTCCCCGCAATTCCTACATGTCCAGGAACCCAGCAGAAGATAATCTCGACATCTGCCCGGCTTGCCAAAACCGTGGCGTCACGGATTTCGCGAACCAGGGGATGCGGAGATTCCAATGCCCCGAGAGCACTCAGGGCGCTTTGTGAGTCGCTATAAATCACAATCCGGTCTCCGAACCGGGCACGTCGCGTAATCTCCCGTACCGAGTGGTGTATTGCCACCAGCTCGGCCGTGAAGACAGACGCAGCGCCTGGTAGAGCCCCGCTGACTTCAAACAGAGGGGATACGGCGTGGAAGCCGACCCCCTCTTGGGACTTGGAGCCATCCGTATACACTGGCACGGTACCAGCGTGACACGATGTGTGCTCCAAAAAGATCGAACGCAATACTCCCGGCGCAGTACAAGCTTTGGGAGCAGAGGCGTGGCGACAAATAGCCAAATGTGGTACCCTCCAGGGTGGCGTCCTGGGCAGAACCAGGGGCGCCACCGGCCCGAGAGCTATATCTACCTCTCGAAGGAGTTTCCTGGCCCTAAACCCAAAGGGCTTAGGGTATGACTGGCGTCTCTCGGCAGCATAGGCACCATCGAGATCAGCTGCGGATGCAGTGAGAGCTGTTGGCGACTGGGGGAGGCGCCGGGCTCGCGCGTACAGGCGAGTGATGCACTGCACGCGGCGCAGAGCGAGTGGCATCTCCCCAGCATCGACCAACAGGCTCTCAATGGGGGAAGTGCGGAAGGCACCGGTCGCAAGGCGAAGGCCGGTGTGGTGGATCGAATCCACCTTCCGCAATAAACGCTCGGCTGCGGATGCATAAAACTCGCATCCGTAGTCGAGCTTCGAGCGAACAAAGGATCGATAAAAAAGTAAGGCGGTAGCCCTATCAGCGCCCCAAGCGCTGAACGTCACGGAACGGAGAATGTCCATGGCGCGGGTACAAGAGACCCTAAGGCTGCGAATGTGAGCCTCCCAGGTGAGGCGTCGGTCGAATACAAGACCAAGGAAACGGTGCCACTCAACCACATCCAGGCGCACCCCATTAAGAAACAAATCTGGGTCGGGGTGAAGCCGTGGATGGCGGCAGAAGTGCACCACCTTAGTCTTGGCCAAAGAAAACCGAAACCTGTGCGCTTCGGCATAGCGAGAGACGCGGTTCAATGCCTGTTGGAGTCGGCGCTCCAGAGTTGGCATCTGGGCCGCGCCAAAAGAGATCGAAAGGTCGTCCACGTAGAGCGTAGCGAGAACATCTTCCGGCAGCACCGAGGTGATGCCGTTGATGCTCAGGGCAAAGAGTGTGACACTGAGGACACTTCCCTGCGGGACACCCTCTTCCTGCTCCTTTGGGCCGGAGAGGGCTCCCCCCACCCGTACGCGGAATCGACGATCTCGCAAAAATTCAGATATAAACATTGGGAGGCGTCCCCTCGCCGCCATCGTGTGGAGAGTCTCCATGATACCGTATCGCCATGCGGTATCATAGGCTTTCTCCAGATCAAAAAACACCGTGGCGTAGTGCTGTCTACGAAGGAAAGCCTCGCAGACGGCATTTTCCAGTCGGAGCAGAGCATCCGACGTGGAGTGGAACTTACGGAAGCCGCACTGTGCAGAAGACAGATGGCCTCCGCTGTCCAGGAAATAGGCTAATCTAACATTTACCAATTTCTCCATCAACTTGCACACGCAAGAGGTTAGAGAGATTGGGCGGAAACCGGTCGGAGTAGAGTGATCTCTCCCCGGCTTCCGAAAGGCGAGCACAGTAGCGATTCGCCAGGAGTCTGGGAGGAGACCTTCCACCCAGATCCTGTTGAACAAATCTAATAGAAAGGCCATGCCTCGCTCACCCAGGTGTCGAAGCATGGCGTACGGGACATCGTCCGGACCATGGGCGGTGTCCGCGCACGAAGCGAGAGCGGAACGCAACTCACTCACAGTAAACTTGTCGTTGAAGGGTTCTCCGCCTCTGGAGGTAAAGTCCAGCCGGCGGCCTTCCGCGACATCACGACGTGCATTGAATGCTGGCGGAGCAGCATCACGGCTAGAGAATGCGGAAAAAGCGGTCGCTAAGGATTCCGCCACGGACGCGGGGTCCGAGATTGCGGTCCCATTCTCCTGGAGAACGGGAGGGGGGTCCTGCGAGAACTTGCCCCGAATCCTTTTGACTCGCTTCCTCACCTCAGCTAAAGGGGTCTTCCCGTTAAGTGAAGACACGTATGCCCGCCAAGAAGAGCGGCGGGCGTGCTTCGAAATATACCGGAACCTAGCCCTAGCCCGACGAAATTCAGCGACGGTGAAATCGTTCGGGCGGCGCTTATAGCGCATGTAGGCATAACGCTTCTGTTTGAGGGCCGTCTCACACTCGGCCGACCACCATGGGAGTGGTCGGCGTGCAAAACGGCCAGACGTCCTAGGAATAGTAGTCAGGCCCACGGCGATGAGGTTGCCGGAGAAGAACTCGACGGCCTCATCTACCGACCTAAACTCCTTGACTGAGATAGAGAATTCAGTCATTTCCTGAAATGCAGGCCACCGCGCCCGCGCCAAGCACCACCGAGGTGGTCTCTCAGGCGGCAGTTGCCCTGAAAATGATATTTGAATGGGAAAGTGATCACTACCATGGAGGTCATCGACCACCCCCCAATCAAAATCAGGCTGTGCATCCGAAGAGCACAAAGATAGGTCAAGGCAAGAAAATGAAGCGGTTCTCGGACAGTGATGCGTAAACTCATCCACGTTTAGGACACCCATCTCAAGCTCTTCGATCAGATCGGCAAGGACTTGTCCCCTGGGATTTATGGTGTAATTTTCCCAGAGAGGATGCCTGCCGTTCAGATCTCCAAGCAAGAGATAGGGCCTCGGCAACCGTGCCACGACGCGGCGAAAGTCCCCCGCGTCGAAGTCAGCTGACGGTGGAATGTACGCAGAAATGATAGTATACCTCCTATCCAGGTGCAGCTGCACAGCCACTGCCTGAAAGGAGGTATCTAAAGAGAAAGGAAGAACGGAGACATCATGCCGGGTGTAAACCGCGCATCCCCCAGCCCGGCCGTCCCGCGGTGGTTGGGTCGCAAGACCCTTATACCCCGGGAGGGCAGGCAGGGGGCACGCGCCTAGCATGGTCTCCTGCAAAAAAATAGCTAACGGGGAACGGGATGAGGCGAGCCTCCGCAGCTCCTCCCAGTTGGCCCGGAGTCCACGGCAATTCCATTGAAGGAATATGCCCTCCTGCCTAGCTCGGAGGAGACGCGGGGGCCCTCCTCGAATTGAAGACCCTCACGGGAATGGCCGTACGCTTCCCGGGGGCAGAACCCCGGGCGCTGTTGGCCGGACAAAGCGCTGAAGGCGCTGTCGCCTTCGAGGACTTATTGGGGGAGGTTGGGCTCGCCATGCGAGTCTTTTCCTCCCTCCGCCTCGAAACTTTAGGCGGGCGTTGCGGCTTCGGAGGCGGGGGGCCCTCTTTTCGAGGAACCACCGTCTCCGAGCCACTCGCTCCACCTCGGGGCGTGGGCAAAGGGGCCGAAGCTCCTTTGTTGCTGTCCTCCTTTCGGGGAACAGCTTTAGGAACCCCGGAAGATGGCCTAGCGACCATCTTCAGGGGTGTTGCCTCCTGTGAGTCTAACGACTCGGTGGAGGCGCGTGGCCGTTTCGCTTTACGCGAAACGGTCACGCTGGGGGAAGAGGGGGGAGCCCTGGTTTTAGCCGGGGCCTGGTGTGAACCTTTTTTTCCGCCAGCTTTACCAGGGGAGTGCCCAGGTGGAGTAGAGCCCGCAGAAGGGCTCCGAATGGGCTCGGAAACAACCGTGCTCGTTGACCTGGACGGGCCAGGAGCAGAGGGTGCCTTTCTAACTATTCAGGCATATGACGTCCCAGGCAGAGCCGGGCGCGCCAGGACCAAGTCCTTAGCCTCGCGGAATGAGAGTCGATCCTGGGCCTGAACGGCATAGAATTTTTCTGAAAGAGAAAGGCACCACATAGCTTCGAAGAAGCGTGGTGCGGCTCTTCGCAATTGACACACTTGGCTACACACGATTTGGACTTATCGTGTGCGACCTTTGAGCAATTTACACAGACTTCGGGTGACCCCGAATTTGCACGTCTACATGAGCGATTCGTATGGCCAAGCAGGGACAGTAATAGCACCGCCGCTGCAGTGGCACAAATGCCTTCACGCGGTTGCGGTACCAACCAGCACGCACTGACTCAGGGAACTTGTCACAGTCGAACGTGATGAAGAGTGTAGGGGGGTTCGAGGCCCCTCCCTGTTTTCTCATCACACGTTCGACCTTGACCGCCCTATGGTCGGCCAGCTCTAGGGTGATGTCTTCAATGGAGTAGTCAACGAGCTCCCTTGCATTAACTACTCCTTTCACAAAGTTCATTGTAGAGTGCGGTGTCACACTCACCGGGGTGCCATGAAAGGGCCAAAGACCACTCATCTCGACCCCCTCAGCGGGATTCGCTGCATTTGCCAGAAGGCTCTCATTCGAGAAACGGGTCACCTTCGGCTCTCTATCAATTGCACTAGCCAATTCTCTCCTCTGGTGGATCATGTTGCCTTTGGACAACAAGGTGCCATCAGTAGAGTGAATAACGAGGAAGTTTTTGGAGCCAGCTGGCTCGAAAACGCCAAGTAACCTCTAAATCAAGGGCTGCAATGTCATCGAGGCTCCGCCCTGTGCATTTTCGGTCAAAGTCAGGGGCTTGGCAACCGGGGGGGCAGAGGGGCCGGATGTGCCAATCTTGGCTTGGTCGCTTGCCAGAGTGGGAGCAGACCCATCCGTTCCCGAAGCCCCTGCGGATGGAGATGGGCCCCGAGTCTTCTTTGTCTTTTTCGTCTTGGTCTTTTTCTTTTTTGGAGAGGAGGGCATGAAATCAACCCGCTTCTCAGCCCTGCCGGTAGAAGCCCCCAGGCCAGATGGACCGGCCTTAGCCAAGTCATTCTCCGAAATGGATAAGGTCCTGGTAGTCTTGGGGGCACCGGTCGGAGGAGATCACTCCTCTCCTTGTAATGCTTCAGCAAACACAGCCGTTTGAGGAGGACCTTGCATAGGGGTGGATTCGGGTTCGGTGCCGAGCCTGGATTCCCCCATGGAAGGCCCTACCGTCTGAGGCTGGGTTTCCTTGAGGACCATGCCTATTTCAGGGGGGAGCTCGAGTTGGCCATTACCCCCCCCCAAGACACCGCAGGTTGCGTTGGCAGTATCGTCACTAGTCTTGTGTGGGGAGGCATGGGCCTTGATCCCGGCAAGTTTCAATATTCTGGCCAGCAGGTCTTTTGAGGGAAGCGACCGAAGGGGCCTGGCTTCCCTCTCCCTCCTAAGGGGGTTTGCCCTACCGAGCTGCTTCGATATGGAGCGGCTGGCTAAGGGCTGCCTGCTGGCTTTCGTGGCAGTCTCCTTGGAAAGAACAGAGAGGACTGCTGCTGGTAAAAGAGAGGTGCCAGAAAGCACCTCCAGAGAAGGGGGGAGGGGGAGTCCCCTTCACCCGTAGGCGTAGGAGAGGAGTAAGCCTTCTTTCCGGTTGAAGAGATATGGAGGGTCCCCTGCGGAAGCACAGAGCGGGACCTCCATTTTTTTGCTGGAGCTGCCCGAGGCTGGCTTCGTCGCTGTTTCAGGGGAAGTTGGGGGTTGGGGTTTTTTTATTTTCATCATTTGGCATGGTGACCCATTTTGTGCTACGGGACGCAATAGCTCATCACCTCTTGCAGTTGCCTTCACTGCAAGAGGTGCTTACAGTCCTGGCAGAGCGAGGCGTCGCCATTTGGGACCATCCCTCCCCCCTGGTGGCCCGGCAGTCCATCGGCATGGCGGTTCCACCTTAGACACGGCGTAAAAATAGATAGAATGTAAAGAGGAGAGGAAAAGGGATGTGAGGAAGGTATGGGTGGGGATGAAGCAGTTTGTTAAAAAAAAAACATCCTGAACCGGAGCTCAGGGGTTAGGGAACATTGTCCCCTCCCCCTAACCCTCGATCCGGGACGGTTGGCTTGAGAAGAAGGTCAGCATCTACCCTGTGAAATAAGTGGCTGACCAGAGAAAGTTGTGGGAGAGGTTGTGTGAAAAGAGAGGAAACAAGTTTTTTGAAGGAAGGAAGAGAGGCTAAGCTGGGGCCGGACGGGGTGCTGAGTGCCGTCAGCACGGAGGCCAGGATGGCAAATCGCCACGTCCCTTACGGGGGATTTTTTGTAAGATATAGCTAGTAAGGTAGCTCACTGCAAGTGATGCCAGCATATAGGTTCCAATATTAAGCTGTAATATAGAGAGTTTAATCACCCAACCTTGAAAATCACTCAGAACTTAGCGGCTCACCTGATTTAGGCACAAAGGACTAATCAGATTTAACATTCAATGAACACTGTAATATATTAAATTTTTGTATCAGTTTATTCCTCAATAAACTCTTGTTCAGTAACTAGAAATTGACTGCCTCAATCTTATATATTATTTAAAAAGATTATTTTGTTTCCCGGCCCACCACTTTTATGAATTTCTAATATTTTTGTGAATAAGTAAACAATTTGTACACTTATATTCCTATTGCTGCCTAACGAAATTCTTTTAGAGTGCAAGAACAACCGATTTACTGCAGGAAAGTTCTTCAAAAGGAAATAAATGTATTGCTTACACTGATATACGTATAGGAGATTTTAAATTGTTGTTGGTAGCCATAATTTGCTTTTTAATGATATCTGGAAGCATTATGTTTTTGTTCCAAGCGTAGTGGTGTGAGAAAATTCAGTTTTCTCTGCCATTTATTGACACTCATTTACCCCTTAATTTAACATTCCACGCAAAGTGTTACGACGGATTGCCCATTCCTAACAAAGTCTTCAACAACAACAAATGCACGATACTCGCCTCTCCAGGTCATGGTGGGTTGCTAACAGAAACACAAAATAAATGGCATTTAATGTACTTCATAAAAATAAAAAGGTTTTTGTATCTTCATGCGTTTGTCTTTTATTCACCTTTGAAATTGGGGTAGCCTTTCTGCCGCACCCTGTACTAATGAGTATAACAAAAATATAAAGAGGAGAAATTCTTAAATCGCCTGCGATTACCAGATTCTATGAAAGGGAAGACAACTCCGTGATGTGCTAGAGAAGAAAAATATGGTTAAGTTCACAACGTAAAGTTTTCCATCGACGTTCGTCAAGAGATTGTTATGTAACCTGAAGAAGAACAATAACTGCAAAGTAAAATTAATTCGTCAGTTGGAAAACTTACGTCAGAGAACCTATGTACCCATCATTTGATATATCTTAGCATTACAGAAAAAACGTTAGATGAGAAACAAGTTCCGAAAGAGTGGTTTGCGTAGTTTTGAGTTCGGAATAAATAAAACTAATCACTTGGAGCATAACAATTAGTAAAATTTGACTTTTCAGTGTTGGCATTAATCCAAATTTAACAATTGTTTTGATGTTGTAAAGTTTTCTTTAATAGGATAAAAGAAATAAATAGAGATTTTAGAAAGGAGAAAACTTTATCAACATTTCGCTACACATCTTAAAAATTAGTTGAAATTAGTTTCTTTTATTTTGTTAGCAACAGGATGAATTCCCGATTAGAGTTGCCATTGCTGCAACTGCAATAAATGGAGAGCCACGTAGTTTAAAACGAGGTTAAGCATTACGTCATAAGTGAGAGAGATCAGTCTATATCGATGAGAATTAATGTAATTTGATTTACGAGACGCATTTTGTAACATTAAAAAGTACTTACCTTAATAATCGTTATATAATTCGAAGAAAATGTAGCCCTCAACTTGCTCCTAAAAAGAAGGATAAAATGAGAATTTTATATATAACTCCAGCAAGTTTCTCATGTAATCAAAACAGGTAGCGATGAAAGTAGAACTGGAATAATCTTGCTCGTATTCTTACCTAATTGAACATTTTTGGACATAATACCATTTGCCCAACTCTTAAGATAGTTTGTTATTATCCTCTCTTTTTGCCAGCTACATTTTACTTATATTTTTCATTCCATTTTATTACGGGGAGGGTTATGTCCAACAACACTAAAGAAAATAAGAACCTCGTTATGAACTCGAGGTTACAGAACGTCAATTATAGACTAAGCTGGACTCTATGCCAGTCTTAAGAAACCCCAAATGTGTACAGAGTTAAGTAACAATGATAAGTTACATCAATTGCTTAAATCAGAGTTAAAATTATATATAGCATAGCCTAGTATTGGTAAAGGCAAAACAAAGAAAATATAGAAAATTAATATATTAAGGTTATAAATAAATATATGAGGTTTGGAGAAACTTAAATAGCATGTTTACAAATATACAGTTTATACAATACGTACAAATACAAAATCTTAATAATACTTATCACACGTTGAGAGAGAGGTCTAAGGTACATAGGCGCCAAACTTAACAACTCTAAGAGACTTACGTTGCAGTAGCAGTGCACTGAATAATCACACAAAACAATAGAGCACATTAATTGAATAGCTACACAAAATCTAGAGCAAATCAATTCCAGTAGGAGCGCGTTAAGTGGTCTGAGGTGAACTGCCTAAAGTTGGGGAACTTTAAATTTAAATAAGTATTGGTAGCAAGTTAGTTGGTTGTGTGGGAGGAGGTTAGTTGGTTGTATGGGAGATGGTTAGTTGGTTGTATTATGGGTAATCACTAAACGAGTTGGAGATTGTTGTGTATACACTACAAATAAATATATTAAACATTACAAATATATACACAATTACATAAATATATACATTACAATTACATAAATTTAGATAATGAATCGTTTTAACTATTAGTATACATAACAATTTTCATCATATACATTTTTGAGTTTACCTATCTATAGTGATGGCTAAACTCACCCTAAACAAAGTTTAGCATTTTAGAATTCAATTTACTTTCAAGTTATGTAAACACCTTTGTTAAGTCATTAGAATTCCACTCGAAAAGCAAAATATATCAATGAAACCTGTGTAGACACTTTCTTATTCATTTTAAAACTATCCGTTGATACAACCTGCCAATTTGTCGTTGACGTGTTTTTTTGAAATTATCATTTAAGGTAAAATAAAAAAATATCTTTTTATAGATATAGAATTATCTATTTTAAATTTTCGTCTCTACTCAAACCTTTTTACTCCTCTTAATACTAGGGTAACATTTACATCGAAGTTTTAATTTTATTTCTTATGAAGCCCTACTAACTGTTATCACATAGAAATCTGTCTGTTTGTAAACCAAACTATTGAAAAAATTAAATATGGACAATTTCTATTTTCTTTTCTCGAGCACTCTGCGGAGACGCTCTTCATCCAAGAAATGCAAGTTCTTTTTAAAAGAGACAAATCTATTTGATTCTGCTATTTCTTATGTGGGGCTAAAAATTTATCTTTTCCTATAAGATAGTTTAAAATTTGCAATCAAGAAAGCACCTCTGCACTCATTTATATTCGAAATTGTTTTTAAATTTTTAGGAAAATAGGTGCATTATTACTAATAAAATTACCATTTGAATCCCAATTTTCATGTTGTTTCCTGCTGGAGAAGGAATCTTTTTTGAGTGTTTAGCGCATTGGTGATTAGTAACGATTCCATGATAATCTTCAGTTAAGTGTAAAACAAAAGTTACTCATTGTTACCCAAATTTGTATTTCTGAGATTATCAGATATTTTTTTTACCGTTGCCTGGTAAAACAGTTCAGGATTCTATAAGGAATGATTAGTTAATATGATATAATCACAAGTCAATAATGTCCTCTTCGATTTCAGACAAAAACTTGGAAGATCCATTTTATCGACACGAGATTGAACTGATCGAAAACAGTGAGTAATTTTTATAGACTAATTTTATTTGAAGAAGTTTAATGACATGATTTTCATTATTATAGTTGGAAATGATACTATTTTGTTACTGGTTCTTATATCAAAACTTCTTTTTTTTATAAATTTGTAATGTAGGTATGTCTACAATTTCTTTAGATAACTTGAAGAGTTAAATAATAATTAACCAGCAGGTTAAGTCTTCGTTTTCGTTATATAACCTGTAGGAATTCTACCTCTTTTTTATAAATTACATTTTATTAACCTGCACTAAATTATTGATTTTTTGTCCCCTATACCCATTATTTTCATTTGAAATTCAGAGTAGTACCACACTACTAAGCTTTTTTTAGGGGAGTAATTGTGCCTACTTTTGGCCGTTGCAAGATAAATCCGACCAACTGTTTAATAAATAAAAATATATAATTAAATTTACGTCTTTTAGACCAAATCAATATCAAGTTAATTTTACATAATTCCTCCAAAAATGACATATGTCGTTTTTTATTAGGAACCAATGAATTATTGAGCATTTATTCCAAAATATGTTCCAAATATTTTAAGCAGGCGTTTATACTTCGGAAGAGCGAAGGGCATGTTACGTATCTATACAAATTGAAATTAATTATACTTTGCTTATCATGGCTAAACAAGCAACAATATTCAGAGATGAAATTAATTTTGGAATGATTGCTAATCCATTCATTATATGATTGCGCCTTAGAAATCCAAAGTAAATAATAGAGTGCATGCAATTTCACTTTACTGAAGATTGGTATTTGGAGGTAAGGCTCTGATATTTTTAAAAAATCATCCTTTATATATTAATGAAGTAATTTTATGATTAATAGCTACGGGGAAAAATGTTTAATTTAAAAACGGCACATAAAGTGAGAGGATACTTAAATAATATTTAACATTTTTAAAAAAATATCTATAATTTAAATGGAGAAAGCTTTCTTAGCCAATCATAATAAGTAACAGTATCAACTGCTTAATATAGTGGAACTCCCTGAGTTCAGTTTACCAGATACTTACACTTTATAGGGTTCCCACATAAGAGCAGAGGAGTTCCAGCTCTCTTCCATGACTTTTACAATACACAAAACATAAGCTATTTGAAACAACAAACGTTATTGCTCATATTTTTATAAAAGCTTCATGTTGTCTCTCCTCTTGAATCCTGATGATCAGCCATTTTAATTCCTTTCCTCGATCCCCACTACGAACCTTTCTTTCCATAGATTATAAAGAAGAACTAATTAAAAAATCAAAGAAGTACACTTAAAAAAAATAAGGTTAAATTTATTCATAGACAAAACGAAAGAAGTATAAACAAGTAAACGCGAAATAAGTAAAACCACAATTACATTACTACTATTTTAGTTAGGTTATGTTAGGTTAGGTTACAAATAAAAAATTAGCATCCATTTCTTAAAAGTCATTCGAGGTTTTGAAGAGCAGGAGTCTGCGAATTGAGTAGGTGGTAATCTTACAAGGCGGGTAGCTATTATTTCGGCACTTCCAAACAAGCCCTTCAAGAAACTTTGTTGCTATTAGCCAATTCATTGCTCTCTGAAAAGTAAAACATTTCACTGTATTTCTAATTAAGTTGTTTTTCTTTAACCAATTAATAACTCTCAACTTGTTCTCACTCTTTATCCAACAAGTAAATATATATTGCTTTCGCCATCTATTAAAATATTATGTCACTTGAACGAAAGCTAAAACTTTATCGTTGTAAATTAAGAATAAAGCTAGGCTGCCAAATAGGTTCTCTCATTGAGTCTTAGAATAGATCAAATTTTTGCTAGCAAATATTATAATTTAAAAATGTAAATTTTAAATTTGCCTAATTTGAGTTAACAAATTTCAGCCTGTAAAAATTTACACCGCAAAATAAAATAATATAAAAGAAGAAAAATAAATAATCCGATTATTCCTATTTAACGACCGCTAAGAAATTTATTTACTAGATCACGATCCCGAGAAAAATGTTTCCTAGTTCAAAACCGCAAACACCACCTAAGGTTTACGATCGAGAAAAAGATGGAAATAGTTATTTAAAAAGAAAATTTAAAAGCACTTTTCCTGAAAAAAGTGAAGGCCATCAACACATTTTCTGTTTATAGGTATAAAATTAACCTTTCCATAAAGTGAAAACATAGTGTCATCTAAATACCAACAAACCTTCCAAGTACTATAATTATTATAATTTCTCCTGGTTTGTTAAACAGGGGGAAAAGGGGATGCAATTGTTAGTTTACCTATTCTGGAGAATTTGGTTTATTCCCCCCCAGAATTCTTATCAGATAGAAAATAAAAATTCGATGCCCAATATACGTATCTACTTATCCTTATTCCAAGCCTCATTTGGTGAAACTATTAAAAAATATCTCTCCCCCTTTATTTAAATAGTCTCGATTAAATTACTGGTTATTATCTATGATAACAAAAATCAAGGGATGCTGCTGGCCACTCTTCCAGTTGCGATCTCTGTAAAATACAATATTCTCTTCTTGGAATTGATGGCCATTTGGTTCAAGTTCATAAGGCTGCTACAAATCTACACGACACATGATATTGAACTCTCTTAATGCTCATGCTGGTGATGTCCACAACTTTTCTCACTTCTTTCCAGGTAATATTTACTTATTCGCTCTTACACTTTTGTTTTTATTCACTAGGGTTGTTTTTACCCTGCCCTACTTGAGCTCCCAAACTAAACCGAGTACTCATTTGATTACGCATCAAGTTCAAGATCCTACTTAGGGGCTGACGTAAAATGATATAATTGACAGTTCATTGCAATGTAAGGATAATGATATATTATTGTGATAGCAATAGTTAGCTGCATTCACACTGCCTTCTTTGTAGTCTTACTATCAATTATAATATGTGTATATGTTTAGCCTTCACGAGTGATTGAAAAAGATTGTGTTCTTCAATGATAAAACAGGTTCACATAGAATATTAAAACGGTTAATTTTTTGCCTGATAGATTAATGTATTAGATAGAGTCTTCGATCAGTGTGACTGTAGAGGGATCAACGCATGCCAGATGCAGTTATAATGTAGATATTTATTGTTCGAGTAACCACCGAACTTCACTTATTCCATGCAGTCTAACTGTTATTCTTCTTACTTACAAGATATTAAATGCAAAGATTCCCTATGAACTCTTCCTTACACAAGCAATTCAGTCCCATCAGCGTCGTTATTTCTGGCCCTCCTCTTTAATTTCTTGTACTATGTAGTCGTTTGTGCTGTAGAAGTTCAAACTATATTTAATACGTTTCCATTATTACTGTATTTGTCCTTTGATATACAAACTAAGTGGCAAATTATACATGTTAGGTTCCTAAATTTTTTAATTCCGCTTGATAAAAGTTACAATACAATGTTTTACAACGTGAAACCTGTTAAACTGATGATAATAGGCTGTCTTAGCGCGACACTTTTTAAATACTAGAAGTCGAATGTTAAAAACAAACATAATTCAGAGTTAATATTAGTGTCGTATTACACTGATAATTAGAGAATATCACTGTTACAAACAACATTTAATTTTGTTGAGAAAACGAGAATGGTTTACTGCAAAAACCAATATTCTATTGCAATGGCGAAGAATAAACATATGTTAAAAAATCTTAGGCACAGCAGTCTCCAATTCTTTTGTGGTTTGCTCCTAATCTAACTTCCACCTTGTGTAGTAGCCTGGGATGAAAAACGTTGCTCATATTTCTTGGTAGTAGATAACGGCTACTCAAATCTCTAAGAAAATACTTCTTAGCTAATATACGTTTTAATAACACTGTGTAACACGATTTTTGTTTTTGGGTATCAACTGTTATTTTATATTTATTTGTATAAAGAATACATGAAAAGACAATTATTTATTTCAAACTTTGCTTTTATGTCCAGGATAATACCTATATGAAATTTACCTCTTCCTTCTGAAGGAAGTGGCCAATTTGAACTTTCATTTGATTAAATTAGAAGCTAAATGACATGATACAAAAATGCATTTATTTATTATACAATTACATAGGTGAGATAATTAAAATATTAGAAATGATGAGTTTTCCGTGATTTACGCTTATACTGTAAATTAATTCCACGAATCAGCCCACAAATATAGTCTCCCATCAGATTTTCACTATACCATCCTTAATAGCGGCGTTCAAAGAAGAGTAGATCTTGGTGAAAGCGCTCGACATGCTCTTCGGAGTACGCTCCCATGTTCTCCTTAAATTTACCAAGATAAACTTCAAGGATATGGACTTTCAGAAACATCCTGCAACCGATTTTGTCGTAGTTTCTCACCAAATTCTCAATAAGCTCTAAAAAATTTCAGGCTTTGTGATTACCTAGGAAGCACAGAACTACTGCGATAAAGCTGTCCCAAGTGGGTTTTTTCATCCTAGTGAGCTTCTCGGGCAAAATCTTTGCACTTCATGATCTTTTTGCTTGTGGACCAAGAAAGACCCACGCTTTTACCTTTGCCGCAGATACCTTAAGAAAAAAGACTTGAAGATACTTGAAAGCTGCAGACTACTTACCTAGAATCATGACGAATGGTTTCATAAGGCCCGATTTTAAGTGTAGAGGAGGAAACAGTACTTTTCGTGCGTCCAACAGAGGCTCCCATTTGACGTTGTTTCTCCCCACACTAAACTCGGTCTGTTGTGGCTATTCCCGCAAATTTAAGTGTGCCACGGTATCCTTGCTGTCCCAAAGGCAAATATATCAAGAAATCCAGCATTTGAAAGTCTCCGATAACCTCTCAACCGTACTTTTCACATTTCAATGCATATAGCAAGATCTTGTGACTGCTGTATTTCTCTTTGACTGATTTGCGGCTCGTGGACGAGCTGTCAATGAAAAAGCACCCACTCGTTGGGGTTGCATCAAACAAACCAGTCACATTGTGACATCCTAAAAGCTCACCTACATGTGTAAAAAAACTTCAAAAGCACTGTTGACGCTTTCTCTAACATGATATTTGCCCACTTTCATGTAACAAATCCGACCTCTTGAGTCTCAAAGTTAAAAGCTAGGCATTGGTCCTTTTGAGACCAAGATCTATGAAAAGTCGTTGAGTTTATTTGCTTGTAGTAGTATAGGTTTCTATCCTATGTAATCTGGATTAATGACTTCTTCAACCTCATCTGAAATGTTTTTCGTTTCTAAAAACTAATACTCTCTTTTTGGAGGAGTGCGTATGGGGACCTCAGAACTGTGTGGCACTGGCGCAATAGATGCTTGAAGGTTTGGATACATAATAACAGGCGTATTTCTGTCTGCTTGACGTTTGGAAAGGTTCACCATGCAGAAAAAAAAAATTTCTTGAGTGTTCAGTGGGTTCCCTCCAAATTCGTGGGATTGTGAATTTAGAGCTCTTTTTTCTCTTCTGTTCCATCCTGTAAAAGTACAAAATCAAAACATAAGTATAAATTTACAAATACATTTCACAACGTGTTATTAGAAAAGTTTTTAAAAATCCAGTATCCGAAAAAACAAAACGCATTATATATATATATATTTATATATTTATATATATATATATATATATATATATATATATATATATATATATATATATATATATATATTAGTGTAGTTGAATAGCAGTCTTTCTTGTATATTTTTTCTTTATTAATTTCCTTTGTCAACTTTCTAACTATATTTTTTATTCCATCTTGTAGATAGTGGATCACATGTCCAGTATTCATCTCTTTTTTAAAATGAATGTGTTTGTTAAAAACGAAACTAAATTGCTAAGCTTTCGATCTTATTCGATCATCTTCGGAGCCTTTTAAAAGGTTCTTGCCTCCTGTACCGATGTAATGAGTCAAGTGTGAATCTGACAGAGTGAAATATAACGATTTTTAAGGGGTATTTATTCCGCCTTGGTTAAACGTAACGTTAGAGAAAATGGGAAACTCCTCCTGTGAGTGGAATTTTAAAATAGTTTTAATGTGTGATTCCAGCTTGTCGCTTGACTGTTTATGGCCGGCTTATCTTCATTTATTAATATGGCTTCTAAGATGTTCAGCCTCGCTTTATTGACCTCTTTTCTTTTAATAATGGTGTTATCAACGAGCATAACTCTCGTTTGGTTAGTATTATGGGCACTCTCCATATGATTTTTAGGCCCTAAGCTTTGTAGATGCATGGTTAAACGTCTCGAAAGTGCAGTTGTTGTCATGTCAAAATATTTCTAGTTATTATAAAGCTTACAGTCTTTATTGGGGCAGATGAATTTGTAAACAATGTTGGTTGACTTGAGATTGTTTTTCCTCAGGAGATTGTTGGCTTTTGTGGTTTTATAATAAATGACGAGTTGGATGTTATCCGTTTAATTTCAGCCTTGATGTTACGGTTAATAATCGTTTTAATGTTTCTTTTCATCTATTTTACTGGCCGTGGACATATGGTTTCTGTAATACACTTTGATGTTGTTGACTTCTCCAAGATTACTTTCAGTTTATCCACATATTTGTAATGGTTATTTAAAAATTATTGTATTTGTTTCTCAATCGTGCTATTTGAGAAACCATTATTTACGAGTATTTGTTTTACTCGTGCAATCTCTTGGTGGAAAAGTTCCCACGTAGAGCAGTATTTATATTATTCGGTGGATTTATGAGCCGATTACGCTTAATTTATACCTTTCAGGGCATTCACTCTCCGCATTGAGGCATCTTCTCATGTCCGTAATTTTCCTATGTACTTTAGGGATTCAGCTGCCATTGCTGTTTTGAACCTCAATGTCCAAAAAAGGGAGTTTATTGCCTGTGCTCAATTCATAAGTGAATTTTAGCACTGAGTTCTCCTCAAAATGCTGCTTGATGTTTACCAAATGTTCTTCGTTTTAGACGTTGATGTAGATGTCATCTACGTATAAGCAATATGTGTATGGCTTATTTTCCATGGTGTCCAATAATCTCTCCTTAAGTTGCCCCATGCAATAGTTGGCAAAGTTTGGTCCAAAGGGTGACTCCATAGCTACTCTATCCACTTGCATGTATAGATTATCGTCCGGTGTCCTGAACAGCGCCTCCGATGTGCATGAACGTAACATGCTCCTTAAAATGTTTTGAATAAGATTTGAAGAAAACATTGTAGAATGGCGGTACACGTATTATATAATGATGTCGAAGGTCTGAGCGATAGACACGTTCGTACACAGGCCTTCTACGTCAAGGGATGATATTATTCCTGACGGCTTTGTAGCTTGAACTATGTCGATAAATTCCTTCTAAGATTTTATGCTATATTTCGAAGGGATGTACGGTTTTATTAATGCATTTAGTGTTTTAGCTAAACAGTACGTAGGAGTCGTGACTTGAAAGATGATGGGCCTGAATTGATTGTGCGGCTTATGAATTTTTACATATACGAGGGACAGACAATAGGTTTTGCGAATCAGTAGGGCAAAACAGAAGAAGGGAAATGGCTGTTTGTGGGGGTGTTAGGACAAGTTATGACAAGTCTGGACCTACAGCCACAGGCTCCTGCCTCGTCTATTTAAAAAGCAGTAGCTGATCGCAGATCGTCAGCCACAAATATTTCAACAATGGTGAAGTTTGAGCACCGCGCAGTGATCAAATCTTTGACCAAAGAAGGCAAGAATGCAAAATAGATCCATGAACGCATGGTTACAGTGTACACCGACACCTCCCCTTTCTAGGAAACCATTGCTTGCTGGAATAGGGAGTTTCGCCATGGTCGTGAGTCCCTTGAAAATGACCCCCGTCCAGAATGCCTGTCAGACGTGACCAACAAGGACAATATGGCCCGTGTGGAGAGTATGATCCTCAAAACGCGACGGGTGAAGGTCAAAGAAATTGAGTGAAAACTCGGAATATCACATAGAAGTATTATGAACATCATGCACGATAATTTGGCCATGACCAAGGTTTCTGCCAGTTGGGTCCCTAGAAATCTCACGCCCTATGATCGACTTCAAAGTCGTCAAAGTTTGGAAGAGTTACTGCTCCTGTACAACCAAGACCCGGCGGGATTCGAGTCACGCATAGTGGCAGGTGATAAAACGTGGGTCCATCAATGGGATCCCCTAGTGACTACTTTTTATTCCGCCAGCTCAAGGCTGCACTGCGTGGACGCCGGTTTGAGGACGATGCAGATGTCCAGCTCACCGTCCAGGAGTGGATTGAACAGCAATCGGGAGATTTCTGGTTGTTCGGAATTTGAAGCCTCAGGGACAAGTGGCGCAAGTGTATTGAAGTCGAGGGTAGTTATATTGAAAGATTATAAAAAACTTTTCCTCATATCTCGTTTCCTTATATCCGAATTGCAAAACTTATTGACCACCTCTTGTATATATATATATATATATATATATATATATATATATATATATATATATATATATATATTACCTTCAGAGTTCTTTTGGATATCTGGCAAGTGAAATACGGTGCCCAAGGTTTGTCTCGATCTCTGACTGGCATAAAGAAATATGCCTTTTAGGCCGTACGCATTTTACCAGATCGCTCTACAGAGTAGTTTTTGCTCTTATCTTAATGAATTCGCCGTAGACATAGCAAAATGCGATTGTCGGGTGCTTACAACCCCTTGATGCCATGTGTGACGAATGTTTTTATCAATGTTTTTGCTGTAACGGCTAGAGTTAAACTAATATGTTGAGTAGACATTCTTTGTATTTATACTGTCATCTACGTTGCCAGAATGTTCTATAAATTCTTCAAACATATAAAAAAATTTTAATAGTTTTAGAAAGCTCTTCAATTTATTTCTCACCAAATTAGTGCCGAATCTATGTAGAATGTAAGAAAACTGCCATTGCTGTCCAGGTCGCAAAAAAAACAAAATATAAGTGAAATAATATTACTACTGTATTATTATTTCCCTAACTTTTTAAATACAGTATACTATGTTTATACCATAATTAAGAAAATACATAACCCTTGAAACTTTTCATATATTTTTACTATTTGCATTAAAATAATGTTACAATAAATTGGCTAATTAAATTCAATGTCCTAGCCACAGAAACAAAGTTTTAGGATTAAATTTGACATTACTTTATTTAATAGAGCCACAAATAATTGAGAAATAACAATTTTATCCCAAGGACAACACAAAAGTGAAAGTTTGTTACACAGTGTAATTTACAAGAGCAATTTACCAGTATTAAATGGCAATAAATTGCGCTCTGAAATATGTTTTCGAGTTATAAAAATAAAGTGTTTTCTCTAGGAACGCAATGTTCTATGGCGAATGGTGCGATATGCTCTTGAGGTCTTAACTACAAACTTTCACTTATTCTCAACGGTCTGAGTCTTATTCTGAACAGGATTGGCAGCAAATTAGGGGTTCAATGCTATCGCAATTTTAAGGTTAGGCTAAGGTTAGATTAGGTTGGTAGTTTAGCTCAGGCTAGCGACATTACAAAAATGAAAATATTTTGAAACTTTCATTACCATCTTTACGTTGCCATTTGCCCGATAATAAGCGTGAATGCAATTTAAGTGTTGGATTGTGAGAAGACACTTAGTTAGAACAATCAAAATTATCTCATGAACAATCGTATATTTTATTCACGAATGATGAAAAAGGTTAAAAACTACTGTATTTTTGTGTTAAAGATCTTAAATTTTCAATAGAATTCATAAATAATTGGAAGATTTTCTGCGGAATGTTTGCTCCAGTTCCTTGCTCCAAAACCTAACCTAACCTACATGCTATACCTTACACTACCAGTTGGCAAAGAAGATGAGAGACGGCAGAGGGGAACGTAAATTTACGTGAAATTGCAGTGCGACTGTTTACATGGACATACCTCCAATGCCACCACTGCTTTAAGGCGCTTTCTGTCGTCTTCGAATTGAGCTCAATCGAAGGACGCACCGACATTCGGCGCAGCGTTTGCCGAAGTGTGCTTCCGTCTTCTCGTTTCTTTTTCCTTTTATCGTTTGATTTTTTATCTTTAGGTAGTTTGCATTTTTGTAAATTTAAAGTAGTCTAGCCTACCTGAAATTTTAAATTATGGCGACTTATGCCCTAGAAAGCATATGCCAGATGCGTGATTTAAAAAAATAAATAGAGTACGAGCCTCGAAAGCCATAGCCTAACTTAACGCTAGTTCATTGCAGCTCGTGTTCAGACGAAGGCCCGAATGGTAATTATTTAAGGCGTACTTTAAACCCCGACTTTTTAATCTCGAAATTATAAAGCGTTAGCTAGAATTATTTAATTGATGTAGTGTTCAATTGACTCGATCCCGTTCTCGCTCTAGGTAGCGAAAATCCCATGTGAAACGTGAATTTGAAGATTAAGGATTTGAAGAAAATCAAAGCATAAACTTTTCACGTTATAGGTATTGAAAACCCAGTCTCATATTTTAATAATCTAGCAAATAGCTATGTTAATGAGTACAATGTTCGTTTTATAAAAGGGGGAAAATAACTAAATTTTAAGCCCTGAGAACTTCCAGTAAAATAACGAGATAAACTTATCGAAAATTAATTATTTTAGTTCATCATTATAATTTACAACACAATTAGGAAATAAACGGAGGAGCAGCTCCACCATTCGTCCACTTTTAATAAACTTTCTGAACTTCACCAATTGTAATTCATTTTCTTTAAACATTATAAAGCATTCGATAATCATATTTATCTTTTCTGAACTAAACTTTTGTTTTTTCCAACTCTAAAAAATTCTTAGAAATTACCTCGATAAAAATTTAAAATATACTTTTCATAACCAAACTAAGATGAAATTATTATTTAAATACTCCGAAAAATCCCGCTCGTAAATTATAGAGTTAGTGATGATGATTATGAAGGGGGATAATACTCTCACTTTTCTGTACATATTAATGAAAAATTCCCCAGGGCTTAAGTATGAGTCTTAAAAACAAACACGTATTCTAAACCTTTTTCTCTAACTTCACCAAATTTAAATTTTTCTATAAATGTCTATTTTATATATACATTCAGATGCATACCAAATTGCATCCAATGGCTAGAAATCGTCCAACTATCTCTAGGTAATCTCAAGCTTAATGAAGATTAGAAAAGCAGTTGCATTGCAGGTAACCTTCTTTCAGGCCTATTTCGAGTCGCTTGATTTTTGTCACCAAACGGATCCGCTTAACTCTCCTAAGAAGGAAAGGAATTTAACCTAAGAAACATAACAACATTAGGATTGCAAAGAGCTAAAGTATTTTTAGCGTGGTAACGTAAAGGTGAGAGAGATAGGCGGTTCTCCCGTCAGTTATGGAGAGTTAGCCCTGAATGACTAGATAGATGAAAGACAAAATGACAAATAAGTGAGGTAAGGACTCGTAATTTCGATTCCATGTTAAGAGTTGGTCCAAATACTGGAAATATCCCATTCTTGTCATCCATATCCCTTTGCTCACGAAGAAGCTCACTTAGATCAACTTCTGATTTTTTTTCATTTTCATAATTTGTCTTCTCTCTTCCCTCCAATACATGTGCCGTTTATGCAGGGCTCCTTTCCCATACTCACCCACTATGTGCAGGGAGAGGGGCCTATAGATGCACCTATTCATTTCCTACACCCATAACTGCTCAAAGAAAGTCTAGAAGTGAAAACAACTGCCTAAACTGTCGGCTTTATCATATAAAAAATAGCAAAATGGAAAGGAAAATACTCAGAATGGAAATTATCAAGATCGAACAAATTCTATGTGACTACATAGAAAAGGATAATCAAAAGGGGAACTTATTTAGGCTATAAGTTGAATTGCCGGAGAAAAGTAGTGTAGTGCCACTGTGCAAGGTACAATAGGTTTGACAATAGGCTTCACCAATGAACATCATGAGTCCTACAAAGGCTTGTATACAAGCACGCTCACAACTATTTTTATGCAAATATTCTAAAATAAGTATATTAGTTTTCATAAATAATAAATAATCTTTGTGTGAATAATATGTAACATCTCTGTAAAATAATAATATATCTTTTGTAGCATAGAACCTATAACAATAGTCCGAGTTAATAATGATATATATGTTGCCTGTAAAGGTCAAGTCAAGAAGAATTAATTTAATACGTTCACATGCTAGCAAACCCGTGTACTTGTACAAACATACACAATAAACGTAGTAAAGCGATTTCCACAATTACGCTAGAAGCTAAGCTGTTCAAACAAGCTTGGTAGCAGGTGGAGAGGCGAAAGCCCGATAGTAACAGCCATTATTTGCTAGCGGGAAACCGTGGAACGCAAAGTCACAAATTTTGGAATTCGTGATAAAATGAATCTCTATCTCCATGGACACACAATTCAACAGGGTGTGGAGGAGGCTTTGTCCAAATAAAATAATTGGCTAATGTTGTGCACCACCGTATATACAACCTTGGATTGATTGAGAGAGGACAGTCTGGCAGTAATTCAGTCAATGAGAGTCGCAAGCACTTACACAATTACAGTCACAGACAATCGCAGTTACAGTCGCAGACAGAAAGGAAGAGGATCGCCTGAGAACACGACACGCTTATTTCAAATTCATCTTACCCCGAAGCAACCCTGATTTCTACGTCCTAAATAAAGAGTTTGAAATTCAGCAGTATAGGTTTTCCTTTACTACTGGGAATCCCTATCGATCTTCTTAACCAGCCTACCTAACCTCAAGCCAAAGGATATTATTATCTTTCCTCGAACAATGGTAGTCAGCCTCAAGTTAGCACCAGGCTGCCGTGTGGTCATGTAACGATATCGTCACTGTTAAGCAACATCGGGTAGGTGTAGTACTTGGATGGTTACCTCAAGGCCGTGGGCATACTCACAACTGCATTTTCCTCAGAGAACATCCCTTATAACTGGTGATGTAGCCATATTCAAGCCACCAACACCTAACGCTATCAACCAGATCTACCTAATAATAATAATATGACCACGAACCAAATCACCCATAACTGGTGACCCCTTTTCTCGAACAAGAAGAGAGACCGAAAAATGGATTCACACAACGAACAACGAGTTGAGCATAGAGAAATAGAAGTTGCCAATGCAAGCAGCATCAAGTCTGCTCAAATAGAAGAAGTCCTGGAGAGCTCTATCCCCGTCGCCCCCTCACCCCATTTCAACGTAGTGGCCATTAGAATGATATAGGAACTAATTTCCCATTCTACGCCCCGGACAACTCCAAGCAAACTCGCATTAAAGGGCTGCAGTTCCAACCTCTGAAGGGTCTAGAGAACCGATAACTACCGCACGTAATTATAAAAAAAACAGAAAGATTGTAAGACTACGAAAGTCAAAGGAACAAACAAAATGTGAAGATGTACGTAAAAATTATAAAAAATACCTCTCATTCCTAAAGAATATAGAGTGAGACTCCGAAAGTCAAAGGAACCGAAATTCAATGTAAATATAATGTAAATTTCTCTATAGTATTTAAATTATTTTTGATTCGTTATAACTTGTTATACTCTGTGTCGCAGAGGAACTTTGTAGTGCCTCTGTGTAATGTGAAATAGGTTTAACAATGAGGCTTCACACATTAGCATCATGTGAATCCTATGAAGGCTGGTAACACGCACGCTCACAAATATGTACATACAAATAATCTAAAATAAGTATAGCATTTTTCGATAATAATATTAACTCTTTGTGTAAATAATATGTAACATCTCTGTAAAATAATAATTTAGAGCTTTTGTAACAAAGAAACTATAACAATAGTGCATGTTAATAATAATATACATATGTTATATGTAAAGGCCAAAGCGAGTAAAATAAATTCGACTTCTTCATACGTTAGCAAACCTCTTCACATGTACATACACATACACAGTAAAAAGAAGTAAAGCAATTTCCACAATCACGCTAAAAGGTAAGTTGCTTACACTAGCTGGATAGCAGGTGCAGAGCCAAAAAAACGATGGTTTAGTCTCCGCCCCCACAGAATCATTGGCTAATGGAAGCCACGCCCAAGGTATGAGCAACCGTATATATCATCTTGGGTAGATCGAGAGATGGAGTCTTGCAGTAATTCAGTCAATCAAAGTCACGGGCCCTTTCACAATTTCAGTCACATAGGTCACTGTTAGACTGACAAAAATTTAAGATATCAGCCAAAAACAAGAAATAGGCTCACTTGAATACACGACACGCCCCTTTCGAATTCATTTTACGCCGAAGCAACCCGAGTTCTACGCCACAAAATAAAGTCCAAAATTCTGCCCTTTAGGATTTCTTTTTCTACGGGTAATCAATATTGATCCTCTTAACCAGCCTACTTGAACTCAAGCTAAAGGACGAGTATTATCTTTCAAACAATTGGGGTCCGCCTCAGGTCAGCGCCAGTTTGCCGAGTGGCCATGTAACGAGATCCTTACTGTTAAGCAACATTAAGTCGTATTAGTACTTGAAAGGTTCACCGCCAAGGACATAGACAACCTCACAACTGCATTTTCCTCAGAGAGCAAGCCCTATAAGTGGTTATGTATCCATGTTTAAGCCACCACAACCTAACGCTACCAACATGACCTACTTAATAATAATAATAATAAAACAACCACCAAAGCTTCCTCAGACGTTTGAACCCTACACTATGGTTTGTTTATAGTGCGGATCTACCTCGGCTTATAAAAGAGGGATGCCTTATTGTCCACTCGCGTGTGATTTGACTCAATTGAGCCAAGGCAAGCAAGAATGAATGCAAGTTAAATAGAATCAATAATTAACACTATGTAACACTATGTTTGGTCCTGGCCAGTGTTGTTTTTCAACTCCGTTAATTTCAAAACAATAGAAAATAGCCATTATTTGTTTTAATTTTTGCTATTATGGCTTGTATAATGAAATACTAAAAATATTAAAATTTGTTTTTCAGCCCATTTAGGGCTAACGGTAAACATAAATTTAAATTTATGAACCTTTATTGAAATTAACGAAAAATATATAAAAACAAGTAAAAAAAAAGTTCAAAGTTAACAACTTTCCTCGAGTTCTATTTTTAAAGTAAGTCACTTTCGCATACAAGTCACAAATGTATTCCACCATCATGTTTTCAAATTTCGGTGTCTCTTGATGGAAGCGCTCGACTTACTCCTCCGAGTATGCTCCCATATTCTCATTGAACTTGTCGAGATGAGCATCAATGATAAGCACCTTTAGAGAAATCCTGCAGCCCATTTAACTCTAGCTTTCACTAAGTTCCCAACCACTTTCAAAGAATTTTCAGACTTGTGGTTGCACATAAACTCTGATGCATAGTAAAAAAAATATTCCAGGTTTTATCTTCCGTTTTACTATGATTTTCAAGGAATCGTGGAGACTATGATTTTCCTGAATTGTGGTCTAAAAGGGTTGCAAGCTTTAAGTTTGCACTCAGAAAATTTTGAAAAAGATTTTGACGGTACTTGAAGATGGATAGCCCATCGACTATTCTCAAGTAATTCCAAAATAATGGAAAGAGAATAGGAAGAAATATACATTTAAATGTTATAATACGAAAATAGGAAAAATAAATATATACTCAACTTAAGCGAATAAGGTGAATTCAAACAACAAATAATAGCTGAAACATGTAAATTAGATTTTATAACATAAGAATACTATAGTCATAGCTCATTGAAAGAAAATAACTAGAGAAGATACGAAAGAAAAATAAGTAGATAAGAGAGCACACGAAAGAGTAGCAATTTATAAACTGTAAAAATGATCTGAAAGACAACAAAAATACTCATTTAAATACAACACTGAACAATTAAAACAACCCTATAAATACATAGATTCTGAATAAACACCTGAAGAAAATGCTAGACATTTGCCTGACCTCCATGCAACAAGGCATGATTATACAAAACTTTACTTCGTTCATTTTCAACCTTTAATCTTTCATTACTTATTTCCTTCCTCACACTCACCTGACTTCAATTAACAGAAGGCACAGGGACAACAAATACTGAATAGAAGAAAGTGATAGGAATATGCAAGGCTTGTTTGGGATTCCCTTTAAGTTGTTCGTTCCAATGATTACTTAAGTCACCTAAATTACCTATAACACTAATTCTCCCTATTCTAACCTGAACCGTTTCTCTTCCGGTCACTCTCACTTCCACCAAGAGAGACTTTCCCTCTGGTGATACTCTGATAGAAGAAGCTCGGTGGACTACAAGGCAGTACTGGTTTCTTGACCCTTTCCCACCGATGGCCGCTCCAAGGAGTGCCAGGCTGAGGTGAGGAGCAGAAACCGATCAAAAGTAATTAAAGGAATGGCATTAATTTTAATTCACTTTTGCACTGTTTCCAGATTCGAGTAAATGGCAGCGAGCAATGCCCTATATAATTTGGGGAAATGGGATCAACCGAGTTCATACTAAATGACAATTTTGGATGACCTTCTGCGGAAATGAGTATCTCCATTTATTTTTGGTTAATTTCTTGTCTCTGCACTCTTGTCTTGTAGTTCTTGTGTTTTAAAACTAAATATGGTATTTATTCAAATATCATATACCTATTGAAGTCCGTTCATCTTTATAGTAGAACGCAAGCAAAATGCGTTCACACATATTGATGGCAGAAAAAAAATAGATTGTCATTCCAAGATAACATCTCAAGTTAGACTCTAGCACATGGCAAATATAAATAAATATTTTGGAAAAGGTTTAGCGTGGTGATTTTTCAGAAATAACAGCTTTGTTGAGAACGATTAAACTATGAATTTCAAGTGCTGGAGATGACGCTTTTACTTCAATTTATGAAGCGGGGAGCAGAAGAATCAGAAATCAAAGTCCTAAAAGGATAGGTAAGCCTACGCCCGAATCTTTCGCTCTCTATACAACGACATTAAATGAAAATCTCGAATAACATCTGGAAAGAGCTATAAATCCTTATAACCAGTTGATCGCAACATTATAAAACCTCATCCAAGCATTAGTCTTAAGTTTACCGGAATATCAGCAATAACGAAAAATTGGATAAGTAGGAGAGAATAGGAAATAATCTGAGAAGGATAAGCGTTCAAAGAACATCCGTAATAGAGTATGATTGAAGGTTTGAAGAAAATGTTCCCTTTATACAAGAGGCACGTCGACGAGACAGGGTTGATTAGCTAACGCAATAACAGCTTTTTTCCGGTCAACTGAAACCAACTCATGAAATAAGATATTAAATTTTCTATGCTCAAAATGTGGTAAACTATAATATGCATACGAATAAACAGCCTTTTAAATTGTAAATGTTTTATACATAGGAAGAGAGTAAAGAAAGATTGCTAAAAAAAAGTTGGGTGTAATTACCAACACGGAATTCACCAAGTGAATCTAACACTGTTTCTAAGAGAGAGAGAAGAAAACGCTCAACCTCTCAGCCACAAACTAAATAATTTAGTTAGAAAAAGGAAAGTTCCCATCTTTTAGCGATTGTAGGTTGAAAACCAACTAGTATGTAATGACGAACCCCTAGTAGGAATTTTCAGATTTGTAGGTAATGAGAGAAGAGAACGAAGAGTATTTAGAATGCAGAATGATGCCAGAATAAAAAGAGTGGTACCATTTCAGATGAGATCAGACACAATCAATTCTATTACAAATAATATTAAAAAGGCAGCATACCTGTGGAAAACATAGAAATTTCTCGGGGTCATTATATCAGAAAAAGAAAAGAGAAGTGACACTAGAAAGAAAGATCCCAAAAGAAAAACTGCAAATAAATTTAACAAGAAGCAAGCCACACTTGGTACTACTCAACGTCGAACGTCATGAAGACTATGAATTAAACTTCCAAGGTCTACTTTCATGTAGGATACTTAGCAATAGAGTGCTCATGTGCGGAAATTATTTATCATGAAAGTGAAGGTGTGTCAGCCTCAGTGGACAATGCGGTTAAAATCTCAATTTTCTGTTGGAAGTAGCACTAAATTTAGGGGTACCACCACTAAGGAATGAGCAAATTTGATACTGGGAGAATCTCATTGGAAATTGTGTCACTTTAACATCATTGGGAACAATCCCTAATAACCTACATGCAGGCGGGAAACACCAGTTTGGTAACTAGTAAAGCCTGTTTTGCTACACCCAGTTTTAAATGGTATTTGCCGTACCCACAAGGAGAGCTGTAACTTTGAGGTTTATTACCTTATTACATTTGAAAAGCTCTTCTTAAACTTTTATATTAATAAAAATAATACCCATGCCTAGATAGAATAGTAGTTGAAATTTAGGCATGATATATGGCATCTAAAACGCAATCGCTCTGAGGGTGAGAACACTTCTATGCTGACCTAGTTTTAAAGACTTTAAAGACTAGATCAATGAAAATCAGTGAGTGAAGGGATTTTATGTTACCTTAGATAGCCGGATATCCTCCTGGAAAGTATTAGTTATGAGATTTAGTTATACCTACGAGGCACCAAGCCTGTAACCGCTAGTTAAGAATGGGAGACAGAGATGTAACCTGATTTAATGTACATTTTCTGGGTATTTGCCAGAAAGGAAAGAGGTTGGTAAAATCAAAGCCGAGAACATCTGCAGTCACGGATAGTCCCTTGACCATAGAAAACAACGAGACTAACGTTGCAATTATATTCGTTACCACCCTCCACCAGAATCATAATTTCCATTCTGCCTCAAAGTTTTAGAAAGAAATCTTGCTTCCAGGGCATAAGTCTAACCGAAACAATAGTCTCCTGAGCCTGGTTACAAGTGTGCTTTCTCTGAGGAAAATTTATATATCTTTTATACAGGAAATTTGCTTGCTTAGTTTAAAAAGTGCTAGTGTTTAAAAGGAACACAAAAGAATCATTGATTGAACCAATTTTGCGAAAATATTCACTTTTTTATGTATTTCTATTAACAAATACTTTTTAGTGTAATTTACCAGAGGTAATAAGGCTCCTATTATATCGCTAAGTCTTCAAGAGAGCCATATACTTTAATTAGCTAAAGGAGAGATTATATCACAGGAAGTGTTATTGTAAGAAAGGGGTTGAAGGTGCTCAAAATTTTGAGTGCGCTGTACTTCACTAGTTGGCAGAGGATAGTCGGGCTTAGCTGGCCGAGATACATGCGCGTGCAGCAAGTGTTGAGTGTACTTTGATAACTCTGAGTAAATATTTAGTTAAAGTTACAAATATATTTGATAACTAAGATTTATTTAATACCTAAAATGACAAAAAGCCTTATCACTGCATAGTTTTCCACAGTCGCTTTCTTTCTTTTTAAAAACAATTTGTTTAAGAGGCAAGGATTCTTCCTTGGAATGCACGTCTGAATGACAAACATAAATATTTCAGACTGTCTCTACGTCAGCAGAAGGATGGTGGAAAATTTCAGAAAGTAGCTAAATGAAATCAAGTTTCGACTACCAGGCTACCATAAAGTAACGCCGGAATTCATCATTGAAATTCAAGAGATTGTCAACGACGATTCCAGAAAATAGCTGTGCTTCATTGTAAGTGAGAAAATTGTGTATGGAATTTTTATCGTGCTGTTGGTGCATAAGGACATTCGCTACTTTTCATAAAAGAAGATGAAGGGACATATGCTGTCCAAGGCGATGATAGAAAATCGAGTCAATCAGACCAAAAAGCTGATCTAAAAGTTTAAACAACCTTTGGGACCAGACATGCTTTAGTTTTTCACCGGAGGAAAAAAATTCTGCTAATAACAAAAATCCAATCCCTGAACGACAGGTGGCTCGCTGTCGCTTACAAGGATGTGCCCAAAGTCATGCAGAAGAAGTTTCCAGCGATAATCATAGTCTTCAGTGTCATCAGCAATCAAAGTGACATCATGCCACCTCACTTCTTCCCTGCTGATCTCAGTTTGATTACCGACAGCTACATCCGTGTTCTGAGGGAAGTGGCATTATGTAGTTCTTTATCTTTGACGGGTATTATAACTTAATTTTATGCAAGTGAAAAAATGTCACTAGCAAAGTGAAAGTAATATTAATACCTACTTTAGTAATAATAATTTTAATATCTTTTTATTCCCAACTAAATGTCCTAAATTTATAAGGTATTTAATTAATGAATATGGGAGAGATGGAATCTTCTGTTTTACCCCTCTCCCACACGAGATAAGCTCCAGGCAGGTAGAGGCAGTTTACTTCATATAAATACCTCCTAACAGGCAATATCAGTGAAGTTGCAAAACTTCAGACAAATCAACCATATTTAAAAATGTATTATAGGAAATTAATATAACATTGATGTCTTGGAGAAAGCAAAACTACCCAATATGAATTATTCGTATAAATTAACTGGGCTGGACATAACTGTTGAATATATGTTAGTATTTTCCCCAAATACCTTTTCTATTCAATCCACTTGTTTCATACGATGCTTCAAAGGGAATATGCTTCCTTTGTCTTTTAATCTGATTGACATTAAAATTTAAAGTATACATCTTGCATATAATCAATGGACTTTTCGATAAGCCCAATAAAAATAATGACAATACTTCGTCTTCAAGTTTAGGAATTTTCCATTCTACATCGAACTTACTACAGTTTTCAAGATGCCCCTATTTATATCTCTACTATTGGGACCTACGCTCATATATCAAATCCTCGTAATTTAATCTCAGCTTTCATAACCGTTCGCCTTCCTAAAAGTAATCAAATCTTAATTAGTTGTAAGATGTTATGCTGGAGCGTTTCAAAAAGAATAGTAGTTTGTTAGTAAAGAGGAGGAAAACATAGCTGAAATAATCAGTATAATACCTGTAATAAGATAGTTGGGTCGATGGGCAAGAATCGAAGGTTGAAGACATGATGATAAAATTTTAAACAGCTTTTTGTTGTTTCACATTAGCCTTAAATTGTCTTTTTTTTTCTCAGGAAATGACCTTGGTGTTACCCTTGAAATACTCTGGAAAAAATATCATTTGAACACCTTTGTAGAGAAGAATACCTTTTGAGTCCTTATGGTATATTTACCTTCAATTACTGCAATGTTATTATATCTAAATTTCACAGTTAATCATTATTTTTTAATATGCCCCTGATTTCCGCATTTACGAATATTGTCAGGATATTACTACAAGTTTTAGTGAATAATTTTATAAAATGTAAAATTCCAGCATTGGCGCTCATAATCAAATATTACGTTTCTGTCTCTTTTTAAATTAAATAAAAGCACGATGAAAGGAGATATGTTAAGATAACTTAAATTACCGAGTGAAAACCTAAAGAAACTATAAAGGGAATCTAATGGGTGCTAGGGATCTAAAATATGTAAGACTATCCTAAATTTAGTCTCTTTCTTAAATTATTTTTTGATTTTGCGATTGCAAGGGCACACAACTCTCTTAAACTATTCCCTATTGCAATACTCCTAAAAGATATTTCAGAATGTTTCGAGGAAAAATCTATGCTGGGACCAATTATGGTTTTCTTTCCTTTTTAGTTTCATCATTAAGGGAACAATTTTCTGCATAAAATGCCTTAAAATATCACGAAGATTTGAATACACAAATGCCTTTAAACTAAAATGTAACTTATTCATCTAGAGACGAGTAGACACATCCCGTACTCTTCTTTACAAAAACTATTTTTCCGCTAAATGGAAATTTGTTGCAATGCGTCATTAAGTTTTATTGTGGTTATTTAAATGACTCTATCCAATCCGCCTAAGTAGTCGATATCTCCACCACTATTTCTCTTAGGAAAGAGGAAACAGTTAACCCCAAATACCTTAACAGTGGTGAATGGAAAAAAAATAATGTAGTTTTACGGCTAAATAATACTTCAAAGCATGTTACGTATTATTTATTGCGTAGTTATTTAATAGGATAATAATAGAATGCATCTGTTCTTCATCCATATATCATTTCTTAGGAACAATTAAAAAAAACAGAAAAGAATGTGAATTTCACACATAGAGAAGAAGCTATGAAAACTTAATTTGAGGGTGTTCGAGATCGTTTTTCTCATGAGCCACAAAATTTAATGCTTTTCATTAATTTATTTATACCATTTTGACAAAAGCTCGTATTGGAAAACAAAATAAAATGACAGAGATTTTGTTAATGTTAATTGCACAAGATCAAATCGATAATTGGTAATATCTCAAAAACACCATTATTTTCTGAAATTTGTCCCGCCAATGAAAAAGGCCTATTTACGACCATTATATACTTCCCAGTCTGAAAATGAATTTGTTCAGAAATTTATTTTACTTTTACTAATATAATAATAATCCAATTTAATATATATTCCTTTGATATCCTTTTGCAAACATCTAAAGATGCTGTTTAGGCCCCACTGGAAAAAAATAATTTCTTGACGAATAGACACTTAAGAACGAAAGCTTTGAAAGCTTTATGTTTAAGATAAATTCCTGGACATAATATGAAATGAATTTTCCTTGATTCTCCTTTGATTCTTAAGGGTTTTACTATACAGTTTTGGAAGTTTCTATTATGTAGAGATAAGTCCAATTTAGGGGTCGATAAACTTGTGTGATAAAAGCTGAACAACGGACTATTTAGAATGTGCGCAAACGACATATTTTTATTAAAATTCTAAATTTTTCTGATTCTTAAAGATCAAACTAACCTGTCTTTTATATATTATAATTTTAAAAAATCTACATATGACAGGTGTTTTCTTCTTTTTATTTCATCAAAATGTAATTCATTTGTTGCTTTTCTTCCATATAAGAAAAGAAATGTGAGAAGGTTAGGTTAGCTTAGGTTGTGGTCTCAGGGTTATAAGCTAATCGTAACAGCTTATAACACTTTTGGCCTCCAAATATTGAAAAGTTTTCTCCCTCAGAGTTATCCCTAGTCACAGTTCTAGCATAAAGCATTCCTTTAAGTGGCTATCACTTTTGCACTCGATCTTTCTTACTATACCTTCAATTAGGTCATTTCATTCTCTTTCTAATGAATGCTTCGTTTTTGTTCATGTTCAGGATAATAGTGAAGACAAATGTTTTATCACCAATAATTTTCGTTGCAATGAAATAAAGCAGGAGGATTACCTAGCTCTCATTTGTTTAAAATAAGAGAAAGGCGATTAGCTACAAATCAGGCAGAAATCTTGCTCAGAAAAAGGCAATTCTTCCAGAATGTACAAAATGATCTAAATAATAAGTTTTGTTCTCGTACAATGATTGATACAATATATCTACGATATTATTCATTAGTGATCTTAGACAATCGAAATTTCTTGCATTGATCGAAGGTAAACAATGGTCTGCGAAATAATATACCATTCTGTCCATTCCCAAACTCTAGCTCCCAGGAGAACAGTCTTAATAAGCATTCATTACACGTTGAAAATACCCAACATTTTTCAGAAAAGTTCATCCTTTAATTTGATGCTGGCTCTAATATCCAATTTCTGAGAACTTATGTTGGGTTTATTTGGAAATGACGTAATTTTCAGAATCTCATTAATGATTTTGGGATTTTCACAAAAGGAAACAGGTATATTTCTTATTTTTTAAGAAGAATAACTTTAAATCATTTCCGAATTGAAAGGATACATTTTCTCTATCCAAGTGAATTACTCTTTTACTTACCAAATAAGTAGACAAGTTATATTGAGTCCAGTGAAATATCTTATGTTTAAGTCCAAGGAATAGTTTAGAAGTTAGCACTTGGTATTTAATTTAAGGTGATACTCACTTACGGCCCACAAATCATAAGATTGATATAGTAAACCTTTATAACCTTAAATCTCTATCTACATTCAGAAGCTAGAAGTAACTGAGATGTCAATGCAGAGGTGGACTTATGGAGTGAGGAGGATGGATAAGATCGGAACGAACGAATAAGAGGAACAAGAAAAGTGACAGAAATTTCCAAGAAAATACAGGAAAAAAACTACAGTGGTATTTACACGTAATGAGACGAGAAAATGGGTATGTAGAAAAGAAGGTGGAGCAGATGGAGGTTGGGGAAATCGTAACCGTGGAAGGCCGAAAAGACGTTGTATAGAAAATATTAGGCAAGTCTTGGAGGAAAGGGACTCACAAGTGAAGACACGCAGAAGCGGAGCAAGTGGTGAGCACTTGTCACAAACGCCGTTCCTGCGTAAGAGTGGATAAAAGTGAAGAAAAAGAAGATGAAGACTTTAGCCACAAAACCATAATTTTGGTCTCATAGTAAGTACATAAAAATGGTACATACGGTCAAAATGTAGACCTAGCCATTCTTATTAGCCTATCAGTAAGCAAAAAGGGATGATGATTCCTTAATCTTAGAAAACATAATTTAACGGAATGTTGGATTTTGAACTAAGTGTAATACGTATATAATTCCCAAGTAGTAACATCTGCGCAATTGACTTAAAAGATGTATTAAGCAACATGATTGACATCACATTATGTTTACTTAAGACATTAGAATTATACCATTTCCTTGAAAATCCTAATAAACTCTTCTTTTTTATAAAGACAGGTTTTGGTGCTACTTCAACTAAAATCTAAATAGTTTTTAATTGTTATCCATTTAAAAAAAGAGTTTTTAATAAAAACAAGAATAAATCAAAATTATTAAATTCCTCGACAAATCATTGATAGGTTTGAAAACTTTAAAGGTCAGATTTATAATCATATTGATAATTAGGGCAAGAATTCATTTCGTTGCAGGGGTCTCTTGCGCACCTCTCTCACGTAGAATACATATTGATTATTTATAAAAAAATGGATATTTTAAATTGTCTTACTGATGACGTTCATAACCAATTTAGGCTTAATAACCTTCCTATTTACCCTCACTGAACTCCTCAAAGCTAGTTCAAAACAGCTTGAAAAATAATAACTGAAAGGCATCAAAGGTTTGCACCAAAGAATTTTGACATCAATGTCACCAAAATATTTAACCTTGATTGAATGGTCATTTTGTGTGCCTTAAGCTCCATCCCTTACCGAATTGTGCAAAAGTTCATTTATACTCGTTTGTTTTATCTTGCTAGAGCTTTGCGTGTGTGATGGAAAAAGTTTCTTCAAACAAATTGAAGTCCTACATTTCCAAAACGTATCATTAAAAGTCTCTTTCATTGTGTGGTAATATTTCGACATGGAAGTGAGAGGAATAGAGTTCTCTGCTCTCCTGCGTGCGGTCCACAACAAGTTCGACATCGACAAGCCCTTTAAAGTCAGCTGGATGACTGTCTACAAAGTCGCTAGGAGGCTCAAGAACGGGAAAGACCTCAAAGATCGACCTCATGGACGCAGATGTCAAGGTCCCAATCGTTTGTCTGAGAGAACATTTTACAAATAAAATTACAAGTAAGATGAAGATTTTTGCCGGTTGTTACGTCATCTTTAAATGACATGTGACGGACTAATTTACGCTCGCTCGTTTGAAGTGAACGAACCAAAAGAGCTTCTTTATAATGTTAATATTAGTTAAGTATTTATATAATTACCTTCTTTAACTTTGCTTTAAGTTGTCCGTCGGCTTGACGACAACCTTTCTCATTTCTTCTCACGTGTGCTCTAAAGTGGCTAGGCAATCCTGTCCTATCCGGAAAGCCTTCTAATAGATGTCGCAGTTATGGGGTGTGTCATCATTGTTGACATTGTGTTGTTGCTGTCGGTGCCTATCTGCTCGATCTCGATCTCTCTTCTATCGTCTTTCACTTTCTAGTTCATGGAGACCCTGTTTAACAGTTTGTCGCCAAGTTGCCCGATCTTCAGATACTTCTTCCAGTTGGTGATGGTCAATATTTCAAGATTTAAGGATGCATTTTAGGTGGTCCTTGTACCGCTTTTTCTCTCTACCTGCTCGTCTGGTGCCTTGCTCGAGTTCACAAAATAATACTATCTTTGGGAGACGGCTATCTTTTTGCGATGTGCGCCTCTATACAGTTGCAGTTTGTTCTTTGTAGGATCTCATTGTGGGTGATTTTATCCCTCCCTGCAATTCGTAATATTTTCTGGAGGTTACGTATGTGGAAAGCCTCCAGCACTTCTATATGCCGCCTATAAGGGGTCCAAGCTTCACTTCCGTAGAGCAATATAGAGACGCATACTGCAACGAAAACTGCAATTTTTGTTTGTAACTTAAGATTGCGGTTAAGGAAGACCCTTTCTTTTGGGCTGTCCAGAAGCTGATGAAGCTAGCTGAATGCGGCTCGTTATTTCTTTGTCCAGTATTCTATTTTTTGATAAAATGCTCCGAATATTTGTAAAGTGCTCTGAATCGACGAGATGATCGTTGCCGATGGTTATAGGCTGAAGGGCTTCTGGTTACCTTAAATGTGTGAGAAATTCAGTTTTTCTAACGTTTATTTTGGGTCCAGCTGGTCTGTAGGCCTCAGTAGGATTTGAGAGTTGGTTTTGCAGTTGTCTTGGATGGTGAGCGACCATGGCAGCATCATCTGCATACTGTAATTCATGAATTTATGTTAGCTCTGTCTTAGTTCTTGCAGCAAACCTACCTATATTAAACAGCTCGTAGTCAAACCTATACCTAATTGTGAATCCGATGTGGAGTGATTATAATAGTGGTCTGCAATAGCAAGAACACAGCTCTGTTTCACTCTGACGTGCGCATGAAAGTAGTCCGAATAATCACCATCTGATAGCACTCGAACTTGCGTCTTTTTATGAAATTGGCGGATGATCTCTGTAAATGTTGATGGGCATCCAAGTCTGCTGAGTATCCTGAATAAATGTTCGCGGTTTATTGTGTCAAATGCTTTAGTTAGGTCGACGAAAGAGGCACGGAAATATTGTCTTTGCTCAAGGCATTTTTCGATAGGTTAACGGCAGACAAAGTTCATGTCGACCGTACTCCTATCTGTTCAAAAGCCAGATTGAGACTAGGGAAGAACTCTATCAACTATGAATGCTAATAATCTTGAAAGGAGTATTTTTACCAAAAATTTGCTAGTATTTTCCGCAGACGGCCTTATCCTCTTTTCTTCTGAATATCTTAACAATGTTTCCTTTGCGTCTTAGAGCAAGAATCTTAGAACTTGACCATCAAGTCGTAAAATATTATGAAGAACATTAATTAACGATTCCCCTCCATTTTGGTATATTTGTGAGAGGACACTATCAGATCCTGCACCCTTTGTCTTCTTCATTTGTTTAACTGCTTTTTCCACTTTGACCAGCGAAGGTGTTGCGTCTATTTCAGGTATCCGTGGGAGTATCTTTGTTCTACCTACCGTTGTAATATTCCCTGATGGTCTTTTATGAGTGTGTTCCCGTCTGCAGACCGGACCGGGGTCTTGCGGTTTTTTGATGGTACATACAGGCATTTAATTGCGTCATAGAAATCGTGTGTTCTGCTTCCGTCTGCATAGCTTTGTATTTCTCTAGCTCTTGCTATCCGCAACTCACCTTGTAGTTATTTTAGCTTTCTTTATGCCTCTGCTCGTTTCTCTTGCCATTTCCTCTTCCTAGTGATAGATGCAGAGTTAGCTAAATAAGCGTCATGAGCTATATTCTTTTCATTTAGAAGATCCTTTATGGCTTCCTCTGATTCACTAAACCAGTCCCGGTTAAGTTTTTAAATGGTTCCAAGGCAATCTAAGGAACGTCGATGCACCTCAATAATAATTTTGTCCCACCTATAATCTATTTCCGCCTGTGATTGAGGCCCGGTTTCTATAACCATATCTTCGAGTCCATTTGATATTTTTTCCTGAAGTTCCTCGCGTTTTTCTGCGTTTACAAGCTGTGCACAGTTAATGCGCTTGCAGGTGGTTTGTCTTCTTTGGACTCACTCCTGAATATTGAGGTTCATTTTAGATATTAGTGAACGGTGGTCTGTCCATCACTCAGCATTCCTATTTACTCTTGTAACTTGAACTTTATTGATGTCTCTGCGTCTTACGATGATAAAATCTAGCTGTTGCCAATGCTTGGACCTTGGGTGCATCCTTGTTGTCTTGAATCTGTTTGCCATTTGAAACATTGTGTTGGTGACATTCAATGAACTTTCTGCACAAAATGATAAGAGTCGTAACCCGTTGTTGTTAATTTTTCCTTCTCCGTGCTTTAATAGTGTACCTTTCCATACTTCAGAGTCTGAACCGACTCGGGAGTTAAAGTCACCCAGTAAAATGATTTTGTCAGAGTTTGGAATATTTTCAATGATACTTTGCAGGTCATTATAAAATATGTCTTTGGTTGCTTCCTCAGAAACCAAGATTGGTCCATAAGCACTTATAATTGTGGTAAAGGCACCTTTAACTAGGGGGATTTTGAGAGAAATAAGACGTTCATTGTGTCCTACAGGCGTTTCTGTAAGGACTTACACTATTTCATTTTTTATGGCTAAACCCACTCCATGAATTCGTAGATCCTTTGCCCTGAGCCCTTTCCAGAAGAACGTATATCCTCAACTCTGTTCGGTCAAAGATCCTTCTAATTTTAATCTTGTTTCTTGGAGCGCAGCGATATGGATGTTATACCGTTGTTATTCGACTGCTATGAGAGCAGTTCTTTGTTCGGGTCTGTCGAACAATAGGTCACCTCCCCAGACAACACGTCTATATATAGAAATATGTATCTATTGGTTGGGAGGTGAAAGATAAAAGCCACGAGAATATGTATATATAAAGTTATACACACATATATCGTCTAATGTACGTACGCGTCCTTCACTACGTACAAGTACGTTCACTTTGTAAAAGTAATCCGTTGATTACGAGGTATAAGAGTGCAATTTTAATACAGGGAGCGAAAGCGTTTAATGACGCTACCAAGTTGTATCTCACGGATGTATTTAAAGAGTGAAAACCAAAAATATAACCTTTAATAGGTTACTAGTTAATAAATATATATAGATACAGGAAATATAGGAAATGTAAATATGGATAATACTGACACAATACAGATAATTGGGAATCGGGTAATGTTAATTAATTGTTAATTAGCTTATAAATGGAGATACTATAAATTAGTTATACAGAAAGAATATGTAAAAATCTGAAAGCGGGTCAATTAGTCGGGAGATACAAACAGAGGTCGTTTTACCTTATTTTATTTTTTTTATTTTTTTTACAGAGCCCATCTGGCAACTTCCCACTTAGGCATAAGTCGCCGGTAAACACGACAGCCTAGAACTAGGCTACTTAAAATAAAAATATGAAAACGTAACAATGATATAAATTCGAAAAACTTAACAACCAGGAAGCAATCTCCGGCAGCGGAGGGACGTCACCCTCACCCCGGTGCAGGAGAGTGCAACCTACAAAATAAAAACAACAGAAAAACAACAAAAAGAACCCTAAATAAAGGGGAGAAGCCAGGCCTTCCCCCAAAAGTCAACAAGTCCAGAAGTCAATGTGCAGGAATCCGTCCCGAGTACAAGGGACAGGCGGCAGCGACCCTGCCCATCCCGGTACCGAGACAGGTATTGTTCGCGAAGATCACCCAGACTAAAACATTCGACAAGAATGTGCCGAAGAGTCTGGGGGACGACGCAGTCGCTGCAATAGGGCGCAGACGAGCGCTTTATCAAATAGCGATGCGTCACACGAGTGTGCCCGATTCGGAGACGACAGAAAGCAACCTGAAGCCGCCGCGGCATTGGGGGATAGGTCCATGGGAACAGTCGTGGCGCAATAGCACGCAACTTTAAGTTCCCTTCGACCGTCTCCTATCTTGTTAGCCGAGCAGCCCGAAGAGCTTCCCGTATTCCTGCCATGTAGTCCTGGGAGGAAGAGCGAAACGCTGGTCCGGTCGCAGAGTCCTCGTGGACTCTTTGGCACCCTCATCGGCGCGCTCATTCCTCGCAATTCCTACATGTCCAGGAACCCAGGAGATGATAATCTTGACATCTGCCCGGCTTGCCAAAACCGTGGCGTCACGGATATCGCCACCAGGAGATGCGGAGATTCCAATGCCCCGAGAGCACTCAGGGCGCTTTGTGAGACGCTATAGATCACAATCCGGTCTACGAAGCGGGCACGTCGCGTAATCTCCCGTACCGAAGGGTGTATTGCCACCAGCTCGGCCGTGAAGACAGACGCAGCGCCTGGTAGAGCCCCGCTGACTTCAAACAGAGGGGATACGGCGTGGAAGCCGACCCCCTCTTGGGACTTGGAGCCATCCGTATACACTGGCACGGTTCCATCGTGACACGATGTGTGCTCCAAAAAGGTCGAACGCAATACTCCCGGCGCAGTACAAGCTTTGGGAGCAGAGGCGTGGCGACAAATAGCCAAATGTGGTACCCTACAGGGTGGCGTCCTGGGCAGAACCAGGGGCACCACCGGCCCGAGAGCTATATCTACCTCTTGAAGGAGTTTCCTGGTCCTAAACCCAAATGGCTTAGGGTTTGACTGGCGTCTCTCGGTGGCATAGGCACCATCGAGATCATCTGCGAATGCAATGAGAGCTGTTGGCGACTGAGGGAGGCACCGGGCTCGCGTGTAGAGGCGAGTGATGCACTCCCCAGTATCGACCAACAGGCGCTCAATGAATGAAGTGCGGAAGGCACCGGTCGCCAGGCAAGGGCCGGTGTGGTGGATCAAATCCACCTTCCACATAAAACTCGCATCCGTAGTCGAGCTTTGAACGAACAAAGGATCCATAAAAAAGTGGGGCAGTAGCCCTATCAGCACCCCAAGCGCTGAACGTCACGGAATGGAGAATGTCTATGGCGCGGGTACAAGAGACCCTAAGGCTGCGAATATGAGCCTTCCAGGTGAGGCGTCGGTCGAATACAAGACCAAGGAAACGGTGTGACTCAACCACATTAAGGCGCACCCCATTAAGAAACGAATCTGGGTCGGGGTGAAGCCGTGGATGGCGGCAAAAGTGCACCACCTAAGTTTTAGCCAAAGAAAACCCAAACCTGCGTGCTTCGGCATAGTGAGAGACGCGGTTCAATGCCTGTTAGAGTTGACGCTTCAGAGTTGGCATCTGGGCCGCGCCAAAAGAGATCGAAAGTTTGTCCACGTAGAGCGTAGCGAGAACATCTTTCGGCAGCACCGAGGTGATGCCGTTGATGCTCAGGGCAAAGAGTGTGAGACTGAGGACACTTCCCTGCGGGACACCCTCTTCCTGCTTCTTTGGGCCGGAGAGGGCTCCCCCCACCCGCACGCGGAATCGACGATCTCGCAAAGATTCAGATATAAACATTGAGAGGCATCCCCTCGCCCCCATCTTGTAGAGAGTTTCCATGATACCGTATCGCCATGCGGTATCATAGGCCTTCTCCAGATCGAAAAAGACCGTGGCTTAGTGCTGTCTACGAAGGAAAGCCTTGCCGACGGCATTTTCCAGTCGGAGCAGAGCATTCGACGTGGAGTGGAACTTGCGGAAGCCGCACTGTGCAGAAGAAAGATGGCCTCTGCTGTCCAGGAAAAAGGCTAATCTAACATTTACCAATTTCTCCATCAACTTGCACACGCAAGAGGTTAGAAAGATTGGGCGGAAACCGGTTGGAGTAGAGTGATCTCTCCCCGGTTTGCGAAAGGGGAGCACAGTAGCGATTCGCCAGGAGTCTAGTAGAAAACCTTCCACCCAGATCCTGTTGAACAAATCTAACAGAAAGGCCATTCATATCTCACCCAGGTGTCGAAACATTGCTTAATGAACATCGTCCGGACTATGGGCGGAGTCCGCGCACGAAGCAAAAGCGGAACGCAACTCACTCAGAGTAAGCCTGTCGTTGAAGGGGTCGCCGCCTCTGAAAGAAAACTCCAGCAGGCGGCCTTCCGCGACATCCCGACGTGCTTTAAATGCTGGCGGAGCAGCATCACGGCTAGAGAATGCGGAAAAAGCGGTCGCTAAGGATTATGCCACGGAGGCGGGGTCCGAGATTGTGGTCCCATTCTCCTGGAGAACTGGAGGGGAGTCCTGCGAGAACTTTCCCCGAATCCTTTTGACTCGCTTCCACACCTCAGCTAAAGGGGTCTTCCCGTTAAGTGAAGACACGTATGCCCGCCAAGAAGAGCGGCGGACGTGCTTCGAAATATAACGGAACCTAGCCCTAGCCCGACTTAATTCACTGTCAGTGAAATCGTTGGGGCGGCGCTTATAGCGCATATAGGCATAACGCTTCTGTTTGAAGGCTATCCCACACTCGGCCGACCACCATGGGGGTGGACGGCGTGCAAAACGGCCAGACATCCTAGGAATTGTAGTCAGGCCCACGGAAATTAGGTTGCCGGAGAAGAACTCAACAGCCCGCGCCAAGCACCACCGAGGTGGTATCTCAGGCGGCAGTTGCCCTGAAAATGTTATTTGAATGGGAAAGTGATCACTACCATGGAGGTCATCGACCACCTCCCAATCAAAATCAGGCTGTGCATCCAAAGAGCACAAAGATAGCTTAAGGCAAGAAAATGAAGCGGTTCTCGAACAGTGATGCGTAAACTCATCCAGATTTAGGACATTCATCTCAAGCTTTTCGATGAGATTGGCCAGGACTTGTCTCCTGGGATTTATGCAGTAATCTCCCCAGAGAGTATGCCTGCCGTTCAGATCTCCAAGCAAGAGATAGGGCCTCGGCAACCGTGCAACGACGCGGCGGAAGTCCCCCGCGTCGAAGTCAGCTGACGGTGGAATGTACGCAGAAATGATAGGTTACCTCCTATCCAGGTGTAGCTGCACAGCCACTGCCTGAAAGGAGGTATCTAAAGAGAAAGGAAGAACGGAGACATCATGCCGGGTTTTAACCGCGCATCCCCCAGCCTAGCTATCCCGCAGGGGTAGGGTCGCAAGACCATTATACCATGGGAGCGCGGGCAGGGGGCACGCGCCTAGCATGGCCTCCTGCAAAAAGATAGCTAACGGGGAGCGGGACGAGACGAGCCTCCGCAGCTCCTCCCAGTTGGCCCGGAGTCCACGGCAATTCCATTGAAGGAATATGCCCTCCAGGCCTAGCTCGAAGGAGACTCGGGGGCCCTCTTCGAACAGAAGACCCTCACGGGAATGGCCGTACGCTTCCCGGAGGCAGAACACCGGGCGCTGTTGGCTGGACAAAGCGCTGAAGGCGCTGTCGCCTTCGAGGACTTATTGAGGGAGGTTGGGCTCGCCATGCGAGTCTTTTCCTCCCTTTGCCTCGAAACCTTATCCGGGCGTTGCGGCTCCAGGGGCGGGGGGCCCTCATTTCGAGGAACCACCGTCTCCGAGCCACTCGCTCCACCTCCGGGCGTGGGCAAAGGAGCCGAAGCTCCTTTGTTGCTGTCCGCTTTTCGGGGGACAGCTTTAGGAAACCCCGAAGATGGCCTAGCGACCATCTTCAGTGTTATGCCTCCTGTGAGTCTAACGACTCGGTGGAGGCGCGTGGCCGTTTCGCCCTGCGGGAAACGGTCACGCTGGTAAAAGAGAGGGGAGCACTGGTTTTAGCTGGGGCAGGGTATAAACCCTTTTTGCCGCCAGCTTTACCAGGGGACTGCCTGGGTTGAGTAGAGCCCGCATAAGGGCTCCGAATGGGCACGGAAACAACCGTGCTCGTTGGCCTGGATGGGCCAGGAGCAGAGGGTGCCTTTCACACTATTGAGGCATATGACGTCCCAGGCACAGCCGGGCTCGCCAGGACTAAGTCCTTGGCCTCACAGAATGAGAGTCTATCCTAAGCCTGAACGGCCAGGATTTCTTTCTCAATGACATATGCACCACATTGCATCGAAGAAGCAGGGTGCGGCTCTCCGCAATTGACACACTTGGCCACACACGATTTGGACTTATCGTGTGCGACCTTGGAGCAATTTACACAAGCTGCGGGTGACCCCGACTTTGCACGTCTACATGACCGATTCGTATGGCCGAAGCGGTGACAGTAATAGCACCGCCGCGGCAGTGGCAGGAATGCCTTCACGTGGTAGCGGTATCACCTAGCACTTACCGACTCAGGGAGCTTGTCACAGTCGAACGTGATGAAGAGTGTAGGGGTGAGTCTCGAGGCCCCTCCCTGTTTTCTCATCACACGTTCGACCTTTACCGCCCCATGGTCAGCCAGCTCTAGGGTGAGTTCCTCAATGGATTAGTCAACGAGTTTTCTCACGTAAACTACTCCTTTCACAAAGTTAATGGTAGAGTGCGGCGTCACACTCACCGGGGTGCCATAAAGTTTCCGAAGAGCACTTATCTTGGCCGCCTCGGCGACCTTTGCCGCATTCGCCAGAAGGCTCCCGTCCGAGAAACGGGTCACCTTCGGCTCTCTACCAATTGCACTAGCAAATCCTTTCCTCTGATGGATCATGTTGCCCTCGGACAACATGCTGCCATCAGTGGAGCGAATAACGAGGAAGTGCTTAAAGCCAGCTGGCTCGAAAACGCCAGGTAACCTCTAAATAAGGGGGCCCCGATGTAATCGAGACTCCGCCCAGTTCACTCTTGGTCTTAGCCAGGGGCACCGCACAGGGGGGGTAGAGGGGCCGGATGTGCCAATCTTGGCTTGGTCGCCTACTAAAGTGACAGCAGACCCACCCGTCCCCGCAGCCCCCGCGGATTGAGAGGAGCCCCGAGTCTTCTTTGTCTTTTTTGTCCTTTCATTATTCTTTTAAGGAGAGGAGGAAATGAACCCGCTACTCCTCTCCACCGGCAGAAGCCCCCATGCCAGATGGACCGGCCTCAGCCAGTTCCCTCTCCAAAATGGAGAAGGTCCTGGTAGTCGTAGGGGCACCTTTTGGAGGAGATCACTTCCCTCCTTGTACTGCCTCGGAGCCCTTAGCCGTTTGAGAAGGACCTTGCATAGGGGCGGATTTCGGTTCGGTGCTTGGCGCCGAGCCCGGATTCCCTCCCATGGAAGGCCCTACCGTCTGAGGCTGGGGCTCCTCAAGGACCATGTTTTTCTCACAGGAGTGGCCTTTAGTTGGCCATCCTCTTCCAAGACATCGCAGGTCCCGTTGTCAGTATTGTCACTAGTCTTTTGTGGCGAAGCACAGGCCTTAACCCAGGCAAGGTTCAATATCCTTGCCAGCAGGTCCTTTGAGGGAAGCGACCGAAGGGGCCTGGCTTCCCTCTTTTCCCTAAGGTGGTTTGCCCTACCGAGCCGCTTCAATTGGGAGCAGGCGGCTAAGGGCTGCCTGTTGGCTTTCTTGGCAGTCCCCTTGGAAAGAAAAGAGGCGACTGCCACTGAAAAAACGGAGGTGCCCGAAAGCACCTCCGGGGAAAGGGGGGAGGGGGAGTCCCCTGCACCCGTAGGCGAAGGAGAGGAGTAAGCCTCCTCTCCGGTTAGAGAAATATGGAGGGTCCTCTGCGCAAGCACAGGCTTGGGGAGACCTCCATTTTTCTCGGTGGAGCTGCCCGAGGGTGGCTCCGTCGCTGTTTCAGGGGAAGTTGAGGGTTGTTTTTTTTTTGTTGTACATACATGGGCATGGTGACCCTCTCTTTTATACGGGACGCAATCGCACATTACCTTTCGCAGTAGCCCGCACTGCGAGAGGTGCTTACAAGCCCGGCAGAGCCAGGCGCCGCTATTTCGGACCACCCCTTCCGCCTGGTGGCCTGGCAGTCCATCGGCATGGCGGCCCCACCTTACACACGGCGTTAAACAGATAGAATGTGAAGAGGAGAAGAAAAGGGATGTGAGGAAGGTATGGGTGGGGATGAAGCAGGTTGTTAAAAAAACAACCACACCAGACCGGAGCTCAGGGGTTAGAAAACATTGGCTTCTCCCCCCTGAGCCCCGATCCAGGACGGTTGGCTGAGAAGAAGGTCAGTATCTACCCTTGAAATTAGAGGCTGACCAGAGAAAGTTGTGCGAGAGGTTGTATGAAAAGAGAGGAAACAAGTGTCTTGAAGGAAGGAAGAGAAGCCAAGCTGGGGCCCGACGGGGTCGTTTTACCTTAAAGGGGGTCACGTCCAGGAAAGGAAATATTTTAGCAATTCAGTGCGGGGGAATAGAGACGGAAAATGGTCATGATTCTAGGGCGAATATCCTGATGGTGACGAGGATGAAGGGGGATGGGGAGGAGACCAGAATACGATATTTCACGTTCCTCTTTAAAGACGGACGATGGCACTTCTGCTCCAGAGAAATGCAACCTCCAAAAATTGAGACTCTGACGCAGCCCAGTGCAAAATCTCACACGGAAAACTGGAGATCCTTGAGGGGTAGGTCAAGATGAGACGAGAAGAATCCCGGCCAGTCTTTCGGGGACAAAACGATTCGAGGCTTGCTCTGAACAGAGTAAGACTTCACAAAAGAGATGGATCTGACTGGTGGGATCCACCCTCGATGGTATTCGCGAATACAAGGGACTGGATGAAACAGACACACGATATGAACCGAAGGCGACGAGATCTCAAATCAATCTGCCAATCTTCGAAAACCCCGGGTTATTTATATGACGGCCATTTTTAGGGGCTCAATCGCTGGATGGCACAGATGTCTGGGCGAAGGCTTCTGTCACCAAGAGTGATTAGCTTTTGTCGCCTGGCATAGGTATTAATCGTCTCCAACGATTTAGGTGGGGTTCTTTCCGCTATCATTTTCCCGACTACGGAGATTAGCGTTTCATCGGTGAGGTGAAAGCTTTTAGCGCTCAACTTAACTATACCAGTGAGGCGCTGACTGATATTCAAATTCTTTCTTCTTTTATTTTGCTCTTTGGATACAGAGCTTACTCTAGGTGAAGTTATACTTAGGAGACATAGAGAGGAAAGGAATTCAAGAAACAAATGAAGAAGGTATTCTTCTTGGCGTCCCTTTCCCTTAAAGGGTCTTTCTTGAGTGTTGGAGCCAATCATGGTTCTGACATTCCAAGTAGCAATTGTCATGTGCTTTCTCTGTTCGTTACGACTGCATTATGTGTATTCCACTGGATGCGGTTGTCCAGTCAGGTTTAAAGAGAATCAGCAGTTTTTCAGCTGCATTTTCTAGGCCCCTCCTCCTTCTGGAGGTAGGCAGTTCTGAGCCTAAAACAAGGCTGCCCCTGACATCAGTAGCTGGTCACCGCGGGTGTTCTACAAATATCGAGAGGTTTAATGGGAGAAACCTGCACGATGATTTGTTTAAGGTGGTACTATGGATGTGCATTCCTTAGTCACACCATCTTGGCCCATCACAGATGTTTGCAGTGGCAAGAGAAGAACTCAAGACGACTGGAGTCAGTGTGGGGTTGCATAGGATTGGTATAACCTCCTGAAGGAGCAAGTCTCTCTACAGAGCTGTAGGGCCCCCATCTCTTGGCTTTGCCCATCAGTCGAAATGATGTACCGGTGTGTGGCGCTTGGGGCCGCAAGTGAGAGTTGAGGTGTCAGTGACGACCAGAGTTCCATTGCCATCCCGAAGGATGCGACTGCTATGAGAATAAAGCTAATACGCCTCCCAACATCCCCCCAAACACCCCTATAATTACGTTAGTGGTTGCCTCGCTTCTAGTTCCACCTCCATTCGTTCTAAAGATATTAAGTGTTTGTAGCTTATTTAGTTTGGAAAAAAACGATAAATTGCACTCGAGGCTTTTATTGACAATTCAACAACTTTTGATACTCGAATTTATTTTTCTCACAACATAGAGATTAAATGCGAAATGTTGGCCGATTAACTTTCCACCTCTTTAAAGGTAAGAAAAGTTATTTAAAGATACATCAAATTATTTGTCTTAGAAAGTTGTATACTGTAGACATCATTAATATCCCGTCTATTACTATCAGGTTCAGGAATAACTTCTTGGGTTTTTTTAATGTTGTGTTGATTTAAGTTTTGTTAGCGTGATTCGTGCACATATTAAGAAACAATAATAAATAATGAGAGAAAAATTTGAAAGGTTAGGCTACGTCTGTTAACAGCGTTGACTATTAGGCTTTTGGCTACGTCTTGAAGTTGAGTAATAAGTCATTGCGGTTTATTTAAAACTTGTGTTAATTTAATTTTTGTTCTGTACCCTCAAAATGGAATGTCAAGTTGAAAGAAAGGCGCATTTGTTGTTATTCATTTTTAATCGAGACGGGAACAATGCTAACGCAGCCAAAACTACTCGCGATATTTGTGCTGTGTACGGAGAAAATGCTTTATCAGAAAGGACAGCTCAATGGTGGTTTTCACGTTTCAAAAACGATCATTTCAATCTTAATGACGAAGAACGTTTTGGTCGCCCAATTAAGTTGGATGAAGATCGATTGAACAAACTTCTTCCTGAAAATCCTCGTCAATCGACTAGAGAATTGGTTTTACAATTGGCGTGTGATCAGAAAACTTTACTGAATCACCTTCATTCGATGGGGAAAGTTCAAAAACTCGGTGCATGGCTTCTGCACGCTTTACGCGAAAGCAACAAACTTCAACGCTCCACGATTGCCGCATGTTTGCTTGCTCGTCCATCGAAAACAATGGTTCAGCCTCAATAAAAACCACTTCCGCGATTAAAGCAAGGACTTCATCCACAAAAGAGGATGCTGTGTGTGTGGTGTGATTGTGAAGGCATCATTCCTTATGAGCTCCTTGAGAACAACGAGATTGTCAATGCAGAACTCTACGTTCAACAAATGTATCAACTTGCCGAAGGTATTCGTGAAAAGCGACCTCATCGAAGTTTTGGAGTCCTTCTACCACACGACAATGCTCGTCCTCACATTGCCAATATGACAAATGACGCTATCCAAATGCTTAATTGGGAAATCCTGCCGTATCCTCCATATTCGCCAGACTTGGCTCCCCGGATTTCCATCTGTTCCGATTGCGTTCAAACAATTTGCGCGGCATTTCGTTCATTACTGATGTGGATTTAAGAACCTGGTTAGACGAATTCTGCGAGTCAAAATCTAGAGATTTTTATTGCAGAGGCATAGAAAAATTAGTTGAAGGTTGGGAAGAACTCGTAAATAACAACGGAGAATACATTATTGATTAAAACTGCATATTGTTATTAATTAAAAATAAAGTTTTTCTAAAATTCTTAATGGTAATGAATAAATTTGAAAAAAACGCAAGAACCTATTCCTCAACCCATTATATTAGTATAAGGCTGCAATCATGAAAGAAGAAATTGCAAGACAAACAGTTTTAATGAGCCTCATTTATAATTACCGTGTGAAAATCGAAGAGAAATATTTATTTATAATTGCCATGTGAAAATTGAAGAGAAATATTTATTTATAATTTTTGTGCAAATATTTAAGGCAAATATTTTTTAATAAATGTGACAATGGGCAAAAAGATTTTTAGAAGATTGTGAGAACATTTAGCATAATATTCTGGTAATTTTCAACGTGAGCACCGCGAGATATTTTATCACTTTTTCTTTGTTTTTTTCTTAGCGTTTTAATTTTTTTTTTACGTTTTTTTAAATTAGTTTCTAGGTTAAGTTATTTTATATAAGTTTAATATAATTACGTTAGGCTTAAAAGAAGATAAAAATGGCTAAGATTTACCCCAAAACTGGCTAAAATCTCCTGTGGCTTTTTTATGGTAATTACCAAAACACCCTCTATAATTGTCTTGTAAAAATTTCAAACAAATAATAATTTTGTCACTAAAAGTTGAGTTTCTGGCATAAAAGTCGTCTATTATTTTTCGGCGAATTCTTTCTAGTTGTCATTCCATTTTATTTAATGGTCCATTAAGATATCTTTATTTCTCATTGTGGACCTTCTGATTAAAGTTGCATCCAAACCACGGTTATCTAGAGCATATGACAGACCCCAGCAATCCACCACGAGATTAGACTCCATCCGGCGACTAACTAAACACGATGTGGCTTAGTAACCATTTGTCAGTAAACGTTAGACGTATTAATTATTTCCCAGGGGAAATTTTGCTTAACGATCGAACTTGTCTTGGTTTTACCTTTCAATATTGTGAATCCATACTTCTGACAGCGGTGGAATAAGTCCCCATTATTATCAATTTTACTTCCGACATCAGAGTCGGTTGGATAATAGATTATCACCCATTTGTGTGCGCCTGTCTATCTGATTGTGTATAAGACATCTCGTAAAGTTAGTAAAGGATTTCAATAAAATTTTTAGGGAAGTCGCCCCTTGGTCCATGAAAGCGTTAATTAGATTCTAGGGGCAAATCCAGATTCGGATTTTTGTTTAACTTTTGCAAATGATCATTCAGCTATATTACATTTGTTTTTAAATTCGAAAACGATGTGTATAATTAACACTGTTATAGCATTTGTTGTTGCTTGGTCTGACCACTATTGCATGATTGTTCAAAATTTAAGGACGATGGCGTTGGTATGCCGTCTCTGTCCGCTTTCTTGGTCAAAAAGTGAAGCTTTCATAGAACAAGATGAGTAATGATAGCAGTACTTCGTCCTTAGTTTTGTATTCAGGGAGTCGTTTAAAATTATTTAAAACTAAGAGGTTAATGATGAATATAAAACTCTCATCGTTCAATTTTATTGAGAATATCGTTATTAGCTTAGGGAAAATTATATTGGGTAAAAATCATAGGGAAGTCGAATTTTTTACTTTCCATTTAAACCCTCCGTTCATGCTTTAAATTTGGGTGAGTTTCTTACCACTTCTAATCATATCAATATTAAAAAAGGAAGTTTCACAGTTTGTTTGAAAAGGCACAAGATAACATTATTATTAATTCTTAATAATTATATGGAACGACGTATCAAGCATAAAGCGCTTTCCATTTACTTACATTCTTTGCAATCAAAACTGTTCACAAAATTTACAAGAAATCAAAGCCAACCATTGCCACTTTAAAATGTCCAAGTTTATGTTTATTCGCTTATCGAGCTTAATATTCGTATATGTAGACTTATGCCATACATGCGTGTTTAAATGACATTCAATGAAATAAATTTCAATGTGAACTGCTCAAAATCTACTCTCTATCACACAGGTACCAATCTCAACATACCTGGACCTTCCGAGAGATATATTCAGGCCGGAAGTATCTTGCAGATAACCTGCATAATCATACATGAACCAAATGAAGGACCGAAGAAGGTTAAATGGTACCATGGGGCGACGAAAATGGACTACAGCTCTCCACGAGGAGGAATATCTCTTGAGGTAGTATGAATAAATCATTCCTGGCAAATATAAGCTTTCATTCTACAGTCTTTGCTTCGTATTGGTTTTCTGAGCATTTTTAATGTTTTAAGATATAAAGGCGAAGGTGTCTGCTTCTTTATTTGTATTTAGCTTTTAACGGAAACGTTTCTCGCCTCTGTACTTTTTATTCTAGTCTGACAGTTTTTCATTCGAATTCTGTAATCTTTTTTAAAACAATTAAAATACTGCATTTTTTGTAAACAATTATAATTCTACAGTATTCTTTACATAAAATTCCATTTCGATTTTCTACATAGAGGTATAACTAAATTTAACCTAACTAAGTGCCTGTTGTAATATCGCAAAAATTAGTAATATCTCACTAATTTCAGAGCTCGCAATAGTGTTTCATAATAAAAACTTGAATACTGTATCAATTACGAGTAATTCTATCTACTCATTGGAAGTTTACGTAGAGCAACGATTAGTGAGTGACCTTCATATGGCATCAGGCACGGCTAGGGGATGATATTTATCCAGGTTCGATGCAGTTTGAAGGTGGGCACGAATTAACTGTATAAAGTAAAACAAACTTCGACCGAAAAAGTAATGTGTATCAGAGAAAGGATGAGTCCAAAACTAGTGAGAATTACTTATAACTCTTAGTTTAAAGGAACAATACGAAAGGTGTTTGCCACACAAAAGACACACATGTACATATTTTAAAATGCTACAATTGGTATTATACATTTATTAGGATGATAAACGAGTTAATGTCTACAGATTTTTCACATTAAGGAGAGGTGGGTTGTGAACTCAAAATATTTCGCATATCGACTCTTATTTGTTCAAAATATCTTTTTTTCTTAAAACTATAAACTGAGATCTCAATTAATCCTAGCGTTTAGGACACTCGACTAGGTTCGATCCTTACTTAGGCACAGATTTTGGGGCTATTAGGAAAATATAATTTTTCCCAAGACAAAAAGATCCCGTTTATCTTCTGCGGTTTGATTGATTTATTTCTAACCTTTTCTCGCGTTCATAATATATATATATATATATATATATATATATATATATATATATATATATATATATATATATATATATATATATGAAATGAATAACTCACAGAGTAGCACGTGAGGTTCGCAATGAATGCAATGTCCCGCAGGAAAAATGAAAAGGTGCTTCCAGGTACTTACGAACTTTACTCACTTATCCTTGAGAATGAACTGAATAAAGTTCGAAAGTACTTGTAGGCACCTTTTTATTTTTCCTGCAGGACATTGCATTCATATATATATATATATATATATATATATATATATATATATATATATATATATATATATATATATATATATATATATATATATATATATAAATACAACTTTCCTGATGAAGATATATATTCCAATATTTTAACTTTCTCTATCTTCACCACTTTCTTTCATTACATTTTTTTGCAATTTATGGCGTAAATTACCGAATTAATTAGGCGTTGGATTTAGAGGGCTCAGTAGTCTGTTCAATTCCACTCCCAGCTAAAGTGAACACAAAAATATTGGCTCGAGTTAGAGGGTTACCAGCAACGAAAGCTGGTTAGCTAAACATGCGTCGTTATAAGTTTTCCCACAAACACCTTCTTCTTTCTTATACAAATACTAGTCACTCTACGGAACCAACCAAGGACTTTACAATTTCCTCCTTCCTGAATGGATAAAGTGTCCATTTCTTGATCCAGGAAGTGTTCCCATGCACGGCACTTCCCCTCAAATGAGCAGCAGTGCCTGGTGGTCACGAGCTGGCTTGAGATTTTCATTCTAATTTATTTTTATATTTCTTTATCTGTTTGTGGCGAACCGACAGAAGCAAGTAGTGCATTTATGGTATTAGTGCTAGTACTTTTGTGTGCATTAAAAATTATAAATGGACATATCCCAATATTAGATTTCGCTAACCCACACACAACCTGCTTATGAAAAAGAAATAACAAATTTGATCTAATCAATCATAACAAAATAAATATATAATTAGCATAGCATTTGGTACTTATAGGGAAGAATGTTAAATATCCAAAGCAGGTAAGAGACAATAAAGAAGAACAATTTCTCTATATAGCTTTCATCGAACCTACATTCGATCTAATAAAAGATGTAGAAGTTAGGTGACAACAGGATATAAAATGAATAATTTTCCTATTCTAATCATTTTGTATGTGAAAAAATAAACAATATTTACTTTTCAAATAATCTTTGTTAAATCCATTATATTATTTATGATAGTACCAATTTTCTAACTTTATATGGGATATTCAAAACTTTCTTTTGGATATTCATAGAACAAATCTTGAAATTATTGAGCTAATGTATGTTAAGTTTGTAACAAATGATGAAAACCACTATTTTTTGAGCATATATATATATATATTTAGCTCTAAATTTTATTGTCCCCTTTAGAGAAAAGGAACTTTCTTGCCTTTTTCTTCTCATAAAACCATTAGGTCTTGCCCTTTTTAAGACATAATATTTCCTAGTGGGTGTTGTCCAGTCTCAATTACATCCAGTGAAGGTGACGGCGAACAGATGGCATAATTACGTGCCACTGCTACGTAGTTATGAACCATTTGTACCCTCCCATACAGCCGTATCACTAGGGGGAGATAGGAAATACCATTCGACAAAGAAAACTGGATCTATGACAATAGTGGTCAAGTCCTGTAGTACTCCATTGCCAAAAATTGACCATTTCCTGGTATAGGAAGAAACGCGTGATGGCTGGAGTTCGTGTGTATAGGCTGATTACGAACTTCAAACTCCTTGATTAAGTTTTATCTCTAAGAGTGCTATATATCTTTTTTGATTATTATGATTATTATTACCTGATTATTACTTCTTTAATCTTTGAGGGTTCCTGGTCCTTTGCTTAGCGTTTCGAGAATTGAATAAAAATTTGTATCTAAAAAAACTAGAACTCTAATGAAAAACACATGAACCAATGAAATTTAACGCACTAAATACACATAAATGAATTCAACTAATTTAAGTGAGTTTTTTTAAATGACATACTTGAATTTATAATAAGGGTTGACCCACAACTCATTTTAATCTTAAATAAAACTGACCTCAACGAAACATATACCAGGAGTTTATATACATTACGCGATTCCTCGAGAATCGGATTTGAGTCTGATCTTGAACTCAATAGTTGACACATCAAAAATGTGGTTTGCGGTCCGACGCATGGATAAGTTGCCAGATGTGCTCGGAGGAGAGAAATACTTGAAAGCCACAAATAACTTTGCAGCGTGTGGCAGATGGAGGGGCGCACGCATTTTGGAGGAAATGATCTCGCCACGGTATAGGAAAAAAAGGTGCCCCTACTCTTCGGGATACTCTGGAAATAATTCGCACTGGCGAGCGAGAAGTCAATGCGTGAATTCTTTGACTCAGGGGAGTGTTGGAGGGAGTTGTCTTGGGGGTATTTCTCAATGGCTAGGAATATCTCTGTGCTTTGGGATAGACCAGGATAGGGAGTTTCTCTGACGAGAGTAAGTTGAACTTGCTTCTTAAATCAAGTTAAATTAAAGTTCGGTGTTACCACCAGGAAATGGCTCTGGATGAGCTTCTTCTTAGTCCTTATGTTGATAGCCGGTCTCTTGCCTTTCTTCGTCGCCTTGATGACTAACGTAATCTACCCTGTTTTTCCAAAGTTTTTGATTTTATACTTCGCCACCTCACTGAGCGGTAGGGGAAGCAAGGAGGAAGGGGGGAAGATGCGTGGACAGGCGGCATTACGTCTCCTCCTCCCTTGGTTTTTCTCAGCGCGTCTTCCAACTAAACCTCAAGTGAAGCTTCTGGCTTAACGACGACGCTCCTCTAATTTTGCATATGGGGTGAAATTGAATACCAGCTCTTAGGGGAAATCTTGCTGTTTTAACCGATGTTATGGTCTTGGGTCCAACCTGAGCTAATTAGTGCACTATGTTGTCTACGACGGCCGTTCAGATTCTCTTCGAGACGAGGGGCCAGATGAGAGGTTAAGTGGTCGGGCCCCGCTGCCAACCTAAAATGCCGGATGTTGTGGTTAAAGACCAGAGGCTCAATTGTGAGGAGGGGATTATCGATTCCCTCACAGACCAATTGGCCAGCTGCTCACAAGTTATTTTGGAACTGGTGGGGAAAACTAACTTCATCGGTGGGAAACACCAAGTCTAAAACTTTATCATCACTCGTCAAATCTCGGCCTCTATGTTAGGAACTTATCGTAAGCTGGATAATGAGTCACCTCCTTTGAACGCCGGGGGACCTATGTCCATAGTTCATTCATGTAACTTAAAATCGACCATAATTAACTCTGGCGACTATGAGCCACCGCCGCTTATGTAGCATATAGGTTCAATTCATACTATCCGACTGATTATGCGATTTGTATACCACTCACAACCGATATGAAACGCTGCCGATATTGAAGTTTAACCCCAATTACCACCATCACTCTTGACTGCGGGGATTAACTTTTGGAAGGAAAACACTCGACAGCCTACACCGTAGCACTCGATTGCGAAGAAACTTTGCATAGCCTAAACCTTCACATTACAATCAATCTCAAGTATCAGATGTGATTCAAGTTTCCAAGATAGACACGATGAATATTAGGATTTCAAAGGACAACTCAACTATAAAATCATTACACTTGTTACAGATATACATGGTGTTGAACAATAAACTTTTAGGGATCACCAACTAGCTGAATCCTGTCTGAATAACGCGGGTCCTGCGGAAGAGAGGGAGAGAGAGAACATATGAAGTTGATCTGAACTTTCCTAAAGTTAAAACAACTAAGAACTCGAACTTATCAAGCGTATTTAAAATATGGAGGTAAAGGAAATGAACGAAGAAAAGAAGAAGTCGACAATAGTAAGTCCGTTTATTCGGTAAATCTGAAAAAGAAGGCGAATCTGGAAAAAAAAGCAGACAATATGACTACATTAAAGTCGAAATATAGGCTAAAAAACCAGTTTTTCTTACACGGAAGAAAGAAACAAAAAAAACGAACTTTGAAATTACCATGTCCTGCAAAAAACAAAGCGTAGACCTCTTGTAAACTTACAACTGATGAGAACAGACAAAAAGAACAAAGAGATGTGTAAGAAGTAGAAAAAATAGAAGCGGAGTTTTTGCCTTATGCCTTAAGGAGACCATGATGAGAAACAGATAGAAACTCGCAAAAATATCAAAAGTAATAAAATGCAAATCATGCAAGTCAATACTGACGTCTGCGCGATCAAAAGAACCACGTATACTAACATACTCATGGAAAATGACTCGGATATTTTCCTCATCTGTGAACAGGCTTATAAACTTGGAAAGAGAAAAAATAAAAATATAGACTTATTTCGTGATAGAAAATAATTATACATAGGATTATTTGTCTATTTATTAATAAAGTGTACTAACTAACAAGGTGAAAACAGAAAGCAACAATCCATTTAGACTTAATTAAACTAAACTATATGGATGTGGAAAGATTTATTCTGGAATGACTAAACAGTATCTTCATTATATCGGAAAATCCCGTCTGCAATCCAACTAGATACATACTAGGTGAACCCCTGAAAATGGGCCCACGCACACTTTTTCTGATATATCCCTGATTCATTCACTAATCACCCTCACTTTGAAGGACATAACAGAAACAACGCCTGTGAACACAACTAGATATCAATGGGAGCTCTAGAAAAGAATATCCTGCGTCAATGCACAAGACAGACTCGTTCAAGAAAGTGCAGGACACTTTCGTTCATCAGTTCGAATGTGAAAAAGCCCCCCTCCAAGAGCAGAATTCTGGACTTGGTGGACCACTTCGAGAACTGTGGAACAGTGGATAACCCCACTGCAGCCAAGGACAACCGTCCAAGTTATTCAAGACACCCCAGGAAGCGTACAGCTGAGCTGGTCGAGAGCGTGAGAGAGTCAGTCCAGCAGAGTCCAAAACGCTTTTTGCGCAAGCGCAGTCACTCCCTCAGTATATCCTGAGACTTGTAGGAGAGTTCTAGTAATGGATGTAAAGGACTACCCATACAGAATACAGACCAAGCAGACCCTTACAGCATGAGAAAAGGAGCAGAGAATGGCTATGGCAGTCAATATACTGGAGAAGATTAAGGAGACCCCATCTTTCCTTAACCTCCCTTGGACCTCAGATGAAACTCACTTTCATCTTTAGGAAAGGTAAACTCGAAGAAAAATTTCTTCTGGGGGACCTCCAGACCAAATGTTGTAGCCACCAATCCCCTATACTTCCCTATGGACACGGTATGGACTGCAATCTCAGTCAAAGGCATCATCGGACCGTTCTTCTTCGAAGAATCTGGCCTGATATGACAGTCACCAAGGGGCGGTATGTTGAGGTCCTCAAAACCTTCAAGAGGGAGCTGCAGACCCTGTTCTACTCGCTTATGGGAAAGTTCTTGTTCCAACAAGATAGAGCAAGCTCTCACACCTGAAAACTGTCCTTAAATTGGCTGAAAGAAAAATTTGGTGGCTTTGTGATGAGTCCCAAGACTGATTTTGAGTGAGCACCTCAGATCCCAGAACTTATCAGCTCCCTTAAAGACAAAGTGTACGCTGGGAGACCCAGGACCATGACGGCACTCAAAGCAGCCATCGGGGTGCATATCAGAGCCATTAGACGGTCAGTTTGTAAGGACGTCATGGACTACTTTGTCCTGCGCCTCAAGAAATGCACAGAACTAATTTGTGGTCATCTCGAAGACATACTCTAGAATAAAGAGGAAAGGTCTAAAGACTCTGATATTTTGATATGATGTTTTTAAACACAATAAACTAGTTATCACCAAAGTTTCATTCAATCCTTGCTGAAAAGTAAAAAATGAGGCCTATCGAAAGTTAGAGCCTATTTTTTTTGGGGGGTCACCCTGTATTACGAAGATTTTCATACACAAGTCGGTGAAGTTTGCTACAACCGAAGAGTAATACCGAGCAATTTTACTTCGGAAAGTTAACGGGAAGATTTTGGAGAAAATTCTTAGACGATGAATGAATATCTATAGGAAACAAACATAAGGCTTCAGGAGCATCAGAATCACAGGAATGGTGTTTAGTTAATCAATGAGAATATTTTTCTTTCTAGAAGAAATGTGAGTTCTTTGGCAAAGTATCATATAATTTCAGCGAAACATTTGATAAGTTATCAAAAAGGGGTATGCAAAATAGGATTTTTCAACTAGGACTAAGAGATAACTTAAAGATGCTCTAGGACTATGTGATTGAAAACGACTACATAAATGTAAGGTCAAAAAATGGACCGAAATTCACACTCCTGGCAGGTCTCAGCAATACAGGATTCCTAAGTCCTACTATACCATTAATATACATAGCGGATATCCAGGCACCAAGCAACCCTTCTAGCTTTAACATACTCGTAAAATACGCGGACGATATCACTTAAATCAACGAATCTACATACAAGAACTCAGGGTGTCAACCTCGCCTGACTGCAGGAGAATTAAGAGGAAATAATAAATACGAAGATAAATTGAAGATCCGCAACCTTTGTGAAAATTTCAAAATCTTCCCAATATGGAGAAACAAACTTTATGATACGAAGTCATATGGTATAAAAATCTCTACACCACAGATTGCAATATGTTGGGATGAGGAACCCATGAGCCGGTACAGAAAGCACACTACAGTACGGACTGGAGTAGTAAATAAGTCAGTCACAATTCTACAAGGTCAGAAACTTTACAGAAGAGAGCAAATGAAAAGTTAAATTTAGGATGATGAAAGAAACCTTGATGTAACTTTAATGTGTCTCAAAAAATCAGTGCAATACAATTTTGCTTATCTAATTAAAAGAATAATACAAGGAAGTGTGTGGAAACAAGAAGCTTTTACTTGAGAAACAAGAATAAACTCACAATATAAAGAATTAAAAGGAGAAAGAAAAAAAGAGTAAAAAAATAATCGATAAATAAGACGTATCCATTAAGACCACTTTTAGATGACAAAACACGATCACAAGCTTATAATAATACGAAGGAGTGTGTGGAAAAAGAAGCTTTTCCTTGAAAAACAAGAATAAACTTACAATATAAAGAATTAAAAGGAGAAAGAAAAAAAAGAGACAAAAAATAATCGATAAACAAGACGTATCCATTAAACCACATTTGGATTTCAAAAAAGCGATCACAAGCCTAGAATAATACGATTAAGTGTGTGGAAACAAGAAGTTTTTCCTTGTGAAACAAGAATAAACCACAATCTAAAAAATTAAAAGGAGTAAGAAAAAAAGAGACAAAAAATAATCGATAAACATGACGTATCGATTAAACCACTTTTGGAAGAAAAAAAACGATCACAAGCGAAGAATAATACGAAGGAGTGTGTGGAAACAAGAAGTTTTTCCTCGAGAAACAAGAATAAAATCACAATATAAAGAATGAAAAAGAGAAAGAAAAAAAAGACACAAAAATAATCGATAAACAAGACGTATCCATTAAACCACTTTTGGAAGACAAAAAAGCGATCACAACCATACGATAATACGAAGGAGTGTGTAGAAACAAGAAGTGTTTCCTCGAGAAACAAGGCTAAACTCACAATATAAAGAATTAAAAGGAGAAAGAAAAAAAAAGAGACAAAAATAATAGATAAACAAGACGTATCCATTAAACCACCTTTGGAAGACAAAAAAGCGATCACACCCCTACAATAAGAGGTACCACACTTTGAAACTTAACTAGTAAGGACGATCTGTTGTAGAAGTGTAAGGAGGGATCGATGAAATAATTCTTGTTAGGATTCTTGAGAGTTACCACAAAATTTAGAACACAAGTTTTGATACCTATAAATACAAATACAAGTAGTGAAACTTGATAATAATTATTGTTTTGACTATAAGTGAAGACTTTCGTTCTGTCTTGAATTCCCCCTTGGGAGGTATCTTGGCAACTTCTTACACTTGATACCCGGATGAGATTTAAATCTTTCCGGCCTGAGTGCAAATTAGGGAAGCCCTGTCACTTTGGTGGAAGTGATCTCTGATGGGGACTGAAAATTGTTGTTACCCTTCTCACTCGTACCCTCTCACCATTCACTTTTCTATACAAATAAATCCTTAACGGTATTTTGAGGTTTAGGCAGCTGACCAGCTATCACACGCCATGTCAGTAGAGAGGCTTTGGAAACTCTATAATCAGAGCCTTTTAACGTCACCAAGTCGGAAAAGACCTGGCCTTGAAGGGACATGGGCGTTGGTACGGGAAAAATGTGAATATCGTTTTTGCTCCATTGATCATCTCGCTGCGTATAATGTTAAGAACAACTTCCAGAGGCCGTTCTCGAGTGGATAATACAGTACGGCTTGGGTTGGATGGGCTTTAATACCTTGCTCGCTACCAGTCCAACTAAAATTTGCAGGTAACTTCTCTGGGGTTGATCAGTACGACCTACTAAGGATATATGACGTGTTGCACTGCCTCAATGGCTTCCCAGGATGAACCCCTGAAAAGTCCCCAAACCTGGGACATAATAGGCAAGAACGGCTGGACGCGGGATATAGCCCACCAACAACTTCTTTTTTTGCTTTAGTGGTCACAAGCGAGGGAGCTTTCGTGTGTTGGCTGGCTTTAAATTTTCTAACAACACTGAAAGATGAAGGTGCTCTCCTTCTAATTGCTTTCTCTTTGCCTACTTCAAAGCCAACCCAGAGCTATTAAACCTTGATGACACAGGTGACTCTCCGTTTGCTTAGTAAGGGGACCCTCTAAGACTCTTCTATGGGACAGAGCGCTTTTTCCTTTCCATTTTAAATAGGATAGGGTGTTTCTCCATTACGTTCTTTGGTAGAGTTATATCTGTGTGTGTCACATGCGGCTGTTCTTCCTTTGCTTTCTAAGAGGCCAGCCATGCACAAGGCAATCTAAGGACGCGCTGTCTCTGTCCCTGTCCTACCTGTTTTTTGCCATGTTTGCACCAAAACCTCCGTAGATGGGTAAGAGACGAAATCATCTCCTCGGCTTTGTCTACACAACTACAAGTATTAGTCCCAAGGTTTGACAGTTTAATCGGAGTCTGTATGCCTACTACCCCTATCTTTCCAATGCAGGGCTTCATGTTGAAGCTAGTGTTGGGCTCTATGAGTAAATATTCGAAATACCTAGCACTTTGAAGGTTGGTTAGTGATGTGTAGGTCCCTTCAAAGGTGTAGATGGCCTAGTAGGTTAGCCCACCAAGGATGACACTGTCTTTGATAGGGGCGAAGCCTTGGTTCAGTGGCAGACAGTAAACCTGAATCCGCTCGTGTGCAAAACTTGATTGGAAATCCCTAGCTATTGACGATTCTTTGCAACATGCTTATGGAGAGTCTATACTACATAGAAACACTATTTTTTTTTAATAGGTCATCTAGCGACTGCCTACATGGGCATTAGTCGCCGTATTAAAACTGGCCTAGTTCTAGGCTACTTTAAAAGAAAATTAAAGAGACGAAAATAACACCCCAAATGGGGGAAAGGAAGCAAGCTCCTGCATCAACGGGAGGTCCCCCCGGCGGAGGAGTGTGCAACCTAAAGGAAAAAAGAGATAAACAAATTCAAAAAACAAAACAAAACAAAAAAACCCTGCTTAAATAATAGGGAGAAGGCCGGCCTCCCCCAAGAAGTCAACAAGTCCACATTCGATGTGCACGCACTCATCCCGAGCACAAGGGACAGGCGGTAGTGACCCCGCCCATACCTGTACCGGGACAGGTGTCGTGCGTGAAGAACACCCAGACTGGGACATTTGACAAGAATGTGCCAAACAGTGTGGAGGACGACGCAGTTATTGCAATAGGGCGCATGCAAGCACTTCATCAAATAGCGATGCGTCACACAAGTGTGCCCGATTAGGAGACGACAGTAAGCAACCTGAAGCCGCCGCGGCATTGGGAGATAGGTTCATGGAAACAGTCACGGCGCAATGGCACGAAACTTTAAGTTTTATCCGACCGTCTCCCATCTTCTTTGCAAAGCAGTCCGAAGAGCTGCCCGTATTCCTGCCATGTAGTCGGTGTGAAAAAGAGCGAAAGGCTAATCCGGTCGCAGAGTCCTCGTGGACTCTTTGGCACCGTAATCGGCACGCTCATTCCCCGCAATTCCTACATGTCCAGGAACCTAGCAGAAGATAATCTCGACATCTGCCCGGATTGCCAAAACCGTGGCTTCACGGAAATCGCAAACCAGGGAATGCGGAGATTTCAATGCCCCAAGAGCAACCAGAGCGCTTTGTTAGTCGCTATAAATCACAATCTGGTCTCCGAACCGGGCACGTACCCTAATCTCCCATACTGAGTGGTGTATTGCCACCAGCGAAGACGTGAAGACAGACACAGCGCCTGGTAGAGCCCCGCTGAATTTAAACAAAAGGGATACGGCGTGGAACCCGACCCCCTCTTGGGACTTGGAGCCGTTCGTATACACTGGCACGGTTCCAGCGTGACACGATGTGTGCTCCAAAAAGGTCGAACGCAATACTTCCGGGGCAGTACAAGCTTTAGTAGCAGAGGCGTAGCGACAAATAGCCAAGTGTGATACCCTCCAGGGTGGTGTCCTGGGCAGAACCAGGAGCCCCAACCGCTCAAGAGCTATATCTACCTCGCGAAGGAGTTTCCTGGCCCTAAACCCAAAAGTTAGCGTATGACTGGCGTCTCTCGGTGGCAAAGGAACCATCGAGATCAGCGGCGGATGCAGTGAGAGCTGTTGGCGACTGAGGGAGGTACCGGGCTTGCGCGTACAGGCGAGTGATGCATCGCACGCAGCGCAGAGCAAGTGGCATCTCCCCAGCATCGACCAACAGGCTCTTAATAATGAAAGTGCAGAAGGCACCGTTCGAAGGGCAAAGGCCGGTGTGGTGCCTCGAATCCACCTCCTGCAATTAAACTCGGCTGCGGAGGCATAAAACATGCATTCGTAGTCGAGCTTCAAGCGAACAAAGGATCGATAAAAAAGTAAGGCAGTAGCCCGGTCAGCGCCCCAAGCGCTGAACGTCACGGAACGGAGAATATCCATGGCGCGGGTACAAGAGACCCTAAGGCTGCGAATATGAGCTTCCCAGGTGAAGCGTCGGTCTAATACAAGACCATGGAAACGGCGTGACTTAACCACATCCAGGTGCACCCCATTAAAAAACCAATCTGGGTCGGGGTAAAGACGTGGATGGCAGCAGAAGTGCACCACCTTAGTCTTGGCTAAAGAAAACCGAAACCTGTGCACTTCGGCATAGCGAGAGACGCGGTTCAATGCCTGTTGGAGTCGACGCTCCAGAGTTAGCATCTGGGCCGTGCCAAAAGAGATCGAAAGGTCCTCGATGTAGAGCCCAGCGAGAACATCTTCCGGCAGCACCAAGGTGATGCCGTTGATGCTCAAGGCAAAGAGTGTGACGCTGAGGACACTTCTCTGCGGGACACCCTCTTCCTGCTTCTTTGGGCAAGAGATTGCTCCCCCCATCCGTACGTGGAATCGCCGATCTCGCAAAAATTCAGATATAAACATTGGGAGGCGTCCCCCCGCCCCCATTGTGTGAAGAGTCTCCATGATACTGCATCGCCATGTGGTATCATAGTCCTTCTTCAGATCGAAAAACACTGTGGCGTAGTGCTGTCTACGAAGGAAAGCCTCGCAGACGGCATTTTCCAGTCGGAGCAGAGCATCTGACGTGGAGTGAAACTTGTGGAAGCCACACTGTGCGGAAGACAGATGGCCTCCGCTGTCCAGGAAAAAGGCTTATATAACATTTACCAATTTCTCCATCAACTTGCATACGCAAGAGGTTTAGGGAAATTAAGCGGAAACCGGTCGGAGTAGAGTGATCTCTCCCCGGTTTTCGAAAGATGAGCACAGTAGCGATGAGCCAGGAGTCTGGGAGAAGACCTTCTACCCAGATCCTGTTGAACATATCTAACAGAAAAGCCATGCCTCGCTCACTTAGGTGTCGAAGCATTGCGTACGGACATCGCGGACCAAGGGCGGTGTCCACGCACAAAGCGAGAGCGGAACGCAACTCACTTACAGTAAACTTGTCGTTGAAGGGTTCTCCGCCTCTGGAGGTAAAGTCCAGCCGGCGGCCTTCCGTGACATCATGACGTGCATTGAATGCTGGCGGAGCAGCATCACGGCTAGAGAATGCGAAAAAAGCGGTCGCTAAGGATTCCACCACGGAAGCGTGGTCCAAGATTGCGGTCCCATTCTCCTGGAGAACGAAAAGGGAGGCCTTGGAGAACTCGCCCCGAATCCTTTTAACTTGATTCCACACCTCAGCAAAAGAAGTCATCCCGTTAGGTGAAGACACGTATGCCTGCCAAGAAGAGCAGCGTGCGTGCTTCGAAATATACCGGAGCCTAGCCCTAGCACGACGAAATTTAGTGACAGTGAAATTGTTCGAGCGGCGCTTATAGCGCATGTAGGCATAACACTTCTGTTTGAAGGCCGTCTCACACTCGGCCGGAAACCATGGGAGTGGTACGCGTGCAAAACGGCCCGACGTCCTAGGAATAGTAGTCAGGCCCCAGGCTATGAGGTTGCCCGAGAATAACTCAACGGCCTCATATACCGACCTAAACTCCTCGACTGAGATAGAAAATTCACGCATTTCCTGAAATGCAGGCCAACGCGCCCGCGCCAAGCAGTTGCCCTTAAAATGATATTTGAATCGCAAAGTGATCACTACCATGGAGGTCATCAGCCACCCCCCAATCAAAATCTGTCTGTGCATCCGAAGAGCACAAAGATAGGTCAAGGCAAGAAAATGAAGCGTTTCTCGGACAGTGATGCGTAAACTCATCCACGTTTAGGACACCCATCTCAAGCTCTTCGATCAGATCGGCAAGGACTTATCCCCTATGATTTATGGAGTAATCTCCCCAGAGTAGATGCCTGCCGTTCAGATCTCCAAGCAAAAGAGAGGGCCTCAGCAACCGTGCCACGACGCGGCGGAAGATCCCCGCGTCGAAGACAGCTGACAATGTTCGCAGGAAAATGTACGCAGAAATGATAGTATGCCACCTATCCAGGTGCAGCGGCACAGCCACTTCCTGAAAGGAAGTATCTAAAGAGAAAGGAAATACGGAGACATCATCTCGGGTGTAAACCGCGCATCCATCAGCCCGGCCATCCCGCGGTGGTGGGGTCGCAAGACCCATAAACCCCGGGAGGGAAGGCAGGGGGCACACGCAGAGCATGGTCTCCTGCAAAAAGATAGCTAACGGGAAACGGTACAAGACGAGCCTCCGCAGCTCCTACCAGTTGGCCCGGAGTCCACGGCATTTCCATTGAAGGAATATGCCCTCCAGGCCTAGCTTGGAGGAGACGCGGGAGCCATCCTCAAATTGAAGACCCTCATGGGAATCGCCGTACGCTTCCCGGGGGCAGAACCCCGGGCGCTATTGGCCGGACAAAGCCCTGGAGGTGCTGTCGCCTTCGAGGACTTATTCGGGGAGGTTGGGCTTGCCATGCAAGTTTTTTTCTCCTTTCGCCTTGAAACCTTAGGCCAGAGTTGCGGCTTCGGAAACCGGGGGCCCTCTTTTCGAGGAACCACCGTCTCCGAGCCACTCGCCCACCTCGGGGCGTGGGCGAAGGAGCCGAATCTCCTTTGTTGCTTTTCTCCTTTCGTGGCACAGCTTTAGGAACCCCGGAAGATGGCTTAGCGATCATCTTCAGGGGTGTTGCCTCCTGTGAGTCTAACGATTCGGTGGGGGCGCGTTGCCGTTACGCCTTACGGGAAACGGTCACGCTGGGGAAAGAGGGGGAAGGCCTAGGCGTAGCCGGGGCTGGGTATGAACCCTTTTTGCCACCAGCTTTACCAGGGGAGCGCCCGGGTTGAGTAGAGCCCGCAGAAGGGCTCCGAATGTGCGCGGAAACAACTGTGATCGTTGGCCTCGATAGGCCAGGAGCAGAGGGTGCCTTTCTAACTATTGAGGCATATGACGTCCCAGGCAGAGCCGGGCGCGCCAGGACCATGTCCCTAGCCTCGCGGGATGAGAGTCGATCCTGGGCCTGAACGGCCAGGATTTCTTTCTCAAGGGGATATGCACCACATTGCTTCGAAGAAGCAGGGTGCGGCTCTCCGCAATTGACACAATTGGCCACACACGATTTGGACTTATCGTGTGCAACCTTGTAGCAATTTACAGAGACGTCGGGTGACCCTTATTTTGCACGTCTACCTGAGGGATTCGTATGGCCGGAGCAGTGACAGTAATAGCACCGCGGCGGCAGTAGAACGAATACCTTCACGCGGTAGCGGTACGAACCGGCCCGCAACGACTCAGGGAGTTTGTCACAGTCGAACGTAACGAAGAGTGTAGGTGTGGGTCTCGAGGCCCCTCCCTGTTTTCTCATCACACGTTCAACCTTGACCGCCCCATGGTCGACCAGCTCTATCGTGATGTCCTCAATGGAGTTGTCAATGAGTTCCCTCGCATAAACTACTCTTTTCACAAAGTTCATGGTAGAGTGCTGCGTCAAACTCACTGGGGTGCCATGAAGTGTCCTAAGAGCACTTATCTTGGCTGCCTCGGCGGGATTCGCTGCATTCGATAGAAGGCTCCCATCCGAGAAACGGGTCACCTTCGGCTCTCTACCAATTGCACTAGCTAATCCTCTCCTCTGATGGATCATGTTGCCCTTGGACAACATGGCGCCATGAGTGGAGCGAATAACGAGGAAGCGTTTAAATCCAGCATGCTCGAAAACGCCAGGCAACCTCTGAATAAGGGGCCACGATGTCTTCGAGGCTCCGCCCTGTGCACTTTTTGTCGTATTCAGGGGCTCCGCAACCGAAAGAGCAGAGGGGGCGGATGTGCAGATCTTGGCTTGGTCGCTTGCCAGAGTGGCAGCAGACCTATCCGTCCCCTCAGCCCCCGCGGTTGGAGAGGAGCCCTGAGTCTTCTTTGTCTTTTTGTTCTTGGTCTTTTTCTTTTTGGGGAGAGGAGGGCGGGGAATGAACTTGCTTCTTAATTCGCCGGTAGAAGCCCCTAGGCTAGATGTCCTGGCCTTAGCCAGGTCCTTCTCCAAAATGGAAAAGGTCCTGGTGGTCACAAGGGCATCATCCGGAGGAGATCCCTTCGCTCCTTGTACTGCCTCAGAATCCCCAGCCCTTTAAGGAGGAAATGCATAGGGGTCGATTCAGGTTCAGGCCTTGGCGCCGAGCCCGGATTCCCCCCAAAAGAAGGCCCTACCGTCTTAGGCTGGTTTTCCTCAAGGACCATTTAAACACAGGAGGGGCCTCCAGTAAGCCATCCCCTCCCAAGACATCGCAGGTCCCCTTGGCCGTGTCATGAGTCTTTGATGGGGAGGCACAGGCCTTGACCCCGGCAAGGTTTAATATTCTTGCCATCAGGTCTTTTGAGGGAAGCGACCGAAGGGGCCTGGCTTCCCTCTTCCCCCTAAGGGGTTTTGCCCTACCAAGCCGCTTAGACGAGGGGCAGGCGGCAATGGGCTGCCCCCTGGCTTTCTTGGCAGTCCCCTTAGAAAGAAAAGGAGGAACTGCCGCTGGAAATATGGAGGTACCCGAAAGCACCTCCAGATAAGGTGGCGAGGGGAGTCCCCTACACCCGTGGGCGTAGGAGAGGAGTAAGCCTCCTCTCCGGTTAAAGAAGTATGGAGGGTCCCCTGCGCAAGCACAAGGGGAGGGACCTCATTTTTTTTGGTGGAGCTGCCCGTGGGCGGCTCCGTTCATGTTCTTGGGGAAGTTGGGTTTTTTTTTTATATTCATTATTGAGCATGGTGACCCTTATTTTTACACGGGACGCAAAAGCTCAGCACTTCTTACAGTTGCCCGCACTGCAAGAGGTGCTTGCCGGCCCGGCAGAGCCGGGCGCTGCCATTTGGGACCACCCCTCAGAACCTGGTGGCCTAGCAGTCCATCGGCATGGCGGCTCCACCTTAGACACGGCGTAAAATTGATAGAATGTGAAGAGGAGAGAAAAAGGGATGTGAGGAATGTATGGGTGGGGATGAAGCAGGATGTTTAAAAACCCCATCTGAAACCAGAGCTAAGGGGTTAGAGAACATTGTCCCCTCCCCCCTCAGCCCCCATCCGGAACGGTTGGCTTGAGAAGAATCTTAGCATCTACCCTGTGAAATTAGAAGCTGACTAGAGAAAGTTGTGGGAGAGGTTGTATGAAAAGTGACGAGGTAGGAGAGAAATACAGGCTATCTGAAGGAAGGAACTTTTGTCTAAGCTGGGGCCGGACGGAGTGCTGTATCCTGTCGGCACGGCGGCCAGGATTGCAAATCGCTCGCGCCCCTTACGGGGCATAGAAACACTAATTTAAGGTGGATTAAATATTTCAAAGAAGGAAGAGAAGACCTTAATGACGCGGAGAAAAAAGGAAGACCATCGACAACAACCAATACATAAATATTGTCCGCCGTTGAATTTATTGCGAAAGAAGTCTATGTTTCCCCAAATTCAGCCAATGCAATTTTAACGGAGCATCTTGGTTTTAGCAAGCTTTCTGCTCGATGGGTCCAAAATGCCTAGCGGGATGATTAGCTTGCACAAAGGAGTCATGTTCCATCATGAAAATGCCACAGCCCATTATTTATGGCTAACGAGAAAACCTTTGAGGGTATTTCGATCGCAAATCATACCCCATCCAACCTATAGGCCTGAACTTGCCCCCTCGAGGTGTTTTTGTTTCTTGAGCTTAAGAAACATACAAAGTAACAATGACTCAATCGATAGAAGAGGCTAAACATTATGTCAAGAGATATTGCAGTTCCAAAAGCCAGGAGTTCTTAAGAGACTGACTTGCCAAGTGGAAACATCACCTTCAGAAGTGCATTGACATAAATGGAAACTATGTTGACAAATATTAGTGACACTAGTGTTATTTTAACTTTTAATAAAAATGTTATGAATTTTGTTTGCAGCAAGACTTTTTGAAGATTCTTCGTACATATTGTTGATCATTATTTTCATATATTTTATTTCTATCATGAAAACGGGTGTATTTGTTCTGGTGTGGCTACTTCCACTGCTGGCAATGTTCACCCTTATAGTTTGTTTGCTTTCTTTCTTTCTCTTTAATTAATTTGTCTTTACTTGATTTTGATCGTTTCTTTCCTCCTGGACATTTTTACTGGCTTCTAAAATGTAACCATTTGTGACTTTCCAAAAAAAACAGTGTGTTTGGTTGGTAGACATATGTTGTGTGTTCGTCGCATTGGCAGGATCTGTAGCAAATCATTGTTTAGACACATTTTTATATTTTAAATTGTTCTTAACTCACTCTCATGGAAAACCTCAATATTAATGTGTTCCTTAACCATTCATGTACAGTTTCCTCATTCGTTGAATATGATTTATTTTAATAACATGCTGTTCCCCAGTTTTACTGCATATTTATTTTCCAATTCATCTTTAGATATTTCTCTGAATACCTGATATAAGAAGCTGCAAATTGTAATCATTTGACTCAGAATTTAGCGGCAACCATGTTTTTGCGTTCGATTTCATTAAATACGATTTAATACCTACTTAGGTACCCATTTTATATAAGCCACTGATTGTTGTGAAAAATAGCTGCATTTGCTAAGGGTAATTCTATTTATTATATAAGTGCTATTTCCAAAGTTATCCCTCTTTTAATTGCATAAGTGAGAAGTCAAAGGGGGAGGTCCTCCTGCCCACCACAACCAAATCCCTCCGTCCCCGGGAGCATAGGTGGGCTTCCATTTGGCTAATTGTTATTTTAAGGGAGGAATCAATCCTGTCGACAGATTAAGGCCATAATCCGCCCGGAATATTTTATAGCTATTTGTTAGGCTATAATAAAAACACCAATAAAAAACTCGATAAAGAAAAAGCACAAAATAAAATCACCCACACAACAAAAGTACCCCATAAAATAAAAAAGTGGGCTCCAGTGTCGGAGGAAGGTCTGCCTCTCTTCGTAATCGAGCCTTCACAACTTGGGTGATGAGAATTATGAATAAATGGGCACTGGTGACCTCCTCTTAAGGGATGAAAACTTCTCTTCTCACAACGGAGTTATTCAATTTTCCATACAATTTATCAAAATAGTATAATCGTAACAATTAAAATTTTTATTTAGCATCCAAAATTATGTTGAGAGAGAATCAAGATTATTAAGATTACGAATCTTACCATTATTTATGTTCTATTGTCAAACCATCAGTTATCATTCTTTTGGTTATAGGACATTGCTCTCGATCATGACTTCTGTTATATTTTTTAGTATTTTATTTGTGAACGAAATAGCTCTTTTAGGGATAGACCGAAAACTGCAAGGATTTCGACTTCAGAGTAATGACTCGAATCATCATCTTTCACGAGTCAGTAACACAAACTGCAGAGAAAGCTGAAGGAAACGAGTAGGAACGTAGCGTATGCTGATTCTTTTGAAAAGACTTGCAGTGAATGCATTTACTTGATGAGTTTCAAACGCTACAACTATTCATAGCATACTTTTTTACCAAAAATGTGTCACTTCCATAATCTATGGGAGGTGTATTACGAGTGCTGTGAACTATTCTCGAAAGATGAGATGCATCTTAACAGGGTACGTTCGCCGAGGCTGGGAAGACTTTTAAATAATGGTATGATGGAGTTTCTCACAGGAGTACATCAGAGAAGGTACAACACATAAAACCCATTGTTAGCAACAGCGTAATAATCTTACCCATAATTAAATTTCTAGAAATATGAACGAAATGTGTGAAACTTTTACACAAACGCCACAATTTGAAAAACAAGATAGATGAACTGAAGAGTAATTAATATAAATTTTGACTTAACTGGCTATAATGTTTTAAATAAAGTTCCTCCTGAAGGAAGAATTGGAGACGTTAATTTATCACTAAAACTAAATTCAATCATTAAGGAAAGTCAACAATATAGATATTAGTTTGTAAATTTTATCTATTGAGCTTGTGATAAATATTAATTAAACAGTCATATGCGATGATTTAAGTTTCCTGAAGATAGGTTTTTTAAATAAATGGGTGTAAAAGACAGGGAAAAGATGTCTAAAGTTTATATATCAAAACTTATTAGATAAAAAAATTGAGGACTCAACTCGTAAAGAGAATATCTTTAACTTAATTTATACGAATAAGGAAAACTTAGTTGAGAATGTACAGGTTAGTTAAATATTTATGAGCAGTACTCATAATATATTTCGAATTAATCTCAAAATTAATAAAAATGTTCACGTAACCTCACCTCCTTTCCAAAAATGTAAATATTATAATTCTGACTTTTTTCACTGATGCTTAAAACTTTAAAATCGGGATGAAATTTTTTATAGTGACAACGCCAAGGATATGTATAGAGATTTTCTGATATCTGCTTTAACTATAAAAAATGTATTAGAATGTTATTAATCCTGTACTTCTAATAGATCAAAGCAGGTATAGTAGACAAATATTTAAATTATCAAAGTGCATAAATGAACGTAACTGATTGTATCACATTTCGAAAAATAGCTACAGAGGCGATAATCGGAATCGATATCTTTATTATCTTCACTTTGCCCAAACGCAAAATAAAAAACAAAACAAAATTCGAGCCATAGTATTTTTTTATAAATATATAAATATGTTAACCATTTAGTGTTCATCGGCCTATTTCAGAAGGACAAGGTTGACCTTGGTAACCATGGGGTCAAGGTGGTAAAAATATAATTATACATCTTTCGGAGGTTTTTAGCGACCTAAAATAATGTTCCTAATTTACGAGAGATAATAATTTTTTGTCTAAGACTACTTTATTAAATATTGACAAAACCAAAAATGAAATTAGTTTCCCTACAATACAGAATTTATAAAGAGCCCGGCTCTAATAAAATCTAGCCGAGACCAGTAAAAGAACACGAGACCAAGATTGTCGCTCTAAATTTAATATAAATGAATCTAGGCACGTGTTTGCGTGCGACAGCAATCCAGGTGTTTTTCTGGCAGTTGATCTTCTATTGTTAGAATAAATCGTTCTTGTCGGATAAGAACAACAAGATGTATTGGTTTAACGGTTATTTCAAACAGTTGACTCTCTTTATCTCCATCGCCTTTAACAGAAATTGTTCCTTCCTCCCCTTGCAATAGCAGGCATCGTCTTTCTGCGATCATTGTTTATGTTTTCTTATTTCTATTGGTGGCAGACAAAAGACTATTTCTCTCTGATATGACTTTATAGTCGCTTCGAAACCTCATGAAAAGAAAAAGGGTTCCATCCAACCAACAGACCGACGGACTAACATAGTAATGAATAGAACCGTGTGCATGCGACAAAAAACCTAAGCGTAAAATAAGTAGTTGAAATTATCGTCCGCGCCATGTATGTGATCTAATTCCTTTCTCTAAAAATGAAAAAGGACGCTTAGGTATATTTGAAGTATTCTAAGTGATAATTCTTTTGCATTTTTGAGACTCTGCGACGCACTCGCACATTCCGAACTTTTGTGGGAAAGTACTTTGTCTCTGAAAATGTAACAATAATTTGGATGGAACTGACGAAATTCGGGAAGCAGACCATAATTTTACTGCATCATGTAACTCACAGATTATGCTGTAGTTGTATTTCTCAATAAAATTGATTCTTCTTTTCCATTGCTAGGAATTTCTGAGTAAAACACCCCCCTTCAGTTTGAATTTTGATGGTTCATAATAAATTCGGGAAAGTATAATCTGCCTTTTTCGAGAAACATGTAGTATAATTAAATAATTTCGATACTTTTTACCGTTACATTTTAGATAAGACTCCAACCAGCTAGATGATATAAATCATTTTTATATGAGAATCACAAACGCTGCAATAACCAAGGGCACCGCCGACGGGTTCTGGCTTTCTGAAAATGTAAAGTAATAGCGGCAGTATTGTGGGTTGCTTCCAACATGTAACACGTTTTGCCTGTAAGATGTCCCACCAGGTCTGCGACCGTCCAGTGTGGCTGTGAAAACCACTTTCACAGACGGGCTCTGAAGATTTGTATATGTGTACGAAAGATTGGTGATGAAGATAAAGCTGAGCTGCGATTGAAGGTCTGATGACGTTTGTAGATGAAGCTGCTTGAACCCACGCGTCAGACACAGCAAGTTGACATTAACGACAAGCTCCTAACTTGGCTGATATTTTGTCGGGTGTGGCGGGAAATGAACTTCCTACCTATGTATGGTAAACCAACAACTTATTCACTAGGTTACCAAAGAATATTTGTGAACCAAAAACATTGATATGCGTTTGTTTGATACCAACCAACCGCGAAAGCTATTTCACCTCTGAAAAATTTTTTGGGATTATTTGATTGAGTAGCTATCAAATTTTTATTAACTTTCTGGCTATTTAGGTTGTTTTTCAATTTCAAATGCTTTTATATCACTTAAACGTATGCCACGGGGAAAAGCAAAGATGATAGACAAGCTGAGTTTCATACGCGTAAATTGGCCTCCTGTTCTTATCCGTTATGATCTCATAAAATTCTTAAATTACTTGGAGTCTGCACTAACGGATGCAATAATTTTTCAGACCCTTGTGGCCTTTGTTATCCGTGAAATTATGTTAAGCTATGTTATATTAAGAGATGCCTTAGCCAGCAGGGCCTCAAATCGCAAAGTCAAGAATTTCAAAAGTGTACTGCAACTACACTGATGAGAGTTATAAATCTCAGAAAGACGCTTTTAAAAGGCGATAGTCTAACCTCTCTTATAGTTTCTGCAAACAGAACACACTTCTTGCAAGGTTTAATATCTCGGACCACAGAGTGGAAACATGTTACCTCTATAGATGACTGAACACTAAGTTTTTAAGGTATAACACTTATATGAGGAAAGGCTTAGGGTATAATTACTAATAAAGGCCACATTAAATTGATGGAGGTACATTCTACTCTTAAGCAATCAGGATTTTATAAAAAGGACCCAAGAAAATTAACTCACTAAACTGTGACAATAGGGGAGGTTTCTGCCAAAACACAAAGGGGATTCATGCCTGGAATGGGATTTCGAGTGAGCTTTATGGTCAATGATATTGGACAGACGTAGGAGGCGCAACAGTTGGCGGAGACACCCAAGCAAGTAAGTATGCTGATATTAAGAGTAACCACTTTTACAAAAAGAATAAGGAAATTAGTTTCTTTATGTGAAAGAGAGAGATCTTCAAATTTACGGCAAGAAATTTTGTTACCTTCGCCATAAAATTGAAGATCAGAATGGTCAGCAACAACTCATATGACTAAAACTACAAGATATATGGACCTGAAGGATTAAAGAACTACCAAACTTTTTCTAAGTTATCGACAAAAATGAGTAAATCTTATCTTGACTGTACCTTTCTTGAAATTTGCGCAATTAATCTAAATATGGGCGATTCGCCCGAAAAGTTGTCTCGCAATAACAAATAAATCACATGTACGTAAGCGTCCAGTGTGTCCTTATCTTTACCGAGATATTCTCTCTCTCTCTCTCTTTATACCAAGATAAATATATATGTAGCGAGAGGAGTAGTTTGATGCTTGCAGTGAAAGTAGTAGTTGATCGATTTCTTTTGGCGGGGGTCACCAGTGCTCTGAGTTGGAACAATTTTTTTATTTTTTTAATTAAGGGGCTATCTGGCGACTGCCGACTTAGGCATTAGTCGCCGTAAACAAACAGCCTAGTTCTAGGCTACTTTAAAAATTAAACAGGAAACAATAAAAAGAAATAACAATAAAAAAGCAATAACAAAAACAACAATTAAACTGGGTTAAATAAAAGGGAGAAGGCCAGCCTCCCCCAAAAAGTCAATAAGTCCACTAGTCATGGTGCACGCACTCGTCCCGAGTACAATGGACAGGCGGTAGCGACCCCGCCCATCCCGGTACCGGGACAGGTATCGTGCGCGAAGATCACCCAGACTGGGAGATTCGACAAGAATGTGCCGAACAGTCTGGGGGACGACGCAGTCGTTGCAATAGGGCGCAGGCGAGCGCTCCATCAAGTAGCGATGCGTCACACGAGTGTGTCCGATTCGAAGACGACAGAAAGCAACCTGAAGCCGCCGCGGCATTGGGGGATAGGTCCATGGGAACAGTCGCGGCGCAATGGCACGCAACTTTAAGTTCCCCTCGACCGTCTCCCATCTTCTTTGCCAAGCAGTCCGAAGAGCTGACCGTATTCCTGCCATGTAGTCAGTGTGAGGAAGATCGAAACGCTGGTCCGGTCGCAGAGTCCTCGCGGACTCTTTGGCGCCCTCATCGGCGCGCTCATTCCCCGCAATTCCTACATGTCCAGGAACCCAGCAGAAGATAATCTCGACATCTGCCCGGCTCGCCAAAACCGTGGCGTCACGGATTTCGCGAACCAGGGGATGCGGAGATTCCAATGCCCCGAGAGCACTCAGGGCGCTTTGTGAGTCGCTATAGATCACAATCCAGTCTCCGAACCGGGCACGTCGCGTAATCTCCCGTACCGAGTGGTGTATTGCCACCAGCTCGGCCGTGAAGACAGACGCAGCGCCTGGTAGAGCCCCGCTGACTTCAAACAGAGGGGATACGGCGTGGAAGCCGACCCCCTCTTGGGACTTGGAGCCATCCGTATACACTGGCACGGTACCAGCGTGACACGATGTGTGCTCCAAAAAGGTGGAACGCAATACTCCCAGCGCAGTACAAGCTTTGGGAGCAGAGGCGTGGCGACAAATAGCCAAATGTGGTACCCTCCAGGGTGGTGTCCTGGGCAGAACCAGGGGCGCCACCGGCCCGAGAGCTATATCTACCTCTCGAAGGAGTTTCCTGGCCCTAAACCCAAAGGGCTTAGGGTATGACTGGCGTCTCTCGGCGGCATAGGCACCATCGAGATCAGCTGCAGATGCAGTGAGAGCTGTTGGCGACTGAGGGAGGCGCCGGGCTCGCGCGTACAGGCGAGTGATGCACTGCACGTGGCGCAGAGCGAGTGGCATCTCCCCAGCATCGACCAACAGGCTCTCAATGGGGGAAGTGCGGAAGGCACCGGTCGCAAGGCGAAGGCCGGTGTGATGGATTGAATCAACCTTCCGCAATAAACGCTCGGCTGCGGATGAATAAAACTCGCATCCGTAGTCGAGCTTCGAGCGAACAAAGGATCGATAAAAAAGTAAGGCGGTAGCCCTATCAGCGCCCCAAGCGCTGAACGTCACGGAACGGAGAATGTCCATGGCGCGGGTACAAGAGACCCTAAGGCTGCGAATATGAGCCTCCCAGGTGAGGCGTCGGTCGAATACAAGACCAAGGAAACGGTGCCACTCAACCACATCCAGGCGCACCCCATTAAGAAACAAATCTGGGTCGGGGTGAAGCCGTGGATAGCGGCAGAAGTGCACCACCTTAGTCTTGGCCAAAGAAAACCAAAACCTGTGCGCTTCGGCATAGCGAGAGACGCGGTTCAATGCCTGTTGGAGTCGACGCTCCAGAGTTGGCATCTGGGCCGCGCCAAAAGAGATCGAAAGGTCGTCCACGTAGAGCGTAGCGAGAACATCTTCCGGCAGCACCGAGGTGATGCCTTTGATGCTCAGGGCAAAGAGTGTGACACTGAGGACACTTCCCTGCGACACACCCTCTTCCTGCTCCTTTGGGCCGGAGAGGGCTCCCCCCACCCGTACGCGGAATCGACGATCTCGCAAAAATTCAGATATAAACATTGGGAGGCGTCCCCTCGCCCCCATCGTGTGGAGAGTCTCCATGATACCGTATCGCCATGCGGTATCATAGGCCTTCTCCAGATCAAAAAACACCGTGGCGTAGTGCTGTCTACGAAGGAAAGCCTCGCAGACGGCATTTTCCAGTCGGAGCAGAGCATCCGACGTGGAGTGGAACTTACGAAAGCCGCACTGTGCAGAAGACAGATGGCCTCCACTGTCCAGAAAATAGGCTAATCTAACATTTACCAATTTCTCCATCAACTTGCACGCGCAAGAGGTTAGAGAGTTTGGGCGGAAACCGGTTGGAGTAGAGTGATCTCTCCCCGGCTTGCGAAAGGCGAGCACAGTAGCGATTCGCCAGGAGTCTGGGAGAAGACCTTCCACCCAGATCCTGTTGAACAAATCTAACAGAAAGGCCATGCCTCGCTCACCCAGGTGTCGAAGCATGGCGTAAGGGACATCGTCCGGACCATGGGCGGTGTCCGCGCACGAAGCGAGAGCAGAACGCAACTCACTCACAGTAAACTTGTCATTGAAGGGTTCTCCGCCTCTGGAGGTAAAGTCCAGCCGGCGGCCGTCCGCGACATCACGACGTGCATTGAATGCTGGCGGAGCAGCATCACGGCTAGAGAATGCGGAAAAAGCGGTCGCTAAGGATTCCGCCACGGACGCGGGGTCCGAGATTGCGGTCCCATTCTCCTGGAGAACGGGAGGAAGGTCCTGCGAGAACTTGCCCCGAATCCTTTTGACTCGCTTCCATACCTCAGCTAAAGGGGTCTTCCCGTTAAGTGAAGACACGTATGCCTGCCAAGAAGAGCGGCGGGCGTGCTTTGAAATATACCGGAACCTAGCCCTAGCCCGACGAAATTCAGCGATAGTGAAATCGTTTGGGCGGCGCTTATAGCGCATGTAGGCATAACGCTTCTGTTTGAGGGCCGTCTCACACTCGGCCGACAACCATGGGAGTGGTCGGCGTGCAAAACGGCCAGACGTCCTAGGAATAGTAGTCAGGCCCACGGCGATGAGGTTGCCGGAGAAAACCTCAACGGCCTCATCTACCGACCTAAACTCCTCGACTGAGATAGAGAATTCAGTCATTTCCTGAAATGCAGGCCACCGCGCCCACGCCAAGCACCACCGAGGTGGTCTCTCAGGCGGCAGTTGCCCTGAAAATTATATTTGAATGGGAAAGTGATCACTACCATGGAGGTCATCGACCACGCCCAATCAAAATCAGGCTGTGCATCCGAAGAGCACAAAGATAGGTCAAGGCAAGAAAATGAAGCGGTTCTCGGACAGTGATGCGTAAACTCATCCACGTTTAGGACACCCATCTCAAGCTCTTCGATCAGATCGGCAAGGACTTGTCCCCTGGGATTTATGCTGTAATCTCCCCAGAGAGGATGCCTGCCGTTCAGATCTCCAAGCAAGAGATAGGGCCTCGGCAACCGTGCCACGACGCGGCGAAAGTCCCCCGCGTCGAAGTCAGCTGACGGTGGAATGTACGCAGAAATGATAGGTTACCTCCTATCCAGGTGTAGCTGCACAGCCACTGCCTGAAAGGAGGTATCTAAAGAGAAAGGAAGAACGGAGACATCATGCCTCGTGTAAACCGCGCATCCCCCAGCCCGGCCATCCCGCGGTGGTGGGGTCGCAAGACCCTTATACCCCGGGAGGGCAGGCAGGGGGCACGTGCCTAGCATGGTCTCCTGCAAAAAAATAGCTAACGGGGAACGGGACGAGGCGAGCCTCCGCAGCTCCTCCCAGTTGGCCCGGAGTCCACGGCAATTTCATTGAAGGAATATGCCCTCAAGGCCTAGCTCGGAGGAGACGTGGGGGCCATCCTCGAATTGAAGACCCTCACGGAAATATCCGTACGCTTCCCGGGGGCAGAACCCCGGGCGCTGTTGGCCGGACAAAGCGCTGGAGGCGCTGTCGCCTTCGAGGACTTATTGGGGGAGGTTGGGCTCGCCATGAGAGTCTTTTCCTCCCTCCGTCTCGAAACCTTAGGCGGGCGCTGCGGCTTCGGAGGCGGGGGGCCTCTTTTCGAGGAACCACCGTCTCCGAGCAACTCGCTCCACCTCGGGGCGAGGGCGAAGGAGCCGAAGCTCCTTTGTTGCTGTCCTCCTTTCGGAGGACAGCTTTAGGAACCCCTGAAGATGGCCTAGCGACCATATTCAGGGGTGTTGCCTCCTGTGAGTCTAACGACTCGGTGGAGGCGCGTGGCCGTTTCGCCTTGCGGGAAACGGTCACGCTGGGGGAAGAGGGGGGAGCCCTGGTTTTAGCCGGGGCTGGGTATGAACCCTTTTTGCCGCCAGCTTTACCAGGGGAGCGCCCGGGTTGGGTAGAGCCCGCAGAAGGGCTCCGAATGGGCGGGGAAACAACCATGCTCGTTGGCCTGGATGGGCCAGGAGCAGACGTTGCCTTTCGAACTACTGAGGCATATGACTTCCCAGGGAGAGCCGGGCGCGCCAGGACCAAGTCCTTAGCCTCGCGGAATGAGAGTCTATCCTGGTCCTGAACGGCCAGGATTTCTTTCTCCAGGAGATATGCACCACATTGTTTCGAAGAAGCAGGGTGCGGCTCTCCGCAATTGACACACTTGGCCACACACGATTTGGACTTATCGTGTGCGACCTTGGAGCAATTTACACAGACTTCGGGTGACATCGACTTTGCACGTCTACATGAGCGATTCGTATGGCCGAAGCGGTGACAGTAATAGCACCGCCGCGGCAGTGGCACGAATGCCTTCACGCGGTAGCGGTACCAACCGGCACGCACCGACTCAGGGAGCTTGTCACAGTCGAACGTGATGAAGAGTGTAGGGGTGGGTCTCGAAGCCCCTCCCTGTTTTCTCATCACACGTTCGACCTTGACCGCCCCATGGTCGGCCAGCTCTAGGGTGATGTCCTCAATGGAGTAGTCAACGAGTTCCCTCCCATAAACTACTCCTTTCACAAAGTTCATGGTAGAGTGCGGCGTCACACTCACCGGGGTGCCATGAAGTGTCCGAAGAGCACTTATCTTGGCCGCCTCGGCGGGATTCGCCGCATTCGCCAGAAGGCTGCCGTCCGAGAAACGGGTCACCTTCGGCTCTCAACCAATTGCACTAGCTAATCCTCTCCTCTGATGGATCATGTTGCCCTTGGACAACATGGTGCCATCAGTGGAGCGAATAACGAGGAAGCGTCTGAAGCCAGCGGGCTCTAAAACGCCAGGGAACCTCTGAATGAGGGGCCCCGATGTCATCGAGGCTCCGCCCTGTGCACTCTTGGTGTTAGTCTTGGTCAGGGGCTCCGCACATGAGGGGGTAGAGGGGCCGGATGTGCCGCTCTTGGCTTGGTCGCCTACCAAAGTGGTAGCAGACCCATCCGTCCCCGCAGCCCCCGTGGATGGAGAGGAGCCCCGAGTCTTTTTCGTCTTTTAAGTCTTCTTTGTCTTTTTCTTTTTTGGAGAGGAGGGCGGGGAATGAACCCGCTTTTCACCTCCGCCGGCAGAAGCCCCCAGGCCAGATGGACCGGCCTCAGCCAGGTCCCTCTTCGAAATGGAGAAGGTCCTGGTTGTCGTAGGGGCACCTGTCGGAGGAGATCCCTCCCCTCCTTTTACTACCTCGGAGCCCTCAGCCATTTGAGGAGGACCTTGCATAGGGGCGGATTCGGATTCGGTGCTTGGCGCCGAGCCCGAATTCCCCCCCATGGAAGGCCCTACCGTCTGAGGCTGGGTCTCCTCAAGGACCATGTTTATCACAGGAGGGGCCTCCAGTTGGCCATCCCCTCCCAGGACATCGCAGGTCCCCTTGGCAGTGTCAGCAGTCTTGTGTGGGGAGGCACACGCCTTGACCCCAGCAAGGTTTAAAATTCTTGCCAGCAGGTCTTTTGAGGGAAGCGACCGAAGGGGCCTGGATTCCCTCTCCCCCCTAAGGGGGTTTGCCCTACTGAGCCGCTTTGATGGGGAGCGGCTGGCTAAGGGCTGCCTGCTGGCTTTCTTGGCAGTCCCCTTAGAAAGAAAAGAGGGGACTGCCGCTGGGAAAAGGGAGGTGCCCGAAAGCACCTCCAGAGAAGGGGTTGAGGGGGAGTCCCCTGCACCCGTAGGCGAAGGAGAGGAGTAAGCCTCCTCTCCGGTTATAGGAATATGGAGGGTCCCCTGTGCAAGCACAGGGGGGGGAACCTCCATTTTTTTGCTGGAGCTGCCCGAGGGCGGCTCCGTCGATGGAACAGGGGAAGTTGAGGGTCGGGTTTGTTTTTTTTATCATCATTGGGCATGGTGACCCTTTTTTAAACACGGGATGCAATCGCGCACACCTCTCGCAGTAGCCCGCACTGCGAGAGCTGCTTACAAGCCCGGCAGAGCCAGGCGCCGCCATTTGGGACCACCCCTCCCGCCTGGTGATCTGGCAGTCCATCGGCATGGCGGCTCCACCTTGGACACGGCGTAAAAATTAATAGATTGTGAAGAGGAGAGGAAAAGGGATGTGAGGAAGGTATGGGTGGGGATGAAGCAGGTAGTTAAAAACCAGCCACCCCAGACCGGAGCTCAGGGGTTAGGGAACATTGTCCCCCACCCCCTCAGCCCCGATGCGGGACGGTTAGCTAAGAGGAAGGTCAGCATCTACCCTGTGAAATTAGAGGCTGACCAGAGAAAGTTGTGGGAGAGGTTGTGTGAAAAGAGAGGAAACAGTGTTTTGAAGGAAGGAAGAGAGGCCAAGCTGGGGCCGAACGGAGCGCTGGATCCCGTCAGCACGGCGGCCAGAGTGGCAAATCGCCGCGCCCCTTACGGGGCTGAGTTGGAACAAAGCTTTTATGTCTGCTACATGATTCGAGTTAGTTCTTGAAGGTGTCCACCAAATAGTTTCATATTTGTATTTTTTATACAACTTTATGAAAAAAAAATTACTTTGATTTAGAGATTTAATGATGAAATGTAAATCCTATCCATCAATGTGGATGGATCACAGTGACGAACACGATGTGATCGACTGTGTGAACAATGTGTTGGTTTTATATGTGCAAAGAAGTTGGGCGTGACTAATGTTTTTTTAGGGAGGAGCTTTGTGTATGAAGTCAATGTTTGTGAGCGAGAGAGAGAGAGAGAGAGAGAGAGAGAGAGAGCAGATATTTATCAAGAAAATAAATGTTCTATTCAAGGGGAGTATTTTCATTCCATACTCTAATGGGAGTGATTAGCGACCTCAAAACAATTACCTCCTGACGATAAGAAGCTTTTGATATTGTGCTCCAAACCATCTCGCTTGTTAAATACCAGGCAAAATAATACATCGAGAGATTTTAAGGAGTACCAGAAACTTAAATAATAATAATGAGAATGTATACATAAAGGACGAAGAGAAGATTGTCTTTTATCACTATGGTTCATTACATATGTACAAGATAAATCATTCTTCATTTATGAATAACTCACTTTGGAGGTAGCTGGAGCGTTCCTTTTCTCCAAAACAAGAAAGATTCGAGAAGCAATTGCCGGTGGGCATGACATCCTGCTTGGTCGAATCTTGATTTCCTCTTTGTTTATAGAGAATTCCTATTCCATTCTCACTTAGTTTCTTATAGCTTAATTGGACTGAAGTTAATTGGAAAATAAAATGAGGAATAAAAATTCCATCTTCACGTTAATAAGTAAAGCACACGCAATTTTACATGTGCTACCATGACGAATATCAAAGAATATTTGGAATTATTTGAAAATTTAGTTTAACTTTCTTATAAAAAGCATTTCATATTCTAATAATTCAGTGGTGTGTGAACCTTTTAGATAATTCAGAAGATTCTTAGATCCTCATGATTCCGAAGGATTACTTTGGGAATAATAATGAAATGCAGTAATCGACGAATCGGAATTTAGAATTATTTCGTTGTAAAATGGATTTTATATTCTTTCTTCACTATGTTTATTATTAAGAACTAATCTTTAAGAGTTAAAATTTAATCAGGAGTTAAGTAATCTACTTCCATTACATTTTTCTTTTATCTTTATTCATTAATTTCCCTCAAGACGTTTGGATATATTAATCACTAAAGTTAAAATCTTACCCAAATAAATTTACATAAAAAAAGGGATTGAATTATAATCACTAGACGTTTACATTAAAAAGCTAAACGAGTTTATTGACAATATTCTCATGATTAATGATAAATTCAAGTTTTAATATTTTGAATAAATAAAAAAAAATATTTAGTACGATATTTCACCACAATTTTTCATGCAGGCTGAAGGAAATCGGAAATCCAATTTTATTAAAAAAAAAGAAAATTGATTCCAACAAGCCTTAGCTCATATATCTCTTAACTATCACAAATAATTCTTAAATTTGAAATCGGGGCAGGTTCTATGTAGTGATATTTATTAATAAATTTATTTTAAAAAATTAATTTGATTTTTAACTGAATTCGTTTCTTTACCAGACGGAGAAGACGGCTAAGACGACTGTGAGTAAGATGCGGCTCTCGACCGTCACCAGTTCTGACTCCGGAAGATACACCTGTCGACCGAACACCGGTGGTTCAAAGTCCGTTTCTGTCCACGTCCAATCGGGTACATTTACTCCTAACCAGGAGAAATATATTTACTTTCTTACATTTTTAAGTGTAATATAATATAGAATTTGGTATTAGATTTCATTCTGGCCTCTTATTCTTTTCATTTCATGTTGAAAGAGTCATGCAGCATCATTAATGCTAAAAATACAACAGTTTTCTACTAAAGAATCCGATCGATGCCTGACCTGGGTTTTTTTATAAAATTTAGTGTATTACACCTGCGAGAGTTTCTGACTTAATTAAGGATGTTGGAAAGGTGCTGCAGTCTTTCAAAATCCTTTTGAGTGTGGAATAATCACTCTCTAAAGTTTTTTTTCTGAAATTTATGGTCGTGATACAGAAGTTAATCTTCTGGTTAGTTTTAACATAAAAATGCAGCAAACGAGAAGGCAATAGTATTCTTATAGGTTGTGTCGTTTTCCCCGAACCATATAAATAATCATAATTTAATTCTATTAATCTCATGGTTTTGCGGCAGATTAACAAATGCATAACCGTAATAAATAAACAGCAAGTTATAAAATGTAACTGGACTTGACCGCATTAATAAATAAATTGGAAATAGATTGCTTTCAAAAAAGGCTCGGAACTTAATTCCCTTTTATCGATTTACTCACAATGAATATTGTAGTTAAGACTAGCGAATCTCGTTCACACTTGTTTTATCAGTCACATATTCTTAATTAGAATTGATGGGGGCTAAAGAGCAGCAGAGTAGTACACATTCTACAATTTTGCAAATTTAAACCAAAATCGGTATTGGTAGTCGATCTATAATAGTTTACAAAAGGTGGTTAGGAATTGTAACTAAAGGTGATGGTAGAACAACAATTGATTCCCTTTTAAATAATGTTTGTTCAGTAAAAAAAATTAAAAACTTCATTACATTAAATAAATATTGACCTAATTAACTTTAGAATAAATATTATTCTGTCAATTAACTAAAGGGAACTATCTTTCCTTGAAATAACTGCTCCTTTTCGAATCGCAAGTTTGCTATGCATAAGTTATAAGTCCTAACTTTGAATTAAAAAGAATTGACCGGGCTTATGAGTTTTGCAGCAACAATTAGCATTGATCTCACGTCCTAAGTTTACATGAATTAGTAATATTTTATTTTTATGGAATTGAGTCTATCTAAATAGAGAATATCAATGAAAAAGTAACACTGTTGGCAGTGAAAGAAGAGCCGAGCATCAGAATATCATGGTATGGCTTGATAAGAAGAACTTTCTAATCGTGTCAAATAATGTAAACGTAGACAAGGAGAATAGACCCCCAATAGAATATATCTTCCCGACAAAACACTCACTAAAGTTACTATCATTTGCTTCCCTCTCCTATTTTGTTGTTACGTTCTCTTAAGAGCACTCCTGGCACAGAGTTTGTTCTCTACTGGCAAAATACAATGAATAATTTAGTCGATGTTTTTCTTGAAAAAGGATTAAAAAGGAATAAACAGTATGTAAAAATTAATAAAATATATGCCTCAAATTTCACTTTTTGTTGCTGAAAGTTAAACTGTTAAGTCTTTGTTATGTTAACTATAGACAAAGTAATGATTGACCAATTATCATAAGAAAACTATTTCAACACGCTTCAGGCATTAGCAAGAGAAATCTGCAAAATTCAAAGAAGTAAAACATCACAATCATTGATGCAAACAAAGTTTATCTAAACAATGTACCAAATTTTTACTGAGTGCACTCAACTTTGACTAGGATTCCGATTATTCATTATGTTGTTCTGTTGGAATCTAAACAAAGTCGTACAGCTCAAAGATTGGATCTTTTATAACTACTTATTTTCTATAGTAATAAATCCAAACACTTATTGATTAGAGAATCAGAATATATGAAGAGTTTTTTAAAATCCTCACATACATATATCCTTTACTAAATTATTTCTACAAAGCTAAAATAAACTGATCTGTTTTCAACAATAGATAAGAGCCCTAATTCCCTGATTAACTAAAAAATTAGCAATAAATTCCTGAATTTTTATTGTTTTTTAGGCTTGACTAACAGAAGGCAAATCTCCGTCGGTAATTAAAGGTGATCTCACTTATTACCTCAATAATTTATCTGAATATTTTTGTTTTAATGTTGAATGAATACAAATATTTTGGGGGGAAAATGGCAGAAGCTCGGAATAACTATGATTCTAATCTAAATAGGAACTTATACTTAGGGGAATTGAAGTGTTGAGATATTTTTAAATTTCAAAATAGCTCAATCAATAAAAATAATGCGCACAGGGAAGATACGGAAAAGTTTTTATTAAAACAAAAAACCCAGATTGCAAAAAAAGACCTTGATTCTCTTTTCTATAATTTACTTTTGTACTCTTTGTTCACTCTTTGCAAGCGACTCAACTATCATGCCTCTGTAAAGAAAACCAAAACGAAAATAATGATATTGCTTCCCATTAAAACTTCTGCAGTCTATAAATTGCAGCGTAATTGAAAATAACCCTCCCAAGACATATGACAAATAATTTACATTTTTTGATTATTAAAATTATTTTCTTCCTTCGTGATATATATAATGATATAAAATATTCACTTCTCACGTTCAGTATTGAGAAAATAGGAATACCACATCTGAAAAAGTAAATATTTGCATTATAAAAGAATGCCAGTTCCAAGTGTTTACTCCATTTTAAGAAAATGTTTACCATTTTCAGACCACGAAATATTTTTCTTTCCTGAATGTATAATGAAGTATTTCAAATATTGATACAATTTAGAGTGCTTTTCTCAATACATTTCTAGGTTTTATTTCCAGGAAACTGCTTTTAATTATATCCATTTCTAAATTGCTTTTTAGATTTCTTTTATTTATGTTTGAAAATTCTGGTAGAAAATACATAAATATAGTTAATATCGGGTCAAGTGTTTGTTCTACTTCTACCTTGTTTGCTGCATTGCCATATGTAAGTGCCTAAATAGGAAATAGGTTTAGAGTAAATGGAAAATGCAAACCCCTATAATGTAACACTTAAAAGATAATAGAAATGGACAATTTATTCAAGCATTTTGCTCTATTTCTGCCGTTTTATCAATTATGTAGTTAAAAGGCATAGATAATATATGATATAGCAAGTTTCATAAGCATAATGCAACTTCCTTTTTGAGACTCAAAATGCGTGGTTGGAAGGCTGCGTGAATGTGTCTGTTGATAAGTCCAATTGGGGACGATACTTCATCATTTACTGAATTTGAACTCTCGATTCTTTTCATCAGAAAATTTTTATTATCACTTTATTAGGTTTTGTGTTTTTTCATAAATGCAATTAAAATATCTATTCTCTAAAACAATGAATAATTGAAATAGTGTACTTCAAGATAGGAAAACAAATTCCAAATAGGAATTTTCCAATTCCTAAATCAATAATTAATCTCCTAAATTCTCCTATATCTAAATCGCCTTCTGACAGAACTTGTTGATGAATTTGCCCTAAAACTTCAGTAATTTTGCATTATGCCACACAATTGCTAGAATTTGTTTCCAATCAAAAGTGAACAGAAGTGTGACACCTACTAAAAAATTTTGTAGTTTCTTTCGGTTCCTGCCTCTTCTTATCAAGGCATTTACATATATATTTAAATTTTTTCTATGCTTAGTTCATTAACGAATATAAGGCCTGCATGAAACATAAGTTTTATATTAACACCTCTCTTCTTAAACTTCAAAGATAGTTCACTAATTACATACACTCAGCGTGATATTACATTCAGAATGAAACCTTTTACCTGCGGAAATTAATTGTACTGCAATACCAAAGAGAGGTGTGGCTCGTGTAATCTTTTCTTTCATCTCAGAATATCAAGTATAATACTGATAACATATGTCTTCCACGATCCTCCCGTTAGCGATGGTTGATTCCGCACTAACAAAAAAATGACGTTTTAATTCTCCCCTCGAGACGGCTCCACCAGGTTTATCCCTCATCATATATTCCCCCCCTCCCTTCTCATCCACATGATATTTCCAATTAAAAAGTAATCACTTAAAAATATCATCATAAATAAAGGAAAGCAGAGGAGACGAGAAAGAACAGTTCTTTTGCTCAATTCGCAAAATATGCACCCAGCGAACATGACTATAAGAAAATCTACTTGAATGTAGACAAGGGGCCCCAGGAAGATATTCACGTGTATAAATTTATGGCGCCTGCGGAGAATCTTATGGGGGCAGGGAATTAATTATGCTAAAGAACTAAATTCCATGTTTGCAGAAAACGGAATCAGCGAAGTTTTCTCCAAAAAACCCTCCATCTGAGGGCCCCCTTTGGATGAACCTCTTTTGCAAAATACCCCTGACATCCTAACTAGATAAAGTAAGAAACAGCGAGCAAGCACCACCTCAAAAAACAGGAAATTCGATGAAAAGTCAGACGAAATTGACAAAGTCCCCCAAAGGTCAGATCTTAGTATTTAACTAAATAAAACACAAAAACTGACGCAGATAGAAAGGTAAATAGAACAGAAAACGAAAAGGCAGACACGAGGGAAACTTTTAGCTAGGGAAAGGAAGAAAAAAGAAAAAAACATAAAAGACAAACTCGTAATTTACGCCCATGAACATGCAACTTTCCTCAACATCAAAGCCATCAGAGCTCTACAAAGATATTATGTATGGTCGTTATGAATGGGAGTTTGACGACAATAAACAGGAAAAGATAGTAAAGAAGCTCTCTTAGTCGCTGACATTGACCTCAACAAAGACTCTTGTTTTATACTACCAAACACAAACTTAAAATAAAAGGAAATGGAATGTTCTGACTAAGACCAGACAAGAAAACCCATACAGAAGAGAACAAAGCACAAAACTTGGAATACTACTGACAAATTTACGATTATGGCAAAGAGAATGTTTATGGGAAATTTTCGGAAGAAAAGACCCAAACACAATTCTAATGCAGCATATTGACTAGACAAAGGACAAAGAAATGAAAATACTTAACTATACGACACTGACAAGAAACTGGACACAAGAAAGGTACAATTGGGTGCGTTTACTATAAATAGGTATCTGAAGTTCAAGCTTCTAGAACTTGAGAAATACTTTGTGGCCTATGAGGTCCCAACTCTGGTTAGAGGACTCGTCATAGCGGTAGCATAACGGATACAAAGAAGATGGCTCTGCCTCTTAAGTACTTCCACTTTTTATATGATCACCAAAGAAAGTTTTTTCTTGGGAGTGGGTGACAAAAGTTCCAAGCTCAAAGAAGCAAGATAAATAAGGAGAATGGGAGTGGAACTAACCTGGAAATTCTGATGTGCCATAAAAAGCATGAACATGTTTTGCCAGACTTCTCATCCTATGTGCCACACTACGTTGCAACGAGACCGTAAATAATCATGACCTGAAGAAACTTCCCATCCAATCACTACAGATCCAGACATCAGTCAGCTATCTCTGTCATGAGCTTTTAATCTTTATGAAAATCCGGAAGGAGGATTGATCCACTGTTGCGAATGGATTGGATGGCAAATTGTACATAGATAACATGCCATACCATGTCTCTTTGCTATGGAAAGAATGGGTGTTTTATTTTATATCTTTTGAACCTAAAGTAAAAGGCAAAGATTATATATCCTGCAGAATGTTTTAAGGAGAGGTGTGTAAAAAATTGGTTTAGATAGACTTAGAGAACTTGTGCAAAAGATATAAAAATATCAGAAAATTTTCCTACAGAGATGATCCATGATATTAAGCAACCTCAGGGTGTTGCTGCCATCAGGGTACGCAAATCATCAGATTACCAAAGCAACAACTGACGCCACTTTGATCCTAATTCCACATATTTGGGCTCTGGCATCAATTGAAGTCGATAGATCTGATGAGGGCGATATAAGCAAATGGTCACCACATAAGTTATCATAGCAGTGCTTAGTTGACTTATATTCGCTCCGTAGCTTTTTATTTGTAATTGTAACTGCTATTCTATTCATTACCTGACATAGTTGAAAATATTACTGTGTATCATATTGCAGTTCTTTAAAACCGAAATAAAACCACAATAAAAAGAATAGAAATATTGCGCCCTTATATTCAGCTCGCTTTTGCCCTGGGAGGTCTAATCAAATATTTAGATTTAAAAATAATTCGTCATTTGTGACTATGAATGGCGCCAGTGAGACAACTAGTGTTTCTTGTTTCGCGAATTTTTGATGTTCTCTATATATATACAATTACTAATTTTTTGGATCGAATTGCTTCATCGTATTAACTATTTTCTGTACTCTATGTGTTAACAGAAAAAGATTTTCTTTTGTTTCTCAAATGCATAATAAATTATTTTATTTGCAAACTATCTAATCACAGAAAACTTCCTGAAGTGCAGCGGTTTCTTTTAAAATATGATTTAAAGTGTGCTTCCATCTAATCAATACACTTGTGTATTATTAATTACATAATTATATTGTGTAACACCATTTTTTGTCTTCGGTAGCAACAGTTATTTTCTATTTGCTTGTGTCTAGAATACATAAAAAACAATATTATTTATTTCAAACTTTGCTTTTGTGTCCAGGATAATGATATTTATAGGAAATTTACCTATTTCCTCTGGAAGTAAGTGGTGAATTTGAACTTTTATTTGACTAAAGTAGAAACAAAATTACCTGATACAAAAGTAGCATATACTTATTCTAGAATTACATAAGTAAGAGAATAAAAATATTATAAATGAGTTGTTTTCCGTGATTTACGCTTATACTGTAAATTTCTTTCACGAATCAGGCCCCAAATATAGTCTCCAATCAGATTTTAATTATACGATACTTGATAGCGGCGTTCAAAGTCCAGTAGATCGTGATGAAAACACTCGCCAAGCTCTTTGGTGTACGCTCTTATCTTTTCCTTAAGTTTATCAAGATTCGCGTCAAAATATATTGACTTTCAGGGACATCCTACAACTTATCTTTCCGTAGTTTTTCACGAAGTTTTCAACAAGTTCTACATAGTTTTCGGCTTTGTAATTACCTAGGAATCAGAACCAATGCGATAAAGCTGTCCCACGCTGCTTTTTCCGTCCTAGTGAGCTTCTCGGCAAACTCCTTGCAATCCATGATCTTTTCAATTTGTAGACCGACGAAGCCAATTTTGTTCCACCTTTGCCGCGGATAGCTTAAGAAAGAAATTTTGAAGATACTTGAAAGCTGCCGACTCATTAGCTAGAGCTCTGAAGAAGTGTTTCATAAAGCCCAATTTTAAGTGCAGAGGAGGACAGTACTTTTCGGGGGTCCAACAAAGGCTCCTATTTGACGTTGTTTTTCCCCACACTAAACTTGGTCTATTGTTGCCAATTCCGCTGATATTAGTGTGCGAAGATAAAAAGAAAACTTGGTAAAGCCGCCTTGGAGATATATCAAAAACTCCACCCTTTTAAAGTCTACGATAACCTCCTAACCGTACTCTTCATATTTCAATGCACCGAGCAAGATATCGACACTGTTGTATTCCTCGTTGAGCTTGATATAGTGAGCAAATCGAGGAGATGGATACATGTTCGGGTTATGAAGCAGCACTGCTTTGAGGCTCCTGAACGAGCTTTCAATGAAGAGGCGCCACTTTTTGCAAGAACAGATAATTCTGATTATCTCAAACAAACCCATGACATTGTGACAAACCCTTGAAAACCTTTCTTTACTATTTGCATCGAAATAATGTTTTTTTACCATGAATGATCTAATTTAAAAACTCAATGTCCTAGCCACAAAAGCAAAGTTTGGGGATTAAAATTGATTTTCTTTTATTTAATAGAGCCACAACATTTGTGAAATAACACTTTTAACCCAAGGACAAGACAAAAGTGAAATTTTGTTACACAAGGTTATGAAACCATCATATTTAACTCTGCTAACTAGTGTATTAAGTGTCAAGTTTCATTGCTGAACAAATTTATAGATTTATTTGTCCAAATTTACCCTTTTGCAATAGCACAAAAATCCTGTTAACTAATGAAGGATAAGATAACAAGTATGATAAAAGGGATTGAACTGTTTTTCCTATTTTTATTTCGCTTCTATGCCATAAATGATCCTCATATATGACAGATGATTGAAATCAAACAACTTTTCTTTTCGTACATCCTATTTTAATGAAAGAAACTTAACGTTTAGTTGTTTAATTTTCATTTGAAAAGTTGCTAAAAAAATATTCTTCGTCGGTGTGGAAGAATATATAGCACTATCTTCCTCTTATGCCTCTCATTATAGAAGGATAAGCCTGTAAAGGAGAAACACTTTTGGTAGGGGCAATCCAGTAGATTCGAGTCATTTGATTCAAGTCAACATGAGAATCGAGTGTGTGTGTGGAATGTGATAGGTATATGTAGTGAGGGAAATTGGTAGAAGAGAGTAAATGGGTTTAAAAGAAGTCAATTAAAAAAGATTGGAATCCCTTTAAAACCAGCATGAAGGCAAAGAGGAATTTTATATGGGATGTAATGATTAGAGTGAGATCAAGTAGGAATCGTAGAGGAAGGAGTTTCATAATACGAATGTTGCGAATAGAGAGGGGTCATGCGTGAGCTCTGAAACATGAGGGTGAATTTAATGTTATCAAATATACATCAGTCCGTTGATAAAGAGTATGGATTCGTCATTGTGTAATTAAGTTTGATAAGAAGGATTTCTGGAGAGAGATTTAAGGAGTGATGGTTTCATTTGTGAATATATATATCAGTACTGAGTGACGAGTCTGTTATAGGCACCAGTCACTCAATATGACAGACTAACACTTCTTTTAACCGTTCTGCTGGAATTCCTATTAAATCTCATTATATTCACCGTACTCATTAGAATGTACGCCTTACCAATCTTCTTCGTTTCAGAATGAATATTAGGTTGCAATGGTCATCTTTTAAATCCATTTACAAACTGCTACGACTTTCTCTCACTACATATATCACTTATATAAAATAGAACAAAATGATCTACAATTTGAAGTAATTAAAGCGAGCGTGACTCCCACAACCCCCATCAATCTCTTTTTGCCATGCCTTCACATGAAAAGTTGAATTATGCCGGGTACTTTTTTGACAATCCCCCTGTTTAAGGTAGTGAAAAATGTAGTAATCCTTGACCTAATGTAGACCTTGAAGGTGCACGGAGATTTGTTAGTCTCTCTCTCAAACACACCCCACATTTAAAGGTCAAGAGGATTGACCTTGGGAAATAAGAACATAGATGTCTAATTAATGTGATAACATACATTTTGGGACAGACAATACTAGCTTTAACACTTTTGTGACAGAAGGATCATTTTTCAGCGGCCCTCTTCTGGATCAAGGGCAACACCAACTCGACTCCTCAAGGGAATTGAAGTTCCTCTCTTATTAACTCAGATGCCCTTCCTCAAGAGAAATCGGGACCGAACGTGATGCTCGTGGTTTTTGAAATGCCGTACACTAGTAATTGCAACCTTACTCAACTAACTTTCCTAATCATCTGCACCTCCTTAGATTGAAACCCAAGTACTGGGAAGATATTTTTCATCGGAGCTTCGGCGCGAATTCCAAGCAGCACAACCTGCTTTGTCCAAGTTTTTGAAGGAAAAAATTCTGCCATGTTATTTTTTTTTTCTAAGGTTATGCACAACTGAGTCCACTGTGTAAAAAAGAAAAGAGAACCAACGCCAGACAACACAATATAGAGGAATTGAAAGTTGCTAAAGGCAACAAATTTCCTATCGCCGTCTCTCTCTTTCTTTCTCTCTCTCTCTCTCTCTCTCTCTCTCTCCCTCTCCCTCTCCCTCTCCCTCTCTCTCTCTCTCTCTCTCTCTCTCTCTCTCTCTCTATATATATATATATATATATATATATATATATATATATATATATATAACTTAAATCACATGACACGTGATATGATAGATGCATTTGAAGGCCCAAAGAAATGAAAATTGGCATCACCACACTAACTAAGGAAGACGACCATTGAAAGCTTAAGGAAGAAATGTGAGATATAGAGACGGAGAAAATAGTGAAAACAAATTTTAACCGTTATATAAAAAATAAATAGAGAAGTAAGATTCGGCCAAGTAGGATTCGGCCCTATGTCCTCAAGCGTACATCATTCATGTGACCAAAATGAGCATCCACTGACAAATATCCTCAACGCCAAAAAAGGTTGATTCAAGAAGCAATTTGAATAATAAAGTGTCGTTTTTTCTTCATTTAGTGAAAGAGAAGACAAGCGCTCTAGTGCGAGTTGGGCACGGGCCTGATTTGTAAATAACTTAAATCACATGACACGTGATATAATGGATGCATTTAAAGGCCTAAAGGAAGGAAAATTGACATCACGACACTAAGGAAGAACCATTGTAAGCTTAAGGAAGAAATATGAGATATAGAGACGAAGAAAATAGTGAAAACTAATTTTAGCCGTTATATGAAAAGTAAATAAAGGAGTAGAATTCGAACCTGTGTCCTCATGCGTACATCGCTATTATAGCTTAGTTGATGAGCGTCGTGGTCACAATAGCGATGTACGCTTGATGATACAGGTTCGAATTCTATGTACTCCTTTATTTATTTTTCATATAACGGTTAAAATTAGTTTTCATTATTTTCTCCGTCTCTATATCTCACATTTCTTCCTTAAGCTTACAATGGTCGTCTTTCTTAGTGTCGTGATGCCAATTTTAATTTTTGGGGGCCTTGAAATGCATATATACACACACAAACACATATTTATATATATATATATATATATATATATATATATATATATATATATATATATATATATATATATATATATATATGGAGGAAGACATGCTCAAGTTTACATTAAGATGATCAAGAATTATCATTCAAAACTACACGCTACAACATATGTAACCTATACTCGAGGAAGCGGTCACCCTTCCAATTCCAGTGACCCATAAATAGTGAAATTTGTTCGGGAAATGAAGCAACAAAGGAAATTTGGCTCTCTTTTCACTGTGTACGAATTGTGCTCAAAAGGAATCCTGAATTTCGTGACTTGCAATTCAACCTACTGTCAATCACTCTCTGCTGAAGACTGCGACATTCGTATAGAGCTTGGGTATGAGATGCTGGTTTGATATGAAGATTTGTGTGATTTGTTTAAAAAAATTATCTGGAGTGAAGAAGCGGTATTCCTCATTGGCGGGTTTGTGAAACGTCACAACTGCCACTCTTGGGTAAGATAAAATCCTCGTATTACCTTTGGAAAAAATATAGAATCGGCCAAGATAACAGTATGATGTGGAAAGATTTCGGACACGACTTTAGGTTTATTTATTCTTCGCGATACCCTTAAATGCTGAAAGGTATCTCACCCTGATGCAAGATGAAATTGGCCAGTTATCAGTACCTGAGAGAATATTGAAGATTTGATTTTCATGCAAGAAGGTACTCCTATATATTTTACTATTGTTTTTCGTGAATAGCCATTTCTGCGGGATATGAATTGTTCCTCTTAGACTGCCTAAATGGCCAGCCTGAACTCGTGACTTTAGAAGCCTGCGATTTTTTCTTAGGGGTTGGTTAAATGAGCAATTCTTCTCTGCCAAACCAGACTTTGGAATAACTCTAAAGGCGAATATAAGAAGTTATGTCTTCCACCCAACAAAATTTCTTTATAAAATCAATTATTACGGATCCTGGGTGGCTTAAAATGCTTGTGGCAAATGCTGGCACTCATAATGAATTTAAAAAAAAATTCTATGCAATACACTTTCTTCTTCTATTCATATCTTCAAAGAATTATAGTTCAGAAATAAATTACAAGAATTTAAAATTGGGAGTCACTTTTCAATCACACTGTATATAGATGGTTGTGTGGTTGATATTTTAATTGTCTGATTTATTTGTTCGAATTTTGACGTATAAATATACGGATCACTATCAGGGCAAATTTCCCACCGTATTCCCTCAACCCATTCCTACTAACTTATAGAATACAAATTAAAATAACAAAACAAGTTATAAGAAAAGTAACGTGAGTAGTCAATAGAGAATGAAATATCAGACTAAAAACTACTCTTCAGATTGAGAACACGTCGAAAAACAAGGTAAAAATATTCGAGCAAGATTCCAATCGGCATTAGTATACTCAATGTACATAGCAATTTGCAATGTAGCAATAAAAAAACTGAGCCTTCTCAAGATTTAGAGGCTCCAGAACAACGCAGTCATACTAACAAAAGATTCGTGATATTTTTTTTTTTTAAGAGCTGAGTTGGCGACTGCCTACTTGGGCATTAGTCGCCGTATTAAAACTGGCCTAGTTCTAGGCTACTTTAAATTAAAATTAAAGGGACGAAAAACACCCTAAAAAGTGGGAAAGGAAGCAAGTTCCTGCGTCAAGGGGAGGTCCCCCGGCGCAGGAGCGTGGAACCAAAAGGAAAAAAAAGCCCCCAAAGAGCAAAAAACAAAAAACAAACCCTGCTTAAATAATAGGGAGAAGGCCAGCCTCCCCCCAAAAGTCAACATGTCCACCAGTCAATGTGCATGCCCTCGTCTTGAGTACAAGGGACAGGCGGAAGCGACCCCGCCCATCCTGGTACCGGGACAGGTATCGTGCGCGAAGATCACCAAGACTGGGATATTCAACAAGAATGTGCCGAACAGTCTAGGGGACGACGCAGTCTTTGCAATAGGGCGCAGGCGAACGCTCCATCAGAAAGCAATGCGTCACACGAGTGTGTCCGATTCTGAGACGAAAGAAACTTGTGCGCCTCGGCATAGCGAGAGACGCGGTTCAATGCCTGTTGGAGTCGACGCTCCAGAGTTAGCATCTGGGCCGCGCCAAAAGAGAGCGAAAAGTGGTCCACGTAGAGCGTAGCGAGAACATCTTCCGGCAGCACCGAGGTGATGCCGTTGATGCTCAGGGCAAAGAGTGTGACACTGAGGACACTTCCCTGCGAGACACCCTTTTTCTGCTCCTTTGGGCGGGAGAGGGCTCTCTCCACCCGTAAACGGAATCGACGATCTCACAAAAATTTAGATATAAACATTGAGAGCCGTCCCCTTGCCCCCATCGTTTAGAGAGTCTCCCTGATACCGTAGCGCCATGCGGTATCATAGGCCTTCTCCAGATCGAAAAACAATGATTCAGAGTGCTATCTACGAAGGAAAGCCTCGCAGACGGCATTTTTCCGTCGGAGCAGAGCATCTGACGTGAAGTCAAAATAGCGGTAGCCGCACTGTGCAAAAGAAAGATGGCCTTCGCTGCCCAGGAAAAATTTATAAATTTTATAAAGCCCATCTGGCAACTACCCACTTGGGCATAAGTCGCCGAAAAACACGACAGCCTAGAACTAGGCTACTTTAAAATAAAAATATGAAAACTTAACAATCGATATAAATTAGAAAAGCTTAACGATCAGGAAGCAATCTCCGGCATTAGGGAGAGGTCCCCCTCACCCCGGTGCAGGAAGGTGTAACCTACAAACAAAACAATAACAAAAGAAGAACCTTAAATAAAGGGGAGAAGCATGCCTCCCCCCCAAAAGTCAACAAGTCCACAAGTCAATGTGCACGAATCTGTCCCGAGTATAAGGGAAAGGCGGTAGCGACCCCGCCCATACCGGTACGGGGACAGGTATCGGGCACGAAGATCACCCAGAATGAGACATTCGACAAGAATGTGCCGAACAGTCTGGGGGACGACGCAGTCTTTGCAATAGGGCACAGGTGAGCGCTCCATCAAATAGCGATGCGTCACACGAGTGTGTCCGATTCGGAGACGACAGAAAGCAACCTGAAGCCGCCGCGGCATTGAGGGATAGGTCCATGGGAACAGTCGCGGCGCAATGGCACGCAACGTTAAGTTCCCTCCGACCGTCTCCCATCTTCTTTGCCAAGCAGTCCGAAGAGCTGCCCGTATTCCTGCCATGTAGTCATTGTGAGGAAGAGCGAAACGCTGGTCCGGTCGCAGAGTCCTAGCGAACTCTTTGGCGCCCTCATCTGCGCGCTCATTCCCCGCAATTCCTACATGTCCAGGAACCCAGCAGAAGATAATCTCGACATCTGCCCGGCTCGCCAAAACCGTGGCGTCACGGATATCGCGAACCAGGGGATGCGGAGATTTCAATGCCGCGAGAGCACTCAGGGCGCTTTGTGAGTCGCTATAGATCACAATCCGGTCTCCGAACCAGGCACGTCGCATAATCTCCCGTACCGAGTGGTGTATTGCCACCAGCTCGGCCGTGAAGATAGACGCAGCGCCTGGTAGAGCCCCACTGACTTCAAACAGAGGGGATACGGCGTGGAAGCCCCCAAAAGGTCGAACGCAATACTCCTGGCACAGTACAAGCTTTGGGAGCAAAGGCGTGGCGACAAATAGCCAAATGTGGTACCCTCCAGGGTGGCGTCCTGGGCAGAACCAGGAGCGCCACCAGCCCGAGAGCTATATCTACCTCTCGAAAGAGTTTCCTGGTCCTAAACCCAAAAGGCTAAGGGTATGACTGGCGTCTCTTAGTGGCATAGGCACCATCGAGATCAGCTGCAGATGCAGTGAGAGCTGTTGGCGACTGAGGGAGACGCCGGGCATGAGTGTAAAGGCGAGCAATGCACTGCACGCGGCGCAGAGCGAGTGGCATCTCCCCAGCAGCGACCAACAGGCTCTCAATATGGGATGTGCAAAAGGCACCGGTCACAAGGTGAAGGCCAGTGTGGTGGATCGAATTCACCTTCCGCAATAAAAGCTCGGCTGCAGATGCATAAAACTCGCGTCCGTAGTCGAGCTTCGAGCGAACAAAGGATCGATCGCTGATAGGGTAGCAACCCTATCAGCGCCCTGAACGCTGAACCTCATGGAGCGGAGAATGTCCATAGCGGGTACAAGAGACCCTAAAGCTGCAAATATGAGCCTCCCAGGTGAGGCGTCGGTCGAATACAAGACAAGGAGAACAGTGCGACTCAACCACATCCAGGCGCACCCCATTAAGATACAAATCTGGGTCGAAGTGAAGCCGTGGATGGCGGAAGAAGTGCACCACCTTAGTCTTGGCCAAAGAAAACCCAAAAATATAGCTAACGGGGAACTAGACGAGACGAGCCTCCGCAGCTCCTCCCAGTTGGCCCGGAGTCCACGGCAATATCATTGAAGGAATATGCCCTCCAGGCTTAGCTCGGAGGAGACGCGGGAGACCTCCTTGAACTAGAGACCCTCACGTTGATGGCCATACGCTTTCCGGGAGCAGAACCCCGGGCGCTATTTGGGGAGGTTGTGCTCGCCATGCGAGTCTTTTCCTCCCTCCGACTCGAAACGTTTGGCGGGCGTTGCGGCTTCGGAGGAAGGGTGCCCTGTTTTCGAGGAACCACCGTCTCCGAGCTACCCGCTACACCTCAAGGCGTGGGCGAGGAGGCCAAAGTTCCTTTGTTGCTGTCCTCCTTTCGGACGACAGCTTTAGGAACCCCCGAAGATGGCCTAGCGACCATCTTCAGGGGTGTTGCCTCCTGCGAGTTTAGACACTCCTTGGAGGCACGGGGGCAGTTTTGCCTTACGGAAAACGGTCACGCTGGGGGCAGAGGGGGGAGCCCTGGTTTTAGCCGGGGATGGGTATGAACCCTTTTTGCTGTCAGCTTTACCAGGGGAGCGCCCGAGTTGGGTAGAGCCCGCAGTAGGGCCCTGAATAAGCACGGAAACAACCGTTCTCGTTGGCCTGGATGGGCCAGGAGCAGACGGTGCTCCTCCGATTCAAAACGTTAGGCGGGCGTTGCGGCTTCGGAGGCAGGGTGCCCTGTTTTCGAAGAACCACCGTCTCCGAGCTACCCGCTACACCTCAAGGCGTGGGCGAGGAAGCCAAAGTTACTTTGTTGCTGTCCTCCTTTTGGACGACAGCTTTAGCAACCCCCGAAGATGGCCTAGCGACCATCTTCAGGGGGGCTCCGTCGATGTTATAGGGAAAGTTAGGGGTTGGGGTTTTTTTATACTCATCATTGGGCATGGTGCTCCTTTTTTGACACGGGATGCAATCGCGCATCACCTCTCGCAGTAGCCCACACTGCGAAAGGTGCTTACAAGCCCGGCAGAGCCAGGCGCTGCCATTTAAGACCACCCCTCCCGCCTGCTGGCCTGGCAGTCCAGCGGCATGGCGGCTCCACCTTGAACACGGCGTAAAAAATATATAGATTTTGAAGACGAGAGGAAAAGGGATGTGAGAAAGGTATGGGTGGGAATAAAGCAGGTTGTTAAAAACCAACCACCCTAGACTGGAGCTCAAGGGTTGAAAAACATTGTCCCCTCCCCCCTTAGCTCCGATCCGGGACAGTTGACTTAAGAAGAAGGTCAGCATCTACCCTGTGAAATTAGAGGCTGACCATTGAAAGTTGTGAGAGTTATTTTATGAAAAGCGAGGAAACATGTGTTTTGAAGGAAGGAGAAGAGGCTAAGCTTGGGTCGGACGGGGTGCTGAGTCCCATCAGCACAGCGGCCAGGATGGCAAATTGCCGTGTTCCTTAAGGGGTGCCTAGGAAAAGGCTAATCTAACATTTACCAATTTCTCCATCAACTTGCACCCGCAAGAGGTTAGAGAGATTGGACAGAAACCGGTCGGAGTAGATTGATCTCTCCTAGTCTTGGGAAAGGCCAGCACAGTAGCAATTCGCCAGGAATCTGGGAGAAGACCCTGCACCCTGATCCTGTTGAACAAATCTAACAGAAAGGCCATGCCTTGCTCACTCAGGTGTCGAAGCATAGCGTACGGGACATTTTCCGGACCATCTGCGGTGTTCACGCACGAAGAAAGAGCGGAGCGCAACTAACTCACTGTAAACATGTCGTTGAAGGGTTCTCCGCCTCTGAGGGTGAAGTCCACTGGCGACCTTCCGCAACATGACGACGTGCATTGAATGCTGGCCAAGCAGCCTCCCGGCTAGAGAATGCAGAAAAAAATCGGTTGCACAGGTTTCCGCCACGGACGCGGGGTGCGAGATTGCGGTCCCATTTTCGTGGAGAACGGGAGGGGGGTCCTGCGAGAACTTGCCCCAATTCCTTTTGACTCGCTTCCACACCTCTGCTAGAGGGGTCTTCCCGTTAATTGAAGACACGTATTCCCACCAAGAAGAGTCGCGGGCAAGCTTCGAAATATAACGGAACCTAGCCCTAGCCCGGCGAAATTCAGCGACAGTGAAATCGTTCGGGAGGCGCTTATAGCGCAGGTATACATAACGCTTCTGTTTGAGGGCCGTCTCACACTCGGCCGACGACCATGAGAGTAGTCGGCGTGCCAAACGGCCAGACGTTCTAGAAATAGTAGTCAGGCTCGCAGTGATGAAGATGCCGGAGAAGAACTCAACGGCCTCATCTACCGACCAAAACTCCTCGACTGAGATAGAGAATTCAGTCATTTCCGAGGTGGTCTCTCAGGTGGCAGTTGCCCTGAAAATGATATTTGAATGGGAAAGTGATCACTACCATGGAGGTCATCGACCACCCCCCAATCAAAATCAGGCTGTGCATCCGAAGAGCACAAAGATAGGTCAAGGCAAGAAAATGAAGCGGTTCTCGGACAGTGATGCATAAACTCATCCACGTTTAGGACACCCATCACAAGCTCTTCGATCAGATCGGCAAGGACTTGTTCCCTGGGATTTATGCTGTAATCTCCCCAGAGAGGATGCCTGCCGTTAAGATCTCCAAGCAAGAGAAAGGGAGTCGGCAACCGTGCCACGACGCGGTGGAAGTCCCCCGCATCGAAGTCAGCTGACGGTGCAATGTACGCAGAAATCAGAGTATACCTCCTATCCAGGAGCAGCTGCACAGCCACTGCCTGAAAAGAGGTATCTAAAGAGAAAGGAAAAACGAAGACATCATGTCAGGTGTAAACTGTGCATCCCCCAGCCCGGCCATCCTGCGGTGCCGGGGTCGCAAGACCATTATACCCAGGGAGGGCGGGTAGGGGAAACGCGCCTAGCATGGTTTCCTGCAAAAAGACAGCTAACGGGAAACGGGATGAGACGAGCGTCCCCAGCTCCTCCGAGTGGGCCCGGAGTCCACGGCAATTCCATTGAAGAAATATGCCCTCCAGGCCTAGCTCGGAGGAGACGCGGGGGCCCTCCTTGAACTGAACACCCTCACGGGAATGGCCGTACACTTTTAGGGGGCTAAACCCCAAGCGCTGTTGGCCGGCAAAGCGCTAAAGGCGCTGTTGGCCGGCAAAGCGCTAAAGGCGCTGTCGCCTTCGAGGACTTATTGGGGGAGGTTGAGCTCGCCATGCGAGTCTTTTTCTTCCTCCGCCTCGAAACCTTAGGCGGGGGTTGCGACTTCGGAGGTGGGGAGCTCTCTTTTCGAAGAACCACCGTCTCTTAGCCACTAACCACACCTCGGGGCGTAGGCAAAGGAGCCAAAGCTCTTTTGTTGCTGCCCTTGTTTCGGGGAAAAGATTTAGGAACCCCAGAAGACGGCCTAGCGACCATCTCAGGGGTGTTGCCTTTTGTGAGTCTAACGACTCGGTGGAGGAGCGTGGCCGTTTCGCCTTACGGTAAACGGTCACGCTGGGAAAAAAAGAGGGGAGCCCTTGTTTTAGCCGGGGCTAAGCATGAACCCTTTTTGCCGCCAGCTTTACCAGGTAAGCGCCCAGGTTAGGTAGAGCCCGCAGAAGGGCTCCGAATGGGCGTGGAAACAACCGTGCTCGTTGGCCTAAATGGGCCAGGAGCAGAGGGTGCCTTTCTAACTATTGAGGCATATGACGTCCCAGGCAGAGCCGGGAGTGCCAAAACCAAGTCCTTAGCCTCGATCCTGGGCCTGAACGGCCAGGATTTCTATTTCAAGGACATATGCACCACATTGCTTCGAAGAAGCAGGGTGCGGCTTCCCTCAATTGACACACTTGGCCACACACGATTTAGACATATCGTGTGCGACCTTGGAGCAATTTACACAGACTTCGGGTGACCCCGACTTTGCACGTCTACATGACCGATTCGTATGGCCGAAGCGGTAAGAGTAATAGCACCGCCGTTGCAGTGGCACGAATTCCTTTACGCGGTAGCGGTACCAACCGGCACGCACCGTATCAGGGAGCTTTTCACAGTCGAACGTGACGAAGAGTGTAGGGGTGGGTCTCGAAGCCCCTCTCTGTTTTCTCATCACACGTTCGACCTTGACCGCCCCATGGTTGGCCAGCTCTAGGGTGATGTCCTCAATGGAGTAGTCAACGAGTTTCCTCGCATGAACTACTCCTTTTACAAAGTTCATGGTAAAGTGTGGCGTCACACTCACCGGGGTGCCATGAAGTGTCCGAAGAGCACTTATCTTGGCCGCCTCGGCGGGATTCGCCGCATTCGCCAGAAGGCTGCCGTCCGAGAAACGGGTCACCTTCGGCTTTCTACCAATTGCACTAGCTAATCCTCTCCTTTGATGGATCATGTTGCCCTTGGAAAACATGGTGCCATCAGTGGAGCGAATAACGAGGAAACGTTTAAAGCCAGCGGGCTTGAAAACGCCAGGGAACCTCTGAATCAGGGGCCCCGATGTCATCGAGGCTACGCCCTGTGCACTTCTGGTCTTAGTCAGGGGCTCGGCAACCAGTGGAGGAGAGGGGGCGGATGTGCCAATATTGGCTTGAAAGCTTGCCTGAGTGGCAGCAGACCCATCCGCCCCCGCAGCCTCCGCGGATGGAGAGGAGCCCCGAGTCTTCTTTGTCTTTTGGTCTTTGTCTTCTTCTTTTTTGGAGAGGAGGGCGAGGAATGAACTCGCTTCTCACCCCCGCCGGTAGAAGCCCCTAGGCTTGATGTACCGGCCTCAGCCAGGTCCTTCTTTGAAATGGAGAAGGTACTGGTGGTCGCAGGGGCATCATCCGGAGGAGATCCCTTCCCTCCTTGTACTGCCTGAGAATCCCAAGCCGTTTGAGGATGACCTTGCCTAGGGTTGGATTCGGGTTCGGTGCTCGGCGCCAATCCTGGATTTCCCCCTATGGAAGGCCTTACCGTCTGAGGCTGGTTTTCCTCAAGGACCGTGTCTATCACAGGAATGGCCTCCTCGCCGGGGTCAAGGCACAGGCCTTGACCCCTGCAAGGTTTAATATTCTTGCCAGTAGGTCTTTTGAGGGAAGCGACCGAAGGGGCCTGGCTTCCCTCTCCCACCTAAGGGGGTTTGCCCTACCGAGCACCTTACACGAGGGGCGGTTGGCAGTGAAGGGCCTGCTGGCTTTCTTGGCAGTCCTTTTGGAAAGAAAAGAGGAGACTGCCGCTGGAAAAGGGGAGGTGCCCAAAAGCACCTTCAGAGAAGGGGTGAGGGAAAGTCCCCTGCACCCGTAAGCGAAGGAGAGGAGTAAGCTCCCTCTCCAGTTAGAGAAATATGGAGGGTCCCCTGCGCAAGCACAGGAAGGGGGAAGGGACCTCCATCTTTGCTGTGGAGCTGCACGAGGGAGGCTCCGTTGTTGTTATAGGGGAAATTAAGGGGAGATGGCTTTATTTTGCATCATTGGGCATGGTGTATCTCTTTGTTTTACAAGACGCAATCACTCATCACCTCTCGCAGTTTTTCGCACTGCAAGAAGTGCTTACAGGCCTGGCAGAGCCAGGCGCCACCATTTGGGACCACCCCTCCCGCCTGGTGGCCTGGCAGTCCTTCCGCATGGCGGCTTGACCTTGAACACGGCGTAAAAAAGATAGATTTTGAAGACGAGAGGAAAAGGGATGTGAGGAAGGTATGGGTGGGAATAAAGCAAGTTGTTTAAAACCAACCACCCTAGACCGGAGCTCAGGGGTTAGGGGACATTGTCCCCTACCCCTTCAGCCCGGATCCGGGACGTTTGGCTGAGAAGAAGGTCAGCTTCTACCCTGTGAAATTAGAGGCTGACCAGAGAAAGTTTTGGGAGAGTTTGTACGAAAAGCGACGAGGTAGGATAGGAATACAGGCTATCTGAAGGAAGGAAGAGAGGCTAAGCTGGGGCCGGACGGGACGCTGGATCCCGTCAGCACGGCGGCAAGGATGGCAAATCGCCGTGCATCTTACGAGGAGCCGCACTGCAAGAGGTGCTTACGGGCCCGGCAGAGCCAGGCGCCACTATTTTGGACCACCCCTTCCGCCTGGTGGCCTAGCACTCCATAGTCATGGAGGTTCCACCTTACACACGGCGTAAAATCAAGGATAAGCGGTGAATTGATAAGGAAAGGGGATGTAAGAAAGGTATGGGTGGGGATGAAGCAGGTTGTTAAAAGAAACTCATCCCGAACCGAGCTAGGGGCTTGGGGAACGTTGTCCCCTCCCTCCTCAGCCGTGATCCGGGACGGTTGGTTTGAGAAGATGGTCAGCATCTACCTTCTGAAACTATGGGCTGACCAGAGAAAGTTGTGGGAGAGGTTGTATGCAAAGCAAAGAAATAAGTTTTGAAGGAAGGAGAAGAGGCTAAGCTGGGGTCGGACGGGGTGCTGAGTTCCGTCAGCATGGCGGCCAGGATGGCACAGCGCCTTGCCCCTTGCGGAGTGGCGGAATAAAAATTAGTAGCTAAGGGCCAGATCCGGACTGTATGGGGGATTGTTGAGCAGTTTGTGCAACTCTGGCCTCGTAGACTTGGACAACGTTGAAGTCGATCATGGGACGTGGGGTTTCTAGGGACCCAACGGGCAGAGACCTTGGTTATGGCCAAATTGTCATGGATGATTTTTTTAACACTTCCATGTGATATTCCAGGTTTTCGCTCGATTTCATCAACATTCACCCGTTGTTTTTCGAGGATCATCTGCTCCACACAGGCCACATTGTCCTCTTTTGTCACGTCTGATGGGCGTCCTCGACAGTGGTCATCTTCAAGGGACTCACGACCATGGCAGAACTTCTTATTTCATCGAGCAATGGTTGCATAGGAAGGGGCGGTGTCGGTGTACACTTCAACCATGCGTTCATGGATCTCTTTGGCATTTTTGCCTTCCTTCGTCAAAAATTTGATCACTGCACGGTGCTCAACGTTCTCCATTGTTGACAAATTTGTGACTGACAATCTGCGATCAGCTTCGAGGCAGGAGCGTGCGGCTGCAGGTTCTGACTTGTCATAATTTGTCCTAACACCCCAACAAACAGCCATCCACTTTCCTTTGTTTTGCCCTACCAATTCTCAAAACTTATTGCCTGCCCCTCGTAAACTAATCACTGCGAATTTTTGTTCCATATATGTAGGTACTACTTTTTCGTGCCTCTCTTCATAAAACTAGCAACATTCCTTTCTTTTTCTGAGCCTCAAAACCCAGAGTTCATATATTTTGTGACTCATAATCTATTACTCTCTACATCTCTTTTCCTATCTTGAGCTAGTGGCATATGATCGCCAGTGAGTAATCTACTATGATTTTGATTTCACAACCTCAAAATTTATTTGGTCAATTTGGATTGAGTTTTTTTCAGTATCAGTCATTTGGTCTCTAAAACTGAAACTACCCTAGTCGACATTTAAAATCTTAGACGTGACTGTCTGGAATTAAAAAACTTTCATCCTATTGAGATTGTTGTTATTTGGGGCTTTTGTGTCTAGGAACTAATTACCTTATGTAAACCGCACAAAAATTATAGGGTGATTAAATCAAAACCGATTTTTTGCCATGGGATATGATATTTTTTTATTTCATGTAGCATTATAAATATCAGAATGAAAACTTCAAGGGAATATAAATGGCTCCAAATAAGTTTCTTGGCATATAACGGGCCCCTTTAGGTCATTGCCTCTTTCTTTCATGAAAATCAAGAGGCATTCCAACATCCAATACGGGGTGGAATGCACCCCTCCCCAATGAAATCTAATTTTCATACTCAAAACAGCCTCCTAAGTGTCAAAATGGCATAACCACTTTACGGCTTCTTCTCTATTAGCACGATGCGGTTTCAGCAGCGACAATATCTTTGCACAATACAGGGTGCAGATGCAGTCATGGCCAAAGATTTTTAGAGTAATATATATATATTTTTTAGTTTTTCCTATATGTTTAAAGTTTACTTAATAGGAATATTTTATTCTAATATTTAAATAATTGCAGGTTTATTAAAAAGTCAGCATTTCAAAAATCGTGCTTAGATAGTGTTCCTGTATGAAAAGAGTTCAGTCCATATTGTTCTACTATTCGATCAAAAAGGTAAAGTCATGATAAATATAGATTAAATGAATGACATATTTTAATTATAATCTCTTTCATAATTTTCTTTGTAACAAAAAGGTTGGAATCTTTTTTAATTCCTAAAATTCTTCCTGCCAAGAAAAAAATGCAATCATTGTTGCTCTACACCTAAGAGGTCTGAAATACAAGGAAATAGTAGCTAATGGTATTGCATCAAGGAAAGTCATCTTGAGGATCATTAATAGTTTTGAAAAAAATAGTTACATTTCTGAGAAGAATTCTTCTGGACTTTCATGTCCTTCAAATGAAACCAATATCGACTCCTGTTCGATCCCAGCTCAAAAAACATGTTGCTTACAGTGCCATGCTTGGTCACGATAGAAAAGAAGGTTTCATCTGCTTATAGCCCACAGTGAGGTGAAAACTATTCGACTAAGTTGTCAAGTAGAGAATAGCTGCGAAGAAGCCTTATATCACTAAATCGAACCATATATAGGAAATATAAAGAATTACCTATTGAAGATTGGAAAAGAGATATTCACTGATGAAGCCTCCTTCCGCTTGTTTGGAGCTATTTGAATATCTCTCATTAGTGGAAGGAAAGGGAAAGGATTTCCTAAACTCTGTTTCGTGCCCATGGTGAAGAATTCGGAAATTCTTTAGGTCTGAAACTGTTTGTCATCGAAAGGAGCTCTCCCGAACACTTCAGGACCAATTTATGGATGATAACTGTATTTTTCAGCATGATGGTGTAGTTGGTACGAAGCAAAAGCAATAACAAAATAATTAGTTGAAATTGACATTGAAATTTAGGTCTTTGGTCCGAGTTTTACTCGATTTGAAAACAATAGATAATTTTTCTGCGATAACCAAACAAAAAATGGATAAAAAGAAATAATCCAGTTTTGAGCAGTCGTGGGTGCTCTATGATCCAAAAGGGAGAAAGTTCATTAAATATATTATCCTAAATCTCATCGCCAGCAATACCAAAACTAATTGAAGCATTCCTGAAGAAAAACATAATGGGATATCCTTGTAAATATTGACTGCGTCCATCAAGTGACTGAATTTATTGATAAAATGGATTTGGCCTCTAAATATTTGTATTTATATCCTTGAAATTATGATACAAACATACTAAGGCAAAAATGCTTTTCTTATTTGAAAAACTAGAAAAGTTTTAAAATTTTGGCCATGACTGTCTATATTTCTTAAAGATTAACCAACATCTATTGGAATTTAGAACATTTTTGCTATTTAAACGATTATGTTTTCTCTTCCTTCCTAAATATTATATCTGATAAAATTAAAATATGAATCAAAAACGGGATTACACTTTGCTAAAAGTTAATAACTTAGTTCCGCTTTATCTTTCTACCGACAAAATATTTAGCAAAAACGATGGAAATATCGAATACAAATGACTTCCAATTACAATGTGTAAAAGATAAGAATGTAGCAATGATTTTGGACAGAATAATTACAACCATAAAACATATCTTTATTCGTATTTTGAAAAAAAATAAAAAAACTCTATGATGGTGTAAAAACACACATTTTATAGAAATCGCAAGCACTTAATGACGTTAGGAAGGGAGACAATATGTTCATTACGCATAGCCATAGAGCTCGACTTGGAGAGAAGGAACAAGAGGTTGCTCAACTCTCCGTGAGCTGACATGATTGTTAATCAATGCAGATGTCAGAAAAGATGCAGCACATTTGTTGTTTTGATCTAAAATTCTTTTTTATAGCCCCTCTATGACATTTGGCATCTCTATTTTAAAACAATATTAATTAGGCGAAAACTGTTGTTGTTACGAATTTGAAGATTTTGATAAGGATATTATTTGATTGGTCTGCTTTAACAAAATGCTGTTTTTTAATAGGTACTTTGTTTTTTACAGGTCAACACGAAGCGGCAGTGCAACAGAGTGGAGAAAACTTTTCGAAATTCACCCAAAATTCATCTCAACTTTTTCTCCTAATTTTCTTTTTCCTTCACTTCGTTTTAAAAATATTTTATACTTGAGAAACTAAGCGAAAACTTTTAATAAATTTCTCTTATGCTATTGAAGTTCATTTTATAGGCCATGCCATAATGCTTATATTTTAATCCTTTTATGATGTATAATATTTCACTTCACGAGATCTATGAATGAAACTTGAGCTCAAAGATAGACTACCTGAAGCGAAATGTAAATCATTAGGATCCTTTTGAAAATACGCCAAAAAATGTACACAAATTTAAACTTGAAGTCAGATGTAAATAAAAAAAATAAACAATCTTTAACATTTTTTGTAAGCTCACAATGATAAATTTATTTTGAGCCTCTATTCGTGAGAGTGGAAAGGAATGGACTGATAATATATATATATATATATATATATATATATATATATATATATATATATATATATATATATATATATATACAGGGGTTGGAAAAAATAATGGAAACATTAATTAAATTACTGACTTTAAGTCCCCTCCTCCTTAGCAATATAAATAGATTCAATACGGTGACCAATCGATTCATACAGTTTTGTGTTGTATCTATACGAATTAACTGGTTTCGGGTGAAACCTGCTCTAGCTCCTTCGTAGTCGCTTTTTAGAAGGAATTCATCCCTTAGTTTTTGCACCAATGTACACAAAAAAAAACTTGATTATGGCAAGATCTGTGAATTATGGAAACCAATATGTGTTCAACGTAATTATCAGGCCTTTTGAACAAGTTTTAAAATCTTTATTGGTGTGAATGGGTGCATTAGTTAATGTTTCCATTATTTTGTCCAACCCCGGTATATATATATATATATTTATATATATATATATATATATATATATATATATATATAGATATATATATACATATATATCTTGAAAGAATGAAAACGTTGAATGTGGATGAGCGTGTGTAACTGGACCGAGCGATAAAAGCAAGGGAAGAAAACATTGGAAGAAACCGCAAAGTGATGAGAGCAAGAAACAGCACACCTAAGCGAATCCATACTTGTGTTGATCCGAAAAATTGTTAAGGAAATAAATAAAAATATTCTTGCCAATACTTGACAAAAGAGTCTCCTAATTGCAAGTTATCAACCAGACTATTCCAAATATCATGTTTTTGCGTCGCCCAATCAATCTCAGTATGTCTCTTTAGCTACAAAGTACCTCCAAGAGAATTTTACACCCTAATCTCACACTCACCCATAGTTCAAAGGGTAACTATCTATATCACGTAAAATAAGATAGAACCACCTGTACCAAACGAATATAATAGGGATTTTCCATTCTTTCTTTTGTAGTCAAAACCTTTTGGAGGCAAATTGAAAATGAATCACTCCGTGACAGCTATTTTTATTTTCAACTAAAACTTTATTCTGTATGCTCTGTAATGTCATTGGAGGTTCACACACTGATGTTCTCCAATATATAAAATTGTTTTGATTGAGTAGTTCAATCTTCATTGTGAGCTGGTAGTATATGGTTTTATCGCACTCTTCATGGTACTTTAAAAGTTAAAATTATCAATTTAGCTGAAATTTATGCAAAGATGAATTGTAACATGTGAAAAAACATAGCACTACTAAACGCATTCCACCGCTGCCTGCTTTGTAGCTTAACTGAGGCTAAGTTATTAGCAGGTAGGTTTACATCCTCGAAAATTATACCTCTATGTATCTTTCAAACGAACATGCACAAGTCAATTTTAAAGAAAGCGTTTAAATTACCTCGTTTTTATACGAACACACAGTGCTTAGGGGAAATGATTGACAATTTAAGAGCACTAGTTTCAACAAAGCAATGTGATATTATCGCTCGCATTAAATGATTGATCCAATGCTATATCTGGGGATTTCTCATAGAACTCAATATATCGGTTTCAAAATTATTTAATGATGATAGAATTAAAAAAATATTCAAGGTAGAGGGGGGGGAGTGGTAGTATACTAAAGAAACGTTCTGATCGCAATAGTGAAAGAGTTAAATATACATATAAGGACAGATATTCTAACTTCTCAAATTTACACGAGTGGATTCATAATTATTAACTAGGTGGTTGTACTAATATTAGTGACCAAAAATAAAAATGAATAAGATGTAACTGTTTAATATATTGGAATTTAAATACGCTGAAAATAATTTTTTTTACAGAGCTTTGATTTTCCGAGTGTACCTCTCTAGATTAAAATTGTAGCTGGTGAAAGAAAGCGTACTTTGAAATTTAAAAAAACGATGAAATTATGAGAATAGAAGAACCACTACGCGTACACAAGATTTAACATTAGCGAACGATTAAGAATTGGTCGGCAAGTTATATCTTTAGGAAATATCGACCATCTGTTACGTTTTAATATAAATTTTCCTCGGCCTACTTACAACAGCATTAAAACCTTTGCAGACTTCCAAATATGTGATTTTAATTTTTTCTGTAATCGAATAAAATGCTTTAATTGGAATGTAATTTATGCGCTACTTACGCCATTATTATTGATCTTGTGGATTTTAAACAGTTCTTTTAAATCTAAACAATTGTTGTAGCTAAATATTAAAATTAAAGACTGAAGACGTAACGTACTTGATTTTATAAAATTCTAAGCGTAGCAAATATGTTAACTATCTTTGCCATTAGAATCGAGGTCATCCGCTTGTTAAACTTAACTTAAGTAATATAAACCAAGGTTTGCTGACTAAAATCGCGCGCTCTCAGTTATTTTGATTTATGACCATACGACCTTCAAAACTTTCAATAATTCCCGGACTAAAATTTGAACCACCTTTGCAGTTGTATCATTCAAAAGAAAATCTAAAAAAAACATAAGGGTTTTAAACTTCATTAGAATCGGCCGAATAGTTACATATTATTACCAAAACAAAAAAAGAAAAATGGGTCCGACCGACCAAACGAGCGAGCGACTGATCGACATAGTGTAACCTAGAGTCACACACGACTAAGCGCATGCTACTAAAAATATGAAAAGGAATTAGCTATACTGACTAAGCGCGAGCCTAAGAGATTTAATAGTTAGTCAAATAATTGCAAACAAATGAGAAAATGCATCTGCCTCTTTATGGATTTACATGGTTGGCCTAATGACTAAACAGCCGTGTGCTTATGGAATTCATTAACTGAAAAGGTAGCTAAAAAATAAGGCCAAATAAGTATAAAATTGGAATATCTAAAGCCATAGAACCGAATGAAATCTAACAAATCGTAGAGAAACAATTGGAAATCGATTTAATAAATTTATTTTTATCATTCTAAATGATAAATTAATGGATGAATATTTCCAGGGATGTTTAAAGAGGTTAATTTCACTCGTAATATAAACACAAGGAGAATAGGGTAATCTCGACAATTATCGGCCCATTTCATTAACTAACATTGTGGAAAAACTCCTGAAATTTATTATAATAGACGAAAACGTTCAGATTTAAAGTCCAGGAGCAAAAAATGAAACCTTTTAGGAGATAGACCTTAACGCTATTGATCGAGGCATTTGCTGGAAATCATTATGAAATGCTCCCAACTTTCGACCACCTTTTAATATAATTTATACATATATATAATTTTGGACAAAACATGTTAAATATTCTGCTAAAGAAAGTTTTTTAAAGTGTTATAAGCGCATAGATTCCAAGGCAATGTAGGTTTGAAAAAAAATTCTATAAATCTTACTTAAACATATATACTTACTAAAATTACAAATTTAAAATAGATATAACTGATACACGACTTATACCTTTGTTTATCTTTCACTCTAATACTCTTCTTCCTTCTTTCCCTGTTTCGGACTGGACTTTAAGTAAGCCTTAATGTCTTTTCTAGACTGTATTTCCATAATTCAAGATAATCCCACGCTAGAACTAGATGAAAATCCCCCTGAACTGTGATGTCATATGTTATCGTTAAAATCAGCGATTGAAACTGTACTTTTTAGTGATTGAATGGGCATTTGAATATACTCACATCCTTAGATTAGATGAGAGTGATCCTGTAGGAATTCCTGTTTTACTAATAGCTATTGATCACCTATCCGTATATTGATGTTTAAAATAAAATAATTTTCGTAGCTCAAATGTTGTGCGAAAATCTCGTGTACTGAGACAACAAAAGATAAGGTAAAAATTGTTATTTGAACCAAGGTTTTAAGGTTTGTTTAAGTTGTGCAATGGTTTCTACCATTTACTTTCCCGTTGGCCCAATTTTGCTCTCCCGACTGCAAAACACTTGAACCATTGCAATTTAGCTACAATGAAATGTTTTTTTTTGTGTATGTAGGAAATTTTACAAAGTTGTTAAAATTCTAACTGAGAAGTTAGAATTTTAAACGGTTAGTGCGTAGAAAAATAGCCTGTATCTTTAGCATATTTTCCACTTTGATCATAGTAACAAAGACTGTATGTCTTTGGTTTTAATAAAGAAATTCCCCCAAAACTCTTACAAATTTTATGATATAACATTACACCCATAATTTTTAATATATTTATGAATACTTTATTTCTTCTAGGAAAAAATTTGCCCCTTCCTTAAGAGCGACAATCCCTTTCATAGACTGAATGGTTTAGACTTTTCTATTATTCTTTGATGAAAATCATTGTTCCTTACATATTAATAATATATCGAGTATTGGAAATCTATTTTTTTATTTAGGCCAGATTTCTTTTTCTTTAAAGTGGTTCCGTTATTGCAGAAATTTTCCACAACACCTAAACGTAACTTCTACTAGAGCGTTGGTACCTTTAGCTCCCAGGGTTACAACTAAAAGTGTTTTGGAAGTAAAGTAAGCATAGAAGGTAACCAAGGCTAAGATTACTTAAATTATACTCTATATTAGTCACAGTAATACCTATCACGCATTTATCTCCGAGAAAGTGCTTTTTTCTTTATCTTTGGGTTAAATCAGAATAAAAAAGATGATTATAGGGTAAAACACCTCCGTTTGAATGAAAGGATGTTGATCAGGCAAAACAAGCAATGAAAGGTCTATGTGATTTTCAATTATTTTCTTAAAATCATTCAACCTTTTCGAATTCAAAAGTTTAAGTTGTGTCTTGGTCAAGGCGTCTTTGACAATTTGAATCTTGTAAGTATTGCCACTTCCAATCTCATATTGTCTGAATGGTAGTGTGATCCATATATATGCACAAAGCTACTCGTTTTAACGGGGTTTTCAAGTTGGTCAAAATATGCCCCGGAATTGCCTCCTGTTTTGCTCAGTATGGATTGTCTTTTTTATCTTTTCCAATGATTTTGAACAACACCTGTTTCTAATTTGGGGGGAAATAATGCAAAGATTTGTTTCTAAATTGTGGTTATTTATTTCTTAGTGATTGAAACATACATTTCAAGTGTGTAGCACATTTTCTCCATTGTCTCATGTTGCACAACTGGATAACTTAGTAACTGTAAACTTAATTATCTCCATCACCTCATTTAACTCCCAAAACCAAAAAAGTAAATGGTTCGTTTGATCAGGCCTGATATATACAGCTCAGGATGCACGAGAATTTGTGTTCTCATACATTAAGAAAGAGGTAAAAAGGGTAAGACAAACTAGATCTGACATTTTTTTTTTATTTAATGAGGACATGAACATTTAATAATTCAGATCACAATAAATGAACACTAATGCTCATAGTCGAGAGTTTAAATGTTACGCTTGGATTGAATTAAAGGTGATACTACCTAAACTTCAGCTGTGTACAAGTTGGCTCGAATCTCATAATTTTGTATATATTATTTTCAACTAGAATATGTTTTTATGTTGTGTGTTTATATTTAAAATGCGTAAGTTAAACTGTTTTGATAGACTAATTTACAACAAGCTCAGAGCAATACATTTTGTTAAAATACTTCCCAAAACCGATCAAATTTGGAAATCTTATAGGTCTGCCCTTTCAAATTAATTAACACTCCCAACTTTTTAATTAAAACATAACATTAAAACCTGACAAGCAAATAAAATTAACTTTTTCCTCTCTCTACATATATAGAGGAACTAAATCACAAATTAGCACGTGATGTTGGCAAAGAATGTAGTATCCGGCAGGAAAAGAAAAAGGTGTTTCCTAGTACTTTCGAACTTTATTCAGTTTTTTATCAAGGATAACTACTGAATAAAGTTCAAAGTACCCAGAATCAACTTTTACTATATATATATATATATATATATATATATATATATATATATATATGGAGATTAGTTGGCGCACAGGCAAAATATTAGGTAAGAGGGAGAAGACTTCCATTAGGAGACATTCTATAAATTATTAAACGGACATTTCTATTGTTAATATTAAAGTATTATCCCTTATTAGCAACCAACAATGCCTTAGAACTCTAAAAACTTTATATATCTAACGCTACAAACTTACACTCAATGAAGACTTAAGTGTAATATCGTTATTAATTAACTAAATTTTAACTACTGTTAGGTTAGTTGTTTTTTTTCTTCTCTCTTAAGTATCACTGTAACCTAGAAATATTAGCCCCTTATTAAATCCAACTTTCACTCTTACAGTTTTCTCTTACAGTTTTTAATTAATTAATTTAAAATTTGTTTTGACAAAAATTAAATTTATTGATATTATAGTTATTTATCTTAACCACTTTTCGTATGTTTTAAAGGAAATTTAACTATTGCTAAGTCATATTTTAAAATTTTTAACCTATAATAACTATACATTTTATTGCTATTTTATAATTGTCACCCTTTAAAGCCATTGACTGTCAAATTTTTCATGTTTTCTTCATGTATTAATTTTAGTGACCTTGTATTTTAGCTTGAAGATGAAAACTTGTAGTTTACGAAACGTTGTGAAAACTGAAACATATTGCATCGGTTTCTGGTGTCTCTAGGATTTATCCTCAATATCAAATGCATGCTCCTTACGGCCAAGCTCCGTACGAATATATATATATATATATATATATATATATATATATATATATATATATATATATATATGTGCAACAAGGCCCGCAAGAAAAAAATAAAGAGTCCAAGTACTTTCGAATGTGGGTGGAATCTTAGTTTTATTTTGCTTGGGGTGGTTGTTGCATTTATTGCTTACGTGATATTTTGTGAGTTTCACATAAATAGATATATTGTATGGCGTAGCCATCCAATCGCTAGATAAGAAAAAACAATTCATCAACCTCAGTAATATCTCGTTAATTCCTAATATTTCCTTAATTCCTAAACCTGAGTATAAACTACCACTATACTATCCATATGAATCGAAATCGAGATGCGTATAGATATTATATTGTGACTTGAACACAAAAGAATGGTAGAAGTGAAAGGCAACTTCCTTCATAAGTCGCTGCTGAAGCAATCAATAGCAGATGACGCACCCAAACTACTCTTATGACACCCCGTCTTCAAACCAAGCCAAAGAAGTGAGAGAAGACCGATATTTTTATCCGCCGGGAAGATAAGTCTTCAATATATTTAATCGTTAACGAACAAGATTATTTATTAAAATGAACGCAATACTACACGACACAAGCACGTTCTGTATCATAACTCTTAATCCTACGACGGACTTAAAAAAAACAAATTTAATAAGCTCTTATAAAAATGCAGTTAATCGAAGGAGACTACAAACCAAGATACACTTACGGAAATGTTAAGACCCACAAACCTTGCACAAACCTTGCTACCCGATATGACTCACCATCAGCCAGACACCTACGGATATATATATATATATATATATATATATATATATATATATATATATATATATATATATATATAATATATATATATATATATATATATATTTTAAAGGCCCAAAGATATGAAAACTGGTAATACAACTCGGAAAGACGCTAAGGAAAATATTATTAAGTGTATCATTAAGCTTAAGAAGGAAAATGGGAGATATAGTAACATAAAAATAGGGGCAGACTATTTTAACCTTTATAAGAAAATTAATATAGGAGTTGAATTCGATCCTGTGTCATTAAGCGCTTAATGATGCAGGTTCGAATCCAACTCCTTTATTCATTTTCTTATAATTGTTAAAATAGTTTGCCCCTATTTTTTTGTTACTCTATCTCCCATTTTCTTTCTTAAGCTCTAATGGTACACTTAATAATAATTTCCTTAGTGTCTCTCCGGGTTGGGTTACCAGTTTTCATTTCTTTAGCCCTTTAAAATATATCTATTAAATATCACGTGTCATATGATTTTCAATTATTCTATATGTATATATATATATATATATATATATATATATATATATATTATATTTAAAGTGAGATTAAACAAATATTTGGACACATTTAAATAAGTATTTAATATAAATCTCAGCCTTTAAAAATTAATAGTAATATACAACTAATGTATTTGAATGAGTTAGCAAAAGAAAATGAAACATTGTGAACTAAAGAGTATGGAATATTTTATTGGTGAATGAAAGTATTTTCATATTAATTTCTTTAGAAATGTTTTGTTCAAGAATGTTTAATAAGATATAAAAAGATCCAAAAGTTCCCTCAAATAGTTGATTTATGTATGGTTATTTGCCTAAACTCATTTACCATCAGACTGGCATCTAGCTCCATTGTGTCATCATGGTTTACATTAAAAATTTGTTATCTGATTAAAAAATAAAGTCAATTGAGCAATGCAGATAATTTAAAAGATATATAACTAATTCTTCCATCCAGGCATCTTCCTCTTAGCCCTGGAGAATAATTGCTAATTAATGGAAGAACTATTGAACCACTGCAATACTTCATCGTAGTACAGCGTCGATTAAAAACATCGCAATTAGTTGGTGGGCTGTTGCTGTGATCGGTATCAAAGAACCGTATGATAATTAAATGATAACTACAAGATGAACTGCGTACAGCTGAGACATCCGTTACAAAAAGTACAATTAGGTATAAGATGAAAGGAGAAGTTCACATAGCTAGATCTCCAGAGGTCAGTTTTGTAAAGGAGGATCTCTTGTTAACACAATGGAAATTTGCTTAAGAACACATAGAGAAGCAATGTGATTTGGTCTGATAAGATAAAAAATTTAGCAGGAAAGCAGATTACCATATTTGGCACTCTTATGGAACTGCCTATTATCGAAGAACACGATTCACATCAACAAGCATGGAGGATGGAGGATTATGAAGTGAGGCTGTTTATCTCTTAATGTGAGTGGTGATCTTTATATACTCTGCGCAACAATAATAGGATACTTTGATGCTCCAGCAAGACAATCATCAGTAGTAAGCAACATGAAAATATTCATAAAGAAGGCTTTTGATTTTCTACCGTAGAAGAGTCGATCCTTTGACTTCAATCCGTTAGAAAATGTATGGCAAGAATTGAGGAAACAAGTTTCAAATTAGAAACTTGCAAACATCCTTAAATTAAAAGCTATAGGTATTGAGTATTAGTCGGATATTCCAACACAGTGATGCTAGAAAATACTCGAGTCTTATAAGAAACACCTCACAGCAGGTATAGTAAATAATGTTGGTAGAACAAAATATTTGGCCCCTTTCTAAATTCTCAAATAATTATATATATATATATATATATATATATATATATATATATATATATATATATATAAATATATATATATATATATATATATATATATATATATATATATATATATATATATTATATATATATAATTATATATATATATATATATATATATATGTATATATATATATATATATATATATATATATATATATATATATATATATATATATATATATATATATATATATATATATATATATATATATACATTGTTGAAGACTTTTGTATATTTAGCCCTAATTAATTATCTTTGGTAACTTTCTATTCTTATTATTCTCTTTTCTCCATCTTGTAGATGAAAAAATATTTTTACTAAGTTCATCTCTCCTTTTTCAAGCTACTCTGTTTTGTGAAGACCAAACTTTAATTACTAAGCTGTCTATCTTGCGCCATCATCTTCATTGTAGAATATGCTGTAGATTTTGGTTGGAAGTTGGCAATTCCCACCAAGGATGAGGGTTTCTTTTTCTCTGGTGAAGAGCGTATGTTGATAGAAATTGATGAATGATTTAGTTGGTTCTGGCAATGTTATTCTTACATTGTTCAGTTTATTAAGCTTTTTGTTCATAATCCTTCTTTCAGATATTTCTGTTTGTAAATCAATGTTGTAGAGGGTATCTATGAAAGAATCTTGCGTTTCTTTTAGAAATTCCAACTCTCAACTTGTGGCTGCTTTTCTTCAACACAACGTTCCAACTCAACAAAAGTTAAATCAGAAACCCTCTTCCATTCCTTGTTGAAGCTACAAGAACAATCCATCATTGTACTTAATTATGCCCCAACCTAAAAGAAGAACTACGCAAGGAACTCACCAAACAAAGGTGTTTCATTGGCAGCAAACTCATAACCCCAGACATACGATCGGCCATAAAATCTCTAAAAACCAACAAAGATATATTCATGAGAAAAGCTGACAAATATAACATGCAGGTCATTTTAACGAATAAGAATGCACCACTAAATTAAATAACATCTTAAGCGACATTACTAAATTTAAGCGAATAAAAATATATCCAATTAAAGCCTTAAAAAGAAAATTAATCGAAAAATAAGTAAAGATAATGCACAAATTCGGGGGCGATTATACACCAAAGGTATCTGTATGGAAATGTTAAGATACATAAACAAAACAACTCATTGAGGCCCATTATTTCTCAAGTCACAACAACAACGTATCTTATAGCTAAATACTAAATGAAGTCGTATCACCGTACATTCCCTCAAATTGCAGCAGAGAGTCTAGAAACTAGTTAATTGAAATACTTTACTCCACTAGAGTGACAGGACTAATAGCATCACTTGATGTGGAAAGACTTTTTACGACATCCTTATACAGAATGTATATCAGCATCCTACGATACATCCTCCAAATTTTGACCTAAATATCTTCAAAAAAACATGCTGAACTCATATCCATCAGAATCCCCGTTCAGGACAGCAGCTATGCGAGCACCCTTCAGTCTGAACTTCGCCAATTTCTACCTCGATCAACTTGAAAAGGGTGTATTAGACAGCATCGAAAATAAGCCACACAGACACTGCAGATACGTTGACGATATCTACATTACCGTGTAAAACCAAAAACAACTAAGAAACATAGAACAACAATTCGAAGAGAAATTCGTCTTGAAATTTACTTACGAATTAAGCACGCACAATAAACTCTAAATTTTTGATGTCGAAGTAAAAAATTTTAATGGAAAATATATCAAAAAAGTGTAAAGAGAAGGTCAAGACATGGGAAGATGCCTTAACGCAGAATGTGAGTGTCCCAAAAGATATGAAAAGAGTGTAAACAGCTCATACATTTGTAGAGCATACCAAGACTGTTCCACTTGGGAACTATTCCACCAAGAGATGTCATACGTTAAATAATCCCTCATAAACAACTGTTTTCCAAACAGAATGATAGAACATCAACTTTCAACATTTTTACAAAAGCAAATCCCCGTCACAGATCAAACTAACAACAACCAAGAAGTAAATAATAACATCAAGCTCTTTTATAGGAACCAAATGTTTACGGCTTACAAAGGAGATGAAATAGCTATCAAAGAAATCGTTAATCGTAGCACCAAAGTCAAAAGTTCAAGGAAAAAAATTCAACTAATCATAGATTACCAAACAACAAACTTCAATAATATCCTTTTGAAAAATAACATTTGGCAAGACTATCGGAACTCAAGTAAACCAACAAAGTCTACGAGTTCCATGTCCAAATGATAACTGAAAGCTTTATGATAACTCCTAGTATGTTGAAATGGCAACCACCACACTCTTGTGGCGTTTAACAATGTATATCAAAACGGACCGCCTAAAAATTATATGGACAGCATTCACAAGGCCAGCATTACAAAAAATATATTGATTGAGAACACTAAGATAAAAAGAAAAGAGTGAAATCCATCCAGACTAAGCATCTGAGAAGCCATCATACTAATTAAAGAAAAGCCAGCACTCAACACTCAAGCCAGAAGTTAGAATCTAACATTTAAACTTTTCTAAAAAATTTCCCCTTCCTGAGTGGCACGTTCCCTTTGACCTCACGTTCAAGCTTGTAATAATACATACACCTTTGAAACTCTCCGCAGACAATTTATTTGCAATGATCATAATCGACCATCTCTCAAACTTCGCAAATTCAGAATCATTTGAAAATGAGCTAAGCCGCCTTTTGCAGATAAACGACTGTAAATAGAAGTGTGGCTCCCTGAAAATCCTCTATCATGGGAACTATCAAATCTATAATTCATTGAGTATAAAAAAGTACAAGAAAATGACCACGAAGAATCAGAAGGAAAAAAAGAACCAAAAATAAAGAATCGAAATCCAAGTGGGTAGAAAAAAGGAAACAGACAGAACAAAGAGGGAACAAGTCAGAATCAAGAAAGCCAAGAAAGTGAACTATCGACTACCCAATACGAGGGAGAGAGAAATTAGTATTAAGGGGTGCCTGTCACCCTGAAAACAAAAGTTTTTAACAAAGGCTATCTATTTGACGAAGTAGATGTAAATATCAAAGTCTTCAGTTCGCCATTAAACAGGCCACCGTAGGTAGATCCGTGGAAAATGATCCAAAAAATACAAGCATGGAAATTAAAATGGACATTTGAAGAACCCTACTACCCAAAGGAATTGAAATATCTGCTATTGGAGGCTGCGGTGTACATCCCAGCGTCCTGCTTCCACACGGTGAATATGCAAACCATCAATCAAATCAACAACGGAATAAGTACTTTGGAAATCTGCTAAAATACAAACAAAAAGAAAGCAAATGCGAAAACTGAGTCTGAGAGACATGAAAATTCTTTAAATAGTGATGAAGTTGAATAAAAGTTGTTAAAAAAGTCAATTAATTGAAATAAAAAATGTTTAAATATTGTCAGCTCTACATATGAGTGAATTTGCATGTGATAAATACCTCAAAAGTAGTAATAGAAAGTGAAATAACATTAAATATAACGTGTCCAAAATATAAATCTAAAGTGGCAAATATAATATCAGTATAGTAATTAAATAATTAAAAAAGAAAATTAATAGTGAATAAACATTAAAAATATTTTAAATAGTAAAGAAATTGCAGAATTGAATTTTTAAAAGATTGTAATAAAAGAATAAATCAAAGTAACATAATATTTAATCAAAGTGATATAAGTTATGGAATTAAATATAACATATCATAAGTGATTAAAATAACAAGAATAAGTAATTAAAAAAAGAGTTCGAAATTAAATGAATAAATTTACTTTGGTAAAACAGCTATAAGAAGGATTAGTTAACGCTAAAGTTAACAATCTTGAAAAATATATGAATAATGTTAAATTATAAAAAAGTCTGTTCACCAAAGAGTCACGTGCCCTCACTTATTTTGATTTATGATATCACGACCTGCAAAACTTTCAATAATCCAAAGACTAACCTTAGGAGGACGCTGAGAGTTATATCATTTGAAAGAGAATGTTACACAACATAAGGGTTTCGAATTTCGTTAGAATGGGCTGAGTAGTTACAATGTTATTACAAAAGGAATAAAAAGCAAAACGGATACAACATAGTCGCACGCGATTAAAAATTAAGAATTCTAACTAAAAAATAAGCATATATTTTATGAAGCTTGAAAAGAATATCAATTAGTTTATAACTTTAAAATTTATATAAATTAAAAATAATTTTATATATTATTGAGAATCGGATTTTATCCTTGTAACTGTAGTTTCTCTCTCCGGTTAATTTCCTTTATTCCCCAATGTTAGCTATTTATTTTTGCATGATTTTAAAATCTTCTTGGTAAAAACAAACTATTTTGGGGCAATAATATAAAACCCTATGTATTTTTTTTCTTAACAAAGCGTTAATCATTCTATTCTCACTTTACTCTCATCTGTAAATGAGCAAAAGGACAGCAAAATCTAATTTGAAAATAATCACGCAAGATTGAAAGCTTTAAAAATAAAGTTTGGCTTTTACCAAACAGCGTAACTTGAATAAAAGAGATGAAATTAGAAGAAATAAACTATCATCTACAAGATGCAGAAAAGAGAATAATAAGGAAAATAGAACGTTGCCAAAGAAAATTAATTAATTCTAAATATACAATGGTCTTCAAAATATACATACCAAAAAAATGCTGCCTATTTATAATAATATATATATATATATATATATATATATATATATATATATATATATATATATATATATATATATATATATATAGAATGAGTGATAGTGATAGTCTAAGGCGTTACTTTAACTACTGAGATGATAGCGGTGATCGCTGCTTGATTGTGCTTGGTTTGCTTTTACTACCAGCACATATATCTACAATTAGGGAAAAAAAAATTCCCTGAGGAAGAAATATTGCGTTTATGCTCTGTTTCTTCGCTGTATGACTAATACTATTTCAAAATTTCTCGCGTTTACCATGATATATATATATATATATATATATATATATATATATATATATATATATATATATATATATAGAGAGAGAGAGAGAGAGAGAGAGAGAGAGAGAGAGAAAGAAAGAGAAAGAAAGATAGAGAGAGACTGATTCGCAAAAATCAATTATTTATTTTGAATGTTCGAAGATGAATTGAAAATATTTAATTGATAGCTCAAATATGAAATTTACAGATCTCTTGGGAAAATATTGAATCAAGTGTATTAAATTGTGATTCTTGAAATAAATCTGACAAATTTCCTTATGAGTTTGTAGAATGTATTTTACCAAATCTCGATTTCCTTTTATCATGGGTCACAAAGATAAGTATCCACAAAACACAGGAGCACCACCTAGGTGCGAGGTTTCCCTGTACTTAATATTCACATTTACTTCCTATCTTCTTCTTAATACATAGTCTTCTTTTTTGTATTTCAAAACTATCTTTTATCCACGAATATTCCATTCGTCTATATAAAAATATGTGTTATTTGACGTGCCCATAGAATATCTCCTAGAAATCTTGCAAAACTATATATAAAACATAAGCTCCAATAAGGTGAACAATAATTTGTTACCACAAAATTCGTATTACGGAACAATTTTTTTGTAAAAAAATTACTTTGAAGAATAATATAACCTAGCAAGAAATTTATTTGACTGATAACTGGTGTTCCTCTAAATGACATTTTATGTAATAAATCTTTTTATCATGGAAATCAGGTAGTTGATGTAAATTATTCTATATATATATATATATATATATATATATATATATATATATATATATATATATATATATATATATATATATATATATATATATATATATATATATATATATATATATATATATATATATATATAATATATATATGTAATGTGTTATTGTATTTTTCAAATTGTGTAAATAAACAAAATTAGTTTTTTGTAAAGAAATAAAGTAATGGCTTGAGTTTAATTATTTATTTCCTTAACTGATTTTCCTTGCTTTACATGAACTACGAGTATATTTCCTACGCAATCTCAATTTTACGCCAATTTTCAACATGTTTGAAATTATCAATCACGATGGTATAATAAAAATTAGTCTTGATTATTATACTAACTATCAATGTTTGAATAAAGAATGCTAGTGATTTCACATATTGATAAGATTTCTTATTGTTTTTTTATGAGAAACTAACTATATAGGCGAGACGGTGAGTGAAAAATTAGCAGGGTCGCTTATATGCGAATGACGCACAAATTGACAGGATCAGTTTTTTTATTATCTATGAATGCCAAATGAACTAATTCTTTTGTTCGTATTTCAATTATTCAGACGAATGGGATGATATCCAAACTTCTAGCAACTATGTACATAGTTATGCTCGAAATGGATTCGAAGATCATTGATACTTTTTCTTAGGAGTAGGACGGGGGATAATTCTGGCCTCAAGAATCTGCGTTTCCCTGAACTCGAGTCAAGGCTTAGAGAAAGCAGTGAAATATTGCATTCCAAATTCGTTCCTATTTCTACATTACTTTTAGCATGAAAATGAAATCCAGTATTCAGTTTTTTGCCAGTAAACTTTTTGTTTTACTACATTGCTGCATTACAATTTGAACAGATTTTGCGAACATTTATGTTAATCCGAATCCGTTTTGAACCTTAGTTTCATTTGATTTATTAATTTATCACTATGGGAAGACTTCTATGTATACGCATATTTTAATTTCATAGAGTTATATATAATATAATCCTTTAATGATTGCCAAAGCATTACCACCAACCAACTCTCTATTAATACTTTCATTTCCTTATTACAAGAGGATGTTTATATAGCTTATAATTAAGAATTTTACGCACAATGTAGGGGGGATTCTTGGACAGAGAAAGGAAGAATATCTTTAATTACCGATGCATTTATTCCCAAACGAAAACACCATAAATTAGACAGAATTAGAAGCTCATTGTGTCCTTCTGTTCCAGTAATCAACAGTCTGTCCCCAATGGCTAATTTATTATTCCTAGTTCTCTGCATAATTTTACTCTTGCGTTCTCGGAAGAAATGGTCTTAATTTGCAATCAATTTTAGCGAGAACTAAGAGAGAGAGACGAAATGTAATATCTTCGGGAAATTTACTTTGGTATTAGTCAATTGGTTGCAGCATAAAAAACCAAACACTTAAGGGACTTCAGGAATTTCGAAAAAACGCTAAACCATTTGGACTCATAAATATAAGGCCTCTTTTTGATTAGAAGGTTAGATTTATTTTCAGCCAAGGTTATCATAAAATAATTTTATCAATGTATTTTTTTTAGATTAAGCCTCACATATCCACATTGACATAACAAATCATGCCTTAATTTTGGTTCCATCGATTTCCTTCGCTTCTATAGATTTACATCTTCTCAGTTAACGATTTTTCAAAGAATTTGAAGAGAAATACCGAGAAAGTTGCTGTAGAAAGTTTGTAAATTGTGATGTGTTAAGAATGTGTAAAACTAGAGGAAGCATGAATTCCTCAATGACTTGCAGCACCTGAACCATCTAGATTTATTAGGGCCGGTAACCTGCAGGGGTTGGGGTGGGAATGTACACATTTTTCCATATGAAAGCCGCTCACGACGACCCATGCTGCATTTAACTGGGAGTTACGGGTGAAGATACACTTTATTCAATTATTATGCGATAAAGGAGGAAGAACAATGGTAGAAATTCGTTAAGAAAATCTATTTATCATTTTGAGAGAAATTCATATTTATTTTCCATTATCCAACTATTGTAACATAGGTGTTCAAATAAGTGCATCTAAGAAAAGTATTATAATTTTAGTGTTCAGTATTTTGAATCGTATTCTAATATGAAAACCATCAAGAACAAAAGGATTATGGAAAAGAGATTTGTAATCGAAAGCCAAAATGTGTAGGCGATATATAGCCGACTAGTGAGAAAAAAATGATTACTAACTAGTGTAGTAAATGGACACACGAACGACGTAAGACGCTTTTTAATAACTTTTGATATTGACGGTCACTAGATGGAGAGAGATAGAGAGAGAAAGCAAAAGGAATAAAGCACCACCAGTAGGATTTAGAGGGGAATAAAACGGATTAATGTTGTAAAATGTCATGAGTTTAAAACCAACTTCAAAGAATGTTACTCTCGCAAGATGGGTCAATGTTTTCTTTTAGGGGGCACCGTCGATTTTAGCTTTGGACGAATAACTGTACCAAGGACCCAAGGACTATTTTTCCTCGAATCAATAAAACTGCGGTTGCTATTGTTCAAATGGGACCATTTAAAGAAAAAATATATAACTAACATCTTAAAACTTTATAATTTTTTTTTAGAAATAAAGGATTTTACTTTTACACCTTATCTTTCACACTTTTTGTTTGTCAGCTTTATTCTTTGAATGAACTAAGGTGGTGAAACCGGTTTTTTATATTGGCTCAATTTGGACTACAAATTTTCAAATGCTTCTCGATTTTCTATCCAAATGTCTTCCTGTAAAGAAAATATTGACTTATTCCGACTACATATATTAAGAACTGTAAACCCCAAACTTCATAAGAGTTTTCACCTTCTTGATCATTTTCATTTCTACTGTTATTGAACCTTGCAATTACTCTTTCTTTCTTTGCTTACTCTTCCCCGTTCGGTCTGCACTTCTGGCATCCCCGACTCTGGCTAAAGGAAGGAGTTCAGCAACTTGAAATAAAATAGGCTAAAAGTGATTTCAGGCCGAAAACTCAGGTACTCCGGTAAAAAAGGTGAAAGTAAAGGACGCAAAGACTAACAAGGGCAGCTGCGAAATTATTTTTGCTCTTCAAAGGTTCGTCAAGAAAACTGTAAAACTAAACCTGAATTGTATAGCCAGAGTATTGTAAAAGGGAGACCAATATAAGCGCTGGGTTCCCAAAACTTTCATCAAAGTAGGACAATCTCACAGGATTCTATAGATGGATGTTAACTGAATTGATGGAAGAAGAACAGAAAAGAGCAGTACCTATAATAGTCTCTCATTCCCGCCGACTCATCTCTTCATTGAGGTAATAAATATGATGAAAATATGTTTACTTATTTTAGCTTATTAATCTCAAGGAATTTATCTTTTAAATCATTTTCATTTCCGTTAAATATTTTGCTCATCTATATTCACTCTAGTTCATAATTGGCTCATCTGGTGATCGTTCTTGGATATTGGATATGTGCCACGAGACATCGAGATCTTCAACCCACGAGTGAAACCCCAAAGGCTAGAATTAGGTAAATTACTTCACACGGTGGGAATCAGTAATATAAATCTCTCTCTATCTCACACACACACTCTCCAATTGATACGGCGTTGTTTTTTTTTGTGGGGGGGGGGTAAAGAGCTCATCTGGCGACTGTCTACTTGGGCATTAGTCGCCCCCTTCAAAAACTGGCCTAGTACTAGGCTACTTTAAAATAAAATTTAAAAAGATAAAAAACAACTCCCCCCAAAAAAAGGAATCGAGCAGGAAGCAAGCTCCTGCGTCGTGGGGAGGTCTCCCGGCGCAGGAGTGTGCGACCTATAAGGGAAAAAACAAAAGCCAAAAAAAACAAAAACAAAGGAAAATAAATAACATGCTTAAATAATAGGGAGAAGGCCGGCCTCTCCCCAAAAGTCCATCAGTCAATGTGCACGCACTCGTCCCAAGGGCAAGGGACAGGCGGTAGCGACCCCGCCCATCCCGGTACCAGGAAAGGTAACGTGCGCGAAGATCACTCAGACTGGGACATTCGAAAAGAATGTGCCAAACAGTCTGGGGGACGACGTAGTCATCAAAATGGGGCACGGGCGAGCCCTCCATCAGATAGCGATGCGTTACACGAGTGTGTCCGATTCGGAGACGACAGAAAGCGACCTGAAGCCGTCGCGGCATTGAGGGATAGGTCAATGGGATAAGTCGCGGCGCAATGGCATGCAACTCTAAATTCCCTTGGACCGTCTCTCATCTTCTTTGCTAAGCAGTAAGAAGAGCTGCCCGTATTCCTGCCATGTAGTCGGTGTGAGAAAGAGCAAAACGCTGGGGCAGTCACAGAGTCCTCGCGGACTCTTTGGCGCCCTTATCGGCGCGCTCATTCCCCGCAATTCCTACATGTCCAGGAACCCAGCAGAAGATAATCTCGACATCTGCCCGGCTTGCCAAAACCGTGGCGTCACGGATTTCGCGAACCAGGGGATGCGGAGATTCCAATGCCCCGAGAGCACTCAGGGCGCTTTGTGAGTTTCTATATATCACAATCCAGTCTCCGAACAGGGCACGTCGCGTAATCTCCCGTCCCGAGTGATGTATTGCCACCAGCTTGGCCGTGAAGACAGACGCAGCGCCTGGTAGAGCCCCGCTGCCTTCAAACAGAGGGGATACGGCGTAGAAGCTGACCCCATCTTCGGCATTGGAGCCATCAGTATACACTAGCACGGTTCCAGCATGACACGAGGTGTGCTCCAAAAAGGTCGAACGCAGTACTCTTGCGCTGTACAAGCTTTGGGAGCAGAGGCGTGGCGACAAATAGCCAAATGTAGTACCATTCAGGGTGACGTGCTGGGCAGAACCAGGGCCACCACCTGCCCGAGAGCTATACCTAGGAGTTTCCTGGCCCTAAACCCAAAGGGCTTAGGGCTCGAATGGCATCTCTCAGCGGCATAGGCGGATGCAGGGAGAGCTTTGGCGACTGAGGGAGGCACTGGGCTCGCGCGTAGATGCGAGTGGTGCACTGCATGCAGCGTAGAGTGAGTGGCATCTGCGCAGAATCGATGCACAGGCTCTTAATGGGGGAATTGTGAAAGGGACCGGTCTCAAGCCGAAGGCCGCTGTGGTGGATCGAGTCCACCTTCCACAATTAACGCTCGGCTGCGGATGCATAAAACTCGTAGTCGAGCTTCAAACGAACACAAGATCGATAAATATGTAGGGCAGTAGCCCTATCAGCGCCTCAAGCCCTAAACCTTAAGAAATGGATAATATCCATGGCGCGGGTACAAGAGACCCTAGGGCTGCGAATATGAGCCTCCCAGGTGAGACCTTGGTCAAATACAGACAAATGAAACGCTGTGATTGAACCACTTCCAGGCGCACCCCATTAAGAAACAAATCTGGTTCGGGGTGGAGCCGTGGATGATGGCAGAAGTGTACCACCTTAGTCTTCGCCAAAGAAAACCGGAACCTGTGCGCTTCGCCATAGCGTAGACGCGGTTCATTGCCTGTTGTAGTCGACGCTCCAGAATTGGCATCTGGGCCGCACCAAAAGAGATCGAAAGGTCGTCCACGTAAAGCGTAGCAAAAACTTCTTCTGGCAGCGCCGAGGTGATGCCGTTGATGCTCATGGCAAAGAGTGTGACACTGAGGACATTTCCCTGCGGGACACCCTCTTCCTGCTCATTTGGGCCGTAGAGGGCTCCCCCCACCCGAACGCGGAATCGAAGATCTCGAAAAAGTTTAGATATGAATATGGGGAGGCGTACCCTCGCCCCTATTATGTGGAGAGTCTCCATGATACCGTATCGCCATGCGGTATCATAGGCCTTGTCCAGATCGAATAACACTGTGGCGTATTGATGTCTACGAAAGAAAGCCTCGCAGACAGAATTTTCCATTCGGAGCAGAGCATCCGACGTGGAGTGGAACTTGCGGAAACCGCACTGTGTAGAAGACAGATGGCCTTCGCTATCCAGGAAAAAGGCTAATCTAACATTTACCAATTTCTCCATCAACTTGCATACGCAAGAGAATAGAGAAATTGGGCGAAAACCGACCGGAGTAGAGTGAGCTCTTCCCGGTTTGCGAAAGGCGAGCACAGTAGCGAATCGCCAGGAATTTGGGCAGGAGACCCTTTACCCATATTCTGTTAAACAAATCTAACAGAAAGGCCACGTTCACTCACCTAGGAGTCGAAGCATGGTGTACGGGACATCGTCCGGACCATGGGCGGTGTCCACGTACGATGCAAGAGTGAAGTGCAACTCACTCACAGTAAACGTGTCGTTGAAGAATTCTCCGCCTCTGGAGATAAAGTCCAGCTGGCGGCTTTCCACGACATGACGACGTGCATTGAATGCTGTCTAAGCAGCATCCAGGCTAGAGAATGAGGAGAAAGCGGTCGCGAAGGATTCCACCACAGACGCGAGGTCCAAGATTGCGGTCCCATTCTCCTGGAAAACGGGAGGGCGGTCCTGCAAGAACTTGCAAACCACACCTCTGCTAGAGGTGTCTTCCCATTAAGTGAAGACACGTATGCCCGCCAAAAAAAGCAGTGGGCGTCCTTCGAAATATACTGGAACCTAACCCGACTAAATTCACCGAGAATGGAATCGTTCGGGTGGCGCATATAGCGCATGTAGGGATAACGCTTCTGTTAGAGGGCCAACTCACACTCAGCCGACCATCATGGGAGTGGTCGGCGTGCAAAACGGCCAGACGTTCTGGGAATAGTAGTCAGGCCCGCGGCAAAGAGGTTACTGGAGAAGAACTCAACGGAAACACCTACCGACCTAAACTCCTCGACTGAGATAGAGAATTCAGTCATTTCCTGAAATGCAAGCCACCGCGCCCACGCCAAGCACCACGGATGTGGGCTCTCAGGCGGCCGTTTCTCTGAAAATGATATTTGAATGGGAAATTGATCACTACCATGGAGGTCATCGACCACCCCCCAATCAAAATCCGGCTGTGCATCCGAAGAGCACAAAGGATAGATCAAGGCAAAAAAATGAAGCGGTTTTCGACAGTGATGCGTAAACTCATCCACGTTTAGGAAACCTATCTCCAGCTCTTTGATCAGATCGGCAAGGACTTGTCTTCTGGGATTTATTGGGTAATCCCCCCAGAGAGGGTGCCTGCGTTCAGATCTCCAAGTAATAGGATGGGCCTTTGCAACCGTTCCACGACGCGGCGGAAGCCCCCTGCTTCGAAGTCAGATGACGGGGGAATGTACGCAGAAATGATAGTATACCTCCTATCCAGGTGCAACTGCACAGCCACTGTCTGAAAGAAGGTATTTAAAGTGAAAGGAAGAACGGAGACATCATGCCGGGTGTAAACCGCGCATCCACCAGCCTGGCCATCTGGCGGTGGTGGGGTCGCAAGACCCTTATATCCAGGGAGGGTGTGCAGGGGGCACGCACCTAGAATGGTCTCCAGCAGGAAAATGGCTAACGGGGAACGGGACGAGATGACCCTCTGCAGCTCCTCCCAGTTGGCCCAGAGTCCACGGCAATCCCTTTGAAGGAATATGCCCTCGAAGCCATCTTCGGACTAAAGACATTCACGGGACTGGCCGTACGCTTCCAGTAGGCAGTATGCTGGGTGGTGTTGGCCAGACAAAGCGCTGAAGGTGCTGTCACCTTCGAGGACTTATTGAGGGAGGTTCGGCTCGCCATGCGAGCTTTTTCCTCTCTCCGGCTCGAAACCTTAGGCGGGCGTTTCGGTTTCGGAGAGGGAGGGGCCTCTTTTCGAGGAACCAATGTCTCCGAATTACTCAGCCCACCACTAGGCGTGGGCGAAGGAGTCGTAGCTCCTTTGTTGCTGTCCTCATTTCGGGAGGCCACACATGATTTAGACTCATCGTGTGCGGCCTTGGAGCATTTTACACAAACTTCCTGTAACCGGTACTTTGCACGTCTACAAGAACAATTCGTATGGCCGAACCGGTGACAGTAATAACAACGCCGCGGCAGTGGCACGTATGCCTTTACGCGATAGCGGTACAAACCGCCACGAAGCGACTCATGGAGCTTGTCACAGTCGAACGTGACGAAGAGTTTAGGGGGGAATCTCGAGGCACCTTCCTGTTTTCTCATCAAACGTTCGACCTTGACTGCCCCATGGTCGGCCAACTCTAACGAGTTCCCTCGCATAAACTACTCCTTTCACAAAGTTCATGGTAGAGTGCGAGGTCACACTCGCCGGGGTGCCATCTACGGTCCGAAGAGCACTTATCTTTGCCGCCTCGGTGGGATTCGCTGCATTCGCCAAAAGGCTCCCGTTCAAGAAACTAGTCACCTTTGGCTCTCTACTAATTACACTAGCTAATCCTCTCCTCTTATGGATCATTTTGCCCTTTGCCAACATGCTGCCATCAGTGGAGCGAATAACTAGGAAGCGCATGAAGCCAGCAGGCTCGAAAACGCCAGGTAGCTTTTGAATGAGGGGCCCCGACGTTATCGAGGCTTCGCCCTGCGCTCTTTTCGTCTTAGTCATAGTCGAAGGCGCAGGACCCGGGGGGGGGGGGGTAGAGGGGCCAGATGTGCCGTTCTTGGCTTGGTCTCTTACCAAAGTGGCAGCAGACCCATCCGTCCCCGCAGCCCCTGCGGATTGAGAGGAGGCCCGAGTCTTTCGTCTTTTTCCTTTTCTTTTTTTTCTTAGGAGAGGAGGGCGAAGAATTAGGCCGCTTCTCCCCTCCGCCAGCAGGAACCCCCAAGCCAGATGGACCGGACTTAGCCAGGTCCTTCTCCGAAATGGAGAAGGTCCTGGTGGTCGCTGGGGCATCGGTTGAAGGAGATCCCTCCCCTCCTTGTAATGCCTTGGAAACCCCAGCCGTTTGAGGAGGACCTTGCATAGGGGCAGATTTGGGTTCGGTGCTTGGCGCCATGCCCAGATTTACCCCTATAGAAGGCCCTACCTCTTGAGGCTAGTTTACCTCAAGGACCATGTCTATCACAAGAGGGGCCTCCAGTTGGCCATCCCCTCCCAGGACATCACAGGTCCCGTTGGCAGCGTCACCAGTCATGTGTTGGCAGGCACAGGCCTTGACCCCGGCAAAGTTGAGTATTCTGGCCAGCAAGTCTTTTGAGGGAAGCGACCGAAGGGGCCTGGCTTCCCTCTCCCCCTGAGGGGGTTTGCCCTACCAAGCCGCTTAACTGGGGAGCAGTCGGCTATGAGCTGCCTGCTAGCTTTCTTGGCAGTCCCCTGGAAAGAAAAGAGGGGACTGCCGCTGGGAATAGGGAAGTGCCCGAAAGCACCTCCAGAGAAGGGGATGAGGGGGACTCTGCTACCCAGGTAAGCGAAGTCAAGGAGTCCATTTTTTCTTTGGATCTGCCCAAGGGCGGCTTCGTTGATGACAGAGGGGGAATTAAGGAAAGACGTTTAATTTTCTCATCATTGGGCATCATGACCCTATTCACTCCACGGGATGCAATAGCTCATAACCACTCGCAGTAGCCCGCCCTGCAAGGGGTGCTTATAGGCCTAGGAGAGCCAGATCCTGCCATTCAGGAGCACCCCTCCCGCCTGGTGGCTTGGCAGTCCATCGGCATGGCGGCTCTACCTTAGACTCAGCGTAAAAATATAGATTGTGAAGAGAAGAGGAAAAGGTATGTGAGGAAGGTATGGGTGGGGACAAAGAAGGTTGTTAAAAACCAATTACCCGAGACAGGAGCTCAGGGGTTAGGAAACATTGTCCCCTCCCCCCTCAGCCCCGATCCTTCAGGGGCTGAGAAAAAATTCAGCATCTACCCTGTGAAATTAGAGGCTGACCAGAGAAGTTTGTGGGAGAGGTTGCATGAAAAGCGACGAAGTAGGGAAGAAATACAGGCTATCTGAAGGAATAAAAGGAGGCTATGCTGGGGCCGGATGGATCGCTGGATCCCGTCACCACGGCGGCTAGGATGGCAAATCACCGTGGCCCTTACGGGGAATACGGCGTTGTTTTTCTTGGGTCGAGAAATGGATTCGATCACAGCAAACTCGGACACAAAACATTCAGCGGCGTAACTGGCTGATTACCCGTTGCCAGATACTCATATCCACTTGCATATGGGATTCCTCTCTTCAGATCACAATATGCCTACCCTATCCACTGGTCCGAAAATGTGTAAATTGAGTAGCAGCATTACTTGGCGTCACCATTATATCAATAGATAAAAAAATATTTGAAAAACAAAAAAGGCAATTGCAAATGATTATATAATGGACTGGGAATAAAATGGAAATTGAAAGGGTCAGAAGTAGAAGAAAGATTTACAATCCAAGGAGAATAATTTGGGAGATAGGACCATTTAGGGTTCACTGCTCTTTTAAATCTGGCTTCGCTTCGCGGAAAGCAAATCAAAGTCAACCACAGAGGTGTATTTAAATAGAAACTTAATCAAAATCAATATTTTTTTATATACATAAACATTAAATGTTTATTAGTATACACCTTTAATTAGAGAGCAAGGCTGTGTGGTAGTGATTGATATTCAGTTGTTACTTCCGTATCACACGAGAAAGATCAAAGCACCAAAGACAGAGATGTCGCATAGCACATCCACTGGCAACCGGTCTTTGGACAGTCACGCTTATAGAGCTGCCAAGATAAATAGGGATACAACCCCATCAGAAAGAAAAGAATCAATTATTACATATGTTATCTTAACTTAATTTTAGCATTAAATGAGAATATGTATCAATATTGGTTGAGTAGGTACATATTTTTCCGCATTTAAACTAGACAGCAGTGGAGATATATTGATCTTAAATGGTGTTTTATAGGCATCCGCCACCTGCCGATGATCGCAATAAGGAGCATTTATATTTCTCTCTCTGTATATATATATATATATATATATATATATATATATATATATATATATATATATATATATATACACTATATTTGTATAGTTATTAAGTTAAGAGTAAGAAGCAGCTAACAATAAAGACCTTTTAAACAAAATGTTTTTCGGTTTCGGAGGTCCCTACAGACAGATGTGTTAATAAGTTGAAATTATATAGACCGACGTGAATAGACAAAATACCTCTTAGGGTAGTCAGGAGCGGGAAGGAAATAAGCCTGTATCACCTACAAAAGCTGCTCAATTAGAAAAATCCAGCTTTGGGCGTTGGGCGTTGGAGGTAAGTACTGAACTCTGGAGACGTCAATCCTTCCAGTGCGGAAGTCTATCTTTGGTGCTTGTCAACTTAAAATGTTACGTTATTGGAACTTAAAGGAAAATCCAAAGATTTTAACTTAAATTTTCATCTTTTTGTTATTTATTTTGCCCGAATAGAAGGTTTAAGCTATATCTAACACATTTTCATGCAAAATTAATCATTTCATCGACCTCTACTCTATCCCCAAACGAATTTTATTTACCTATTCAACGGAACGAACAGTTCATAAATGAGGTGGAAATTTCCAAATTGCAAATATTCTCATTAATTAGGCAATTACAAATCTTGTTGCTTATAGAGAATCGAGAAAACGTGGGCAACGAGCAAAGGGATTTGACTACATATGCATATATTTACAATGGTCAAATACTCCCTTACTGATATTACCTAAGGATTAGACGATTCAGGTTATGTAATAAAATTTATAGGAATACTGAGATATTAGTATTAAAAGATCTAATTAATAATGTTGAAAAATAAATTAGTGCTTCTCATAATTATGAAGAGGAAATGTAATTTTATATTCTTATTTTGAGCAATCAGGGAATACAAAACAGGATGCAAGTGAATATGTAAGCAAAATTTACACTATAAATTATTTAATGAAAGACGCATTGGTAATTTAGTGGCAATAACTTTTGGGGGGCACTGTATGTAGATAATGACGATAAAAGCTTGAAATTGTCAGCCTTTACAACCAAACATCATTAACCCGCTTGTTTACTTGGCTCCATTAAATTTAAAGACATATTTGTTACCAAAATCTAGATAATTGAAAATAAAATAATTCCATTGGGTGTACTTCGGAAACCCTTATCCGAAAAGAAAATTATTAAAGAAACATATGTGTCGAGGAATAGCTCACCTCCCCAGACAATACGTCTATATATACATATATGCATATATTAGTTGGGAGGAAAACGATCAAATGTATATACACAGTACAAGTACAAGTTCTTCGATACGTACAAGTACGTTCACTTCGTAAAAGTAATCCGTTGATTATGAGGTATAAGAGTGCGGTTTTATACAGGGGGCGATAGCGTTTAATGAGTTTACAAAGTTGCAGTTCAAGGATGTATTTAAAGAGTAAAAACCAAAAGTATAATTTTAATATGTCACTAGTTAACATATATATACATACGGGAAATATAGCAAATGTAAATAAGGATAATAGTGACAGAATATACAAGATTGGCAATCGGGTAACGTTAATTACTTAATAATTAGTTTTTAAAGGGGATACTATAAATCAGTTAAACAGAAGAATATTTAAAAGAAGCAAAGCGGTTCGATTAACGGGAGATACAAGCAATGGTCGTTTACCCTAAGGGGGCCATGTCCAGGAAGAGGAATCCTTTAGCAAGTCGGTGCATGGGATGGAGACGGAAAATGGTGGTGATTCTCGGCTGAATATCCTGATGGTGACAAGGATGATGGAGGGGACCAGAAGACGAGTTCAAGATCCTCCTTGAAGACGGACGATGGCTCCTCTTCTCGAGAAAAGTGGAACCTCCAAAAATCGAGAATCTGACGCGGCTCGGCGCGAAATCTCACACGGGAAACTGCGAATCCTTAAGAGATGTTCCAGATGAGACGAGAGGAATCCCGGCCAGACCTTCGGGGATGAAACGAGTCTAGGCTTGCTCTGAACAGAGTAAGACTTTAGAATAGAGATAGATCTGCCTGGTGAGATCCAACCTCGATGGTATACGCGAATACCAGGGAATTGGGGAAACAGACACACGATCTGAACCGAAGGCGACGGGTTGTCCAACTCAATCTACCAATCTTCGAATAACCCAAGGTATTTATATGACCGTTATTTTTTTGGTGCTGAATCGCTGGATTGCACAGACATCTGTGAGAAGGCTTCCAGCGCTTAGAGGGATTAGCTTTTGTCGTCCGACACAGGTCTTATCGTCTCCAACGATGTGGTTGGGAAACTTTCGGCTAACATTTTCCCAACTACGGAGATTAGCGTTTCATTGGCAAGAGCAAAGCTTTTAGCGCCCAACTTAACTACACCTGTGAAGCGCTGATAGATATTCGAATTCTTTCTACTTTTATTTTTCTTTTTGGATACAGAGCTTAATCCACGTGAAATTATACTTAGGAGACGTAGGGAGGGAAGGAATTCTTAACGTCCTTTTCCCCTTACAATATAAAATGTCTAAAAAAATGATTTTTTCATCAACTTTAATAAAATTTGTTGAAATAAATACTGACTGGAGTAGCATTTGTATTTTAAATGTAAATATAAAGGCAAAAATTCACTTAAGGAGAAGAGCTTGGTCATTTTGAAATTTAATTGTTTTCAAAATAAGCAGGGGAATTATGTTGGCAATTTAATGCGCTCGCTGAAAGTATTTGCATACAATGGCAATGCTTCCCTGTGAGAAGTCCCAACATAAAAATACCTCGGTCGAGAAGAGTTCTTATTTAATTAACAGGACATTCCTAAGCTCTACTGGAAATAGTAATATGGCTCTTGATTTTTAAATATTTCGCCTCTCTATAAGATAACTCTCACTTTTCGGTTAATCCTTCTTGATATTCATAAAGGCTCAGGGTTGCTGGATACTAGAAAAGTATTGCGAAGAGAATGGAATAATTTCAGGATACGTTGAAGAAGGTATGGTCTATATTGCGATTTGTAAGAAAGAATCAAGCTTGGTAACACTCCAGGATGAGACCTGCTCGCGATGACTATGCTGCAAATATCGCCGGTTCTTTGATAAACAAGGATCTCTGATAATAGCCATCAGGGCAAGTAACTTGGAGTAAGGTCTGTGTTTTTCTCAGGTTTTACTGAAAGTAAATATGGACCTCTGAAGATTGACAGGTTATGAATTCCTGGCCGTTTGGCATTAACAATGTGTTTCAATGAATTTAGTGCCTCTTTGTGGTCACAAGGATAAGATTATCCTTGGTAAATAAGGGTTCATGTATCTTTGTGATAGAATGGTCTAAGGCCGCTTAAATTCAGCCGCTATCACATGGTTAGAAACATTGCTACCCACGTGCATCTGCGAGAACAAGCAGAGTGCGTTATCGCCACCTGAGTTAATATTTAACCAAGGAGGTCATCCCCCCCCCCCGTTTCGCCTACATTCGTCGATCTAGCTAGATTGAGTAAAGCCCACGGGCAGATAAGGTATTCTCCCAGGCGCGACCGGGGCATCCCCCGAGCCTACAACTCAATTGTCCCCTACGCCAAGGGGATGGCTCTGGGTATTTATATCAAAGCTTTCCCGATTGAAGCAGATCAGATCAGATCCAGATTATCACCGCGAGGCATCACGCCGATCCGGTCTCCCTTGAGCACAATAAGGGACTCTCTACCTCGAGAACCACCTTATTTGTCTAGAAGAGGACAATATCCCTTGAGTGCCAAGGTTCGAGCCTTCTAGGCGCCAAGTCAACAAGGCCCCCCCTGTTTTTCAGAAAGAGAACAACGTTAGAACAGCCATTGGTCTGTGAGCCCGTTAAAAAGAAACGGTTCTTACCCTCCCCTCAGGTTGTTCAGAAAGAGAACAACGTAGAACAGCCATTGTTCTTTGAGCCCGTTGACAAGAGACGGTTCTCACCCCACTTTGTTGTTCAGAAGAGAACAATGTTAGAACAGCCATTGTTCTTCAAGCCCGTTCGTCAAGAAACGGTTCTCATTCCCAAGACATCACGTCAGGATAATTTAATTCCCCTTTTTTTAACGTTCTTCAAGAGAACGATTGGTTTTAACGATAACCTCCATTGTTCATCTAGAACTTCACCGATTTGCTATCACAAAGATCGCTCGCACCTCCGAGTCCCACTTCGCTCTCACTCTTCGAAGACAGTCCTTCCCCTTCGCTAAGGACATCCCCCCCGAAGAACCCTTCTGCTGGAAATCGCCAGTGGACCGAAGGTTCCTTCGCATCGCCTTCCTCTGCGCAACAACTTTGTAATTACGTAAGCTGAGCATAACCTTTAATTATCAAACCTTTTGTCAACCCTACCCTGTGCTTTAAATGGTTTAGCGAACCATTCCCCCCCCTTTAATTTTTATTTGTTTACCTTTTTAAATCTCTCCAAATCTTAATCCACGGATTAGTCAGATATTCCCACGACCCTTTCCATTCTCCGTTTATGTAAACATTTTATTTTAGTGTGTTGTTGATAGTTTAATTAATAAAACTTTATTTTATTAATGATAGCCATATTATTATCCTTGAGCTCAGTTCCACTTCTTAAGCATATTGAAGATAAATCACCTCCTTTAATCAGATTACCACGCACTCGAAATATTAGGATAATTCCCTCAACGAATAGTTATATATGGTATATCGTCGAGAGTCTATTCTACGTCAATCTTTTTATATACAGTCATACATGATAAAAATTGCCATAATAAGGTGAAGAGTCATCAGCTAGATGTGTCAATTAATGAATGGAGTTATCATGTAGTAAATGTCATTTCGGTGGTTTATCGCTGTGTTTTAGAAAGATACATACAGTATGTACAGTATGTACATATATTACTAAGCTTGAAATACAATTAGTACATAACGGAGTTTTCTTATCCACGAAATAGATTAAACTTTCGTGAGAATCGATAGAAACCTATATACATATCTATCGATTTGGTGTCAGGATAATGGCAGCTAAAATTACGATCCGAGAGCGATGAGAAGTTAGCTTTCGTACGTAGTCAGATCACTTTTAATTTGCAGTAGTTCCATATGGATGACAGAGTTCTCTCCTCTTGCTAACATTTTTGCATGTTCTATTTGTAAACCATTTAGGAAATGACCTAATGGTTTTCATAGATAACTTCAGAGTGATCAGTAAAATGAGGAAAGATTACGATCTCGAACAACGCAAACAATACAAGTATTAGGAAAGGCCAAGAGGAAGGGAAAGAAGAAAAGATGTAATTTAATAGAGATTGTAAAGCCGATGTGCAATAGTTTATCTCAGCAAGTAGTTGACCTCCAAACTAAAGCGAAGAAAAAATATTTAAGGATAAGCTGGAATTAAAAAGATTTGCTGCTCTGGCTTCTTAAAACAGAAAATTCGCACAAGGATTTTAACAAACCAACCATCAGGAGTTAGTAGAAAGAACAATAAGGCGCACGAAAGAAAATAAAAAGATATTACCTAATGACTTGGCCCCAGATTCCCAAATTTAACTAGATAACTTATATTTAACACATATACAGCGATCTGAACCATGGGATAGGATAGACTTAAAAAGAAGCTATAAATCAACAGCCGTTGACATATATCTCTCTTACTCTGAAAGCATAAGAGAAAATTTTGGTGTGAATAAGTCAAAGCTTTTAGCACTCGTCTTTTGCCCAAAGGAAGGTCCACTGATTTACTATGGTCAGTGGATTATCGAAAAAACAGAGCCTAAGCCACTGACATGACATCATTATTATATTTTGTAGGTTTTAACGAAAAGCAGAGCATGATTTCCAGTCTACTAGAGAAGAATTTAACAAAAAAAGGTTAAATGCTATATATGTATCATAAGTACTAGTTGATTAGGATGCTTATTTAACACATAAGAATAAAGATCCCAAATTCATTGGAAAAACATTGCTATTGATATAAAGGCAGTTAGGGGACTATCGTACATAGATGTGGTAGCCTAAAGGGATGCTGTGACTTTATTGTGTCTAGCATACGTTCAGCTTTGAAAAATTCACGACTTAATTTTCTCATGATACAGTTGGAACACGTTTAGAGAAGGATGGTAATAATAATAATTAGATGTAACATACGCGCAGAATACCAATATTTAGTAATTATTAGAAATCCCAAAAGTCTCTGGTCTCCATTTATAGAAGTGAAAGAAGCATCGAAAGAGGACTAAGATGTCTATCTGGTAAGGTGTAGTGGGAAAAAGTAATCTTACTTCTGTAAAGGAAGAAGAATTACTTAATTACAATGTAAAAGATTAATAAGATCTATTTAAGCGAATTTCAAGGAAGCTCCCGCGAAATTGGTATTTTAAAGAGTACCATGATTTAAAATTACTGAAACTTTCTTTATCTGATTTTGTATTAGCGAAATTAAATTGTTAATTCTCACTTTTTGATTAATTATATTAAAGATGAATATGAATTTGTTTTCAATTGTTCTTTCTGGAGGCCCAATAATTTATAAAAATATGTATATGTTATGAGTAAAGTGAAATTTTACAAATTAACATTTATTTATGCCACCCTGTCTAAAGAATCAAAACTGCAAAGTTCATATAACTACGAAATAGGAATTGAAAAGTTTCCAGTCATAGCATTAAAGAGAGTGCGTGACTGCTCCACGAAAACCGGGTCCAGGACGACGGAAAACCTTCCATTTCAGAGATTCATATCGCATGATTCCTGTCAGGAAAGTACAGAAGAATAGATTCCCTGTTTAAACCCACTTCGGTCTTTGCTCGGCAACCAATCTCTCTCCCTCGCTTCTTAATCTCTCGACTGAGCTGGCAGTGACTATTAATCGTCTGAATGCGTTAATAAAAGGTTAGTGACATAATCTTTTTTAATATCGAGGGCACTCTTACCGCAAATAACTCAAAACAAGGGAAAATTTCACTCATCAACTCACGTGAATCCAGAAGGAGCGCCAGAAGCTTAAAAAAAAGACTTTAAAAACAGTGGTAGAGATTTGAATACTTTCTCAGGATGAACTCTTGACACACGCTACCGGAGAAGAGAACTTCCCAAATAATTATCGCCCACTTATTTATGCTTTGAAGAAGCTTCACGCTCTAGAATCACTAACTCCTTATAGTTAAATTTCAACTTATCGGAAACTCCCTTTGCAGGAGACAATTTAGGACGAGAATCCTGAATTCGACTGCCAGGTTGCTCTGAAACGGAGGAAAGCGAGTATTTTGTAAGTACGACTATCCTTGTCCATTTTGGAATATGGAGCTTAGTGTAGGTTGATCAGGGAATAGATATAAAAATACTAGAATTGATATGTGGCTCTTTGGCTAAGTTTGAATTAATCTGAGGGGTATCTTATGGGTATAGCTTGCTCTAATGTTTCTTTTTCTTGCTTTGCAAAAATCTGATTCCTTGGCTCAAGTGCTCATTTACTCATTCACGCCTAACCTCACTCTTTTTGATAATATATGTATATATATATATACATTATGCAAAATAGAAAATTGGAAACAATGCAGGTTATTTAAAATGAATAAATATCTCAAAGGAAAATAACCCACACAGTTACAAACGCTTTGGTGTTTATATCTAAACAGGCACATGAAGTATACAGAAGATAATAATATACACATTGTAATGTATGAGCACAATGACGTCATTCATAAAACGTGATGAAATAACAAGCACCTATGTAAAGAATAAATATATTTTAACTTTATTTAAACGACGATCTATCTCACGTAACTAAGTGATTTAAATATTTTAATATCAATATTGTTCGGGGAAATAATTTCATGTAAAGAAACTTAGGCATTATAAATTATTTACCAAATGAAGCCTCTAGTATCAATATGTTTCGCAGGAAACCATGTTCTAGATCTTAAAATAGGAGATGCCAATGAAATATTAGAAATCATAATTAGACACCATTAATAGAGTTGAGAAGAGGTCAACTTCAAATTCACTTTTTGATCCATCAAATTGAGGCATCGAAAGGATTGGGCAACAGAAATTTGTTTATTTTTTCACCAAATTATAATTAAACAAAAATGATTTGAGTAGGCAATCATTAATTGTCCAATAAATTCAATTGCAATTTAAGTTAGAGAATATTTTTCTTAGAACCTCCCTAATTATTCAAAAATGGTTAGGGAATAAATTTTATATAGCAGCCCAATATCGAATGAAATTTTTTTTTTTTTAGGTTTTTGTGTTCATATATGTGGGGAAATCAATGTCGCGAGGACAAACAGAACCTATTTTAGTTACACAGAGTCAACAGTTACGTTCCCCTTTGCCCCGCTGTCCCAAAACATTGATCGATATCACTCGCCAAGAAAGATTACCACGAGCAGATTTCGTAGGCTGTTTGTATAAACAAAGGAGGATGGAATACCCTTTAGAATTAAAATATAAAAAGAGGCTCACTCTCGACTCTTATTGTTTAGGTCTATTTTCGCCAAATAGACTAAACTTCACTTTCTCCGACGTAAACCAGAAGAGCTAAGGGTCACAACGTTGAAAAGTCATGCCCTAGGAGAGAGGCGAAAAGGTGGGCCCTCATCTCCCCTCCCCTCCTCCCAGGGGTTAATCGAGGAGGAGGAGAATTGAGGTAGCAATCGAGAAAAGAAGAGTAGTCCCTGAGTATAACAGGGAATCAAGAAGAAGTAGAACCGAGCGTGATTTTACTTCCCGAGGCTGTTCCTTTTGCTCACATCGAAGAGTGGAACATAGGTATAGAGAATCACTCTCATACCAATCTCGTTTAGAGATACCTCCTATCTCAGTTTTCCGAATAAAACCAGGGATATCCCTCCTGATTGAGGAATAGCAATGTGAAGTCGCACTCGAGAAAATATTCACCTCCTGGTCAAGTTCATCATTGAGAAGCCCGCAAGTGTAACCTAAGGATTGGAATAATCGTACATCCACAATTCCCTCGCTTATATCTTTAAGTCTTATCATCGAGAAGTCCGCAAGTATAACCCAAAGGATTGGAATAATCGTATTTCAACAATTCCTTCGCTTATATCGTCATGTCTTATCAACGAGAAGTCCGCAAGTGTAACCCAAGGGATTGGAATAATCGTACATCCACATACCCTCGCTTATATTGTCAAGTCAACAAGCATAGGTACGCGCTCCCCACTTATCTCGAAGTCAGCTGTTATTCCCGAATAACCTCCACCAAAGGAATCCTTTGCGAGACGAGACGAACAGCTGTGCGTCCGATTCAGCCTCAGGTCCGCGACAACTCACGCTTCGAATCATCGTCGAAACGAAGTTCTCGTTCAAGGTCATCTGACGCCTGACTCTCATTTAGTTAAAGGTAAAATGATTGCAACCTATTTATGTTCTTTAGTTTTCAGTCCGTACTAAAGTGATATTTTTTTCAACCATCGCGTAGTATTCATTTGTAGTATTAATTTTTATTTAGATCCTCTTATTATAGCCTTAGTATATTTAAAGTTTTAATATTTCATTTCTTTATGTAAGTAAAAGTATATTTTTTTGCCCTAGTTTTTTAATTAAATCTTTGAAACGCTGCATATGGCAATATATATATATATATATATATATATATATATATATATATATATATATATATATATATATTATATATATATATAATATTACGAATCCTCCCTGGTTAAAGAATCAGAACAAAATAGATAAATAAAATTATAGCACTCTCAGAGAAATAACTAACAGAGTTATTCATGTATGAAACAAATGTACATACAAACTCGGCCCTATACCCTGACAATATATTTATCTGAACTTCCATGCTTTTTTTTGTGTGGGGCATATGAGCAACATTATATTAGTATCTAATAAACTTGTTTGTCTCTCTTTTTTATATTTCCTTATTATTGTATGGGTTATTACTAGAGCCCTTGGTCTTGTTCAATTGATGTGATATGAGAGCTTATATGTATACACATATTTCCTAATAAACTTAGCTATAGAGTAATTGTTATGTTGGTTTAAATAAATGGTAATTTTAATACTAATTTTTCCTCGCTTCTTAATAAAAATAGAATATTTGTTTAACCATAGCAGTGCTTCATATCTAAATTTAATTAATAGATATAATTTCCAACAAATTTGTATGATATATTAAATTAAATAGGATATCACTCGGAGAAATAATATCCAGCATAATTTCTATATTAAGAAACCGAAGATGAGATCTAAATCTGAAGCACAAATCTTTCTTGCAGGAGCGGAAATCACAAAGAGGCATTTTATTTTAAATTAGTTCAAACATCTTTCGTGATATTTTGGCAAAATTTTCGAAACACATTTTGTGTGAAGCCTTTGCTTCGGATCAAAAAGGAAAATAAGCCCAATTAGATTAATCGCCGGGATTTTTGTTATATCCATTAATCCAGGTCAAATTTTAAACCAAAGTTTGCGGAATATGATCAGTATAACCTAAAAGAGAAATAGGGCATCGGTGTTAAAGTTATCGCAAAAGGAAGAATGCCGATATTTACATTATGATGAAAATAATGTGAAATGAGTTTTTTATGAGGTAGAGAGAATAAAGAGCAATGAGCAGAGTTTAAGATTGGTATGGATGGTCATTTGTGTGAAAATGATCTGGATGAATATGAAAAGGTGAGTGGGGTATTAAGTGCGAGAGCTTGCGTATGCAGAAATGAAACTATGGGTCCAACATTGAAGTAAAAGTGTAAGATCTAATCAAGGGTGGAGGAGGATTCGTGGTTAAGGATTTGTGATGATTCGTCTTTTTAGGCATTCAGAAAGAATAGGAATTTCGGACGTAGGGTGGTAGTTTCTGTGGTATTTCCTCTTCAGGATAGATTTCTTAAGAAGGAAGCGAAGGCTAGAGTTAGGTGACAAACTCGAAGAACTGATGATAGAGAGATGGTTCAAAAAATGTAAGAAAAGTACAGGGCTTTTTCAAAGATAGAACGAGTTTTTATACATCGTGACTCATATGTCGAGCTGAAGAAGGTAGTCTTAGATTGAATATAAGCTATCTTGTCAAGAAAAAAGATGAGTACGTGGCTGTCGTGATTAGGGGAAGATACTGAAAATATGGAAGAGATTTATGAGGGAATATGATTAAGGTTTTGAAAAACGCCCAGGAATGAGCAAGAGGATGAGGGGTTAGAGATGACCGTATTAAGAAGTTAACACACGTCGGCCAGACCCGTTCGTTTCATTTGAGTTCCAACTAGTGGTGAGAAATTTTGGTGTAACCTCTCAAAATCTTTAACAAAACTTTATCTTTTGACAGTCCTTTTTGATATTAACGTTACGTTCATCACACTATGATACAAAAAGATGTTTTTAATTTTAACCCTGACGTGAGAAAGACAAGTCAACCATTTTTTAAATCAGTAATTCTTAATGTATTGTGCTAGTTTATTATTATTTTTTTACCGCTTCTAAATTATTCTTTAAAAGATGATCTTGTCAACCGCATTCCCTCTTTATGGTGGCAATGAAATATTCACTGGTTTAGAATAGAGACAACATAGTTTAGGATATGGTCTTCCTTTTGAATCATCTAGTATCCATAGCCTTAGTTTGCTTGAATTTTGTTTTGTTTATGGATACTTATTTTAAATTATAGGACACTTTAGTTTGCTATATAGTTTTTTTCGAGCCCTGTCGCTTTAAGTTTGACTTAGCTTAGATTTACTTCGCTTAAGGGTAGTTATTAAACAAGTTGATTTGAGTCAGGTAAGCGAGGTCGCCGAAGGGTATGCCATATGGCTATGTTCATCCCCAAGCTTGCAACGAGGTTATATATTTTTTACAGTAAATCTTATCGACAGTGAGTAAAATATGGTTTCTCATTATATTTAAGAAAAAAATAGGTTATTGGTACCTGTGAAAATCCCTATTTGGCTGTCATCAAGAAATAGCCATTTTTGATTTAAGTTTTGCAACTTATTTGTATAACGCGAGATGTTCTGTGTTTATCATCTCGAGTAACACGACTAGGTTTAGAAGCGTGAAGTAGTATTTACCTAGGTTATCACCAAATTAATAGTTCTCCAATCATTAACAAAGGCACGATCTGTGTAGATAACGAAGCTATATTCTGCATAATATTATTTTGACATTTGTTTATGCTTGATTACCCTCAGTCAATATAAAGTGTATATAAAATACCATAGAGCTCAGTTCTATTGTAATTGATGGCCTCTCTCTTATGATCTGTTTTCCATCCATAGAATTGGTGGGCTTTAACTGTCCAAAACCTGAATTTTGTTGATGCATCTCCCATTATGTGGTTATCTTTGGAGGTTGCATTAGGGGTTCTAGCTATTTACTGAGTAGGTTTTCTCTTATATTTTGGGATAGATGGAACTATCCCATTGTTAAGTGAATATTTCTACAAGAGCAACATTTAAATAGAAGCCTTTGCTCAATGGTCATAGAGATTGAAGGGAACAAAACATATGGAATAATGAAACAAGTTATTAATCTAATAAAACATTCGATCTCATTACTTAATACAAAATAAAAAGACTAAAATATTTTGTTAAATATGCTTTTTCTTCGTTAAATATATTCTTTAAAAATATAACACAGACAAAGAATTCAATTATATGCAAATTAAGTAGCAATACACTCGAAAATGAAGGCAATCTTATCAACCCAAAATTAGACTATACCTTTTTCGTTTATAGGCAGAAACCAAGCAGAAAATCGCTTATTTAAACTATTTCTCTTCAATATAAAATTCGGGTTGCTTCAGACTTACTTCATGGGAATTATTGAAGCGACTTAAATAACGAATGAAATAATTTTGCATCTTTTGAATAAACAGAAAATATTAATGTCAACGCAGCCAAGGAGAAATAAAAATTATTCCCATAAATTAAGAGCAAAGATTATAGAAAGCTTAATCAATGAGGGAAAACGTTTGTTATTTTAATTGTCTCTAAAGCGATTACTCATTTTTTTTTGGCAAAGAAGTTTTCAGAATGAGGACACGAATTATTTTAACGGAGAGAGGCTTTAGAAAAACAATTGTTTTACTTATACAAATGAATAAGGAAACTAATAATAAAAATTAATAATCTTAAAATTGGCTTGATAATTATAGTATTATTAGGCAATAAAAAGATAAGCAGAATAGTCAAATCCTAAGAGTAAATTATATAGGTTTACCATATTTGGTGGACAAAGAATATGTTATCGGTCTAAATTCATAAAGCTTCTGGAAAAATTTATTTAAATATAATGTTAGACAGTTCTACTTATGATTGCATGCCAGTTTAATTGATAGATATATGAAAACATGAATGATAAATCAAAAATGACCTCATTTTAATGTTTTTTTCTCAAATTACATTCTGCTGCTAAAAATTAAATTTACTTTCCTCCAGTAACAGCTAAAATACATGCACTAATAAGTCGTTTTTGTAGATATAAACATTATGTTACGTTTAAAACATTGCTTTTTACGTTTCAGACTAGAAATTATACGGTGCTGGCTCCTGAAACAAAAGATAAATATAAAAAGGTTATAGATAATTGTTGTGGACGATTTTAAACATGGTGCCATGCCTAAAACTGTTCCCAATATTTGCCAGCATGGGTTGAAGGAAACTAATTTGATCGTATGAGGTTCATCGAAAAAAGTCAATGTAGGAGTTCGAAATCCATAGCCTTTCAATTCTGAAACTCGAATCACAAGAATGAAATTTAAGCCTTTTCGGTCCAAAACTAAACACTCCAAACTATATTCAGGAGACTGAAAATGAAAATACTTTAGTTCTGAAAAACTTTTAAGGAGATTGTAATCTTTAACTTCTGAAAATCTCACCAGAAGTATAATTGAGGCCTTTTATAGACAAAACTAATGCGTTGATTCAAAACTCAGGTCTTCACTTTTCGAAACTCTATTTAGGAGGCGGAAAATTGAAGTATTTACAATAGAAAACTAGTCCTAATTCAAAATTGAACCATTTTACTTTTCAAACTCAATTCAGGAGACTGAAGATTGATGACTTTCATTTCCGTAACTTTATTCACAAGACTGAAAATTGAATTCTTTAACTTCTAAAACGCTATCTATCCAGGAGACCGAAAATTGAATCATTTCAAATTCTCAAAGGCTATTTAAGGGAATGAAAATTAAAGCCTTTAACTTACAAACTCTAAATCTGAAACTGAAAATATAATCCTTCCAGGTCAAAACTCCTTAAAATATGGAAAGTATGAATGAAAGTGAAAATAAAAGCTCTTAACTGAGAAAGCGAATACTCTAGAGTGAAAAGTGAAGCTTTAGAGACTAAAATTGATGCCTTTCACTTCCGAAACTCTATTTAAAGGCCAAGGAAATGAATCTTTTCAATATAAAAATGGTAATCATGAGACTGATTGAAGAAGCTTTTAACTTACCAAACTCTTTTCAGGAGACTGAAACTTGAAGCCTTCTACTTTCGTAATTATATTTCAGGCACGGAAAATCGAACCTGTTTGCTTTCAAAACTATACAGGGAGAATGAAAATTATAGCATTTGACGTTCCAAAATCTAATCAAGTGTCTAGAAATTGAAGCTTTTCCAAAGCTGTATAGAAGTAACAAAGAATTGAAGCCTTTTCATCTAAATCTCCATTCGAAAGATTATAAATTGTAGCTTCTTATTTCCCAACCTATTCATGTGACTGAAAACTAAACAGTGAAAATTACAGCTTTTCACTTCTCGAACACTATTCAAGAAAATAAATATTTAAGCCTTTCACTACCGAAACTATATAGAAGTGACTGAAAACTGCATTCTTTCATTTGTGAAGGTCTATTCAGAAACACTATTTCAGAGAGTACAAATTGTAGACTAAGAAACTAAAGACTAAAGCCGGTCACTTCCGAAGCTCAATTAAAGAGACGAAAAATAGGAGCCTTTAACATGCAAAACTGTTTTCATCATGATCGAAATTGAAGCATTAACTTCCTAAATTCTTTTCGCAGACTTAAATTTTAAGAGTTTCCAATACAAAATCTATTACGAGATTAAAAATTAAAGTTTTCACTTCCGAAATTCTATTCCGTAAACAGAATATTTAAGTATTCTACTTTTCAAAATCTACTCAACAAGCTGAAATTTGATCCCTTTAATTTTATACTCGAATCAAGAGACTGGAATTTGAAGCCTTTGAAATATGAAACTCTATTAATTAAACAAAAAATTAAAGCCTAGCACTACCAAAGGTCTATTCAGGAAACTGAATATCAAACTTTTTCACATCTTAATTCTATTCGTGGGCTGAAAAGTTAAGCTATCCACTTATGATGGCCTATTAAGGTGAGTTTAACTCGAGTCCTTTCAATTACCATTGATTCTATGGGAGACTTATAATTGAATCCTCTCAAATCCGAAATTACGTTTATATTCAGGTAAATGAACATTACAGCCTTTCAATTCCAAAACCCAATTCATGGGCAGAACAGCTATTCGGGAGACTTAATATTGAAGCTATCTCTATAGAGGAGACTGAAAGAGGATGGTTTTCTTTTCCAAACATCTATTAATGAGACTAAATTAAATCATTTCAATTCCCAAACTCTATATGAAGTCCTTTAATTGAATCATTTCACTTCCGAAACTAGTTTAATGATAGTGCAATTTAAAGAGGTTCACTTTCGTAATTTTTTTTAAAAGTGAAAATTCACTTCTAAAACTGTATTAGGAGACTGATAATCAAAGTTTTTACTTTATAAACTTTATTCCGGCGAGTCAAAACTGAACCCTTCCACTTTCAGAAATCTATAGAGGACAATAAAAATGAAGAGTCAACTCCCTAACTCTATCTTGTACCGTGAAAATTGAAGCCTCAGAGACTAAGATTTCTGCTTTTTCCCCCCATAGCTCGAGTGAGAAGACTGAAATCGAAGCCTTTAATTCCCAAACTCTAATCATGACTCCATAAAATGAATCATTTCACTTCTAGCTCTCTATTTAGGAAAGGGAAATTTGAAGCCTTTCATTTCCGAAAGCATAATCTTTTGACTGCAAATTAAAGCACTGGAGACTGAAAATCGGATTTTTCACTTAAATAACTCAATTTACGAGAATAAATATTGTAAATTGAAGCACTAGAGACTAAAAGGCCGAATTTTACTTACACAACTCCATTTAAGAGAATAAATATTAAAGGCTTTTACATTCGAACTATTGAAGTGACTGAAAATTGTAGCCTTTCACCTCCTTAGCTGTATTCAGGCTAATGTAAATTGAAGGCTTACACCTACAAAACTCTATTCTGGATATTAAATTTTGAAGCTGAAAATTGAATCCCTTTAAATCTAAAAATCCTTTTAGGAGACTGAGAATTGAATCATTTAAAATCTAAAAAGAGACTAAACTTGAATCAATTCAAATCAAAAACATTTTAAGAGATTAACAATTTAAGCTTTTCACTTAAACTATATTCAGCAGACCTACAATTAACACCTTTCTCTTCCGAGACTATTTAAAAAAGTGTTAGATCTAAACTGATGTAAGAGATGTCAAGAAAAGGCTCTATTTTATCCGATCTATTCCTAGAATCCATCCTTATAATGTTTCTATCCTTGTGCATGATAAATACACAGCACAGGGCGTCTATATCATCCTTTCTATAACTAGTACTTTGCCGGATTCAACACGATGTTTTGATACATATCCTGCATTGAAAATGACTTCTTCAACCTGCCAACAATGTACTTCTCCTTGTTTAGCTGTGCAATAATATGGAAGTACTTCGTTTTCATTCCAGTAGTCGATACTCTGGACACATCCATGCGGATGATAGGAAATTCAATATCTCATTTTTAAATATATTTTATTACAATACACCACATACGTCAGTTGGCCTTGGTTTTGAGGTCCTGTAATTTTATTTTCATTATATTCATGCCCCTAAGGGGATGGTTTTGTCCCATACCTATCGAACATAATGGGGAAGTTCTGCAAAAAAAAACGTAGGCTTGCAAGACAATGGTCTTAGCTAGACCAACGTTCGTTGCGTATAAATTTAAAATATTGTCCATAATAAACATAGTATCAATCAAATACACAAATATTTTCAACAGGTTTTCATTTTACTAATAATACTAGCCTCATTGTTTTGCACGGGATGAAGTGGTGATTTTGTTCATTGCCAAATCAAAATGACGAACAGAGTATACGTAAAGGAATAGAGAATATTAAACGACTATTGCTAACTCCACATTCTAGGAAGCAGCCAAATCAAGCATTCATCCACAGAAATCAATGATTCTGCTCATCTTATAGACTTATCTTCTTTAGCAGTGTATTTTGTTTTTACTGCTTTATTGAAATAGCTCTTAACTTTTCTACGTTTTGATTGGATTTTCCACCTTCCGGAATCATCCTCGCAGTCACTCTCAAATCCTTGGTGCCATTGTGTTCATTTTACCGTGAAGTGCATAGAATTAAAGGGCACGGTAATTTTCTCTGAAGAAACCCCATTTTAATATATTGGGATATCTTAAAAAAGGATTATCAATGAAGAAAAAGAGACGGCTAGCAAGAGTTATCGATCATTCTAACAGTGAATTATACTTACACCAATCATCTATGGATGTACATCTCCTCCAATAGAACTGATTTTTCATATGTTTTCCCCAAAAAAACGCAATAAACAAAGGACGGTACCAAAACGTCCCCCCAAAACACCTCCTACCAACGATCTAAGAACAATCTGGTAATGAAAAAATGGCTAAATAAAAGGCGACTTAAATATTGAGGATATGGCCTGGAAACTCCTTTAGTCTTAATATATTAAATACTCTGGGCATTTTATAGAAAAAACGTGTGGACTAGCGGAACGGAAGAATAACGATCAGAATATTCACTACAAGATGATATCTAGCATGTAACAGTGTTTAAGAACGCTTGCCATTTTCCAAAATAACAGTTCTTTTCACGTCTTCTATTAAGGCTGATTTGAGTAAGAACCTTTTCCCATCATTTTTCGAAAATTTTTCAATAGAGTTTTAGTCGCGGGTGATTCTACATTTCACTATCTCGGTCGGTCACCGTTTTGCTTTTTTGTTTTGTTTTGGTAATAACATTATAAGTATTCGGCTGATATTAACAAATTTAAAACCCTTTTCGTTGTTTTACATTCTCTTACGAATGATATAATTACCAAGGTCCTCCTAAGATTATCCCGGAAATTATTTTGTTTAGGCAATAACATCCTGACTATTCGGCCGATACTAACGAAATTAGAACCCTTAAGGTGTTTACATTTTCTTTCGAGTTATATAATTGCTAAAGTCCTCCCAAGGTTAACCTGAGAATTATTCGGCCGATTTTAACGAAATTTGAAACCCTAAGGTTGTTTTACCTTCTGTTAGAATTATTAAAAATTTTGCAGGTCGTAATGTCATAAATCAGAATAAATGAGAGCTTGCTACCTTTGGTCAACAGACTTTGTTGATGAAAAAGGTGCTGATGTAATATAAATACTTATGTTGGACTATGATTTTGTTTTCTAAAAGGGGAAAGTTGGCTGATGGATGTTGAGAACTTCTATGTTGTGATGTTTAGTGTGTTCCAAGCTTTTCGTTCCTTGACTTTTTTCTTTGGATTCGTGTGAGTAGGAAGATCTGCCGTTGGCGTCTCCTACTGCAAGAAAGTAGGTTTAGGCATAAGCAGTTCAAAGTAAGCTCGAATAGAGCGTTTTTGTTAAATATAGTATTGAAAGATAAATAAAAGGTCACGTTTAGACAAATGAATGCTGGCTGATATATTTTTAAATTATGTATTATAGATTCTCTTATTTGGCTCTAAGCACATGCAGATTTCATTGCAACAAAGAGTTTGAGAACAAAGGCTATTTTTCTATGTTCATCTTTTTTGTCTAGTGTTTCAGCAATTGTGAAGATTTCGGGAGGTCACACTAAATATTTTTTTTCAATGCATTGTTTCAGAGTCGGAAGAGATTTAAGAGTTTATATAGTTCTGTAATAGTAAATTGGCTGATTTGTGAGAGAAAACATTGGGGCCTTTTCATACAACATTGTACTTTATGTCTGGTGCAATAACAGTTCTGTGATATAAAACTTTTTTCTTTGGGCTTCTGTAGCTAGAATTTTTTCTCTTGTTCTTTCATTTGTGTGGTTTAGTGGGTTTTATTTTTGGTATGATTGGGGTTGGAAACCAGTTTGGGGATTTATAGCTGTCCTGTGTGTTGAAAGCTTGCTAGATTTGTCGTGTTTACATTCTTTTTCCACTGTGGTTTTTAAATTTATTGGCTACCTATTTGCATCCCATTACACTCGTTACAATGGTCCCATTAAAGGATACACTGATAGTTTTGATGCATTTAGACTCGGTATTTTTGTTTTACTAATTGAATATTTGCTTAATTTGTAATATTATTCAATTTGATCTTACCCAGCTGCGGGCCCGTGCTCAAGGCGAGACCTGAAAGCCTCACACATGTGGCGGACGAAGTCTTTCCTCATGCTGAGCGAAACGTGGTGGCACTTCGACTTTGCGCAGGTGGTCCTTCAATGTCTTGACCTCATCATGCGCCCACACACTGTAGTCGTTAGAATTGAGGTTAAGATACTACGGCGGCCCAAATCATTCAACCAAAAGTTAATGTTCTACCACAACAACTGTTCGACCACCTTAGCCGTGTGGGCTGGGGTAACGTCATGCTGAAAGACATAGTCTGCCTTCTTTTTAATCTTACTTACCCAGGGAAGAACTTTTTCTTCTGACTTTTAATGCACCGTGGTTATCTTATAAACGGCCGCGAAATACATCAGCGTTATCATCTTACCACTTGAAGTCACGACGCCGAACTTCATCACAGAGCCTTGGCCCTTTGTCTTGAACTCAGCGGACCTCTGAGAAGTGCTGATTAAAGTTAACAAGCGGTTGTTCTGCCGGTTGATGAAGGACTTGACCTAGAGATTTTTTCATTACAAAACATGAGAACTCGATTGCCATGACGGTTCAAATCTTTGAGAAGGTGACGAAAGCGCTCCCGGCGTTGTTCTCGCATACGGTTGGTTGTCTGAGGCTTTTGTAAGTACTCCAAACTCTTGACGCCCTCTTTATTGACGGTGATAGACACCAGGGCCACTGAAATATTTTTCTATTTCTGGAGCAGATTCATTCAGATCTTCGTAGCACTTTCGAAAGCCTTTCTCACAGCCAAACGCATGAGACCTTGAATTCTGCCTGAACGAGGTCGATCTTTCAGCTCTTCCCCGTTCTATAAGCCTAGATGTAACTCTGTGAATGATCATCCGGCTGACGTTAAGCCCCATGACGTTGTCGAGATTATTGTGGCCACCGCGCATGATAGCGTAAATCACAATTCTTTCCACTTCCATCTTGACACACCTGCACAATATGGAAAAGATGTTTCTTTAACAAGTGCTGGATTAGTAGAAGAAGAAGTTTGTTTTATGATACTTTTTTTATCACACACGGAAACCTCTCTAAATATTAAAAAACTGAGTGTAACATAACTTTTGAAAACTCGGGATTTACAGGTTTGCTCCGGAAGGTAGTGGAGATTTTGTGGTACCAATATTTACTTGAAGAGCACCCTAAGATATTTTGTCCTTGCATCTTCGGTGTTGTAATTGTTTATCCTAAACTGTAGTTACTTGCGTCTTTGCATTTGGTTCAAGGCTTACCCTTGATGAATGCGAGTTTTGTGTAATATACTCAGACTTTTTCAGCCTGCATTCGGGAGAGTAATTGTGAAGGGGAGGCTTATGTTGATCGTTTATCTGTGTTTGCTGTTACACATTTCCATTATGGAAATCAAAATAAGTATCTTTTTGCAAAGAGAGTTTTTTTTCTGTTCACTAGAATGACGTGATTGTAAATGCAGTTTTCCTTCTTCAGATAGGTAGGCTTAGGGGCTTGTGTGATATTGGCGTATGATGATCTGTCTTGACATATGCTCTCTGTCATAATATGTGCAACGCTGGCCTAGGTTGGAACCCAATCGGTTTCTTCAGATCCCCACCTCTTGTTATATATATAATCTCTATGTTTTCTAAAGGTATACTATATTTTATCAGATTTGTTAAAGGTTCCACTAGACTCCGCCAAGAGAGACAAAATCTAAAGAAAAAAGATTTGAACAGTGGATGAAGAGAAATAACGTTCACCGTTCAATCTAGTAACACTAACCCAGCGATACCCGTCATAAAGGGCATATATAAAATTTCCGGTCACAGGGGCAAAGAAAATTAACAAAAGAAATTTATGTAAATATATCAGCATCTGGCAAATCCATGACCTTAACTTTTCGGGTCTAAATAGACCTGCATTCATAGTGAAAATAACTCACATTCTCCAATTTAAATATTTTTCCCTCGTACTTTATCACTCAGTCCAATAAATGCAAAAATAAAAATTACCAAGCTACATATTACTTTCTCAAAAATGAATGATAATCCAGTCAATTTGCTACCCAATTATTGATAAATATGTAATTTTATTAAAAAATATGCAACATGGAACTATTACCCTTCAAAATTAATGTTAAAAGAATTTCAATTTAAGTAATAAATAATAAAGAAAGAATCCATTGGTAATTCATTAAGTAATTTTTCTTAATATTTAGCAAATACAAAATTCAAATATGTCCAGACAGACCTGGTACATGCATGTCGCTGCAGACACACACGTACAGACATACACGTGGAGTTGTCGTTTCCAGCCCTAAAATGTACAGTAACAACAAGGAGTAACAACAAGGAAAGAAGGTACCCTAGGAGACCTTACGGTCCATTCAAGGAATGTACCTTTGGACTAGCAATCGAGCGGGCACAAGGCTGCTCAATTGTTTTGCGTCCCTAAAAGGCCACTTTTCAAGGCCTTGTCTAGTCTTGACTTGAACTGGTCAACAGATTCACTATTGATAACTTCCACTGGAAGTGCGTTCCACTTATCGCAGATATTGTACGTGAAAAAATTTCCACACAGATTGCCGTTGTAACGCTTCAGTTCAAGTTTGAAGCCGTGATTGCGCGTTCTGTTCTCACTCAGTGTGAAAATATCCCGGTAGTCAACATTGTCGAGCCCTTAAGGTATTTTGAAAACCTCGATGAGCTGACCACGCAGTCTATGGGTTTCCAGCGAGAACAGATCTAATTCCCTTAGTCTATCCTTATAATTTTTATGTCGGATAGAGGGAATCAGCTTGGTTGCCCTGGCTTGTACGCGTTCCAATCTCGCGATGTCCTTTTGCAATGAAGGACTTCAAAATTGTACAGCATACTCCAGGTGCGGTTGGACAAGTGAGTTGTACAGGCACGGGACAATCTCCTGGTTCCGATAACCAAACTGGCGCTTAATATAGCCTAGCATCCTTTGGGCCTTTTTCTTCGCCTCAATGCACTGTTTCGAGAACTTGAGGTCACTAGTGATTGTTACACCCAAGTTCTTCTCAGTGTCAGTGGATTCAATAGCAGTGCCCTTAAGGATATACTGAGATTGGGGGTTTATGTGGCCGATATGCATTACTTTGCATTTGTTCACGTTAAAAGGCATTTGCCAGGTATCAGACCACTCCCCAATCTTCCCAAGATCTTCCTGCAGGGTAACAGTATTTCCATCCTTTGCAACGTTGATACTAAGCTTGGTATCGTCGGCAAATTTGGAAATCTTGGTAACCATGTCACCGTCCATGTCGTTGACGTAGATGATGAATAGTAGTGGTCCCAGGACAGAACCTTGAGGCACTCCGCTAGTAACGGGCACTCACTCAGAAGCCTGTCCATTTACCGCCACCCGTTGCCGTTTGCCACTTAGCCAGTTCTCGATCCAGCCGGCTACTTTTCCGTCTATGCCCAGCGCTCGTACTTTTCGGAGAAGGCCGCGGTGTGGTACCTTATCAAAGGCTTTCTGAAAGTCTAAGTAAACCACATCCACCGCCTTGTCCCGATCGTGCTCACTGAACACGAAGTGGAAGAATTCCACAAGGTTCGTCAGGCATGACCGTTGCCTTCGGAAGCCGTGCTGGGAACTCCTCAGTGGCAGGTTTGGCTCTAAATACGAAGTTATTTTGTCCACCATCATGCTTTCCATGAGTTTACCGACTATCGAAGTCAAACTGATATGTCGGTAGTTTGACGGATGGCTGGGGTCTCCTTTCTTGAAGATCGGAGTCACCTCTGCCTCACGCCAGTCTCTAGGAACGCATCCGGTCCGAGTTGACATGTTAAAGATAGCGCACAGATGTCGTGATACTTCATCGCACACTTCCCCTAACACCTTGGGTAGAAACCCGTCCGGTCCAGGGGACTTATTCGTCTTTGGGGCAGCGATTTTTTTCTTTATTTCTCCTTCGGTAAAGTCCATTGCTTCCAGCTTTTCACCCGAGTAGAAATCCGTGGGATGGGAAATGGGACCACACTCTTTAGTAAACACTGAGGAGAAGTAGTCATTGAGAAGGTTAGCATTTTTGCATCTGACTGAGTTAATGCACCCTCTTCGTCCACTTAGGGCCCAATCCCACGATGGATTGGTTTACGGCTATTTACATAGCCGAAGAACTCCTTGGGATTATCCTTGCAGAGTCTCGCCACTCGGAGTTCCTCAGTACGCTAAGATGTCCTTATGCTGGACTTCCCTTTCCTGGCTAGCCTCCGGTACTCGTTAAAAGCACCCAAGATCTTCGATCGCCGGTACGCATTTCTCTTCTCCCTAAGCAGTTGGCCGATTTCTCGATTAAACCACTTTGGTTGAACAGAAGACCGACGGAGGCATTTCAGAGGGATACAACTTGATTAAAAACTCATGAATTTATTTTTGAAATTGTTCCACGAATCCTCAACCTCTTCGCATACCGCTAGCCTTACATTAGTCAGCCCAGCACGAAGGCTCGCAAAGTATGCTCTTCTCAAGTCAAGTTTCCTTGATTGATTGGCAACAGACCTTACATTCGGGATCTTGAAGGTAAATCTAACTAGCTGGTGATCACTGCCACCGAGCTCTTCGCCTACAGAGACATCCTCAAGGATATCATCCTCAGAGGTGATGACCAAGTCGAAGATATTGTCTCCTCTCGTCAGTTTTTTGAATCATTGAGTGAGGAACTCGTTGTTGGCGAACTCCAGGAGTAGCGCGCTCTCGCCACAGGCTGCTCTGGTTTACCAGTCAACTTGTCTGTTGAAGTCACCCATTACAATGCACACTCTGCCTTGAACAAGCTCACCCAGCAGCTCGTACAGTTTCCTGTCCTTCTCAACGGGTTGGGAAGGGGGTCTGTAAAGCAGCAGGGTCCTGCATCTGACAAGACCTATCTCTAGGTCAACGCCTAGGATCTCGTGATCGGATATAATGTTGGAGTTCGTAGATTTGATTGTATCCTTGACATACAACATTACACCGCCACCCTCTCTGTCTGGCCTATCTTTGTGGAAGAGTTTGTAGCCAGGAACCGTCAATCCGCCTTTAAAGTCTCGGTTTGAGGTTTTTATCCATGATTCTCTTATGGCTACCCTTTCGGGTTCTTCCGTCGCTACGAGGCCACGGAGCTCAGGAAACTTGTTCCTGATTGACCTCGCATTAAACAGAAGAACTTTCAGCAAGTCCCCCACTGTAAGACTCCCTACGCTCTTCCGTTTCCCGGCTTGTTTGTTGGCGAGGAGCCCCTTTTTGCGACCTCTGAGAAGGTCGTTCCTGGAGTTACACGGGCGTACTGGCTGGCGTACGTCCACCCTCACTCTGGGCCGGATACTCCTTTCGGTCCTCTCTACGACATCTTGGATCATGTTCGATAGAAAGGCCTTTCCTTTAAAGGAAAGATGTACCCCATTCCTTCGGTTAAGATCATTTCTACCATAAAAGGTGCGGTATGGGTCCACAAACAAGACCCTCTCTGCCGTACACAAATCTGCCAGGCGCCGGTTTAAAGACACATTCATCGAGTGAACGGTCCGTGTTGGACCTCTCCTTGGGAGCATCCCGACTACCACACGCTTGCGGGTTTTCAGCCCACAGTCATCCACGGCACCCATGACCGTTTGAAGGATTTTATCTGTAGGGCCTACCCTACCTCCTCTTAGGTAGAGGTCGTTTCCACTGACCATCAGAGCAACGACTGAGCTCTCAGAAATCTGTGATTTCTCAGCCTCTACTCTGATGTTGTGGTTACCACATCCTGGCAGGCAGCTTACCTTCATACTAGTGCGGAGGCGGGCCGCTAGCAGGGACTGCAGGCTTCGTGCTTGAGAATCACCAATAAGGGTGACTCTTGCACATTTGTCAGCAGGAGACTTATTCTTTCCCCTTGGAAGCGACTTGCCGCTTTCCTATTGTATCTACATTTTTCTTTTTTTCTTCTTCATCTTATTTTTCCTGTCTTTTTTTGTTTTCTTTTCTTCTGTTTCTCTTTTATCTTCTTCTCTTTCCACTTTCACTTGCGCACCAGTAACGCTCGAATCCTCTACACTGGAGTGAGCAGCATCAAGGTCCTTTTTCTTCTTTTTCTTTTTCTTCTTCTCATTGGCTCCGCATCGCAGAAGTTGGGCTGCCAATGCAGTTTCACCTCCATGGGCTGGAGTTACATCGGCGGAACCACCCAAATCAGTGGGACTTTCGTCTCGAGCTTGAGCTAACTAGGCCTCTAGTTTAGAGGCTAGCTCTAGGATTTTCTCTTCGAGACGCCGAATCTGAAGCGCATGCTGCGTTTCTAGGGTCTGTACTTTACTTTTCAGCGCCCTATATTTTTCTTCAGAGGTTGTTAAGATATCCTTGAGTTCATTGCAGTATGCCACTGCCTCTCAGACCTCTCCTTTAAGGATGCAGTCGGTGCATATACTTCCCGGGTGGCATGTGTATTTAAGTGCAGCTGGACCTTTTTTCCCTGTCATTTTGAACACTTTTTCTTTTTCAAAACTTTGTGACCAATCAATAGAAAAAAGGGGCTTGGTAAGTTCTCCCCGCATGAGTTGCTCCCGCCTATCGATCGGAGACGTTTCGGATCTTTCCGAAGGCACGCTCCATGTGCTGCTGTTCGTCCGACCGAGTCGTCAAGCCTCGGCGTGCCGTGGTTCTTAACCAAGCAGCACAGACGGTCCCCGAAGGGGCCATCGATTTGTCACCAGGTTAACAACAACGAAGCACACCCCTTACTAAACTCCTACTAGTTCCCTTCACAACGGCCAGGATCTCAGAGCTGCGTTCAATGGATATCCCACCCCACCAAGAGACTCGACCCAAGGCTTTTTATTGGCCTGGCAACCAACCTGGGAACAAAGGGCCGTCACCTCGGACCGATGCTACCAGAGGCACCTGTCAACGGGCACTGGGAACGGTCAATAATTACGCGCCAGGAAAGGGGTTAACGGGGCACTACCCTCATCCCATTCATCGTGCCCCAACGCCTAGGATACCTCTAGTCCTAGTCTCTCGCAACCAGTGAACGTCGATTGGCGTTGTTTATAGAGGTTCCAAAGCCTCTCTTCTGACGCGTGAGGTAGCTGCCAGGTCTTTATATGTAGATAGAGGGAAAAAAGGGAAAGAGTGACATGATAGGAGTAGGCTTTTTTTGTTTTTGATTTTGTATAAGTGGGAAAGATAGGATCAAGGTTAAAAAAGAGAAGGATAGAGTAGAAAATGGAATGAATGACGCACTTAGTCTGGAACCTGGTTTCCGACCAAATCGACAAGGGAAGCCCTACCAGGGGTACCCAGAAGAGGTACCCCCGCCGACATAGCTCAAAAAGTCAAAGATACACACAAGCTCTCTACCCGCGACAAGGGGGCGTCACCTTTCCCTCTACTTTCTTTAAGAGAGAGAGAGAGAGAGAGAGAGAGATAGAAGGAAGCAAAAGTTATTTCTATTGGCTCCCTAATAAAAATAAATAAAGATAATAAAAATCGAATTATGTAAACATAAATATCCAATTATTGAGGGAAAAAACATGTGCAGAAAAAAACAAAGCCTATTTTGTCTAAAACCTTACGGAGGACAAGACATTAGAGGAGAGTTCTGAGTAAGCAATTATTGGTAGAACACATCACTAAATCAATTATTTGTGCGAAACAATTGTTGCAAATGGTTGTAAAATGGAGAAAGTTTGATATATAAATAATACTTTCATGGAATAACTATAGTTTTCATGGAAATCGATTGTTTTGTCTATTAAACGATTGCTTCGAGAGAAATGGAGGTTTAAAGCTCATCTAGGTAAAGAGAGCAGGTGGCGAGAGAAACGCATGTTAAGACATATATATTGAATAGCTATATTCTCTGTATGTAATGTTACGGGCAGGGTTAAGTCCCATAACACTAAAGAAAATAATAAGAACCTCGTTATGAACACGAATTTACAGTAAGCTAATTATAGGCTAAGCTGGACTCTATGCCAGTCTTAAGAAACCCCTAAATGTGTACAAGCAGTTAGTAACAATGATAAGTTACATTAATTGCTTAAATCAGAGCTCAAATTATGCCAATCAATCTTATAAGATTATTAATAATCCTACAGTTTTCCTTCATATATAGCAGAGCCTAGTATTGGTAAAAGAAAAACAAAGAAAATATAGAAAATTAATATATATTAAAGTTATTATTATAGTTATTATAATCAGCAACAATAAGAGCAGTTTAAAAAGTAAGTCAAAGCTTGTAATTCGGCAGTTCTCCTTTTACTTAATTAAAGTTATAAATAAATATATGAGGTGTGGAGAAACATGAATATCATATTTACAAATATATAGTTTATACAATACATATAAATAAAAAATCTTAATAATACTTCTCACACGTTGAGAGAGGTCTGAGGTACATAGGTGCCAAATTTTACAACTATAAGAGACTTACATTGCAGTAGTAGTGCAGTGAATAATCACACCAAAAATAGAGCACATTAATTGACTAATTACACAAAATCTAGAGCAAATCAATTCCAGTAGGAGCGCGTTAAGTGGTTGGAGGTGAACTGCCTAAAATTGGGGAAATTTAAACTTAAATAAGTATTGGTAGCGAATTAGATGTTTGTGTGGGAGGAGGTTAGTTGGTTGTATTATGGGTAATCACTAAAGGCGTTGGAGAGTGTTGTTTCGATATTACATAAATATATACATTACAAATAAATATATATTACATTACAAATATTTTACAAATAGATACACAATTACATAAATATATACAGTAAGTAAGTTCACTGATAGGATTAATTGATAACTCCAAATTTACCTCTATATAGAGGGCCATGTTTTTAGGGAAATTCTTAACTAGCTCAAGGAAGCACATGTTAAAATATTGGAATTTTAATGGATTAAGGTGAAATTTGGCCGAGTATATTCATTCTCAAATCTTACTGTTTGACATTCAGGAGATAGCTTGGGTACTAAATAATAAAAAAATCTTTATTTTTCGTGTTTATGATTAAAATGATATCGAATTTGACAAAATGTATTTTGTCAAATTTAAGAGAATTGATTAACAAGGCAATGTCTATAGGTAAGTGATTCTGATTAGAACGAAGGTTTAATAGTTTTTTTAGGCGAATTTTGGTGCCCATTTCTTTCTTCAACGTTTCATTCAATGGAAATAATAATGCTATTAACAATGATTGATACCTAAAGCTAATCAGATGGGAAGACAAAGGTATATTCCAAGACTACATAAAAAATTGAATAAATGGAGTTATTGCCACAAAATTTGATCCATAACCTCCTGAAGGTTAAGATTATAGTTAATAGTTAAATATTAATTATAAGAACAGTAAGACGTTTTCTTTTTAACTTAAGATTAATTTGGATAAACCACTAATAAGCAAAAGCAGAATCAATTTCTTTCACCTTATTTTATCTCAAATGGATGTTCAACAGACTCCGAGCCACCATATATGGAGCCTAACCAAGGCCCTCTAGATCATACAGACCTTGGTCTCGAACGCCTAACTTATCTTTACGTTACCGATAGAGGAGGTGTTGCAGACACTCATTGGTTTCACCATCGTGAGATTGTTTAGTTAAGAATTTTGTGCATGTATTTTGTCATAATTTTAATCGTGCTTGGATTAGAGGGAAGGTAAAACCTTAAATTCACTACAAATATAAATTTAAAAGGCACCCAGATGTTACCCAGTATGACTTGAATTTTGTCAGATATATCAGAAGATAAGCATTTTTTACAAGGTAATAAGGTGACCCATTATATGTATATATACATGTATACCATAAGGACCTGGTTTTATAAAGTAGTAAATTTCACCACTTTATATGCATAAATTATACAACAGTTTTAAAGTAGGTAAAATTTGAATTCCCATCGCTTAAGGTGGAAAAATTTAAATTGTATTGGTTGCTTGCTTTGGGGAGGATGGACGGATGAAAATAATTTTTGATTTTCTCTCTTTACAAGATAAAGTTATAAACTTAAATCATTTTTTAAGATGTCAATTATTTATAAACTAGGTGACGTAAAAAGACAAACCCGGAAATTGGTAAATTGGTACCATCAGTCACAGCTCGAGCCCTGGCTCCATTATCGTTTTACTAGTTATGTATATTTAGTCATTTCCAATATCGCTTTTTAGTACAATTCTAATTGCAAATAAAATTATTGTTACTAAGAAATCCTTAAATTACCTATCTGATCACCAGCTTAATTTAAGTATTTAAAAAAAGGAATATGTAAAGGAAATGGTAGTAATACAACTTGTTAGAAATGTTGGGCTATATATAGAAGAACGATCACACTGGTTTGAATCGCGTTGAAGTCTCAACTATATAAATACCGCGGCATTTCTAATTATATTGAGGTCATAATATGTATAGCTTAAAGAATTAGATAATAAAAGCTTTATGTTGTGAATGCTTAGCTTAGTGCAAGTTGAATTTGAACTTTTGTAGAAAAAATTATTTTATACCAGCATGATTATCTTGATGGGCAATGTTTTTGTTTATATATAAACTTGAAGCATATTGACACAAATTTTTCAACTTTCATTCTATCCAGTACTGTCCGAAATTACATCGGTTTACTGTACTAAAATCTAGAGTTGTCTTGTTTGCAATACTTTTGAATGAAGAGATTTGTACTGGAAAACATCATGAGAGAAGACGATCATTCATTTCAAGATATAATATAAACGACAATATGGGAGATTTTGAACCTGAAATTAACTTTTAGGAGATGAAACCGATCATCGTATGGCGACCAGAAACGATAAATGAGGGCAGAATCCCTCGATAGTCCTTAGAAGTACAAATTCATACGACAGAATATAATAGATTTGCCCAAAGGAGTAGCTTGTGTAGGAATCATGCCTAGAATACGATTGAGGTACATACTACATGAAAGATCAGGATTTAAATTCTATAATACTTCACACAATATATGCTCATGTGTCAATGCAAAGTTAGCTAATGTTTGGAACATTTTTATAAGTCAAAGAAATCTGTATGGAGCTGATGGCTGGCATTTCAATGGGGTACAAAGCTAAATAACTATATTAATGAGTGGACTTCAAATTTTCTCAATGTCAGCGTTAGAGCAAACGATCGTTAATTCCTGGCCTTATGGAAAGGGAAATAATAGCTAGAGAGAGTAAAAGCTCTCTATAACAGTAATAGAAAGACAAGTAATGAAAATATTAGTAAAAATGGTGTATATATCGAGATTAACGGCGACAGTAAAAATAATACAAGAAGCGCAGCAAAAAAATGTGTTTTTTTAAGGCGTAGTATTGCAATATTTCGAGGGATCACAAACAAATTTAAGGAAATAAATTTAATTAGTGTTAAATATCAGCATACGAATAAACGAAGTATCTTAAGGCCATTTTAAATTCTAGGTTATAAACTAGTAAACAAAGGTCGACGTATAATAGAAGAAGATCACGTCTTATATTACATAAAGAATTGAAAATAAGTGTTGCTAAATGGAACAAAAAGCAGGTCTATCTAGATAAAATTTTACTATAAAACCTTTTTTGTAATTGTATTACTATTTAGTATAAAGAGTGCCGATATTAATTTAACTAAGACTTAAAATAATGTGTTATTTGTAGACTAATTCTATCTTCAGGAATTAAATTGGTATACAATGAATTCAAATTCGGATAATCATATTTTGAACGCATGTTTTAATCATTCTTTGTCGCAATGTTTCGACCACATTACAATGGAAAACAACATACTTGATGTAGTTTTAAGTACAAAACAGGTTTAATTAATGCGGTTTAAATTTCAGGAAAATTTGTAAATTTGGATCATTAAATATTAAAGATTACAATACAATTTTATTAATCATAGAAAAGCGCAAAAGAGTCGTATATATAATAAAGTATCAAAATTTCAATCGATCAAGGATGAAATAAAGATGTTGTAGTGGCCTAGAGACTTTAATAATAAGGCACTTACTTCAGTTTACAGCCTATTTATTGGCTGTATTAAAGAGCTTAAAACAAGATATATCTTTCATATAAACGCTTTAAAATATGGAAGACATAAACCTCGGCCTAACCAATTTCGCAAAATAAAGTTAAGACAGAAAAAGGGTCTAAAATGAGTCCAGTTATCAAGCCATAAATCTTTCAAACTACAAAGACAGATAACAAGATCAACAGACGTAAGTCGCGTGCTATCAATTATTGTGACTTATGACCTTACGACCTTCAAAACTTTTCAAAAGTCACTGAAAAGTAAAATAGTTACAATTCGAGCGACTAGCGTAAGGATCGACATTGTAACTTATAGACTGGTGTGCATCAACTACAAAGAGAAGTTTAGTTGTCTAAAAACAGTTACGAAAATAGATCAGCGGAACGGTCGCGTGAAAATCCAAAATCTTATTTATCATCCGATTGAACCAATTATAAAAAGTCGCTTCACTTTCAGCAAGATTAGTTCAAATGATCTCAAAGATATTCCAAATTTAAATTTTACGAGCATAGAGAACATTAATGCTAACATTCCAAAAATAATTAAATAATAGTTACCGCTGACGAAGTAAAATATGCAATAAATAAATTAAGTTGAGATAAAGAAAGCGAGGTAGACGAATTTTTTTAATTCTCCTCTCCTATCTGATGAATTATTTTTGAAAGCAAATGTTTTCCGTTTGCCTGGAAAATAATAATGTTAGTTCCATATTCATAAAAATGTTAACAGATTGTAAACCATAGATGTTTGTAAACCTGGTCACAAGCAAAGAATTCCGATGTCAAATGGTTACTCAAGGCTCCGTTCTGGGAAATCACCATAAGTTCTGGAATGATGGGTGAAATAAAATTATTTGCTAAAAATATTAAACTAAGGCAGATAATAAATAATAAGGAAGACCTAAATTTGTTCATAATTTTACTTTGAAAAAAATGAGCCTAAATTCAAATATTATATGTAAGACACCAAGTTTATAGAAGTGAAATAACAAGTAGATCTAGGACTTAGAATAGATGATAAATAACATTTTTCCAATTAGTGTATAGCAGTTAAAAGCACTGTAACATTTCCCTCATTATTTATCAGGCAGTCCGTCCGTCTCAATACGAAAAGCAGAGACAATCTTAATATTATACATGTTAGTCCGACCTATTTTAGATTATGGCGCTCCCTTCTGTTCTCTACAATAAATATAGATATTTATATAATAGAGCAAGTTAAGATACGAGGAGAGGTTTAGATATATCAATTTCTATTTCCTCGATAGCCAAAAATGTGGGAAACAAATTAAAACATAAATTAGTGAGGAACATGTCCGTTACTGCAGAAAATCTGCAAAAAAGTAATCCTCACTTTCACTAAACTATCTTAATCTATTTTAGGTAATATTGGTTTATTTTTGGTATGGAATCATAGTCATTTAACCTAAACGATTTAACAATACAATAAAAAGACCTAAAAATTAAGCAAGGCACGATGACCAAAATAAGTTAATTAATTCCCCCCAAAACTTTATTTTGTTATATATCCGTCAAAATTTGTGATCAACGAAATGAAACTTTACCTGCTTTAAGTATTGTCTTCTGAAATCTTTCATTATAACTCTCAAATCGTACCACCCTATTTATTGTTTTACAAATAATAAAATTGCATGGAAATCTGAAAAATCTGCCATCAATAAGAATATTTCTATATCTCTCAAACTGTTTTCAAATTTTAAGATGCTTCTGCTTTTTATTTACCCGACTTTCATTCCTGGAAACAAAGTCGATATAAAAATAGAAGCATAAAACGAATAAAATATTGGCAAATATTGGCCGACTAACGAAAGTTTTATTTACTTATAATTTTGTTGAATGAATGGATGAAATAATGTAAGTGAGTAACTGTGTGTAGGCGAAAAAGAAAGGGTGTGGGGACAAATAGCTGAAAATAGACAAGTGGTGAAAAGAGAAAGAAGTGTGGTTGGGTGCAAAGAGATGCTAAGTGTCTGGTGATCAGGCCTATCGCTTTTGAATATTTTCTTGTTATGCGGTTCTTTGTTTTTTTTTTGAGATGGTTATATTATTATGGCGTTCAAGCCATTTGTCTTCTATAAAATTAATCTTCTTGGATACGTTATGCTTATTTGCTGCTGTAGTACTAAATTACCTTAATTACTTTACTATTATTTTTACTGCCTTTGTTTTTTTAGTATATTTTGTAGTGAGTGTAAATCGAGTCTTTTGTTCTTTCTTTGATGTCTTCTTCGTTATAGTTGGGTCTTGATCAGTGAATTTTCCGTTGATATTCGGTGAGTTCTTGTAGAAATTATGAGGTTTCGTAATAAGCGGGGTATAGCAGCGTCGATCTTACAACTGAATTGTATATATTTTTCTTATTTTTTTCACGGAGACTTCTGAACATGTATAAATTTGATGTAGTAAGGTCTTCTAGTTTATAGCATGCAAAAGACATCTAAATGCTATTGACCGTTTCTTGCTGGATGTTATCGCCTAGCATTCTCATGTTATATCTTAATTATCCTAAATACGTAGGTGTGTTCATGAAGTTTGATTATTTCACGAACTTGTGCCCAGGCATTGCTTTTGGTGATCTCCTCCTTGAGTTTCTCGGGTGTATCCTCACCCACCCAGCCTTCCACTTTGCGGCAATTCACACTTCGGTTGGCTGCCATTTGTGGAGAGGTCTTTGATCCAAGTTCAGTGTTCTTGAAAATTCACGCCCCCTCTTTCGATAGGAGTTGGTGCACGTCCTTTGTCTCGGCACATAAGGCGAGAAACTCAATGAGACTTTAATCAGATTCACCAGTGCTACCTTTAATTCGAGGTAGAGGGTTTCGCAGAGTTTCCTTTTATCGAGGTTCTTCATTCTGGGGATGGTCCTTAGCGGGATTCTCTTAGTGAGGGTCTCCATAGTCTTACACGTCCTTTTACTATGTCCTCTTGTGTTGTCTTTTTTTCTGAATCCAAGGTGTAAATTATAGTGTTTGGGGTGAAAAAAGAATTTATGAGGTTGTAAAGGAGGTAACGGTTAGTGAAGGTAAGTTCATGAATGAGTCCAAAAACTGGAGTAAGCGCCCCCGTCCATCTTCCAGTTGGTTCCCCGCATGGTTGCTGCCAGGATGATGGGTGATGGATGGATGGATGAGATGGATCTCGAATAGGAACCTCAAGAGGGATGACTTATGGTGGACTTGATGGCAGTAGCGGTCGAATCAACGGCCGCTAAAGTTTTGTCACCCCTTCTCTGGAACTTGTGCCATAACCGCATCCAGCTACATAGAGACGGGTGTTACTTTCCTCTATGATGCTGGCCGGGTTCCCCGGGCGATGAAGATCTCTCCTCTCTCCGGGACTTGCAGTTATGCCTCAGTTTCAATAAAATTTCTGGGTTATGCTTCCGCTGTGTGTTAGTCATAAAACCACTTTTCACATAAGCCCTCAATTATGTGTGTTTAAGTGGCCGGCATAGGTAAGACGAAATCAATGAATGGTACACATCTGAGCAGGTTCCTACGCACGACGATGGACAGGAGCAGTGAGGTGCCTAATACCTCATTGAATTATGAATCCTCAGCGAAGTAAATGGTATTATTTGTTTCTGAAGGGTGAAGCATAAATCACCAAAAGAATTCCAGAATAGGTTCTTTTCTATGTGGGTGGTGCTCAAAGTTCGTTACTAAGCAAGAAAAATGATCTATCGCATTGTGCCTTTATCGGCGTCTATATGTTGACATTTTTAAAGGTTTTACCTTATCTTAAAATTGCTATTTGTGATGATTATTGCCTCTTTGAAGGTTTATGAAATGTAAATATTGTTAGTTTGGAAGAATATGCCTATACTCAGTATTTGACGGAAGAGGGCCGAATGTAAACTCATGTATAAATATTTCAGTCCTATACAGCGCTTTTAGTAACATTTAGTCTATTCGTTTAGGAGATTAAAAATAAGGTTTCATATAGTGGATTAATTAAATGTACAAAGAAACCACTGTTCTAAAGCATAAAATCTACTAAAACGGAACTACCTCCGATAAATAGTTTTCCTTAGCATTTTACCCGTAAACAAAATGAATTGACAAAAACTGAATTACTACAATATATAACGACAGGCAACCTACATTAATCTGGGGTCGTTAACTTATGGTGATTTACAATCAATCTCCTTTAAGATTAACTTTAGGACATGGGGACTGCATTTATATCGCCCTTCAGACAAATTAAAATTAGAAATCTCTTTAATTAATGAGAATTCGATCATTTTTCTCTTTTCTAATCGCTACAATGTAGTATTAGTTAAGTAGTAGAAAAATCAATTACATGATTGACGTTTGTTACATCCTTAAAAGATTGGTCAATTTGGGATATACAATAGAGAGTAAATCTTTAAGCAGAGGGAATATGGTAGAGATAAACAATTTTTTTGCATCTAAGATTTTCTTTTGAGCTCCGTAGAATACTGACCTTGCTTTAAATAGGCTTTCTTCTATAAAATGAAGTGAATAGTTTGAATATACATATATAAACATGCATGTTATGTACGTGATTTCGTTTTGTACAGGCACGGGTCACAAATTCAAAAGGTTCTTGAATGAATAGATATTATAATTGCTTTTTTTATTTAACATCGTAACATGAAAAAAAGTAAATTTATGAATTAGAATTAGTAGGTTTATTTCAAATTAAAAGATGATCTACTATTAATTCTTATGTCCTTTACATCAAGAAAAGAAGAGTAATGGTCCTTTTCACCTTTAACTTTAAATTGTATAGTGGGATAGCAGTTAGTAAGTTTGTTTAAAAGATGATCAAAATAGCTTATGTGATTTATTAGCCGTGTGGAAATTACATCGTCACATACTCATACCAAACAAAATTTGAGTTGGGTTCAATAGTCGTGAGTATAGAGGTTTCCAAATGTTTAATGAACAGGTCAAAATGAATAAGCGATAAAGGATTGCCCATACTTTTGCCATATTTAGGTCGGAAGAAGCCCATGTCACTTTTGAATTGCATTATCAATAACATATACTTTCAACTAGTTTGGCATTTTTGTTTTGGGGAATTGGAGGATAAATTTGGAGTTATTTAATAAATTCACTAAAAGTTCAATGGCTTTATCAATAGCAAATTTTTAGTGTTGATTTTTCAAAATTTTCTTTAGAATCGGAGGGATGAATTATGTGAGATTAAGATATTAATTTATCGTAGTCATAGGAAATAAATGCCAGCTATTTGGAGTGTCTATGCATGTGATCTAATGCTCTATGTTTGTTTTCGGAAATCAATAGATACCAGGAAGGGATGTATATATTAATAGGTTTAAAATGATGAAGGAGATCAGGATTGATTCGTTTTAAAATTTGTTTTATAATTGATTGAAAGAACTCGTTAACTTTTTGGAATATGAAATTTTATCGAGGGTAAAATTTATCGGATTTTATTATTACAATATTATAGTTATAGTTAAATAATTCAAGGGAAACCGTTATTAATGTAAACTAACGGATCAAAAGAAAATGAATCAAGGTATTTTTTCGCAAATGAGATGCCATAACCAAGAATGGTTACTTGGTCTGGCGTGAGATTTTATGATCAGAGATTGGGATCCTTCTTATTTGGGTTGGAGGATTTTTTACAAAAGCTTTTTTTAACCCTTATCCTCTCATGTGAAACATTTGGTGACAATTTCGGAAATAATTGGATTCATATTTCCAACTTATAAAGCCTTCGGGACGTGGGTACAATATGATGGCAATGTGACTATGACATATGGAATAATAGTATTATTAAAAATCCCCTTTATAATAATACTTTACTTATTAATGGAATACTTGAAATTCACTTAAACCTCTCATGTGTTACACTTTGATACGCTTGGCAATCAATCTTTAGGGAACCTCTCGTACACCGGCTTTATGGACAAAGACGGCAACAAATAACAATCCACTATTTCGAAGTCATGAAGCGTGTAAGGTGTATAGTTTCTTCTGAAGAAATTATACTTTAGATACTTGCGTGTGATGAAGGTTATAGGGATGATAAATTGAAATCGGGTTCCTCTAATATGGAATACGAACTGATAGAAGAAGTTACCAGTTGTGATAGAATGACTCTCTAAAAAAGGGAAAGTCAAGATGAATTGAGAAGAGATACATCAGCTTCCAATCTTTAAAGAAACATCTAGTGAGAGAAGTTTCATCCGAGGAAGAAGACGCTCAAGAATATACACAAGAGGGAAAGCAAATGGAGGGTGGCTTAAGCTTAATTTCCTTCATTCCATTTTTATCACGTAGACGAACCAGAAATTTCTGCACACATAATCCTCGAAATTTAGCTAACCAAGACAATGAAAAAGAAGCAATCAGTCTTTTCATTACAAATGACATGCTTCTACATAATTAGAGATATGCAAACAGAAAGTTGAGAGACATTACTCAAAACCTGAGAGATAATACAAAGGCTGTGTAAACTTACATGATGAAATGTACAGTCGTGAACATTCAAAAGTGTCTTGGGGCTCATTTTATATGCATGACCTGATTGGCATAATTTTACTTCTATTGATGATTTATTAAACCCAGTTAATGCGAGTCCAATATATCGAGCTGTAATGTCAAAAGTATGTTTTCGTTTATTCATAGGAGCAATAAGGTTCGATAATTACAGAAATCGTCAGGAACATCTGCAAGAAGATAGGTTAGGTGCAATCAGCGAGATCTGGAATCCATTCTATGAAAGGCTTTCTCAATTTTATATTCCTGATGATACACTAGCCACCGAGGAAGAATTCCGGAAAAGCCCTACATTACAACAAAACCTAGAAAATACTTCTATGCGCTGAATAAAAAGATTTACACTGGGAAGAAAAGAGGAGTACATCGGAATATTTCAAAAGTTGTTTTGCTTGAATTATTCTCACCCTACAAAAAACTCTACGTGAAATCGTTACAGACAACTTCTTTATGTCGAATGGTTTAGCTGCTGCATTATTAGCAAAGAATCTTACCTTGTTTGAAACAATCTGGTCAAAAAGAAATGAGATTCTTGAATCCATAAGGTAGATCAAAATTCCAGTGCAATCATCTGTGTTTACCTTTGATCATTAAATTAACATCATGTTGGTTTCCTGTATTCCAAAGAAAAAAAATGTTATTCTACTTAGTTCTTTTCATGCTGGAGATAAGTGTTTGCCTGTGAAAGCTAATAAATCTGCTCTAATTTATATTACAATTTCAGTAAAAAAAGGATTTGACCAATTCGATGAAAACAAGATTTCACATTCAGAAGGAAAACCGTTCGCTGGCCTCTGCTAGTATTTTATAATATGATCGATGTAAGTGTTAACAATTCATTCCTTATTTTCCGACAAAGAAATTCCCAATATCAAAGGAAGGTATTCCTGAAATAGTTGTCAAAAATACTTGTAAGACCAAGTACACAAGCCCGATTTCAAAAGTAAAATAAAAGAATTACCTTCAAAGAAAGAGATGCTGCGGAGCTTTTAGGATTTCTCCCAATCCAGTTACAAGCAGTTAATGTGAAGCAAACAATTTGTAGACGGGCGCAGCACAAAGTTATCCATGATGTCCTTACACACCGACCGACAAATGGCTCTAATCTACTCCCTGATAGCTTTCTTGAGTTCCCTGATGGTCCTGGGGATGTCTGCGTACACTCTATCTTTAAGGTAGCTACGGAGTAAGAAACATTGGGGTCTAATTTCTGGACTGTTAGGAGCCCACTCAAAATCAGTCTTGCGACTGATCACAGGGCCACCAAATTTCTCTTTTAGCTAATTTAGGACAGGTTTGAGGTGTGAGAGCTTGTTCCATCCTAATGGAAACAGAAATTCCCCATAGGCGATGGGAACAGGGTCTTCAGCTCCCTCTTGAATGTTTTGAGGACCTGTACATACTACTCATTGGTGACTTTCACTGTCGCGCCAGATTCCTCGAAGAAAAATGGTCCGATAATGCTTACTGCTGAGATTGCAGTCCCTACCGTACACTAAGCGGAGTGTAAAGGCTTGGTGTCTACCTGATTGGGCTGGAGGTCGCCATATGACATTTCTCTTTGGAAGTGAGTTTCATCTGAGGTCCAAAGGAGGTTAAGGAAAGTTGGAGTATACTGAATCCTCTCTTGTATCTTGACTGTCATAGGATTTCTATCCTCTTTGTGTGAGGATGTAGTAATGGTCTGTTTCCTCTGTATTTTGTATGAAGAGATCTTTATATTCATTACTAGTACTCTCTTGCAAGTCTCACTAGATATACCGAGGGGCTGACTTCGCTTGTGCACAGAGCATTTCGGACTCTGCTGAACTGACCAGCTCATGCTCTCGACCAGCTCAGCTGTACGCCTCCTGGCTAGGGTGTCCCAAAGTTATATAAGTAAAAATCCAACTTGGCAGTGTCGATACCAGCACACTTCGTCCTTGCTCGTACATGTGTGGAAATGATTCAGAGTAAGTTTCATCAAAATCGGTCCATACTTTCAGGCAGCACAAAATGATTGTTTCTCTAGAGAAACTATCACAAAAGAGAAAAAGGCAGAAAAATGAATATAATGTATTCAAAGACGAGCGTCATAGCAAATGATAACACAGAACATCAGCTAATAAGTCTCGGATCCCAAAAGGGCCACTTCACCACCTCTTCGGCTGTCTTAGACGTCCTTGATTACCTTGTTCTTCAGCTGCTCCTTTGTCTTTTTCGGCACCACCTGTGTGTGGAGAAGGACTGTCCTCAGGATAAACTGCCTCTTTTCCTCGCTTTTGGTCCACTGACTGAGGAATAGCTCTACAAAGGCAATGTAACACTCAGCCACGTCGTTGCTCACACGAAGGATGGCAACCCGCTTCTGGGTCAGCTGGTACATTGGGTTGGATAGCCAGGTCGCCACATTTTCGTCGAGAAAGTCTGTTTTTCCAGAAGGCCTTTGATGAGATTCTACGATCGGACCAGTGCCCACGTGGAAAGTGGCTCCTGCAGGTTAAGATTCTTTCCTTGAAATCGTCGTGAGCTGTTCTTTACTTCCAGGCGTGTCTTCATGGCCTGGACAATGGCGATATTCTTCCTCTCGTCTACTCTCTCGTCGAAGAGCGCCAACCCGATCAGGTCATCCGACAGGTACTACAGTTATCGGCGCATGGCACGGTCGGGGACAGCGGCCACGCTCCGATCCACTTAGTCCAAGATGTCTTGGAAGAAGTCCTTGTCGTTCTTCGGGGCGTGGACGTCAATGGACGCTTCGTTCCAGTACTTGATTTACACTATTCCCACGAAAAATGACATTTCTATCATTCCCTTCTCTCACCGACGGGGCGGTTGGAGCTGATCGGCGAAAAGCGTGATCTTGATGGTATAAATTCCTTTCGCCAGCCAACAGGCCATGTGGTAAGTGCCAGGAACTGTGAAGGACTTGGGCATGTCACCGCCCAGGAACGCGAGAGCTGGCGCCGGAGATTGGTCATGAACTGTAATCGGGTGTCCTGCTCGGCTGACAAGGAGTCGGTGTCCAAGGACTTGGCCTTGCTCTGGTCGATAAATGGCCAACGTTTCTGCAGTTTCTTCAAGAGGGCAATGTTTGGGCCAGAAGAAGGACCGTAGAAGCATTTGAAGACTTCTTGTAGCACAACCTCAGAATTCGTGCCAGCACGCTAACCAAAGCAGGGGACGGTGAAGCTCTCACACGAGGCCAGTATTAGAGGCTGTGGTGTTCAACCAATGCCGATGATGCGGGTTTCCAGGCCATCTTCGAGGACAAGCTTCAAGAATGTCTCAGCCACGGCTCTTCCTGTTCCGTAAGCTGAACAGGAAAAACCAGAGATTCCTCTGTGTTCTTCCCTGTGACCAAGACTGCGATCCTCTCCTCTAGTGACTTGCCGTCCGTGATATTGGGGAGGAGCTTCCCGTATAGTGGAGGACCCAGGGTACTTCCGTGCCCCAAGCCACGAAGCTGCGATCTCCTCTCTGTTCTTCTCTTAGCCGCGGTGAGCAAAGGAGCGGGACAGGGTCAGGTCGTCGATGTTGTGGCCAGGAGAGATTGCAGTAGCTGCGAGTGATAAGGTGGCAGCCCAGACCAACAGGTTGTTTCAATCCCAGGAGAGGGTCATATCCTTGTTTAATTAGTTCGCTGACGGTGACGACGAGGTGATCTTTTGGGCGTTGGACCTAGGAACGTATCATAATATTCGGTCGACGATGACAACCCCGAAGATGTCTCGAGAGCGTTATTCTTCGTCAGCATGGAAGACTGTCTCAGCCACGGCTCTTCCTGTTCCGTAAGCGGAAACAGGGACGACCAGGAATTCCTCTGTGTTCTCCCCAGTGACCAAGACTGCGATCCTCTCCTCCAGTGACTTGCCGTCCGTGATATTAGGGAGGAGCTTCCCGTATAGTGGAGGACCAAAGGTACTTCCGTGCCCCAAGCCACGAAGCTGCGATCTCCTCTCTGTTCTACTCTTAGCCGCGGTGAGCAAAGGAGCGGGACAGGGTCAGGTCGTCGATGTTGTGGCCAGGAGCGATTGCAGTAGCTGCGAGTGATAAGGTGGCAACCCGGACCGACAGGCTGTTCCAATCCCAGGACAGGGTCATATCCTTGTTTAACCAGTTCGCGGACGGTGACGACGAGGTGATCTTGCGGGTGTTGGACCCAGGAACGTATCATAATATTCGGTCAACGATGACAACCCCGAAGATGTCTCGAACGCGTCTTCCTTCATCAGCATGGAAAACACAGCTGCGGCCTCCCCTCTCGTTGGTGGTCCTCTCGCTTCCTCTTCAGCCAGGTACATTCCTGCTTCTTCACTGAAGTTTGGTGATCCCAGCAATTGAAGAGCTTGTACTGTCTTCAGGTTGGGACCTCAGGAACTCCTTGTCCTCGTCTGGTATTCTTAAGGTCAGGGTATCTGCATGGGCCACGTCTAAGATGTCTTCCAAGGAATCTTTGAAACTTGAAAATCCCTCGCTTTGCCACCTTTGTCTCTGTCGTGCGATTATTCAGCTTTTTGATTGTTAGGAAATCGCTGAAAAGCTTGATGACTTTCTTTTTGACGTAAGAAGGGCCAGAGGTTGGAATATTGCCCTTCTTACAGACGTCGAGGATCTTGGTTGTGGTGGAGCCAGAGGCTGCCGTGACGAACTCCTCCTCTTGGACATGTTGGAAAAAGAACACGGCCAACACCTCCTTCCCACGGGGCACCCTGTTTTCGGAAAAGCTATCAAAAGCGTCGACATCAAAAAGTGTATGTTGTGATAGCCGAGCACGTGCCATTGTGTTTTAGCTATCTGAGCAAGAGAAGAAAAAACATCATTTCTTAAAGTGGTCAATATTACTCAAAATACATGAAGTAGACAATTCGTGCTACCAGTAAATATAGCCGAAATTGAATGAAATTTTACATTATTTACTTTCACGCGAGAGGCATCTAGGGCATCATATGCTGGAGTGTGTATCACAATCTTGAATTTTCTTGTACACCCTATTCCTGTCTCATCCCGAATGGCTTGGACGGTTCTCACTGACTGCATTGAGGTTCTCCACTGTCCCATAGTTCTCGAGGTGGTCTACCCAGTCCTGAATTCTGCTCTTGGAGGGGACTTTTTTGCGTTCGAACTGATGCACGAAAGTGTGCTGCACTTTCTTGAACGATCCTGTCCTGTAGTAATGTTTGACGCGGTATATTCATTGCTGGAGCTCCCATTGAGATCAAGTTGTGTTCACAGCCGTTACTTCTGTCATGTTTTGCAAAACAAATTAGGGACGATTAGTTAATTAATGAAGGATAAATCACAATTAGTGTGTGCAGACCCGTTTTTGGAGGTTCACCCTGTATTAAAGCTGAGATCTCACTAACCTTTAGCAATGTTAATATTCTCCCCGCTCTCATTTCGTCTATTGTGCAAAAGAGTTTCTCGAGTTATATTATTTTGTTTGGCACACTGAGACATTTGTGAAAAACATTTTCCATAACACAGACTTTTAAGAATTTCTCTTTTAATTTACATTCATTTACCCAGATCAGGTTTCTTATAAATTTTCTCATGATATGCAAACTTCATACTAAAACTATTACTGATCTAAAAAATGTATGATTTCTTATATATATATATATATATATATATATATATACCCTTGCCTAAATTTATGAAACAGCCTAGTAAGGCCAGCTCCTGCTTTCTCCTCAATATACCTACATACTTGGCAACCTCACGCCATTTTGACTTATTTAGCTGGCACTGGGAAGAGACACATCATTATATTTTCTTGGCCTTTTCATTCTCTGAATTTTATCACTCACTTCATGCCAATTTTTGGCATCACCGTCTAACTTCCTGTTACTTATTAGCACGAACTTAAGTCCTTTGACTTGAACAATCATGAAGAGTTCCTACCTGACCTTTTAAATATATATAATTATTTTATTACGTATTTCAAACTCCTTTTGCTCTCATTACAGCATATTTTTTCATCGCATATACATAACCATCACCTAATCTTTGAAAATTTGTGACGCTATCTTTTCGTACTCAAATTTAAATTTTATATACACTCATGTTCAATTTATTCTTGTCGTATTTCTTACTAATTTTGCAAGCACTTCTTATGAGTATTCTTCAGGAGCCACCTTATATGGGTAATCTCCATTTATCCAAACCACTTGTTAGTGTCGTTGGATCTATTACATTAAGCTTTGTACTGCTGAAGTGGAAGTTGATTTCTACTTGTTGCGAAAAGAAATTTATAATAGAAGGTTTTACATTTTGTGACAATATGTTGGCAGAATTTGGGGAGTTTACCTCGTCAGTCTTATATAATTCCTCAGGCCTGATAAAGAAATGCAAATGCATACAATGTAACAACAACCTACATGCTTTAGAGTTGTTACCACATAAGAAGCGTGAAATACTTCTCCATCTCCCTAGAAGTGATAAAATTCTACAAAATTGTTACAAAAATGTTAACTTTTGAATAATTTTCTTTCAAGATATAATTCAAATAATTACATAAATTACATAATAGTGTTTTTTTACATACCCGATCATTTCTTTCATATAAATAAATAAAGTATAGCATTGATTATTTGTCCAATTTAGTAACCTGATACAAATAACTTATTTCTCGCTATCTTTACGGTTAATCCTTGATCTAATGTCTCCTTCTAACAGTTCCTTATACAAGGTGTCCTAGAAAAAAGTTAACCGTAATTTGAATTAGTATAACTCAAAATCTATAGGAGATTTTTGAATTCTGTAAAACAAAACAAATTTATAAACTATTTACCTGTCGATTCCGGAAATTTCATTAAATTCCCTTTTACGATGTTGATACACTAATGGGTTTGGAGGAGGCTATCAAAATTATGTTTAAGCAAGAAAGTAAAATAATCAAACTTTGAAGTTTAAAATCAACAAATATATTTAAATCCATTTTTTACCAAAAAACCTCTTCATATGAGGAATACAAATTCATTTTATTATTTTCTAAGCATCGTTTCTTTCCACATGTCCTCTATTTCTTTCCAAGCACAGTTGCGCCTTTAATCACATTGATTAAACAACTTTTTTGATGAACTTGTGATTTTCCTTAAGTCTATTAACTTCACATGTGATGTTATCTCTTAACTGGTTGATTGCTTTGTGGTAAAGTAGCATACACTTTATTCTTTAGATATTCCTTAAAGAAATAATCGCACGGTATTTAGTCAAGGGATCTTGGGGGCTATTCTATTCAATTGCATGATTTAGCACGACAATGCGGTTGTCAAACGTTTCTCTTAGTTTCGTTTGTACAACAAGCTGTCTATGAGCTGGGGCGCCGTCCTAAATCTACCAAAGTCTATTGAATTGATTGCCGTAAATCTGTCGGAGTTCCAGGAAGATCCTTTCGTTTATCATGCTTAGGTAGGCAGCACCATTCAAGTTATTCTCGTAAAACAATGGGCTGACAAGATAGCCATTCCCGCATATTCCGATCCACAGAGACACTAACTGCTGACAAATACGTGTGTCAAAGTTGAATACTGGGGGGTGGTTTAGCGGTGCATATTGCCGAATGTTCTGGCTATTTACCTTTCCATTCATGATAAAGGCTGCCTCCCCACCAATCACAATGATTTCCAGGAAACGAGCAGGTTTATGGAGAAGCCATTCAACAAATTGTCTACGACGAGCAAAATGAGTTTTAAGAAGCTGGTGTCTTGCATGCATCTTATAGGGATGCTATTTTAAGTCATATTTAAAAATGCGATTATATGACGACTTTGACAATTGTAACCCATTCTTTCTGACTGATACATGTGGATTTTAAAGAAGTGTCATCTGAACATTTTCGATATTCTTTGTTGTTCTTATGGTTCTCATACGACCCGAACGACCTTTATTTAGATTTAAGCATGTTCCTTCATGTTGGTATTTACGAACATTTTTCCAAATTGTGGGCTTGCTTGGTAGGTGCCTACTTGGAAAACATTGTTCAAATGAATCTTGTACTTGTTTAATATTGCCAGTCTTAATAAAATTTGTGACTACAAATATGCGTTGATCTTTTGTTAACCGCATGATTAAAAAGGTTCTATGGAAGTAAAATTTTACACAGAAAAACACTTTGATTTGCTCAGTAAGCAATAATGACGAAACCATACCACAGCCTGGCTAAAAAAAACACTGTAAAATGGCCTAGGCTTTGCTTGAAAAATCGCACAGTGACCTAGCCTACCTAGGCTGCCTATGCTTTTCTTGAAAGTGCACGGTGGCCTAGCCTACCTAGGCTTCGCTTCATTATTTTACTTCCTTGCGCAAACATATGTTTGATAGCCTCCACTAAACCCATTAGTGTATCAAGATCATAAAAGGGAATTTAATGATATTTCTAGGATCGACAGATAAATAGTTGATAAATAAAATACTTTTGGCAAGACACCAAAATCTCCAATAGTTCTTGAGTTATATAAATTCAAATTACGGTTAACTTTTTTCTGGGACACCCGGTATATTGCACTTAGGCTCAGAAAATAAGCATAACTGAAAAAAACTTAGACCTCGAATAAATTACTAGGAGATATGTTACCATGACCGTTACCGCTGTGTTATATCCTCCAGGACGCCGGCAACCGAGGACTTCCATAATTTCTGACAGGCTCATGGTTAAACTAGGATTAGTACGTAGAGAGGGCTCCACCCCTCTTCTACTGTCACTGGTGTAACTCACCTTGTTGTCACATTTACACTGCTCCAGACTTTAGTTAGTAGAGCTGGCATTACTCAACACTACAATTATGAATTGTGGTGCCGGCTCACCTGGTTTAACCCATCAGCTGAGATGTTGGTTGCCCTGGATCTGGCCATTGTTCTAAGTTAACAACTACTTAGAGCCACGAATGAGAGTGGCCTGGATTTGCGAAGCCCATCGAAATCGATTATGACGAATGCCTTCTTGAAGGCATCATCCTGTACTAGCTTTAAACGGTTATGAATGTGTGCAATCCTCGGACCCGCATCTTGACCGAGGGGAGAAGAGCCCTCCTGACAGGAGAGGCTTAAGACGATTAGGTTTCATCCTCAGTTGCATGAAGCTGCCGAGACAACGTTGTGTTGGCGCTCGCCTATAAGCACTCCCGATCCTGATTTGTTATCAAGGTATCCTTCCTCTAGCCTTTGCCTAAAAAGGCAAAACCCACAAGGCAGTAGGGGGAGTGGTTGTTAGGCGCTAGAGCATGAGAGTTGGAGGTGAGTATCAGGGGTAGGGTAATTTTTCAGGGTCTGCAGGTACGGCTGCTTCGACCTTCCTTCTCTCTCGGGCCCCAGTGACACATGAACGTCGCTCCTCTTCAAAGCGGTTATGGGCCTTCTTTATTAGAGCACGCCAGTAGATTCTGTCCTGTTCACATACCTCCAGTTATTTTGTAACAATCCGGAGAAGGCTGTGTTCGCCTTCCCACAGTCCTTGAAACGCTTGCGAGGCCTACACTGGTGTCGCTTTCCTAAGGATAGCTCTCCGTACACACGCTCAAAAATATTTTGCAATTATTCCTCTACTCACACGCTACTTTTAATTTTATTTTTTACCAAATTTCGTTACTAGTCGTAGTAGTAGTTAGTTGTTTGTCGATTTCGGCGATGACGTCAATTCATGCCCTTAAAAATAATAAGTTGAGCATAGAGATAAACTTGAACAAAAGATGGTAAACATGTAGATTATCGGCCCGGCCTAGGAAAAATTGTTTTGTGTAAATATTATCGTTCACCCGTGTTTGAATCTTCGTTCGCGTTATCGTTCACCCGTGTTTAGATATTCATGCGCGTTTGAGTTTTGTTCGAAGGCTAGTTGCCGCCATTTTTTGGGGGGAAATCTCGAAATTAAACCCACCGAAAATGCTGTTTACGTAGGCCATTTTATTTACCAAATTGCCCGAAAAAAAACCCCGAAACACTTTGTTTCCCGTACTTAATTGCATTGGTTATCATTCCGAAATAGCGGAGAGGGAAGCCTATTTATTTTGCGCGCCTGCGTCGTATTCGAAATCTAACTGACGCCATCTTTCTTATCCAAAAATAAAGAACGATAAGCGCTGTTAACTTACTTTATTTCGGGGGGTACACTTCAGAAATAGCGATGAGGAAGGCGTGGAATCGTCCTTTAATTCCCGTTTTGGTCAACGGGAAGCGCTTGCAGAAGATGGCAGGTGCAAGATAGGCGTCGAATTGAGCGGTTTTTCTCCCGTATTTGGGAATTGAACCTCTCGCATCTCGCCAGACGCGTTCAATATTCTGGGGTCACCTCTAATTGCCGGCCACAGATTTCGCATTCATTTTTAGTTCGCACTAAATTATGCACTTCCAAAAAGTTGTTTAATTTATCTCTAGCAGAAACTAGGCTTAATAATTCCGCAATAGACGACGGACAAACTTACAATTCGATTGCATTTTGAAACTGCGGTGAAGACGTGCGATTGAGAATTTTCAAACTGCGTAAAAGGGGAATGTTTGACACCCAAACTGCTAAAAAACAAGTAGTTCCTTGAAATGATCTAGCTAATTACATTTAATTGTATAAAACAAGGTAATAAAAAGAGTAAAATGGGGAAAAATATATTGAAAAATAAAAATGACTCTGAATGGGGATGATAAAAAGCTATTAAGTATGAAAAAAATTGAAATTAAGCATTTCTGACGTCATACCCCCCACCCCCGATCCCCTATTATAATTTGCAAAACGATTAAAGACGCTGACATGATGTAGTTAAAGCATTCCCCTCTGTAAACGTCAGAACATTATAACAATTAGGATTATATACTGGGGGGCTGTGCCCCCCAGACCCCTTAAAAATGAAATCTAGCATTTCTGACGTCATACCCCTCACCCCAATTTAATGAAACTCAGGATCATCGTAGTGTGGCCCCCCCCTTTTGCTTACTTCCACACGAGCCGTCCCCTTAAAAATGAAATCGAGCATTTCTGACGTCATACCCCCCACCCCCCACCCCCTATTATAATTTGCAAAACGATTAAAGACGCTGGCATGCTGTAGTTAAAGCATTCACCTCTGTAAACGTCAGAACATTATAACAATTAGGATTATATACTGGGGGGCTGTGCCCCCCAGACCCCCCCCATATTAATGAAACTCAGGATCATCGTAGTGTGGTCCCCCCCTTGTGCTTACCCCAACACGAGCCGTCCCCTTAAATGTACTCCAAAAACGTGAAACATTTTGGAACACGTACGAAAAAACTACGGTTTATCGGCCGGGATCGGCCGGGCCGATAATCTACATATTTACCCAAAAGATGCTTAGAGTGAGAAGGGGGGATTCATTCCTCAGCTCACTATCTTGGCACTCCATATTTGGATTGGTGGCAAGGAGCTCCAAGACATCCAGCCATTGTGAAGTGTTGCAGAAGACTGCCGAGGCGTCAGTCTAATAACGCTCGCCTAGTGTGGGCCGCCCCAGCTGCTTTTGCAGTACGTGTTAACTCACGTAGTATTTGGCTAGTCAAGGACATTCACAAGACAGTGGGTCAGGAGTTGGCGAGGGAGCAGGGCGTGTCAATTCGATGGTGGACCAAGGTTCAATACCTCTGGGTCTTTGTACTGTTCCGCATTCTCCTAATTCTTTGTTTTATCTCGAAGCTGATCAACATTAATTTTATAGGAGGAGCTTGCTCGTCACACGCAGACCTTCTTTGTAAAGGTAGGTGGTGAAGCCACTCCTCTTGTCATTAAACAAAGTTTGTATAAGAAATTGAGTACGAGCAAATTTTGGACATTTGTTTGGCGTAAGAATATAATTTAAATATTGATTATTTTAAATGAAAAAATAGTGAAGTTTATAAATATTGATATGATTATCGAATGTTTAGAATTTTTTTAAAAGAGCAAAAATCTATTAAAAGTTAAGGATAGCTGTTTTGCTTTATTCATAATTCCTATATTCGAAGATTATATCGTGTTTATTTCCTCAATATATTTAAAAATTTTTAATTTTCTTTGGAAAATAAATAGTTACTAGCCCCCAAACCGAGGAAAGCAAAATGAAAATATTAGAGAAATTTAGATGGGGAAAAATTGTCATGAGGACTGATTTTTTCCAATTTCAAAAGAATTCCACTAAAAGTTATAATCTTTGCTGTTTTTTCAACTCTAAATTAACTCTTAGAAAGAAATTTATTAAAATCTTCAATTTTCTTAAATTATAGCAATGTTCTCAAATTTTTCGAACTATAAATACACTCTTCGAAAGAACATGGATAAAACCAGTCAATAAAAGAAAAACACCCTTGTACATAATAATCACTAACTCTATAATTGTATAACGGGATTTTTGAAGATGGGTAATAAATTAGTGGACAAATTACTTATGTTTTTTTAAAAAAGATATTTCTAATAATTCTTTTATAATATCAAAAAACAAAATGGTGAAGTTCAGAAATAAATATATCGAAATTTTGTAAATTTTTTAAAACCCAAAGAATTACAAATGGTTATGTTAACAAATTTATTTTTATATATCTTCTCTTCTATAACTATATTTTAGCAAATTAATATTTTGAAAGGTAGGAAATTTAGTTTAGAGTTCCTTTTTAAAATTATTATAATGGGCGAAGTTCAGAAAATTTTAAAAAATTTAACCATGGCTACTTTTTTAGATTTTAAATTTTAATCTTAGTAGCAATGCACAAGCTAAACCAATAGGAAGGAGTGGCGAATCAATTGCCTGGTAACCCTTTCTTAAAAAAAAGAGATCTTTTGAACGTTTGAATAAGATTTTTTCCGTTAGTTTGCTTGTCACCTAATTATATTTAATATTTTAGCAAAGTTATTTTTAATAATTCCTTTATAATATATAAAAAAATAAAATGGTGAGGTTTAGAATTAAATATAAGTCTCGAATTTTTCTGATTCTTTTTTAACTTAAAGAATTACAAATGGTGAAGCTCAGAAAATTTATTAAAGCAAATTTAGGGGGAGAAAAAAAATGAATCATGATCGGCCGTATGACACAGAACGAAAGTCTGCCAGGGAAGCGCACGCTCTTTCTGTAACGAAGAGTGGCGAAGCTGCTCCTCTTCTCTCTTAATAATTTACTTTTTGTTTGTTTTTTTGAGAACCATCCTTAATATTTAGGCTTAAAGGCAAAAAAAAATATCGGAAAATTTGGAAAGATGAAAACAGAATCCTCAGATCTCCTTTTTTTCAATCACAGTTGGATTTAATAGTTTTATTTTGCTTGACAGTTCTATATGGTAGCTATTTCTACCTGATAATGAATAAAATTGAAAATCTATTTTAGAAAGAATTTAAAGAAAATATTCGAATATACACAAAAAAACAGCCAATAAACTGCCATATCTTAATTTTAATAAATTTTCAGAACTTTACGATTTGCAATTCCTTTGTTTCATTTTTTCTTTAATTGATAAACATTTATATTATCTGAAGTTCATCATTGACTCTTGGTCAATTTTTACGCACAATCTCAGAGAAAAATCTATTTGTTATTATTCAACCCATTCAAGCAATCCTGTTCTTAAAATATAGTATTAGTGAGGATATGTAATAGAAACATCTGAAGAGTAGCGAAACCGCTCCTTCTCTTCTTTAAATATATTTACATTGAAATCGATTGCCAGTTCGGCAATGAAATTTCTCGCTCTTCGCTCTACATTCCTAAATTTAGCAATTTTCTTCTGCAGATCCAAAAACCAGGTTGGATACACGATTGATTAAAAGAATGGAACTACTATTTCTCTTTTCTTACACTTAAAATCTCTCAGAACAAATGCAGAGGTTTTATCTGCTTGTAAAGCTACTGTCCGCAGTGTTTCAAAATTTGATGTCGCTCAAAATTAATTTTTACAAAATCAAATTCTTCTGACAACTTTACTATTCAATGTTGTCTAACGAATTATATAACTTATATTTCGAAAGCTGGAGTGCATTACTTTGATATTATTTAGATTAAAATTAACTTGTATATAAAAGAATTCTTAAATATCTTGTTTATTTCTTTTTATATCTTGTCTAGTTATGGAGTCCAGGTTCTACATTGTTAGAAATAAATTGCGGAGACATTTGGCACTTAAAACTTGGGTATAAAATTTCTAATAACTAATATACGAAAATAAAATCCTCGGTGTAGGAGAAGTGAGACTTCTAGTGTGTATAGGCATTCCTTCTGTCTTAATCACATCATTTACTTCAACAAATGTCAAATTTATTTATAAATTCAGAGCCACAAAAAAACTAAGATGGCTGAATCGAACTACCCGTGAAATTCCAATTTTAATTACTCCCCAAAACAATTAAGAATCAACAACCCGCTCCGGAATCTACTCGTCCAAAATATGAGCACCAAATTAAACTTCAATTCACATCACGCATGACAAAAATTCGGAAATTCCATTGTCCAGCGCGTGCGAATCTATATCTCACTATGTTGGTCAGTCGGTCACTGTTTTGATTTTATTTATTTTAGTAATGACATTGTTGCTATTCAGCCCATTCTATCGAAATCTGAACCCTTTATGTTGCTTTACATTCTCTTTTGAATGATATAATTGCCAAAGTCCGCCTAAGATTAGCCCGGAAATTACTTTATTTTGTCAATACATCGTAACTATTTGGCCAATTCTAAAGGAATTTGAAAACTTTAGGTTGTGTTACATTCTCTTTCGAATGATATAATTTCCAAGGTCCTCCTAAGGTTATTCCGGGAATTATTGTAAATTTAGAAGGTTGCAAGGTCATAAATCAAAATAAGCGAGAGCACATGACTCTGGTCAACTTTTCTTGATTATAAAAGAAAAGTCTCGTTTTTTTATTTTTATTATTTTCTAACCTCTATTCTACGGGCAAAATCATGGTCGATAAGAAGGTTTCTCATGTGCCTCTGATTGATTATGAAAGACTGTAAATGAAAGTAAGTTATTTACAAAACTAGTCTTGCCTTAAAAAGCTTTCCTGAAAGAGCGTCATTTTTTTAGTTACCATTTTGGGGAAATTTATAGTTATTGATAATTTTTCAAATAAAGTTTTACTATCCTATACGTTTAAGAACTTTTCTATAGTAATCTGTTAAACTGATATGTACCTCCTGAATATCCACATAATTTAATCAAATTAGAGGATTATTTAGAATGTTTCAAGGAATGCATAATCCGGTAAGGATTAAAGACGGTTTAGAATAGTATTTTGGGTGGTTGTTGACAGATTAGCCATCCCCAGCTAGGAGATTCTCTGCCATCAACAGAAGTTGTCACCTTGAGTCACATAATTCTTTCTGCGTAGTATTTGAGTTTTCCTCTTATTTTTAAACTTTTCCTTCAGGGAGATGTGCATTTTGGTTTTGTATTTCTGGCTACTTTTGCTAAGTGGTGGCTGATTGACTAATTAAATGATTTTAAGATGATTTTTTAAAGGAATTTCTATTTATAAATAAAGGATTTCTCTTTCATTTTTGTACTTCATGTTCTAGTTGCAATGGGTATTAAGATATTACTTTCACAAGACGGTCAGATTGTAGAGGTCCACCGTGTACTCTAGATGACAGCATAAATTTACATTGTATTTGGAATCTGACATTTGGGGTGATTATAAGTTTTTTCATAATTTACTAAAGAGCTTAAAATATTATAAACGTCTAATATGGTGATTTCTTAATAATTCGGATCATGGTAAGAAGGATTTCTAAAGGTCAAGAAGATATTTGAAAACAAATTATCTTTCAGTTCTTGATAAGTACTTAGAAATTAGTTTCTAGGAGAAAGAAAGAGAGCTAATTGATCGAGTTTTCAGAGTTGTAGATCCTCTTCTTTTTTATACAATATTATGTTGTTAAGAAACATTTATATGAAATAAAAATGTTTCCTTTGTTGATTACATTAATACTTTTTTAAAGATTACTTAGTAATGCTAGGTGTTTACTTTTATCTCTGGTATTGCCTAGTAATTTTTAGGTTAGCAATGCCTCAACCGTTTGTCTGTTACTAATGCTTTGGAAAAGTCCATAAAATTGAGTCTGGCTGTGACATGAGTTCTCTTAACCCTTAAAAAGTAACGTTTTTTGCGAGGAACAATTCATGTAAGGTGTAGTCAGATTTACCCAAATATTTCAAATTTACTAAAAAAAAACCTAGGAATTTTAAGCTATTTTTCATTATATTTGATAATTGTTATCTTTATAAAGCAAGTGAACATATTATTTTTATGAACTTATGAAGTTCAAATTAAACGAGTAGACCTTAAATAAAATAGGTAAAAATCGCATGTAATTTAAGCATGCCTTATGGAACTGCTTGTAACTTCTAACCATTAAGAATATTTTGTTAAATATTTACCTGGTTTTAGCTAATAAGAGCGTAAATAATTTACATACGCTAATTTACTCCAAGTAGGACACTTAAATAATAAATAATAAAAAAACCCGTAGAAAAATACACCTGCCAAAATTTTGTTGTCTTGCTCTTTAGTTTCCTATTGATTTCTTGTTCTATATATTATTTCATTTTTTACCAAAAAATCCTTTTTATTATAAGAAAAGTTCGTTTTCGACAAAATATCTTTTGTAGACATAGAAGTTACTTTTTAAAAAAATAACCTAACTATAATTAAAATATTATATTATTTTTCCACTTCTGAGCCATTCTGTCGAAGTACACTGAATATGAGTGCGGTCTACAGACAGGAAACCGATATGTATAGCACATGGTCCTACTTTTCCTGTCCTGTTAGCGACTGCACTTGGCACATCGCTTTATCACTGGCAATTCATTCTGGACATCTGCTGGTTGTGGAAGATTTGTCGCAAGGATCATTACAATATTCTGCTTTAGTGGTCTAGATATATTTCTCAGGAAGAGACGATAGTTAGCCCATGGACGTACCAGCTCCACAGCTAAAACTTGCATGAACAAGCGACGCTTTTTGCCATTTGATCCCTTTCTGATTAGATTATATGTAGTTGCGAATAATCCAGGCATTGATGGTTGCAGCATTGACAATGCCAAAAAACAAGCATACAGGCCACCTTCTTCTTTTTCAGGTGAAAGAATAGGTTGCGCACATTTGATCAAAAGCATGTACGCCGGCTTTAGTTTTATTATAATAAGAGATGATATCAGGTTTCCCATTCTCTTCACTAAATGGTGCACTGTGCAATGTCGAAAATAGTAGCACAATTTTTTTTGTTACTTTCTTGGCAGGTAAAAAAGATGCTAAGGTGAGTTCATTATCGAAGCAATAACCTACTGTTCCTTGGTCTCAATCTCCCTAAGATATCATCCGTGGAGGAACTTGTAGCTTATTTGCACGTAAGGTTCTAACTGTTGTAAAGTCATTTTCGAGCAAATCTTTGAAAAGTTGGACCGATATGAACCAATTATCAGTTGTTATATTGCGGTTCGAGTTCAGATAGGGCTTTTCAAGTTCTTTCGTAAAATAATGACCCAAGCTTTTTTCCTAACAGGCTGGATCAATGCTGTGGTCCTTTCCTACATAGAGAATTGCTTTGAGCATGTATTTGGATTTGACATAACAAATCATTAACACCTTTATGCCGGACTCGGTAAATTTGATAGGAATATATATGCGGAAAGGGCAGTGTCCGCGAAACGCTAGAAGCTGTTCATCGCTGTAATTATAATGATTTATGCACTAAGTAATAAATTGGTCCCAAATACTTCTAATTAGTGCTAGTTTGTAAGTTTTTTTTCGTTTGTTTCTTGTTGTGAGATCATCAAACCGAAGACATTTTAGGAAGAATTGAAACCATCGCTCACTCATTGCTGCGCGATACAATGGGAGCCCTGTTACTTTGCTAAATATTTTTTCTGTTGTCAAGTGTTTGTCACATTGCAATCCGCTGAGAATTAATATAGCAAGCATTTTCCTCAACATTCACCTCTCCATTTTGATGGTTTAGCATTGAACGATGCGAAAGAACAAGACATTTTGGTCGTTAAATTTGCTTCCAAATTAACTTTTGAGTGTCATCAGATCTCTTGTGACTAATGCTTTGCAGAAAGTTGGAATCATGAGAAAGGCCTATGCCACCTTCAATGATGCTTCCATGTCCACCACTTGCTTCCAAAGCCTTATTCTTCCAGCTTTGGAATATTGTGAACCTGTCTGGTTGTCTACTGCTACCTCACACTTGCATCTTATTGATAGAGTCTCTTATACTGCAAGCTGTTCGTGTGGCGGTAATTTCCGCTGGAACCTTGCACATCGCCGGAAGATCAGCAATGTATGCATTCTCTCCAAGCTACAATCTAATCCACATCATTCGCTGTATATTTTATTGACAAATCGCTTTGTAGGAGGAGAAACACTCGTTAGGCTTTGGCCCGGCATCCTCTTTGTTTTCAGCCTATCAGATGCCGTACTAGCCAGTTTCAGCGTTGCTTTCTGCCAAGTGTTGTCCATCTTCTGAATTCCTTGGACGAAGAGACTTGTCCATCGAATAGTGTAAATGCCTTCAAAAAGAAAGCTAATAAGATCTTGTGTTCATCATGAGCCATTATCCTGTTATTTGTTGTTTTTTTGCTTGTTTGAATATTCTATATATAGTATATATTGTTTTGTTTGAATGTTGCTATATACTGTTTCGTCATTTTTTCATTTAATTTTCTTACTCAATTTAATTTAACTGAATCCATAGATGCCGGGAGCCTTGAGGTTTTTCTTTACCTATTTTTTTCGAGTTTGTTTTTCCATCCAACTTCCTTTTGTTCTTACCATCGTTCCCTCTTCGATGTTTCAGGTGCGCGGGGATTGCTAATTGTAATCTATAGTGCTTGGACTCTTCCCGTTCTACCTGTCTCATCTTGTGTAATAATAATTATAATTGCTTTCAGTTCTTCTCGTGTAGCATCTGTGAGAGTTGCTGACTCACTTTTTTAATATCTTTGCCTCCCATTCTGCATGAGCTAATTTGTGCATTCCACAATCTCATCCATTACGGTCTGAGTAAAATAAAGTTGGAATGATTCTTATGCACAAAAAACATTTCTAGCTTATCCTCTTGGTCCAACTGTGGCATCGTGAAAGAAATTTCCTCTTGGTGTCCGCATACTACTTCGTATTGTCTGTTTAGGGTTCCACACATATCCATTTCTTTCTCTGAAAACTTTTGCCGATGTTTGTAAAAATGAATGTGGATTGTTTTGGAGGCTTACGATGCAGCTGCAGTGGAAGTACTTGGTTGGGGTCTGGCTGCACTAGGTAGAAACCTTATAAATGTGGCATGCCCTGGTCTTTCATTTCTTGTCTGTGTAATGCCTGCATCTCCAGATGAGTTAATGGTATCACTTTCATTACTTGAAGGGGTAGGTTGGTAAGTCTCACCTTCATCGCTGTCATATTCATCCTCTAACAGTAAATAATCTCGTTCATTGTTTACATCCAAAGCGTTGAACTTGACAAGATTCAGCCATACCAGATACCAATCTAAATGAATTATCCAAAATTCAAGGGTGGGCATAAATCCAACATTGAGCTAATTTTGTACTTTAGTAAACTATAAAGAAAATAATATGAATGAATTTATGGCGGGGGGAGGGCAATTCCTTATTTTCTATTTTTTTGTATTTATCTAGAATTTTATCTTTATTAAAGCTATTTACTTTCTGAATTTCCTTTTATCTTTAAGTTGGCACTTCAAACATTGTCTTCACTTTATATTGACTTAATATTCTTGTTGGCTGGGTTCCTTCTACTTTTTTTTTAAGTTGGCTGGGTTAATTCATGATCTTCGTATCCTTCCTTTCTTGATGCATCTTCTAATTAACTTGTCGTAATAATTTCTTATTGATGTTTCTTGACGATGAGTTCTTTTTGCTTCTTGATGAGTTGATGATTTCTTGGATTCTTGATGAGTTAGCCCTTCAAGTCGTTTTCCTTGAGTTCGGTTTTCTTCTTGATTTTTCGTTGTAAAAATTGTGGACTATGAGTTTCGAACGCGGCACCAATGGTTTTAAAAGCCAGCACTCCAGCCATCACGCTACGGCGGAGTCCGTATTGAGTTAGTAATTTAATGGGCTATTTTTATTATAGATTTAAAAGGAATTTTTCTCTGATACATTTTCGCACCCCTACAAATTATTCAAGGTTTACACAGATGATAAATTTGACAATATATAATAAACAGGATTGCAAAAAAATAAATATATTAAATCTAATAGAGTTGCTAGAATAATATTCCACCGGTTATAAAATTGTTCTTTAATATTTAAATCGTTAGAATAATATTTATATTTAATATTTTACTGTTTACGATAATGTTTTGTGATATTTCACTGCTTGGAATAATCAGGATTTTCAATCTAAAGAATATTAAAAAGTCTCTTGCTTCTTCGTTGAACGCGTTCGTGACTTATTAACCGATGTGAGAGAGGCACATACTCGGTCACAAATGGGACATCTGGAGTTCCAAGGAGGAGGACCGGGGTTCTGACGTTCTTGCTGTCTCTGTTCTCTATGCTCCTCGAAATCTCTATTTGGCTCAAAGTGAAAAGCTACCCGCCATTCTCTCACTACCGCACGGCTGTTCCGCCGATCTTGGACGACCGACTCCCAATTGTCAGCAAACATTTTACAGCTTTTAAGATTCGACTTTAAGCCATGTTTGTAACGCTTTTTCGGCTCCCCGCATTTCAATAGCCATGGAAAAGCTCAGAGTAGATCTTTTTCTGTAGACGGTTGTGGTCCATTCTCAATACGTGGCAAGACCAGTGAAGTTGTCTTTTCACTATCATAGATTCTATGCTAAGAGAGTCAGCCTCCTGCAAAATACCCAATTTTTTCGAAGATTTTGCCATTTGTTTAAATCTTTTAAGGTGATTGATATTCTTGCGGCATGTTGTTCAAGACTCCGATGCGTAGTCCGGTGATAACAATTCCTCTGATTCTCGAACACCCTTTTGGGAAGTTTACCGAAGGCAGATATCGCCATTCTGATGCGATATTTTATTTCGCTGTCGATGTTAACGTTTATAAAAAGATGGATACCGAGAGATTCAAACTACATTATACATTTTTAGGTTACACTTTGGATTTCGATCACCGGCTCGTTTGGGTGATGATAGTTTGGTGAAGTTTGCGAAAGCACTTTTGTTTTAGGGACATTGAAAGGTAAACATAGTTTACTGTATGCTCCTGCAAAGGCTGTGATCGAAGTTTGTAGTTCGTCTTCACTTTTCACCACAATAGCGTTGCTAGCTGCATATTGAAGCCCTACAATTGCTGTCAAAATAATTTTGGTTCTAGCATTTAAGGGATTTTGATTGAAAAGCCTGCCCTCCATCCGATATCTAATATGGATGCCTGGCGGTAAGGCGTCTTTGGTTAAGTGTAGGACCGGAACGATGAAGAGGGAGTAGAGGGTTTAAGCAATCGCTTATCTTTGCTTTAGATTAATCAGTAGGTTACGTACCTCCGTGGAACTTAAGTCCGTCTTGAAGAAGATAAAAAATATAGTGATGACAACCCAAGTTAAAGTTCCTTGGATACATTTTGAGCCAATGTTCATCCTTAGGTTCTTCATAATGAATATGAGATACAAAACTTAAGAAAAACTTTTAGTACAATTTTTGCAATAAATGTATTATAAGGGAGAATAGAACTATATACATAGTTAAGGAAGTTATTAAGAGAAAATTCAAAATATTAGGAAGAAAAAATGTTCAACTGTCAAAATCTCACCATTATAGTTCTGACTCCAAAGAAAAGTGATGCCTAGAAATAGATTACGATGATACATAAAACTTTGTGTAGTAGTAGAGTTAAATATTTACTAATGAACCAGCAGAGGTATCACAATTAAGAGGTGAGGAACGAATTATAATGTGAAGGGACTCGTCTTCCTAAAAAACATTTATTTTGTCGACACCAATTATTTTAAACTTCTAATATTTATTGCAGGTAAACGCTGAATAATATAAGCTATATTAGGGAAACTTTCTTCATATTTAAGATCATTGCTAGTATGAAGACTAATGCCTATGTATGAATATTAAGGCAATATTTAGTTTTGACTGGTTGATGACAAAGTTATCCTAGATAACAATCATTAATCCTCGAGCGCTAATCATATTTCTCTGGTACACAGTCACTGAACTAGGGTATATTATACCCGATTTTGGTAAATAAAATAAAAATAGTATATATACAAATTTATTAATCCTATCATGTAAACACTAACTATAAGGCATGTTAATGATAATTAAACTAATAAAAATCCGTACTTGCTTTAAGAAAGGTATATTATAAAAATACCAAGAAAATCAGTCAAAAAGTTAGAAGTTTTCAATAATTTTGGAAAAAAATTCTCCCTCAAAAACCCTTGCATAGAATTTGCCCAAAGGTTCGCTCAGACCTCCAAGAATGTCAGGCCCTCCTCCCAGGGACTCTCCATGACAGTAGCGATGCACAAACTTTAGGAAAGAGAGTGAAAATAACACCCTTTTTTAGCGCATCAAAAATGACTAATTGTTCAATATATTGTGTTATTCTGTTAGGAAACGCCTTGAAACCACCAGGAAATGACTACTAAGATACAATACAGACTATGATGACACCAAGCATCTCCATGGGCGTCTATCCTTTTCAACATCCTGTCACTGATATAGAAACTTTTCATTATTTTCCACTATTTATTGGTATGAAATTTTGGTGGTTAATAAAATTAACCTAATGGTTTTATTTATATAAATCTAACACATTTGCTCACACTCACACGAAAAAAACATTTAATGAAATGACAGCATTAAGGGAAGTAGTGGCTTGGGCAAACAAGTTGGCGGCAGCTGTGACACCTCAAGCGTGTCTTCTTGTCTGCCTTCGACTTACACTTGCTGCACCGTACCATGGGCTCCCTCATCTTAGCTGCCGATTGTCCTGTACCTTCAGCCGTGCCAGAGATAAGGGTTGAGAGAGCACACCTATCTGACAACCAACTTCATCTGTCGATGATGTGTTGAGGTGTTGAGTCGTACCTCCTCAGCTAAGTGCCTGATGGATTGCAAGGCTAATTCGTGCATGTACTTCAGTTTCTTCATGTCGCAGCAGCAGGGGTAGCAGCAGTAACAGCAGCAGGGATGGCTGCATGAACAGCAGCAGCAAAATATGGGTTTTCAGGGTCATCAGAGCCTGATGACGCAGCAGGGTACAGTACAGGAACAGCAGCCAATTGCAGGATAGGCCAGCAGTAGACTTATCAGCTGTGCTGGCGTGGATAGTATGTGAGGGGATGGAGAAATGCCTAGGCCTCTTTGACTTCCGACCACCCTGGAACATATTCTTTATCATTCTCACTGTCATAAAATATATCAGTTTCAACACAATCCTTATCTTTGTAACTATATAAAGTAAAGATAATTTCACTAATCTTCAGCCCACTCAGGTTTTGTTCTTCTGCCATTTCAGGCACAAGTTCGCACTATTAGTCCCCTGAAATATGAATTACAGCTTGAAAAGAGAGAAACAGAATTACTACACGATCAATGAAACTTCTCTTTTTACGCTATTACCACTGAACTCGTTACAGATTGCCCAGTATTTTTTAATATAATTAGCACTGAACTAGGGTAAACGGTACCCAAACCGGGGTCTAGCGGAAATACAAGCAGAGGAGTGAACCGACGTAACCACACTCTATGAGAGCGTTCGCTAAACTGAAGCTAGTGCTCCAGCGTTAAAACCCTGGTTTAAAGGAAGAAGGAATAGATTTAGGAGCGAGTGTTAGCTACAATGTGATTCATCGGGAGAGTATTTTTAAAAAAAGATAACACGAGAATCGTCCCAAGTAAAAGCGTTAACTGAGGTAAACGGTAAGTTTCAGGGTAAGCAATGATTGTAATTTTTACAATGTTTATTCTTAAACTTAATAATGAAACAGAACATAAGTATAATATAGAGTGAAGAGAAAACTCGAAATACACAGATGGACTATGGTAATTATGAATGAGTACAAATGAAAAAAATTGTAAATTGAGTTAAGAAAGAATGTGGACCACGGGTATTATTAGATATGAGCTAGTTTATATATAGTAATATAAATGGCATAGTAATTTGGTAAATTGAATGTTATATCGATTATGTGGAAAAATTAACGTTAGAGGTTTTAAGTGGTAAATTTAATGTTATAGCCAATGAAAATGATGCACGAATTATAACTTTGGGGGGGAACTGGAAATGCAAACAAAGGAGCGAATTACATTCTAAACACTTAATAGGAACGTTCTTATTACTGGACTTGTCGAGTAGAGAATACACAAGTGGATTGTAAGCACGAGAGAGGCAAGGAACGAGGGAGGTCGACGCTTATTGGTTGATTTAAAATGCATCAGACAAAGGTGCAGATTGGTTGAAATACATCGTACATCGTATGGGGTAAACAATATTAGAATGCCGTACATGTTTTAAGGTCAAGATGTATAATCCCTTGGACGGGGAAATGCTATTTGCATTTGAGGCACATTTGTAGGAGCTAGCAAAGATATCAGCTGCTATAGTATAACCCTGCCCCCATGGAGCGAGTCGTAATAAAGATATATATTTCATAGAGACACCGAGGAGAAGTCAATTTATATAAAAGAAGATTGTACAAATAAAGAGATTTTTCTTTCTGGCTAAATTATATTCCAATTTTAAATTTATCAACAAATGAAAATTTAAAGTTTGGGTAAAAAAGCACCTTAATAATTTAGAAAATTTTCATCGGACGAAGAGTAAAATTATTAGAATCTTTGTGAATATTATGTAAAAGAAGGGCGGGGTAAAATTGGCTATTCTTAAATTTAGAAATAGGCATATTCATTAGAGTTTGGGGTCATGAGTTATAAAAAGACTTTCTTATTAATTTAAATTGCTTGTCAATGGGTAAGAAGAAAGTGGACAGTTTAAAAGATTAATGACAGTTTTGACAGAGCTTCATTTATAATACAGACAGTACAAACTAAAATAGTCTAAAATTGGAAGCAATCATCTTTTTCGGTTTCCTTTGGATAAATCGAATGAAGTTAATTGAAGAATTGTCTTGGTTGATCCTGCTTGTTAAATATGGCCAGAGAATAATCTACATATCTTCAGTAAAAATATACAGATTTTCGGTTAAATGTCTTTAATTAAGAAGAACAATTTAATAATAAAATCTTTACAAAGCCAATCATGAAATGATCTTCAGGACAGAATCAATGGGAGAAACGTAGCTACGCCATTACCATCGATTTGATTATATATTTAACTGTAAAAAGTAAATATACCTTCTATAAATACTATTTGTAATGGTTGTTTAAATTTCCAACGTGAAAAGTTATGAAATTGAATACAACATAAAGTGATTCATAAAGTGATTGGACTATAATTTTTGTAGACTTGAGCTTAGAGAGTAGTCTAATAATTTTATTTTCAGGGAGAATTGTTAACTTAGAGAAGGTATTCTGAAAGGAACCTAATTTGGTGGGATAATTAAGTTTGTTAAATACTTTGTTTGCAGATTCTTTTCTATTTATTATTACTACTCTACTAGATTTTCCTGTACATATAATAATTACAATATCTTGGTAAGTTACGATGTATCTTACTTATTTACCACTGTATTTCCTATGGCTAATCAACCTATTAAAGAGAAAAATACAAATGAAATTAGTAACAGGCAAATTTTCGTTTTTTGTTGAAACTAATTTTTCTCTTCGAAAGTTTGCATTAACCTTGGAAAAGTGTCTTCACTTGTTCTTTCTTTGCTAGACATAGGTGGGTTTTGAGCTAATTTCACAATTAAGGCCACTGCTCTCACTAATATATTCCAATCGACATCCCAAGAATTTATTTTCGTTTGGTATAGTTGCATTAAAGCTGCCTTTGTCGTAGACTAATTAAAAATTGTACATTGTTTCATTACTTAACTCAATTGTCTCGTTCCTATTAACGAATTTACACATGAGGTTGAAAATAACAAACCCTTTGCCTATAGATCTTCTTACCAGAGAACGCCGTCTGATTTTTATTTTTCCTCTATCACAAATGCAAAATCTAGTTATTATTTTAGTCATAATTCTGTGCATAATATGTAATGTTCAAGTTAAACGCCTTTTTAATCGCGTGCTAGTATAGTCACGAGCGACTCTACATCTCACTATGTCAGTCGGTTGCTGGGTCGGTTGGTCGATCCCCGTTTTACTTATTTTGTTTTTTCTAATAACATCATAACTATTCGGTCAGCTCTAACGAAACCTGAAATCCTTATGTTGTTTTACGTTGTCTTTCAGGCATATAATTGACAAAGTCATCCCTAGGTTAGCCCGGGAATTATTATGTTTTGGCAATAATATCATAACTATTCGGCCGATTCTAGTGAAATTTGAAATCCTTATGTTGTTTTACATTCTCTTTTGAATGATATAATTGCCAAACGCTTCCTAAGGTTAGGCCGGGAATGATTTTGTTTTGGCAATAACATCATAACTATTCGGGTAATTCTAGGGTAGGCTTGGCTATACTAGGCTAAAGAAGGGTTGTTTATACTATGCTATGCTTGGCTATGATATGCTATGCTATACTAGGTAAGTTTAGGCTAGGCTTTTCTCAGCTATATTAGGCTATGCTGTGCTAAGCTAGGTTATTCTCTACTCTCCTATGCTACAGTATGTGACTATACTATGCTATACTATTCTGTGTAAGCTATAATATATTATGCTATGTTATGTTATACTATGCTGTGCTATATTATGCAATGTTGTGCTGTGCTATACTATGCTATGCAATAATATTCTATAATAAACTATGTTTTAATCTGATATGGTATATTATGCGATACTATGGAATACTGTGCTATTAGTGTGTCTCAATCCTTTTAACGTTCTAATTACATTAATGAAGGGTGCTAAAAATTTGCATCCCAACTTATGAATTCTAAAGTTATTATTTTAATTTTAATATAATTGTAGTTTTAATTGGTCAGCAACTTAAAGGTTTGAATTATTTATGTCATCTTGGGGAATTAAATGACTATTATTATATTCATAATTATATCTATTTTACTTTTTTTTTCATCGTTTGAAACATATTCAGCAGTGTGCTGAAGATTACGTGGCCTCCTGTACTACCATCCTACCAGTGGGATTTGACCTACAATTGCTTTTAAAATTAAGACAAGACTGGCGACATTCACACATTCGAACACCTAAATTGAATATAGCAATGTTGTTGCCATCTTAATTCGAAACTCTGGTTGACATTCTAAAATGTGAATATGAGAAACTACCTAGCAGCCAATCTTGCAAAGGATATTTACCCTAAAGTGCTTAAAAAGTGAGAACGAGGGAACAGTTTTTTTCTAGGCCCGTGGTAAATTCATGTCACAATCTTAAACAGATCCAAAAGAACTGGGAGAAAGCCAAAAACATATTCCTTGAGAGAGGAGGGCTACAGTTTTAAGATACTTTCATTGCAAAACTAGACAACCTGTTGATATCATCAGGCGCAAGTGTAAAATTGTTTTTGCAGTGAATTTGGCTGCCCCGGTTGTAAAACGAAACTTAATTTAATTTAAATCCCTATTGACATGAAAATCTCTGTGAAGGAACTTTCTTTCATTATAGTTTAGAGAGAAATGATTACTTCATTTGGACCACATCAAGTAGGCTTTCGATATTAACTTGAGTAAAATGAGAAGTGAATAAAAGAGAGCGACAAGAATGTGAAAGAACAAGAGCTGCTTACTATATGTAGGCCAATATTTCAATGCCATCAAGTGAAATAATTTTCCCTCCTGGAAAAAAATGAAGAACAAAGAGCTGATGCTCGGGATGGAAGGGGTTGAATGATATAATTGCCAAGGTCCTTCCAGGATTAGTCCAGGAATTATTGAAAGTTTTGAAAGTCGTAAGTCATAAATCAGAACAAGTGAGGGCACGCAACTCTTTTGTTTGCAGACCTTGTTTTCTTACTTAATTCTATGTATATACTTTACGGGTCGTGAGCCCGAAATTATGAAGCTTAAATTCTCAAATATCTTCGAGATAGGTCATGAATTGTGTTACCCTTATTAATTTCTTAAAAGTTTTTTATAAGGGAGACATAGTGGGTATTTGATACAATATCAAATGCTATGAGGCAAAGTTACGTGTTTCTTTAATATCTTTATGAATGGAATTTAAAAAGAGATACGAATAAAAATAAAGGGGAGAAGTCCAAGACTACTGAAGATAGTGCATCGTAGGCGCGCTATACATAAATCGGTTGCTAGATGCTGATGTCCTGAGTTAGTGGCTGAAGGGAAACGTAGTTGAAAATCGTGGTTGCATAGTTTCCTGTGGAATATGGATATAAAAAGATTAAATATAATCTCATAAAAGAGAAGGATGAGTGTGTTAGGAGTGTACCAGCGTGGTTTAGATCCATGGTTTACTTCTTGTCCAAGTTTAATGTACTATTAAGATAGTAACTTAGATTGTAATGATTCTGATGAATATGACTGGAATAAAAGGATAGAAAAGACTCCTCGAGGAAGATGAGAGTGACGTATAATCCAAACCTTTTGAGTAAAGAATCACAAGAAAGTTTCCAAAGGGAATAATGGTACGAAGTTTATATCAAAGGATTGTTACTACGATTTGGAAGTAGAAACTTATATCTTACTTCGGAGAAAAATCAATCAAAAGTGTGCATGTGAATATTGTCAAATGTGAGGTTACGCAGACTTTTTCTACGTTAAAGGTTATGTAGAAAGAATTATTGGGAATAAATTTTTGGAAATAATAAATCTCTTCATGGGTATTAAGGTGAGAATAAATGAAATAACAAGTTATGAATAATTGATTTTGTTTGCACAAAATTTGGATAAACAGAGGGAGAGGTAGTTGAAATTTCAAAGGATACGTATGCAACCTTATAATTTTTGCTTTCCACTTTCTGTCTATAAAATTATTCGGCAATAACGGTGGATTCGTTAATTTACTTGTTGATTACATGTGCACATTGTGCCATATTTAATTATATGAACAGTGTAAGTCAAAATCCCATTCCTAAAACTAAATAGATAAGTAAAGATATGTCATAGTGTGAGCTATTTATTAAAGGATACTATGTGATGTCTATAATTAACACATATTCTTGGCATTTCAAAATCAAACCAAAGCGAGTGCTAAATTGCTTTTCTAATTATCATGTACCCGGATTAGTAATTTAGGGGATCTAAATTTTCTCTCTTTCATGATGGCTAAGCATCTGTATTGAAATTTCAATTATCGCCTCCTTTAATAAATTCCTTCCGTTATGATGGCTGTTTCCTTGTTGATGTTAAGATGAATTGCTACTAGAGTAAGAGTTTATATGTGCAATGTTGAATTTCCTGGAGTTCCTCAACCCTCTTCAGGAGCGTTACATATTCAAAAAGCTTCTTGAAATTTCCTTTTTTGCGGAAGTGGATAGTTGCCGTGTCGAATATGTAACGCTCCTTAAAAGGGTTGAGGAACTCCAGGAGATTTCACTAGAGGATTAAGAGACCTTAATATTACCATTACCTAACCGCATATATATATATATATATATATATATATATATATATATATATATATATATCGGAAATATCACGAATGTTAGCGCATGATAATTATAAATATGAATATATACCACAGAAGGAAACTGAATATAAGACGGATTGGAGTTAGTACTTTCGTTTATTCGACATTTTCAAAATCCGAACGGACCTTGCATGCGCTGTAGAAAGATCGGTTAGGCTTAAATTGGTAAGCCTAACCCCCAATCTCCTTCCACAAGTGGTAGCCACGAACCGCGTCTACCACGATTCACCTTTACGTGGGCTAGAATAGCCTTTGCAAGAAGATTGGAGGCCATTTGAGAGTAGAGCTGTTTCCCGCTACCCCCCACCCCTCCATTCCGCGGAGAGCCTTGGACATAAATAGTGCTTGACTCCAATGAGGAGACACAGAGTTGAGAGAAGTCTCGCCCGGACTCCAAAAAAGAATTCCTCTAGTTCCAAGTCAGGTGCAAACAATAAAACAAAGTGACAACTGAACTATTTTTGTGCATTGGAATTAGCCCCAGCCCGTGAGGTAACTCCATTTAACGATCGCTACCAAGTGATTTTTTTCCGAATTCTTTCGTCAACTCCTGTCGAAGCCCTCTTCGTTTGCATTTCGTTTTTTGGTGGCCCTAATACTCTCCCCTGGACTGGACGTTACCGCCCCACCCTTTTTTTGGAGAACCGTCATCACTTTAACATCCTCTTAAGAAGCTTCGAGCTGCCTCGTCTCACGTGCACAAGACCTCCGTGAAGCCTTACCCTGACGTCTCGCCTGGAATCTTCTGTAAGTGAATCCCTCTCCCCCTCCAGTAACCCATTTGCGTTAATCCCGCGCCCCCATTTGAATAGTCCCCTCCCGTAACGCTTTAAGTTTTAACTTTATAGTCTGATTCATAACTACAATTCCCCCCTCTTCGTTCATCTGATGTAATTTTTGCCCAGCATTTCTCACATTATTTTTATGTAAATAAAATTATAACCTTGAGCTTTTCCATTGCAAATAATATACCTTACCTCGTTGCACTCTTATCTAGTTGTTTCGCCCGTCGAAACTCGTGGCGTTCCGTCCCTTTTATCGGTCCCTCCCACCATAGATATAATATGGTATTGATATAATATAATGTTATACCACGACATATATATTTATTAATATACTTATTATATAATTCTGGTGTCAAGTGTGTTTGGGGATTTTACGAACCCGTATCATTTTAATTTCGACATTAGAAGTTACCATGTTATTCACGTATATCCCTTTTATTTTAATTTTGTATTGTACTGGCAGAAGGCAAGTTCAAGTTAATTAAAGAACAGTGGAACGTAATCTACTTAAATTTTCTGTTGGACCCCAGGTAATTAATTTTTTATTGTGTTTGAATTTTGGAGACTCTCCTGGTTATTAATCCAAAAGAGTTAAGGTCTTTGGTGTCCTGATTCCGGTAGGGCGATTTTACTTGTTTTTTTCCGCTCTTAGAAACAGCAGAGGTAGGTAGCTGTATCTTAATTTTTTTTGGTGATCAAGGCCTTTACGAATATTCAAGTATTCGTTTCGCATGGGTAGTATGCTAGCACGTTCGCGTATCAGTGTTCCCTCAGTTAACTGCGTAACAATGTCATCCTTCGAAAAATTCAAGAGTCAGGGTGAAATGTTAAGGCTTTCGGGCAAAAACCTGCTAAATTACGTGCAAGAAGAAGAAAGGAACGAACAAGCAGATCGAAGGGAAGAGGAACTAAGAAAAACGGAGATTGAGAAGAAGAAAAAGGAAGGAGAACAAAGTGAAGATGAAGATGCAGAAGAAAAAACTGAAGATGGAGATGGAAGAAAGTGAACAAATTAGGCAACATGAGCTGGAAATCAGCCGAAATCAAATGGATTCTGAGTCCATCGGTTTCCGGGCTGAAATTCCCCAAACGCTTTCAGTCGCTCTTCCCGCTTTTCATGATGGAGAGAATCTTTCAGATCAATAGGTGGGATCTTGAAAATGATGGCGTCGCTCACTTAATTCCCCTCCTAAATACCAAGTTAAGGGATATCTTCTTATCCCTTCCCACCGGAGCAACTTTGGACTATTCCACGATAAAGTCCGTATTGCTAGCCGCTGTTTATATGAATAGCGAATTCTATTGCTCCCGATTTCCCCAGGAAAGGATCCTCCCTGGCCAAACATTTTGACAACACGGCTACATCCTCCAAAGGCACCTTCAGTGTTGGCTGGATGCGTGCAACATTCCCCAGGTCTACGAGTCCCTTCTGGACTTCTTCCTTAGGGATCAGCTTTTAGCTGCCGTGGCTCCCGAAATTTGCGCCTTCATTAAGGATAAACGTTGCGCCACTTTCCAGGAGTGCTTGGAAGAGGCCGATGTCTACGCGGGTAGTCACGATTTATTCCCTAAGGATGTTAAAAAAGGCTTCTCAATCGCCCCAAAACTAAATTTTAGGGCCCTAAGAGACCGCCTAGATTAGTTCCACGATTTACCAAAGTTCATAGTCCCTCGAAGCCAAGAAACTTCCATCCATCAGAACACTGATACATTAAGCCCCTAGTTTATTTTCCCCCGGTTGTGCGGTACCAAAAGAACCCGATCGTCTGCTACACCTGCAAAGTTCCCGGGCATTACCGCACGAACTGTCCTCAAAACTCCCGATTCGCAAACTCTCAGTCCCACCAAGTGCACCAAATCTGGGCCGCCCCTGATCCTCCTCCGTTGCCTCAGGAGACTCTCGATCTTCCTTCGCCCGCAAAAGACCCGGTCCATCAGGCATACTTTCTCTTTAATGAGAACAACCCTGGTGGAATAAAGTTCAAGAAAGGAACTGTGAACGGTCGCTGAGTATCCGACCCCGTCCGTGACACCGGGTGCACCTGTATTATAGTGTTTAAGGACCTACTCCCTCTTGTTAGCCCCGACCAAAAAAGATTTGCAGTGGTCCACGACTACCTTAGCCGGGCCAGTCGTTTCCCAGTAATTTGTTGTCACATCGAGTGTGACTATATGTTCTTTTGGGCCGAAGTGGTAGCGGCCCCAATCCAGTTCTGCTCCGTTTTGTTCGGTCAGAACCCCGAAATCCACGACCATCCCGTGGCCCAGCCCGTGATTACCCGTACACAGGCAGCCCTAGAATCCTGTGCATCTGTTCTTCTAAAAATCTCTATCGACCTGGAGTTCCAAGCCCTCTGGAGCAACAAGTTTTCCCGCGCCCAGAAGGAGCGCGCAACTCTCCTCCCCCATTTTAGTGAAATCGAAAGCCCTCGAGCGTGAGTCCACTCGAGGTAACAAACGAGTGTCGTATCTCGTGAAGAATGACTTATTGAGAGGTATAAGACCTAATTGGAACTTAAGTCACGAGAACGAAAATTCAAGCCTTGCGCGGAGGTGCTGGTGCTACTTCCCACGGAAAACAACAAACTCCTTGGCCTGTAAAAGGGACCTTACCCCGTCTTCAAGGCTAGAGGACCCGTGGATTACCTCATCCATACTCCGGCGTGAGCGAAGGTTTTCCACGTGAATTGTATATATATTATCTCATTAATGTTCCTAATTATTGATTTTTATTTGGTCCACTCAAATGTTTAGTCTTTAGGCCCATATTTATGCCTCCATTTAATTTCCCTAGACCCCTTGATAGTTTTAGTTTGACGGGTGGATGATCCTTTCCTACGCAACTGCTTTGTAAAGCATCATCTTTTGGTTGGGAGATGTGTGAAGGAATTTTACGTGGCATCTCATGTTCAGAACAGAACCTCCATGCGCTGTAGAAGGCTTGGTTAGGCCTAAATTGGTAAGCCTACTGCCCCTTCCATAAGGTGTAGCCTTGAACCGCGTCTGCCCCGAAACACCTTTACGCGGGCTAGAATAGCCTCTGCAAGAAGATTTGAGGCCATTCGAGAGTAGAGCTGTTTCCCACTACACCCTCCCCCCCTTGGAGAAAGCCTCGGACATAAAATAGTGCTCGACTCCCATGAGGAGACACAGAGTTGAGAAGTCACGCCCGGAGCCCAAGAAAATTCCCCTAGTTCCAAGTCAGGTGCTAACAACAAAGCAAAGTGACAGCTTAACTATTTTTGTGTATTGGAATTAGCCCCAGCCAGTGAGGTAACTCCATTTAACGATCGCTACCTAGTGATTTTTCCGACTTCTCTCGTTAACTCCTGTCGAAGCCCTCTTCGTTCAACCCTCGTTTTCGGGTGGATCTAATACTCTCCCTAGGACCAGAGGTTACCTCCCCCCCTTTATTGGGGGAGAACCGTCATCACTTTAACATCCTGCTCAGAAGCTTCGAGCGGCCTCGCCTTACGTGCAGAAGACATCGGTGAAGCCTTACCCTGACGTCTCACCCGGAATCTTCTGTAAGCCAATCCCTCTCCCCCTCCAGTAACCCATTTGCGTTAATCCCGCCCCCTCATTTGAATAGTCTCCTCCCGTAACACCTTAAGTTTTAACTTTATAGTCTGATTCATAATTACAATTTCCCCCCCCCCCCCTTCGTTCATCTGATGTAATTTTTGACCTATCATTTCTCTCATTATTTTTATGTAAATAAAATTATAACCTTGAGCTTTGCTATTTATTGCCCATAATATACCTTACCTCGTTGCACTCTTATCTAGTGGTTTCGCCCGTCGAAACTCGTGGCGTTCCGTCTCTTTTTGTCGGTTCGCCTTTGAAGTGATCAGTCCCTCCCCCCATAGATATAATATAGTATTGATATAATATAATGTCATACCACGACAGTAAGAAAAATTAAGGTGGTATTTATACTAAGCGCGTTTCCTTATGAGGTCAACTTTTTAACGCTATCAGATAAGTGGGACTTTAGAAAAATTGATAGAATTAGATCTAGCGAAAACAGCCCTGAGCTAATGTTCAGAGTACTCATCTTTGTGTGGGAGATTAAAATTGAGTCCAGGATATTTCTATTTCTAAAATCATTACTATGGATTATTGTATCAGTTTTTGACCAGTTAATTCCGTGTCGCATCTTGGAATTGTGGACAGCTAAGCTATTATTCGATATCCCTTAATTACTGCATTTTTGTGTATTGGGTCCTTATGGAAACATTTTTCGAAGTTTGGCCTACATAGAATAAATTACAATCTAATCATGGAATTCGGTATGTACATAATTATCATTATTGTGGTCATGCTTTATTTAGAGATATTTTTATGTATGATTGTATTTAAAGGTTACGTTAATATTAAGTTGTTTTAGAATGTGTACTACAGACATAAAATTATCATGATAGGGTAAAATTAATAGGTTATTATAGTTATATCCATACATTTTTTCTAGAAAGTACTTTGGGTAGCATAAATTAGTATAAAACCTTTAATTTTTGTGTATTCTTTATGGCCTAAGTAAAACTCATTAACCAGGATACCCATTAAGACCAATCATAAGTGCCACTGATTTAATTCAAAATAAACTTTCAAAATACTTAATAAATTTACTTTGTCCTATCTTCGGGACTATATCCCCCTTGCATATATAAATCCCTTGACCTTTGCAATAAATTAAACTATATGAGGGTAACATTAGATCTGAGACTAGTGAGTTTTGATGTCACCTCATTATTCACCAAAGTGCCCATTGAAGACTTATTAGACTTCCTAGCCTCTATTCTAAATGCTTATGACCTCCTTTTACCAACTAATACGATCATTGAGCTTATTTGTTTATGTATTAAAAAATTTAAATTTAGTTTCAAAGGCAAATTCTATAAACAAGTGTTTGGTATGGCTATGGGTAATCCCTTATCTCCCTTATTGTCAAATTTATATATGAAATTTTTCGAAACTAGGTTGATACCCACTTTTTGGTCTCCTGAAATTGTTTGGCTCCTGTATGTTCACGACATCCTGGTAATTTTAAACAACAGTTTTGACATCGATAGATTTCTTTTAATTATCAACTCATTGGTTCCGTCAATTAAATTCACCGTAGAAATGGAAGTAAATAAGAGCCTTCCATTTCTGGATGTCCTAATAATTAGAAACCGACAAAGATTTAAATTTACTGTTTATATGAAACCGACAAATTTATGATATGATATATATTTATTGGAAAGAGTACAAGTATTTTAAACATCAAATAAATAAATTTACACAATGCAAAAATATATAGTCAAAAGTGGTGAATAAATTGAAAAAATTATAGTTGAGGAGAGGAAGAAGTAGTCGAAGGCAAAGATACATAAAGAGGTTTCTCCTGGAGAAATAAACGCAGGAGCTCAGCTTTTTAACACTTTACGGTTTTAAGTTATACCCATTAACAGGGTTTTAATACATAAATTAATTCTACCACTAATTGGGTTTTAATTTTTATATTATATTTTGATGACTAATCATTGGTTTATATATCACTTTTTGATTTTATTACGTTTTATACTCCGTCACTTGAGTTTAAGTTTAAGATACTGTTTCACTTACTTCTATTTATAATATACTTAACTTTAATTCACTGTATTCACATATTGATTAGTAGTTTTAATTTTATGGTTTCCTATTTATACTTTTCGTTAAATTTTAAATTGTTTAAGTTGTTTAATCACTTGAATGCTTCCTTTTACACTTAATTCTATTTATAATATACTTAATTTTAATTCACTGTATTTATATATTGGTTAGTAGTTTTAATTTTATAGTTTCCTATTTATATTTTTCGCTAAATTTATCACTTGTCTATTAATTGTCACATTTAACTATTTACTTATTTATCTATTTAACTTGTTTGTTTAATTAATTATTTGATTAATTATTTACACTTTAAACGTTTTGCACTATTATTTAGTTATTTTCGCGCTTTACACTTCTTATCACTTTTTATTTTTAGTTTATCGACGAGGTCTTCATGCCGCACTTTATGTTTTCGAAAGTTGATGAATTCACTGTGTAACAACTTGATTCCGGAATGTACATGGTACTGCTGCATAGGAGGCTCTTCATTTCCGTTGGGGACTAGGGTCCCTCAAAAGTCAATTTGAAGTCGCCGCTCCTAATGGCCTTTACCAGTTGGGTTTGATTGATTTTTTCGGGTCTACATCCAGCAGTCCCGAAAACTTTTAGTTTTAGTTCTTCCCCGTCGAACAAACGTCCCTTTTCCAGGACATTGACTTTTTCGGTCAGGGGGACTCCGGGGTAAGAATCATCGTTTTTAGATTCTCCATCCATACTCTCCTTTTCTACTTGTTAAGGGGGTTTGCTGCTCTTTTTCTTTTTTGGTTTCTTTCTCTTCGGGGTGCTTTTAACTTGCGCGGTTTCTTCTTTTGTTCGTTCTTGGTTCCGATCCTCTTTTCGGTTGATGGTTGGTTCTTCTTTCTTTTTTATTTCTTCGGGTTTTTTTGACTGCGTTTCATCAATGAACTTGATGTTCAGCACGTCATGGGATGCTGGGTTCGGGGAGAACCACAACTTTTTCTTTACTCCGTTGTTTTTCAGCATAGCGTTTAGCTCCTCAGAAAAACTGCCGAGGCGAGCAAGATCGCCAGGTGGGCGACTATGACCATCGTCATAATCTCCTTGCTCTCGGCCGGCAGGATTAATTTCGGAGTCACTCTGTCCGTTGATGGAGTGGCGCTACCAGGAGTAGATGCCGCAGGCATATGAAGTTGCTTTTGTCTTTTCCTCCTTTTGCGGCCTGAGCTTCAATCTCTTGTTTTTTATCGCTTCCTTGCGTAGAGGGCATCTCATGGCCAGAGCCCGATGCTCCACCCCGCAATTTACACATTTAGGTTTCTCTTCCCGGCAATCTCTCCATCCGTGACCGGTTCTGGAGCATGTCGGGCAGATTTGTATGTTAGACGGGCAGTTTCGTGTCGGGTGGCTCTCGATGGCCAGGCAGATTTGGCAGTTTTCTATGGAGATATAATCTTCTGCCTCTATCTGCTCTGGGGCGACGCGAAGGTAGAAGCCCAGGAGGCCTTCCCTTAACGCTCTCTGAGCCATCCCGATGGTAGCGAACGTGACTTTAATGAGGGTCTTGCCTATTTTGTCTAACCTCTCCACTTTTGCCCATGACTGTTTGTCATTCAGCTCCGCTTGTATCTCATCCGTGGTGTCTTCCGAAAAGTAAGGGTCTACTCTCTTGAAAATGACGGCCCTCCTCACGAGCAGCTCATAGGGGACTACCGCTTCGAGCCCTATCTCGAAGAGGGGTTGCCTGGGCTGGTCTAAAACAAGGGTTTCTACGTCCTTGTTTTTCCAGCAGACTGCCGCCCACCCATTTTTTTTGTCTCGATGAGACGGGTGAGCTCAATGTTTATTTCCCCGATGACTGTTTTAAAGACCGTTTCCCTTGTTGGCTTTGTTTGTCCCGCTATTAGACAGAGGGGGATCCGTTTGGTGTCCTGGGGGGCAGTGAGACCCATATCCCCCTTCGGGCAGTGCTGCCCTTCCTCCCTAGTGTGTCTCACTTTCTTCTCGGGGGGTGGAGAATGCCACTCCGTGGCCGTCGAAATTGAGCGGTTTCGGCGTTTTGCCGATTCTCGCCTTAACGTTTTTCTCCTTTACCGGATCAGAAGGTTAGAACACTACGCACACAACTCTACTCTTCTACTCTACTCTTACTAAGTGGCTACTCTACTGCGAAAATACTCTACTCGACAAATGGTTTATCTTATGTCCATTTATATTCAAGTCATGCCAACAATATAAAATCTGCCGTTTTTTCTTCCATGTATCTTAGGGCTCTTCGAATATGTAGCCCCGACTACATAGATAAAGAATACACAAAAATTGAAGATATTGCTACCAATTTATGCTACCCAAAGTAATTTCTAGAAAAATGTATGAATATAGCCGAAATAACATTTTATAATTGTAAATTAGAGACAATAGAAGCCTATCTTGATAATTTTATGTGTGTAGTGCCCATTCTAAAACAACTTAATATTAAGGTAGCCTTTGAAATACAATCATACATTAAAAAAACTCTTAATAAAGCATAGCCTTAATAATGATAATAATGTACTTTACCGATTTCGATGTTTAGATTGTAATTTATTCTATGTAGGACAAATTTCCACAAATGTTTCCATAATGAGCCAACAACACAAAAATGCAGTAATTAAGGGATATCTGAATAATAGCTTAGCTGTACACAATTCCAAGATGGGACATGGAATTAACTGGTCAAAAACTGATACAATAATCTACAGTAAGGATTTTATGTATACAGAGAAATATCCTGGACTTATTTTTATTCTCCCACACAAAGGAGAGTAATCTTAACATTAGCTCAGGGCCGTTTTCGCTAGATCAAATTTTATCACTTTTCTAAAATCCCACTTATCTGATAGCATTAAAAAGTTGACCTCATAGAGAAACGTACTTATTATAAATACTGCGTCTTATTTTTCTTACCAATGTGAGTTTGAAAATGTCGAATAGACGAATGTACTAACTCGAATCCCTCTTTTATATAGTTTCCTTCCGTTGTACATATATATATATATATATATATATATATATATATATATATATATATATATATATATATATATATCGGCACAATACACTGTTCTGAATTACATATATATAAATTTCACACACACACACACACACATATATATATATATATATATATATATTATACTCATTTCAGTTAGGAATTCCAGAGGCAATTATTACACATCGCAAACAACAATCGCCGAAAATCCTGATTATTTTTCAAATGCGGTTTCACCCATCAGAAAGATACATCCCAGTGTGGTCAGTGTCTGGAAGTCCTTGGCAATAAATTATTGAAGGAAAACGAATGGAAAAGTCACTCTTGTTCCGGTTATCCAACTGGAAGGTTAAAGAAGAACAAGCAAAACGAAGTGGGGTTGCTTTGGGGGCAAAGCTAAATTATTTAGTCAACATCTTCATGAAACATACTCAGACAAGCAAGGCAAAAATTACTTAAACTATGTCATACTTCCGTGCAAAAATACATCATTCAAACAGAAACTAGCACTTTAGAGAGATAAATTAGCGACCGAAATGATTCATTAAAAAAAGAGGTTGCTGACATTAAATTGTTTTAACAAGATTATTTGCAGAAGCTTCAGTAGGAAATGAAAAAAATATTTGCTAGAAAATGTTGATGTATCTCGACAGAGCTTGGTGCCTTATGTGTTTGGTATTAACGTTAGCGATGTTGGAGAAGATATAGCAGGATTTCAAAAAGAACTTTTAGATCTCCCGGAAAATCACCTGCATATGCAACTGTTTGAAAATCTTCCTTACTGTAAATTCTGGGCTCAAATGAAGGGTAAGCCTCTTCTGAATCATGTGCAAGAAAAAGCTCTTATTCCATTTCCTACCACATAGCTCTGTGACCAATGATTTTCAGTTTTTGTGAGGATCAAATCTTAAAAGCAAGAAACCGTCTGGATACTCAACGTGATCTGCGCTGTTTACTGATTATCATCATTTAGACAAATCAGGAGAAAGTTATCCATAATAAGAAGCAACATCACGGTAGTCACAAAAATACTTTTTTAAAAATGTTTAATCAAGTTACTCGATGAGACAGAAGAAATTGCAAGCTATAAATTTATTATATTTGCTTTCTTTTTGTTTCAATATATTAAATTAATATGAAAAGCATGCAATGGCTGAATTTGTATAAATTTTCTGACCTTCGCTAATTATATTAATTTTTTAAAAGGAACTCTAGACTTAATTTCCCCCCTATACAAAAAAGAAAGGTGCTAAAATTTAGTTATAGAAGATATATAAAAATAAATTTTCTTAACTTCAGCATTTTTAATTCTTTGGGTTTTAAAAAATTCACAAAATTCAATACTTATATTTATTTCTGAACTTCACCATTTTGCTTTTTGATATTATAGAAGAATTATTAGAAGTAACTTTGATAAAAAAAACATAAGTCATAACCAAACTAAGATGAAATTATTATTCAAATACTCAAAAAAATCCCCTTCCTAAATAATAGTGTTATTGATGATGATGTTGTGGCTTCAATATCCTTCAATGAACAAATAAATATAAAATATATTTTTCATTAGATAACAGTAAATGTCCATAAAATATATTAGTTAAAACTAAATGTAGAAACACTGAAGAAATTATTATATTTATCACCAGTCAATAGTAGTTGGATAGTCAGAAGGCTTATTCATGAAACAGTATTATAGTTGGCAATCAAAAGTTTATTTATCTTTAGTTAAGTATTAAGGTTTTCCTCCAATTATCTTCAATCAATTCTATTTTATATTTATTAATTAGTAACTTATAGTGAAATTCAGTAAACTTTATTTAATTGGATAAGAGTAAAACTTTACTGAAAAACATTTCTTCCCTGATTATCGCCAAGCCAAAATCAATTCGTGTTTTCAGGGTCACGGCAAAAAAAGTTCGGAAAACAAAGATTTAATTGGTGATAGTTAGGCTTTAAACAGCCGTGAACCATACCTAAGGACATCATTTTTCCTAATTCGAAGCCACGATGCCGAGCATCACCATGTAAGGTGGGTGCTTGGTGGCTGAAGCTTACAACAGTGTCTTTCTGCTCGTTGATGACCAGATCAACCGTGAAAGTTTTTCATCATAAAAAATGGGATCTCACTTGACATGACTCATCAAGTCATTGAATAGGCGATCACAGCACTGCCGACATTGTTTTCACATACCTTCGATGAGTATAGGCCTTTTCAGGTGCTAATAGTTATTGCGGCCTTCCTACTTGACGGTCCCTCCGGCAGCCATTTCAGCTTCGAAAAAATTTAAAACAGCTTTCTCACACCCAAATGGCTAACAACTTGAGGTTCGCACGAACAAGCTCGATCTTTGAGACATTCAATCTAGACACATCTGCACAAAATGGAAAGGAAGTTTAAAGGACACCAGTTGGAAAAGTATCTTACCTCGAAAGTGTCTTTACATTTGCCACGGTTGAAATTTTGGCCTGACTTAAAATATTAAAATGATGCCAAAAAATCCTAGGGTAAATATCTCGAAAGAATATTCAATTTAGTACATTTTTTTTATCTTAGTGATAAATATGAGTATATTTAGCTGCACTATATATGTAGGCCAAGAGCTATTGTAGGTGCAATTGATATTTTCAATTTACGTTGATTCTACTATTTCACTTGATTTAATTGTTCTTCTCTCTGAGTAGTTCTCTCCTATTTCATCTTGTTTCATTTGTTCCTTTTCTTGTAGTTCTATCATCTCTTTTATTTCCCTTGTATTGAAATAGTTATTGATTTTGGTATTGATATTAATTTTGCTTTATACCGATTGATTCCTACCACCTGAGTACTTTAGGATGGTTCAGACCCCGGCCCGTGCTACAATAGTTTTCGAAACATGTTAAGCATGTTTCAATCGATAGAGAGGAATTGATTCTACAATTTCCTGTTGATTTATTTCAAAAAGTCTGGCGTGAAACACTCATACGTCGGGAAGGTCAAAATTAGAAAAGGGAGAACAAAATCAAATTTAATTACCTGTATGCACATTCGCTTGCTTGACCTGACGATGACCCCTCCCAGAAGAAATGACTTAGAGTTAATATTTGCTATAGAAGGGGTAAAAATTGTACATTCACTCGGGAGACAACCATCTAGGATTAGTATAGACCTTTTTCGGTTATATGTGTAAATTTAATCTAACCCAAATTTAAATGGTCATATTAGGGTTAGGGAAACTCTCTTAATTGAATTCTCTAAGGAACGTATGAACGTATTTAATTAACAGAATTTGCGTAAAAATAAATGAAATTGCAGTCACTTTTTCTTCAATACTTGTTTCCATATATACCTTTAAGTCGAATATTACTATCGTTCCAACTTAATATATATATATTATTTCATGACAAAGGTTAAAGTAGAGAAGACGCACAGGTACATATACATATGTCAATTTATTTGGGCAGTTAAAACAATGTCTAAATCGTACTGCCCAGATTTAGCTTCTAAACTCATAAAAAAAACAATGAAAATACCAAAAGATGAAATCAGACTTTTAGGCAAACTAAACTTGAAAGGAAATTTTATTAAATATTTGAAACCAAAGAAATACTGAACTATTTTCCTAGGGGAAGGGGAGCGCATAAAAGGTAATCGAAGGGTATATCAATGCAATTTGATAAGCCTAGAAAGATTAAAAAGTAATCATATTTAAAAATAATTAAGAGGGAGTAAAAATCTTCAGGTTATAGACGAATTGTGACCAAATAAACTTAAAAATAACCGATATAAAAATACTATTCAAATAAAAAAAAATCTGCATTCATAAAGTATCTAAGAGTTAAAATTGACAAGCTGTATTACATAAAATTAAAATATAATTTTAAATGAACAATATTAAAATATAATCTAGTTAAGATAATGTAAAGAATGGAAAAGTTAAAAGCTAAAATCAGGAAATTTAAAAGACAAGAGTATTAACGCATGAAATTGGTTGGCTTCTACTAAGATATGAAAATTAGGCAAAGAATCTTTCACATATATACCTACTGTCAAATATTGGTTTAACACCTAACGGGCAAAGGCCATAAAGTTATTTTCAAAATGAATCATGAAATTCTTGATGCTATTGGTTATATTGCGGATCCCATTCCTACTCCGTCAATCTGATATTAAGCTTGGATAGTGAATGAGAAATTGTTCTCATTCCAAGTCAATTCTAAATAGTCTAGGAACTTTAACGAAGGAAATTATGTAAGGTATTTGCTTTGTTGAACATTAGGGTGAGAATATTTTTAATTGTTGCATTGACAGGAACATTTGTAAAAAGTCAATATACATCATAGCTGACCAAGACCTTGAAGTGATCAAATTTGTGTGACATTAAATCATTATTAAAGAAATAAAATTTAATAGTGTATTGTCGAACGACGAAACCTGAGGATAAATTAGCAACATATTTCAAAAGTTTGGAAGATAGCAATGGCATTAGAAGCTAAGCTTGGTCGGAGAGGGAGATTGAATTTGTGTAGCTTCATTTTTATAAACTCTTTCCATCTCAAAATTAATATATTTTTAATTAGACAGTAAAAATAATCTTCTTTTCTTGGAGGTTAATATATACAAAATCCGAAAAACAACTACCACAATAAACAGAAAGCCCTACCATTAGTGGTCTCGGAATAAAAAAATTTCTATTATTATCACATGTCATCCAAATTGCGCTGTAAGCTACCTAAGATAAAGAGTTTTCTATCGCTCATTTACTTATTCTTTACTAGGTTTTCCCAAATTCTGATACATGCTGTTTCACATCTATTAAGAGATTTACATGTTTTAATATAGAAAAATTTTCTTCGAAGAACCTTAAAGTTCTACTCTTCCAGCATTTACCATTTAATCTTTTCCCTGGTGGTCAAGTGTGACAAATGTGAGTGCAAAATATCGAGATCTTCTTCTCTCCTGTGCATTAGCCACAAAAAGTTCGACATCGCCATGTGGCTCAAAGTCACCTGTAACACCGTCCACAGATTGGGTAAGAGGCTGAAGAACTAGGAAGAACCAAAAAATGGACGTCTTTCAGGCAAACCTCAGGTTGCCAACCGTTTCGCTGTGAGAAAGGTATTTGAAGGAGCTCTTTTCAAAATAAATGGACTTGCGAAGAAGAAGAAGAACATCTAGGTGGCTACAGTGCCCACAGTCGTTAAAGAGGAGGGCGGCAAGAGCTTAAATGGAAAGACCACTGCTCACCAACCTTATGCGAAAAAACGTCGGCAGCGAGGCCGTCACCTTTTCGATGACTTGAAGTATGATGGCAATTAAATTCTCATTTTTTATAATGAGAAAAGCTTCACGATCAATCAGCATATCAACACGGAGAACGGCCGTATGATAAGCATCGGTCAGGACGCTCCGTGGTTTAGTATGGCCAAGATATGCTGCCGGTGTGGGTTGCAGACTGTTTTAAGCTCACCCAGCCGCTTGCAGGGATATCCTGGCAAATAAATTACTACCATTGGAGAGAACAATCAATAGGAACGTGAAATACGTCTTTTGGCAGGGCGCGCCCCAGCTCACACGGCCAAGACCGCCATAGAGTAGTTTGTGTCGAACATAACGTCCCGGTTGAAGAAGCTTTGGCCGATGCAGTCCCCTGGCCTCAATCTCTTTGACTACATCGTGTCTACGTATGTCAAGTGCAATGCCTGCAAGTACCCCTCAGTAACTTTGAGGAGCTGAAGTCCTTCGTGAATCGTGTTTGTGAGGAGTATAAGGTATGACTTCACTCGTAACGAGTGAGCTGACTATAGATTTCTCCTAGAGCCCCTGCTCGAAGTCGAGGGAAGCTACATCGATTAATATTACAATTTAAACACATATTTATACTCAAAACAATAAAAATTATTTGTTTTTTGTTTATTGAGAACGTTAGGAGCGCCTGCAATAGTAATTTTGCGATACCTGGTAATGCATCAAGCATTCCAAACTCTAGTCATATTTTAAAAATAAATATTGTCCCTTTCCCCTTTTTGATAAATTAATCAATGATTTTCTGAAGAAAATTTATTCTCCACTTTTACTCTCATTTGACTTTCCTAAAAATCAAAATTTCTTCGTATTCCCTTAAATAGGCCCCTTTCAATAAATTATTCACTTGATAATCTAATATATTAATGCCCCCCCCCAATTTTTTTTCATACTACTTTCAAAATCACTTTGGGCAAACACCTTTCCTCAAAAGACAAACTTGCTCTTGAGATGAGCAGCTATATTATTTATTCATTTAACTGTCCTCGTTGTCTGCAAGGAATCTATATTGTGATTAAAGTTTGTTAATTGAAAGAGAGGTTTTGTTCTCTTATGGGAATCAGCTGCAGCACAGGATAAAATTTATCCAAGGAAGAATTCTCTCATTAGAACATATTTATTATAATGTAAGATCTTATGTTCTATTGACAATTTTAAAATAATTGACAGCAATAATATGGATAAAATAATAATGAATAATAATAATAAAAATTCCCTCATTACTCATAAAACCAAATCTTCTTCACTTAACATAGATAACACCGCTGTTTCCCTTTCTCATGTCTTAATGATAACTACCTCTGTCAAAAACGAACGAACCAATCCAAATCTGTGTCTTTCTTCATGGTTATCCATTTATATTTTTTTTAATTCTTTATCACACCAGTACTTCACTGGTAGCTCCCTCTACTTAAAAGTTTTTTTGGGGGGTGGAAGGGATAATTATTGTTTTTATAGGCCAGATACTTAAATTTTTATTTAATTGATAGAATTGTCTTAAGAGGATAAACAGTGAATCTGAAACCAAACAAACCTAGAGAGTGAAGTTTTGGTTGAAATAATAGAGTTATGATTTCTCTTATGATTATTATGTCAAATAGGTTGTGTTTTATTATGATGGTTGGTGTTTCGTTTATTTATATATATTTTTGTTTTTATTGTGTTTATTTGATAGATACTTTAAAATTTTCTCCACTTAATACAATGGCCTCAAGAATCTAAGCAGTGAATATGAAAACAAACAAACCTAGAGAGTAGAAATAATATAGTTATGATTTCTCTTATGATTATTATCTCAGGTTGTTTTTTCAAGTGCTTGTTGGTGTTTTGTTTATTTAAATATATTCTTGTTTTCATACCGATTGTGTTTCATCAAATACCCTTGTTTCATCAATGAATATTATGCTATCCCACCATCTAATGAGAAAAGACTTCCCAAAATTTAATTATGCTCCATTATTCCATTCATCACCTGCAATGCCAAACATTGAAAGTTAAAATTAAAACAAGATTGCTTACCAAAATTCGCGTGATCTCACTTATTCTGATTTGTGACCTTACGATTTTCGAAACTTTCAATAATTCCCCGACTAACCTTTGGAGCACCTTGGCAATATCATTCGAAATGGAATGTAATACATCATAAGGGTTTCATATTTCGTTAAAATCGGACTAGTTATGATGTTATGGCCAAAACAAAATATTTTCTAGGATTATCCTTAGGAGGACTTTAACAATTACATCATTTAAAGTAAAATGAAAAACAACATTAGTGTTTCAAATTTCGTTAGAATGGGCCGAATAGTTATGACGTTATTGCTAAAACGAAACAATTCCCGGGATAACTTTAAGAGGACCTTGGAAGAGAATGTTAAATTACACGAGGGTTCCAAATTTCTTAAGAAATGGCTGAAGAGTTTGAATGTTATTGCCAAAACAAAAAAGGCAAAACGGAGACCGACCGACCAACAGAGTGAGATGTACACTCGCTCGCGATTAAAAATCATGCTACGTATCTTATTATTAATTGTGCATGAAAATATTTTGCCTTTAAATCTAGGAAAATGCAAACGAAAAGTTTACATTAAAAAATAATGTTAATTTACTGTGAGGAAAATATTTACGGTTGTACGCATTGTTTACTTCCAAATTTAGGGCTGGTCATATTAGTTTTGCCTTAAAAAAGGGAATTCCGTTTCAATAAAATTGAAGGAATGCCGCCTATTTCCTCTAAACAGATTCCTGTACCCATTCTATAACTGAAGTGTTTTGAATCATAATAATGCGTAAAATATCTTTAACTTTTTTCATAGAAAAATTCGATTTAAAATCTTAATTATTCAAACACGAAAATGAATACTAAAGAAAGGTTTGAGATTAAATCATATATCAGGGGATAGATATTAGAATTCCTTTATTATTTTCTAAAATTTGAAAAACACATTTAGAAGGGAAGTTGCGTGCAAATGGTTTTAAAAACAATTGTTTTGCTTGTCTACTCGACAAGTATTTAGAATATAATTCATATTTTCCTCTCTCGTTTTGCACGAAAAAATTAGATAATGTTTGAAGTTGTTGATCATCACCAAGAAAAATTCTCGCTACGTCTCGTAATACAAACACTTTGGGAAATAAAATATTTTCTTGATGGTGTAATTTTAAGATATATGAATAAAGGCAAATAAAGGAAAGTAGCCAAGTGTAAGAGTAGGGTGTTTATGATCTTTATTTAGTGTAATTTAGGCCTCAATAATACCTGGTTGCAATAATTAATTCCTCTTAGTATAAGCCTTTCATGGCTATACTTTAGAACCGTATAGGTAAGGTCAGGAGTAAAGGAGTAAAGTTATTTATGTTTAGCCATTGTAGCATATTTCTTTTCTTGGAAATACACGTTCATACAATTACTCAATCTAATATAATTATTTCTCCCCTAAACCACGAACTAATAACTTCAGTGTCAAGAAAAAAACCTAGATCACATGTGTATTTTATTATGAAGTTGAGTTTGCTGAGTTTGAAAGTGCTAAAAAAAATTCCCTTACGATACATTTTTTGTATATTGTCGATTTAATAATTATGATATTAATACCGATTTCCTCGATACTATAAATGTATTTTCGCTCACAAAGTCAGATTAAATGTGTTCATTATAGAATTAATTCATGAATATATAATGAATCAGCAAGCATTATTTGATGTACTAACCTACACTTTAGTATTTACTTCTTCGTTCGTTAGACGTCTCAGGTGTGTGATGCTCCAGGTTACTGCAGAAGTCAGCCAGCATAGTAGGGCTTTATTTTCCTTTATATTCGTTTTCCATTTACGCTACATTTTTCCTACCTTCTCTGGGAAAAAGGACAGATGAGATTGAAGAAAGTGTATCTTCAGTGACATATTGCATCCGAGATCTTGGTAGCACTTGATTAGGCTCTCCACTATACGCTCTCCCCCCTTAGTGCTTTCCCTGAAGTCTTCTGCATACATTCATTGCCGCCTCGAAATCCTCATCAGCTATAAGTTAAAGAATCTGAGGGCCTACTTATATGGATTCTTGAATCTTGGCATTACCTATTTTAGGAAAGATCGCTTTGAGGTACTGGAAACATGGCTTGCTTTATTGGAGTGCTTTGATAAAGTACATAATTAGGCCTAATTTTCTATGCTGTGGTGGCAAAATAATTTTCTCCTTAATTATCGGCTCAGAAATTATATTATGACATCCAAGAGTCAGACTTTACCGAGGTAACTATTACGAGGGTACCTAATGTATGACCTGTCCCTATTTTCTCACTTGCAAAGAAAGCACATAAACATGATATTTTCAGTTTGTAGCTTATTAAGTAGTCCTGCTAATTTAAAGTTTGCACGAATTAAACTCTTATGCGGTCTAGAAGAAAAGCAAGGTTCTCACATGTCTCTCTGAAAATTACTGATTATGTAGCTGGAAAAAAAGGCATGATATTCCTGATATGCAACATAGCCGATTTTATGCTGCAAATGAATGCACCTATGAATAAGCTCCACTTATTTGGTTCATATGTAAGCGCAGTGGCATTGAATAGGCATCTGATAACATTACAATAAGTTAAGAAGTTTACAAAAGAGAAGAGTGGCTGTAGATCTGCAGTACGCTCTGACAATACTGTAATTCGAGCATGCTCATCCAACAAGTTCCATTGTTGCAGACGTGAGGCCAAGAGTTCCTTCTTTTGCTTATTAAGTGCTAGATCATGAAATAGATCATTGAGCTCCGGTTGGGTGAAGAGATGTTGTTTATTGTCAAATTTAAGCTGTGCTTACATATGGTGTAGCTTGAGATTCTGAATCCTTGGTAGTTTAGAGAGCGGCGGTGGTATAAGAATAGCACTTTAATTCTGAACTGGGCAAATAGCAGACTGATCCTTGATTTTATGTTGCGACCGGCAGTAAAAAAAAATAAAGTCAAACTAAAATGGATATTACTAGCTGTGATCACTTGCAGAAATAGAAGATGCATGAATTTTTTTTATCTTTCTATTTGATACATCTCTTAATACATATATACTAACGGACAGGAAAGAAACACATTGAAAACCCACCTTTAATATCTGTTAAGTAGAAGTAGCAATCCGTTGAATGGTTCTTTGGGTACCTCCAGACTATTGGTACGTCAAACATGAGGCCAGAAACTTTCCTTTTACCCAGGCAGTAAAGGAACTTTTGCACCTGACTCAACATATGTAAGGTGCCCAGCGTTTGTCCTAGTTACCCACTTTACATCCAAAGTACAGCTCATAAAGTGTCTTCACATGTTTACTCAACTGTCTCTTATTTTGTATTAGTGTAACTGATCCACATATAAAACAGACACTGTCTGGGGAATTTTGGCATTTTCCATGCATTTTAGCTTTGACCCTTGTAAAGAAAAAATTGTATTATTTTTAAAATAATATAAATAGCAATAAATATTAAATAAAAAAGTAAAAAGGAAGCATTTATAGTAAGTTACAAAAGTATCAAGCGTTAAATGATAGTAACCGTGGATTTGGACCCATATAACTAAAAGAATATTGAGTATAATTTAGGAACAGTCCATTAAAATGATATAAAAATCCGTTTATAACTTTTAGAGTTGTCAGTTTCGGCTCAATCCTGTTTGCATTCAATCCCTACGGAACTATCAGTGTATTTAATGTAACTAAGATCAGAATTTACGAAAAACTGCTGTGTCTGAGAAAGAGAGTGATGGTATATTCGTGTTTTACGCAAAAGATAACCCAAGAAAAAGTTATTTTCATTTACGTTTTATTTCATTGTTGTAGTGTAATTATTAAGCCTTTTCTATCTTAAGAATGTAACTACCGTTCATTTGAATTCTTATCTAATCATTAACATTTTTCCTTTCTCCCGAAAAAAATACAGTGTTTCGGTATTTAGAAAACTAACCTAGATGTTTCTAATATTTTAAAACTCATAGTTTTATAATATATGTAAAAGAAATTCAAAATTGTACTTTCATTGTAAGAAAGTTCTTCATGATGATATTGCTATTCTATCAAATGTTTGAGTTTTTTTTTAAGAAGGTGCTTGATTAAATACCTTCTTGATCTTCTTAAGAAAACACATGTTGTATTTTGAAGACTCGTAGATGCCTTCTCGAAAGAGACTACAAAATTACCTGTTTTATTAATACTCTGATGAAAGTTTAATTTTGTTAAGTTCTCTAATTTTCGATTGGATACCATATGAGGTGTCTCAGCAAGGATCAGTCAGATGCGGTGAAAAAGGCCATTCTTCATCACGATAAAGGTCTGTAAACAGGCATATTTCAAGCATGAAAATAGTCAAAATCATTGTATATTGTTACTCAATAAATTAGAATTTCTACCACGTGGAGCGAAGTTACATAATCTGTATCTTAAGTTAAAATCTATTTTTTCCCTTAATGATCTTTGTATCTGAATAGCATTAATGAATAAAAACAATATAAATTACACAATCTATATCTTGCCTTGCATTGTTTTAACATAAACATAACGATGGAAGAAACTTTAAAAAAAACTTAAACTAGTTTTGATATTTTCCTATCCCGTCTAAAAACTCATCTTGGTTTAATTTCATATATGTTACCCGACTGTGGTCAGAAAGTAAACTTGGATTAGTTTGCACTATTTTTTGTAAATGGTATGCCAAAAAAACAATAAAATTATTAATCACACTACAGAAAACTAACAAAAGATTCACTGCATAAAGAACTTAAAAAACGGCAAACTGAAATCATAGATAAATAATAAATACCTCTATCTTGGTAGAAATATAATATTACTCGTATCCCTTCAAAAAGGTCAAGAAAAATAATACTAAATTTCGCTCTGTTGGCCAAAAAGTTCTATATTTCTTGTATAAAAGTGTATACTATTTATAAAATACAAACTTTGACAATTAAGTTGAACTTGCAAACCTTTTAAAGAAATATACTACCATAAACTTTGCACATGGAGCAAAACATATGATAAGAATAACATGTCGCGAAAGAATAACATTTACAGTATACTATAAACAAGATATAATTATGCGTATATTAGAGATACGCATGTGATAGGATTATAAAAAAATTTATTGAACATAAATATCCGAGAGAGGACGAGATTTAATTTGATAAAAGGGCTATGTGCCTCAAACTTCGCCAAATCCATGAACAAAATTACATTACATTTCAACTACCTGGCTATTAGAAACGTTAAAAATCTTCACGTCATTTAGTTGAATACATTTTCTCGTGTCACCTTAATTAAAGAGGTAATCAAGACGTAATTTCCCGTTTCATTACACCTTTAATTCCAAGTCATTAATAAATCTCCTAATTGCTCTATATTTAAGTCAGTTAAATTAATTTCATAAAGTATCTAGTCATAATTCTAGAACTTTCTTTATTATCTCATGCTTTCTTGTCTAGCAAATTAAGATGCGACGCCATGAAAAAATTACAGCTTAAATTATTATCCTGTAATGGAAAAACATTTAACTACTATGGACGAAATTTTGTAGTTAGAGTTTTGTTGGAGTTTCTATATTATATTAAATAATATCTCACTTTCTCGAGAGAAATTTCAAATAATTATGAATGCCACATGTTATAGAGCAAGGAAGTTAGTGTAGATACGAATTTTAAGTGCTATTTAGAGTAGGTATACTTTTAATTAATGGAGAGTATTATCGCTATTTTTGTATTAATTTTTTAATTCGGGGATTAATTTTCTTTGATTTCAATCGATTTAAACCTGTGGATTAATGGAAAAAATGCTGAGGAAAATCAAGGTTTTTCCCATCTATTGAAAAGTAATGTTCAGGTGTCATTGTCGTTCAATGCTTGAGAGTCAGAGGATAAAGTAGTGTTGCAGTTTTGAGCTTAAGCATTGCACACTCTCTATCATTATATCTCATCTCTAAACGAAATGTTCAAGAGGAAAATCAAACAGATAGAACTAGGAAAATGAGATCAGATTTTACGAATAAAATAAATATGAATGAAAGCTGAAGAAAAGACTTCCAAAACTGCCCTCCTTTGTGCATCAAACTTTGAGAAGATAAACTAGAAGAATGTGATACGATAAATGTTATATGTGTTAGAAGTAACTTTACAGACTTTATTGAAGGACTTGGTCAGTGAATTACTTAACACTAAGATAAGATAGGGAAATATTTCAAGTATGAATATTCCTCCTTACTTTGCTAAAAAAGAATTCTTCCTATTCCCAAATCTTCTACGTTTGATTCAAGTTTATACCAGAGTGATTTAATTTAATGTTCAACTCTCCATCTTATTAATCATTACCCCGTAATTGGCTTTTCTAGAATAAAGTCCATTCGAAAATTTATTCACTAAAGATTATTTATCTTGAAAATTAGATGTCTATCCGAGTTCCAAATGTGGTTCTTTATTGTTTCGGATCTAGCTTAATGGTTGGTCTTTTATCGTAACTAGGTAGGATCTGTTTTACATTGAGTTGTCATTGGCTCTGATGGTTTGGTGGTCTTTTATTGGGAGTTTCTTCCTTAAGTTTCATCTGCATATGTTATTTTCAGGAAAGTACAGGATTAACTAAATTTATTTTCACTTATTCAACATTTAACTTGGCAGATTTTGCTTCCATTTCTAAATACTTGCACTCTAAAAGTACGGACCATGAATCAACCGTGTAATTGTTTTTAGGTGTTGATCCTTCTAATATATATCAATATATAACTTAAAAGAGATATACTCTAAATAGGAATAAAAACAGACTGAATTGAAAGCCTAAAATTCTTTTAATTCGCATTTTACTATTACCGTAGGGAAACCTATTAGCTTCTCCAGAAACTATTATTTTTATTATCTATTAAAGAAATATCCATTAGTGTAATGGAATTAAATGAAAACTTTATAAAATTTTATGATAAAAATCACTAACCTTTCTGCAATCAGAGCCCACGTGGACTGGATACAAAGTTCAGATGCAGGAAAAATACATTTTTGAAATTTTATTGTAGTTTATTCGTCTGGGGAATTTTTGCCTATTCGGAAAAGTAATACACTATAAAAGTCTAATATTAGTGAATGGCCTTATAATTCTGCTTATAGGTCTTTAATCATTTTTCCCAATGTGATTAATACCAGCACCATCATTGTATACTCATGATAAAGGAGTAAAGGAACATTTGTGAGAGGAATGGTGTTTTTATTCAATCTCTTCGTTCGATGAATCTCTGGTATCATCTATCTATTTAATTGAAATATCTTGTCTATATCATTTGATGTAACTTCCATATCTACACCTGCCAAATGAACTTATCAGTTTATCAGCAGACTCAACTTGCTGCTTAGCAATAGTGGAATCAGCTGCAAGGAGAAATAGATTATAAATAATTTGAGCAATTACACATCCCATTTTAACACCCGTATCTACCAGGAAAGTCTCTGATTTTATCCCAGCACTAGAGCTGCGTACAATTAAGCCATGATGCAGGGCTCATAGAATAGCCTAGAGTGTTAGTAGGCAGCCGAATCTTATCAGTGCTTCCCGCATTGGGATTCGGATAGAGCCTTATCAGCAATGTTGTTGAGGATTCGGTAGAGCACGATTTTAGTCAGGACGTTTCCCGAAGTTAAGATAAGGGAGATACCGCGGCTGTTGCCAAATATGGCCCTGTTATCTTGATTTTGTAGATGCTTATGAGGTCTGCATTTTTCCACTGTTATGTGCAGTATATGAATCGCCACATATTCATAGATGATATTGGGCAGACAATCTACAACAGTATCACCGCCGTATTTCAGAATTTCAGCTGGGTTGCCGGCAGGGCCAGCTGACTTGTTTTTTTTCAGTCTGCTGACTGCTAGGTGTATTTCTCAACGGGAAGAAAGGTTGTCAATTTCTTGCAAGACATGAAAAACAGGCATGTTTTCAAGGAAGGTAGGATCTGTTGGGTTAATCTAGTTCAATAGATCTTGGTAGTGTTCAGCCCAGCAGAATAGAATCTCGTTCATTTCAGTAATGAGAGTAGATCCATCAGCACTCCTGACGGGACAAAAGCTGTTACTCTGGGGCAAATATGCCATCTTGAGAGCATTGTAGAATTGTTGTTGGTTCTCTAAATTCCCAAATCATTGATTTTCGCCAGGAAGTTTGACTCCCACTTATTCTGCATATTTTAGCTGGAATCTAGAACAGCGTTCTGAAAAATATACATCTATCCCTCTCAAAGTTGATGTATGTCCTCAGCCTGCTCATCAAACCAGTCTTTGTTTTACTTTGGCAGGTGTCAAGTACAGTCAGCGGTTTTGAGGAGTACTTTACTTACTGTCTTCCACCTCCGATATGGTTACTGCCGTTGCTGGGGTGTCATTAGGAACATGCGGTGTGAGGTATGTTTAGAGTTCTGGTTTCAGTGTAGCGCGCTTTATTTGGTACTGAGGGATACAATGTGGAGCGGTCCACTGTAAGCTTCTTTATTTTCTGCCATCAGTTTTTTGGGACCGAAGTGGGGGTTGCCACGGCGAAGCTCGATTACCTGCCCATGGAGGTTGGAACGGGCGATGTTTGGGTTACCTTTTATAGCCCCCTCCCCTTTTTGGGTGGGCAGTATGGATCCTAAAGAGTTCAGGCGATAGTGGCCATGTTTATAAAGCGACATCTAGAAACCTCACTGTGAAACTGTTAACTGTTCAGTAGTACTTGACAAGTCAGGATGGTAGGTTATAGTGTTTAACAGCATGTGCAAATCATCAAATGTTATTATCAAAATCAGTGCTCCGTTCGAGAAACGTTCTGACGAGGCCAATTTTTGGATGAACGGATTTATGAACAAGTAAAATTGTCGGATTTGGGACGAAAACAATCTACATGAGATACACTACCACCAATTGCATCCCAACAAAGTCACTGTTTGCTGCAGAGTTTCGTCTAACAAAATCATCGGTCCGTATTTTTTTGAAAACGAAGATGGGATTGCCATAAGCGTCAACGGCGAGACTTACAGATTGATGATAAGCAACTTCTTTTAGCCTCAACTGGATTATATGCATGATATGGATACTAACGACATGTGTTTCCAACACGACGGTGCTACGTGCCACACTGCGCATGCCACGATAGACATTTTTCACCAGCGATTTCAGGGCAGGGTCATCTCGCGCGGAGGCGACGTCAACTGGCCACCGAGATAATGTGATTTACCCCCATTAGACTACTTTTGGGGGGGCTACCTTAAATCGCAGGTCTATGCGAATAATTCGCAAACAGTTGATGTCCTTAAAGTCAACCGAACGAACAGCATCCAGCAAGTGCACCTAGAATTATGCGACAAATCATCGAAAATTAGGCCTCCCGAATACGTTTCACTAAGCGAAGCCAGGGCAGACATTTGAACGACGTCAAATTCAACACTTAATGTCATAAAATTTACTTTCAATTTTAAAATAAATTGAGTGCATATATCACACATAATTTGTTTTATTTACATTTAAAAATCGAGCAACTTTATTGAAATACCCTATATATGTAAACATATTTGTATAAAGTAGTAGATTGTTAGATATGAATATATTAGAGAAAATACTATAATAGACAGCACTGTCCATCCTTTGTGGTGATTTCTACTAAAAAAAATTGAATACATGTTTGTTAGGAAGTACTGAAAATAGCCACGTCCGTAATTATTAAAATTTCTTCCCAATAGTTAAGTTTAATAGATTGACAGACTTCATTCCGGCAAGACGGAATTCTACCCATAAGATCAAGTTTCAAATGATAACGTGAGCTTTAAAAATCCATGAACATCAGGGCATCTTATCTTCGTGCACATCTTCTTCGACTATTTTATGTAAACTCAACCAAGTTATTAGATTGCAGGTAAAGTTTCCACTGCATTACATATTATGTGCTGCGGCAATACCGTAAGAATTATTTCCTTTATTGTTTTAGTTCTAGAGTTCTTTGATTGACCATTTTGGTTAAGTGCTTAGTTTAAGTTTTTGGTAGATTTATTTCATCCAATCTTTTTAACCTTAAAAATTTTTAGACATTGTCTTTACGTTATAATACTCAAAAAGAGAATTTTTGTAATTGTATTAATCAAAAGCTCTTATCGAGAGTTAATTGAGTTATTGACCCTCAGTGTTTGCAGTCAGCCTATTTCATGCCGGATCGAGGAGGACAATCTTCAAGCTCTCACACCCGCGGTCAAGCCATTGATTAGTCACAAATTTCAGACGTCTCGTTTTGTAAACACCACTCAAAGCGGAACAAGGATGGATGATCAGATTCAAGTTCCCAATGAATATAAATAGAACTTGTAGAGATAGGATGGCAAGTCATTCTTTCGCATAGAGCGTTTGAAAGAGTTTTCTGTCATTTGCACCGAGTGCGATGTTTGATAAAGGAAGTTTTAGGCTCTGGGAGGTAAATGACTTTGGTAAAAGACACTGAACCACTTGTGCGATTAATAGTGCATAGTCAATTAAGAAAATATACAAATATTTGCGCGAACATTTGCTTTGGCACAAATGCGAGCCTCCTGTAACTTTCATGCAGGATAACGGATCCTGTCACATAAAAAAAGATGCAGACCTTACAGGATGACGAGCACATCGTTGTTTTCAACTGCTTACACAGAGTCCGTAGAAAAATCACATGGAAAATATACAGCAGCTATTCGAAGAAGTCTAAAGGGAAGAATCCTAAAATAGTTCAATAACTCTGAAAATTCTTCAATATGAATGGACCAAGATTACTGAGCAAAGGTGTCAACAGGGGATTTGTTGCTGCATCAGACGATGTCAAAGTATCATTAAGAATAAAAGCCTCTAAACAAAATAAAAACTACTTGCATCTTGTACAAAATGTTTTACAATGCTATTTTCATCGTTATATTCCAATAAAAATTGTTTTATCGCTGTCGTTCGAATCATATTTCACATTAAAAATTTCTAGAAACTGTCCTATCTACTGGTTAACACCAATTTTAGAAACATTGGGTTAACTATGGCAAATGTTTTGGGATGTTTTGGTGGAAAATAGGCGTTCTGATCCTATTGGATAGGACCATATACTTTTAGCAAGGCATTTTAAACCTTAAAATAGTCACAGCATATTTTTAAATTATCTACTGGATTGGAAAATTTCTTACGAAAAAATATTAAAGAGTTAGTTATTCAAGAGTTTGCCACACCTCCCAGATTTTACTCACTTCATAGTTTCCATCTGCCATAAACAGATCGTGTCTTTCATAAGAATGATTCAAAGCATTGCAATAATTTACCGTTTCTTTCGGAAAGAAAATTGTAATTATTTATTTATTTAAGACACTGAGAGGAAAAGTCTTGGCAAGCTTCCTTGTAAAAGTAAGAGATTAAAAATGGTGCAAAGGATGAAATATTACTCTTAGCGGAAATAATACATCAGGAATTATAATAATAAAGATGTAATTTATGCATTCTTACAAATATCTTGGGACTATTACTCATTTTTGTCATTAACGTGGGCATTTTTCTATCATACACATCAACGAACGAAAACATGTGTACAAAACATCTTTGGAGTACAAACTAGGAAGAGTTATTTTATGTAGGGACACATACATACCTCAAACTGGGAGCACAGATCTAGTTTTCAGTCTTCCAGCCTCATCCTTCGCATTTTATCCTCCTAGGAAAATTGCGTGAAGAAAGATCTGCGCCATATCTCTTCCACACATTTTTACCTTCTCTAGCTTCATACCTCTCTTTGCCGAGATCTCATTGCAAACTTTAAGCGTGATTGTCCTTTAATTTTCTGGAAAAAGATCTCTCAATGAGTCTATGAATATCAGCCATTCGCAACGTAATTGAATCAGCAATTAGAGATGATTAATTAAGGAGAGGTTTTTCATATATTTCTTTAAATATGCCTTTGATTTGATTTTGTATTGAATTTCAATGGGAGAGAATAAGTGACATTCTATCGCGTTGAAAGTGCAATTCTAGTTTTTAAATAAAACTTCCTTACTTCTCGTGTAATTACTGTAATCATTGAATCTATCGAATAAGAAAAGCTTGAATGATACACTTAAGCAGAAACTCTTCTCCTAGGTCTCAATTAAATTGAAGATTGGTCTAATATTTGCAAAAATTTAATTTTCAACTTCTAAACCAAAATTAATATTGTTTACTAAACCAGCTAGAAATGTCAATTCACTTTATTTAAAAATTTTTAGATTTTGCTAATTCTCACAAATATTTAGTTATATTATTGCATTCTGGTTTGACCTGGAAGTTAAAGTCACCGTGAGTGAATTTAATTAATCTCTATTAAAAATTTATAAACTGGACGCGATCGGTTTTCTATGCGTTACAGGCCATATAAACTTATTCATTTGGAAACATCATACGGTCGGCAACTCTATAAATAACACGTAACGATTAAGTGCGCTTATCATAGCTCTGTTTAAATTTGTCTTTCAAGTCAACTACCGATGACGGAAATTAAGTGATGTTTTCATACCTAAGTACATTTAAATATATCAGGGAGATGACAGCTCGACTACTTTGTCCTTCCACATTCAACCGCTACAAAAGTACATTAGTAGACCGTATAACAAGCTGACCAGGAGATGCTGTTTGGATACTTTAATTTTAATGGAGTCCAAGGTGGTTTATACTATTTACTCCAAAACACTACCATTAATAGTGAGAGGTTTGTAAAGGTCCTGAAAGATCATCTTGCTCATTTTGTGGATATCCTAGGTACATATTTTTAAAGCCAGATAGAACAGAGTTTAACACATAAGAAACAGTAAATAAATACCTTTATGGGGGAGATATTGCCCTTCTGACGTGGCCAGTAAACAGCCCAGACCAATAAACAAACAAAAATTATTTTATTTATAAGAAAGAAAGTTTGACAACCCTACACCTTCTCTTTTTCTCAGTTGAACTAAGATTGCTTTTGATCGTGTTAGGTACTGAGAGTTTCATGGTTTTGACTGCTGTAATACTGAACGTGCTCAAATTGATCACCGTCACAAAGGATTAGATGATCCAATACCGACTAGTGATTTTCAAATAGATACTTAGCAATAAAATTCAATTTTTACTAGCATCATTTTTCTCATTTTCTCATTCACTAAAGTTGGGTAAATGAAAAATATGGGATATAGTGGAGTGCTGAAGTAAATATGCAGATATAACTGAAAAGAAAATTAGGTACAATATTCCATCATCCTAGTGCTAACATTTAGCACCAGAAACAGCCAATTTTTTAAAAGCCTTTAACCAGTACTCCAACATAGGTAAGACTAAAGATTCCATATGAACTTTGTCATATATCTCTATATAGAAATTATATAGATGTATTTATAATGGAGAAAGGACTAAACATATTTTCAACACAAAATGTTCGATAAAGCTTGACAAATAAAGTAAATAAATGCACTTCAATTTATAGTAGGAAAAATTTTAAATAAACTTAACGTTCAAGTTTCCTAAACCTCATTTGAAAAATTGAGGAATAATAAATTAGAATTTTTTATAATGCAGAATTAGGAATAATATTAATATAAATTATGTAATACAAAAAATATGTAAGTCAAGAGAAACAGAAAATGCAAAAAAGTGAGAGGAGTTTGAACAAATTGGTGAAGGATCGAATTAATAAAACTCAAGAACCTTATTAAAAAAATTAGGTAAAAAACATTTAATAACGTAATTAACAATTTAATGCACACACAATTGGGATAAAACAATTGCTAAAAATGAGGAGAAAACACCTGACAATTGTCCTATAACAAATGACAACAATAAAGGATAGACAGGAAAGCGAAGCAAAAGAATCAGGTCATAGAAACAGTTGAAGATTCATATCACAAAAATAATAACATGTCTAAAAACCACGAGAGGACATTTTATAATAAATTAAGAGGTTCCACAGCTAAAGAAGCAGGAACTTTGTAGGAGCTTAAATTTATAAAGAATGATAATGCTTCTGGCGACAAATATTTTATAATCGACCTTGTGAAAGCTGCGTGACTAGATCTTGTTTGAATAATAAAAAGACTAAACGGTTCTCGGTCTTTTATTAGTAACATATAGATTACTTAGTACAAATAATGAACTCAGTTAATCTCCAACAATCCTGCATTCAAGTAGGTTTAAATGTTACTATATTATTTGTGATCATTTTCATGCTGTTCAACAATTAATACAGAAAATAAACTTTATAGAAGATATAAGTTTAGACTCAGGAATTACCATTTTAATTTTAAGTTCATAATAGTAATCAGAAATTCACAAATCTTCATTGAACCATTATCATATGATATATATAAAATCATTGACTGTTGTGCTGCAATCGAGAGGTAATAAAATGTTGAAAAATAGAATATAATACGATCACATTTTTGTAGTTCAGTCTACCTCAAATCTTGAAGAGATTTTTGAGATAGTGAGGCTGGCAAAAATCAAATTAGGGCAAGATGTTTATATGTGGCCATCAGCATTGGAAGCACGGCTCGCGCCATGTTGGTAAAAACATATATTTGGTATTGCATTTCAATGACTTCTTCACTTTCGTCTGAGAGTGGATAAGCCTAGTTTCCTTCGCTGGATGTATGGCTGAAAAGCCATTTATGGTGAAGAGTCTTCTAGATTCTACATACATGTAGCACCTTGTTTTGGTCACAATGTTGCACATTAGGAGGGCTGCCCAACCAATCTACCCAGTGCTGAACCGATTATTGTACTAACTATGAAAATAAGTATGTCTGAATATTGATAATTGAGTATAAAATGTAAAGTGCATTAACTATTCATATCTTCAAACTATTCTTGTTACCATCAAATAAATATTAACATAATAATAAAGCAGAAAGTAATTCCTCAAAACATGACAGAAAATGCCTGGTTGCCGGGAAGTTTATGGCTGGTAGCTGGCTGTGAGGAGTGCGGTGGCGTGGACGTCCCTTAGCATTCTCATACCTTTCCTACACTATATTTGCATATTTTATTGGTAATACTGTATTATGTTTTTTGAGTTTAGCTGAATCACAATTTAAGAAATAGCTAATCATGTGCAGTAGTCAGTATTGGTGCGACCAATTTTGAGGCACATTTACGGCTTTGTATAGCAGACCATCTAAAATTTGGTAATAAGGATGAAAAAAATCTAAAGAAATCCTAACAACCATTATGGGGCGCCATATTTCGCTTAAAAAATATCTTTTCCGTATGGTGAGGCTGGCTCTATTCTGTTATTATAGCTCTCTTCTCTGAAGTTAGAAATGGGTAATTTTCCTACAGGAAGAAAATTGGCAATTTAACTCTTTCTGTATCTGACGTTTAGGCAATTTTATATTGAAAATTCCTTGTTTGTAAAATACTCTGAGGGCACTATAAGGTAATCGATATATGACGAAATTATTAGATATTTTCATATTATTTTCTATGGAGGGATATTAGTTCAGCTTTTTGAATGTATGTTATATGTATATTCACTCATCAAATATATTATTTCTGTTTCATACTAACGGGTCTCTCTATTATTCATTTTCAGAGCTAAGTTGAGTAAAATAACTAGAACATCAATGATTCATAGCTTGTGATTATTAGCTGGCGATTTATACTAAATCGAGTATGCTGATTTCTAATCTGTAATCAGAATTGTTCTAGCACGTAAGGTTCCTGAGTTACACACATACTCTTTAGTTACACATATGAGCAGTGTTGCTTTGGCTACCGTAGTGAGAGAATGTGTTGTATGTTTTTGGTTCCTGCGTTACATTCCTGCTTTATCACATTGTCAAATTAATTAAGCCATTAAAGTAGTGATGTGGAAAGGCTATTTAAATAAAGTGATTAATGGCATTTTTCTTTCAGATTTTTCTCTCAATTAATTTTTAAATAAAATAAGATTGTAGAAAAGTATATAACAGGATATATACAAACTAAGTTGAAAACATGAATCGGCGAGGATGTATAAATATCTCCTACAACTTTTGTTATATCTAGGCAAGATATACTCCAAGCAACCAGCGGAAAAATTTAGCTCGAAGAGTGAAAACTGCATACAATTATTATTTGAGTTGTAAAATTGGTGACCAAGACAATAACGGTGAACCTTACAAATCTTGTACTGTGTGTTATACGGAGCTCACACAGTGCTTAAATGGCAAACGAAAGGTTTTGCCTTTTGCTGTACCAATGGTGTGGCATGAGCCAACAAATCATGTTTTTGATTGCTACTTTTGTATGACAAATATTGGGGAATTCTCAAATAAGAACAAGTCAAAAATTTGATACCCAGATTGTAAGTCAACTATAAAACTAGTCCTCCATAATATGGAGATGCCAATCCCAGTTCGTCCATCTGCTAGTGCAGTTAAAGAAGATTATTAATTGCCTAAGGAGGCGGATAACCATGACGATGAAATGTATGAGGAGGATTCTAAGGAAAAGAAGATCCAGTTGATAAATCAAGAAAGATTGAATGATTTGGTGAGTATTTGTCATTGTCAAGGAAGAACACAGAACTATTGAGCTCCAGAATACAGCAATGGAATCTTCTAGATGACGGTGCAAAAATATCTACTTTCCGTAAATGCCATGAGCCTTAGTTGCCTTCTATAAAGAAGAAGATGGTGCTAGCTTTTCTACTGGTGTTAATGGCCTCATGAATCAGCTAGGAAACCAGAATGTATTTGATGAATGGAAACTATTCATCGATGCAAGCACTGCTAGCCTCAAAAATGTGTTGCTACCCAATGGTAACAAAAAACATTCAATTCCTGTTGCCCTTAATGTTGAATGATAGAGACCTATGACTTAATGAAATTTATTTTGGAAGTTGTTCATTACTTTCTTAGGTGGAATATCTGTGGTGATCTAAAGGTAATTTATTTACTTCTTGGACTACAGCTAGGATATAGAAAGAATATTTGCTTCCTATGCCTATTGAACAGCCATGATGAGAGGAATCATTATATTTTCAAAAAGTGGCACGAGAGAGAAGAACACATAATTGGCCGATACAATATGAAGCACATGCCTTTGTTACATGCACAGAATATTTACCTTCCATCGCTTCATATCAAACTTGGCCTTATCACGAATTTTATTAAAGCAATGGCCCATGATTCCAGTATATCAAAGAAAAATTTGCTGCAAAGAAAACCGATGCTAAACTTAAAGCTGGCCTTTTTGTAAGGTCGGTGATCAGAGAATTGATACGTGAAAGGGAATTCAGAAATAAACTAACTCCACTTGAGTTGGCAGCATGGGATTTATTTTTTCATATAGTGCAGGACTTTTTTAGTAATCCTAGGGATCAAAACTATGAAGAACTAGTGAACAACAAGCTAAAGGCCTATCAACGAATGGGGGTATCGAATGTCTCTTAAGATTCATTTCTTACATGCGCTTCTAGATTTCTTTCCATCTAATATGGGTAATATTAGTGACGAACATAGGGAAAGGTTCTACCGAGATATCGCAATGATGGAAAGCAGGTATCAAGGCGGCTTAAATGAAAACATGATAGGTGACTACTGCTGGTTCCTACAATGGGAGGAGCCTATATTCACGTACAAGCAAGAGAGTAAGAGTGTCAAAGGACGTACCTAATACCAAATACGGTGTCTCGATTCCAAACCTTTGCCCAGAAACGTTTTATTCTTCTCAAACACGTAATAATTATATTATTAATTATACGAGGTGACAAAGTGAGCCGTATTGACTAGTTGTATAACTCAGGAACCTTACGTGCTATGACAAATCTGAGCACAGATCTGGAATCAACGCACCAAGACTAGCTAGTTACAACAACATTTACTCAAGTAGCAGAGACAAAGTTAAAGTTTATTGGCTAGTGTTATGAGCTGCCTATAATACAACATGTTGGAAGATACATTCAGTATGTAAAACGCAATAAATACAAAGGGAACAAGGATGTTATTCCTGAAGTTTTCAAGGTCCTTACTGAGATTTGGAAAAAAAGCTAGTATTCCACTCCAGCCGATCAAGAATGTTAAAACCAAATTGCTCCGATTTGTGGAAGAAGCATTTGTGGTATTTAAAAAGAAAATGAGTGCTACTGAAAGTAAACGTTTATCTCTTCATTGGGTAAACTTTTTGATATAGCAGGCTGCCAGTGTGCTGATCTCTTGAATTGCAAGTGTGCAAAGAACTTGAAAATGCCCCGTCGAGAGCATAAATCTCTTATTAACCAAAGAACTCGCCGTCACTTGAAAATCTGAGTAGTGGATGTAAAACCGAGTCAAATGATTGAAAAAAGAAAAATCAGCGAAGATCGAATTTAGGAAAGAAGAGAAGAAGAAGATTCACAAAAGAGAAGATGTAAGAGAAAACTACAATTTCAGAGCAAACCTTGGATGAAGAATCCTCATATTCTAACTTTTGATGATGGCTAGAAGAAAGTCTTTGCGAGAACAAAAAACAACACCATACCAATACCAACAATTACCATGGACTCCCATCCATCGGGTCCCCAGGTTGCGGATCGGGGGAAGGCCTCTAGATATAGAGGTTAGTTGCGAATAAACTGAATAAGCAGCCCCGGACAAAATCACGAGTCGCCCTTTGGCAAGGCGTAGCGCTCGGTAGCCACCCTATACCAGGGTTACGGTATGGGCAGGTGGAGCTCATAGTCTTGTGTGACAATCCACCTAGGAGAGGGACAACTCCGAACTCAAACCCGGGCAGGTGGAGCTCGAAGTCTTGGTTGACAATCCGCCTAGGAGAGGGATAACTCTGAATCCAAACCCTCCACTGTCTTGTGGATAGACACTTCAGTCAAAGGCTAAGGGACCTCCCTGACAGAAAGGTGTTCTCTTGCATTGGATTGTGCCATAGCCTCTGTACCATGGTCTTCCACTCTCTTGTGTTTGAGATCCCTGCCTAAGGGTACATTTAGGCATACTTTCCTATTTTTCATTCCTCCTCTTGTTTTACTCAAATGGTGTGTAGGGCAGGCTTAATAGATGAGCAAAGAGGCTCTGATGGCTTTTCATGAGGTTGCCTTGGTCTATTCTTTTCTTTTCTCTTTTCTTTATTCTTTTTCATTCCAAAGTCATCATTACTGTCCTCCCTCAGTTGTTGTGGCGTCCTGAAGGGAATTTTGCCTTGCATGATGTGTCGGCTCCATCATGTTGACCAGTTTTTTTTCCGACATATAATATTCAGTTAATGAAAGTTTTGCTATTGAATAATTTTGTACAAATTGTTGTTGTTGTTGTTGTACAAATTGTTATTTTTGTTGAAGATCTTGTTGCTAATATTATTTTTTTAATATCGATTTTAATTTTATCAGGAGATATTGAGCTCAACCCTGGACCTGGTCATCCTCGTCAGATAAAATGTCGTCTACTCTATATTAATATTAGGGGCCTACATGCCAATATTAAAGACTTGACTGCTTCATCCAAGTCTCATGACATTTTACTCTGTTCAGAGACCCTGGTTTCAAATATGAGGCATGTCTCTGAAATACTTATACCAGGCTTCAAAAAACCAATTTTACTTAGGCGTGATGCCATTCCTAGGGCTAGAGGAATGGCAGTTTACATTAGGAATGGTTACTCTGCTTCAAAGACCTCCTATGCTTGTTCTTGCCATGAGATGCAAGTTATGAAAGTATGTGGTAAGCAAAATAATTTTTATCTTTTTTCTGTCTATCGCAATCCAGACTTAGATGATACTATTTTTGATTGTCTGCTCCTTGCCATGGCCAAGGTACAGGAAAATGACCGGAAAGCCTGCTTTGTATTTATGGGAGACCTCAATGCTCATCATAGGCAATGGCTGTCTTCTGTCTCCCCTACTGACTGTCATGGTATCAGGGCTTATGATTTTGCGTGTGAGTCGGGTTGTGAGCAAGTCATTAGGGAGCCTACCCATTCATCTGGGAACTGCCTTGACTTGGTTTTCACTGATTCCCCTGGAGTCGTTACAAGTGCTGTTGATCCTCCTGTGGGAACTTCTGACCACTGTGCAATTTCTATAACTATCTGTATTGAGCAATCTATTCCTAATATAGCTCATACAAGCAAAGTATTCATCAAATCTCAAGTAGACTGGTGCAATATATTAAATGATATCTCCCGGATCAACTGGCCACTAATATATAAGGAGGTTGAAGCAGTTCGTATTTTGAATGATAAAATTGTTTCAATTATTGATAGACATGTTCCATTCCGTATGATCAGATATCGCACTAAGGACAAAGCCTGGTTTAATGATGACTGTAAGAGGGCTCATATGCAGAAACAAGAAGCCTACAACCTGTGGAAGGGGAGTAGATCTGCCTTTCTATGGGATAATTATGTGCACTACAGAACAGCAGCTCAGAGGGTATATAATAATGCGGAAGTTGAATTCAATACTACCACAAAGGGAACTCTTCAGCGCACAGCAAATTCCCACAAATTCTGGACCACTCTCAAGTCTGCTCTTTTTGGGAATGATTCATCTATGCCACCCCTTCTTAAACCTGATGGTTCCATTACCCATAGTCCTGAAGAAAAGGCAACACTGTTGGCTGATGTTTTTGATAATAAACAAAGTAATGAGAATCTAACTCTACCTGACACTTGTTTCCCTGAACCAAGGTTAAACAAGATTGCTTTCCGTTCAAGTGAAGTAAAACAGTTACTTCTTGATCTGGATGCTTATGGTGGTACTGACCCAAATGGTATATTCCCTTTATTCTTTAAGAAAACTGCAGAGTATTTGGCTCCCAAGCTTTCCGTTATTCTTCGGAAGCTGGCGAGGAGTGGTAGTTTTTGCGAATGTTGGAGAATTGGTAACATCATTCCATTATGTAAAAGTGCAAGTGGTAGTTTTAACCCTACTGAATATAGGCCCATTTCTATAACTCCTGTTCTATCTAAGATTTTTGAACGTTTACTAGCTAAACGTTTAAGTACATTTGCCGAGCTTAATCGTCTGTTTCCCTTTTTACAGTTTGGATTTCGTAAGGGTCTGAGCACTTGTGATGCACTTCTCACTGTCTCCACCATTGTCCAAAAATCATTAGACTCTGGTCAAGAAGTTCGCTTAGTTGGCCTGGATTTCAGTGCCGCATTTGACCGTGTCAATCATAAGGCCCTGATATTTAAGTTGAAGCAGTTGGGAGTAGGTGGTGTATTTTTAAATATTATTGAACAATTTTTAACAAATCGACATCAAAAGGTTTATGTTGACAATAATTTTAGTGATGAGAGAGAGGTGCTATCTGGTGTACCACAAGGCAGTGTTCTTGGTCCTCTACTGTTTATATTATATACCCATGATATGTGGTTTGGACTGGAAAATAGACTTATAGCCTATGCTGATGATGCTACTCTAATAGCCCCAGTCCCATCTCCTGAGTTGAGAGCATCGGTTGCAGAGTCTTTAAATAGAGATCTGGCTAAGATAAATGTTTGGTGCACTTCATGGGGCATGAAGTTAAATGCAAAGAAAACCCAGAGTATGATTGTTAGCAGATCCAGAACACTAGATCCTCCCCATCCAGATCTTTTAATAAATAACATTCCCATCTCCATATGTGATTCTTTTAAGTTGCTTGGAGTTATGCTTGACTCTAGGTTTACTTTTGAGAATCACATTCGATCTATTTCCTCCTCTATTGCTCAAAAAATTGGCATTTTGAGGAAATCTTACAAAGTATTTGGAGAGCAGACTGTTCTTAAAAATTGTTTTAATGCTTTTATTCTTCCGTGTTTTGAATATTGCGCCCCTGTTTGGAGTTCGGCAGCCAACTCTTATCTTAATTTATTAGATAAAAATTTGAGAGCAATAAAATTTTTAATTCCTGACCTCAAAGTTGATCTGTGGCACAGGCGAGCAATAAGCTCCTTATGCATCTTATATAAAATTTTTAACAATGCAGATCATCCACTGCATCACGATCTGCCCAATTTATATGCCCCTCAACGAGTTACCAGAGGTGTACTAAATGCCAATAGTAGGGCCTTTACGCCTATGAGATTCAACACAACACAGTTTTCAAGAAGTTTCATTCCTAACACAACTAAACTGTGGAATGAACTTCCTAGTGTTGTTGTTGAGTCCTTGGAACTTCAGAAATTTAAAGTGGGTGCTAATACATTTTTAATTAACAGAAACTTATAACTTTAATATTTTATTCATTATCCACACATATATAATATTATAATATTTTTAACATTATAGCATTTAATTTTTTTATTTTTTTTATTTTATTTTTTTTTTTTTGATTTTCTATTTATTTATTATGTTTTTCTTAATCTTTGTTTCGTTTTTTCCATACCAGGTTTCTTTCCCCACTGGGGCCCTTGGGCTTATAGCTATTTGCTCTTCCAGTTGGGGTTGTGGCTTGGAACTTTAATAATAATAATAATAATAAATATAGATTCTGCTGCTGGTGCTGATATCAGTAGTGCTGTGAAATTCGACTATGATAAATTAAATTAAGAAGACCACTCCTATGTAACAGACTATCACAAATTTTGTGGACATCACAGATGTTAAGGAGGAATTTCACCGAATCTGAATGTTTGAGACATAAGAAAATTACTGCTTTGGTTTTATGATAAGCGGAGAAACACAACACTAACTAAAAGGAAGAAAGGGAACAAATTCTATGAAGCAAAAGAAACTCAAGATCACTATATGCTTGTAGGTAAACCTGGTACTTTCTATTTAGAACATCTACCTATTGAACAAAGAAAAGGTGCAGGTATTGCAAACGACCTGATCAAATGGCTTGTTGAAATGATATTTCATACATAATGCTGAGATAAAGGCAGTGGGAGCCAACAGCAGGGCAAGTAATATTGGCTACAAGAATGAATCCATAAGAGGGCTGAAATGTCAATTACATCTTCCTTTACAGGTGGATGATATCTAGCTTTAATATAAATAAGCTTTATTTGAACCAAATGTGCACGAAATATGTTGGTCCAACAGAAAGTGGAACTGAATGGGAATGACCACTTATTAAAGCCATAACAACCTGTGAATCTCTACCAGTATTAACAAATGGCTTTCAATATTTTAATAAAGGAGATTCTCTTCAAGATATATATGTTAATGAGCTTAGTTGTAACTAAACTTACCTATACAGAAATATCAGTGATATTATGTAGAAGTTATGTAATGTACGATGATCTCCTACATATGACAACAGAGCCAATATCTTATGCAAGATGGCTTACCACTGCGAGCAGAATATGTTGACTTTATAAGGCAACAAAAATATAATAATGACTTGTATATCCTCACCGTGTTTGTCGTGTTTCATTAAGGGCCGATCTGGTTGCATATGAAATTCTCTCCAAAATGCAGGTAGGGATCTAGGCATCTCCTGGAACAGATCAATCTTCTACAAATACTTCAACCTACCAGTCATAGGATAGCAAATAATCCAAAAGAATTCCTACTGGCCCCATTCTGAGAACTTCTTTTTTGGCAATGCTGGCAGAAGTTGTCAGAAGAACAGGAATTTAGCAAACAACCTAACAGATCTACTTCCGCCTGAAGCGGAGTGCAGCTTTGTTGAGCCACCACTTATAATACATCTATCTAAAGCGGACCTGAAAAATATTGTCGACGAGCCACACTCTATTGACGTTTCATGCCATTCTCAAGAAATGGAGCAGTGTGTGGGAATGGTGATAGAAGATTATGGCGACGTTTTTGGAAAAGAACCAAGAGATGATTACATTCGTGCGGTATTAAAATCCTGTGACTTCATGCCATAGTTTGAGACAAAGCATGATTTTAATGTATGAATTAACAAATAGTATGTATTAGTTATATACTAAAGGTTAAACCCGTCCCTTTTTCGTCATTATCCTACAGTTTAAACTCAACTCTAATGTATTTATAAGCATTAATAACAACAAACAAACAACTCTGATCGTATATATCTTTCGGGCTTAAAAATTTTTTAAAAAATGAAATTTTGAGGTAGAAAATGGGGTTGATTCAAATATTTCTAAAAGTACCTTGTTCTACCTTTGAAATCTGAGTACTCAAGTGTACAAAACCTGAAATGTGCATGTTGATTTGCTGAAAAATGTTTATCGATGCTACGACCTAATGTGCAGTATTCATAAAAAACTAATTTAGAATTCGGTGTAACAGCCAAAATCATAACACACTATTTTTGGTTTTTCCTATTTTCAGAGTGTCTGGGTGGTGATTTCTATACAGTCTTGTTGAATACTCCAACAGTAGTCTGCCATCATGTTTGTGTTCTATTGGCCTTGATTTTTCTCCTCCATAATCTTGATATCTTGATAAAAACGATCTTTGTGTTCCTCACTCACGTTGTTAATATTAGCAGGAAATTGATCAAGATGGCTCTTGAGGAAATGAACCTTTATTCTCAAGTTTCAGCCTAAACTATAAAAGTTATCAAGTAATGTCTCTACTAAATCCTTTTACTTAGCAGCCTAAACGATAAAAGCTATCAAGTAATATCTCTACCAAATGATTGTAGTTAGCAACCTTCTTGATTCCTAGAAATCCTTTTCACAATAGCTAAGGGTGAATCCCATGCTTCTTTTTCTATGTCAGTCATCGAACTCGAAAAGTTTTGGTTTTCCATTAACTTTCTGATTTGTGGCCCATCAAAAATTCCAGCCTTTATTTAATATAAACTTAAACAAGAAAATATTATACATATGAATTTGAAACAGTCACCCTTCACATTAAAAGCTTTTGCAAATTGTTTCATCAGCCCTAGTTTAATATGAAGGTGTGGAAAGATGATAGAGTGAAAAGTGGTTGATGTATAACATTCTTCTCCCCAACAGTCAAACCTTCTCTAACTGGCCATAGTTTCTTTTTCCCATGTCTGTCCTTGACTCGGCTGTCCCATAAACACAGACAACAGGGATATTTTGTATAACCTCCTTGTTAGCCAAGTGAAACTTTACCAATTTCAGATCCACACATATGATCCATTTGTGTTTATTATATTTGAGTAAATCTTTACAGATCATATGTGTTCATGCTTCTCTTTTAAATGCACAGAGTGACTAATATGAATCGCACCGAAATACTTTCCATTATGGAGTAACACACATTTTAGAATCTTCTTTGAACTATATATAAAAAGTCTCCATTAATTTGGATCATACTCTGAAACACCCATCGCGTTTAACAGTCCCGCCACGTCACAACAGCTAACAAAATCTTCTTTAGTTATAAAGAATGCCAAGAGATTTCTCTCCCTGTTTCGAAAAAAAGTTACATTTGTTTTCAACTCCCAAATATTTTTCTCTTTAAGTTTAGAACCTAGAACCTTTGCTTACAGTTTTAACACCTAACTAAATAATTTAATTGTAATTGGCTGAGGTTTCCACGTTCTTGGGGCGATCGATCTACAAAGTCTGGATCACTGTCAAGTTCGCTGGTTACATCAGATTCACATATATCACTTACATCATCGGGTGAAGGAAGTTCCTTGAATACAAATAATATCATCTGAATGAAGCACTGGACGAATTGCTGAATCAAAATTTGGGTAACTTATTTTATGTCGCGTTTTCTTGCTATAACCAGAAGTTTTTGTGACACAAAAGAAGCAATCGTTTACATGAGTTTTGGCTCCCGCCACACCACAGGAATTGAAAATCCTAGTTTCTTCCTTGTGCCTTTTTTCTATTGGCGTAGATTTTTGACACATGGTCTAAAAACATTGTGTGGGGCTCATGGTTTATCCGGATCACCAAATTTAATTTTAAAGTAAGCATTGTATGTTTTTTCACAAAGATACTAATGTTTATTATTTGAGTTGGCGTAGTAAAACAACCACTCATATAGCCAAACGAGTCAGGGGAATTCAAACATTTCCTTCTTAATGAGGCCCTTTTACTGAATGCTATTTCATTAAATAAATCTGAAAAAAACACAAAATTATATTATGCAAAATTGCTTTATCTATCTAGATATGCATAAAGAGAAGTCTAAATACATTAAAAAAAATAAAATAAGATAAATACTAAACGCTTTCACTTCCGTTCACTTGGTCGTAAAATAGCCTGCTACTATGAGTGGGACCCAGTCCATAAATAAAAAACTTGACGTGATTAGAGTTGCACCGATGTTTTTTTCAAAATTTAAAAAAAACGTGTTTTTTGTGAAAAAAAGATAGCTTGAAAAAAATATGAAAAAAGGCGTTTTTTTCAAATTCTTTTTTTTAATATTATCAAAATAACATATTTTTTTGTACTATTTTGAAGGAAATGAAAAGCATTAAGCATTTATTAGATAAACAATACCATATTTTCATATTTATAAGTAGTTTTAGCTCTATCAGAGTTGTTAAAAGCATTTTAGACGATATCTATTTAAAGATAAGCATGAATAAACTACCAACTCATCTATTCCTTAGGAAAAAAATTCCCCAATGACCAAATTTAATTAAATCTTCTATAGAGAAATATTAAATGCCAGTATCCTCCTTTTGTCTTTACACTACTACTTAATAGTTAGTACTGACACATTAAAAAAAATCTTTGATCTATGATTCAAAAATAATCTGGCTCCCTATAATTTCAAATTTAAGGATTTGAATATCTATTAAAATGTAATACAACTACAAACTACTTATCCAAAATTTGGATCTAATGTTTAATTAGTTGGAACTCTTTAGGATGATAACTAAACTCATTAATTAAATTCAATGAATATATATATTATTTAAACAATTTGTAAATTGTCAAAGATAACTATCCATTTCAACATTTAAACAAATATGAACATATCATAATCATATAACATAAAAATAAGCTGTTATACTTTACTTTCACTACAGTCTACACTCTTTGTTTGAACCTATCTATTTTGAAAGATATTTGCAAGCATATATAATAATTTAAAAAATATATACTCGTATGTTTATATATTTGAAAAAAAAACGTATATACTTATTACTTATATTATAGAATAAAAAAAATAGAGTATCACAAGTTTTCATTGACTAAAGTCGATGGTCTAAATCAGAAAATTGACAGTAACTCATTTGAAAGATCTCTGTGAGCACATAATATAATTATAAACCATACCTATATATATATAAGTTATAACAAGAATATGTTTAACCACTAGAACTAAATTAAATGCATAATCCTAAATAATATATATGGACTGTGACTAGCAATATTTTGCTTTGGCAAACAAAATTAATATAAGTACAGAGAGTTAATCGAAATCTGTTGAGTGACATGAAGTTAAGACTAGGTACTGATTCTTTAACTTGAGCTACCATCTAACACGGAGATATTCTCATTGCAACTGTCATGTAGGCTATATGAATCTGATGAATCATTAGAGGATAATTCAACCATTTCATCATCATCTGATGTTAGAATTGAACTTAAATTTAAATCCATTTGATTCTCATTTTGATTACTACTGAAACCATTACAATATGGTTGTGGTTGTAGAGAGTCTGACATAATCTCTTCATTTTCTCTATTTTATCTTTCTTCAAGATCGGCTTGCTTAGAGGATCCTCCACTACTGTTGTTAAACAATTTGTAGTTATGTAAAATAAACACTAATTTTTAAGCTCTAACATTTGTTAGACGATTGCGTCGAGTGGAATGAATCCATACTTGTTTGCTGAAATTTATTTCTACTGTTGCACTTGTTGGTGGTAGTGAAACTAATTTTGCTGCTTTAGATGAAAAATTTGAAGCAGGATCCATTGCTCTCCACTAAGGGTGAGGTTCCATTTTGTTCAAAGGTTTCCATAGAAATGGTTTTAAAAATAAAGCCTATTGAAGCCTATATTCAGCTAGACTACATAAAGTTGAAGCTTTTTAGATGGTTGGGTATCTCTCACCTGCCTTAAAAATCATTTCTGTTGCATCCAACTGTAGAATTATATATTATATATAATTATGCTTTAAAGTGAAAATTGTGGACATAGAAGTTTTTAACACTGTTCTTCAAAATAAAATAGCCTATATGTTCAATGACTTAAAATTACATCAATTAATTTTATTTTGTCTATTAGGTTTTTAAGTGGAAATGTTCAGAAAAAAAACTGATATTTTTGTAGGGTGGTTTTGGTACTTAAAAATCAGCAAACCTTATTCCTTAATAAAATACGACGGCATATTAATGAATAAAAAAACCTTTGATAACAATAAAATTATAGGAAAGTATTAAATTCAGTATATAGGTACTCACTTTTTCACTTTCAGTGATGTGGCAGCCTTTGTAGCATGGGTCGAGTAAGTTAGCTGCGAAATGAACTGACTTCAGAAAAACATTTCTTCTCTTATTAATAGCTGTGATCAATTCTTTTTCAATTTGTTTTGAAACAGCCGTTACAAGAGAAATTTTTGCGACAGTTTTTTTGAAATTGAAAAAGATTTTTGGTCCTATAGATAGTACAACTACATCTCCTTCGCACAGCAATATTGCATCCTTTATTGGGCACAGTGACTTGAAAAGCATTTCTACTTTATCCCCAAAAGAGTTGGATTAAATTAAAGGCCTTAGATTATTGGTATGAATCAAGTCAGCTGCCTTTTCAGCAACTGAGATTCTTTTGAGGGCTTCTTTATTCTGAATTATGCTTTCTAAGCAAGTAACATCTGAAGCCCATCTGAAGATAAATATAAATTAAAATATTTTGAGGGTTTAAATTATAATGCATAATCATGAATCCTGATCATTCTTGACCATATAAACTAAAAATATTTTGCTCTTTCAACAACACTTTTTTAAAGTTTGAAAATAACTACTAATAACATATATTTGTCTTTATTATCCCTTCTTTCAGTTAAAAGCTAAATATGATATATCAACTATAACTTTGAAAATATCCGTATGCTTTAGCTTACCTGGTTTTAACTGGCAGTTTTAAAGAAACTTTATTATTATTTTCTTCTTTGAGATACGCACATAGCCTTTGAGACTGTTTAGTTGTTTTTACAATTGATATTGCTGACTTTTCTCATTTTCTTTGACATCAGAAAATAGTAAGTGCAAAGTATGAGCTAAGCACCCATATGCATTAATGTGAGAGTACCGAATTTTAACTTTTTCCCAAGCAGATCTCATGTTTGAAGCATTATCTGTTACTAAAGATACTACTTTGGTTAGATCTATATTCTCTATCACCTCGAAAATTAACTGGCTTATGTATTCTCCTGTTTGTCTTGCTAATCCTGTATAGAAAATACGATAAATCTTGGGAATACCTATAGTCACAATTTCAAAAATCTTAATTATTTAAAAAAATGTATTGGCTTTTAATTAATTGGAGGAGAAAAACGTTTTAATTATATCAAATAGCATATGTCTAAACTTCAAAAGACTGATCATGCTTATGTTATACCTAGGCAGTAGGCAACCTATCACACAATGGAAAAAATGTTCTCAATATTAGATATCAAAGAGTTAATTTGTGAAAAGTAATAAAAATTTTAGATTTTGTTTATTTTTAAGTGCAAGCACTTACCAGTTTCAATTCCTTTCCAAAATATGGGCTCTGGAGTTTTAACAATGAAATTGATTATCCATTTATTTAATATTTTGTCATAATATATCAGAATCTATTTAAAAAAGCATATCAAAATTTATTGGAGAAATGTTTATTTTAAATACATACCTTACATTGCTCCATCAATCGCAAATCAAGCCAACACTTGATTTGTAACTGATGATCTCTCTAATATCAGATGCATATTCATAATATTGGTTATCTAATATCTTGTTAGAAATTTTGTTAAGTCTTGAAAGTTTAAACTTTGGTCTTAACCTTTTAAAGAGTTTTACCCACTCTGGGTGCTCAGTCATCCTGAGGGAACATCCTCTAACATATACTGATTTTGCAAATTGTTTTTTACACTTTTTCTGTAATTGAATTTAAATATTTATCAACTAAAAAGACTAAATAGTTAGGTATATAATATATTCAATAGCGAAAATATTGTATTTGGATTTTCAAGTTAAGAAGGGTTTTCTCTACTCAAACATTTTTATTCTGCCTTTAATCGAGTTTTTTTATTATATATATTCAGGTTATTTCAAGAAGGAGTTGTGAAATTTAAATCTTATTTTTATTTACATGCTTAACTAAATTTTAGATCTTACATTATAATTATCATTCATTTAATCCGTGAAAGCATTGATTTTTTTTTTATTAAGGTGCCAATTTTTTTGAGACCAGAAACCTTGATGTCTTTGCACAAGGGGTTGAGGAAAAACTTGGCTTGTGAAAAATTGGGGCAATCCTTTATGGGCTTCTATTATGTTCTTCAAAGGTATCAGTTTCAAATGATACATTAAAATGTGAATCAAGTGAAGCAGATGCGTTATCTTCCACACTAATAGATTCAACATAGTCACCACTATGAGACATTTTCCACTTAGTAAATATTTTATCTTCACTGATTCATGGCACTCTTTACACTCCTTGATATGGTTTATAATTCGTGACCCATTTTTCTGGTACTTCTTCAAAACCAAAAAATACACTTTGTTCTTGGACTTTTAAATTTACTGGTCATCGAGTCCTTAAATAGTTTATTTATTTAAGATTTTTTGCGGCCTGAGCCTTGAACTTTACCTATATTGAATAAAATTAATACCTTAATCGAGTGGGAAAATTATTAAAGATCAAATGCAACAATGAACGGTACACTATTAGCTTTGGTAGGTCCTTGTCAAAACATATCTGTTTTTAAGGCAAAAAACCTATTTAATCTAATAAAACCTAATTTAACCTATCCTTGATAATTTTAAAGTTTAACCATTAATTATTACCTTATTTTGCACTCCTTTAGTTTGGATAAGTCCTTCAAAAATAATTAACGATTTAACTTTAAAATCATCAAGAATAGGTTAGGTAAAGATAGGTTAGGTTAAATTTAGTTTAGGTTTTGTTAGATTGAAATAGTTTTTTTGCTTAAAGACAGACATGTTTTGACGAGGACCTACCAAAGCTAATAGTGTACCAAATAAAATTATACCCTCAGTTAAAGGAAAGCTATCAAATTAAGTACCTATATTGTATAGATAAATATACCTAAACATACAAAAGGAAAAAAATGGGTAAAAAAATCAATATTTGCTTATTTTGACCCCAAAATATTAATTTCTTGTGTTTATATTCCTTAATGTTAAATTGTTAACCCTAATTGCATAATACTTATTGTTTTATGAGAAAAATAAAAGCTTTTGGGGAAAATATATTGAATTTTTTTTTAAAAAAAATTGGGGAAAAAAAATGAAAAACCGCCGGGTTTTTTATCTGAAAAAAAACATGATTTGAAAAAAAAGGACCTTTTTTTCCCAACACTAGACGTGATAGAAGAAAACTATTGCTTTTTTTAAATTCAGTTACCCCGAATTTCCTAAGAACACGTCTCAAACTTTAGTCAACAGAAAAAAAGTTATAATCTGTTGACTAGTGTAATTTATTTCTCCTAGGTACAATTATGACCTAGTTTTATTTTCAGTTTTTCTATGAATTCATTTGAGTTTGAAGAAAAGAAGTTGAAGTTCAGAAAAATTAAATATTTTTATGACTTTTTGAATTTTTGAAAGCAAAAAAATTATATAAAAATGGTGAATTTCAGAAAATTTATTAAAATATGGGCATGGCAGTTTTGATTTTTTTATCGAAGTTATTTCTAAAATAAATTTTCAATTTTAATTTTTATCCTGGAGAAAATAGCCAGTGGGCCCTACAAACAAGAAAATATAAATAAAATTTTGAGAGCAATATTCGATGCAGAAAAAAATAGAATCGTGAGGATTGGTTTTTCCTTATTTATAATAATTCCGAAAAGAAATTTTTCTAGCATTTAGGCCTAGAAAATATGTCTTGATATGAAAAAATAGACGAAGAGTAAATAAATAGCAAATATTTAGCGGAAACCCTTTTAAAATTTTAAATACTAAAAGGCAGTTACTATAGCCAGATAGGTCATACACCACAGACTAAAGATCTTACTGTGAATCACAAGCTCTACCTGCAAGGATGAGTGACGAAGTCTTTGTTCTTATCTACTAATAATTTTGTCTCATCTACATATTTCTTTCAAATCAATCTAAATTTTGAGTTATAAAGTAGAGAACTTTTTATATGAATTCTCTTAATATATGGAAAAAAAATCCTGTGGTTTTCTTTTTCCTAGCTAATCAATGTGAATACATGAAATTCAAATTACATATAATAAATGTTAGATAAATTCGTGTTGGATTAATAATTTACTGTAAAAAGTTTATTTAGAAAGTTTTACTTAGTTGGAATACTTAGTTTTCGAATTAATTATAAACACAAATGATATAATACAAATTATAATAGTTGTTTAAGACATATATGAAGTAATTTTAAGAAATACAATAAGTGGAATAAAGATGAAAATAATCTGAAATAAGAACAGTTCAAGAGCTATTGAAAAAGTAACCCTTTTCCTAAATAATTTTGAGGATTCCGTTTTTAACTGATGCTGTCAAAATTAAGATTTAATGAGCCGAAAAATTTATTGCGGCACTTAACATGTTTTTCTCCAAATATTTTTTTATGTTAACTTGGATGCCATCGGTGTTTAGGCTTTTATTCAGTCTACTCTACAAATTCTCTATTGGATTTAGGTTGCAACTGTTGGGGCGCTTATCACAGATTGAGTTTCCTACAAATCCTTTTTACTTTAACCAATTTTTTCGAAGGAAGTGTGAGGAATTACAAGCAGCATTATTCTGCCTGGAAAACACTGACATTCTACCCATCGCTAACGTCTCTTGAAGCCTTATAAGATTATTTCTCATGTATCTGGCAATCTGTCTACGATACCAGTTTGACGGCAACGATTTGGAAAATTACTACTTGATTGTCTTCAACAATTGCACCTAAAATATTGAATTATCCTTCTGTGTGTTGTCGCTTAATAAATACATTACTTGATGTCTATTGATAACCTAACTTCTTGCGAAAAATCCGCAGCGATCTAATGAATTCTAAGTGAAATTTATTTTCTAACGTCAGTTTTCATGTATATTTAGGCCCAAATCATCGTCTTTTTTTCTTTCTTTTTATTAGGAATGCCATTTTGATCTTCTTAATAGTAGAAAATATCCGTACTACCTCGCACTTTATTTTCTCGAGAATTTCTAGGTACAACCAGCTTAAAAGATTAGATCGTCAGCTAATAGGATTTATTTATTCAATTCTCGATTGTTTTGAGAATATTGTGTTATTTTTACTCCGTCCCTAGAAGCGGATAACCTCTCCTTCCTCCGACTGCTTAAAAGATTAATGACACTGATCAAAGGTGTGCCTTAGAAGCACAAGCTCATCCTATAAGTAGACGTGGTTAAGCCACTTCTCTTGTCTACTAATAATTTACTCTAAGACTATTCTTTTAGATTCATGCGCACATTCTATAGCTAAAGGAAAGAAACAAATTGATCGGACTTGTATTGATATATTGAAAATCAAGCGTCAGTTTTTGTTTTCATAATCTAAATTTGATTTAATATACAAAATAATGAAAATAATAAACATGCCTAAATTTTAATGCATTTTTGAACATCACGATTTATAATAATTTGGGTTTTTAAAGATTTAAAAATTTCAATAATAATATCTATTATTTATTAACTCTGCTGTATGCCCAGTACACCTGTCCATCCCATATAGGTGATTTTTCAAAGTTTAGGAATTCTTCCTCCAAGAGTTATTTTGTTCCTCTATGAGTACAAGACATCTGTGAGAAATTTGGTACGATTCAGCACGTAATTACTCTTTCGCGCTCTCCATGATTGTTTTTGTCTCCCTCTGTTCCCAGGATGAATCGACGAATTGATCCGAAGTGATGACTGATTGGTTGCTCTATAGACAGGTTCTCCATCTCGCTTCTCTTCTTACGTGGGGATGCTTTGAGTTACCTTCAAACACTCCGTGATGCGTCTAATTTTCGGTTGCATGAGGCCACCAAGCAGAGAGTTGATGCTGTCAGGGAGATCTGGATGAGAGCAAGAATTTGGGTGCAGCGAATAGACAACTGCATCCGCCTCCTCGAAAAGCTTAACATCAAGAACCACACTCTAAAAAAGAGCCGGATGAAGAGTATGCAAGGGTATAAGGACTAGGATGCTGTATTCCATAGCAGCCTCGTCGAGGTCTTCAAAATCGAGACCTGGGACGCACTCGACACCAAGAAGAATGAAGAAGACCGGGAGTTTTACTGGAAAGATCTCTAGGACGTATTCTTCTGCAGAATGGCAGGAAAGGATATGCTCACAGCGGGAAAAGAAGGCCGAAAACGGATCCGGGAAGAGGAAGGAGGGCGACGACGGCGAAGATACGATGATAGGGTGGACCCTCAAACCGCCAAGTCTCCTGTCAACGGCCTGCGATTGCTTTAAGCCCTCAAGAGCTCCCGAACAAGGCCATTGCCCAGCTGGTCATTTCTGCCTTCGAGTGACACCTTTGGTTCCTGTCGGAGCATCTCGCCTGAATATGGCGTTCTTCGACCAGTGCGTGTACTTCGAAGTGAAGCGGAGAATAGTGACCCGGCTCCAGGAACAGAAGATGGGTGTGATCCATCGACGCATGCTTACTTCCAAGATAGCTCTGTTACTCTATATAAAGGACTATCAAACTAAAATTTATGGATTTGTTGTTAAATAAGAGAGGAATAATAAGTAGTTTGTAGAGCAAGACTTTTCTAAAGTTCCTTTTATGGACCAATCAAATGCATTGCCGCTCAAGGATACCACAATGAAGCTCTAAGTCTGCATCTGTGAGATAAAGTTAAAATAGAAGGATGTTGTTGCATGCTGTATGAATTATATAGCATCCAACCATTTTGATAGCATCAAATGTAACAGCTAGGAGAGGAAATTTAATTGCAACTTAACTTCACTTGAAATACCACAAATTGGGGTAATCTGAAACTAAGATTAAATCAAGTTGGGAAGATCGTTTCATATTCAATTGGAAATAACTGTCCACTCTTCAACTCTATTTGTTCGTGCCCTGAAAGTCGGCTATAGTTAAAAATATCCTTAACAATGCAGCCAGGACAAAACATCACCGTGACCCTTACGGTGTGAGTTGAACCCTTTTTAGGGGTTTAAATCCATTTATACAATTTTATTCGCATTAAAAAGATCGCTATTTAGAATTTTGGAGATTTGGAGAGAATACGTACATATATATACATATATATATATATATATATATATATATATATATATATATATATATATATATATATAAAGTTACAGTAGCGTACGTGTAAATATAGGGATAAACCACATTAATAGGACTAATTTTATATGCGAAACCAAGTTACGCATATAAAATTAGTCCTATTACTGTAGTATTATCCCTATAAATATATATATATATATATATATATATATATATAAATAATTCTCCTCTTTTACTGGAAAATAATGAGACGCCAATGAGGGATTGCATAATATCTTTGGATATACTTTCGATTTTGCTCCAACTGCGATCTTTATATAAATTGCATATATACAATTGTATTTATATTTACAATTAAATCATGAACTATTTGACCTCTTACCATTTTTCTGCTCCTATTTTGCTATTCGTGAGCTATACGACATTCAACTTTCATTCCTGCCAATAATTTGGCAAAATATAACTTCCTTTTACCAATCATATAATAAATGTATGTTTTTCCTTAATTGTTTTAATTAAAATTTTGGTATTAACTATTATTTTGGCTAATATTGTATCTGGTAATGCGAGAGCATTATTTTGCAATGAAATGAGAATAACAACAATGATTGATAGTAAGCATGGCTAAACAACTCCGCCCAAGTTCAAAATTGACACTTATTTGCAGTGCTGACGGATTTTTTAAATATAGCCAACTTTTAGGGCACGAACAAATAGAGTTGAAGAGTGGTCAGTTATTTCCAGTTCGAAGGAAATATTTTGTCAAGACTAGACAGGGTCTTGAAAAGTAGCCGTTTTATGGACGTAAGCATTTCAGCAGAAATGTGCCTGCTTAACTGCTAGTCTAAAGGTACCCTCATTGAATGGACCGTAAGGTCTTCTTAGGGTACTTTCTTCCCTTGTTACTCTATCGATCATTTTCAGAGGGAGCGACAGTCTTATTGGTCCATTTTTTACTTTCCTAATAAAACATATCTCAATCAAGGCTTACTAATCACAATTCAATCTTTTAACTAGGATGGATTTAAGTTGGTTATCCATGGATAGTTAAAATGTAGTGAGAGAAAGATTAACACAAACTTTGAAAAATCACATAGTTGAATTGAATCATTTACTTGAGTGGCCCACGTGGTCGATGGATTTAACACCTTTCGATTTTGGGGGTGATGGACATTTAAAGAATAAGGTGTATCCCACTTCAAGTATAAAGATAAAATAATTGGGGAAAAAGATAATGCATGAAGTCAACTTGGTAAAGGAAAACACACTTAATTAGTAAACTTGTGCAAGCAGAGTTAGAAGAAAACTTTAGACAAGTGGAAGAAATAACATGCCTCGTGCAAACATAATTAATGTTATTTCACTATGTAACCTTAATTGAACATCTTCTTTTAAAGCGAACTTGATTACAACTTTACCATGAATATATTTGTCCTAGTAAAACAAAATCACCATTAGCAATTAAAAAAATCCAATGCTAGTTCAATTTAATCTCTCAAATAATGGTTCACTATTTCTTGCGATACTCAGAATAATTCGATAAAAAAAACTTTCTAGAATCGTAGCACTCAAATAAATTGTCTACCCTCAATTGAATTAAAAAATACAGAGTTTTTGAGACTTAATGATGCAAAGAAAGATTTTTTAGAAAAAAGTGAAAATTGACTCAAGAGATACTAAAATTTGGTGCAAATATCTAGTTGTTAGATAGATAAAACGTAATGGAGAATGAGATGAGCCCACTATAGGAAATCACGCAATAAAATGGGAACTGAATGTATTTCGTGCTCAGTAAAATCTAATAGCAAACACATTTGCTAATACCTGTGGACCGCATTTATTTCTTTAAAGAGCGAATTGTTAGAACCGAAGATCATAACGACTCGTAAGCGTCGCGCATATTTATATACTCAATTACAGGCCTTATTATATATGAAAGTTATCTTTTTACAAGCCGAAAATACATTTCTGAATTATATTTAAGCTTACGTCGTTTCTTAGCACCTGCTTGTCTTATTCTCTGTTTTCCCAATGCATTTCGTCTTCTTTTTTTTTCCGCTTTTGACATCACCCCTTCGTTGTTCTACACAATGATGTAAATGTCTTTATTATCAACGCCTCTGATCCATAGAGTAATAGGTCTAGAGGCTATGTACGAAACTTTCCACTGTTTAAAATGTTTGTCTCTCTGCATAATATTTCTTACTTTCTCCCATTTACCAACTTTGAGAAATAATAATTGTCTAACCTCGTTTTTTCCTAAGCTGTTTGAGCATAATAACAACAAGTATAGAGAGTATGACGAAAGAAAACTTACTTAAGACCATATATTACCTAAACGTAAAATATTTACGTTCAGATCTGCACATACGTTGAAAATTACCGGTTAAAGTTTTCGATGGGGAAAGAAAACTCCTTAACCAGATGAGTTTTCCCCTAAAAACATATCAATAATACGAAAGCAAAGATTTTTAGGACCTCAAACTAATTTAACTGAGTGATACCACAGTTTATTTGAAAATATTAAAAGAGAAAGTGCAGTATTATGAAAAATATCACATCTTTCATCTAAACGGCGACTAAAAATAAAGGACAGGGCATCCGCTCAAATATCGGGCCGAGTTATCCCATTCCTATCAACCCTAACTGAATTGAGTGAGAGTTGAGCTCAGCCTTGAGACTGAGAGGAAAAATATGAAAAACAAAGTTGGTTTTATAGAACCAAATTTACTATGAATCATGAATGTCCGCCAAAAAGACCAGACTTAAGGCCCTTTATATACAGGGTGTTTCAAAAATAGATAACATAAGTTCGGGAATATGTTCGGTATGTTTAAATAATAAAGACAGAGTAGATATACACTTCTTGTATGGTTTGGCAAACGGTAATGCTGTAGAAGCTCGTTTTCTGTACCAGGAAAGGTTCACAAACTGAATACGCCCAAATAGGAAAATATTTTTTAATATCCATCGCCAACTGTATGCATATGGGACCTTCAAACCGTGTGGTGGCGACAGAAAAAACCAAGGTCTCCAATGATTGAGGAAGAAGAGGAGATACTGGATATTGTGAATGGTACCCCTGAAATCAGCAAAAGACAGTTTGCAAGGCAGGTTGCTATTCCTCATTCGAATATCTTGCAATTGTTAGGAGAACAAAAGTTGTACCCATATCATCTGTAAGGTGTACAAGCGTTGTCACCAACATATTACCCTTCCAGAGTTACGGTCTGTCAATAGTCTTGGAGCGGCGCGCTAGAAATCAAAACCTTTTCAGCCTTGTTTTCTTCACCAAATATTTCCAAACAATCTTACGAGTGATGGATACAAGCGTTTTATGGAGAATAACACGCCTGATTTCTTGGACTACTTTTCACTTATCAATCGTTGTCAACTTCATTTCATGCATGATGGTAATCCCGGACACTTCGGTCTTGTATCTTTCAGGTACATTGATAGAAGTTTTCGTAGTTGGTGGATAGGAAAAGCTGGATCAATTACCTGGCCTCCACGCTCACTTGATCTGAATTACTTGGATTTATATATGTAGGATCATTTAAAATCACTTGGTTATTCGGCCCCCGCATATGATGAGGACACTCTTTGCAACCGAATTGTAGCAGGGTGCGAGACAACTGGAAACTCCCTGGGAAATTGGAAACGTGTTTGTGAGTATGGGGTGAAAATTTGGAATAGTTTCTATAGGGCACTCAGGAACATTGTGCATGTCCCACCTGTGGAAAATAGAAAGAATTCTGATTGGCATGTGTATTAATGGCCTATAACTCGGAAACCAAGCAATTCTGGTCATATGTTCATGGGAACTATTTTTATTATTCAGTCATAGGGAACATAATACCAGTTTTATATCTCTTTTTGAAACACCCTGGATATATATATATATATATATATATATATATATATATATATATATATATATATATATATATATATCAGAAGAAAGAGCAAATTCAAGGTCTGCTGGTGGTAACAATCATCAATGGCGTTTCACCATTTTTATTTTCATCCTTTCAAAAGTCTGTTGTAAGCATAGTGAAAGAGTCAGAAACTGTGGAACAAGATTATATACGAGGGTGGTTAATAAGTTTTGAGAATCAGTAGGGAAAAACAGAGAAAGGGGGATGGCTGTTTGTGGGCGTTTTAGGATAAGTTTTGTTAAGTCAAGACCTGTAGCCGCACGTTCCTGCCTCGTCTATTTAAGAAACAGTAACTGATCGCAGATCATCAGTCACAAACTTTTCAACAATGGAGAAGGTTGAGCACCGCGCAGGGATCAAATTTTGACCAAAAAAGGCAAGAATGCAAAAGAGATCTATGAACGAATGGTTGCAGTATACAACGACACCGCCCCTTCCTATGCAACCATTGCTCGCTGGAATAGGGAGTTCCGCAATGGTCGTGACTCTCTTGAAGATGAGCCTCGTCCAGGACGCCCGTCAGACGTGACAAGCGAGAACAATGTGGTCCGGGTGGAGAGGATCATCCTCAAAAATCGACGGGTGAAGGTCAAAAAAATCGAGCGAGAGCGTGGAATATCACATGGAAGTGTTATCAACATCATCCACGACAATTTGGCCGTGACCAAGGTCTCTGCCCGTTGGGTCCCTAGAAACCTCACGCAACATGATCGACTTCAACGTCGTCAAAATCCACAAAGCCAGAGTTGCACAAGATGCCCTGCGTGAGTGCGGATTTGAGGTCCTCAACCATCCCCCTACAGTCCAGATCTGGCCCCTAGCGACTACTTTTTATTCCACCAGCTCAAGACTGCACTTCGTGCACGCCGGTTTGGTAACGAGGAAGATGTCCAGCTCGTCGTCCAGGAGTGGATTGAACAGCAGTAGGGAGATTTCTGGTTGTTTGGAATTCGAAGCCTCATGGAGAAGTGGCGGAAGTGCATTGAAGTCGAGGGTAGTTATATGGAAAAATAATAAACTACTTTTCCTCATATCTCGTTTCCTTATATCCGAATTTCAAAACTTATTGACCGCCCCTCGTTTATCCATATATGGAAAGAATAAAATAAATTTGACCCTTCTGCACGTGAGATATAAGACGGGAGTTTATAAAGGTATAAGAAATAGACATACGAGGGACGGTCAATAAGTTTTGCAATTCAAATATAAGGAAACGAGATATGAGGAAAAGTGTTTTATTATTTTTCAATTTAAAATCTCATTTCCTTAAGAATGGGTTCCTACCCGAACATTCGGTAAATGTAAGTTAATATATAATAATGAACTTCCTAAATTTATCCTGTTCTTTTATCCTAATATATAAATATATATATATATATATATATATATATATATATATATATATATATATAAATACATTAAACCACAATGAAGAGAAAACGGAATAATTTTTCCTTGCAGTAATATTTTTATTACCTTTTTTCGAAAAAAATCCGTGCAGGGAAGCGATTAGTACACTATGCTACGAGGAGAACCGTAGCGTAGTGTATTAACGGCATACTTTTAACTGTGATCAAAGAGGTGCTCGCTGCCTCCGTTTTCTCTTTTAATGTGGTTTAATGGATACATTTTCCTGATTCTCTCGCGCTACTTTGAGATATATATATATATATATATATATATATATATATATATATATATATATATATATGATGAAAATTAATGCAATATCACAAGAAAAGATGAGGAATTAAACCACATTCTCCGAAGACAATTTAATTCATAACAGTTTCAGGGTATCTCACACCTTTTTTCAACTGACACTGGATAGAAAATATAAGAAAAGTGCTTACAAACATAACACAGGGTCAGGTCGTGAAAGATCCTCTCTTTTTTCCCCCAATCCCCTACTTGTGGCTAATAATCGGGGGGAGTTAGGCCTAAATATATTGAAGGGCTGACATTTTACTATTTTGTTTTTCTGCTTCCGTATTACAGGATAAAAAATAAAATTGACCCTCAGATAGATTTAAATTAGGAACTGACGATATCAAGCTCGATTCTACGATTTTTCTCTTAACATAGTTAGCCGATTTAAATTCCATTTTACTTTCATTGAAATCGATCGAATGATTTAAGTCTCTAACATGGCAAAATATTCCACTGCTTTCGCTGCCCACTGTAATATCTCTTTGGTGTTCATACAATCTCTTGTCTAGATTTCTTCCCGTTTTCCCTATATAAACTTTATGGCAATCGTTGCATGGTATTGCATATACTCCTATGTTATGATGTTCTTTGGGTTTCCTGGCAATCATCAATTGGTTTGAGGAATTATTATATTTAAAGGTAATATTAATACCCGCTTTTCCAAATATGTCCTTCAAACTATTTAATTTATTATTAAATGGCAATGTTATACATTTGTAAAAGTAATTAGTGCGGGAAAGCTTATTACCATAAAAAGTTTTCCTAGCTGCAAAATGGGCAGACGATATGAACCAAATCGGGATAATACAAATTAGAAAAAATGGTCCTGATAATGACAATTTCTTCATCTAAATAGGAAGGATGACATATTTTGTATGCTCTAAGAAAAGGTTAGAAATTACCGATTTTTTAACAGTATTATCGTTAAACGAAAAATAATGTATATAGGCATTCGAGTGGGTTGGTTTCCTATAAACGTCAAGTTTTAATTCATGGTGATCTTTATTAATGAGGACAACTAAAAAGGATAATCTATTATCATATTCCCATTCATATTTATATTTGATGGAGACATGCAAATTATTCAAATTATTAAAAAAGGTATCAAAATCATAGCCATTAGGCCATACAGAAAATAAATCGTCAATGTACCTTAACCATATAAAGTTAGGCGGAGAAATTGTGGGAAGGATTTCAGTCTCAAAATATTCCATGAAGAGACATGCCAAAATCGGAGATAAACTATTTCCAATGCTAAGGCCTAATATTTCTCTATAAAACTCATTATTTACTCGAAACACATTGTCAGAATGACATAATTCAACTAAATCGATAAATTTACTCGTTTAAATGGGAAGATCCAAATTAAGTCCAGGCATGATTTCCCGCAGAAGGCCCATGGTTTGGTCAACCGGAACTTTGGTAAACAAAGAGTTTACATCAAAGCTCACAAGTTTTTCATCCGGTAATTGCATGTGGTTGAGGCGGTCAACGAAATCTTGAGTGTTCAAAATGTGTGCAGATGAGATTCTTCCAACTGCTGGAGATAAATGCTTGGCAAGCCATTTGGAGAACTTATAAGTGTGAGAATTAATATTGAAAATGATTGGGCGTAAGGGACATCCCTCTTTGTGGGTCTTTGGGAGCCCATACATATAGGGAAGTAAAGGGTTCGTACTCCTTAAATAATTCAGGAGTACGAACTCTTCACTTCCCTATATGTATGGGCTCCCAAAGACCCACAAAGACGGATGGCCCTTACCTTCCCTCTTTTAATGATGGAGAGGACTTTGGGTAATTTTTGGCGCATTTTGAGAGAATCTTTCAGATCAATAGATATGATCTCGAAAATGATGGCGTCACTCGCTTACTTCCCCTCTTAAATGCCAAGTTAAGGGATATCTTCGTATCCCTTACCCCAGAAGCAACTTTGGACTTTTCCACGTTAAAGTCGGAATTGTTAGCCGCTGTTCATATGAATATCGAATTCTACCGCTCCCGATTCCGCTAGGAAAGGATCCGCCCTGGCCGAACATTTCGACAACACGGCTACATCCTCCAAAGAAACCTACAGTGCTGGCTGGATGCTCGCAAAATTCCCCAGGTCTACGAGTCCTTTCTGGACTTCTTCCTTAGGGATCAGCTTTTAGCTGCCATGGCTCCCCAAATTCACACCTTCATTAAGGATAAACGTTGCGCCACTTTCAAGGAGTGCTTGGAAGAGGCCGATGTCTACGCGGGTAGTCACGATTTATACCCTAAGGATGTTACAAAGGCTCCCCAATCACCCCCTAAAACTACTTTTATGGTCCTAAGACCCCCCCTAAATTGGTTTCAAGATTTACCAAAGTTCCTAGTCCCTTGAAGGCAAGAAACTTCCATCCATCGGAACACCGAGACGTTAAGCCCCTAGTTTCTTCTCCCCCAGTTGTGCCATACCAAAAGAACCCGATCGTCTGCTACACCTGCGGAGTTCCAGGCCATTACCGCACGAACTGTCCTTAAAACTCCGGATTCAAAAACTCTTAGTCCCACCCAGTACACCAAATCTGGGCCGCCCCTGATCCTCCACCGGTCACCTCAGAAAACTCCTAAACCTCTTTCGACTGCCAAAGACCCGGTCCAATAGGTAAACTTTCTCTTTAATTAGAACAACCCTGGCGGATTGAAGTTCGACAACGTAACTGTGAACGGTCGCCGAGTATCCACCCTCGTCTGTGACACTAGTTGCACCTCTATTATAGTGTCTGAGGACCTACTCCCTCCTGTTAGGCCCGACCACAAGAAATTTGTGGTGGTCCACGACTACCTTGGCCTGGCCAGTCGTTTGTCAGTAATTCGTTGTCACATCGAGTGTGACTATATGTCCGGTTGAGCCGAAGGTTAGCGGCCCCAATCCAGTTCTGCTCCGTTTTATTCGGTCAGAACCCCGTAATTCACGACCATCCCGTGGCCCAGCCAGTGATTACCCGTACACAGGCAGCCCTGAAATCCCGCGCACCTGTCCCCCTGAAAACCCCTATCGACTCGGAGTTCCAAGCCCTCCAGAGCGAGAAGTTTTCTCGCGCCTAGAGGAGTGCGCAACTCCCCCCCACCCTTGGAAGAAAACTAAAGCCCTCAAGCGTGAGTCCACCCGAGGTAACAAACGAGCCTCGTATCCCGTGAAGAAAGACTTATTGAGAGGTTTGAGACCTAATTGAACCTTAAGTCACGAGAACGAAGATTCAAGCCTAACGCGAACGTGCTGGTGCTACTTCCAACGGGAAGTAACAAAATCCTTAGCCAGTGAAAGAGGCCCTATCCCGTCCTCGAGGCTAGAGGACCCGTGGATTACCTCATGCATACTCCGGCCGGGAGTGAAGGTTTTCCACGTGAATTGTATATATATATATATTATCTCAATGTTGCTAATTATGATTTTTTGGGGGGTCCACTAAATTGTTAAGTTTTTTTTTGTCCCATATTTATGCCTCTCTATAATTGTATCCCTTTTTTTGGTTCACTGAAATGTCGCCAATTTTTTCCTTTGATTTTTCTTTTGCTTAAAAATTGTATTGGTTAAATTCTTTATAATCGACCTGTTTAAGGCTTATGTCCGTAAATTTCCCGCTGAGCTCAGATTTACGTTTTTTTTTGTGTGGACACCTGTCGTAGCAGGTCAGAATTTCCCTAGACCTTTGATAATTCTAGTTTGACGGGTTGGGATGATCCTTTCCTACGCAACTTCTTTTTAAAGCATCATCTTTCCGTTGGGAGATGTGTGAGGGAACCCCACGTGGAATCTCTTGAACAGACGGAACTTTCATGTGCTGCAGACGCCCCGGTTAGGCCTAAATTGGTAAGCCTACCCCCCCCCCCTCCCTTCCACAAGCGGTAGCCTTAAATCGCGTCCCCCACGATTCACCTTTACGTGGACTAGAATAGCCTCTACAAGAAGATTCGAGACCATTCGAGAGTAGAGCTGTTCTCCGCTAACCCCCCTCGTGGAGATCCTCGAACATAAATAGAACTCAACTCGCATGAGCAAACACAGAGTTGAGAAGTTTCGCCCAGACCCCCGGAAGATTTCCCATAGTTCCAAGTCAAGTGCTACCAACAAAGCAACTTGACAGCTGGACTATTTTGTGTAATTGGAATTAGCCCCAGTGATTTTCCCGACTTCTCCCATTAACTCCTGTCGAAGCCCTCCTCATTTCGGGTAGCCGAAATACTCTCCCCTGGAACGGAAGTTACCCCTTTCCCTTGTTTTGGAGAACCGTAATCACTCCAAAACCCGCTCAGAAGTTCCTAACGGCCTCACCTTCGTGCAAAAGACATGCGTAAGCCAATCCCTCTTCCCCTTCAGTAACTCAATTTAGTTAATTCACCCCCCCTACATTTGAATAGTCTCCTCCTTTAATACATTAAGTTTTAACTTCATAGTCTCTTTTATAACTACAATTCCCCCTTTCATTTACTGATGTGATTTTCTCCGTTAATTTTCTAAGGTAATTTTACCCATCAATTCTTTCATTATTTTTGTGTAAATAAAATTAATATTTTTTGTACATACCTCTTTAAATAACCTTGAGCATCGCCATTGTCCATAATTTACCTGACCTCGTTGCACTCTCTCGCTATTCAGCCCGTCTACACTCGTGGTTTTCCGTCCCTTTTGTCGGTTCGCTTTCCTGTTATTTGTCCCTCGCTCATAGATATAATATGGTATTGATATAATGTAATGTCATACCACGAAATATATATATATATATATATATATATATATATATATATATATATATATATATATATATATATATATATGGTATATTTCCCTTTCCTATTCAACGGCTTAATTTTCTTTCTTAATTGTTTGATAAAGTTTTACCATGAAAATTTAGTTGCTAAAGTTCGGGTTTCAATAAAAATCGGCAAACTATTGTGATGGATATTCGACTTTGTTTCATATTCATTCATCTATTCTAGTAAATTTATAATCTATTGACGGTTCCTGGACACTTTGATATACAACTTATTAAATATAGGACTTATTTATGAATATATTTTTAATGTTAGATTCGCAGCCCATTGTTACCTTATACACATCTGGTTCCATTTACCTCCCTTTTTGTCTTTTTTATGAAACCTAGCGATGTTTCTTAAGATGATTCTCTTTTCCAGATGGTTTCTTTTTCCATTATTTTCCCTATTTTACCCTTATTTCATTATTTGTATTTCTTGCTCTTTTTTATAGCTTTATGCTCTATTTTCTACTGTTTGGAGTATTTGCTCTTGGTTTTATATAGAACAATGAAGTCTTGATTTTTATTGCGTCCTTTTACAAGTGCTTTGTCTATCCTTACTTTTCTTTAGTTCTTCTTAAGTTTGAAGATCTAGAGAAATATGGAAAAAACAATTAAATAAACATGATAGTTACTGAACCACCTTTATTAGCAAATATAAAGAATTAAAGACAATACATCTTCTGCTACTTACAAATGCATTGGCCGTATGGCATTCGGCTATTTTGAGTGTGTCCCTGTTTTTAGGTCGTTTCTCGAAAAGGTGTGTCTAATATTCCTCTAGTATTTTTCTGACCGGAATAATTCAGCCCCGAGGGTCATTGGATACAACTCTTCTCCTCACATTGATTTTTTCCTTTTGTATTATGACAGGGAGCATCTTTATTTATCAATATACAACTTAATTTCAAGATGACAATTTAAAATCACTGGTTTAACGCCTTCTTTAGAAGGGAAAGGTAATTTTCAGACTTGATATCTCCAAGATGCTCATCCATCTCCGTGATTACACATAATTCACATATCGCAACAGAAATCCAGGAAGTTCCCCGCTGTTTGTAACCTGTTAATTTTAGACTCTTGACGATCGACTTTTGATACTTATAGCTATCAACTGTCTGAAAACTGAGCAAACCCTGGTTCGTCGGAAAAAAATTATGATATGCTCAATTTAAAAAGGATTGTTGGTCATTATTTATATTAGTCCTAGTTAAAATAAGATTTTCCCTGAATGCACGACGATTATATCCAAGCGAATGTAGTTCTTGAGTTGATTTGGAATCTTTCTGCAACTTGGTATAGTTCTAACTGAGGGTTGTTCTCATGCCTTGATTTTGGGAGTTCTATTTTTTTAATTGAACTATAATTGTTTTAAAGCCAGAAATGGGTATCTCCAAGAATCCTGGCAATTTGTCAGTGGGAGAGTGTAGGGAAGTTGATATCCCACTCTTAAAACTGTGGCCCTGGTTGGTAACCGTAATGTCGTGGCATTTGGGGAGAAACCCGATTGCTAAACCACTCCTCCTTCTCTCCCCTCGTTTCGAGTAACACCCGAAAGGCCATCGCAAAACCATGACATGCACTAATCATCACATTTCGGTTCTGGAAAACCTAACATGGTTAAACCAGTAATATTTCCCCTAAGAGTAAATATTTAATTTTACTTCACATTCAAAGTTAGAGGAGTGACAACCAAATGCCAGAAGGTGCCTTTAGGGCTAGGTGAAAGACGCATTTAGAAAAACTGTCAGAGGAGGAGGCTTAATTCCGCCCTCCTAATCCTCTTCCCTCCTTTCCCATGGGGTGGCGAAGTATATATGCGAATAACTGCAGAAGAACGTGAAAGATCGTGTTAGCCATCCACGAAGTCCGGCTAGAGGCCCGGCAACCAACGAACAGGATACAGACGTAGCTCATCCTTAGCCAGTTTCTGGTGGTTACACCGAAAGGTAGCATCTTGTCTCAGGAAGACCAATTTTGCGATCGAGACAACGAAATCCGGCTAAGTGCCCGGCAACCCTGCGAAAGGAACACAGAAAAAGCTCACGCTGAGCCCGTTCCTGGTGGTCACACCGAACTTGTATTGAAAAAATAGCTTGTATTGATAAATAAGTTCAACGAGCTCTCGTCAAAGAAAGCCCCTATCCTGGTGTACAACAAAACCCAGAGATAGTCCTTGATATTAAGGAATACGCTAAAGTGAACTCCCTCAAGCACTACCCTTCGTCAAAGAATTCACTCATTTCCTCATCGCTCGTCAGTGCGAATTATTGCCAGATTATCTCAAAGAGTGAAAGAAGCATACTTTTCCTGTCCTGTTGTTAAAATCATCTTACCAAGACAACGTGCATAACGCCATCCATCGCACGCACCGAATTCATCTGTGGCATTAAAACTATCTCCGCGCCGGATAAACATCTAGAGTGGCATTAAAGACGTCCACGTGCCTGCCCGAAAACAACATTCTTGTGATTTTTGAAGGTAAATAAATCCCAATTATATCTTTATTTGAGAGGAAAATTAGCGTTCAATATTAAAGTGAGCTTTTTGTTAACCAGTACTGTATATTCAATTGTGTAATTTAGTAAGTCTCACTTAAACTAGTTTATTTCAAAACTGTGTAGTTTATTTGTTAGATTTGATTTTTTGTTCATGTTGCAATTAAAGGTCTCTTTTCTTAGAAGCATTTAATTAGATCCTTGAAACGCTGAGCATGGCACTAGAAACCTTCAAAGATGAGAAAATAATGTAATAATCATATAAATATATAGCACTCTTGAAAGAAACTCAATCAAGGAGTTTTAAAGTACGTAACAAACCTATACGTACGTACACCACCACTCGGTCCTTGCAATACCATGACAGAGAATACACCCACAGATTAACCAACAACACTTCCTCGACAAAAAATATGAAATTTTCTTGGAACTTTTATTTCTTGAATTGTTTAATAATTACAATATTTAATTCAAAATGATGGAAACAAATAGTAGTTAAAATATAGAAAAATTGTCTGAATAAATACATTTTATTATAAAACTAAAGGTGTCTATTGAAATTTTACATGATACTGTATATAGCAGAAAGCATTGTCACTCTCTCGAGGGTATAGAGAGGCGTTAATGACAATGTGTTTTGTTTTATATGGTAAGTTATTTCAGTGTGTTATTTAATCAGTGGGAGTTGATTTACATTATGATAAAAATTTGTTTGGATTTCTTGAGTTATTATTATTATTTTTAATTGTTTCGTTGTTTAAGAGGGTTTATTATGGTTATTGGGTTTTAAGGATTACATTGGATACTTTTTAGCAGTATAACGTATGGCCAAAGTTAGTTTAGTTTTCTTATTTTTATATTTGCTGTTAGGTAGGTTAGTTTTTTTGGGGTTGATTGTTGTTATTTTTTTGGTGTTACGAATGTTATTTCAGGTTTTGAGGATTTATTTCTTCTATAATGCGTTTATAAATGTAGTGTTCTATTTTTAGTTGATTTTGCGAGTTTTTGTTAGATTTGAATATTTTTTATGAGTGTTTTATATACTTATTTTTTCCTAGCAAAACTAACAGCTTAGTCTAATCTAAACCATTAAATCTATCAGAAAAATCTGTATAATTGGAATACATTTTCATATTTTCCAGCTAACCAACCTCTTTTTCTTTCGAATATAGAGGAGCAAAATATAAAACTCGACGCATATTTTTATGTAGTTTGAGATTTTTTATAAAATCTCTTTATCCTTTGCCTTAGAGAACGAAATTGCACCGTTAATCCTTCCCACTAAAGATGCATTAGATAGATACATTATTATATTTCCCAGTGTTCGCCTATTTTGCCTTTTTCGGTGAAGAAAATGAAAATTAAAGAAATATTTTTTATGTTATTTCTTTCAGGCATAAGATTTTTGTTATCCTTTAATCTATCGAACTAAAAACATACCCTTCATCTAAAGGAAAGAATCATAAGAAGAATAAATCTAATATCGCCAATCGACCCTATTTACGGAATTATATAGGATGAAAGTGAAAATTCGATTATAATTTATTAACCTTTAAATCCATCGAGACAAAGCATGGGCCATTAACTCTATTGGATTTTATATATAACAATAATGCAATTCTATTTGCCTAAGGGATTGTGTTTTCACGCCTATCAATGATAAAAATTCGCAAACAATTTTTTTAGTTTATATATTAAGATTTATAAGAGTACTTTTTCTTAATATTATCTGTTAAGTTATTTTTGTAACATCAGATTTTATTGTTAATATGAATACCATTCTTTAATCTAAATATCATGCTTTTCCGTTCACTGCTACCTTTGCTAATATGGTTCTCGTCTGTATATATAATTATTTTTAATTTTCTGCATACGTATGAAATAATTTTGTATTTCTTCAAATAGACATTATTGGTTTTTATTTTAGTCATTGTTAATCTTGCGAGAGTTTGGACGTTTTTGTTAAGAGGCTATAGCAATATTTCTTATATTATTTGCAAATCTACGTTAAGATGAGCTTTCTATATCGGTGTGGGGGACTTCTGTGAGATAGATCTAATCGAAAGTATTTAGGAAAACTTAACCTTGTGGCATCTTATTCTCATTTCTTACATCTCCCCTTTGTAACAACTATTTTATGGTACGCGATATCATTGTCAATATAGTCACTTCTGTCCTTTATGAGTTTTGAGTCCCACGGTGGCAGTTTATTTATGTTCTGGCTTCTGCCTAACACACCTGTTTATTATTCTAGGAACTTATTTACCAAATTATGTCCTTTATAGAGGTCAGTTTTTCGCCTTCTAAACGGTTCTTTAGTTTATCTGGCTTCATTTCATTTTCGTTACTTTAGCACTTTTCCTCCCTAAAATTATATTTACTTATTTTGTTCAAAATTGTGGTGTATCTTTGATAGATATTCTATATCTATGAAAGACTTATGTGTTACTAAGTGTAATCACACTAATTGGGAGGGAAACCTCAGAGTTCTAAATAGTATATGGAGATAAAGTGGAAGTTTGGTTGATTATTTTTTTCAATCCTTACCATAAGGCATTTGTGAGCTGGCTGGTACAAATAAATATCGGCCCCAATCCACTAATTTTCCTTTTGATTGATTGTAATTCCACTCTATAATGCGAGCAGAGGATTGCATAAAGGCCATGATGGAAAAATAAACTTTAGTTATCAAAATACTAAACATAAATTTCCTTGTAATAAATGGATTCCCCAAATGATAAGAAAAAGAAATGTACCCATCATTGACTTCCATGATATGATTCCCAACAATTGCGGCTTTTGTTTTATTTTTGATGTAACATTGTCTGCAACGTCCATGGTTTTATCCAATGTGAATTCTGTGACGGTTTGTGGTTTTCTTCCGAATTTTCGAGAAAGTGGAGGCTCTTTCTTCCTGCAAGGAAAAATTCTAATTAGCACGAAAGCAACTGCTCGTCAAAGATCCTTAATGGTTTTTCATATCTTATTTACTTTGTTTCGAGCCCTTTTTTCAACCAGTTTTTGATAAAAAATTAAGGATTCACGATTCCAATATATATGTAGACCCAGAATGGTCTACAATAGTAACTTCATTGACTTTTTCGGTTGAATCCATAAATTGTAGATTTCTGATCCAGCAGATCAGTTCCTCTCATGAACCTATTGCAGTGTTGTACCATTGCTGCAACCTTGATTTCTACTCGACTAGCTTGGCATTTCTGTGGGCGTTTGACGAAGACAGTATTCGTCTTAGCACCAGAATCAATTGTAGGTAGCATAATGACAAACTATATATCAAGAAATTGAACCAAGGACATGCCTTCACAGTAACTTGCATCTATATCTCCTTTTTTCATATTCTTGTTCAACCTTAGATTTTTTGGAAGTCCCTTGGGATTCTGTCTCACCGTTCCACAAGTATAAATATAATGCTCTTTTATTAGTATATATACTAATCCTGGTGAGGTGTATAAGTTGTCAAAGAACAACCTCAACCTGAAATTGAAAATGATTTTGTTAACTGGATGACAATACCCTCAGACCAACCAACTTCTGTGTTAGCTGTTTTCTTCCCAACGCATATCTCGAATTAAAAGAGATAACCCGTTTTTGCATCAGTGTGGCGCAAATGTTTGAATCCTTACTTGATAGGCTTAATTTTCATGTACTCTTTCAAGATATTGTGACCTTTAAATTTGGTCATTCGTTCATCAATTGTCTGGTCATAAGTTGTTGCAATAGCATTTTGGAAGCCAGTATTAACATGTTTGATATTCGGAGCAACCTTCCATGCCATGTCATAGTTAGAGTACTGCCATATCTGCAAAGTGCAAGGCCCTTCTAATTGCGTAAAATCTGTCTCTCGTGATCGTCTCGGCGTTTGGTTCTACACGCAAATCACTTTCATTGGAAAAAATAATCATGTAGCTCTATTAAAACATGGTATTCTAATGCTATTGACGCAAAGGTAGGTCTCATTTTCTTCCTTACCAATATCGAAAGGTTTTCCATTCTGCTGCATGTAGAGAATGCTTTGTGGGACCAAAATTTAAAGTTAAAGCCATCAAGGTCACATACATCTTGGAATACCTCCAAAGGTGTCGACATAAAATCATACTGGAGTAAAATTTTCTTCCATTCCTTTTCTGATTGTATTATATCCACCAGCTGTACAGGTAAGAATGTTTTTGTCGATTTTATGTCATTAATTTTTGTTTCAAAATAGCTTTGGTAGGCGTTCTCTTCCGGAATAAGAGGATCTATTACTTGAACAAGTTTAGCCTCCTGAACTGGTTCGGGAGCAGCATCTGCAAGGAATTCTTCGTTTTCGTCATCGAAATAAAAAAAGCCTCTTTATCGTTATAATCAACATCTAAAAGCTGAAGATATTCCTGACTGGACACAACAAATTCACGGTGTCGTTTACGTAGCATCGGAGGTGTTCTATATCTAGAGAAAACACTATATTCTATATTTGTATATATTTAGAGAGAGAGTCACAAAGAGTCACAGGAAAAGTTGTACTTCAAAGCGCATTGCTGTCCATACCGTGGTGGTCCTATTTTGGAAAGACCTTAACCTATAGATTAAGAGAAAGCATAGCACCAGCGAAGGCTCTCCCCCTCCGAATTCTCGCACTTACTTTTACTATCACAGAAATCGCAAAAGACTCCTGATTGTGATGAGAAAAATGGATCACAATCATGAAATTTTTATTGTATAGCTGAAACCTACTTTACTCTTTTCTATAACATACGTTCTATACATATTCATGGATTACATCGTCCAGTCGAGATTTAAATGGTTTTATTGATGAACTATTCACCACCTTGACGGAGAGACGGTTCTATGTAGCGCAGATCTTATATGAGAAGTAGTTCCCGCAAATACTAGTCTGGAACGGGGGCAAATCCAGCTTGTAACCATGGTTACGGGTCGGATTTGTGTTCAACATGAACATCATTCTGTAGTCTACGTTTTCGAAACCCCTTAAAATCTTGAAGGTCTCTATTAGCTGGCTTCGTAATCGGTTGGTTTCTAAAGAGAAAAGCCTCAGTTCTTGAAACTTACTCTGGTAGCCTCTGTGTCTAAGTGAGGGAAGTAGCTTGGTAGCAGGCCTAGACACATTCCAGTCTATCAATGTCATTACGCAGTGTAGGGGAACAGAATTCAATGGCGTATTCCAGGTGAGGTTGAACTCGAGAGTTATACAATTTGAAGACAATATCCTTGTTATAAATGCGAAATTGCATCTTTATGTAACATAATAGTCTTTGTGCCTTTTTTTCTATATTGGCACACTGCCTGGAAAAATTAGGTCGCTGCTTATTTGCACACTCAAGTCTTTTACCAAGTTCGTCACCTCCAGAACTCTACAGAACAAGTGGTAGTCTTTTCTAGGATTGACATAGGCAATGTGCTTAACCTTGCCTTGTGGATGTTAATTGGCATCTGCCAAGACTCCGATCGCTCACCTAACCTCTGAAGGCTGCTTTGTATATTTTCCACTCCTTTATTTGAAATCACGCGGCCTGCTAATTTTGTATTGCCCGCGAACTTGGATATTGATGAAAACAACCCATCGTCTATATCATTTATATAGATGATTAACAAGAGGCTAACCCGTTTCTTCTCACCTTTTGTCGCCTGCCTGACAACCAGTTACCGATCAGGCTGGCCACCCTTCCTGTAATGCCAGCTGCGCAGACCTCGCGCATCACTTGCTTCCATGGCATATTATCAAAAGCCTTTAGAATGTCCCTATATAAGATGTCCAAGGCCTGACTAAGATCATACTTATCCAAAACGCAGTGAAAGAATTCTATTAGATATGTGAGACACGAGCGCTTCCTGAAAAATTCGTGTTGGGAATCCTGGATCAAGTTGTTTGTATATGCTATCATGCTCTCTAATATTTTGACCAAACAAATGCCAAACTTATAGGCCAGTAGTTACCCAGATTTTCGCGCTCTGCCTTCCTAAATATTGGGGTTACGTCCGCTGTCCTCCAGTCCTCTGGTACTTGCCCAGTTTCCAACGATTTGTTAAAGATTTCAGTAAGTTGTGGAGCAACTTCGCCGCTCACTTCACGAAGGACTCTAGAGAGAATGCCATCTGACCATGGAGACTTGTACGGATTAAGGTGCTTTATTCTAGCCTCCACTCCCTCGTCGTCTAATATTATCTCGCTTAGGTTTTCCTCTTTATTGAGATATACCACCGGCCTCAGAGTAGGACCATCTTGTTCCATTGTAAACACAGAGGTGAATTAGGGGTTCACCACGTTAGCAATAGCCAGATTCGACTCCTTCAACGCGCCCAAGTAATCTCTTAGAGGGCGTATGGCTGGCGAACTGGTTTGTACTTATTTACGTGCAGCAAGAATTCCTTTGTGTTGTCCTTGCAGAGAGACGCGACCCGAAGTTCCTGATTGCTTTTAGTTTGGCGTACCAGGGATTTACAGTTTTAATATTTTGTCGATACTGCATGAGACTCTCGTTGAAACCACTACTTTTCCATTTAGCGTAGCTTTTTTTTCTCTTGCAAATTACCGAGGAAATGGTGCAATTGAACCATTTAGGTTGAAAATGACGCGGTCTTTGAATCTCAGCCTGTTGGCTGAGGCACTTGAACAACTTACAGTTTTCCTTCATCTTATCGCACCTGGTAGACCGAAGAAGTTAGCGCTGTGGTAATTTTTTTTGTAGGCAGCATCGCGAGAGGCACTGCCGCACGAAGCACGTGAGGTGAATAAGACAGTTTGGTGTTCACTACCCTCCAGACATTCACCCAGGCTCAGTCCAGAGAACATATCACCCTCAGTGATGAACACTAAGTCCAACAAGTTCTCACCTCTCGTTGGATCTTCGATCCACTGTGTTAAAAAGTTATTTTTTAGCAAAGTTAATGATTTGCCACCCCTCCTCGTTGCACGATCTATCATTCCAGTCAACTCTACGACAGTTAAAATCGCCTATAATCAGGCTTGGGCGATTTTCCAGGAACTCGGTAAGTTTAGCGTATAGGTTAGAGGCCGCATCCTCGGGGTGCCTTTGCGCCGGTATACCACCACGAGTCGGTATAGGGAGCTGTCAAGTTTTCTGCCTATTCCTAGGATCTCGTAAACACTTCTAACATTGCAATCAAACGCGGGAAACCAGTTACAGGGGTATAACAATATCCGCCAGCTACTCGATTGGGTCTATCGCGGTGGAATATCGTGTAACCGCGAATCATATAATCACCGTCGAAATCTACACTGTCAGTATGAAGCCAGGTTTCTACGATGGCAACTAGGTTTATTCCAAGTTTTATCGCGCAATATGACTACAAGTTCGCCCTACTTGTTTCGTATTGACCTGGCGTTAAGGAATAGGGATTTAAGGGAACCAGGGCTATTGTTCACATTCTCTACCAGTAGTCGTTTCCCTGCGATACAGTCGAGTTGTTGTACCTTGAAGCTGTCACAGCACCTTATACGCCCCCCGAGTAACAGAGATTTGCCCCGTGTGGACTTGGATCTTTTTCGCCGCTGGAAGGCTCCGTACTCCTCTATCCTTCTCACTTTTTCACTGTATTTTCTTCTCGCTTACAGAAGCCCCACCAGAGGTTGCAGCCTTGATCCCAGCATATAGCCACTTAGATTGCGCTGGGTTCCTGCTGGGAGAAGCCGACGAAGCCACAACCTCAGCCTAACTGCGGCCGGCATCGAAGTTTCTCCCGCCATTCCCCCTAGAATTCATCAAGGGTTCTTTAAGGCGAACACCAAATTAGTTGGGGTCCCCCTCCCGCACTTTGACCCATTTCTGCTTTTACTCTGTTCCTCTCGTCACCTCTCGCACTTCGACCCTTTTTCACTTCTACTTTGTTCCTCGCTCCGTCCCCACAGCAAGCTGTACCAACCCTTTCCTTTCCAAATTTCCTATGATTATTTCCTTCCCCCATATCTATCTTTGTATCTCTCTTACGGTTTTTCGCATTTCCATCCGTGAAAGTCGTCGTCCCCTTCACGTGGCTAAGGCGGCTGACTTCCTTCCGAAGTTGACCGACCTAGCTTTTGAGCATCTACATCTAAGTACCCCACATGATCCCTTACAATGGTCATCTCGCGATGATGTCGTTGCTCCACATCTTTGAGCTTTCTCTTCATTCCCAACTCAACCTAACAAAACATACAAATGTTATCTCTAGTAATATCTTTAAAATTCCCCTGTCTCAAATTGATGCACCAACGAGTACCTGTGCACTTACGGCATAGATGAGAGAGTGAGTGAGTGAGAGTGACTGAAAGAGTGAGTAAGAGAGTGATTGAGAGAGCATGCATTAGTATGACTTATGACTATGTTGCAAAAGCATAACTCTCTGCTCCCAGAGAGTGTTACACCCCCCCCCCCCAAATAAACGAGCATATAGCCTAATATTGACAGTATAGGCATAAATAATTTATTGTTGGAAGTAAAAGGAATCTATGCAAACAGGGAAAGCACAATAAACAATTATTTTCTCAAATAATACCTCTATTATTTGAGACAGATGGTGACACGTGCAGATCCCATCACGTCTGTTCAAGAACTGCTAAGTTGACGTTTGCTTGCAGTGCAAGTTTTGATTCCTGCCTGATGTTTTTACTATTTGTGTAATAATATCATTTGTTACAGAAATATGATCGGCGAAATTCCACCCTAAAGGAGGGAAAGTGTTAGATAAATAAGGAAGTAGTCGAAATTAAGGCAAAGCTTGAAAGTATTTCCGTTTTAAGGTCAGCTTGAGCTTCAGGTTATTTAATCTAGTCAGTCGGGAAGAAAATGTAGATTTTATTTGCTTAAGACCGTAAATCACTTCTTTGATACTTGGGTTTTCAGTTATGATGTATGTTACTATGTAATTAATTGGAACGAATTCTTTATCATACATAATAAATAGTTTTAAAAATCGTACACTGCACTGATACAGTTTCTAGTGAGGAGTTCCATCCAGTCAACCTTCCTCATTTTAATACGAAAAGCATTATAATTCTTGTTATTTGATATTTGATGTTTCATTTGAAAAAAACACAGCTTTTAATTTAAAACGAGTAGCATTGTGTATATTCGCCGATAGAGACACTTTTATTAATATTTTATCTCTTTTAAACTCAAATAAAAAATGTTTGGTTCACGCATTGGATCAATTGTCTTTTTTGAAACAATTTTCGTTTAAAAATATCGTTGTCAGTTTTATCCTTCTTAAAATTCATATTAGAAAATAGCAGCATTACCTAAAACCCCAAATAATTTCTCCTCGTCTTCTTCGTTTAGCGCGGGGTTGGTTCTGTATAATAGAAAAGTAAAAACAAAAGTTAAACAGTGATAAAGAATACTAAAATATAAGCCATATTAGCCGCATCTGAAAGTATTGTGTTTAAAAAGTTTCCTAACCTAGAAACAAGAGGCTTTTTCTTTATACTCGTTGCTATCTTTATTAAAATTTGCATCCATTTAAATTACATTTGCTTATATTTAGTTTACCTTCTGATTTCACCTACCGATTTCGTGAAACGGACGATAAACATTATTTATGACGCTAGTATCCGGTACGCTTGTTCTGTTGAATAAAGAGCCTCATATCTATTGCGGCTTGCATTATCCTGATGAAAACCCGTAAATATTTATGTAAAAGTCTGTTTAACCTTGTAGAACCTACCTCGTTAAGATGCAGCCCATCTGGCATATATAGGTCGCATCGTTTTTAAATCTGATCCCAAAAGTTAAAGAAATGTATGGCTTGGCTTATTTGTGGCAAAGAAGATTCTGTAGTTTCCAATAGCAAACTATCCAACTTAATGGCAAAGATAGTACTAGTATCCTCCTGGACAATAATTATAGTATCTGCCGTAATTTTGTCTGCAAAGTCAAGATCAGAATTTATTAATTCCTCAACATTGGAAAACGAAACCCCTGAGATTATACCTCAGTCAGTTAATCGCATTTAAAGCTACCAATGGAGACAACATACGATATTAAAAAAGAGTAAATTTGAATGTTTTTTCATTTTATTTATCATTCCGTTTTTCTGTACAGGAGGAGCATTCATTTATTTACACGCTACAATTTAAGATCTCACTAATTTAGATAGAAAAATATTTCAATCAGGAGAAAATAGATAGAAGCACCGTTAAGGCCACGTATTACATGTTATAATATAAAAACATTTATTAAAATTAATGCGAGAAATGGATATAAACTCTTAAAATTGGTTGTAATTCAAGGTGTATTTAATAAATTCTGATATTCATTATGTACTGCTTTGAAGAAGTTCTCGGACGCCTAAAAGCTACAAATGAACGCTATATAGCCTCGTGGTAAGGTCTTAGCTCAAAAAGCAGGTTTTCTCAATTTCCAAGCTTGCTCACGATTAAAAAGGAGCAAGTGTACAGGAAGGCGAAGACATTTTGATAAACGACTTAAGTCGAGAAAGGCTGTACTAAGTCTCATCTCATCAAAATAAATTTTTAGATAGGTTCCACTGTTGTAAAAAATATCACGAGTCGACCGTTGAAGACTAGAGCAAAGTTATATTTCCTGAGGAGACTTCCTTCAGCAGTTTTCTAGGTTCTGGAAAATCCGTTGCTGGAAGGAGAAAGGGCGATCACTCATGAGTCAAATGTCGTACCGGTGTGAAACGCAGGGTCAGAATCTATGTCTGAGGCTGCTTCTCATCTAAGGGAGCTAGATCACTAAAGTTCTGCGCAAGAATACTGTCCTCAAATGCTTTTCCCAGCATTTCAGGACCAATTTGACGATGATGGCTATACTTTATTCTATGATGGTGCGCCTTGTCACAAAGCAAAAGCAATAACAAAGTTCTTGGCTTAAACTATGGTAATTCCCCGGGAATTACCATATCTGGACTAACAGAATATGTCGTGGCGATAAACAAACTGCCGGTTAATACACATAAACTATCAAATTATGAGCAGTTGAGGGGGCTTATTGAATATAATTGGCACAATATCAGTCAAAATATCATGACTAACCTGGTCTCCTAAAAGCCAGAAGGAATTGAAGCAGTTAATAAGAACAAGTTACTTCATTAAAAATATTGTGTGTGCGCATTAAAAGACCGTATTCATTAATATATTGTTTTGGGCATCAATTGACCGTATTCATTAATATATTGTCTTGGGCAACATTTTTTTTACAATTACGAGGGGCGCTCAATAAGTTTCGCGAATCGGTAGGGCAAAACAGAAGAAGGGGGATAGCTGCTTGTGACGGTGTTAGGACAAGTTATGACAAGTCAGGACCTACAGCCACACGCTCCTGCCTCCTCTAGTTAAGAAGCAGTAGCTGATCGTAGATCGTCAGTCACAAATTTTCCAACAATGGAGAAGGTTAAGCACCGCGCAGTGATCAAATTTTTGACCAAGGAAGGCAAGAATGCAAAGAAGATACATGAAGGCATGGTTGCAGTATACATCGATATCGCTTCTTCTTATGCAACTATTTCTGGTGGGAATAGGGAGTTCTGCCATAGTCGTGAGTCCCTTGAAGATGACCCCGTCCAGGATGCCCGTCAGACGTGCCCAACGAGGACAATGTGGCCCGTGTGGCGAGGATCATACTCGAAAATCGACGGGTGAAGTTCGAATAAATCGAGTGAGAACTTGGAATATCACATGTAAGTGTTATCAACATCATCCACGACAATTTGGCTATAACCAAGGTCTCTGCCATTTGGGTCCCTAGAAACCTCAACCATCCCCCCTAAGGTCCAGATCTGGCACCTAGCGACTACTTTTTATTCCGCCAGCTCAAGGCTGCCCTGCATGGACCACAGTTTGGAGACGATGAAGATGTCCAGCTTGCCGTCCAGGAGTGGATTGAACAGCAGTGGTGACATTTCTGGTTGTCAATAATTCGAAGCCTCAGGGACAAGTGGCGCAAGTGCATTGAAGTCGAGGCTTGTTATATTGAAAAATAATAAAACACTTTTCTTCATATCTCGTTTCCTTATATCCGAATTGCACAACTTATTGACCGCTTAGAAAAAAATGCAAGCTTTGATTAGTTATATTATTAAACTAATATGAAAATATATATTAGTATCCAAACCTTTAGCATGACTGTATATATTTATATATGATCTCTTCTACAAAGGTTGATTTTAAAACGATAACTTCTAAAATTAACACGAAAGATGTTCATTTTTAAGCTTGGGAGATTTTCCAAATAAAATGCAACAGAAATAGTCTCGCCAAAATATAATGTATAGAGCTTAAGATAATACAAGAAAGTTAGATTACACAAAGGAAAACCTTTTCTTAATCTGAAACAAAGTCAACAGTTATTTTCAAATGATCTTTTAGATGTTCTTTTCTATATCGAACGTTTAATAGAAGGCACATAAAAACATGCATACGAATTTAACTCTGCTATATTTGTTTTGCATTAGGCCATTGTGCTAAAATATTTCATTTATATTTCCTGAGTAACTATTTTTACAAGAGTTGGACCTACATTCATAACTCCAAGTTTTGGCGATCAATAATATGTTTTTTTAGACGCTTACTTATTTAGGATTATTCATATTTTCGTAGTACCTTTTCAGATAACCATAATGATATCGTTGTTTCATCAGTTGTATAAATTAGTGCACAAAAATTATAAGAGGAAATGAATCCCACAATTTTTTTGAAGGAATATCACCTTCAAGGTGAAAATTGATGTTTATCAATTTAATACAATTATTTGTTTGGAATTTAGCTTGCTCTATTGATGCAAATTCCTTCTACTATGCTTGTATTATTACACCTAAGCCGTATCGCAAGGTCATTTTTCAAATCTTTCATTAGTGAATAAGCACCAGCAAATTAAGTAATTAAATATTTTATACAATATTATTTTTCCATATTTATATACAATTGAAAAGAATGGTAAAAGTTTTAGGAAGTTTGTTAGGAGATAGTTGCAAGCACGTTTAGTGAACTTAAATGCAGCAATTCTAAGGATATTGTGGATTACAAACAAGTCTTTATACAACTCAAGAGGGCCAACCGCATTCAAAATCCTTTGCTTAGACTGGTTGTAAGAATAAAAATTACGTAGTTATGAGCTTAAACTATTAAAAAGCAGAAGAAGAGTCAAAGCGTTTACTTTATAGAGAATATTTAGTCATTCGCTTTGCTATAATGTTAGTCCTATTCTTCTGCTTTCCTTTTGTTGTTTAAACAAATCCATGAAAATATATTACTTCCTTAGGCCCTCGGTTCTAGCACCAATTTTACATGGATACCTAAAGTAAGAGAAATCGAACTCTGCTGATGAATTTATCATTTGAAATCATACGCACAAAAACTGTGCAAATCGTGGTTAGAAGAGAAAAAATAATACAATAATGAATATATCAATTAGCAGTTTCCTCCGTTGTGCGAAGAGGTAATAACACTGTGTAACACAATTTTTGTCTTTGGGTATCAACTGTCTAGAATACATGAAAAAATACTTATTTATTTCAAACTTTGCTTTTGTGTCCAGGATAATAATATTTATAGGATATTTACCTATTCACTCTGTAAGGAAGTGGCGAATTTGAACTTTCATTTGTATAAAGTATAAACAAAAGGACATTCTAAAAAATAGCATCTATTTATTCTAGAATTACATAGGAAAACAAATTAAAATATTAGAAATGAGTAGTTTTCCATGATTTGCGGTTCTAGTGAAAATTAATTTAACGAATACTTGATAGCGGCGTCGTTCAAAGTCCAGTAGATCCTAGGGAAAGCGTTCGCCTTGCTCCTCGGCATACGCTTCCATGTTCACCTTAACCCTTTAGTGACTGGTCTTAGTTTCCATGATCATAAATGATTGAAATTTGACTTAGAAAGTTTTTTGTGTCCAGTATTAATATGATATTAACAATACCATGAAAAAACTATTTACAGTAGGTTGTGAATATGTTCCCAAAATGGGAACGTTGGACATGTCAGTGGTAATTTTTAGGAAAAAAAGGTTTAAAAAAAAAATAATAATTTTTTTTATATATCTTTAATTCGATTTAAAAACTATTTTCACAATATTATAATATCTATTCGGCTATCTCATATATATATATATATATATATATATATATATATATATATATATATATATATATATATATATATATATATATATACATATACATATATATATATATATATATATATATATATATATATATATATATATATATATATATATATATATATATATAAATATATATATATATATATTTCTTATTATCTGAACTAATAAAAAAAAGCCCTTTTTGAGCTAGTTTACCTGACGAAATAGATATAAGGAAATTATTAAATCAATATAGAGTAAATATATGTAACTAATAAACAAAAAGAATCCTTTTATTTAATAATCATGCTGTTTATTCAGTTGATAATACTATTTATTTATATATATATATATATATATATATATATATATATATATATATATATATATATATATATATATATATATATATATGTAAATGTAAGAAAAATATATCGTGAACTTTGGTGTAGACAAAATCAATTTTTGATGTAGAATTTATGTCTATGAAACCATATACTGGATGTAAATATACATATGAATTTATAACCATTAATGAACAAAAACACTACTCTCCCTTTTATACTAAAGTTATAATGATTAATTTAGTTATAGGTCCTCTAAGAAAAAAAATGAGCTGTGCATATCAAATCCTATTTGATCTTTATTTACTGCTAATAATAAATGTCACGGCATCCCATCTTATGCTTTCTTTTGTTACACTTTTGGCACTGCAGCCTGGTGTTATTTGAACATACTATACCTCTACCTTACAAATCTGGTACCATAATGTGATTGGTTCCATCAAGTCTTGAGCCTCTGCATGTCAGAGCATTTGGCCCACCGCGCCGGTTTCGTTTTTTTACAAATTTTAGGGGCGTTCTCACTATTTCTTATCTGAGTCATATTGGTGGAAGGGTTTCTAGATCGGAAGCGTGGTCGGAGAGAAGATATTAAACTAATAAAGACATCTACCCTACTCATTCCTTTATTGTGCATGCTAATTAAATGGGGTTGTGTAACAGTGTTTTGCTTTTCCTGTTTCAATCTTCTATCTACTTTTTGGATAGTAGTTATGCTGTAGTAGTTGCCTGCAACATTGATAACTCAACTATCATTCCATTTGACGCAAATACCTGATCCATCTAATTGGAAATCATAAAATTCTCTCTCTCTCTTTTTCATTTCCTTGTTGCTCGGGAGGGGACAATGGCCTGTCTTATTTTCTCGAACAGTCCCGCAATCCCCGATTCCTTTCTGAGTTAAGTTACTTAGGAGTTTGTGGTTGTTAAAAAAAAATCTAAAAAATAATTACATGTTTTGAATAGTTTTGAACAATTTCCCACATTTAATCCTCTACCCGATACCCTAAAGGTAATGATGCACTTCCTTCTTTTCCGCAATAAATAGAAAAATTGTATGGATAGCCATTAGAGCCACACATCATCTACATTTTAGAGCCAAAGCGAACAGGCTCATTTTTTATGAATTTTTATGAATTCTTTATGAATTTTAAGGGATCATAGACTCATCAATACTCAAATATTCGTGAAATATTTAAAATTGCTGAAAATTTGTGCCAAGTATCTCTTAAAGTGGCTGCCCTTTAGCTACTTTTGACTCAGATAATTTGTTGTTATCAGCGATGTGGATATACCTATTTATTGTTTTAAATCTATCCCTGCTAATTTTTTTTAATATGTTGGAGCTTCCAATTCTTTAGTAATAAACCAATATGAATTTTCACAACATGAGTGATAACTACTCAAAAGAACCAAGCCTAGAAAATTCCTAATTTCTACAACACTTACGTTGAAAGCTGGAACATTCTTATTCCGTCTTGCATATAAATTTGTCTGTTCAGTAAGGAAATCTATCATGTCATCGGACAAAAATAAAGAAAATATAGCAAATACATCTTTTCCGAGATAGTTTTCGCCAATCTTTTGAAGTGCACTATGATGATTTAGAGCAACCTTATCACTTCTTCTCCACCTAATTGCAGCAGCAGGCAACCCACCTTCCTCATCTGAATCCTCATTACTACACGCATGAACTTTCAACTCTCGAACTACTTCTTCAGGAAAATTTTGCTGATTCAGATCATCGTCGTCATCTGCTTCATCGATATTACCAGATTCAGGTTAAATAATCACAATATCAGCGTTACTTCTTTCCTCAGCATATTCTTTTGCATTCTCCAGAAATCGAAATCATGGAGTCCCTACAAGGAGCTAAAAGAAAAATAAGTACCCTAGAAGACCTTAAGGTCCATAAAAGGAGGCTACTTTTGGCGCAATCTTCGAAGGTGTCCGTTGGCAACCTCGAAGATCACTCGCGAGGATCTTAACGGCGATTTCGCAAGACTTTATCTAGTCTTAACTTGAACTGGTCAACAGATTCACTGTTGACAACTTCCGTCGGAAGTGCGTTCCAACTACCGCAGATACTGTTAGGGAAGAATTTCCCACACAGATCACGGTGGTATCGCTTCAGTTCAAGTTTAAAGCCGTGATTTCTTGTTCTCCCCTCGCTGAGCTGGAAAGTATCCCCGTAGTCTAGTCTGTCGCAGCCTCGAAGTATTTTGAATACTTCGATAAGCTGACCACGTAGTCTCCGGGTCTCGAACGAGAACATATCTAATTCCTTTAATCTATCTTTATTACTTTTATGTCTGATAGAGTGAATCAGTTTACTTGCCCTGGCTTGCACGCGTTCCAATCTCGTGATGTCTTTTCAGAATGAAGGAATCCAAAATTGTACGGCATAGTCTAGGTGCGGCCGAACGAGGGAGTTGTACAGACAAAGTACTATCTCCCTGTTACGGTATCCAAACTGGCGCTTTATGTAGCCTAACATCCTTTGGGCTTTCTTCTCCACCTCAATACACTGTTTCGAGAACTTGAGGTTACTCGTGATAGTTACGCCCAAGTCCTTCTCAATGTTGGTGGATTCAAGAGCAGTGCCCTTAAGGATATACTGAGATTGGAGGATCCTGTGGCCGATATGCATTACTTTGCATTTGTTTAAGTTGAAAGGCATTTGCCACGTATCAGACCACTCCCCAATCTTCCAAGGATCTTCACGGCAGGCTTGCAGTATTTCCATCCTTTGCAACGTTCATACTAAGCTTGGTAGCGTCGGCAAATTTGGAAATCTTAGCAACCATGTCACCGTCCATGTCGTTGACGTAGATGATGAATAGTAGTGGTCCCGCTAGTAACGGGCACTCACTCAGAAGCCTGTCCATTCACCACCACCCGTTGCCGTCTGCAACTTAGCCAGTTTTCAATCCAGCCTGCTACTTTTTCGTCTATGCCCAGCGCTCACACTTTTTGAGGAAGGCGGCGATGTGGTACCTTATCAAAGGCTTTCTAAAAGTCTAAGTACACCACATCCACTGCCTTGTCCCGATCGTGCTCACTGAACACGAAGTGGAAGAATTCCACAAAGTTCGTCAGGCATGACCGTTTTCTTCGGAAGCCGTGCTGGGAACTCCTCAGTAGCAGGTTTGACTCTAAATTGGAAGTCATTTTGTCCACCATCATGCTTTCCATGAGTTTACCGACTATCGAAGTCAGACTGATCGGTCGGTAGTTCGACGGTTGGCTGCGGTCTCCTTTCTTGAAGATAGGAGTCACCTCCACCTCATGTCAGTCTCTAGGAACGCATTCGGTCCCGATTTACATATTGAAGATTGCGCTCAGGTGTCGTGCGCACTTCTTTTAACACTTTAGGTAGAAACCCATCCGGGTCAGGTGACTTATTCGTCATTAGGTCAGTGATCTTTTTTTTTATTTCTCCTTCGGTGAAGTCTATATCCTCCAGCTTTTCTCCCGAGTAGGAATCCGTTGTCTGGGGGATGGGACCACACTCTTCAGTAAACACTGAAGAGAATTAGTCGTTGAGGAGGTTATCATTTTCTGTATCTGAATGCTTTAATGTCCCCTCCTCATTCCGCAAAGGGCCAATCGTTTGGCGGATTGGTTTACGGCTGTTTACATATCCAAAGAACTCCTTGGGATTCTCTTTACAGAGTCTTGCCACTCGGAGTTTCTCAGACCACTTAGCCGACCTTATGCTGGACCTCACTCTCCTGGCTAGCCTCCGGTATTCGTCAAAGCAACATGAGATCTTCGATGCCGGTACACAGTTCTATTCTTCCTAAGCAGTTGGCCGATTTCTCGATTTATCCCCTTTGGTTGAACAGAAGACCGACAGGGGCGTTTTAGAGGGATGAAACGCGATTGAAGACTCATGAATGTGGTTTTGAAACTATTCCACGAGTTTTCAACAGCCTTGCAAACTTCTAGCCTCGCGTCAGTCAGTCCAGCACGAAGGCTTGCAAAGTCTCCTCATTCTGTATAAAATACAAACAATATAAATATATAAGTCCATAGCTCAGTCGGTAAACATTAGGTAAGCAATTTGTTGCTGCATTGACAGAAATTGAAGTTAGAGATAATTATCTACTTTAGTAATATTGACATGCTGGGCACGGTATCGTCACTTTATTTATGCACATACACATATGTGTGTGTAGATATATGTGCATAACCACAAGCGTATAGATAGGCGTCCATACACAAGCATGAATCCAGACAGGCATTAATTTACCGCATTAATTTATTAGTAGTATTTTTTGTTTTGCTACACTTAGCTTGATATATATATATATATATATATATATATATATATATATATATATAATAAAAATCAATCCTGCCTATAAACACAATATAAATGGAGTAAAACTAACGAAATAAAACAAGTTACTTACCTATAAAACGATGTAGAATTCATGAAGAGAGGGCACACTAAACGTGTTTACTCACTGTATTCTAGGTTTCAAAAGAATAATAACACATAAAACTTGTAGATTTCGCCAAGATACTGATTTGAACGTCTTATAATCTGTGCAGCGTGATCGAAATATAGAGGAAAAAAGGTTCTAGTAACGTCCAACGTTCACATTTTGGGAACATTATATTCAGACCTATATTTTTCTATACAAAATTACCCGTTAATCTTAGAATTTGTAATAATTATTTGTAAAATATTATTATAAATTGAAATATCAAATAATAGTAAATATACTAAATTAAATATGATAAATTTTAAAATTTATTATGTTTATAATAAGTAATAATTGTAATTTTTGTATATATTTGATGACTCATAATATGGTTACTAAAATTTTATTTTATACAAATATATAAAGTTTTTATAGTAAAACATATTTTAAATTTTGGGATGCTCAATCACTGAATTAAGCTAAAAATTGCAATGGAAAGTAATTTCAGAAGTTATGTTCCCAAAATGGGAACCTCTGAGTACGCTCTGATGTTTTCCCCTAATTTATCAAGATGAGCGTCAAGAATAATGACTTTTAAGTATATCCTGCAACCTATCTTGCCCTAGTTTCTTACTAAGTTCTCAACAAGCTCTACATAGAATTCGGCTTTGTGATTACCGAGGAAGCACAGAACTACTGCGGTAAAGCTATCCCACGCTGCCATTCTGTCCTAGTGAGCTTCTCGGGAAACTCCTTTCACTCCATTAACTTTTTTATTTTGGGGCTGACGAAGATCTCAGCATCGACCTTTTCCACAGATAGCTTAGGAAAGAAATCTTGGAGATAGTTAGAAGCTCCAGATTCCTTATCTAGAGCTCTGGCGAATTGTTTCATAAGGGCCCAATTTTAATTGTAAAAGACGAAACAGCACTTTTCATGGGTCCAAAAAAGGCCCCCATTTGACATTGTTTCTTCCCACACTAAACTGTCTTCGTTTTAGCCAATCTCGCTGATGGTAGTGTACCACGGTATCCTTGCTGTCCCAAAGGCAAAGATAACAAGGAAACTTGGTAAAGCCGCCTTGGAGACCAATAGAAATGGCCACCATTTTGAAGACTTCGGTAACCTCCTAACCAGACTTTTCATATTTCAATTTTATCTAACAAGATCTTAAGCACTGCTGTATTCCTCTTTGAGCTGGACCGAGTGAGCAAGGGGAAGAGAAAGATACATGTTCTCGTTATGAAGCAGCACTGGTTTGAGGCTCCTGGACGAGCTGTCAATGAAGACGCGCCACTCTTCGGGGTTACAAAAGATTCGGTTTGCCTCAAAGACACCGGTCACATTGTGACAAAAGTAACGTTCATCTTTCCCTGTTAAAAAGCTTAAAAAACACTGGTGATGCTCCCCTGACAGGATATTTGCACAATATCATATAAAAAATCCCACTGCTTGAGTCTCGAAGTTAAAAGCTCGGGGCATTGGACTTTGCGATACCAAGATCTCTGACAAGGTCATTGAGATCTTTTTGGATGGGGTAGTATGTGATTCTCTCCTCAGTTCTACCTCTGTAATCTGGACCAATGACGTCATCCTCTTTTGAACTGCTTTTCCTTTCCATAAATTGCAGATCTCACTTCGGAGTAGTGGCTACGTGGAGCTCTGAAATGTGTGGGCCAGGCGAAATAGATGAGTCAGGGTCTGGATACATGATAACAAGCGCATATTTGACTGCTCAGCGTTTGGAAGAGTTCACCATGCATAATAAACAATTGCTTGAGTGGTCAGCTGGTTCCCTCCAAATTCGTGGGATTGCGAAATTTATAACTCTCTTTTTTCCTCTGTCTGTAAAGTGCTTACGACCCCTTGATGCCATGTGCGACAAATGCTTCGATCAATAACCCGTGCCGATGTCTGCGCTGTGATGGCTAGAGTTAAGCTAACCTGTTGATTAGACATTCTTTGGATTTATACAGTAATCTACGTTGCCAGAATGTTCTAGAAATTCTTTAAACATTAAAATATTCTCGAAAGTTCTAGAAAACTCTACTATTTATTTTTCACCAAATTAGGGCTGAAACTATGTGGAATGTAAGAGAACTGCCATTGATGACCAGGTCGCAAAAAAATATAAAGAAATAGTAGCTATTACTTCTGTATTACTGTTTCTATAACTTTTTAAATGCAGTATATCATATTTATACAATAACTGAAAAAAAACATAACCCTTGAAACTATTTATATATTTTTACTATTTGCATCAAAATGTTATTTACCATAAATGGGCTAATTTACAAATTCAATCTCCTAACCACAAAAGCAAGGCTTTGAGATTAAAATTGACTATTATATTTAATAGAGACAGAAAGGGAAATTTCGTTATACAGTGTAGTAGTGGATGGTGGCAGATTGATCCACTAGGCAAAATTTAAAACCACCGTTGCTTTCGACAGAGCCGAAGTACAGATTGAGAAGGTGATTGTGTTGGTAATATCGGGTTGTTGTTTGGGACACAAAGCAACCTTTTTGGCTGCAATTTCACGGGAACTTATTCAGTAAGTATATTACCTGAAGTAGTACATATAATTAAGTAAAATGAAAATAATCTAAATAAAATAATATCTCAAATATATATATGTAAATATATAAATATAAAAGGAATCGAATGTTTTTTGGAAATTCCCTATATGTATGTTTTGGTAAAACTCATAAACCTAATAATCATATTCCCAATTATTAGTTCTTTGGCTCTGCTTCATACTCCTTATCAAAATGGCTTACGAATCACTTAACCCCGCTTGTGGGGTTAATTTTTCAATCTCATATTGAAAATAGTTGTGAACTTATAGAAAAGCTTAATACAATACCTTACTCCAACAGTTTCTTTCTTGTTCTTTGTTTAGTATATTTCCCTTAGACGATCTTTTTCCTCTCCTTTGCGAAAAATTACATAATTTAAATCTTCCTGTACCGCTCAATACTTTCCTAAGTCTTATTTCCCTTTTATGCTAAAAATTGTAAATTTTCATTCAATGATAAATTTTACCCTAAAAAATTCGGTCTTCCGATAGGGGGTTGTCTATTTCCCACCCTCCTATATTTATATATAGAATTCTTTTAGAAGTTCTTCTTTCTCCAAATCCACGACTTTTCTATGGTATAGTATCGTTACATTGATGATATTATATGTCTTTGGCTTACCTCAAAAGATATTCACAATTTTTTATGTAATCTTAATTCTCTAGTCCCTTCTATTAAATTTACACTTGAAATTGAGGAAAATGGGACTCTTCCTTTTCTTGATCTTTTGATGCATAGGACGTCGTCAGGTTTAAAATAATTTGTTTATCGCAAACCGTCTAACTCCAGTTCATATATTCACTTTTATTCTTATCATATTGCTAAAATTAAACGGTCTGTATTCACTTCTATGTTTTTGCGTGAATTATACCTTGTTAGTCAGGAATTTTTGGATAGGGAATTGTCAAATATTTTGGAAATAGGTAAGAAACTTTGTTACCCTGGGCAATTTTTGCATACTTAATTGAACTTTGCAAATAGAACTAGATTAATACGTGACTTAAAAAATCGTAGAAAATAAAATAACGCCAGGGGATAAGCAAAAGAGAAGGAATTGATTGAAGTTTGCATTTTGGCATGTAAAAGGTGGGCGGAAAACAAATAAGTGTCTTTGAAGAACAGAACAACACAATACCACCATTTTGATTTTCAGTCTACCTTTTGAGGAATAAAAATTCTGTTCAACCTACACTCCCAGCAAATCTGTCTTAATTCTATCCTATATGTTTTAGTATACAAGAAACAAAAATTCTATCAAATATAAAAGACTACTAATTTTAATATCATTAATCAGTGATTTCTTTTAATTTCGCTGATTGATGCAAACCTTTTTCTATTTTTCTGAGTGGTAAAGTTAAAAAAACTCAATTTGGAGGTTAAAAATTTAGAATATATACCATGGAACTCAATTAAATCCTGAATATTTTGGGAGACGATTGTTTCAAAAAAGATTTACAACAATGTTTCCGTAGCATGATAATTTTGGCCTAGAGCAGTTTTGCATTAATCTCTCTTTTCTATATTAATAATTCAGATGCTAGTTTATTGCACCTAAATTTGAAGTTTAAACGTCTCCTTTTTTCCTATTATGTATAAGTATTTTCTCCGAGTATAAATGCGTTCTGGATAGTTTAGGTTGTTTTTATATATAATGGAAAAAACCCCCTGTTTATATTGATGCTACGGTTCACTAATTTAATCATAAAAAAAGAAACGTCGAAAGTGAGAAACTTGCTTGTTTCTATGTTAAATCTATAGTCACTTTTTAGGTTAGATGCCCGCAAATATATTCTCTTTATTTTTTAATATATAAGTATAAAAAATCAATTGATGTAGAACAATAGGTATATATACACCAGCCAAAGAAAGAGATAACAAATATAAGTATACAGAGTCAAATTGAACTGAATAATTAAGAATAAGGAAAGATTTAATTTACATAGGTTAAAATTGCCGTTTTCGTCAAGTCTGAGCACCGAGAATAGGAAATTAAACTCAAGTCCCCCAGAAAGGAATTTCTGCAAAGAATAAAGAAACTTATGTAATTCTAACGACAGACTTAGTACTTTGCACATATTTTAGCGTGCGCAATTAAACCTACCATTATTAATTTCCGTAACAATTTTTTCCGTTATTTTGAACCTGTGCACTGGTCTCTCCACTTTCACATCTTATATAACTGTAGGACTCCTTTTACCTTAAAATGAATAAATTTTTATAACTGTACTTAGCTCGTAGGACGTAACTAGTGGCTGCTATCGATGGAAGTAGCTACCGAAAGTAATTTCATAGTAGCGCGACACGCGATAGAGGTAAATGGTGGGACTGTCATTCACTTTAGGCACTTACTTCGATTAATTCACGCCAATTTATAAACTAAATGTGATTGTGCAATAGGGGTAAATTTTATGTAGTCGTAGAAATAGGGCAGTGATATTAAATGTAGTTTACAAAATGCAATTGCATTTTCGGGCAATAGTTGAGTTTAACCTGCAACAGAAAAAAAATTATGTGTTAAATAAAGTAAATAGAGTGTGATCAATTGTGCGTGAAAAGGCAAAAGTTGAAAAGTATGTGGTAGTGATTTTGAGTAAGAAGTTAATGATGCAATGGTTTGTGTGAATGAGAGAGCTCAAGAACTATATGTGTAAAATTTAAATTTTATGTATGAAAAAATAGGTGGCAGAATGAGAGAAGAGATAAGTAGAGATGTAAGTTAGACCGGAGCGAGAGATAATTGAGGGAGCATGACATTGTTCTGTTCTGAAAGAATCTCTACACTTCCGAGACCTTAACGCGCCAAACAAGACGAAGCTATACACTGCATTGGTACGCTCCGTCTGGTGTACCCAGCTGTGATAACGCAGATAGTAATTTGTACCTCTCTTAAGACGATGCATAAAACACAAAATAAAGCCACTCTGCTAATAGTTGGAGCTAGAATAAACGACTGTATTAGACAAACAACCCTGCAGCCAAGAGCAGGGCTGAAGCCAATTAAGATGAAAGTTCAAAGGCTATGGAGGAAGACATGGGAAAAAATAGAAAGCACAATAATTCCTACGCTAGACAATGACAACCTCGTAGTACCGCAGCTGAAGCAACACAAAGTTGCAAGGACATCATTATTCTCAAGCGGAAAAATCTGCCTGAGAACGGCGATAAACCCGATATTTAAATGACCGAAATTGACAAAATACAATAAAAGCACAGGAAAAACGGAGCAAAAACTACCAAATTAGACTAAAAACGAAAAAAAGGAAAAACATATTGAATACGATTAAAACATAAACGAAGGACGTACAAATAATGGCGAAATACCGCCTAAAGAAAAAAAGAACCAAGAAATAAAACAAAGTAAATAAATTAAGATTAAATTAATATAAAGCCAAACAAAAGAGGCAAAGAGCACCCCTCCTCCCCAAAAGAAGAAAATTAATTAAAATAAAATAAAAAATAAACAAAAGAGACAAAGTGCCCACATAAGAAGGAAAAAGAAATCAAACAAAGACCACAAAAATAAAATAAAATTAATTAATAGGAAAACAAAGTTTTTACAAAATAAACTTGAAAGGAATCGAAGCTGTAACGTAGAAATAAATAAAACAAATATAGATATATTTCTTAAAAAAATAAAAGAAGGAATAATCAGACTGGTTTGGTCGTTTAAAAATGCCAACAGTGGGAACACTGGAGACAAAGAAGGAACCACAAGCAAAGGAAATATATGGGTGAAGAACGAAAGCGATGGCCTTAAAACCAGATGACTAAAACTTTTAAAACTCTGTCACCCCCATCACACCTATAGGACATTTCACCACTTACTTCTTCAAAATCATTATTTCATTCTTTCAAGAGAAGGAATTGCATAAAATAACATGGGTTTTGAAAATAAACAAAGGTAACTTTAACAGTATGCATGATTCATTTGAGCTAAATAACAAAGAATATGTGGCCAGAAGATATATTTGAGTTCAAAAATTAACGTCGTATGTATAAATATTTACAAAATAAACTATATGACCATGCTGTCTAATGTTAAATTTGTTGGGGTATGGATGAGAAGTTGAAAAACAGGTGGAAAGAGTCAAGACTCTAAATGGAAGGCAATTTTTGCAGAAGAAAATTAAGAAAAATAGAAATAGATTAATAGTGAAAGAGAAGAATAAGTAAGAAATACTGGACGGGATAAATATGGCGGAAAATAAAGGTAGAAGTAGTAGATAATAAATATAAGAGAAAGTGGAACGCTGATTGCTCAAAAGATGATGTTGAACACACTATGGAGAAGAAAAACGAAGGTCCTTACAAATGGTTAATAGGTTAGACGACGTGTTTTGGAGATGCTTATTAATGCTGAGAAAGAAAAGAAAAGCAAAGGTAAACGAGTTATTTAGCTGAGTAAATCAAGAATTTTGAATGAAGATGATTAAAGATTTGAGGGGTCTGGAAATCTTTCTAGAAAGAACTGAAAAAGGATCGTAAACATGAGCAGAATAGTTGTGACAATTACATCCTTAATTTAAATTTCCTGCAATAAAACCCAAACTTGGTAAATCTAATCAATGTACTAAAATGGCATTGTGGGTAATTACTATGGAAAAGAAATACAGATAATATTAACCTAAGTTTCACTTCATTTCAAAGTATCATTGTACAACTACTTCAATGAAATATATTCGTTTGTTTAGAACAGTATTTTTCCGAATGAAAGGCTCTGATATTCCTCTCGGTGTATACATTTTGTATATCTCCTAATTAGATGTTCTGAGATTTTAACTCACGATTTTTGTATATAATATTGAGCGCTCAATGATCTAGGAAGTGATGTTTGAATTAAATCTTCTTGTAATCCCTAAGATTAAAATTTAGGAAGGCAACTTTTGGAACAGTTTAATTATTTTTTAGGTTTTTTATTCTTATTCCAAGTATGAATGTGTAGGTTATGTAATCCATAATATTATATTATATTATTAAAAAATACCAGCAAATAAAAAACACCAAGCAATCAACTAAACACCAAAGTTAAAAGTCCCCAAACTCACAAGCAAATCTCATACAAAGACATTAATCCGACTCACTCCTTACTGTTTCACGAGCCAATTCAATATAAACAACTGCAGCTTCATCGAAAAAAACAACTACCAATGTTCTCTCATCAGCAGGGGATCTCAGGGCAAGAGTGGACGTTAGAGGTACTGAGTGCAGCTCAACCAGTGTGTGGACACGCCCTGGCGCCTATCAACCACTGCACCCTCCCACTGCCTTGTGGATTCTCTTTTGTAAAGAAAAGGCTAGAGGAAGGATGCCTCGATCACAAACCATGATCGAGATTGCCTATATGCGAGCATCCACAGACTGGTGTCTCACCCACTCCCTGCAATCGAGGAAGAAGCCTGGTCGTCTCGAGCCTATCTTGTCATCAGGACGGTCCGTTTTCACTCGACCAAGAAACGGGTCTGAAGGCTGCACACATTCCTACCCATTTAAACCTAGTGGAGGTTTGTCGCCCTCAATATGAGGGCATCCGTCATCATTGACCTTGATGGGCTACAAATCAAAAGAGTTCCTTTGCGGTGATCCTGAGATCACCGCATGGAGCTGGTGAAAGGATGGCTGAACCTAAGCCAGGAGGCGGCGGACGCTGTTATCACTCGTCCCAGCTGTATTTGCCTAAGGATCGATATCATCTCTCCCTCCCCCACGCGGCCACCTCTCCGCGAGCACTCGGGCTTTCTGCTCAAAGATTGGAATCCGTTGGACATTCCAACGATTGTTATCATGATTTTCCCTTCCCCTGAAGTAATTACTGATTTTTACCAATGATGACGCGCGCGTTTAGAAAGCAGCATTGTTAGACTTTCATCTACTCCGACGAGCGATCGAAAGGACTCTTCCATCCCCCCCCCCTCAGCAGCGATTTCGATTTAAGTTGAAGGCTAAATCGATCCGTGAACTCTGCCTTAGTCAATCGGCAGGCTTCGACATTAGTGAACTCTTCTCTAGTCAATCGGCAAGGACTGACAAGGATTCCAAACTCTGAAGGCATCAAGTGCTCCCTCGTCTGAAGCCCGAGGAAAAACGCCTTCTTTCCTTGCATTCACCATACCCCAAATGGCCCATTTTCGGCAACGAGCACATAAGGTAATCGTAACCGTTGCCACCTGGAGATTGAACTTAAATCTGGCTTAATCAATTGCTCCATAATTTGTGTGAACGCCCCAGTTTAAAATCTCTCTAAAATCACCAACTGTATCTGACCTCTTTAATCCCTTAATTAACCTACCTGATCGCCTGTGGACCTTTAGTGCCGTCTGGGCGACCATTCCCTTTAAACCCAATTTCTATGTAAATATATATATCCTTTTGTTGTACATAAGTAAAGTTATATTTTCGTCAATGTCTTTCTTTTTCCACCCCAGCACGTACCAGCTACCTGTTAATGTTTGGCTAACTTGCACTCTGAAATATTTGTTTAAAAGGACCCCGCAAAGTTAATAATAAACCATCCCCACTGGACTCATAAGAACTTCCCCTTTCACTAACGGTCTTCAACTAACTTCGGCCCCAAGCCCCAAAGTATCTACATATATATAAATATATAGTTTGGCCATTCCACAACTGTCGGGCAACACAGGAAGTGGATACCCAAAATCAACCGTTGGAAAATTTGTACTAATTTCAAGCTGAGTTGCGCCATCAAGCATGTTGCCAAGAAGACCTGACCACTTGTTGTTGCTCTTTGTGGAGCCAACAACTTCCTGAATTAGATCATGCAGAGGTAGCTCGCCAGTATGTACGAGGGGCCGTCAATAGTTTTGCGAATCGGTAGGGCAAAATAGAAGAAGGGGAATGGCTGTTTGTGGGGGTGTTAGGAGAAGATATGACAAGTCAGAACATGCAGCCGCACGCTCCTACATCGTTTATTTAAGAAGAAATAGCTGATCGCAAAACGTCAGTCACAAATTTTTTAACAATGGAGTAGGTTGAGCACCGCGCAGCGATCAAATTTTTGACCAAGGAAGGCAAGAATGCAAAAGAGATCCATGAATGCATGTTTGCGGTGTACACCGACAGGGCCCTTTCCTATGCAACCATTGCTTGCTGGAATAGGGCGGTCCGCCATGGTGGTGAGTCCCTTGAAGATGCGCCCCGTCCAGGACGCCCGTCAGACGTGACCAACGAGGAGAATGTGGCCCATGTGGAGAGGATGATCTTCGAAAATAGACGGGTTAAGGTCTAAGAAATCGAGCGATAACTTGAAATATCACATGGAAGTGTTATCAACATCGTCCTCGACAATTTGGCTATGACCAAGGTTTCTGCCCGTTGGGTCCATAGAAACCTCACGAAACCTCACGCTCCATGATTGACTCCAACGTCACCAAAGCTTAGAAGAACTGCTGCTCCTGTACAATCAAGTCCCGGCGGGATATGAGTCACGCATAGTGACAGGTATTAAAACGTGGGTTCATCACTGGGATCACGAGACCAAGCTCAAAAGCATGGCTTGGAAGCAGAGAGGCTCTCTGACCCCCATCAAGTTCCGGACCCAACCCTCAGCCGGGAAGATCCTGGCCACCATCTTTTGTGATTCTGAGAGAGTGTTGATGGTCGACTATGCGTCTTGTGGAATGACCATCACAGGCCAATATTACGCTGAGGAACTGGCTGAGTTGAAGAAGTGCATCCGTCAGAAGCGGCGCGGCAAGTTGACACGCGATGTCCTGCTTCTCCACGACAATGCCCCTGTCCACACTGCCAGAGTTCCACAAGCTGCCCTGCGCGAGTGCGGATTCGAGAAGCTCAACCCTCCTCTCTAGAGTCCAGATTTGGCCCTTAGCGACTACTTTTTATTCCACCAGCGCAAGGCTGCACTGCGTGGACGCAGGTTTGGGGACGATGAGGATGTCCAGCTGGCCGTCCAGGAGTGGATTGAACAGCAGTCGGGAGATTTCTGGTTGTCGGCAATTTGAAGCCTCAGGGACAAGTGGTGCAAGTGCAGTGTAGTCGAGGCTAATTATATTGAAAAATAATAAAACTCTTTTTCACATATCTCGTTTCCTTATATCAGAATTGCAAAACTTATTGACCACCCCTCGTAGTTTAGGTATGACATGTCTTTTTTATCAAAGTTATTTCTAGTAATTCATTTATAATAACAAAAAAGAAAATAGTGAAGTTCAGAAATAAATATAAGTATCGAAGTTTTGTGAATTTTTTAAAACTTAAATAATTACAATTGGTGAAGTTCCAAAAAATTATTTTCATATATCTTCTTCTATAACTATATTTTAGCAACGGGATATTTTGAAAGGGGGGAAATTTAGTTTAGAGTTCATTTTTAAAATTATTATAATTAGCAAAGATCAGAAAATTTATAAAAATTTAACCATTGCTGCATCTTTTGTTTTATTTTCAATTTTAATTTTAGTAGTAAAGCGCAAACTCCCCCGTTGGGGGAAGTGGCGATACAATTGACTGTTATATATATGTATGTTTTATTAATGACCAGGTCCGGCTGAGCTTTGATTAACCTTGTTCTTTGCCTTTTTACTTTTTTATTATACATTTTTCGCCTTGCGAAAGGTTATGAATAAAGGTTGCAATATTCATAGTATATTGCAGCTGAGCTTTTGGTGGCGTTTGAGCATCAAATTTCTCTTTATTTTGTTATATATTGTTATATGGTCTGCAATTCAAGGTTTCTGCATCTTTCTTTCTGTGTACAAAAGATTTTTGAAAAGCAGAATTTAAATATGGTGAAAATCCTGTGGTGGTTATTACCATTAGCGAAACATTTATTCGCAATTCTCTCTCTCTCTCTCTCTCTCTCTCTCTCTCTCTCTCTATATATATATATATATATATATATATATATATATATATAAGTGGCAAACGAAATGATGGACACAAACTTCAAGCGAAGTATAAATAGGATGACAACCACCCACCAATATGCAATCTAAAGTTATATACATTTTTCGTTGCACTGTATCATATGTGTGGGCGCCCAGGCGTACGATTTACTCCCGCTTAATACAGCATATGGGTAGATCTGAAAGAACTGGACAACACCTTTTAAAACCTGATCCATCCACAATTCGAAACCATCTGTCACAATATGGTTCTAAGGCTACACTCGAGAACTTCATGATACTTAATGCGGTAAGAAACATCTCTGACCTTTACCTGCTGGAGTCAATTTATATAACAAAACTCCACCCCATTCTAAATAATAACTCATTATCTGTCCCATATAATATAGTGACTCATTAAAAAACATGCTAATTTGTTAAATTTCACATTGGTTATTTTTTTTTAAGGAGGTGCAAGAATAAAATCCAATGTCAATTATTTTCTTTCCTATTCTTTAAAAAATTCCCTCGTTGGTTTAGTTGATTTTTTCCTCCATATTTCTAATCTAATCAATTAGTCTCAAATTTAATATTCATGTTTCTTAATTTTATTACATGTTTTAACTTTTTATGTATACATTTAGGTTTGTATTTTGTATTCTTTCTTTAGCACTGATGATGGGATTTGTTATAATCCTGAAACGTTTGAAATAAATGTTACGAGGCATCTACGTCTCTGTCCTGGTCATCCTATTTATATATATATATATATATATATATATATATATATATGTGTGTGTGTTTATCAAAGACCAGGTCCAGCTGAGCTTAGATTAAATTTCTTCTTTGCTTCAATAATTTTATTAATAGAATTTTTTCGCCTTGCGAAAAGAAATGAATAGCGGTTCAAATATTTCTAGTTTATTGCAGCTGAGTCGAAGAAACAACGATATGGTTGTCATTCCAATGTATTTATTTAAAAAATAAAGCTTAGTATTCATGTGGCCAATTGAATTCGTAAATTACATTGGAGGCTTTCATTTCGTTTGTTTTGCTTATGTTAGTGCTAATGAGGTGATTGCTAATTTTCATCCTTTGTAGTGTATTTTGTACTAACATTTCTTCCATATTCGTACATTTTCTATTTTGGTTTATAATATTTTAGATTTTTCTTTCCTCTACTTTATATGAATTACTCATTTGGTTCATATCGAAGAAATTTATTGGCCGTTTTTTGATATCTTTTTTTTGACTCGTATGTAAATGTTGCAAAAGATTTTGGCTCTTTGTCTACTAGAGTTTTGGAATAACCATTGTAAGTTAATACTTGCTTTATTCGTAGAATTTCTTTAAAAAATAATGCTTATGATGAATTGCATTTGTATGCAGGTCTGATGTATGTTCGTATAACCCTTATTTTCTATCTTTCTGAACATTCCCCTTCTCCATTCAGACAACTTCCAGAATTCGTTGGTTTTGTAAACACTTGGGTTTTTTATTTTATTTTCACATACTATTCTACCGTGTAAAGGAAGAACACCAAATATACAAATCTTTCAAATTTGAGTTAGAAATTGACTCCTATGTAGTTTCACCCGTAGATTTCATTTCTGGCATTGGTTTATGCCCATCTTTTACTCGTTTTGAGTTAGAAATTGGCCACACACCGAATATACAAAATGCAGAGGTTAGAGGGCGATTATACTGAATATTCGGTCTGTTTCATTTATATGTAGCACGATGTCCAGACGTAAAACACTAAAATATGCAAGCTTTCTATCATTTTCTTGCAGATCCTCTCATGCGGCAACCTTTTTTTTCCTGAACAAATTGTTAGCTACGCTTCTCTATTTTGAAATGGAGTTTTTTTCTGCCTATGTCAAGTTTTATCTTTTTAATTAGGGTCGGAGATCATCTCGCCATTAACACAGAAGGACTGCTTGCCATGGCTTGCAATTACAATACAGCATCAAACGTCTTCCAATTTTTATAAAAACAGTAAGTACAAAAGAGATTAAGCTTTAATTTGAATTTAGTTTTGTTTATATCACAAAATGCATTTGCCTTTTTATTTTAATTTAGATTTATAATTAAATGTTTTCTTTTTATTTATAATAACTCTAATTTCTTTAATAATATTTCGTGCATTATTAATAATAGTCATAATTACTAGAATGTAAAAGAATTAAAAGTTCATTAAATCTTTTCTGTATTCATTTCAAAATGAAATAGAAGAGTTGGGGTGGTGAGAGATAATTAGTTTTTGTTCTCTCTCGTATCAAATTTAATCGTTAATCAAATTAAATCATGTTAAACTAAATATGACCCCGCGAGGGAGTTTATGCTTACACTTCCTCATGTGACTGTTCCTGGAGGTTTAAGCCTATTTTTCTTTTGCTGATCTTCTTTTTCGCTTGTTTTACTTCATCTATTCGTCCAGCCTCGTCATCTTGGTTTTTTCGGTAGTGTAGCCTGCTAGACTCACTAGAGGTGAAATTATAGTCGGGATATAAACCGGTATAATAATAATAAACTAATTATGAAGCATATATGTTTTGTTTTGTTTTATAATTATTTATACTAATTTATATGACTTTAAACTGGGTACACTGGGTGGTAGTTTACTGTGAAAGAAATCTTGACTCCCGTGACGTTAATTTAGGATTTTGTTTTATTTGGATCCAAATTATGTTCTTTTTTGTGCATTATGTGGTGTGCCATGTTCAAACCACTGCGCGCCTGCCTGCATCACTTACTGAGTCACCGTGATTTAACTTTCAATATCGTTCATCTTTAATATATACATATATATATATATATATATATATATATATATATATATATATATATATATATATATATATATATACATTTAGGAGCAAGCCTTAAATATTTATATGCCTGTAATTTATAAGTTTGTCCATTTATTAACACAAAACACTTGCACCGCTATGCTGGGTATTCAATTTATCAAGCATAATGGGAAACCACATTCACTCAGAATTTTGGAAAAACTGGTACGATATGAGGCTCGCATGATTTTCAAGCAGAGTAACTTTGAAAGAAGTAGAAAGAAGGCATATTAAAGAATATTTATCAAGGAAGAACTCATTGTATGTGTATACACTGAGCGATCCCCAAGGGCAAGTAATCAAAGTCTGTCAGAAATTTTTTCTCAGCACTTTAGGGTACAGTCAAGATCAGGTTATAGAATAATTACTTCATTCTATTCAGGCAGCTTCTTGACCCACATCTAATTTTTCAGGAAATATTGCAGTGGTAGATAAGAGAGGAAAACATGAACCTACCAATCGAGTTAATAGAAAAGTAATAATGTATCACATTGAATCATTCAATCCAGTTATTTCTCATTTCAGAAGAGACCATTCTCCATATGTAAGATACCTTTCAACAGATCTCTTCGTTGCTTCATTTACAAACTACTTCAAGAATAACATACATCAGTCCGTTGTTCATATGAATCCCATCTGAGTATACTAAAGAAAATGAACATAAGTTTTTATGAACCTAGTGTTGACAAATGTTCCCCATGCTTATGTTATGAATTGAATATGAATGAAAAAAATACTGGAAAGGCTTAATTGCACAATGAAATGTAAAAAGAAGCAAGAAAAGAATACTACTCGATAGTGAGATATACCAACAAATGGATGGACTCCTAATATTTGCCTCGATATGCAAAACTTTTGCTCCTGCCAATGATGCCTGATGTTAAAGAAAGTTTGTCGGTTCTAGAATGATCGTGTTTAATGAAACATTTGCCTCTTTAAAGAAAAATCAACATCAATATTAGGAAGTTTGGAATCAAAGTCTTTTGTGGTAGGAATGCTCCTGATGTTGCATCATCTTACATCAAAGTAATTAAGAAAAATAGGCATACAAAGAAGTTTATCTTTTAGGCAGATAATTGCGTTGCTCAAAATTAAAATTGGACATTATATTCGGCATTCGCTTTACTTGTCAATGAAGATCTTGGACCCTCGGAAATCACGATAAAATATATTGTCACCGGTCATTAATTTTTTGCCGTATATGGCGTTGATAAAAAATTGAACAAGTTATCCGGAAAAAAGAAGAATATGTATGATATGAGAGAGCTCTGCAATTCACTGGAACTTTCAACGATGGGTCTTATGAATGAAACTTTATGATTTTAAGGCCTACGAAAACTTGTCAAGGTTGCCAACAGCCCCCAAGGCGTCTTTAGAGAATATAAATCCTCTTTTATAAGATTTATTTGATGTCTGCACGGACTGATCTATAAAACGCATTTCAGGACTGGAACTAGAGTTAAATTTATGAAAGAAATTATTCCACCCATTTATTCGGCGAAATATTCATCATAGATAAGAGGAATTAAAAAACAAAAATTAGATAAAATTTACTTACGTCTTGTTATGAGAATGCCTATCTCCCCTAAGGCATTTTGGAATAACCTTCCTACTAGTGATAATATCTCAGATCTCTCAAATTCTAGGGTAGATTAAACATCACGGTGTTATGAATTTTTCCGTTAAGCTTTAAGTGTATTTACTTTTTGTGTATCTAGTCATTTTTACTTAAAAAGGGATATAAGTACAGTTTTTGTGAAATTTTTTATTTTTGCTCAGATCGTTTTAAATTGGACTTCATGTTCACTATTTTCTTTATTTGAATTAAGGATATTTCAAACTAATATTAACATGCAAATAGAAAGATAAATTCATTGCATTTTATCAAGATTCGGTTTGGCTTGTTTTTTTATGGTCAAAATATCAATAAAAATTAAATAAATTTATAGGATTGTTTATACTTTTCCAATGACTTGTTAAAAATTCTAATAATAAACAAGAACATTGAAAAATGTATAATGTAATGAAGTTGTCATAATTATAATGAAGACTGATTGCTTAATGTTTTCAATAATACAACGTGAAAACACCGAATATAGGTATAATCGGTGTCTCATTGTTTAATATTAATGGTCATTCAATAAAAAAACACCGAATATACTTATATTCGTTTTTTTTACTCTGCATTTGTGGTGAATAGCCATCCATAAACCAAAGGAAAAACAGTTTTGTACAACTGAGCAAAAAATATAAAGTTAATGCTCAAAAGAAAGTACAAATATGAAAGATGATGCCTGTAAAGTTATTATTTTGTATATTCGGTGTTCTTTTTCTGCACGGTAGTATTACTTTAACATCAAGAAAAGGTAATTTTCCGTTACGGTTTAGTACATAAGTAAATTTTAATGTGGAATGTTCTTCCATTCTCTTTTTTTATCAGTTCGTTTTCATCTTTAATTTCAAGATATATATCGTGGACAAATGGGCATTAGATTGAAGGCTTGAAATTCTTCCTCTGTCAATGTTTCTTTTTCTAATCGACCCATGTAAAAGTTAGCAAAGGTGAGTCCTGTTGGTAAATCAATTGCAATCCATTTATTTGCTTGTCGAGTTTTTTACTGAGCCTGCAAAAGGGTGAGTCCATTGTGCACGCTCTCAAATGATTTTTTAATATGTTGGGATCTACTTTGGGGGCAGGTTTGTTGGAGTTATGATTAACTTCTTCAATAATTATATTTCTCGTTGTTCAGTTGATACTTTGGTTAAATAAGCGTTCCTAAATCTAGTCAGGCAATGATTCCATCTTGTCTAGTTGCGTGTAGTATATCTATAAATTCTTCCATTGATTTGATAGAATATTCATTCGAACTATAATCACTGATGATTCTGTTGAGTTCTTTTGAAATGTTATAATTTGATATGGGAATTTGTGAAATTATCGGTCCTAAGGGGTTGTTATTTTTTGGCGTTTTTGCATTACAATATATATATATATATATATATATATATATATATATATATATATATATATATATATATATATATATATATATATATATATATATATCCTGGAGTAAATTCGCCGGTAAGTTTCTGGAAGTGGATACCTTCTTTCCCTTTTTTGCTTTACTTATTAGCCGGTTGATATCTTTTTTAGAGTTTCCGTAGGGTCTCTTTGAATTTGTGTAAATTTTAAAGTGTCTTCCAGTATGTCTTGTACTTTTATAAAATAATCCTATTTCTTTAATATAACGTAGAATTTTGATTTTTCAGCTTTTCTTATGACTATATCTGGTTGTTTTTTAGTTGTTTATTTGCGTCGTGGGCTGTTTGTGTAATGAGTTAGAAAGAGCCAAATTTGCGTTTTTCCTTTGTTTCTGCCCGTTATTGTTCTTTTATATTTGAATTTATTTATTTTGTTTTGATGTTGTAGTTTGATGATGGACTGATAGAGTAAATCAATTTCAGTTTTCTTTTCGGTTCGGTTGAACTTCGACTGTGTGTGATAGTTGAGTGCAAGGTTCACTACAGCCTCTTGATCATCTGTAAGATGAAAGTTGCACAGATTTATGAAAGAGTTCTTATTTTCGGGTAAGAACACATTTTCGTTGTTAAGTTTGTTCAATTTCTTGGTTTTCTTTACCATTTCCGTGATTGTTGCTTGTTGTGCAAAGTCGATGAGTGCCGTAACGATACGACTTTTCAGCTGGTTTCAATTTTGATTTGATTTAGGTTTATCTCAGTTTTTTCTCATTCTTGTTCTAATTTCTGGATGCTACGTATCTGTAGCATAATTTGTCGATCTTTTAAGACATTGTCTGAAGGAGATGGTAGTTGGTTCAGTTCTCGCTACCGGATCATGTTTTTTAATTTGTATATATTTAGGTAGAAGTTCGTCTTTTATGCATTTTTATTAAAGACCAGGTTCAGCTGACCTTTGATTAACTTTTTTATTTGGTTCTCTAATTTTCTTATTATTCTCTTTTTCGCCTTGCGAAAGGTTATGAATAATGGTTCCAATATTCATACTTTATTGCAGCAATATCGGCTACCCACAAGAATATATCAACGCCAGTATAAAAGAAAAGATGGACTGTGGCGCTGGTATTGGGGCTCACTCTATACCATAAATAATACCATCGACCTTTACTATAATGCCACTATGAACAAAGGCTATCGTTAAAGTTGAAACGGCTATCATAGCTATTTTACACCAAAACTTCACTCTAACCATCCTTAATACAGGTAGTAACCTGATAATAAATATATTACAAGACCAAGAGAACGAGTTGTTGCATTATGAAGAAGAGCTGTTTACCTTCGACGAGCGAACTCCAGGGATACTAACGTCTTATACGAATATTCGTGCGAAATGGGTGACTGCGAACACCGCAATTATAACTATATTAGCATGGACTCCACAAACCTCTTGATGCGACTGAACATTCACCTACAAGACAGAGCAATTAAGAAACACACCAACTCTTATGGTGTCACTCTAGCCCGTGAAATGCTCAACAGGAACAAGTTTATCATCGTGTGACTCAAAAACCGCCAGAGACTGCGAATGGCCGAAGCCATCGTCATACATATGAATAAACCAACAATTAACGTGAAACTTCAGCCAGAGAAATGAAATAAAATGAAAAGAGAAGTGAGAGACAAAGAACTGCTCTTTCGACCCTCCCTCCGCCTCCCTTTTCAATCAAGGAGCAGCCAAAGAGGGAGAGTGGAAGCCATCATTGGGATAGCTCATGTTAAACTATTAGAGCGCTTACGTCCAAATTTTAGCAGCGCTTATGTTTAATTTTTGCAGCGCCTCTGTTCAGTTTTATATATATATATATATATAGTGTAGTATCCCGCATCTAAATTGATCATTCACTGAAGATGAACTGCTTTGATCGAAAGACGACTTGGAATAAACTATGACTTTTGTGAGTATATTTTATCGTCTGACATACGCAGTAAAACAAATTGTAAGGAGAATAAAGATAGTACATGTTAGATTGAATAAGGCGGCCATTGCTGTAGATTAAAAGTATATGTGTCAAACATGGCCTGTTACCTGATATATATACATATGTATAAAGAGTATTGCAAATGTTCAGTTAAACTCGTTACAACGCTCTCAATAAAGAACACAATGATTTTTATAAAGTAGCTAGACAGGTTTTAACAAGTAAATTTAAACTTACATAGATTTAATATTGAAAAACTAGACAAATATAGAAAATAAATGGGAATAGAACATTGCTTGGCTAAAACTAGGCGATTCAAAACGGATAAAGATTAAACAAGCATAGTAATCAATACTAAATGAGTGCACACATAAAACTTAAATGGGATTATTTTTACTGACTGAAAATTAAGTGAAAATGAGGATAATCTGAATTAATAGAAAACAAAAAAACAAATAAAACCTTGACTGTCGGAGTTGTAGGAGCAAATAATTTTATGAATAAAAATCGATTGAAGTGACTTTTGTTTTCTTCAGGTATTATTTGTCAGTTGGTTTTATCTTATCCATTCATTTTGTATAGGTTGTATGGTCTATTTCTAACATGTATCGTCCTATGTGTCTAGAATTAGGCCCCAGTAAATTTGGGCATTTTCTTTTTTTTAAATAATTAGCTTTTTAATAATAGAAAAATGTTGTTTTTTAAAGAACTTGATAGCATTTCATATTGTCTCGCTCCCGAATTTCCCTCCTATGCTTGTTTTTTTGTATGTTCTCACCAGGAGTAAAATTATATCCTACGTATATTCATTTTTGTAACAGAAAAAAATTCATCGTTACATAAATTTCCTATCCAAAACGAAATGTCATTTTTCTGTCATCATGGAGAACTTCACTTTCTGTGCAATTACGTAACTGATTGTGATCATTTTTTAATTTGTGCTATTTTTTCTAACTTCGGGAGAGAAACCTGTGTGATCTATCGTTCTTAATCTGTCGAAACAGTTCATATCTGACATGTTTCTTCTGTTTCGTCTGATCCAAAACAAATATTTGATTATACTTTCCCAGTCATCAAGGTAATAATTTAACATTTTGCTCTGTCTACTCATTCTCCTACGATCCATCTTGTTTATTTTTCTCATTTTTTGTGAACTTTCTTAGCTAGCAGTTCTAATATGTCCCTTCTCAATCATTGCAATCATTGCACAGAAATCATCAACTCCTTCATCTGAGTCATATTACTTGGAGAACTACCTATTTGAAAAACAAATATTTACATATATGGTTACAATACATATATAATATAATAATTGATATATCGGACAAAGGTTGAAGGAACCTCAATTTGCTCTACTAAATATTTCCTTTTCAACAGGTTTCACCCAATAAGAGTCACAAATTTTCCCCCCCACCGATTAAGACTCCAAAATTTCGAAGGTCCCTTTGAGAGACGGAAATTTCAGCAGGCCCATTCATAGGCAAATTCTGACAATCCCGTTAAGAGACGCAAATTTCAGCATTCTCTTTGTAGTAGGCAAATTTCGACAGTCCCTTAAGAGTTAAAATATTCTAGTCCCAGTATGACTGGCAAATTTTGAGTGGCAAATTTCGAGTAACATAAAGAGAGGCAAATATAAAAGTTGTAATAAGATTCTAAAATTTCGAATGTACCATTAAAGGTTGCAAATATCGACGGTCAATTTGAGTACAAATTTTGACAGTGCCATTAAAAGTTGAAATTTCAAAGTCCTACTGAGGGTCGTAAATTTCGAAAGTCACATTAAGAGTCGCAAATTTCGATAGTCGCACTAAATGTGGTAAATTCCAAATCGCATTAAAAGTAAATAATTTCGATATTACCTTTAAGAGTTCACAAAATTTTACAGTACCTCTTTTATTGTTAAGTTTCGAATCTTCCATTAATAAACGCAAATTTTGACATTCTCATTAGTAGTACCAAACCTCACATACCGATTATTAGTCGCAAATTTTGACCATTCTATTTAGAGTCTCAAATTTGACATGCCAATAAGAATAAAAAAAAGTGAGTCTAATTCGTACTCAATAATTTCAGCAGTTTCATTAAATAGTCAAATTTCGACACTTCCATTATAAAGGGTAACAATTGACATCCACATCAATAGTCGCCAATTTCTAGAGTCACGTTAAAAGTACGAAAATTTTGACAGTTCCAATAAAAATCGAAAATTTAGACTCGCGAACTTCGACATCCCATTGCTTCCTTTGGAAACATGGCAAGCTCACTCTGCGATTTGGCCTTGCTCTGAATGATGCACTTTGAACATGGGTTGTACTAAATCGGGTAAGAATGACTATTTTTCCTTGGATATCAAATGGTATTAAACAAAATAATCCTTACTACTGTACAAACAAAAATAAAATTATAAATACATGGAAATACATAAGAACTAAATGGGCAAAAGGTTGACAAGTTAGCTCCAGGCGGGAGCCGTGACCACCTACATACAAACGTACACGACCGATAAAAAGGAAACTACCATTCCGGGTTGATCTTCCACCCGAAGAGTTTTTTTCACCCGAAAGAAAGGCTTGGGGGAGGGGGTACGAAGGACACCTAGATAGCTTTTCAACGGTATCATTGGGTTTGCACTTGGCCGATTAGTACTCGGCCTGCTTAAAGTTACGAAAGATAATAAAACCTGTCTTCTAACAACTACTGCTAGCCTCGAAAGGAGGAATCAATAGATATTATTTCGCCGTAGAGAAGCTGAGACGAATATAACAGTGTGAAAGTTTCCTTGTTCCTAGTTCTTTTTTTCTTACTTAGTTTTTGTGTCTTTGGGCTCTTGGGGTAAGTCAGGCTGAGAGAAAGAATTCTTTTGTGTCGGTGTCCTCTTTGATAAAATACTAATCTTACCCAGGTCAATGCATAACTATTTATACGGGTTTGCCGAAGTGAATGTTACCAATGCGCCGGAAGTGGATTTTACTTTATCTATATAAAGGCGCTTGGAGTGAATTTAGACCTACACGTCATCTCGCGGAACTTCTCTTTGTTACAATTCTGCTCGCTATAGGTCGTGTTATCAAACGGAAGTTACCACAAAAGAAGCCGATCACTGGTTCTTTCCGTCCTACCCGTCTCTCTTTTTCATCTTTGGCAGAACTTAAATTTTAAAAGTCACAATAAGAGCAGGAAATTGCAGCAGTACAATTGAAAGGGACAAATTGCAAGACTCACAATATTATTGGTAACTTTCTACACTCCTATGAAGAGTCGCAAATTTCGAGATTCCTAGAAAGAATCACAAACTTTGACAGACCTATTAAGAGTTGTAAATTTCGACTTTCATTTAGTCATTCCTATCAAATTTGTAAAATTTTACTCTGTCAAAGAGACAGAAATTCTACATTCATATTGAGATTCGAAAATTTCGACAGTCCCATTAACAGTCGTAAATTTTGACAGTTCTTTTAAGTGTCGAAATTTAGACATTTTGAATAAAATTCTAAATTTCTTAAGTTCCATTAAGTGTAAAACTTTGACATTCCTATTAGGCGTCGCAAATACATACAGTCTCATTATTCTTGGTAACATTAAACAATCCCATAACAAGTCACTAAATTTCGATATTCCCAAATAAAGTAACGAAATCTGACAGTCTAATTACGAGTAGCAAATTTCAAGTTTCATTAAGCGTCGGAAATTTATTCAGTCTCATTAAGATTTGCAAATCTCTAATCTTATAAATTGACGCAAATTCTACAGCCCCCTTAACAGTCAAAAAGTTCGTAGGTCCCATAAGGAGTCGTACATTGCAATCGTTAAATTGAGATTCCAAAAATTCCGATGGTCCCAATGAAAATCCCAAATTTGGAAAGTCCTATTAAGACTCACAAATTTTGACACTACCATTAAGAGTCACAAATTTCTAGCTTCCAATTATTATTAGTAACTTTGGAATCTCCCATTTAAAGGTGTAGAATTTAATAGTCCTATTAGGGGTCGCAATTTAGCCAGACGCTTTAAAAATTATCAATTTTCACATTGCCATTAAGATTGTAAAGCTTGACTCTCAATAAGAGGCGCGAATTTCTAAATTTCAATTAATGGTAGCAAATGCCAACAGGCCCTTTAAAGGGGCAAAATTTCACAGCCGATTGGGTTTTGTAAATTCAGATAGTCTCATTAAAAGTATAAAATTTAGAATCATATTAGATGTCACAAAATTTCATAGATATACTTATTTTTATGCTTGCAAATCAAATGCTAAACTATCAATCATTATTTTAGTCATTAAATCTCATTTCCGTTTAAATTTCAGAATACCTTTTGATACTCTTATAACATTGAGTGTAATTAATACCTTTGAATTCCAAGCAAATAATAATAATGATAATAATAATAAATGATATTAATTATTATAGATATTAATTATAATAATAATAATGATAGCAATATGAAGGGGCTTAAATACCTACCATTAATTATGAATTCCTTGAAGCCACATTCCATATTCTTGAAAATCTTCTAAGCTCTGATGGAAACCGTTTTGGCGAGATGAGATACCCTGTATTACTGCTTTTATTATAGGTTATTACTCGCCCACTGAGGGTAAAATGAAGCTTGTGGTATGATATTAATTATTATAGATATTAATTATAATAATAATAATGATAGCAATATGAAGGGGCTTAAATACCTACCATTAATTATGAATTCCTTGAAGCCACATTCCATATTCTTGAAAATCTTCTAAGCTCTGATGGAAACCGTTTTGACGAGATGAGATAACCTGTCTTACTGCTTTTATTATAGGTTATTACTCGCCCACTGAGGGTAAAATGAAGCTTGTGGTATGATAATATTTTGGATAGTATGTCAATAAAGGTTATAATAATTACTTATTTTTAAAGTATCCTTAGAACGGATTCGTACTTTCCTGGGTTAATCTTATATTCATGGTTTACGAAATCCATCTGGATAGGTGTCACATAAGGATATGTTCTATATAGCATTTGTTCCTCGACCTGCAGACGATTATATGTAGTCTATTTACTTCTGAAACCTGTTTGCTTTGGTTTAACGAAACCAAATAAAATCTAAATATAACAGTAATTATTATGCATTTTTTGTATATTAATTAAATTACATTTATATATGTTCATATTGATTTCAAGGGTTTTACTTGTTTTCTCTTGTTTTCGAGTACTAAATTCAACTTTGGTCTGTATTCGAAAAATCACCTTTTGGGGATTTTGACTTGAATATAATCAACTTCAGCTTCAATTCTCCCATTTCACTCATGAATGACGATTGGTTGTATCGATTAAAATTACGACCATATAAATAACTATCAATATCATCGATAATGGTCAGATGGGAGATCGTGGTGGGTGGGGATAATATTGCATTGAATAATCCCTTTATGACCAATCTAAAATTTGACCAGTGTCCAATTGAGCCAGTCCCGAAGTTAGGTTCTCCATTGGGAAGGTGATCCATCTTGAATAAACATAATTCATCCCTTACCGACTAGCTTCCGTGTTTGGGCAGAATATTTCCATCAAAATTAGTCATGTATCTTTCACTTGTTACATTTTTCTCCAACGGAATAAAACCGAAAACCAAGTTTTGCCCACAAGCCAATAAGAGGGAATTTCTTTGTGAATAAAGCGATGTTATTTTCATCAAGCTTGCATTTTCTTGTGCCAATTACCAATAATTATAGCGGTTAGTATTTCCTTTCCATTTGAAAATTAGCTCAATCAAGCCACAACATTACTATAAATATAAAGCATATGATTTAATTCTGGGAAATTAATAGGTAACAAATGGCAGAAGATGGGACTAAATCTTGATGAGCTTCCTGGAAAATATTAGCTTTACATGTACGGATGCCATTGTGGCTTAGTAAAATTGCATCGTTTTTAATTAGGCCCATAGTTATTTTCAATGGCACACGTTTTTGTTAATCCACAGATTCTTATCAAAAAGGTCTACAACCTGTAAAGCATTATCTGCCATTCAACAGGTTTCCTTTCTCTTCTTTTGCACATGGTTTTAGGCTACCAGCTTGAGTACACCGATTTTGCTTTTACAAAACATTATACCATTCCTACGAATATAGCCTTCAAAATTTAGTCAATGAGACATTGCTAATAATATTACTAATCATAAAGTAAATAAATATACGAGATTTATATTACCAGTTTTTAATATCTATATGACAAACATTAACAAGTAAGAGTGCATATTTTTTTTTTTAAATTAAACGTAACTAGTTTAGATCAGAAGAAAATACAGATTCACGAGGTGAATTATGCCAGCAAAAAGTAATTTTGTAACTTACTATAAATGCTTTCTATTTTAAATTTGTTATTAAATATTTGTTGTTGTTCGTATTTATATTATTTATCACATACTTTAGTGTTTTTTTTCAAAGAAGACAGACCTAAAATACCTATAGAATACAAAAATTCTCCAGACAGCTTCTGTTATATATGTTAATCAGTTACCTTAGACAATACAAGAGCCAGTTGAATAAACATGTGAAGAAAGTTTATGAGCTATACTTTGGATGTAGAGAGGGTGACCAGATGAAACGCTGCACACCTCACTTATACAACTGCATCTAATGTACAAGTTTCCTTTCTGCCTAGAGGGAAGGCAAAGGGCCTGGCCTCGTATCTGCCGTACCAAGGGTTTGGTAGGAGCGAAATGACGATTCAAAGGATTGCTACTCTTGCATTACAGATATTATAGCTGGCTATTCAATGTGTTTTCTTTCCTGGTCCTAATATATTTTTAAGAGATGTGTCAATTAAAACGATAAAAATACATACTATGTTGTACTTGCACTATTTTTGCAACTGATCACAACCAGTAATATCCATTTTTAGCCTGATTTTAATTTATTTCACTGCAGGTCGCAACAGAAAAAGAAATAAATCTATTATGTATTCAGATTTTCGGTCTGCTATTCACGTGGTTCGACATTCAAGTGCTATTCCTATACCACAGCCACCCTCTGAACTACTAAGTGATGACAAGTTTAATTGTGATGATCAGTAGCTCAAGATACACCATATGTTGCACACCTTGAATCTGACATGAAACTAGACCCCATCACTCAACCGGAACTCAATGATCTGGTTCATGATCTAACACTTACTAGGCAAAGAAGTGAACTCCTGGTCTTACGATTTAAACAATGCTAGCTTCCTTAATGTTGTCCATCGTTGCCGATAACGACGTCACTCCATACATGGATAAGTTTGATGATGTTTAGTTGATGAGCAATGCATGGAGTGTTAACTAGCACGAGACGTTTAAGGTGGAAGGTAGGTGTGCATTCTTTCGTCCACCACCATCACTTTCCTCTGTTCCAATGATCCAGGATGACTGGAACAGATTTAAGTTCCGGTGCTCTGTCGAAAAAGTTCCCTCCTTGGGCTATCGCTTCATGCATCAGCAACGTGCAGATTTGATCTCCAGGTTTACTCCTGAAGCCTCGCCCTTCTAAGGGCTCTCACAAGGCAATGGGGTTGGCCGAGGTATACTGCCCGGCATTAGGTCGTTGGACGTACCTTCAGTTAAAGGCAGGGGGACCACAAGCAGATAGTACGCCGACAGTTAAGAGGCAGAAGCTGAGTAACCTTATCTTCTATGACTTAAGATTAAGACTTAAAGCTAAGACTTAAGGATATATATTACGCAAGCACTCCCAACAATGGAACTTTTTGAATAAACATGCTCAAATAACAATAATTAGAAAGCGTTTTGATGATCTACAGAATTATTTTACGTATGAAAACAACTTGACCTATTGTAAGAATATCAGCGGCGTATTTAATGCCCTTGAGCTGACTATTAACCAAATGAGTAGAGGTTATTCATAGATGCACTCCGTACATCATAAAAGCAGTTAGGTTGTAAATTGGGAACACCACGCCTTCAGTTTAAGTTGCTCAATAAGTTATTTTAAGAGAGACATGTGAGAACCTTGCTTTCCTTCTAGACCGCATACGTTACAGGCAACATAGTGGGTAATTTGTGCGTGCTTGAAATTAGTAACCCTAATTAATGAGATACAACAACTAGATACACCAAGTTTATTTACTTACTTTACAATTGGGACAGTAGGGCTAGATCAGAACATTATGTACGCTCAGAATGTCATCTCGCAAAACTATGACGTATGGATGCCATGATATAATTCATGAGCCACTAGTTAAGAAGGTAAACAAAATTTGGCCTAATAAAGCAATTTACAAAATCACTGCAACATAACAAGCCATGTTTCTACGATATCAAAGCGATCTTCCCTAAAATAAGTGATGCGAAGATTAAAGCAAGCATATTCGTAGGCCCTCAGATTTGTCAACTTATAGCGAAGGAGGACTTCGAGGCGTTAATGTATGAAGCTGAGCCGGTGGCTTGGCATGCATTCAAAGATGTATGCTAAGTACTAAGTAATTCTGGGAAAGCACCAAGGGGCCCAGCGAGAGCGTATAGTGGAGAGCATAATCAAGTGCTACTAAGATCACGGATGCATTTCGTCAGTGAAGATACACTTTCTTTATTCTCAACTGTCCTTCTTCCTAGAAAATACAAGAAATGTGAGTGATAAACATGAAGAGAGGTTTCTTCAAAATATAGCGCCCATGGAAAACAGGTATAAGTGAAAATGGAGCCGTGCAATAATGACTGACTTCTGAGGGAACCTGAAGCGTGACCCACTTGAGACGTCATACAAACAAAGAAGTAAATACTCAAATGTAGGTTAAAACATTATATAATGCTAACAAACATGTTGTTTCATTATATCTTTAAGAAATAAATGGAATAGACATATTCAATCTTACTATAATTGCGGAAGTGGTTTTTTATTGGAGCTAAGCAATTGTTTTCGATGGTTCATGTTGACATAAACACACCACTTTTCGTCGCCAGTGATGATGCAGTGAAGAAATCTGTTCTTATATCCACCAATAGCCTTGTGACGAGCAAGCAAACCCGCGGCAATCGTAGAGCGTTAAAGTTTGTTGCTTTCGCTCAGAGCAGGTGGAACCCATGCACCGAGTTTTTGAACTTTCCCCATCGAATTAAGGTAATTCAAACAGTTTTTTTATCACACGCCAATTGTACAGCCAATTCTCTAGTTGATTGACGAGGATTTTCATGAAGAAGGTCGTTAAATCGATCTTCATCCAACTTAATGGGGCGACCAGAACGTTCTTCGTCATTAAGATTGAAATGACCGTTTTTGAAACGTGAAAACCACCATTGAGCTGTCCTTTCTGATAAAGTATTTTCTGCGTACACAACTCAAATATCGCGACGAGCTTCGGCTGCGTTAGCATTGTTCCCGTCTCGATATAAATGAATAACAACAAGTGTCGAAAATGCGCCTTTCTTTCAACTTGACATTCCATTTTGAGAGCACAGAACAAAAATTAAATTAACACAACTTTTAAATAAACCGCAATGACTTATTTCCCAACTTCAAGACGTAGCCTAAACAAAAGCTCCATAGTCTACGCTGTTAAGAGACGTTGCCTAACCTTTGCAAATTTTGCTCTCATTTTCCATTATTGTTTCTTAATATGTGCACAAATCCACACTTATTCCTCAACCTAATACATATATTTTGTTAAAGGCATCACCAATGTAATTACGGGTGATGTAATTCACTCTTTATAAAATGCCAACTCGTTAGTATTAGTACCAAGGAAGCTTACTTTTTTGCGTGCGAGTTCAATTAATACTCAGATAACTCATATCAGACAACTCCTACCTGAACAAGTGATATCTAGGACAACTCGTATCAAAGACTACTCCTACTAGGTTCATGTTTTAGGGGCTACTCTAATACGTTGTCAAAATTTACCTTAATCCTTAAGAATATTAGGTCAAATTAAGGACAGTATTATGAATTTTATAACCAGCTAAGCTGCCCCTTAACCCTCAAGCAGACTGGCTTTCAGTTAGCCGTTACCACTCATCCATGTTTGTCTTTGGCAATGTTTTGGAACACAATTAATATTTACCTTAACCTTAACAATTCCATAATATATAAAGCCTCAGCGAGGAGCTAATAAGCTTATAGATAATAATAACCAAGTATATAATTTTCACAGAAAGAATAAATCAAGAAAAATGCGGCTATGCGAAGGAAAAGAGTGCAATGCATTTGTTTAGATGATGACTGAGGAGGACACGTTAGAAATAGTGTTTTCAACTGGAAAACACTTCCATAGCAGTAATGTAGCTAATGTGCAATCGAGAATTGTTCTTGGTGCTATAAAGGCCAGAGCCCTGCCATCACGGAAACCACAAAATTTGTGATTGCCGCAGATGTTCTTCTCTGCAGGATGATGCGTTATCTGGACTACCAGTTACATCAAATTTATCGCGAAATATTCGTCGATTGTGACAGCAGAATTGTATGGCTCCTCCTATTCCATAATAAAGGTATGGTTTTGATATCCTCCTTGAGCATTGCAAATTTGAAGCAGAACAACTGTTTTTACAACACGATTCAGGTGTAGAAGGTAAGGAAAGTATGCTGATTTCACATCATAAACAGGACTTGATGATCTAGTTAAGTATCCTGATTGGGCTGCTGATGGCACATTGAAAGTTTGCCCATCTATTTTTTACCAGTTATCTACAATCCATATTCAAATAGGCAATTTCAGTGTCCATCGCTTTTTCGTATTGTTACCCAACAAGCAGTAAGAAACTTATGATGGCCAGTTTTCTCAGCTAGTTTCTCTTCGCCCTGCTATTCAACCTGAAAGTATATGATGGACATCAAAAAAGCCCCGATGCAGAGCCTTATTTTAAGACTGCCTGACATCGACTTAATTGTTTTTTATTTTATTTTTCTCAAAACTTCTACCGGAAACTTTTCGAACTAGGTCATAAAGTCTAAAATAATAAAGATGAAATATTTCTCCTAAAAGTAAAGTGCTTTACAGCACTTGCTTTTTTACTACTGACTGATCTTATTGTTACATACGAAGAACTGGCCGAGACGATAGTTTGCCAAAGGAATTTGTGTCCTACTTTGAAGTGACGTATATAGGACCCGAAAGAGGAGGCGCTAGAAGACATCGACTGCATCCAATATTTGCAATTAATGTATGATGGAATATTTCAGATAGGACTACAAGTGGCATGGTTAGAACTAATAATAGCCTTGAACATTTTCATATTGCTTTAGAAAATCCAATTTCCTGCCAACATCCAAAAAATCTGGAAATTGATAAGAGCACGAACGTTGTAGGCAATTTTGGTGCAAAAGATGAAAATTGATTTTGACTGGGGAACGAAAATACATACAAACAGGTACACAAAGAGTGTAACAAGTGAATAACTTTAATTTCAAATTATTATCCTTTCCAAAAAATGTAAAAATACATATTTACATTAAACTTGTCCTAGATATCATTTGTCCAGGTACGAGTTGTCTGATATGAGTTATTCGGGTATCAGTTGCCCTAGAACCACCTTTTCTTTATGTAAAGTTCCCTAAAAAATATTGAGTTGATTTTTATTGCATTCTCAAGTTAGTAACCATAAGTTATTTGTTACTAGCAACAAAAACCCGTTTTTATAATGTCTTTGCACTAAAAAACAGTGAAGTTTAGGTAAAATTTCTATTCTTGGGATCTTAGCCATTCCGTGACAATTGTCTTTTCTGTGTAAAAATATAAGAATTGTTTTCTATTCTTTATATTCTATTCATTCTTAAACTATGTAATTTCCTATTCCTAACTTCTTCACTTATATTTCCATTTTAATAATTACTTCTACTGTGAGGTTTTCTTACTTTTGGATAATATTTAGATACACAAATAATTGCAGACCAGGGGGGAAAATTAGATTCTTATTAACTCTGAAAAAACACTTATAAGCAAAATAATGGTAAAGAGACTATACGCTTCTGGTTCACTGAAGCGTAGTATTGAGCATGAGTAATGGAATACAGTAGCTAAATGACAAAAGATAAATCCGAATTAATAGATACTTTGCCAATAAAATTCGGTAAATAGGTAAAAATAAATTGGGGGAACAATAGTTTAAAAATCTCAACCAATCTTAAATTAGCAAAAAATCAGTTACCATGGAAACCTATGATTAATTGGGTAGTTTATATAAAGGGCTGGGTATTTTGTTACAAAGTAGCGTTGGCATCTTTTTTAGACATTGATTGGTTAATGAGCTGATAGCTCACAATTTTCGTTCCTATATTACAAAGAGAATGCAGTTGTTACTAACACACATGTGGAAAACTTAATGAATTTCTTTGCAGTATCGTACTAATTTTCTATACGGATGCAAACTTAAATTTGTGATGATATTGGCTCTGCGTTAATGATCTGTGATGTCTAAGATACTTATTTTGGCAAGCAAAATAGTTCAATTATCTTTAAAAGCCTTCTGTAGGGAGGTTTGTGTATTAGCATTTCATCGATATATTTACAAAATTGGAAGCAGATTATTTCTGGAAGAGACGCTGAGCCATTGCCAATGGATAAAATGTAATATTACATGATATACAAAGTCTTTGTAATCTTTTCCACTTTTCCAGTTCTATATATTTCAAAAGGATTGGTTGATACTATCCAAACAACTTAAGGGAAAAAGCAACTATAATAGTTCCGAATGAGGAAAAAATAGTTAATATAAGTGACAGAGGAAAAGGAATACTAACACTCAAAACATTCTTATGACGTCTTAGTTGTGATGTATAGGTAGGAAGAAATTTATTTGTATTATTGTTTATCGCATCTGACTGACTTCTTTGAATTCTTTAGGGTGAATATTTGGTCGGACGTTATGTCTAAAGCATCCTTGGTTGTGAAAACAGATTTGATATAGAAATATTCGATTTAAGTTGTTTCCTGTTCCGTAGAGGCAAATAGTTATGTCTATTGTGCTGCAAAAACTTTGTGCGGGTATGTGTATCTCACGAAAACAGATAAGATTGTTTAATTGTTTAGGGACGTACATATCCTTTTGTCTATTTTATATAAAGCTTTACGTTCAACCTCATTCATTTTATATTGCAAGGCTAAGATTAATTTGTTTTGGAATGGATTCACGCTGAGAGTGAAAAGTTTCGCTTGGAAGCCACAAACAACAGCAGGATACAATCAGTGCAGGTGAAAATTACTATCCTAATTGGTGAAATGGCCTATGGATAAGAGCACATATAGTAAGTTCGCAGCCAGGTGGTGGCAATGCCTTTTTTGAGGAACGATGTTTTAATGCCTCAGTTTACTTGTTTCACCAGCGCGTTGATGATATTAAATTGCTCTGCTGTTGATGGCTTCAATATTTTATTCAAAATCCTGACTGGAATTGCAAAGCTTTGTCATTTATTATCTTGACTCTTATTATGACTCGCGGTATGAAGTCCCTGAAGAAGGCTTCCGTGATAAACTCTGATTTATATCTCCTTTGGGGGAAGGCTTGCGCCATAAAAGGGAATCGTCAGCTTAGTGCGAAACGTTACCTAAATCTCTCCCCAGCCGTATGTAAAGGAAAGATCGTCTTTTGTTGATTACTTATAAAAGTATTGTTAATGGGAGAAGAGCAGTCTTTTGGTTTACACAAACCATCGATAAAAGTTAATCAATATTAAAAAAATGTTATAATTACTTTCACGTGTGAGGGCCTGGGAATTCTCAGATTGTTGTTGTTTTATTCCTCACTTGCTAGCACAGTGGATACGGCTTTGGTCTCCCTCGCGGTACCTGGTTCAATCCCGGCATGAGCGGCCACAAACGTCAGCAAAGGTTGGGATCTGGCTACTAATTGGTGGATGCGCTGTGCTCAGCCCTGTACTGGGGTGGGTAGATTTTACACCTCTCATCACGCACATAGCCAATTACAACAATGCTTTCTTTGCTCTCCCGTCTTTGCAGCACAACGCACATACTCTCTCTGTTCTAAGGAATCCTGCCAATAGGTATCTATATCCACATACCTCTGACGTGGAACAGGTCCTTCTGCCACAGAGGGACGATGGTTCCACCTGAACTCTGTTTTATGTCAAAACATAATACTTTATGGCACCTCTCCACAAAGCAGACCGGCCTTTGTTGCCTTCGAACTCACCAGCGATTGTCATACTGACCTTTATGTCAATTTCATTATCCTGCCGGGGATCCTCCTGGATAAAGTAAGGTAACCACTATCACTGCTACTACATTAGAATTGAATATGGAACAAGAAAGTTTACGGACGCAACACCATAAACACATTTCTGTAACCGTGTGTTCCGTTTTTGATTCTTGCTCCAAAAATCATGATCTGTCTGGTTGGAGCTTTTTACTATCTAGAAACTATTTCCATATTTTACATATATGCAGACTTTAATACCATTATTATTTAAATAATGTTTTCCAACACATTTTCTTAATTATAATTATCAATTTCACAGAACACAGTTTAACTCAAACTTTAATTAAATCATAAGAAATCAATGAAAAATTCCCCTATCAATTGGGTATCACTCAATTAAACAGTGTCGGAGATATTACTGGGGCAGTGTTAGAAATTTGAGGTTATATGACTGTCTCTTATCGTTAGGTTGTTTGTATAATTAATTGTATTCAATTTTGTCAAAGATGCAAACAAAGGATCGACGAAACGTAAAATAAAAATAAATGATCGACTTCCTCATGTTGGATTTAATATTTATTCTTCGCTTCCTGTCCCTAATGAATTGGCCTATAAGTACGCTTTAAAGTTATATATATATATATATATATATATATATATATATATATATATATATATATATATATATATATATACATTTATAGAACTAAAATGTCCCCTCCATATCATCAATGAATGCTTCTTTAATGCCAAGTCAAACTTCTATTGCCCTAAAAGTAGGAACCCAGATACTAAAAGAAACTTCCACTCCCTTTCATTTTCTCCATTACTGACAGGTTTAAATAGCATCCTTTTCCGTAACCGCACCACTTGTAAATACCATTCAACCATTAAAAAATCATTCCCTACCACCAAACCTATAGAAGGAACCAACGAAGCGGAGTCTATTTAATTCCTTGTAAAGAAATTAACTGCCCTTTATTTTACATTGGCGAAACAGGAAGAAACATGGATAAAATAATATACGAGTACAGAGGAGTCATTAGACGGGGGAACAAAGCCTCTAGTCTTTACATGCATAGAAACAACTTTAATCACCCAATAGACAACCCACAGGCCAAAATAATCTACCCATGTAAGGACTTCCGCAAAAGAAAGGTCATTGAATCCACCCTTATAGATGAAATCCCCAACTTTAACCTTTCGGAAGGGCAATCTAAATGCAGCACCTACGTCCAAGATCTTATCTTAACAGATATCCTTAATGAACTTAAATTCACACTCCCTGATTAGGAACTCCAATTGCATCTCTGTAAACTATATACTCGTATGTATTGTACGCTTGGTCTGACGGCATGTATTCTTAGTGTTTGACTGAGGCTGGCACAACAAACTCCATGCCGAAACTGGTCTCGAGATAATAAACTACTACGCTTCCCTAGAGTGGTTTTATTTACCTATATAAATATATATATATATATATATATATATATATATATATATATATATATATATATATATATATATATATATATATATTTCAAACTCACACTGTGAGTTGGAAAATGTTAAGATAACGAAAGTACGAACTCCAATCAATCTTTCCTTTTCCTTACTTTGTATATACAAATATATATATATATATATATATATATATATATATATATATATATATATTCTATGTTAGAGGATGCTTCTCGAACGCCAGAGCACGTGCTCCTTGGCGTGGGGATTTTAGAATCAACGAGAAGGAAGATGTGTCGAATTGAGTCACCTGACTCGGCTGTATTTACTTAAGCGCAACACACACATCGCTCTCCCTCACCCGCGATAACGCCGAGTTCTCGCTCTAGGCCTCGCAAACATTTCCTACCCCCGCGAACGCGCCCGTACAAGCTCAATCCATTATTTTCAGGCAAACTTTGCTGTTCAACTCAACCTCTTATGTCGAAATAAGTTTGCACAGACTGGCGTCGTGAATTCTCTTGGGACGGCTATGCCCTAGGGCTTACTAACGGAACAGTCACCGGTCTATTTAACCCTGCGTCAGCCATTTCTCGAGGAGATAGAGAGTCTGCTAGTCGCTCTATTCAAACTATTTGTCTGACTCCCGCGAAGTCTCGCAACCCCTATTTGATTCGTATTTCATCGTTAAGATCTCACTAGCAGATCTCCCTTCATGAAGCTTTCACCCATTTTCCTTGGAAAACTGAGATATTCATCATCTTCCTGGGGAATGTGCGGCCCCTCGCGTTATGCACCCCCCTTTAAGACTCCCGTTCTCCTTCTCTAACTGAGACTCCATGCCGTGCAGCAGAACAGTCTCTTCTGTTCGAGATCACATCTCTCTGAGCAGAAAAATCTCATTCTTATTCAAGAAGTACTCAAACACAAATCTACGAGTCTTCCTCATCAGAACCCTCAAAATTGTCTCCCCGAAGGCCTGGCCGTTGCTCCCCCCCCAAAAAAATAACTTTAAGCTTCAAGGTAAAGTGATTTTGCTTGTAATCCCATGATTACACTCTCCGTCATTCGTCGCCACCATCCCCATTTTAATGACTCCTCGCTCAAACATAAAGAATATCCATTGTTTGGGCTAACGATAATTTAACACTCCCCGCTTAACTCTGTCACATTGTAAATTGTCCCGATCTAATTAACTAGTCTTTTAAAGCAGAATTTGTTCCCCTTTTTCGATATATATATATATATATATATATATATATATATATATATATATATATATATATACGAGGGCGGTCAATAGGTTTTGCGAATCAGGAGGGCGAAACAAAGGAAGGGGGATGGCTGTTTGTCGGGGTGTTAGGACAAGTTATAATAAGTCAAGACCTGTAGCAGCACGCTCCTACCTCGTCTATTTAAGAAGCAGCAGCTGATCGCATATATTTAGGCACAAATCTTTCAACTATGGAGAAGGTTGAGCACCGCGCAGTCATCAAATTTTTGACCAAGGAAGACAAGAAGGCAAAAGAGATCCATGAACGCATGGTTGCAGTGTACACCGCCCCTTCCTATGCAACCATTGCTCGCTGGAATAGGAAGTTCCACCATAGTCATGAGTCCATTGAAGTTGATCCCCGTCCAGGACGCCCGTCAGACGTAACCAACGAGGACAATGTGGCCCTTATGGAGAGGATGATCCTTGAGATTCGACGGGCGAAGGTCTAAGAAATCGAGCGAGAACTTTGAATATCACATGGAAGTGTTATCAACTTCATACATGACAATTTGGCCAAGACCAAAGTCTCTACCCGTTGGGTCCTAGAAACCTCATGCCCCATGATCGACTTCATTTCGTCAAAATCTACAAGGCCAGAGTTGCACAAGCTCCCCTGCGCGAGTGTGGATTCGATGAGCTCAACCATCCCCCCTACAGTCCAGATCTGGCCTCTAGCGACTACATTTTATTCCACTAGCTCACTGCTGCACTGCGTGCACGCCCGTTTGGGGACGATGAAGATGTCCAGCTTGCCGTCTAGGAGTGGATTGAACAGCAGTCGGGAGATTTCTGGTTGTCGGGAATTCAAAGCCTCAGGGACAAGTGGCGCAAGTGCATTGAAGTCGAGGGTAGTTAAATTGAAAAATAATAAAACACTTTTCCTCATATCTCATTTCCTTATATCTGAATTGCAAAACCTATTGACCGCCATTCGTATATATATTCTTCCGTTTATTATTATTTATATGAAAAATTATATTCTGGGGGTCTTGATCTTTATATATCTTTGAACTGCAACTTGGCAAGCCAGTAGTTAGATCCTGGCTAATTATAAACTCACTCGTCAAGGAGGTGGTCTTCCACTCCTTCAATTGCTCCAAAGCCTATCGCAAACTGTTTCGTGTCGGCAATCTGCTTGTGCAAGTGTACGTGACCTTACACCGAGAGGGCCGTAAAAGGCAATGTTGTATTCAGGTTCTATTGAAGTCCACAGCTTTGGCAGCGTTATTAATTTTAACTTTTATTTTTTTAATATTTATTACAAGTTTTTTAATGGGGTCTTCAAGGCAAGAAAAACATCCGCAAAAGGCATTGTTTATTCTTAGATGTCTTTCACCCATGTTAGGTTATCTTTCGCGAATAAACAGAAATGGAATTTGTTAAAAATTTGCTATATTATATATAGTATTTCTACATGAAATTAAGTATAACAAAAATTGGCCAATCATGGCCTGGGAAATTTTTAAGGTGAAACTAAGTGCTACAAGAAACATATAAAATTAGTAGGACGAAGAATAAGAAGACATCTACACGTAGCAAGAAGATTACCTCACCGAATGTAACAACAGATAGAGAGATACGGCAACGCGACAAAGGAAAGGATAACAAAAACCTTTGAGGAACAGAAAAAAGTGAAAACGAAAAGATAAAAGGGAAAATATACATGCAAGAATAGACAGTTAGAATACAACATAACATGAGAGAAAAACAAACAAATTCTACTTAAAAACAAATTCACACTAATAACGGTTTGAACGCCAACTATAAGTACTCGGTAACAAAAACAGAAAGCACAGACACCTGGATCTCAGGTACTTCCTCTATAACTATAACCTGAACTTCTAACTAATTAAAATACACAGAGATTAGCTTGACCTCCAAGCATTTTGCGGCTCACCCCACGCCTCTAACTTCCTTCCATTTCTCACTAATTCTTGGTTATTGTCTTTCTTAACGGGCTCTACAAATATACCTTGGTGGGCGCTACATATCGTAGTATTAGCACCACGTATTAGATGTAGGGTCAAGACCACCTAGTTCATCTGTTGATCTTGTACTAGTTTCTTGCTATAATATCGCTCCCTTTTCTCTTCCTCTCTCTGTCCTCCTCCTCTTTCCCCTTTTACCCTTTCCCCGGTGCCGCAAGGCACAGAGACTGGGAAAAGGGGAATAGGAGGAGTCCGGTCTCTCTCGCCCCTTCTCCTCACTTCTGGTCCCGACAGTGGGCCAGAAGGGAGGAGATGGGGCGGGATTGCTCTGGACGCGCTAGCCGTTTATATTCTCTTAAACCTTTTCTTCTATTCTGACTATTGACGGCCCAAATAATATTCGACTACTACGCTCTGCTGACGACCTTCGGATAAAGCATTTTTACTTGCTTAAAAACGGACCCTGAGCACCGTCTACATAGAAGAGCGCCTATTTTGGAAGTCTTTCGGTGAATTACGCTTCACTCTTTAAAAAGAGATAATACTTTTTTCATCGACGACTGGTAACTCAATGAGGGCTTTAGCACCTCACCGATCCCGTCCATCACCCTGCGTGTGAATCTGATTGGATGTCAGTCCACTTGGACTGACATAATTAAGAGCTTATGTGAAAACTGGTTTGAGGACTAGCCCCCACGGAAGCAGAAATCATAAATAATCTCGAAACTGGGGCATATCTGCGAGTCTCGGACGGAAGAGAGATCCTCATCGCCCAGGGGACCTGGCCAGAATTATATAGTGAAGTACACCCATCTCTATGTAGTTGGATACAGTTATGGCGTAAGTACCCGAGAGGGGGTGGCAAAACTTAAGCGGTTTTTGATTAGGCCGCTACTTCATCAAGTCCACCATAATTCACCCCTCTTGAGGTTCCCACTCGAGATCCACCGATCCATCCATCACTCATCTTTCTGGCAGCAAACAAGCGGGAGACTAACAAGAAAATGGATGGGGGCGATATTCCACCATTTGTTTTTTAACTCGTATCCCAACTTACCTGCACTAACCGCTACCTACTTTACTACTTCATAACTTTCTTTTTCACTCCAAAACACCATAGTTACGGTATGGTTTCAGAAAAAAAGAAGACACAAAAGGACATAGTAAGGACGCAGAAGACTATGGAGACTCTCACTAAGAGGGTCCCCCTAGGACCATCCCCAGAAAGAAGAAGCCCTAAAAAAGGCACCTCTGTGTAACCCTCGACCTCGAGTTGAAATTAGAACTGGTAAAACTTATTGAAGTTTTATCTAGGTTCCTCGACTTAAGTGCCAAGGCAAAGGACGTGGACCAGCTCCTATCGGAAGAGGGAGCGATGGTCCTCAGAAACACTGGACTGGAAGCGAAAACCTTTCCACAAGTGGCAGCAAACCAAAGCGTGATCTGCTGCAAAGTCGAGAGCTGGGTGGGTTAGCATACACCCGAGGAGCTCAAAGAGGACTTCACGAAGAGCAATCTCTGGGCCCGAGTTTGTGAAATAATCAAATTTCGCGAACACACCTACGTGTTTAAGATAACCCTCGCTACCCTAGGAATGGCCAAGTAATCTTCGCAGAATGGAATACTGGTATTTAATATGAGAATACCATGCGATAAAATTAGGCAGGAGTAATATAATAGCATACAAATGTGCTTTGAGTGCTACAAACTCGAAGAACATACTACGACGACATGCTCATACAAAATAAAACTGTGGTGCAGCGAATGCGCCACACAAGGACATCGATTTGATAAGTGTGAGAGCACTAAGAAGAGATGCCTTAACTGCAAAGGGAAAGATAGAACCATGGCCCTGAACTGTATCAAGCGCCGCGAGATCATAAAAAGAAAGGAAGAAGAACAGATGAAAGCTAAGGAAACGACATATGCGAACGCCTACAGGAAGAATGGGGAACTAAAGTCTGCACCTGCACTTGCACAGAAGATCATGACGGGAGATCTAAGTGCCAAAGTACTGATTTGCATTACTCACTCAAATATGGCTAATGCAGTGAAGCCTGGCTGCTATAACCAGGTAATCAATGCTCTCCTGAAAGCGAACATATTCATTCAGTAATTATGCTTACAGACACTGAATGCTCTAAGCCATTCAAGGATTCAGTCATAAAGAACAACACTGTCAAGTCTGGACTTACTTTAGTCACCTGGAGTTCTCTTGTTTGAAGAAAACAGCTGTTTTTATGATGCAACTACTTGTTGTCTTGGTATTGTTGTATATAATTAGATTAATATCCGTATTAGGGTCGGTTAGGGTCACGTTACGATAGAGAATGGTTTTGAGACGCTTTTCGGGTTCACGGTAGCCGGTGTTCATATTTGCCTTGTAATAAAGGTCGATATTACTCTTCTTCGGAGTAGACCTGACGCTAGAGCCAGCAGCCAAGTTCATTTATTCTTTCTTGGTGGCGTCAATGGTTTCTTGTGGGTAGCCGTTGTTAACGAGAACTCCGGAAACTCTCCTAAGTTCGTGACCAACAGCCGTCCCAAGTATAAGTTAAGGCCAAGAACATCGGCTTATGTTTAAACGGTTCTTCTGAGTATCCTGAACGTTACAAGAAATCAGTCATCAATGCCTTAGTTAACAGGGCAATTTCTCATTCATTCTCGTGGACGGCTGTTAAACACGAACTTAAGATCGTTTTCCGTTGGGGGTGTCAATAAACCTAATTAGTACTATAATGAGCAGGCCAAAGATGGTTTCCATGACATTTGAAATTGGTGCCTTGGTCACTCCCCCGATAGTGCGGAGGAGCACCATTTTTGAGTCCCGGTTGGGAGACCCCATGTCCCCCTTCTGGCTTTCTACTCCTCTAGGTGCAAGTGTAGACCGTCTTTTTCTAGAGAATATTATTGTTCCGAATCACGTTCCTCGAATATGAAATTGTCTGGTGAGGGGTTGTTAACAGACATTACTCTTAACATTTCCTTCTTTGCCACGACCAGACATGATGAATTCAACCTATCAAAAGATAAGTTACTCACTCACTCTACTCTACTCACTCAAATTGTCAGACAATTTGAGCCTTCCAATTTTATATGTTTCTGGTAGCACTTAGTTTCCCCATTAAAATTCCCTGCGCCATGATTAGCCAATTTTTGTAATACATATGTTCGCGTAGAAATACTATATGTAATAAATCAATTTTTTAGCTCCGCGCCGGATAGTAAAGTAGAGTACCAAGTAGAGAGAGTAGGGTAGGTTTTTGTAGTGTTCACCATGATAGGTCGTGGCAAAGAGGAAAAGTTAAGTGAAAAACTGAAGAAGCCGTTGCCAGACATTCTCTTTTGGAAGGAAAAGGAGAAATTATCCGGAAGAATAGTAAACAAATACCAGAAATAAAAAGGAGCATTGTTACGAAAAGGAAGCTATGGGGCCACCCGCCATGGACGTCAAACGGATCCCCCTCCGTACCATCAGTGGGGCGACAAAGCCAAGCCGGCAAACGGTCGTTGGAGACTATCTATAGCTGGCTTAATGTAGCCCTCCTAAGACTAATGGAGATGCCTAACGGATAAGCAACTGTATGCTGGACTCCCAAGGACGTCGAAAACATAGTGTCAGACGAAGCTAAACAGCCACTTCGGAAGATTAAACTCGAAGCTTCTATCCCCCACGAAATCATGGTTCGTCGATCAGTCATCCTCAAAAAGCTCGACTCATTCTGACGGACAATAGCTGTAAAGAAATCAAGGCTGAGCTTTTTAAGCAAAAAAAATGGGCGAGAATTGCGAAGGTGAAAAAGTTTGGCAAAAATATAGTTAAAGTTATTTTCTCAAGCGCGGAATAAATAGAAGCGGAGGAATTGGTTTAGTTAGAAACCTGCTTCAAATGCCTGGCAGAGAAAAAACAACCTACAAGTAAATGTCGAGCTACTGAGGTTACATACTCCATCTTTTTTAAACCAGGACACGTGTGGAAGGAGTGTGGCTCAGAAAAACCACGCTGTATAAACTGTGGAGGGGACTACAGGGCCTTGGACGTGAGGTGTCCCGTCCGCAAACAGGCAATCAGAGCCAAACGTGAAAATTCCAAAAAAGAACAGGGGGCAAAACCAAAGAACTTCGCAGAAGCAGACGTGTCAACAAAGCTGATGATGCCAAGTGAATGTAAAGAAATAATGATCATGGTCATCTAGGAAATATTTGGCAAACCTGGCCAACCCCAGCGCTTTCCTGAAGAATTAAACCAGCTACTACAGAAGAACGGTATTGAGTAAAAACTTTGGTTTCCGCCCAATCCCCCTTCACAAGAACTGCTAAAAGTACAATTTGTGGACGACCTACAACCAAAAGAAACGACCAAAGAAAAAGTGAAATTACCTGCCGACAATCCACAACAGCTTAAAACCACAGAAGGAGAAAAGACATAAAATGAAAGTCCCCAGAAAAGCCCAAAAGAGAAACAACAAAAGAAAAAAAAGACACAATCCCTAAATGAAGAAGAGACAGAAGAACAAGAATATAAACTTCACGAGAAAGAAGACGAGGATGACGACATTCTGGACTATCCCGGAATACCCCTCACGGAAGAAAGAAACATTCTATTACGCGAGTTGTTCTTTAACGCCACTGACGTGGGTCTCAAGGTCTTCGGCGCTGTAGTGTCCAAGGCCCCGAAAGGTGACCTGGAGTCCCTGATCGATGGAATTCTTCGCGGGGACTACTAATGGACCTACGAAGGCCCGTGGTCGCCGAAGGAAATAGGAGGAATGTTGGAGGAACGAGCCATCTACATCTCAGACTCGTGTGTATACAGCCAACATGTCAACCTACAAAAAATCAAAGGTGGTCAAAAAACGTCAGATATCGATTAGTGTAAAAATATGTAAAAGTGAATGCTAGTTAACAATTATAAAATTCAGTGATTAAACGAAGTAAAACTAAAAACATTTAATAAACAGTGTATTATAATCAATTAAGAACAATAAGCAGTGATTAATAATGAATATAATATTTAGTGGTTTATAGTAAATCCATCGATTAAGCGAATTAATTTAAAAAACAGTGGTTAAGAAAAAAGGAAAAAAGTGCATAATAATACTAAATTTAAAAGGGTTAAGCGATTAATAATAAAAACATTCAATAGACAGTGCTTAATGAATAAATAATAAAAACAGTGGTTAATAAAGAACATAATATTTAATGGCTAATAAGAATAAAAAAGTTACGTGATTAAGCAAATTAATAATAACAATAAATAAACAGTGATCAATACAGAATATTTAGCAGTTAATAGTAATAATAGTTCAGTAGTTAATTATGAATATAATATTTAGTAGCTAGTAACAAAGTTCAGTGATTAAGCGTATTAATAAACAGTGATTAATAATGAATACTTAGTAGTAAGCATAAGGACTTCGTTAAATAATAAAAGCAGTAAATAAACAGTGATCTATATTGAATAATTAATAGTTAATAAAAATAGTTCACTGGTTAATAATGAAGATAATTTTTAGTGGCTATAACAAAGTTTATTGATTAGAAATATTTATAATAAAAACATTTAATAAACCGTGATTAATAATGAACATTTGGTAGTAAGCACTAGGATTTTGTGAAGTTTATAGATAAGACAACAATATATTAAAATAAATGTAGTTTCTTAGATATAATTCTCTGTCATGAAAAAAGTTCCTGATTGTAAAATCTCAAATATTTGACCTCCAGTATGTCCTGGAGAACTCAACTCAATTTATTATGAAAGATTAAAAAAACTCTGTGTAAATATAAAAAAATATGAGCTCTGTTTGTGTACCTGGAGAACCCATTTCTTTTCTTATTATTACTTGTAACTTTCTCTTATCCGTTCAACTTTTTTTATCCGTTCATCGTTTTTGCCTCATTGCTCACTCAAGAAAGAAGTTACAGAAGAGACCTTAACTCTCAGACAAGACGATTACTGGACTCTCCACAAAGACTCACTTACTTTCCTATCCACCCTCTTTAGGACGAGTCGGGTAGGCAAGCTTGAAGTCTCCTTAGATACCTACTTGTGCAGGAGCCATATCTAAACCGGGCGGCTAACTCGGCGCAGGCCGAAGCTTAGCCCGGGACGGGTTAGATCCCGTGTTAGCGGTGGAAACAAGTCAGGTGGAGCAAACACTGCTAGGGTTAGGGTATAGGTAGGTAGGTAGGTAGGGAATACCGACTCGCTAGCTAAATAAGCCGATTAGAGTAAACGGATATAACAGCAAGCTATATCTACCTCCTCTCTTTTATATCTCTTTAGCTGATGAAGTAAAAGAAAAGAACCGGTTAGTAAGAAGATGGACATCACTAAACGGGTCCATTTGCGCGTCCAGAAGGGTGCGCAAAACCCGAGAGGACTAACGTATTTTGGATAATCTACGGGGAACTCGGTGTAGTGCTAGTTAGGCTACTAGACTACATTAATTCCTACATCGTAATTTGCCAAAACGAAAGAGATGTGGATAAAATCCTTTCTGAAAAGGCTCCGGAGGAATTCACAACGATTGGATTAGAGGCTATACTGTTCCTGCAAATAGAGATACAGAAGCCCATAACGCGGACGAGATAAAAAAGGAGATAGAAAGACCACAACCATGGGAAAAAGTCAAACAAGTAATAGAATTCATTAACCATGAAAGCAATACAGAGTATTCCCACGTATTTAAAGTAATATTCCGCGAAACAATGAAGGCGAGGGAATCAGGTATTCTCGAGATTAATCTGAAAATCTCCCCTGATTAAATCAAAACAAATGAATTTATCAGTATACTCACTTGCCTTAACTGTTACGCGGTTGAAAAGCATAACACAAGTGACTGTCTGGTAAAAGATATAAAATGTTAGTCTGCGTGCAGCTCGTAAAACCATACGTAGCGGGAATGTAATTCTCAAACGAAAACATTTTTAAATTGAAATGGAGATCATCCTACCATGGCAATTGCATGCCCGATGAAACTTGAGCAAATTTAAATTAAGAAAAGAGAGGGCTAGAACAGAAGAAGAAAAGCAGAATCTTACATTCGCTAAAGTCGCTAAAGCCACAACCGAAAAAAACGTCATCGAAGTTAAACAAGGGGAGTCTCTGAATATACTAGCTTTTATTCTACAGGCACTCCTGTTGAATGTAGCAAACCCTGGCTCATATTTAAGGTAATTAAATACAATGCTAAAGAACAACGGTTTAGACGAGGTAGGTCCCCTAAAAACCAACCATCGGTGGACATACTAAGCATCCAATATAAACCTACAAATATAGACAAAACCCAAGAACAGCAAAAGGCCCTTAGCCAATAGAAAACCACAGAGATGAACATGGCAACGAATAGAGACCCGAGACTAAGGAAGACTTCCAAAAAAGGACAAGAAGAAGAGATGGAGATAAAAGTCGCCACAGGTAACAGCAACAATAAATAAATGAACACAGCGAACCAAACCCAAGAAGGACCGAGCCCAGCTTTTTCCCCAAAACTTGTGAAAGAAAGAGATGAAGAACATTAGGCTTCAACCTGAAGATTTACGCCTTGGAGGAAAAGCTCTTCCCTGATAACAACGAAGATCTGACACAAGATATGAAGAGGAACTCTATAAATATGAATAGGGAGGCCCGTATTCAGAACGTGAGGTATTCACAATGATAACAGCAGGCAACTTTATCTATGGATCCCATTCAAATCAAGTGCCTACCGAGAAAATCATATAAACAGGCTCATTGGACCAGCTACGAAGATGAGATCGCTAATTACGCTCAGAGAGACCTAACTGAGGCTTCACTAGAATAAATAAACCAAGAAATTGACGATATCATGGAGACGCTTCTCAGGGTAGATAAAAGACATGTACCCACTACAACGTACAGGTCAAAACAAATAGAAAATACCGAAAGAGGAATATAAAGTCACAAGAGATTCAATCGAACGATATGGCCTTCAGAGAGGCGACCGTACAAAACTTCGGCGCGTCAAAGACCAACTAATAGAGGAAATAATAATAGAAAGAAACAGAAGGTGGGACATTTTCGTGGAAGACATAGATGATAAATTAAATCCTACCAAAATATGGCAGAAAATTAACACCGCCAGGAGAAATAAAAAGCCGAGGACCAAAATCCAACTACAGAACGAAGCTGGAAAGTAAAAGAAACCCCAATAAATTGAAGAAGCGTCCCGAAAGCGCTGGAGGAGGACGGTTTTTGATATCTACCAAAACGGAAACGAAGCAAGAGTGGTGGAGGACTTGGAGAAAAATCGCCAAGAAATAATCCGTAACATACTCGTAGCTGCTTCACCAACACTACTAATAGAGCAAGGGATCGAGCCGATAAACCTACAAGAAATTCAAGGAAGGGTCAAAGCTACTAAACAGAATGCACCTGGGGCATCGGGCATAACAAGAGAAAATCTAATACGTGCACCAGTCACCTTTTTGTTACAGGTAGCAGCAGTATTTAATGCCTTTCTAAGCTCAGGATACTTCCCAGCTGCACTAAAAAGGAGGAAGATTAACTTTCTACCAAAACCTGGTAAGCCACCAAAATAACCCAGGAAACTTCAGGCCAATCACACTACTGGAAAGAGTGGCAAAATTAAAGAGAGAGCCATAAATGATAGACAGGTCAAGTACCTCGAAGAGAGAACACTGATTCCAAACCATCAGCATTGATTCAGAAACAACAGAAATACCGAGACGGCCCTAGCAATTCTGGTTGAATCACTGGCAAAGGCAAAATACGATAGAAACTACACATACATCTTACTCAGAGAGGTCCAAATGTAGTTTGATAAAGTTTGTAGAATTGGCCTGGAATATAAAATCCAGAGACTAGGGATACCCTCCGCCCTAAAAAAATACCTCTGCGCCTATATAACTGATAGGTCGGCGTTCATCTCAATAGCAGGTTTCGATGGCTCGGAATTCAAAGTCCTCCAAAGTGTCCCCGAAGGGGGCTGTATAAGTCTAACACTTTATAGCATATATACGATGGATTTACCAAGGCCGGCCCACGATACAACAACATATATCCAATTCGCAGATGACATTGCGATATTGGCGAACAGCACATACAGACATCCCCCAACCATAACCAGAATCACAGTGGCCGAAAGTGCCAATATTAACGAGTTTGAAAGAAAATGGAAAATTCGCACCAATCCAGAAAAGTTTTCAATTATTCCAGTCGGGAGGCACTTGACCTCAGGAGTAGAGATTGAACAGAAGAGGTACCGCTATGTAAACGAAGGAAATGTACTTGGGCTAAAGATCACCCGAAGTGGCTATTGTAAACACATTACAAATAGAATCAACCAGTTGATTCGATCAACAGACTTCGTGTTGTGGGATCAATTTTTGGCGTCTCTCCCGACGGAGATCCGCGCGTTCGTCAAGGATCGTCGTTGCCAGACCGTTAAAGAGTGTACTGAAGAAGCGAAAGTCTATGCCGCAAGCCATAATTTATACCCCAAGGAGAATCTAACTTCTCACCAATCCATCTACCAGGAAAGAAGGAAGGATTCGCGCTCCTTCCTAGGAAAGCCGAAGAAGTTTCCAGGCCCCGTAAAACCAAAAAATTCCTCCCCCCTAAACCAACCACGGGACAACAAACCTCCCGTTAAGATTTCTCCTCCATCACTCTTCCCGAAGCGACTAATCATATGCTTCACCTGCGGTGTAGAAAACTACACGAGCTGGAATTGCCCCCCAAATTCTAGGCTTAAAAGTGGCCCAGCCCTCCAAGTTCACCAGATTAATGCCACCCAAGCATCAACTTCTCCCCCTCCCTCAGGCCACCAGGTAAATTTTATTTTTGATAAAAGTTCCCCGGGAACTTTGAAATTTGAGGAGGGCAGCGTGAACGGCTGCCGTGTATCTACTCTTGTCAGGGACACAGGGTGGACGTGTTTCATCGTGTCCGAAGAGCTCCTCCCCCCAGTGGACCATAAACACGAAACATTTGCGGTGGTACATGACTACCTTGGGCGGGCGAACCGATTCCCCGTCGTTAGATGTTACCTGCAGTGTCAGTATTATGATGGCTGGGCTGAAGTCATTTCAGCACCCATAAAATTTCATTCCGTACTTATAGGGCAGAGCCCTCAAGTAAGCTCCGACCCTGTGTTCCAAGCCGCCCTTACTCGAGGCCGAGCTAAGAAGGAAGCTCAGGAGTCCGTCCCCCTCAGAACCCCGATACCGTCTGAATTCTCGGAGATCCTTAACCAGGACTTTAGGTCCGCACAAAAGGAGTGTGAATAACTAACACCCTTATGGGATAAGGCCCAAAACAAGGACACGAAGACTGTCCGTGGCCCCAAAGTAATAAGGTAACTGGAGCAAGGTGGTCTACTTTACCGATCCGCCGAGGACAGTAATAACGCTGTTACAACTGTCTTATGCCTTCCATCATCCAATGTACCTCTAGTGCTCAAAATAGCTCATGACAGCATCTTTTCCGGTCATTTTAGTCATACTAAAACGGGTCAGCGTATTTTTAAATGTTTTTATTGGCCGGGTGCTGCAGCTGACAACTTGAAGCATTGTCGATCGTGCGATGTGTGTCAGAAGACATCGGCTAAGGGGCGGGTCAAACCTGCTCCCTTACAAAGGGGACCAGTCATAACTGATCCCTTTTCCAGAGTGGCCATCGACCTGGATGGCCCTATAAACCCCCCTTCGAGCGAAGGGCACAGCTATATTTTTAACTTAGTAGTATTTGCTACCCGTTTTTCCGAGGCTGTTTCCCTTCACCGAATCGATAGTATTTCCTGCGCCGAGGCCCTCATTTCCATCTTTTCAAGGGTAGGCGTCCCCAAGGAAATACTCTCAGACAGAGGACTACAATTCACCTCCGAGTTGATGGAGTACGTAGGGAAGCTGCTCATGGTAAAGCCCCTTTTTATCACCCCCTTCCGGCCACAGATAAACGGGATGTGCGAAAAATCAAGTGGAAATTTAAAATCCATTATTAAGAAGATTTGTGCCGAGCAGCCCCGCGAATGGCACCGATATCTCCCGGTCGCCCTATTCGCTTATCGAGAAATTCCCCACCGTACATTAGGCTTCGCTCCGTTCGAGCTCCTTTATGGACGTAATGTACACGGACCACTCAGCATTTTAAAGGAGTTGCTAATCAAGCCTCAACTGGATCAAGAACTCCAGTCATCCTACGCCTATGTCTTGGATCTACGCCAGAGGCTCGAGAAATGCGCAAACATTGCCTATAAAAATGCCGATGTCAATTTGGAAAAATATAAAACCTATTTTGATGTCAGGTCCGAAGATCGTAAATTTAAGCCAAGAGATGAAGTACTCCTGCTCCTTTCCACAGCCAGTAATAAATTACTTAGCCAATTGAAAGGTCAGTACTTGGTCCGCGAGGTACGAGGACCGGTAGATTACAACATTGGTACCTCAGCAGGCGATAAGCTCTAGCACGTCAACTTGTTGAAAAAGTACCACCGACGCGCCCATGGAGATACGTTCGTAGAATGGTCGAAACATGGGCGCTTGAAGAGGATTACCCCGTTGAGTCCCTTAATTTCATACAGACAGTATGTATCCAACCTGATGCCGATTACCCTCTTCGTTCCCTGCCGTGCGAATCTTTTGAACCCTCTGACCTGGATATCGACGTGCAGCTGACACCACATCAAAAGAGTCAGCTACAAGAATTATTATGTCAGTTCGACGACGTTATTTCAGAGAAGCCTGGATGCGCTACTAGTTTCGACCTCGATATTAAATTAACGACGTTAGAACCTCTCCGTTCAAAACCCTATCCCATGCCGATTCATTTACGTCAAGCTTTTAACGCCGAAGTCGATAATTTAATTAGTTTAGATATAATAGAATCTTCCACCTCTAGTTATTGTTCCCCAATCGTCAAGGTCAATAAACCTGATGGCTCTTATCGGATGTGCATCGATACCGGAAGTTAAATTCGGTAACTGTGTTCGACGCCGAGCCCATCCAGTTGGTAGATCAAAACCTCCACCTTTTTGAGGACGCCAAGTTCATCTCAGAACTTGATTTGTGCAAGGGGTATTACCAAATTCCCCTCCAGCCCGATTTGAAAGCATATACCGCTTTTGCAACTGAGAAAGGCTTAATGCAATTGAAGCGCCTTTTTTTGGCCTCGTGACCGCTTGTAGTAACTATAACTGTCTCATGAGAAGGTTGTTTGATGGACTTCCGAATGTCTCCTTTTTCTTCGATAACGTCTACGTCGCTCCTCGTGAATGGAGTCATTTAACCACCCTATTAGCTCTTTTCTAGCGACTCCGCGAAAATGGCAACACCATTGGCCCCAGAAAATGCTATTTTGCCCACAAAACCATAAAATACTTGTGTTTTAAAATAGAAAAAAGCCAGTTAGGTCCACAGGAGGACAAGATTAAGGCAATTGCTGACATGCCCCTCCCGAATCGTAAGAAGCAATTAAGATCATTCCTAGGCTCAGCTTCTTACTATCGGCGATTTGTCCCGAATTTGATTGCAATTTCGGCGCCCCAAGGCACCTTTTTAAAAAAGAATTCCCCCGATCGACTACCTTGGAATGATGTCGCTGTTTCTCATTTTAATCAGCTCAAGAGTAAGCTCATTTCTGCCCCCATTTTGAAGTTGCCCAATCCAGAAAAATCCTTTGGGATTGAGACCGACGCGAGCAACGAAGGCATTGGAGGTGTACTCCTTCAATATGACGATGACGGAACGAGTCATCCATTTGCATATGCTAGTCACCAGTTATTACCCCGTGAAAAGAGATATGACACTATAGAGTAGGAAGCTCTAGCGATTATTTTGGTTATTGACAAGTTTAAAATGTATTTGATAGGAAAATAATTTCAGATAGGAACTGACCACCGCCTGTTCGCCTATATTCGTAATGTACGACACTCCAACGGCCAAATTATGCGCTGGAGTCTACTCTTGCAAGAGTACCAATTTGAGATAAATTACATAAAAGGTTCCGATAATCAGGTCGCTCACGCACTGAGTAGGAACGCGTTACCAAATAGTGTAGATTAATTTGTAATTCGTAGGATTAGGATCTCCATGTATGTATAACCGTCTTGTACGACTTAAATTAGATTCTGTTGTAATATAATTAGTTAATGTATATGTCTGAATTTTGTACCTCAATGGTTTTTTTTTCGTATGTGTATATATTTGTACCCATTAAATTACTTATAAATTCTTTTGTCCCATATGTACTAATTTTATATTATTTCATTGTTCCATGTCTCTTTTATGCTTAAGTTTGTATTAAAGGTTAGTTTCCTCTATAATCAAATAATTAACATAATCATATGTATTGAGATAATACTAGTTAGGTGCATATAGGTACAATCGGTGCAAGAAAGCGAGTTCTCCCCAACGGAACTCTATGGTAGTCTCTAATCTCTTTTTTTTTTGAAGTGAAAACTTCCCCTGGAATGGAGGGGTGTGATAGAACGGTCTGAGGCCGCTTAAATTCAGCCGCTATCACATGTTTAGAAACACATGCTACCCAGGTGCATCTGCGAGAGGAAGCAGAGCGCGTTATCCCTTACATTAGCCAATATTTAATCAAGAAGGTTCATTCCCCCGTTTCGCCTCCATACGTCGATCTCGCCAGATTGAGTTAGGCTTATGGAAAGATAAGGTATTTTTCCAGGCGCAACCGGGGCATTCCCACGAAGTCCCCCACTCAATTATTCACTACGCCATGGAGACGGCTCCGGGTACTTATACAATAGCATTCCCCAATGAGAGCAGATCCCGATTATCTTCGCGAGGCATCACGCCGATCCGGTCTCCCTTGTGCACCTAGGAACTCTCTAACTCGAGAACTCCCTTATTGTCCAGAAGAGGACAATATCCCTTGAGTGCCAAGGTTCGTGCCTTCGAGATGCCAAGTCAACAAGGCCACCCTGTTGTTCAGAAAGAGAAAAACGTTAGAACAGCCATTGTTCTTTGAGCCTGTGGACAAGAAACGGTTCTCACCCTCCCGCCCCCCCATGTTGTTCAGAAAGAGAACAACGTTAGAACAGCCATTGTTCTTTCAGCCCGTTTGACAAGAGACGGTTCTCCCCCCCCTTTCTCCCTGTTGTTCAGAAAGAGAACAACGTTAGAACAGCCATTGTTCTTCAAGCCCGTTTGTCAAGAAACGGTTCTCGTTCCCAAGACATCACGTCAGGATAATTTAATTCCCCCCTTTTTAACGTTCTTCAAGAGAACGCTTGGTTTCAACAATAACCTCCATTGTTCATCTAGAACATCCCCGATGTGCTGTCACAAAGGTCGCTTATACTTCCGATCCCCACTTCGCTCTCACTCTTCGAAGACAGTCGTTCCCATTCGCTAAGGACAACCCCCCCGAAGAACGTTTCTGCTGGAAATCACCAGTGGACCGACGATTCCTTCGCATCGTCTTCCTCTGCACAACAACTTTGTAATTACGTAAGCTGAGCATTACCTTTAATCATCTAACCTTTTGTCAACGCTACCCTGTGCTTTAAATGGTTTAGCGAACCATTCCCCTCCTTTAATTTTTATTAGTTTACCTTTTAAATTCTCTCTAAATATTAATCCTCGGATTAGTCAGATATTCCCACGACCCTTTCCATTCTCCGTTTATGTAAACATTTTTGGTGTGTGTTGTTGATAGTTTAATTAATAAAACTCTATTTTATTAATGATCGCCATATTATTATCCTTGTGCTCCGTTCCACTTCTTAAGCATATTGAAGATAAATAAGCCTCTCCAGGCCCCCCCTCCTTTGGACTAACCTCGGTTAATCAATTTACCACGCACTCGAAATATTAGAATAATTCCCTCAACGAATAGTTTTATATGGTATATCGTCGAGATCCTATTCTATGACATATTTATATATATATATATATATATATATATATATATATATATATATATATATATATATATATATATATATACATATATATATATGTATATATATAGCATTATCTTTATATAAAAATCTGCTGTCAGGTAAAGTTGGGTTAATTTGTATTGAAGGAACCCTTTACTTTTCAAGTTGTTCATTAACCCGTTTACCAATTTATTCAAGGTTATCCATTTTATTGTGGTGCCCGTCCGATTAAAATTTTCTTTTCTTTGTGTGTGTGTTTTTTTTCAGAGACGAGCTCTCACGAAGTCCCCTACTAATCCCCGCGCAGAATTAAAAGGCCCTATAATTACTGGTCATATAGGGAGCAATTTTTGAATTGTAATTTATTTTCGTTTCTATATTCATTGTGTTACGATCGTTGTGAGGGTAAATCTCTGTTAGGATTTTGGTACGATCGTAAGAGCCCCATAATCTTTTTCGTGAGTTCATATACGCGCCAAGCGGCCAGAAGCAGATTTACACCAGCAAGATGTCAGTCGAACATTTCTGAGAGCAAGGAGAGCTCCTTGGGTTGTCTGGCAAAGATCTAATTGCTTATGTTCAAGAGAAAGAAAGAAATGAACGGGTAGAACAAAGAGAAGCTGAAGAGAAAGAGAAGAGAGAGAAGAGAGAGAGATGCAGAAGAGAAAAGAGAAAGAGAACAAAGCGGAGTTGAAGAGAGAAGAAAAAGAAAGGAAAGATAAGTTGAAGAAAGAGAAAGAATTCGTCTGCACGAACGTGAAATAAACAGAAACCAATTGGAAACCTTTTCCATTAGCTCATAGAATGAATCTCTTCAAACACCCTTCGTAAGATAGCCAGTGTTTAAGGACGGCAAGGATTTCAGCGGCTACTTAACTCAGTTTGAGAAAGTTTTCGAAGTGAGTAACTGGGACAAGAAAGCAAATGGAGTCGCTCGACTACTCTCCCTCTTCGATAACCATCTTTAGGAAATTTTTATTTCGCTTCCCGCCGTAGACACCCTCGATTACTCCACCCTCAAGTCGGAACTATTATCGGCTATTAATCTCAATCCTGATTACTTTAGGGTAAAGTTCCGCCAGGTGATGATACTGCAAGGCCAGACCTACTGCCAATTTGGATTCAGCCTCCAGAGAAATCTTCAATTCTAGGTGGACTCATCCCAAGTCGACGGTGACGATGAGTCCATATTTGATTTCATCTTGGGCCATTAATTGTTGGCTGCTCTAACCTCCGAAATCCGCGCATTCGTGAATTATAGACGCGTTATTGCTTCAAGGAATGTTTAAAAGAGGCAGATGTGCCCGAAAGACCCAGAAATCCAATTCCCCATCCCATCAACGTGAAGAAAACATTCGCAAGTTTTCTCCGAAGAACACAACCAAGTTTGTGAAGGTACTCGTACCTTGCCCTTCCAATCCCAAATACCATTCCCGTCAGAACCGAGGGATATTAAGCCTCCAATCATTAATCCCCGAGCGTCAGATTATCCTCGAAGGCACTTCGTATGTTTTTCCTGCTGCGTATCCGGCCACATGAAAACCAACTGTCCCCAAAACTCGAAATTCCGTTTTGTTCCTAATCAGCAAGTCCATCAGATAAGTGCCTCTCTCTTGCATCCGCCCGCTTGCCCTTAAACGCAGACAACTTCCCCACCAATTAGTTCACTTCCATCGTCGTCTCAGAAAAGTTTCTCCCCCCCCAGTGAGCCTCGACCACGATAAACTTGCAAAAGTCCATGAATACTTTGGGCGCAGAAATCGGTACCCTGTGGTCCGATGCTCTCTCGGTTTAAGTTTTTTACTGGTTGGGCCGACGTGTTAGCACCCCCCATTTACTTCTGCGCCGTGTTGGTCAGCTTGCGCCCGCAATTCTCCCCTAACTCGGTCGCACAGCCCGTTATTATGAGGGCCCAGGCGCTAAATGGCACTGCGGCTCCCGCGCCATTAGAACCATTTTATGCCCCAGAATTTGAAGATATTCACAACGAAGTATTTGCAAGAGCTCAGAAGGAGTGCCCCACATTACAGCCCTTGTTGGAAAGAGTCAGACATGGAAAACGAGGATCTGCCCACGTTCAAAGGAAGCTCGGCTACCTCGTTAATGACGGACTCCTACTTCGCTCCAGTTCTGCTGAGGATAAATCCTCGACTCGCTCTTAATGTATCTTCCGTCCCCCAAGTGTGCCGATTTGCGCATGTTGGATTACTGGCTGGTCATTTTAGCCAAGATAAATCCCTCAGAGAATTTTCCGTTATTTCTTTTGGCCTGGCGCTGCCAATGAAATTGCTGAGTTGTTCAGGTTGTGTGACATTTGTCAAAATAGTACAGCAAAAGGGCGTATACCCCCTTCTCTCCGCCAAAACAACCCGATTGTCTCAGAGCCTTTCTTTAGACTAGCTATATATTTATTTTGCCCAGTTCATCCCACGTCTAGTAAAAGACACTCATACGTCCTCACGCTTGTGGATTTTAATACGATATTCCCCTTCGCAGTACCCTTTAAAAGGGTAGATAGTGTGACCTGTGCAAGGGCCTGATTTCTATCTTTTCTCCCGTAGGCGTCCAGAAGGAGATCTTGTCTGACAGAAGTAGACAATTTACCTCTGAAATAATGGAGTACGTTGATCAGCTCCTTATGATCAAGCCATTATTTAACACACATTTTCAGCCCGACGCTAACAGCGTATGCGAAAAATCAAATGGTACTTTGAAGACCATTTTGAAAAAAACTGTGCCATGCCTAGCTCCGAGAATAGGAACGGTACCTGCCGGTTGTCCTGTTTGTCTGCCGAGAAATCTCCCACGCAACTTTAGTATGTGTCCCCTTCAAACTTTTGTATCCCCGAAACCTCCAAGGCCCAATGGGTATATTAAATGAACTCTTTGCCAATTCCTACCTAGATGAGGGGATCAAATCCCCCTATTCTTATTTAATAGACCTAAGGAACCGGCTAGAAGAATACGCAGATATTGGATACAAAAATACGGACCTAAACCTGGAGAAGTCTAGGACTTATTTGGACGTTAGGTCAAAAGAAACGCGATTCTAGCCCGGTTAAGAGGTTCTGCTACTCCTATTCACGGAGATTAATAAGCTCTTGTCCCAATTGAAAGGCCCCTTCCCCATCCTAGAAGCACCCGGCCCCGTGGATTACTTAATACATACCTACTTAGGTAACCAACTGTTTCATGTGAATATGCTTAAGGGTTACCACCGCCGCACCTGCATTAATAATATAATTGCGCTTGACGAAGAGGCAGTAATTGAAGGATTTCATCCATCTGAGCCTCGTAACTTAATTCAAACCCTTTTCATCGAGTCTGACAATGATTATCCTCTCCCTAGGCTCATCGTTTTCCATGAATATTGGGCCCCGCAACTCAACTTAGATCTCCAGCTGGAAATTTCTCAGAAGACGCAATTGACTCTTTTATTGACCGAATTCCAGGATGTAATATCCGAGTTGCCTGGCTGCTCTATCTATTTTGAGCATGATATAACCCTAACCACCAGGAGACTATCCAATTTTAGCCATTGCCATTGCCTTTTCATATGCGTTCTACTTTTAACTTTGAAGTAGAAAACCTGCTGAACCCTCCACTTCAGTTTAGTGCTCCCTTATTGTTATGGTCAAGATTCCGGAGCAGTCTTTTCGCATATGCGTAGACTTAAGGAAACTGAACGCCGTAATCTTTGTTGACGGGGAGCCTATCCCTTTGATAGATCAGAACCTACATTTGTTTGAAGAAGCTTAGTTTATTTCGTATATAGACTTGTGTAAGGCCTACTATCAAATCTCCCTTAAAGATAGTGCCCAGAAATACATCGCATTCTGGACAGAAAAGGGCCTTATGCAATTTCGACGTCTTCCTTTCGGAGTTGTTATTACCTGTAGTAACTATAATCGCATGATGCGACGGATATTTGATATGCTGAATAACGTGTCATTTTATTTTGATAATGTTTACGGCCATCACCTACACATGGAGCCAAATTCTAGTCTTCCTTCGCTCTCTCCTCAGTAGGATTAGTAGGGAACACAGCCTTACCATAGGCCTCAGTAAGTGCCATTTTTCCTAAGGCACCATTATATATCCTAGTTTCCAAATTGGGGACAATCATTATGGCATTCCAGCAAGTAAAGATGAAAGACATCGCCAGTATGCACATTCCACGTACTAAGAAACAATTACGCTCCTTCCTAGGCTCGACATCCTTTTACAGGCATTTTGTTCCGAATTTCATTGCCCTAGCGTTCCCCCTTAGCGGCCTACTAAAAAAAACATTTCCCGGAGCCCTCGTCTCGAATCGCAAGGCGACCGCCCACTTCCATCAGCGAAGGAAAAATTAACGTTAGCTCCCATACTGTGATTCCCAAATCCGAGAAAACTGTTGGGAATTCAAACGGATGCCTGTAGTGAAGGCATGATTGTGTTTTGCTCCTGTATAAAGAAGATGGCAATAGTTATCCCAAGGTCTCGCCACGACAAAGGAACTATGCGGTAATAAAATTTAAGGCTCTCGCGATCGTATGGAGCCTGCAGAAATTTAAAATATACTTGCTAGGCAAAGAATTCGTGATTGAAACCAATCATCGCACATTGGCATATTTAAAAAAATGTAAAAGCCATGCGATGCGATGGAGCCTACTTCTAATGGAATACCGGTTCCGAATTTTGTATATCAAAGGGAGAGAAAACTTTGTCGCGGGCAGTCTAAGTAGGAATCCGGTAGAGGATCCTCTCCTTGTAAGGTAAAATCTGGTTAAACCCTGTACTACGGTGTATATAATCGAGTCTGTGTACTCGCCCTTTTTAATAATCCTAGGACTCCGTCCTATCTGTGTACATTTTAATGTTCTTTGATCCCCCTGATAAAATTGCCATTTTATTGGTACGTATTTTTTCCGTGTATTTTTTATTCACGTTGTCTTTTTTTTCTGTCTTAAATGTAGTTCCACTACCCTTAAAATGACTGAGTCTTTATTTAAATTGATTTTTTTTGTGTGACATGAATTTAACTATTTCGTGTATTTATTTATTATTTTCTTTGCTCGTTAATATCTCTTTTTAAATGCATACTACGCCCAGAATTAAACGAAATCCTTCTTTGATTTGGTGACCACTGTGTCGGCTCAAATTTAAATGCCAGCTCTTATTATACACTTGTACATCCAGGTCACATTTTCCCATACACGACCCCTCCCATGTTTGGGGATAGCCTTTCTCCTCCCCTACATATCAGAAAAATGTCATCTTTGGAAAGAAAGGTGTGTTAGAGGATGCCCCTCGAGCTCCAGACCACGTGCTCCAGACCACGTGCTCCTTGACGTGGGAATTTTAGAATTAACGAGAAATAAGCTGTCTTCCACTGAGTCGCCTGACCCGGCTGTATTTACCTAAGTAGGACACACACATCGCTCTACTCACCTGCGACAACGCTGAGTTCTCGTTCTAGGCCTCGCAAACATTCCCTTCCCACGCGAACGCGCCCGTACAAGCTCAACCCCTTATTTTGAAGCAAACTTTGCTGCTCGACCCAACCCTTTATTTCGAAATAAGATTGCACAGACTAGCGTCGTGAATTCTCTTGGGAAGGCTTGCATATATATATATATTTTCACGTTTATTATTTATATTAAAATTATATTTTGGGGGTATTGATCTGCAACTTGGCAAGCTAGTAGATAAATCCCGGCCAATTATAAACGCACTCATCAAGGATGTGCCCTTCCTCTCCTTTAATTGCTCTAAAGCCTATCGCAAGCGGCCTTGTGTCGGCTATCTGCCCGTGCAAGTGTACACAGCCTTACACTGAAAGGGTCTACACAGGCATACCTGGACATTGTATGAGTATATATATTGTATAAGTCTATGACTGGTTGGCAAGATCCTTTTGGGTTTGAGTTTCACATTTATTACGGGTATCTGTTTCCATATGTTGACTGCTCCTGCCGCCCTTCACCACCTCTGAATGATCTTATTTAAAAAGATGGTAGTTTTATTATAAAACATTTATTAATTTAGGGTATTTAGGTCCATTTCGGTGTTTTTTGTTCACCCCCTCTTTAAACTGTTTCCTTAGCGGACAGGAGAGGGTTGAAGAAATAACCCTATTTTACATTAAATTGAGACGCTGAGTCGCCGTCAATGCGTTATATTTGTCCAAAAGGTTATAATCCTGTAACGGCTCCTAGAGGAGAAGAAATCATTCTTAAGCACGTGATTGCGAGTATAAGTTCACTCATTTTGGTATAATTTGTCCTAATTTATTCAATTATACTGACTTTCTCAGGATTGTTAAAAGACCTCTTAGCTATTAGAGTTTGACCCTTACCAGCCTTCTCCCTGAGAAAAGCTTTGTGGATAAAGTGAAAAATGCTCCAAATTAAAATCAATAAAGAGCCCTCATTGTCGGCATCAACCAGTCCTTTATTTAGCCTAGCTTTCTTCCAAGCTACAAAGTATATATTTATATATATATATATATATATATATATATATATATATATATATATATATACAGCCTTGGCCCCAATTATGAGATAATGCAAATAAACATTTTTGCGTATATACGATCAATAATTACTATTTAATGTGTCTTACTTTTGCTTTTCTACCGCTTTTATGCGATTTTACATATTGTGCATAAGTGGCCGGGGAAATCTTTCGACATTAAATGTGTGATACTAACGTTCATTACTATTTTATCAGTGTTTATCGTATTATTAACTTAGAAGTGGTAATTTTTGATAAAAATGACTCTAAATAAATAGATTTCTAAAGCTCAAACAGCTCAAATCATTGAATTGTCCAAAGAGTGATTGTCCCAAGTCAGAATTGCAAGAAAATTGAAATGCTCGAGAAACGGTGTATAAACACCATTACATGAAAGGTACCATGAGACCAATTCTTTCACAAACCGTCATGCTTAATAGCGAAAACGTTTTATAACTCCGAGTGAAGAGAAGTTACTGAAAATGAGATCTCTGACTGATAATAAAATACGTCTTCTGATGTAGCTGCTGAGTTTAGGGCAGCAACAAACAAAGATATCAAGACGCACAGTGAAAAGAATGTTATTAGAAGCTGGAGTAGTTACTCAATATCTGGACTTATAAATTCTACCAGGTGTAAGTTATGAGTTTATTTTTCTATAACTTCCCTAACATTGGCTAAGCATTCATAGGTAGTTCTTAATTTGTCGTATTCAGATATTTCTTAATTTCAATAACTTACACACTACCATGGAGAGAATTTCCGTTTCAACCTTTTTCCAGGTCACAATTATTATCCCATCGTAAGTCTCTATCATTAAAAATATAATAGAAGAGATTTTGTTCAGATATATGAGTCAGATTTGCTTAACAGAACAATGGATGGATGCAATAAAGGCTTCTGTTTCCTGCCTTCCGATTTCTGTTCGTGGTATTATCTAATACACCCATTTAGTTAGAGCAATGATTATTCATCCTTGCTCTCTTCTTTTTTTATGACGGATTGTTGCATCATCTTAAAAAGGTTTGATTAAGACATTACAAAAAGTAAATGGAGAAGAAAAAGCTTGTGAATATTAACTTATCACTATAATGGAGGACAGAAGCTAGCTAAAGCAAGACGTCTTTCCCTGCTATACTGTATTAAAGAATATGTATCGAAATGAAGAGGGCCTATTTAAAAGTTAACTATCCTATTTTTTTCTAGATATCTAATACATAGTTATTTTAATGTTAAAATTAGACACATACATAGTATTTAATTTCCTTTTGTAACTGGTAAAAATTGGCGAGCCTCGTTCAGTCTGACTCGCAAACTAAATATATGACGAAAAAGGACATTCCACGGGCGTAGTTTAAACATTTAATGATCGAGATTTTTATGTTGCATACTTAATTTTATGAAAGATTGAGGTATAAAACATTTACGTTGTATCGTATCTCTATAATTTGTTGCAAAGTGGTTATTACTATCACTTTAAAAGTTAAAAAATTATGCCGGCGGGCTGCGTTAAAATCGCCTCCTTTCTTTTTGCTGACTAAAAGTTCTAAAATTACAATCTCCTTAAGCATCATCTAGAGAGGCTGTTTGAAAATAAACAAACTTCGATTATTTTTTTTATCAATGATGTTCATGACTTTCAATTTTATCTTTTCCAAATAAATTGAGTTAACAAAATAATCACAATTTCCTCGAACAAAAAATGAATTTGTGAACCAATAAAATAAAATAATCTATATTTATGTTAAGTTTCGAAAGTTGAGTGTTCAGAAGTACCGATGATTTCTTGAGAATCATCTCCACTCATCTCCAAGAACTATGATGACGTCAAGTGCATTTATTTTCCAAAAGCACTTCTAAAGGTTAACTCTGTTGTAGGACATCAAATGAAAATTTATGGCGAGAATACAAATTAAGAATTGAACGAAGAGAACTTAGAATTTGTGCTGATCTAAGCAATGCGAGACTAAAAGAGTTGTTTGATTGACCTTCTGAGCTTTAAAGAACCTGCAACAAAATTATCCTTAAGTTATTAAAAGCTTTAATAGCAAATAAGTTATATGTATAGTCAAATATTAGTTGCATTTTCATAAATGCAAAAGATACTTTAGACCCTTACTTATTCGTTTTTATTTGATATTTCTTAGTTCATGTTTTGTATGTAAAATTAATACAAATACTGGTTTATTATATTAATTAGACTATATTTAAGGTTTGGATAATTTCGTGGAATAATATGTAAATGTATTAAATAAACATTTTTGCTATGTTTAGGATCCTTGTTGCATCCACGATATGTATATTGCACAGGTACCATTCAGGTGATAACAAAAAAATACAAATATGATGGTAATAATCATATTTTACTTTGTCACAAAGAAAAGGCAAGATAAAAGTTCTTGGCTGCAAATATTATCAAACAATTGTAACCTTGGTGAAGGAATTCGCCAGATATCACCACAATAAGAATTTGTAGTCTATAAGCAAGTGTCGTTTAATAAACAGAAGCCATCCAATTTTTAAACAGTTGCCTGTGTTTAGCGAACAAAAATGGAGCAGTATCATTATAAATATCATCACAAATTTGGTCTCTAGAATACCAAAACAAATTGAAACACTCCTGAATAACAAGGGACATTATTAAAATTATTGACTGCGCACATCAATTAAATATATTTCTTAATTAATATTGCTTGGCTCTAAATTATGAATATACAAGGGGCAGTCAATAGGTTTTGCAATTCGGATATAAGGAAAGAGATATGAGGAAAAGTGTTTTATTATTTTTCAATATAACTACCCTCGACCTCAATGCACTTGCGCCACTTGTCCCTGAGGATTCGAATTCCCAACAACCAGAAATGTCCCTACTGCTGTTCAATCCACTCCATGACGGCGAGCTGGACATCTTCATCGTCCCCAAACCGGCGTTCACGCAGTGCAGCCTTGATCTGGCGGAATAAAAAGTAGTCGCTGGGGGCCAGATCTGGACTGTAAGGGGATGGGAGGGTTAAGCTCCTCGAATCCGCACTCGCGCAGGGCAGCTTGTGCAACTTCGGGCTTGTGGACTTTGACGACGTTGAAGTCGATCATGGGGCGTGAGGTTTCTAGGGACCCGAAGGGCAGAGAGAGACCTTGGTCATGGCCAAATTTTTGTGGATGATGTTGATAACACTTCCATGTGATATTCCAAGTTGTCACTCGATTTCTTCGACCTTAACCTTTTGATTTCCAAGGATCATCCTCTCCGCACAGGCCATATTGTCCTCGTTGGTCACGTCTGACGGGCGTCCTGGACGTGGGTCATCTTCAAGGGACTCACGACCATGGCTGTACTCCCTATTCCAGTGAGCATTGGTTGCATAAGAAGGGGCGGGGTATGTGTACAGTGCAACCATGCGTTCACGGATTTCTTTTGCATTCTTGCCTTTCTTGGTCAAATATTTGATCATTGCGTGGTGCTCAACCTTCTCCATTGTTGAATAATTTGTGACTGACGATCCGAGATTAGCTACTGCTTATTAAATAGACGAGGCAGAAGCATGCGGCTGCCGGTCCTGACTTGTCTTAACTTGTCCTAACACCCCTACAAACAGCCATCCCCCTTCCTCTGTATTACCCTACCGATTCGCAAAACTTATTGACCACCCCTCTTATTTCACTTTCAAATTATGACACAAACATAACAAAATAAAATGCAACGTTTGATTAGTTACATAGATTAATTTTCCTGTATGAAAAATATAGTAAGCTCAAACATTTTACTATGACAAGACATAAAGAACAAGTTATTTAATTTCTTTGAGATCTTACTTGTATGAATGCTGGAATTTACCGAGTGTGTTTAAGTGAGTTTGAAATAAAACAATAAGATTGAAGACTTATGATAATGTCACCCTACCATGATAAAAATAGTTAGATTTTTAGACTATTATCCTAGAATGTTTTAGGTTATGGCCATGGTGAAATTATATTATGGTTGCCGCTGGTGAGAAATGTCCGCAATTTTAAACTTTAAAACAGTTTTGGGCCAAGGAAAATCCCGACTAAAATTCACCAATTGAATATATCTCTAATTTAAGTGTGCGTCAGGCCACTAAATTGAAACGAATCACATGAATATTGTCCTATGAATTTATTGCCAACATATTGCTGCCTAATATTTATATCAATGTGGAAAATAGCGTGAAACACACTTATAGTCGCAAGGGTTGCCTCGGTGTGATTTATAAGGTAAAATCCTATCTAAAATGCACTGGTTTCCACGAATGGTTTAGACCAGAGTGGCGTCATGTCTACAAAACACAACCAGAGCCTAAATAATCTACGATAAATTCAAATAACAGGACTATACCTTGTCCTCGTTTTTATTAAGACCATTACGAGCCATTTTACTTGTCATTAAACCAAAATATGTATGACCACTTGAATACTTGAATACGTATATAGTGTTGGTTCCGTTGAAGTGATTATTTTTTGATGACCGCCACAATTGTTTACTCATGAGAGATTTATCTATGTTCTACAATTCCCCTTTTCTAAAATTCTAGCAGTTTATTTTAGGATCCTTGCACAATTCTTTCTTCTGTTAGAAATCTAAACTGCTTTTGCAAATAGATATTTAGTAGTATATGGACTACAACATATCCTCCAGACCGGTTCAATGTTGATTTTAATCGTTGCCTGTCAGTTTCAGAAAAATAAATCTGTTCTGCACAGACAAAGTCCAACTACCTAAGAAATAAAAGCCTTTCAGACAAATCCAATTATAGCATCTGAGGCAAAAAGGGAAATACGTTGTTGCCAAAATTAGAAGTAACAGAGTAAATTAGGGCGCCTTAGATTTCATAGCTTTCTCATATATTAGGTTACTCGAATTTACAAGCTAGGCCATGTGCTTAAAAGAGTTTAGCATTTTAATTAATGGGGGTTATAGGAAATTATTTATTTGATATATATGAAAATTGTAAATTGTTTCTAACATATACTTATTGGATACATATTCTCAAATTATGGATCACTCAACCTAGCTATATATAATTATTCAACTTTAACCAATAAAGTTAAGATTTATTAAGTAAGCATAAAACACTTATTAAATGTATGCAAGGATGTTAAAATAATTTTGGAACTCATAGTTTAAGGAATTTCTACGGAGCGAAAGAAATATGTAAGCCACATTTCCTGCTTTCTACAGGATGTTGACTGCTCAATATAATTCCAACAAAAATATCAAGGTTTATCGCTTTTAATTGTACAATTTTATGGAAAACAAAGGGGGGAGGGGGATTAGAGAGACCACAACTGGTACGATGTTGTTATTTACTGAGTTTTGCTGCTCTAGAGCTTCTTTTGAGTAAGAGAAAGTCCAGAGGAGAGAAACGTCGATGGAATAGAACAGAATACCACTTTTGTTTTCTCATATTTCCCCCTTCCCAGGGTTACTAAGATTTACTTGCCCTTAAAACCTGGAGAGATATGTTTGATCACATTGGATGCAACTAAGTAAACTATCAGAGTAATAAACATCAATCAGACATGTATATTAACCCAGCCATCATCTTTTACACACATTCATCAAATTGAAATTCTAAGACAAAGGATGAATGAAATTTAATTATGTGAAGCATTATAGTGAAACTTAAATGATGTGCTATTGTTTTGTTAATCTCTGAAATAACTTCAATACCATATATTTCTTCTATACGACAAGGTGTGTGGTTGGGTCTTCTTACCTCTATTGTCTCTCAATATTTATTAGGCGATCCAGCACAAAAGGTTGTGAACCCCTTGACAAAACCAGATGAAGATTCTTGATTTACATGATTTGTGGGAATATTATAGGATTAAGACTGAATTATAATTTGGCCAGAACGTTGAGAAGTAAATGTTATTTTATTTTAGTAATAAATTAAACGTATGTTTATAGTATTTCTCCTTTGTAAATAAAAATAGGAATGGTTCGGGAAAAAATTAAATGAGAATAGATAATTGAGAAAAACGGACCCAGTACTTAATGAAAAAAAAGTGTTGTTATTTTATTAAAATTAAAAGTCGTATCCCAACTTAGAAATCCTCGCCAAGAAAATTGTGAAAAGAAGTTCTTAAAACAAGTGATAAAATGGTCATTTTCCTTGTAAATTACAATTAAAGCCAACAAGGGCTTTTAAGGCAAAAAAGAGATCATTAGAAAACCGTAGAGAAAGTAGCAAAGATAGAGAAATAAAAATGTTCGGAAGATATATAGCCGAAAGTTCTTAAGGGCAATTGGTACCGGGAAGGCACACGATCATCCAGATGACAGCTGCAGCCTTGGTGTTAATGGTACACCTGGCTCTTTCTTCTGGGATATTGGGTAAATGAAAAGATTTGGATCTTATATGTCCTGAAAAATCATTTTAGTGTTTTTGTGCACAGATCGAAAAGTTAGATCAGGGAAAATTAGCTTGGCCTTCCTGTCATCTTCTTTTCAACCAAATGAGGTTATAAATGAGGACACCTTGGGTGCTCTTGACGGGATCGAGCCCCAGATAAAGGTCATGATAAAAAAGAAAAAACATAAACTGCTTCAGTCGACAAAGAAATTTCCTTTTGGAATTCAGAAACTGTGGAGAGGGGAACATAATGAATAAATAAATACTAAAGATGGAAAAGATTAATCTACAAAAGATAATAACAAAAAAATTATCTTTTGTAAGCACCATTGAATATAATTTTCATCTATTTAAGTGACTTTCGAAAGATGGTCGAAGTACATATAAGTGGAGAATAATACCATAATTACTAAAGACCAGAACGGTTCGATTAATTCTCTTTGTTTTTGCCGGTTCCATTAGAAAAATTGCAACAATGAAAGTCATTCATTATCTCTATTCATTTAAATGTCTTAATTTTCTCTTTTATGCCGTTTTCTTGAGAATTGCGCGGTATCTTTCTCAATACAACTATGAATAGGTCAGTTGGTATATGCAGCATTCATACAGTTTTTAGTTTGCCATGACTTTATCGTTTGGATTTTCAAGGGCCAGCAGCACCGGAGAAACTGAATTGTAGGGGATTATTGGATTTATCGGCAAATTACTAGCAGAACTTCTCATACGTCACCTAGCGCCAGCTGAAGATAAATATTTGTGCCGTAAGAGATCAGTATTACGCTAGTGATAAGTACTTTGACTATGTACAATATCTGAATGTTTGTCTTTTATGATGCCTATTAATCAATAAACCAGAGATAAATATATGGAAGGTGCTGAACTTTATTTACAAAGGTGAGTTTGGTATAAAAGGCCAGTTTGTATAAATAATAATGACATGATATTGCTATTATCTTCCACCGCGCAATTTCTTGGTTGTAATTAATTACTAAAATCTTGAATTAGGTAACATATACACCTGGTTAGGTTAAAAAGATGGTCTTAATTATTAAAACAGTAATTGTGAAGATGAATGTGTATAGAATTTACGTTACTCTATGGGAGTTTGTTTCTAATATGGAAAAGGGAAGTAAAGATCAAGAATGAGGGCAATGCAATGATTTGGAAAAGTTTTCTGTCATTTTATAATATTCTTAAATTTTTGTTTTTTATTTTACATTTGCAATGCAACAATATCTGAAAATCTAACAAACTAATTTAGGTTAAGTCATAATAGCAATTTAAAATATATACATAAAAATCTTAAAGAAATTACTGATAAGAGATAAGAATATTTACTCTGCCACACCTGACAGAAAAATATTCGCTTTTGCTGAATATTTGCTTTGAAATTCTTTGCAGACTAATATCTCCTTTGACATTCTAGAAAGACTAATCTTCGCTTTGACACCTAAGAGAGGTGAATATTGCTTTAATCCTCTAGATACACGAATATTTGCTTCGACACTGTAGAGAGACGAATACTCTCCTTGGCACCCTAAACAGACGAATATTTGCGTTGACAATCTAGACACAAGAAATTATATTTGAAATTCTAGACAGACAATATTCTCAGTGAATCTCTAGATAAACGAATATTCGCTTTGACGCCCTAGAACAGTGTTTCCCACCCTTTTTTGGACTAAGGCTCCGTTGCACAATAAATTGTTTGATATCGCCCCCTCTGGCAACGGAACCTCATCGTTCTTAAGTTGCTACACCTTTTTTTTCTAAATATAAAAATTCGATGAATCTCATTAAAAACTTACCTCAATATGTTTTAATGAAATGGTTGACTTTGGTGCTTTTTAGCTAACTATTGCACACTAGGTTCCATCATACCCTGAAGTAACCTTAAATCTCCTCTTTTTGTGATTTGTAGGTGGTTTCTTTGTTTTTTTGAGAAGTCGAGTAACTGCACTAAACCTGCGTTAAGCCATATATGAAAATGGGAACACTTTTAATACAGTTTAATAGCTTCCCACAGCTTTAGATACTTTTCAGGCATTTCTTTTTGTGACCAAAATTCCTGGTATAAATCCTTGAATAGAGGCTTCAATTCGAAGTCATTTTTTAAACCAATTAACTCTTCTTACATTGCAAGGTTAGTTTAATTTTTATAAGCATCTGTTAATGGGTTTATCGCCAATCATGCATTTTCATATCTATGAGATCCTGATATCTACAAGTGATCTCCTCGTGTAACGTTTTCAAATGTTCTCAATAAATCAAGAGGTTATCATCCAATAGGGAATTATTAGTCTCATCATATTTCAATTCATTTAAATTTGGAAATAGAGACAGATTCTTACGATCAATATTATTCTTTAAGAAGAAAAGCTTGTTTAAGAATGCCCAAATTTTAGATTTTACTTTGATAAGAGTTACATCACAGCCTTGCAATTGCAGATTCAGATCGTTGAATATGCTGATGATATCTATTAAATAGGCAATGTCTTTCTTGCAAGCTAGAAGTTAATTACTCAAATGACCACATTTATTCTCTCGGAAAAATTGAATTATGCTGTTGAAACGTGAATAAAATAGCTTGAAACAGTTTTCTTTCGATAACGACCTCACTTCGGTATGTAAAAAGTGGCGATCATACTCTTCATCATTTTTTATCATAGAGCTCTCGAAATATTCGGGAATTAAGTGGATGGCATTTTATTTTATTTACTGATGTAATAACAACTTTAAGAGATTTATAAGGCCGATCACTCAGGTTCCCGGCAACCAGATGTTGTCGATGAATTACGCAATCTATTCTAAAAACACCGGGCACAACCTGCTTGAAAAATACAAGAAAACCATTATATCGTCCTGTTAATGCTGGAGCCACCTCAGTTGGGCAAGCAATAATATTGCTCATTGGGATATCATTTTCTTTGAAAAAGTGTTCAACTGCAGTAAAAATATATTCACCTTACTATTTGTTTCAAGTTCCTTTTCAAAGAGCAGCTCTTGCTCAATTTGTTATCTTTAAAAGAGCGAACAAACCCTAAAAGTAGTGCTTCATTTTCTAGCAGTGTAGACTCATCCAATGGTTAACCAAATTGCTCAACTCTTCTTTGATCAGTATTATTACTAATTGGAATCGCTTTAGCAATTGTGTTTGGTGAATGATGATGTACAACTGTACGCAAGACTTCCTCTATACCTGACAAAATTAGTTCTTTTTCAATTGTATGAGACTTCCAAGACCTGACAATCATTTCAGAGATATTATATGAAAAACAAGTCCATCGTCGCATTTTGGGGATTGTTTTGTTATAAAGGAGCCAATGGTTTTTTCTGTTGTTAAATTGTCTCATAAAGTTTAAAAATATGACAAATTCTCTTTTTCTTTATCAGGAGGAATCTTCTTTAAGTGATCAGGAAGTCGGGATGGTTTCATGGCCTCGTTAGAGAACATTTTCTCACAGAGAAGGCACATTGGCAGTTTTTTGTTATTAGGAGAACTAATACATAAATCCAAACTCAAAATATTCAACACTATATTGTGTGCACTTTCGTTTTGAGGCGTTTTCAGACATGATTATGGGTAGTTAAACACGGTCACTATGATTCAAATAGATCAGTAAATGGTAAACATAAAATTTAACTACCAATATAGGGAACATGCATAACTCACAACTGAAATTATCGGGCACAGCAAACATAAAAGTGGACAAAGGGAAAACAGTAGAAACATGTGTTATCAAGACGATGATTTACTTTGTATATAGTTATTAAAGTTTTACAAAAATCACAAATTCTACTACTTACATTTGTCACAATATGGGTAAAGGTTATGAACAAGATTATAACATCAAAGCTTATGTCAAATCTATCGCAAAAAAATACAAAATATCTAATATCACGCAAAGGAACAACACCGACTCCGAACTTGCGCGGAAATTAACAGCAATCCAAAACAGATCTTGACCCAAGAGAGTGTGGGTGTCATGTACTTGTTTTATACACGTAACAAACGATCAAGTTTAAAGCAACATTAACGAGTGGGAACTTTGTGTACTTATTTTATACAAGTACACATCGAAGCTAAAGCATGTTTAGCATTATTGAAGAAGTTATATCAAACTATAAGACAGCTATCAGAGATGTATTCAAAGTCTTTAAACAAACCTTTTTAGTATAAGTTTGCATCAACAAGTCACCGCAACAAATGCCGCGTGAAGAAGTATCAACAACTAGTCGTACAATACTGTAAATACAATGCGTTTATAATATTAAGCTATACAAATATTGCATATATTTTTAAAACTGTATAAAAGTAAAATTTATAATTGCACTTACATAAGTATCAACATTAATTTTCCATGGCCACAGAGTTAAATGGTAATCAATTTTCACGAATTATGACTACAAGATTGCCAATCTGGCAACTTGCAGTGTAACACTAACTGAGCGAAAATACAAGCACACTAACACACATCACACACAACTGGCATCCAGTAGAATTTTCATTTTTGCAGATTCTTTGCTTTCCATAGAATTGAAGTATTTCTATAGATTTCAACAGGTCTAGCAAGTAGGTATGCTATAATAATTGAGTAATATTTAAACTTGATAAGGTTAACATTGAATAAATGCCGAACTGCCCCAGTATGCATTAAATGTTCCCTGAGTGAAGCATCATCTTATAGCGCCCCCTTGTACCTCAACACCGCCCACAAGGGGGCTTTAGCGCCCACGTTGGGAATTACTGCTCTGGAAAGACAAATATTCGCTTTGAGATTCAAGAAGACGATTTTCGCTTTGTCATTCTAAAATGAATACCTTTCGCTTTGATACACAAGACAGACGAATATTTGCTTTGCCACACTATCTTGACGAAAACGCGCTATTAAAATCTAGATAGAGGAATATTAGCTTTGACACGCAAAGAGAGAAGAATACTCGCTTTGAAGTTCTAGAAGGAAAAATATTCGCTCTGAAACAATAACCATATTAATTTTATTTTTGTCATTCTAAACAGAGGAATTTTCGCTTTGTCACTCAAGACAGACGAATATTCGCTTTATTCCTGTAGATAGACAAATATTTGCTTTAAAACGCCAGACAGACGAATATTAGTTATGATACTCTAGACTGACGAATATTCACTTTGGCATTCAAGGCAGACGAATATTCTCTTTTTTGCACTCTAGACAGACAAAGATTCTCTTCGACTCAGTGGCACTTTAATTATGAAAAGACTTGCTTTGCTAATCTAGAAAGATAAAACTTCGCTCTTACAGTCTTTATCAAATGTTGCGTCAGTTCTAATAAAAAAAATCAACTTATTTCATCACTATCGCTACAATGCCGGAAAAACCTTAGCTTTTAATATTAAAAGTGTAATACTTGTTTAGTTTGTGCGAACTTATCCGTAGATAAATCCTACCTCCATAATATAAGAGTGAAAATTATTGAAAAAGAAATTTACTCATCCTGAACTCTTATTGATAATTCGGTAGTCTGAATTCTAAGAGAAAAACATAATTTCATTCCTTTCTTGCTTTTCTTTATTTAGAGGAGTAGCACCCGTCACAACGCTTCAACTACTGTCTTCTTTATACTGCTCGTGCTACTACTTGTATGTAGGTCAGGAATATCTCAAGCTTAAAAATGCCTATTCTGTGGGTCTTAGCTTGTTCTAGCTTTTTTATTTGTTGTGAAAATATATTTAATAGTACAAGTAGATAAAAGAAGATAAATAGATCGAGCACCCGCTTTGATATATAGGCTTCTAAGAAAATTAAAAACAAACATGGCTTTTTGGACTTGGTTATAAGATAAGATAAGTTAGCATGTGTGGAGATTGTGGAGAGAAGGATAGGATAGTTATAAAATATTGTGAGTTATGTGAGTGTGTCGATGGGATGGTTATGAGTGGGGGATGATAAATGAAGGTGATATAGTGAGGATGATAATGATTTGTGCCTAGTTGCCTGGCTAACACTTTCCTTTTTTTATTTCTGTTTGCCTTTTGGTGTGTAATTTAGTGTGATTTTCATCATTCGAGCTTTTGTTTTCATTTGCTCATTTGAGCATTTGAATACTTTGTAATTTTGCTTGTTTTTTGTGCTTTTTGTAGTAGGTTTTTAAAAATATATTATGTTGTTTTTTATTATTATTATTCTTGATTCTCTTGTTTCCTCATCGGATTTCTCTTTTTGTTTGTATTATCTGTTGTCTCATTCGGTTGATTCTATTGTGGGTTTTCTTATCTTAATTTGATTACTCTTTTTGTTCTTTTACCGCTTATGTTGAATCTTTGATTGTATTGGATTCGACCGATTTCATTTTCCATAAAGGCGATTTTATTTGATTCATTTTTTGGTATTATGTTTTTCAGATTTTCCCACAGCTTCCTTGCGCGGTTCTGTAGGACTATATTTAGACATTCTATTGTGGGTATTCGATGGATGTCTTCTGTTGTTATAAGATCCTCTCCTCTTTTTTTTGGTTATTCTTGGAGCCCAGTTTTGTATTTCTTGGGCCTTTATCCTTTGGGAGTTGCTTAGTGTATTCATCGGTATTATTGGATAGACAATCTTGGAGCGAACTAGAGTCACGTATAGTTTTCTTTTATTGTTTTCCGAGAGATTGCAAAATCTATCAAGGAGGATAGGATAATTTTGCTTAGGAGATCTTCTGCGTTAGATGGAACATGTATCCAACTGTTATTAGCTTCAGTCCTAGGACGCGTCGTTTTGTCAATTATGAATATGCCTCCCTAGCTACTCGTCCAGTGGCTGTTTTTCTTCGATTTACAGGGATTAGTTTGAATTTGTCTTTTTGGTTTTAATTTTCTTCTTCTTCTCGTAGTCATTCAGATTTTTTTATGTCTTTTTGCCGTCGTTTGTGCTATGTGCTATGTTTTTTTCTCTGTCGCTGGTGATTATCTGTGTGATGTCATCAGCTAGTTGAATGTATATCAAACTATTCTGCATTGGATATCATAAGTCTTTGGTGTATATAGTGTACAACGTTGGAAATAGGTATCCTCTTTGAGGGACACCGGCTTGTAGGTCGATTTTGTTGCCCGCTTGGCTGTTTATGTGTAATACGGCTTTTCTTTCATCTAAGTAGCTGCATAACCTTCTGCAAAGATTAATATCTAAAGTACGGCTGCCGATCTTAGCCCTTAGGCTGGGTAGCCACATGTCGTAGATTGGAAGCACCCCACACCTGACACCAAATATTCAGGTCGTGGTATAGAAAGGAACGAGTGATGGAATAGAGTTCGTATGTATGGGTTGTTTACCTACTACACCAAAAGAATCTCCGTGAATAATGTTATATCTCCCTAAAAGTGCTATATATGTGTGATTATTATTATCTATATTATTTCTGATTTAAACTTGGAGGGTACCTTGTGCCATACTTATCGTTTCAAAGATAGATTAAAAAGATTTGTTAGAAAAAACTAAAACTTTAATTAAAACAAAAAAAATACACAATGAACCAAAGAAATACTACACACTAATTACACATAAATCACTCCAATAATTTTTAAGTAGGCTTTCTAAATTGATCTCTTGAAATTCTAGCGACGGTTGGCCTAACGCTCACTTAAAAAAAAATGCTAACGAACTTTACTGACCGGATACGGGAGTTTAAATAACTTTGTCTCTCATGCGATGGGTTTGAGTCTGACCTTGAACTCAATGAGCTACGTCAGCTCATGAATCTTGTTGTTTAGTTGACGCGTGCCTCAGCCAGATGGTTAGTGCGGACGGAATAGCTTTTATAGCCACAAAGGACTTTGTCGAGTGTGGCAGTCGAGGGAGCCACTTGCCTTCGGCAGGAAGTGGTAAAACCACGGGATTGTAAATGAATATTCCTTTCTCCTCTTCGGAATACTCTGGGGAAAAATTCGCACTAGCTAGCGATAAGCCAGGCAGGAATCCTTTGACTCGGGGGTCTTCCTCAAAGGCGAGGACTATCCCTGTGCTTTGGGATGCAACAGGATAGGAGGGGTTCTCTGACGAGAGTAAGTTGAACTTGGTTCTTAAACCAAGTTAACTTAAAGTTCGGTGTGAGCACCAGACACTAGCTCAAGGTTTAACTTCTTCTTAGTTCTGGTATTCCTCAAGGGCGAGGACTATCTCGGTGCTTTGTGCTACTCCAAGATAGGTGGGGGGAGTTCTCTGACGAGAGTAAGTTGAACTGGATTCTTAAATCAAGTTAACATAACGTTCGGTGTGACCACCGGGAACTAGCTCGAGGATGAGCTTACTCTTAGTTCCAGTCTTCCTCAAGGTCGAGGGCTATCTCGGTATTTTGGGATAGACCAGGATAGAGGGGGGGAGGCGTTATGTGACGAGAGTAAATTAAACTTGATCAAGTTAACTTAAAGTTTGGTGTCATGACCAAGAATTAGCTCGAGGATGAACTGCTTCTTAGTCCCTTCTCTTGGTAGCCTGGCCTCTTGCCGGGGACTTCTTAGCCTGCTGACACACGTATTCTACCTCATTTTTCCAACTGAGGGAGGGGTAAGAGTTGTGGGTGATTCGTGCTTAGGCCGCATGAAGGTCTCTCCTCCAACGGCTTTTCTCATCGTCGTACCTCTGGTACTGAGAAATCTTCGGGCTTGAGGAAGACACGTCTCCAATTTCGCACTTGAGATGAAATTGAATACCCAACCTTAGAGGAGATCTTTCAGTTTTTAAACAGCTGTTAGGGTCTTCAGTCCAGCCTGAACTGATTATTTCCTTCTGTGGTCTTGGGAGGTCGTTCAGGTTTTCACCGGGACGAGGGGCGAGAGCGACGTGGTTAAATGTCTGAACCATGGCGTCTACACTGCCAGGATGTTTGTGGTCAACATCCCGTGGCTCAACTGAAAGAGGAGGGAGAGTATTGATTCCCCTACACCACATCTTATCAAAATGTTTTGCATTATCAATAAGTATTATGTCTACTCTATTGCCTCGCGCTGTTTCTGTGGCAATCTTTCCTGCTAAAATTGCCAAAGCGGGCTCCGTGCCTCACTACGGCCTAAACCGATGTGGTTGACGGCTGTAAATGTTATTTTTATAAAGGTGTTTAATTATTCTTTCATTAAGAACCTTTCTTAGGACTTTCCCAAGGAACTCTAGTATAGAGATCAGACGCCAGCTTCCAACTTGGTGTTTCGGCTTATCTGGCTTCGGTAGGAAAATCATCCTTGTAGTTTTAAGTGTTTGTGGAAATTACCCAATGTTTAGGCAGGCATGGAATATCTTCACTATCGATTTGTGTATGTTTTCTGGAGCATTAATTACGTGTGCCTTTGTTATGCCGCTTAGACTGTGCTTTTTGTTTAATGACTTCAGCAGACTTGAATGCTGAACGGCATTCATTAATTCCCCAAAGGGGTTGCGTCTTTCTTCGTCAACGTGTCTGTATGGTGTTATGTGTTCGTGTTTTTCTTTTAGGGTTTGCATAATTTCTTACTCGTAATGTCCATATTATGCTTGGTTCTCTTCCGGTGATATGGTAAATATTTCTTTACAATATCTTTGGTAGTGTTCATGGAGCTTGTCCTTCCGTTGCACTTCCTGTCTCTGTATTTTTTGTTTCATCTTTTTATTTGGATGTGATCCACGTAATGTTCCTTATTTTCTCCAGAGTTTCCTGGGATCTTTTCCAATGTCTATTTTCTCTATTATAGTAGTCCAGACAAGATTTGAATGTATATTTGTTAAGTGCACCTATCTGCCTTCTGATTTCCGTCTTTCTCCGATATCTCTTCATTGTATTTCCCAAATCCATTATTTCATTGGCTAAGTTATGGAATACTTCCGTTTTTCCCTTGGCCTCTTCATTCTATCTAGGTGTAGGTAGGGTTCTGCATTTTTTTGTTGGAGTATATAGTTGGTCTGCCTCACTGATTTTTTTAGTAATAAGCAGAAACGGGTTTTATATTTTATCAGCTCCTTGGTTGTTTAATTGTCCAGTTTCTATTGTACTTAAATATTCTTTGTATCTGTTCCAGTCTTTTCTGCTGGTTACTTTTCTGCTTGATATCTTAATTTGAATGGGCATAGTTGATGGTGGTGATCATACTTAGGTGGTCAGGAGGAGCTGCGAGTCCTGGTTGGTATGGTGATTTAGGTAAAAATTTTAGTTAGTAACTAAGATGTCCGGAGTAGATGATGGCCGGTCGGTTAAGTAAGTAGGGAAGTCGAGTCTTTAACTATTTATCATGTTTCTTGATATTAGAAACTGGAAGATTCTTTTTGTTCCATTTGTGTTGGTGGTGTCACATGCCTCCTTGCATCTTGCATTGAGATGACCGGTCAATATGGTTGAGGCTGGTTGATGGAAGAGTTAAAGGAAATTGGGATTGGAAAGGTATGGGTGCGTGGGAGTTGGTACGACCCAGCTATTACTATATCTCCTGTAGTAATCTTTCTTTTTATAGCTAGATAGGACTCTTCTAAGTTTTTTATTTCGGTGAAATGAATCCTAGTTTTAACACCAATTGCAACACCGTCATATCTTTTCTGGGTATAATTTGTAATCATGAATCTGTAGTTTGGGATTTTTATATATATCATTCCTTGTTTTAGTGCATTATGTACTTCAGTTTCGTCGGCATCTGAGTCGTAGTCCCATCTGAATCTTCCCTCATGATGCTGTCTATAAATTATATTTGTTTGTATTTTGGAGGATTGAGATGCCTGCGATCCGTAACGTTATATGTTCAGTTCCTGGGTATTTATTTTGGGATTTTGTTTTTGTTTTTCTTTCTCTAGCTTTTCGGAGATTTCGTGAGTCGCCTTCGGAATTTCATCTTCAGTTGGTTCTTCAGATTATGTTTCTATTTCTCTTTTAGCTTGTTCTTGGTTTACGTTTTCAGTATTTTATGTATCTTCTTTTGAGATCTTGTTTAAATTGTAGATTTCACTTGAGGGTGGGTTCTCGGGGAACCACATTATTTTAAGTCCGTAGTGAGTTCATTTGAATATGATCCCACTTTCGGTATGTTGACGAAATCGGCATGCATTTATTATGCACAGAACAAGGTCTGGCCTAATGTTTTCTTCAATCTTAACTATTGTGTTCTTTGAGGCGGATGTCATTGTTTTTACATTTGCAGTTGCTGCGGCATAGGAAGTATTTTTCCTTCTTTCTTTCTCAGTGGTTATTTTGAACTTCTTTTGCATTTCAGCTGCTTTTTGAATAGGCATGACATAGCCAGTGATCTCTATGCATTTACACAGTTCAGTATTTGTCCTTCCGTGTTCGTGACTTGCGCATTCGGAGCAAGCTTTTTCTTTGTAGGTGCAGTCTTTGATTGGATGTTGATCGTCGGCGTAACACGTAAAACAAACTTGTACAGAGACAAATGTTTCGCTTTGATTTTAACTAAAGAGATTTTTGTGTAGAAAACAAGCAGTCCTTGTTCTGCTGCTTTCTTCGCCACTTTTGTTGATCTGAATGTAACCTTGAAGACATGACTGTGATCTTCCGAATTCGGGTTCTTGACCTTTACCACATCCTCAATTTTTGCTCAGTTCTGTTCCTTTTCAAATTCTTCCTTTATTTTTTTATGTATTTTCTCCGACCCATGGATAAAGACGCCTACAAATCATTGCTCTTTTGTTTGGCCATGAAATGGGGCACGGTGTGCATGAGTGGGGTTCGAGGCCAAAGTTTTTCACTTGCTTGCCGCGCCGACAGTTAGGGGGAAATCGAGTTCTTTCTCTATCATATAAAGACATGTATTCGTTATATTGTTCATTTAGCATAAGAAGGATAACTCGAATGTTTGCCTGAATTGTTTTGATTGTTTGTATCCGGGATGGATTCTCTTTTCTGGGAAAGATACGAAGAAACACCCTTTTCGCTCTTTACGGTGGTCTATATTGTCTCGTTTGAAGCCTCCTTCTCCTTGGTTGGTTCTTTTCCTTGGTACCTGTTTGTTTGCTTAGGAATAAAAAAAATAAAGTTTGGTTTTTAGATGATAATGATCCCCTTCCAAATCTTTTGCTCATCCTTGTAACTGACTGGGTGAAAATGATGGATAAATGAGATGAGGGGCAAGGAAGGCCATCCAGAATAATGACTCCTCGCGGCCTTGATGATAGATGGCGATAAAATCAACTATCACCACCAGGGGTGCAACCTATCCTGGAGTTTGTGTATTGAGGCTGCTTGCGGCTTACATAAAGATGGCTGTATGTCCCACTATTGTCCTTGTTAGTCCGATAAGGATAGAGAATACTCTTCCTCAACGGTTGCAGCTTCGCTTCTTTTCCGGGGTGCCTATGAAGGAAGGTTCCTCAGTCGCTTAGTCCACAAACTTGCTTTCCCAACAGCCTCAAATTATGCCTTGTCACACGACGGGCATAGTTTGAACTAGCTTATGAGTGGCGGCACACCTAGCTACGTCTTAAAAACCGGGATCGGCGGGGGTGATGAGTTTAGGCCGCCATAATATTAATATGAGCATCTGTAAAATTTCTTCTTTTTATACGTCCTTTCTAGGGGAAAGAGGATGGTGTTAGAGAGAGATTGAGTTTGTCGAACGGCTCGTATTAGCGAAAATTGCCCTTGTACAGCGCTGTTCTTCTTCTTTTCTTCAAATGAAAGAGGACTGAAAATGGGAAAAAGTGCAAGAGAGTTCTTTCTGGTGCGAGCTCAAGTTTAATGCGTGTGGACGGACCAGGAGACTCGGACTTGTTTATCAAGATTCAAGATAGCATGCAGTTAGAATGTACAGAGAATGATTGGAGAGATAGAAAAAAATGTGTAAAAAGAGTATGTGTTGATGGGATGATAATGAGTGTAGGATGAACGTTGAGGGTGATGAGGTGAGGATGATAATCATTTGTACCAGGTTGCCTGGCTAACGCTTTCCTTTTTGATTTGTTTATTTGCCGAATTTCGTTTTCCGGTACTACTAGTCATGGGTTGTAAGAATAGAAGTAGGTAGGGGAGAGAGTAAGGGTGTGTAGACAGATAGCAGAAAGTAGACCAGTGGTGAAAAGAGAAAGGAGTGTGGAAGGGTGCAAAGAGATGCTAGAGCCTGGTGATCAGGCCTATCGCTTTTAAGTATTTTTGTTTTTTAGTTTCTTTGTTGTCTTTGACTTAGTTTTATATATATATATATATATATATATATATATATATATATATATATATATATATATAACATGGCGTTCAAACTATTTTTCTTCAAAATCAATTAATGTCTTTGGATAGAATAGGCGTATTTGCTGTTGTGGTAATAATTCCTATATTAATTACTTTATTATTTTGCTTAGAGTCTGTTTTTTCGTGGATGTCTTCTTCGGTAAATTTCAGGCTTCATCGGTAGATTTGAGTGTTCATCGGTTAATATGTTTTAATCGGTGAGGTTTCATAGTTAGATTAGCTTTTTCTTAGTTGAATTTTTTATTGGTTTAGTGTGAAAACATTTCTATTATCACGTAGAGAACGGCACTTCTGCTCCGCCAGCTAAAACCCCGACTCAGATTGGATATCCGGCGTGACTTAATCCTTTTCTGTTCTGGTCAATAATTTCGACGATATCATCGTCCATTTCACGATTAACAATTTCCAGCATATTCATAGTCTGTTCTTCTATGACAATCTTAATGAGAGTTAACCTCGACTTCCGGCGCAGCTCTTCCTGGCGTTTTCTTTCTCTCATGCGTGTACCTGTAATTAGGTACGTACATTTATTCTGTACCACTTGTAGTTTCCTCTCTCGTTTCTTCCAGACACATGAGAAGGAGGAAGCAGGGTATAGCAGCGTCGATTTGTACAAGTGCATTGTAGATCTTTTTCTTATTGCTTTGACGAAGACTTCTGAACCCATATAGACTCTTGAATGCAGCAGTGGCCTTATTAAATCTTTCTTGGGCGTGCTTCTTGTAACAACCGGATAAGGTCATCTTAATTTCGAGTACATTGCACTCCCTGGTTTAGGAATAACGTCTATCCCCCACCTTAACATCGTAAAGTAATCTCCTGCCTATAGGGACTACTTTGAACTTTTCTACGAGCCTCATAAGTGTTAAGATTTTCAATTTCTGCTGTTGTCATACGAGCTCGCCAAGCTGCATTCCTCCATGGACAAGTAATTTTCTGGCTTAACTCGATTAGAGAGTGGGGGACAGCCCCCCCTCCCTGCCTCATGCTTGCAGTGAGCCGAAACTTTGGTCCGTCCGTGCACCTTAACCTGAAGTACGCTGCTCTCTCCATGACATAGTCACAAAGAGTCCTTTCAAAGTTTTCACTTAGACCCAGTCGTAAGATCTTGTACTGCATTTTCCGTTGCCACACCTTATCAAACACCTTTGATACATCCAGACAAACAATGTCCACGTAAATCTTTTTCCGTTTTGCCTAGGCTAGCTTTTTCGTGATGACATCAATCGCCATCTCCCTACCTCGCTCCCTCTTAAACTCCAATTGATGTGGGTTGAAGAGGGAGTTCTCCCCTAGGTGAGACACGAGTCTTTTGTTGAGAATCTCATCGAAGACCTTCCCGCCAAATTCTAGAAATGAAATTGGCCGATAGCTCTACTTCAACGTTGGGTTCTTTCAGCGCTTAGGCAAAAAAATCATCTTAGCCGTTTTATAAGAATCTGGAAAGTATCCCGTTTTCAGACAGGCGTTATATATTCTTCTCATTTATTCGATGATATTGGCAGGTGCCCTTTCAAAGTTAAGCTTTTTAAGCCCCGATTGTCCTAAAGCTTTTTGTTGGAATGAGCGGAGCGTGCCGAGTAGTTGTTCGTCTCCGTCGCCCTGTCTATCCACCTGGTAGTGAGGGTGCGTCTTGTGTATTTGTTCGTTAAGATCATCGATTATATTGCTTTCAAACTCTTGATCATAGTCTTCGTTTTTGCCTTCAGTTAAACTGAAGGCCTTTTCTCAATAACTTCGGAATAGGTCTTCAATTCTCTCTTATTCTGTTTCGATGTTTCCATGTTCTTTTAGTAATTTGATTTTCTTCTTCCAAGTCGATTGTTTGAGATATCTGATCTTATTCAAAAAACCTTTGGGAGTAGCTTCGTGATCGAGACTATCGATCGCATCATCCCATCGTCTATATTGTTTTTCGATGATCAACTGGTTGAGTTTTTCTTTGATTTCTGTACTTCGTTGTATTGAGTCAACTGATTCATTCCTGATGTTGAACTCATAAAATAATTTCAGCTCACGGTATAAATCCTTCATGTATTCGATCCATCTGTAGTTAGAGATGGTCCTTTACTTGGATTTATGGATGAAAGCCATTTCTGCGTTGATTATATGGTTATTAAGGTCGTCAGCTGCCTCGTCAATCTCTTCGAGCATTGCCTCTTCAGAGTTGGGTGGATCATAGGCCTTTAGAAGGCGCGCCTACCGTGTCCAGTCTGCTTCTTTGTAGTTCTTTCTGACTACAGCTGCAATTTGTAAAGGAAACCTGTTGATGGTGAGTAGGATCCATATATGGTCACTACATGGTGCCTGGATTGGTTCCATGTAGTAAGTGAACGGAAGCTGACGTTTCGCCAGACAGATGCCTGGTTTTGTGGCACTTCCTGTTTTGACAATGGTGGGGAAGTCGGGGCCTATACGCTGGGCAATATTTCTGTCCAGCAATAGGTCCAGGATTCTTCCTATACCGGTGATGGTCCTGTAACCGGATTCTCGGCATCTGGCGTTCAGCTCCCCTATTAATATAGTAGCAATGACCAACTTTCCTATGACGAGTTCGACCTCAATCGCGAGGTAGGATTCTTATAGATTTCTTATTTTCTTGTATTTAATCTCCTTTTTTATTGCCATAGCGGCTCCGTCGGACCACTCCTGCGAATAATTTATGTTCAACAGATCATAGTTCTAGATTTTCATTTAGGCACTACGCGTGTCGATCCAGTGTTCTGAAATTAAGATGATGTCCGCATCAATTTCCCTGAATACATTTCCGTAAAGAATTCCTTTCGTTGTCCAGCTGTTGATATTAATTTCAAATATCTTCAGTGCGTTCCGTAACATCGTGAATTGTTTTTACCTATGCTTCTTCTTATTCTTCTTATTCTTGGAGGTGGCTGGGCGGTTTGACTTGGCCAATGGTTTTGCTTTTTCGGATTGGGACTCGGGGTTTTGACCTGCTCTTCGTAGCTCGTGTACGGGTGCAAGGGACCTCTTCGTTGTCAGAAGAATAGGATCCCTCCTTACTTTCAGCCGTACCTTCTTCGTCGTCCTCTTCGGATTCTTCCGATGAGGGAGCTTCAATTATCTCCTCCAGTCCAGAATTAACGGTATTATTGTTTATGACTGGGTTCTTGAATACCTTGGAGCATTCGGGGCCTGCAGGCATAATTACTGAAGGAAAATTATTCGCCTTTAGTAGAGCATTTAATACCTGGTTATAGCAGCTAGGTTTTACTGCATTTGCCCCATTTGCATGGGTATTGCAGATTAATATTTTTGCACTCAAATCCCCCGTCATATTCATTTGTGCAACTGCAAGTACAGGCTCTATTTACGCATTTTTTTTTGGCGGCGTTCGCGCATGTGGTTTCTTTGGCTTTCCTCCCTTCTTCTTTGTTTCTTTTTATAATCTCGCGGTGCTTGGGGGAGTTCAGGGCCATGGTCCTGTGTTCCTCTTTGCAGTTTACGCATCTCTTCATGGTGCTCTCGCATTTGTCAAATTGATGCCCTCCTGTGCCGCATTCACTGCACCACAGTTTGTTTTTGTCAGAACATGTCGCTCTAGTGTGCTTTTCGAGTTGTAGCATATAAAGCACATTTGTATGCTTTTGAATTTTATTGCTGTATGTTTTGCCTGGGATTCTCCTACTGAATACTAGTATTGCATTTTGAGTGGATTTTTTGGCCGGTTCCGTGGTAGCGAATGTTATTTTAAAAACGTGGGTATGTTCGTGAAATTTTATTATTTCGCGAACTTGGGCAAAGTCATTGGTCGTAGTGATCTCTTCCTTGAAATCCTCGGGTGTATGCTCACCCACCCAGTTCTCCACTTTGGAGCAGATCACCCTTCTGTTTGCTGCCACTTGTGGAAAGGTTTTCGTTTCTAGGCCAGTGTTCCGTAAGACCCCTGCTTCCTCTTCCGATATGAGCTGGTCCACGTCTTTGGTCTCAGCACATAAGGCGATGAAACCAGTAGAAACTTCAATAAGTTTCACAATGCTACTAATAGGTTCGAGGTAGAGGGTTTCGCATAGGTGCCTTTTGCGGGGTTTTCTTTCCAATGATGGTTCTTAGGGGGACCCTCTTAGTGAGGCTCTTCATAGTCTTCGTTGTCCTTACTCTGTCCTCTTGTTATGTCTTTTTTTTCGGAAATCAAAGTGTAATTATGGTGTTTTGGAGTGAAAAAGAAAGTTATGAAGTGGTAAAGGTGGTAGTGGATCTTGCAGGTAGGTTCGGGTACGAGTCCAAAAAATGGTAAAAAAACGCCCACGTCCATTTTCCTGTTGTTCCCCCGCTCGTTTGCTGCCAAAATGATGGATGGGTGGGTGGGTCTTAAGTGGGAAACTCAATAGGGGTGAATTGTAGTGGACTTGATAAAGTAACGGCTGAATCAACGACCGCTAAAGTTTTGCCACCCCCTCTTGGGTACTTAGGCCATAAATGCATCCAACTACATAGAGACTGGTGTACTTCCCTATATGATTCCGGCCGGATTAGGAAATAACGAAATAATGCTAATACAATAAATTGGAATTATATTTATTTATTTGATTAAACGGCAATGCTTAAGGGGTAACTAAATATTTTTGGCCAAAATGCTTTTTAGAGGGCAAACTCTAAAAATTTAAGTTTTACGGGTAATATTCATTTATTCCACTCCAATACCACCTTCCAGTGATGAAGTATTGCGACAAGTTTTTAATTTTAAAATAACGACCGTATCTGGAAGTTGGCAGTATTTTGTCGCCGTCGAAGTAGAAGCCTTCACTCGGTTGAAGAAAACTGTTTAAGGTTTGCAATCTTTGTCAATATTTATGGTCTTATCGCGCCGGCGAAGAACGTTAAATGGGCCTGTGTAAGGAGATACCAAAGGTTTATGAACAGAATCATTCAGGACAAGGACACTTTTAAAGCTCTGTATATTGCAGGATCGGGTAACAAAACGTAAGATGTTAATTTAGATCACCAGGTAAGCAAAGAGGAGCACCATATACCGCTTCTGCAACTTTAAAGTGCATACCTTTTTTCCTGGTTAAACGAAGAGCTAGCATGACGAGAAGCAACTTTGCTGTCCTGTGAAGAGCATCCCCGTGACACATAAGAGCTGTCCTCAGCAGATGGAGGCTCTCAAACTTAGCGATTTGCCTAAGGGGGGTACGCCCTTGTGCAAAGGGAAGTGAAGCCAAAGGTGCTGGTCAAATGGATGACTAAACTAGCTTCGCAATGACCTCCTCTGTACGTCTTAATGGTTGATGGGAGTCAGAAGCGGAAAATCCCTCCGCTGGCAAAAGTAAGAGCAACAAAAGTTGCCGATATCTCGGTAAGGCTTCTGGTCACTTGTTAAAGCGATCGACACAGGTAATGATGTAACTGTAGTTGTCAGAAGTGCACAATAGCTCGACTATGTCTTGGTGAACATGATCAAATCGACCATTAGGGGCAGAAAATTTCCCGGTGGCAAATGGAGGTGTCGCGAAAACTTGCACTTCCGACACTGAGGACAACAGCCAGTCCACTGACTGATAGCCTTGTTCATCGAAGGCCAAAATTAAAACTGAAAAACCATTGCGAGAGTGGAGCCTATGCCTAGATTTGATAGGCCGTGAAATTTAGCACAAATATCCGACGTCGAACGAACGGGAGGCACATAAATTCGAACAATGTCGGTCAAAAAACCACACCACAGAGAAATACTACACTTGGAAAAAGTCACCAATTTGAAGAAAAGGGAATGCTGAGACGGGTCTTCAATGAGTGAACTAAATTCCGCGTCATTGGTTTGTTGACCGTTAACACAAGCAATCTCGACTCTGGAAAGGAAAGCAGCTGCTACGTTTTCAGTACCATGGATTTGGCGAATGTCGGAAGTGAACTGATATATGAATTACATGTGGCGAAGAACACGGGAAGAATGCTTGGTGGAATTCGAGCGGAACATAAGTGTTAAAAGCTTATGATCCGTCAGGATGTAAAATTCTCTTCCTTCGACGAAGTGACGTAAATGGTTGATGTTAAGATTAATAGCGAGAAGTATTCTACCAAAGGCACTGTACTGAGTCTCAGCTGGTTGAAGTTTCATCGAAAAGATTGCAATGTAGATCTAATTGGTGTCAACTCTATGCTGCAAGACTGCGCCGATGGCCAAATCTGATGAATCTGTCACTATTCATTTTGTAGCATCAGGAACAGGATAACAAAGACCGTCGGCTTCCTTCAAAGCCCTTTTTGATTTCTCGAAGGCGGCAGTAGCACAATCAGTCCACTTGACCGAGGTTTTGACGCCTTTCATTGCTTGGTTAAAGAGGTCGTTGAGGGGCTTTAGAATAACTTCAAAATGCTCGATAATCTTTTATTAAAATTTTACTATACAAAGAAACTGATGGAGCTTGTGTTAAGAGACAGCGCGTGGAAAAGAAGTAATAGATTTTCTTTTTTGTACACTATCACTAACGCTGTTCGTACTAATATGGTGCCAAAGGAAGTCAAGTTTCGGGACCTTAAACAGCCATTTGTTTAGACGAATGTGACAGCCATATTATTGAAAGGGGGAAAGCACAGCTTCAACATGGAGCTGGTGTTCGTTGCCGAAGAGCTGGCGTTCAGAAGGTCATACATATACGCAGAACAGAAATGCAATCCATGACTGAATTCGTCAATGAAGTGTCTGAAGATTTGGGTAGCATTGCAGAGGCAAAAAAGCATGTACAGCCATTGGAACACCCCGAATGGGCTCATAGTGGCAATTTTGCAAACGTGGGCTGACTTTACAGGAATCTAGTGAAAATCGTTCACAAGTTTAATCTTTGAAAAGATTGTTCGCCCATGTTTATTGGCCATAAAATCCTGTATATTTGTAAGTGGATACCTGTGGAGAATGTCCATGGTATTGAAGGCAGGAAATTTACTGCACAGGCACCAGTTACAAGTTTGGGGGAGGTATTATATGATGCGCTGAGGACCAATTGCTCATTAAAGGTGTGATTCTATTGAGATCCAAAATGTGCTGAACTTCCTCCTTCGCTTTTTTTAACTGTTATGCCTGAATTCATCTAAGTTTAGCGTGCACAGATGGTCCGCTGGTGGAGTATGATGAGTCACGCTTTGCTTGACCTTAGTTGGTTAGCCCACCGCAGTAAGGACTGAAGGGAATTTTTCCAATGCGTTCTTGAACGAATTCCACAGCACGACGGCAGAGATGGAACGAAATTGCTTTGAGCTTATGCAAGCTGGAGAAGGAAGTGCGATGTCTTGATCCACGAGGAAGTTCTTGTTAAGGTCTAGAGAAAGCTTGAAGTGCGGGAGAGAATCAGTGCCTAGGATTAGGCTTGGGATCGCTGCTAAGACTAAGACCCAATTTAAATTTTGACGGAAGCCTAGTGAAAGTGATTTGCTGTAAAAAGGCACTGGATAGAAGAAGTCTTCTGCAGACCCGAAGGAAGTAAGTAGGCTGACTTTAGCACCAGCACCAGAAGGGGCCGGGATAAGGAACGGTTTAAAACCGGAGTTCCGGAGGGGTAGCGCTAGATACGACCGCTAGCCTAGTTTTCCGATTTCTGTTGATAGGCGGAAACGTATTTACGAGCGTTTTCAGGAAAGAGTTTGATTGTTGCTTCGAACCTAATTTAGAACGCAATCCAGAGCAGGGCATTTTAGGCTGCTCAACGAGGTGCGTTAGCTCCGCAATTTGGGCCTTCAAACGTGTTATACGTTTATCCTAATTGCTGGAGGAAGAAAGCATTTGCGTAGTGGAGGCTGCGACGATTCGATCAACCGTGTCGGCCAGGTTTGCATGACTGTCGTGGAATCCATCAAAACGAGGAAGTTCTGCGTCCACCCACTAGAACCTTAAAGTACTAAAAAAGAAGCCAATGTTTTTCCTATTCAGTTGCATATAAAACTTAGCCTTTGTTGATTCTTGAAGTTGTTGCGCATCAGAATTTTCAGTCTTCTTAACTCTTGCTGCTAATAAAGATATTAGTGAATACTACTCGTGACTTACACTGTACAAGTTCTAAATTTACTACTTGTTTCGTGAGAGGTCAGGAAAGTAATTACCGACTAGAACCAACCATGCGTGACGTAGAATACTGAATTTCAATCGACGATCGGTCCGTTCTTTTGTCTCAACATAATTTCGAGATTACTTCAAGGTAATTTACTTTAGGAATTAGTCTTTTTATTCAGTTAATTGATTTTATTTAATACTTCTAGAACAATTTATTTAAAATAAGATATTTATTTTAACCTCTTATATATTATACGCTGTTAAAAAGATTTAGCAAACATCATTACTCGAGTTGCCAAATATTTTTTAAAACAACAGCCTTATTTTGGCAAAACTGGCATATTTTTTCGTGATGAGTTTAGTCAAGCTAATTTTACTTACTCTACTGCAAATGCAGTTAGCTTGACGCACAATTTCAGGTTTATCTGATTCAGTAAATGTCTAACATATTTCCCTTAAGGGGTTGCAATTAGGATATTATATTAATGGTAAAATACTTAATAATCAATATACAAATACTTAATGTTAAATTATTTCGACTTATTATAACTCGATACATAAACCTAAGTTGAATAATTAATGTTTAAATAAAGTTATATTACTTAATTGAATATTTAAATAATTAATTAAAAATAAACCTAATATTATTACAGAGTCACCCCCTCAAAACGAGATTGCACACACTTGTGATATATCCTTCACTGATTCACTAATCACCCTTATTTTGCAGGACATGATAAAAGCAACGCCCCTCAACACAATTAGTTCTAAATTGGAGCTCCAGCAATGAATATACTGCGTCAAACATTACTGCAAGTCAGGCTCGTTCAAGAAAGTGCAGGACAGTTTCGTGCATCAGTTCCAATGTGTAAAATCCCCCTTCAAGAGCAGAATTCAGGCCTGGTGGACAATTTAGAGAAATATGGGACAGTGCATAACCTCAATGTAGCCAGTGACAACCATCCAAGCCATTCAGGACACCCCAAGAAGCGTACAGCTAAGCTGGTTGAGAGCGTGAGAGAGTCTGTTCAGCAGAGTGCCGAATGCCATGTGCACTAGAAAAGTCAGTCCAACGGTATATCCCATGAGACTTGCGGGAGAGATCTAGTAATGGATGTAAAGGCATAGCATACCGAATACAGAAGAAGCAGACCCTTAGAGGCTCAGACAAAGAGCAGAGAAAGGCTATGGCAGTCAAGAAACTGGAGAAGATTTTAGAGACCCCATCTTCCCTTAACCTCCTTTGGACCTCAGATGAAGCTCACTCCATCATGAAGGAATGGTAAACTCGAAGAAAATGTCTTCTGGGGGACCTCCAGACCAAATGAGGTAGCCACTAAACCAGTACACATCTCATAGTGCACAGTATGGACTGCAATCTCAGCCAAAGGCATCATCGAACCATTCTTCTTTGAGGAATCTGGCGCGACAGTGACAGTCACCAAGGAGAGGTATGATGAGGGTGCTGCAAACCTGGTTCCCGGCGCTTATGGAGAAGTCCTGGTTCCAGCAAGATGGAGCAAGCTCTCACACCTTAAAAATGTCCCGAGATTGGCTGAAAGAGATCTTTGGTGGCCGTGTAATCAGTCTCAAGACTGATTTTGAGTAGGCATCTCACAGCTCAGAACCTATCCCCCCAGATCTTTTTCTCTTTGGCTACTCTAAAGAAAAAGTGTACGCTGGGAAACCTAGGACCCTCAAGGAATTCAAAGTAGCCATCAGGGAAAGATCAGAGCCATTAGTCGGTCGGTTTTAAGGACGTCATGGACAACTTAGTGCTACACCTCAAGAAATGCACAGAGCTAAATGGAGATCATCAGGAACACGTGCTCTAGAATGAAGAAAAAAAGATCAAATACTTATGTTTTTAAACGCAATAAACTATTCATCCTTAAAGTTTTATTCAATCTTTGCATAAAATTAAGAAATGAGGCCTATCAAAAGTTAGGGCCCGTTTTTTTGTGGTCACCCTGTACTAAGGCTTAAACTATGTACGAATCCTCTTTACCCTCGTGAAGGGCAGACTAGCATTCCATTCTCACTTTAATTTATCAAAGTGTAGCATTTTAAACATGAAAAATATTACAAACCAGTTAATATTTTGAAATTGAAACCGAAATACCTTTCACAGATTGTCAATATATTCCCTTAGCATTTTTCGGAATCTTTCGGTAGCCTTTATTTTTGGCCTAACAGTAATGGTGGACCGGCAAAGCTGAGCAGAATTCCTGTCATTGGTAAATGCACCATTTTGAAGGTGATCTACTCTGCTTTTATCAGACTTCTCTACCTCTTACTGAGCTTGAGTTGCTGCGTGGTTGATGGATAACTTCATAGGGTAAATATTAGAAATGAAGTGATATTGTATTGCTCCATTATCTTGTTTGAGTTTAATTGTTCTTATTTTTTTTTAAATACAAGAACAAGTTTCAATTCTTTACCTAGCATCCAGAGAGAGCTTGATTTATTGAACGCTTTTGTTAATATTATAACAGCTACTTTTACTCCCACTTATTATGAAAAATGTTTCTACCATGTTCTCTAAGGCTGAGCAAATAATTTTCATTCCACAGAGTTTTAAATTTATTTAATATTTCGTCCTGAAAAGCTAGTGTTTTCTCTAAATATTCAAAATCGTGTTTCTTCCATACATCCTCCTTTTCCCATCTGAAAACCAAGGAAATAGTTCCTTGAGGTAATGATCACCAGTTAGAGATACTAAACCTATAAGTTAAGGGCCTTGAATTGATAGCTAAGTTAATCTTAGATAAAATGGTAAGAACTCAAAAATAAACGTTTAAATGTACCAATGACCTTATATAATCAATTTTTTAAGACTAATTAAAATTTCCCAGGCAGCTCCTTCCTAGCAGAATATAGAGGGATCCTAATGTGTCTTATATTTCACTTCTCCAGTTCATCCTTGAGCTTCTTGGTTACTAAAGAGGTTTCAAGAATGGTAACCCCCCTTTATAAATGTTTTTGCAATATCAATATACAAAAACAGAGGAATGAAGTATATGTTCGAAAATCTCTGGAAACACAACACAAAGTTTCTGGTGGACATATTAGGTAACGATTTTAAAAAGCACAGTTCTTATATTAAGGCAAATAAAAATTAAAACAAACACCTTGAAGGTTCCCCCATTTACCCTATCTTTAACCTCAAAATTACCAGTAAAATCGATGCTTACATAAATAAAGTGTTGGAATTAACTCAGGTGGTGCTTAGGGATGTCAATGATTTCAGGGAATTAGTATTTAACAGCATTATATTTCCTGCACCCTTCACAATTATTTATTTCATACTTTACTTTTATTAGTCATTAATGTATCAACAACCCTTGCTCTCGGAGATAATTTATGGTGGTACCAATGCTGATTTAAACAGCATAAGGGTTTCAAATTTCTTTAGAATCGGCCCAATATTTATCATACTATTGCCAAAAAAAATAATCCCCGGGTTAACCTTGGGAGAAGTTTGGCAATTATATCATTCGAAAGAGAATGTAAACGAACATAAGGTTTCAAATTTTGTTAGAATCGGCCATAGCGTTATGATGTTTTTGCGAAAACAAAATAATTCCCTGGGTAAGATCGGGGGATTTTGGCAATTTTATCATTCTAATGAGAATGTAAAACAACATTAAGGTTTCAAATTCGTTAGTATCGGCCAAATAGTTACAATGAGATTACAAAGAAAAGGCAAAACGGGACCGACCGACCGACATATTGAGATGTTTAGTCGCCCGTGACTAGACTTGCACGCGAGTAAAAAGTGTGCAACTGTATATTCGAAAGGGGTTATCTCTTCAGAATTTACAGTTAAGTCTACCAATAACAACCTTTAAATACTAAAAAAGGCGCAAATTATTTCCGAATTAAGTTACATAAATAACTTTGCCTTGGTGTCGACTTCGGTCAAGAACCTTTGGAAAAATTCCATTCAGTTCTTATCCGGTGGGCTAGCCAACTGAGGTCAATGTAATGTAAAATACTACTAAAGCCCTAAACTTAACAATTTCTAAATTTACTACTATTCTCGTTAGAGGTCAAGTAAGTAATAACCAACTGGAATCAACCATGCGTAAGGTACCATACTGAATTTCAATCGACGCGCGGTTCGTTCTTTTGTTTCAACATAATTAGTAGATTACTTCAAGTTAATAAAATTTAGTAACTAGTCTTATTATTCGTTTTATTGATTTTATTTTATACTTATAGAACAAATTATTCAAAATAAGAGATTTATTTTAACGTCTTATATATTTATACCGCTGTTAACAAGATTTAGCGGACAGCATTACTTGAGTTGCCAAATGTATTTTAAAGACAATACATAAACTTATTTTTGCTTTACTAGCAGATTTTTTGATACAAAGTTAGTGAAGCTAATTCTACTTACTCTATTGCAAATGCAGTTGGCTTGACGCACAATTTCAGGTTTATCAAATTCAAGATATTTTCTAACAATATATAAGTTCTCTAATATCAATAGTCTCGTTCGTTACTACTTTTTTAATATATTTTGGCGCATTTATTCAAGGGTAAACTTACGAACAAAAGCCGAATATAAGACAAATGGGGAGAAAGTAATTAATGCTAAATTGGCAGTCGCCTTCAACAACATACTTTAGGAAGAGAATCTACGTCCCAACTATAAATAAATAAATATATATATATATATATATATATATATATATATATATATATATATATATATTAGTGTAGTTGGCTAGCAGTCTTCCTTGAATGCAAATTTTGTTGAAGACCATTGAGTATTTTGCCTTAATTAATTTCCTTTGGCCACTTTCTCTTCCTTGAACTATGTTTTTAATTACATCTTGTAGATGCTAGATTACTTATTCAGTATCCATTTCTTTTTTTAATGAATGTGTTTGCTAAAAATCAAACAAAACTGCTAAGCTTTCGATCTTATTAGTATATGTATATATATGAAATAAAGGACATTTTAGGGATACCTAGCATGAGGAATTCTATCTCCAATTCTATGTAATCATTTAATGGTAAAGTATTAAACGTTCCTCGAGTCTTTTCCCTACCTCTTATCTGCACCTTATATGTAGACGACATGATATTATTCTGAACCTCATAAGAATCGTTTTATTTAATAGTCTTTTCCTTTAAACTATTCTTCTTCTCTAATCAATTTCCAGAGGATTGAGAGCATGATAATTTTTTACCGTTTCTATGTGTACGAGTCCATTTTATAAACAATTGGATACTTTTCCCTGCCTAACTCAAACCAAAAAATTCTAATGCATAATACCTTTCTTCTTATTCCACGACTAATCCGTTAAGATATCCGAACCATCTTCTTTATTCCTCAGAATTTACAGAAGATGTGACCAAATTTTTTTTCACATTGAACTCAAAGCTTCTATTTATTCCAATAACCTGCGCAATTCTCAGGCCATAACATACTATTATTCTATCTCCACACATTCAAATAAAGAACTACATAGTGTATAATCTTTTCCTAACCCCTCCTCTACTCCATTAAAATCATTCCCTAATAATAATATTAAGATGGCATTTCAAATCTCAGAAAGAAAACAAAAGTCTTAGACAAAACTCTGTCACACTAAATGGCATGATGGCGTATATCTTATCTCCATGTAAAGCTTGGGAAAACTCATATATTGCAAAGTCTGGTCACTTTAGTAAGATTTCATGATAGGTTCCCTTTCTTCTATGCACTATGAAAACATGCAAAAGCTGTAGATTGCTCTTAACCAAACAGAAATTATATATAATTGTACCACTCATATAGATAGACGCATCTCCGAATCCTTTATCATTGTCATTGTTGAGAACTTTAATATTTCAGATGAAGAATATGAATTCAATAAATACATTTATCACATTGTCCTGCATCTATTTATAAACCGCCAAAATCTCTCAATCCCCTGTATTAACGCGCTTACAGGAGATACATGGCAATAGTTTACGAACTTTGTTTAAACCAAAGAGGTAAATACATAAAAAAACATAATTCTTTATCGTATTGTTTGTATTTCATATCTTATTGCCTTTCCATCCGTTTCTATATACAGGAGGCACACTGCACACTTATTATTATACAGCAGAAGATGGCACAAATAAATTAGTCTTAAGTTAAGGTTTATTTTATTTTATATCAATCGCGTTAATGTGAGATTTTCTAACAGATATACTCATTTCCATTTTTCTTTTCCTCCTCATTCACAATCCAATCGGTAGTCAACCTTTCGTCAATTTTATCGCATCATGCAGTCCTATTTCATAATCACCTAAAATGTGTTCTAGCAAATTATATTTAATCATTGCCATTCAAGCACTACTTTTAAATTGGGTGCATTGTTTCTTTACACAATAATTTAAACAATGCCAAATCTAATCAATATATTCTATTTCAATAAATTATATACTTTTCTTAGAAACGCCCACATCTGCATAGTTTTGAAAACCTCAAAATCATTATTATATTATTGTACGAGGGGCGGTCAATAGGTTTTGCAATTCGGATTTAAGGAAACGAGATATGAGGAAAAGCGTTTTATTATTTTTCAATAAAACTACCCTCGACTTCAATGCACTTGTCCCTGAGGCTTCGAATTCCCGACAACCAGAAATATTCCGACTGCTGTTCAATCCACTCCTAGACGGAGAGCTGGACATCTTCATCGTCCTCAAACGGCGTCCACGCAGTGCAGCTTTAAGCTGGCGGAATTAAAAGTAGTCGCTAGGGGGAAGATCTAGACTGTAGGGAAGATGGTTGAGCTCGTCGAACCCACACTCGCGCAGGGCAGCTTGTGCAACTCTGGCTTTGTGGACATCGACATTGTCGTGAAGGAGCAGGACACCGCGTGTCAACTTGCCGCGATGCTTCTGACGGATGCACTTTTTCAACCAAGCGAGTTGCTCGGCGTAATATTAGCCTGTGATGGTCCTTGCAGGAGACACATAGTCTATCATCAACACTCCCTTAGAATCCCAGAAGATGGTGGCCATGATCTTCTCGGCTAAGGGTTGGATCCCAAACTTGATGGGGGTCGGAGAGCCCCTGTGCTTCCAGGCTATGCTTTCGAGCTTGGTCTCGGGATCGTAGTGATTGATCCACGTTTCATCACCTGTCACTATGCGTGACTCAAATCCCGCTGGGTCTTGGTTGTACAGGAGCAGCAGCTTCTTCTAAATTTGACGACGTTAAAGTCGAGTATAAGGCGTGAGGTTTTGTGAGGTTTCTATGGCCAAGTTGTCGTAGATGATGTTCATAACACTTCCATGTGACATTCCAAGTTGTCGCTCGATTTCGCCGACCTTGACATGTCGATTTTCGAGTATCATCCTCTCCACACGGGCAACATTGTCCTCGTTGGTCACGTCTGACGTGCGTCCTGGACGGGGGTCATCTTCAAGGGACTCACGACCATGGCGGAACTCCCTATTCCAGCGAGCAATGGTTGCATAGGAAGGGGCGGTGTACACTGCAACCATGCGTTCATGGATCTCTTTTGCATTCTTGCCTTCCTTGCTAAAAAATTTGATCACTGCGCGGTGCTCAACCTTCTCCATTGTTGAAAAAATTGTGACTGACGATCTGCGATCAGCTACTGCTTCTTAAATAGACGAGACATCAGCGTGCGGCTGCAGGTCCTGACTTGTCATAACTTCTCCTAACAACCTCACAAACAACCACCCCCCTTCCTTTGTTTTGCCCTACTGATTCGCAAAACTGATTGACCGCCCCTCGTCTGTCTAACCAGATACTTTTATTTTAGAGAAAATACATCTTTTTACTATTTTTTATTTCAGATCGCCACCTTTATGGTAATAGAGCGTGCAGTACTAAAATTACACTTTGTTTTAATTCCTAATATCAGATAAATGAAAAACACGGCGAAATTTAATAAATCACACATAATTTAGTGGGAGATATAGCACTTAATATTAATGGATATTTTTCAGTTTAAACGGTAGCTGAAATACCGATTCGAAGTTTTTTTATGATGGAACAAAACTGCATACCCCGAGGCAGTAGTTACAAATTCAAAGGAAATAGATTCTACACGAATGCAGTGATTATTTTTCGGCATACAAGGTATCGATTGGATTACTTAAATAAGTAACCCACTTTAATTTATAATTTTAGAAACATGGGTGTCTGAGTTTTATTCAGTTTATGCTTACCTTTTTCATTTTCTAATTTTTGCCTCAATAAACTCATACTCTTAAGATGCATTAACTCAAGATGACCTGAAATGGATTTTATTTTGAGAACTTTTGAACATAGGATCATTAAAAGCATATGTACCTTAGGAAACACATTTAAGAAAGATACCTATTCCAATCGTCATCAAAGGAATTTACAAGGAAAACAAAATTATGACGTAATGGATTTTGGAATAGCCCAATATCTTGTATTTGAAATTAAATGCTTGACTCGACATTTGCTTTATATGAAATCAAAATACTTTAGGTTTAATCTCCTCTGTACGTAATAAAAAACGAATTATTTTCCGTTGAACATAAAACAAAATCTTTTATAAACCTAATTTAAAAAATTTCCACCTCTAGAGCAAATTGGAAACAACGTATTTGTTTGAATCTAGCTCGCAAAGGACTTTAGAAGATTGAAAAACATCAAATCTAATAAATTTTGCGCTTGAATTAAATTTTAAAGAATTTTTTCATTCCTCTCAAGGTGAGGGAGGGAGTTTATCAGCCAAATCATTCTTCATATTTTATAAGAAAACATTTTGGTTGGTAAGAATAAATTTCCCTTCCTCATTTGAGTATGTTTTAGATCTATTGCGTAATTATTTTAACTTCCATTTGTATATATATATAAGGTGCGTCACGTCAAAAGAGGTGGAATTTCAAATTAAAAGGATGTTAACGCGGAACTCTTTATTCTTTTCCTTTTCCCTCAGAAACAAGATAAGAGAAATTTCTTTTAAATTAGACGCTTTCTTCATGTCGCGCTGTCACCATACTTTTCTTCATGGAAGGGAAAAATTTCGTCATATTCCACAAATCAGTAATTATTGCTTCGACTTCGTGAGGCTTCCTTTCTTGGCCGTCGGATACATTTACAGTCCTTTTCCACAACGTGTAGCAGGCATTGCAGCTGATCCTCAGACTGTGTATGAAGGTACTTAGTGAAATCCTGCACCAGAGCGACCCCTCTTTAAGAGGCGTTGTTAGTGACGAAAAGACCACCTACTCACATTACCTTGGCCTAGTATATGTAGTTTATCCCATAAATGGCAGGATCGACGTCGAGGAAACCTTTGTTGATTTCCAGCAGACCCAGGAATTTCTCAGTGTTTTTTGTTACGAAGGAGCGAACGGTCTTGTTGTCTAAGTCAGCCTCCTCCACGCGAGCCCTAAGTGGAGGGTGCTCTGATGCCTCCACCCTTGGGAGTTTGGCAGCAGGATTATGCTTCTCATCTAGGGATAGCTCATGTTCAAAAAGTGAAAAGACGAACTGTGGCTTTTGACAGGTACTACATGTGACGTCTCAACTCTTTCAGCCCTGACACGGTGATCGCCTTTTCGTCTCTTTCGCGAGGGCTTTGAAAAGGTCAAGGTCGTTTCTTGGGGCTTTGGCTGAACACAGCTGGAAAACCACGTTTGAATGTAGAAACGTACAATGAAAACGCAGAACTCGCCTAGCTTTGGAGGAACTGTGGCCTTGACTGGGCGTGAAGTTGTTTGTTTTATCCTGCAAACTCGGGCGAGAAGATGTACATTTTGAGACCGTAAATCGCTCTTGCCATCCATCGAGCCCAATAGACTGCTTCCAGCTTGTGGAAAGATATTTTCTTGCGTCCATGAGGGATTCCACCCAGGAACACAAAGGATAATTCTAGCAGTTTCCGGTAGTCGTCACGTGGGTGGTACTGTTAGAGGTAGCCTTAGCAGAGTTTGAGGACGTCGTCCACCCAGTTAGCTTTGAGCGCTTCTTTTGCTGTCCTGTACTGGTCTTGATCAACAAACTGCCAGAACTGTCAAAAACGGACAGAGGCAGCGATATCTGGACTTGAAGATGCTTCTGAGATAATGGTCGATAGAACAGCTTCCTGCAGAATTTTTAGCACATAATAGTGACACGGCAGATGCAGCAGTTCTCGCCCAAGGATTTTCTGCAGGCAAACGCACACTCCACCCACGGATCGCGTATTCATCACCCTTGTGTCGAAGCACAGCGCTCAAATTCAATCGGAAATAGGCCACTTGTATATAACGGAATGGGTGGTGTTTGAGGTAGGCTCCACTTTGTCGTCAGTGATAGGAACTGCGAAGATCTTCTCCAGAAGCGAGAATCGGCAGTCGGTCAGCAATGCCTTCGTTTGTGAGAGAGGCATAAGATATCCACTCAGTGTAGTGTGAGTGGGGCATTAGGAGCAGAGTTTTCTTTCAACTCTGCCGATTGATCGTGCTCGCACTCAACGACAATTCTCCAGCGTTCGCTCCCAGCTCCTCTGCGAATGGAAACAGCAGGTGTACTACTTGACGCTCACTTATGTTGGTCCGGTTGAGAGCAGCAGAAACTTGCGGGGAGATGATTTACTTTTGCGATGGTGCACAGCGGGATCGTTTTGGTGGAAGAGTTATTATCACGCCTTTCTAATCAGAGGAAGCAAACGAGGTCGAAGACTCGAGTTCAACGGTAGCCTGCCTTTCTAGGAATATTTTACCCTCCTTTGCCACTCGACTTCTTTCATCGTCCCTGCGCTACTTTATCCGTTTCTCTTTTTCCACCTAGGCTGAATTCACATTGCGCATCTTCCACCGCCTACTCGGCTTCTTCTGCGTTTCAAGGAACTCGCCGTCCTCCTTTATCTTGAGCAAGTAGATGGCGTCGTGATGTGCTACATCGAACAAATATTTCAGGGAAGCAACGAAATTGAACCGGTTTTCCTCAGCTTGCCTTGTTTTCCGGCGTTTTGATTTCTTCAATCCGTTTTACTCTTCGTGCTGATGCTGCACTTTCTTAAGGATATCACACGGATCAATGGTCAGAATATTCATCTTGGAGTACCGTTCGTTGAACTTTCATTGCCGTTTGCCGAACTGAGAAGGTTAAATCACGCGGGTTTAACTTTGCGTGGTACTGTTAAAATTAAAAGACTTCCTGACGGTTCGAGAGAACACTCAATGGCAGCTGTTAAGTTGCCTGGACTCCTAGGAGCCATGACATGTCACCGGACCTCGTGGAAGATATCTGCAAAAAGAAAAACACAAGACAATAAACAAGAGAATAAGACCGAGATCTTTCCATAACATAAAACAATACTGAAACCACTTCTTGGTTCGAAAAACTGTGCGAGAGGTCAAAGCCACTCCTGCGCCGCAGTTTTGGGTGTTTGAATGTGCGTGAATGTGGGGAGAATGTGAAGAGAAGTGTAATTTCTTGGCTGTTTAAAAAATAAAACCTGGATTTTCTTGCCATGAGTGAAACCATGTTGAAAGGAAAAGGTATAGAATGGTTTGGTTGGGTGAAAGCCAAAAATCAGGGGTAAATAAGAGAGTTAGAGCAAAGCATTGGGTGGCGGTACTGATGAGTGAAAAATGGTTGTAAAAGTGTGTAAGGGAGTAAAAAAAAGTAAATTTAAGAGTGTTGTGGATTCAGGTGTGAGCGTGTATGGTCTACATGTGCGTGAACCTGAAGGTATGAAAAAATCGTTTTAGAAACAGTGGACTGGATGTCTTTCAAGGTTTTAATGTAAATGAAAGTTAGTTGTAATGGGTGACCTGAACCTAAAGGTAAGTGATTGAGTAGTGAATGAAGTAATTTGGAGATACGTAATGCTGGGAGTGGATGATGATCGTAAAAGTCTTGTGGAAATGTGTGTTGAAAGAGAGATGGTAGCTGGGAACACATGGTTTCAAAAGAATGAGCCAAGAAGTATACCTGGGAAAAAATGGATAGACAGGTAGGAGAAAGGGTGATTTAGGATCAAAGAAGCATTTTAGACTATGTTTTGATACAAAAAGAGAATGTTAAGAGACTTTTAGAGGTAGATGTAAAAGGGTTGTCAAACGAAGGAGCTTGCCAAAACAAGAGGTGTTTAGGGTAGAGGTGCTAAAAAAATGGAGGTGCAAGGAAGAATATGGAGAATTGGTTGCAAGGGTATGGAAGTGCTAAGAGAATATGAGTGGATGTTCATGCGTGAAAGCATAGAAGAAGCTGCCTGGAAAGCATTTGGAATTAGCGTGCTTGGATGAGAGTAGCTAATGGTAAGATGCTGAATTAGAAGAGCTAGTGAATAAGAAGCGTGAACTGTTCTACAGATATAGAGAGAACAGAAACCCAGAAAACAAGGAAAATTATAAGAGGAAGCGACAAGAGGTGAAAAATCGAGTGGCGGAACTAAAGAGAAAAGTGAATGATAGGTGGGGTAAATGAGTGTCTGAGTGCTTTAGAGAGAATAAAAAGCAAATTTGGAAGGAAATAAATTCTATGAGAAAAAAGAAAGATGCAATAGAAATGAGAGTGAAGGATAAAACGGGTGAAGTATCAGTACAGATGAAGAAGTAAGGAAGTTTTTAGGGGGAATATTTTGACAATTTTTTAAATATGGACGATAGCAGAGAAGTACAGCTGCCATCTATCGGATTAGGTGAGATGAGCTTAGAGAGAGTGAAAGAATTCGCAAAAAAGAAGTAAAAGACGCAGTGAAAAGGAAAAAGAGTGGAAGGTCAGCGGGTATGGATGGGGTAGCAAGTGAGATGCTGAAAGCGGGGGGGAGAGAGTGTAGTAGAGTGGTTGGATAGGTTGTTTAATGTATGTATGGACTATGGGTGTGTGCCAAAAGATTGCAGGAATGCATGTATTGTCACTATTTGCAAGGCAAAGGGTGAAATAAGTGACTGTGGTAGTTACAAGGGTATAAGTCTGTTGAGTGTGAATGGAAAGGTATATGGACGAGTCTTGAGTAAAAGAGTTAGGAGTTAAAGGGAAAGTCTCATTAGAGAAGAACAAGTGGGGCTTAGGAAGGGAAGAGAGTGTGTGGATCAGATTTTTACTTTGGAAAATATATGTAAGAAGTAACTAAAAAAATTAAAGTTTGTTCATGACATTTATGGATCTGGAGAAAGCTTATGACAGAGAGGGCCGCAAAGGGCTGTGGAATATGTTAAGAATGCTTGAGATTGAATCCACACTAATAATAGCTTTTAAAAGCTTTCATGGTGACTGTAAAGCATGTGTGAGTGTTGATAGAAATGGAGGTGACTGGTTCATTGTAAAAACTGTACTCAGCCAGGGATGCGTGATTTCATCCTAGCTGTTCAATCTCTATATGGATGACGTGGTGAGAGAGGGGAAAGCAAGTGTGGGAGGTAGAGGTGCAACATTAGTGAGTTCAAATGAAGAGATGTACGAGCTAGACAATGGTTGTTTACAAAAGATTCAGTGCTAGTTGCTGACTCAAAATAGAAACTACAGAAACTGGTCGATGCATTTGGGAATGTGTGTGACAGAGGAAAGTTGAGTGTGAATAAGGCAATAGCAAGATAATATGGTTCAATAGAGAATGAATGAGTGGGCTGCAGTGTTTTAAGTATCTGGGCGTGAATCTGGCAGCGGATTAAAGGGACAAAAATGAAATATTGCAGCTAATGGAAAAGAAAGTGCAAGCATATGGCGCGATAAGTAGTCTGACGAAAAGTGAAGCGAATGAGCAGGCAGGCGTAAATAAAATTGTATGAGGGAGTGGTGGTGATTCTGCTGCTCTTTATGGATATGAAACATGGGCGTTGAGTGCGAACGAAACGAAGAAGGTTGAAATTATGGAAAGAAAATGCATGAAGAGTATTTGAGGCAAACCGTTGATTGAAAGAGTGAGAAACGAAAGAGACCAAGAGAGATGTGGAAGTAAAGTGAGTTTGATTGAAAGAGCTGATAGAAGTGCAATGAGATAATATGGTAACCTAGAGAGAATGGAGGATGAACGGCTGGTAAAGACAGTGTATAGATCTCAAGTGATAGGAAGGAGACAGCGTAGGCGTCCGTGAAGTTGGTGGATCGAGTGTACGAGACAAGTACTTGCTGGCCGGTGCCTGAACATCCAGGAGGCAAAAAAGAGTGCTAAGGATACGAATGAAGGGGGATAAACAGTTAGGGGTGACACACAAAAGCAGGTAATAAAGTTTTCAGGGCAAACCCGATAGCCAGACTATAATTATGGATGGGAAAATGTTGTAGGTGGGTCACCTTGGTTAAGCAGCGGATAATGTATTCAAATGGTGGAGTTCAAGTGTATCTGGCCATGCGCCGCCCCGTCTGCGGGAGATATGCGCTGGGTATAAATCTATATATATTAGACTTGTTCAAAATGTCACATTTTGCAAACACTTTTTGGCCACATGCTGTTTTTGTTCCACTAAAAAAGAAAAAGATTCGTGCCAAATTTTATTGTAATCGGACATTGCATAGGGGTCCTCCACGAAGCAACAATTTGTCAAAAACAAACAAAAAAGGAAACAAAAAGTTCGAAAATATGAAAAACGAAGTTCTAATATACTTCCTTTCGCACAGAGAAGTACAAATAGAATGACATCACTGAGAACTAAAACAAGACAAAAAACAGTTGCGAAAGAACCTCCGTGTTTTATTCGGAGTCCGATCGCTCGGGTTTCAGTAGGACTGCCTTGAAGGTCGTTGAGCACGACTTCCTGCCCTTGGCCACCACCTTCAGAAAAAACTGCTTCTGAGCTTTTTTTCGGGTGATGTCCGCATTGAAGGTGGTCATCAGGGCTACTCTCCGTTCGGCAACACCGTTAGCCACCTTCACCTGGCCAATCGCTCTCTTCATGTTGCAGAAGAGAGGAGTTCCCTCCCAACTGGCGGGGCTCTTAGCCAAGAGTGTGGCCAGTTCCTCTCCTTGTCCTGGGAGCAGGAGATCCATCGCCTTTTTCAACCGGGAACTGAAGAAGCTTGGAAGAGCCTTTTTGAGATTGAAGGCTTTTCCATCCAGACTTTTCAGTCCCTTCCCCTCCCTCTTCATGCTCTAGACAATCGAGGCCTTCTCTTAATTTCTAACCTTTTCGTCGATGAGAGATAGGGAGGCACGAAGTTTCTGACACGTACCAGGGATGTCTCTTAAATGCCTTTAGGGCCATTTCAGCAACGCGCTTATTGGGGATATCTCTGAAAAGTTGCCCCATGAAGAGGAGATCTTGGAAGGAGCATGGGAAGGAGCCATTTCCTCGTTCCACGCAATGGCGTAAAGGAGGGCGACGATGAGGGACACCTGTTCTATAGCTAGAAATTTGTGAGAGGTCAGCCGAAACTGAGATCTGGAGAGGAAAATCTTGAGGCCGTAGATTCTCTTCGACATCCATCTCGCTTAATGAAACGCATCTCGTGCCATCATTTTGAAAGTCGTCCCAATAATGCCTCCCGGAAAGATATAGGGGAGAACCAAGAGCTCCATTTAGTCGTCTATTGGATGGCTTTCTTGTTCGATGGCATTCTTGAGCTCGCTCATAGCTGTCTCCCTTACATTAGACAGCTCACCTGTCAGGAGAGCAAGGAAGCTATCTTCATCCAAGGAGGACGTACAAGATTTCTGGTCGAGGAAGTCCCGCTGGTCCCTCAACCGGACGAAGAGGGGGGCGTTAGGCCGACCAGAGGATCAATAACAGTGTTTGGAAACGACCTCATGGATCACTTCCAGGATGTCGTGCCTGCACGCAAACCAGATGAGATTCCTCCCCATACCTTCCTGAATCTTGATTCAGGTTCCGTCATTGGGATCAGTGTTCGGGGTAGTAGTGTCTAGCATTATTCCTTGAATGCGCGTCTACAGTCCAGGGTCGGATACCGACTTGGGGACAGCTTCCTCCATGTGATGCCCAGTGTCTTGGATAATCTTGGCTGCTTCCAAGAGGTACTCCTTGTCACCACCTGTGACAGGAATGACGAGCCTCTCAACGCGTTCACGTCCCCTAGCGATGTCAAGTAGCTGCTTTGCATCCTTCTCAGTGGGAGTTCGATTTTCTCTGCAGTGGTCACTTCATATTGGTTCTTTCTGCTATCGCGGCGGATTGAGGTCGTAGAGAGCGTGATGTTGTCAACGTTCTGACCGGCTGCCTTGGCCACGGCTCCTACCACAGCAGCGGGATCTGAGAGCTTGTAGCAGTCTGGTTTGGTAGTCACTTCCCTTGATAAGATCCTGGCAGACTTCTTTCTTGCTCTTCTCTTAGGAGGAGGTAGCCACTTAAACTCGGCATCACTAACATCTGTTTCCCCGTGAGAGAAGGAGGAAGATGAGGCCACCTGGCTTGAAGGTACAACAATTAAGGCTATCTTTTTCTCTATCTCCGAAGCTTGTTTCATCCTCTCCTCTGCTTTCTCCCGCTTCCGGTTTTTCTTAGAACCTAGCTGACAGAGTGTCCAGTCGGGTAATGAATGAAGTCGATCGATCCTCTCTTTGGCTAAAAAGGAATGCCCTGTCCTCCCCTCGTTTGTAGTATTCTCAAGGGAATTGCTGTGCGCCACATCGAATAAGTCATGAAAGTGCCCTTAAAAGATATCCTTATTCATCCTTACCGTTTCAGAAGCTCTTTTCTTGTGCTTCTGAAGGCCCTCGTGGGCCTCCATTAACTTGAGCAGCTTCTCTGTTGCTGTAACGCAGTGTGGAGATAAGGAGACCTGCCTTCTTTTAAATCCCCGGGACTCCCTCCTCGGTGTCCTTCGCAGCCTCCGCCTTTGTTTTCTATTCCTGACCATAGTAGAAGTAGAATTTTCGGAGAACTTGCCTTTTTGAAGGGAGATGGCTCTCAGTGATGTTCTCCTCCGAGTGACCTATCAACACCACTGTTTGCGAATAGAAACCATCGCACATGTGAAAGAAAAAATCGGAATATTAAAGGTCTCGGTTCTGTTAGTGATCATTACTGAAAATGAGAACTTTCAGTTTCCCAAACAACAAGTAATGTTCGTACCAATTTAACACAAAAATAATGAAAAAGTTGGTAATCTATAGACACAAAACAAACACTTCCAAAAGCCATTCCATTTGACTGACTGCCAACGTCACCTCAATAATGGACCAGGTGGCTGCTACATGAAAGGAGAGGAGAATGTGGCGCGCTGGGGGAAATTTAAATCTTATCCGATCGAGTTCAATTTTTATGTGCACCTATACGACCCCAAGTGGAACAAGAACAACATGTGGCCTGAAGTATCCCACAACTTTTATATTTTTACAATATGCAATTGCAGGATGAAGAATATGAGTCAATAGGAGAACCTGCTAATCAATGTATATATATATATATATATATATATATATATATATATATATATATATATATATATATATATATATATAATGATATACGCCAGGTAGAATCTCATTTGCGTATTAAAATAAATATTTAACCCCAAATTTATAGACTATTTAGTTACCCGCCTTTTGCTTTCCAAAATCATTAAGGGCCCATGGGACGCTTTAGATTCCAGGAAACATTGTATGAGTGCATAATTGCCTTAAATAATCACAACTCCCATATTATTCACTTTATTGGGCTCAAGAATCAAAACTGGGTGGCCATGGCAATAATGGCCATATTTTGACTACAGTTTATGATGTGAACCAACAGGATTAGATAAAATGAAATTGGACAAAGGAGGGTTAACGGACCTCTCTTTTCATTATTTTAGGTCACTAGGGGCACAAAATAGGTGACCTATGGAAAACGATGTTTAGCCATGTGCGACTCTATTTCTCACTATGTCGTTCAGTCGGTCCACGTTTTACCTTTTTGTTGTTTTGTTAATATCAGTGTAATTATTTGGCTGATTCTAAATATATTTAAACTCCTTACGTTGTTTTATATCCTCTTTCGAATGGTATAATTGCCAAGGTCCTCGCAACTTCAGCCCGGGAATTATATTCTTTTCGCAATAGAATCATAATTATTGGTGCGATTCCCAAAATACTTAAAACCCATATGTTGTTTCACATTTTCTTTCGAATGATCTAATTTTCAAAGTCCTACCTAGGGTAGCTGGGGAAATATTTCGGCAATAACTTCCTAACAACTTGGCCGATTCTAATGAAATCTGAAATCTTTATGTTTTTTTGCCTTCTCCTTCGAATGATATAATTTATCTACGTAGGCCTGCATAAAAAAATTAATGTACTTTCTTGGCCACCTGATAAGTCATATGAAATAAATGACGAGCTGATATAACTAAACACAGAAAAATTGGCAAAATCTGGGGAAGGATGAAGGCCAAAGCGCCTAATCACAAACAATTTAGCAAAAGTATATCATGTATAAGCCTAAAAGATCTACGTATAAACTAAAAAGAAAATGAATTAATTAAAAAAATATTTAACGTGAAAATTACCCAGGAAAATGGGTAAGAAACTTAAAACATCGCTACTCCATGTGCCAGCATAACTAGACGAACCAATAAATTCGATACATTATTGAATAGTATTCAGTCGAGATTAACAAGCAGCAAGTTATAGAAAGTGACATGTTTGTGCCAAATAGGATTGGACAAATTTGTAAAGGGCAAATTGTGTAGTAGAAACAAAACTAACCAATTGTAAAAAGAATAACAGCATACAGAATAAACATGCAAGATCACTATATTAGAGTAAGAGTGATAGAATTCCACTTCAAAATTCAAAACTTATACTAAAACATTTAACGACAAGCTAAATATCAAATTTGGCATACTTTCTAATTTCTTTCATTTATTAATCACTAAGCTATAAAAAACAACAGAGACTGGGTAAAATGATAGTCATTCCGAAATTGGGCTCATCTCAGGACTCAACCGTCGCCCGAGCTGATTCGGAAAGCAGCTGCCATTCGTCTCTTTATCTCCTCGCAGGACTTTCTCCGTCTCATAGCTCAGTAACTCTCATTAGCGAAGTGGCGGCTGCCCAGCAATGGGGTGCTTCGGCACCACCATCTACTGAGGAAACCACGGGAGGCCCGCCGGCCCATTCTCAACTCGTAGCCTTTCATCTCATTCCTCCAATGCCGAGATCCCCTGAGGGGCCGTGGGCCGCTGCCCCTTTGCTGTCCCCACCTAAAGACCCCATCTGTGCCAAGGACATAGAATCCTACTCTTCGACCAGATTGGATATTGTTTGAAAAAACCCCAACGACAACCTTCAATCAGCCTGCTCCAAGACTTGGGATCGTGAAGAGATCCATCTCTTTCTTACACTCTAGCCATTTAGGCACAAATCAAAGAGAGGTGACTACCATCGTCTTGATCAGCGCCTTCGTTTCTATCATACAGTCTGGCAGCACGGATGGTCTACTGCCTTTAATGGCTCGCGCGAGCAGCAGTCCCTATAAAGGGAAATTATCATTTCAGAAGGGGCCCTTCCGCGCCATCTCTCATCCTTTCAACGAAGCCCTCAATCTCCGGCCTATTGATCGTGGCTGGCCCCAATGGGCCATGAAGGCGGATACCGGCGACCTCCTTCGAGGTGTCGCCAGGGCACAATAATTCCTACAAGACGTCCACGATAACCTGGACTAGAGACGGAAGCTCCGCATCGCCCGTGCCAGACCACGCCTCAGGCTTAACACCAGGTCCCTTTTCTCCCCCTCCGAAGAATTAAGGTCTCTCTTTCCTGCATCTTCGCTATACTTCCCTACTCCCTCTCTCTCACTGAACTTAGAAGCCCTCAGTATTTCCTCCGCGAACTCCGACTTCTCGTTTCGTTCTCGCCCACGCTGGATTCGCTTCTGGGATTCGTCCTAAGAGTATAGTATACCTCGTTCTCCCAGTTTTACCCTCTTCACAGTGCTTTCTTTGGCCCATGTGATTTATCCAGTGTCCCCATCCACTCTGGACATTGTGGAACTCTTTGACCTCGTGCGTGATCTCTCTCCTTCCCCCGACTGCCGCCCCCGGTAAGGGACTTCTTTGATCAAGCCGCCTTAGAACTAGGCACCCTCAACATCTCCGAATCCCATCTTCAGTCAGTTACCTTTATTCCCCTTCCAGGTTTAGCAGTCCATACGGTCATTAAATCCTTTCCTGCGTCCGCTTCCTCGTCAGCATCCTCCTCGATCTATCCGGCAGAGATGGGTGATGTCCTGCGGGACTCCACTAGTGGCCCCCCTGTTATCATGGGCGGCCCTCTTAGTAACAAAGGCAACAACAACAACATGGACAACAACAAGGGTGACAATAACGGCGGCAATAACCCCCAGGAGGGCAACGCGGATCAGGAGTGGGTTAGCCTTGGACTGGACCCTTTTGTCTAGCAGAAGGCGAGACTCTCCCCTGAGGCCCGCCTCGACATACAACTACTGGGTTTCTTCAACTATATCCTTGCAAACTCCCATAACTTGAAGGCCAATAAACACCTCAGTGTTGAGTTCTTCTTCAAGTCTACATATCATCATTGGCGCCCTTCATCCCATAGGATCCGTCCCTTAGTGGACAAACTTCTCTCTCACGACATCGTGGAACTGGGCGCTTCACGAAAACCTACAGGATCTTCGGCCTTCCTAAACCTAATGTCACGGCACGAATCGTTTACAATATGTCCGTCACGAGAGACGCCCTCGACCCACACTCCTTCCGTCTCCCCTCAATAAAGAAGCTATTCAACTTCTCCTCGCCTTCCGACTTTGCGATAAAACTGGACCTGAAAGAAGAGTTTTATCACGTTCGATTGTACCCTTCGGCAAGGCACCACTTTAGTTTCATCGTCGACTAACAGCAAGTCAGGTTCAAAAGCATTCAATGAAGTTCTCGGGCGTCCCCTTCATAAAGCAAATGGCCCTCTCATTAGTTGTTAACCAGTAGGCCACGAAACAGGGTGAGGTCGCCCACAACTACTTGCATGATATCCTCGCAGTAGGATATAAACCTGCGCTCAGGCGTTTTATCACCTGGGACAAGACGAGCTGTGTCAACCAGAACCTCGAAAAATGCGTCTTGCGCCCACAGAAAAAAATTCTAGATATCTTGGAATAGAGTACTTTTTTAATTTTTCTTAAGAGTACAAAAGTGGAAGTTGAAAAACTTCTGCAAACAAGAGAAAACATTATTGTACAAAATTGAAAGTTTGAAAACTTTCTCAAACAAAATTAGGAAGAAGGAGGAAAGCAGAATCTTCCGGAGAAAAAAGTAGACATGAGGCAAAGCAGAAAGCCGAAAAGGCTAGGAACGAGCTCTAAATAGCAATGACGCCTGACAGCGGGGACACCTCTTATATAGTCGGTCGAAGCTATCTTGGAATGTCCCTAGGCAAAAATAAGGTTCCTGAAAGGTCTGTGAGGCGTCGTCGGCCGAGTTCCTTCTGCTTCGTATGTAGGAAAGATGACGTGAGGTGATTTTGAAGGCGCGGGAGATAGATTCGAAGGACCGGACGTGAATAGAGGGCAAGAGGGCAGGGAGGAGGGAAGAGGGCCTTCTTTTATGGCAGATCCCATCTTAATGTGAAGGTCCTATATTTTGTCGTTTACTCTCCCTTTTTCTTCATTTCTATATCTCCTACTGCCATAGTTCCAGCTTTTTCAGCTTGAGCCCATTAACTTATGAGTGTTATCCATGAGAAAGGAGTAAAGGAAAGGGTCTGGTTCTTGTGAACGCTGATATAAGCCCTTATTCTCATCCTTCGTTTCATTCCAATCCTTGAAGAAGGCCTTTATGCGAAAAGTCGGAAAAATATATTTGCTAGAAAGATTTTTCCTCCATTCTCTAGGTAGCTCTTGGGCTAGTGCGATCATAAAATATATTTATTTATAAGAATGAAGTGTGTCTATTTGTGTATGTGCGTGTTTGTCTTTGAATTCATATGAAGAAAAAATTCCATTATATCCCTCCTCCCCTTTCAGCCCCATATCTCTCTTCCCTCCCTACGCCTTCTCTCCCCTGTCTTTCTATCTCTCCTTCTCTTCCCCTCTCTTGACCAGATACTAGGTACTAGGGTAAATTAAAATATTCCCTAGAAAACATAAAAAGGATTTAGATAAAGTAGTCAACTGGTCGTAAAGATGGCAGAGGTAAGTCAGTGCGGCAAGTGTAAGTTACTGTAGAAACATCATGATAAACCATGCACAAATTTAATATGTGTAGGCAAATTTTAATCACTGTCAACTTGGGCAAATATTTTGGTGTCTTAATCTCGAAATATCGAAAAATTTAGAAACAATGAAGTGTAGTATCACAAGTTGTAAAAATTTTTCTATTAAGCAAAGCTAAAAATTTTGCCTAAAAGTAAAGAGCTATTATTTATTTATAGAAACCGTTTGTAAAATCTCATTTGGATTATTGGGTGCATTTGAGGTGTCCATATATACAGGGTCACCCCAGCCCCTTCAACCAAACGTGCCGCAAGTTTCGATAGGCCAGTTTTCTGAATTTCCTGTTTATTGTGTTCAAAAACATCAACAAAACATGAGAGTCTTTGGACTTTTCTTCTTTATTCTAAATCACGTGTTCGAGATGATCTTCATTTAGCTGTGAGCAATTCTCGAAGCGCAGCACAAAGGTGTCCTTGACGTCCTTACAAACTGACCAACTAATAGCTCTGATCTTACCCCTGATGGCTTCCTTAAGTTCCGTGATGGTCCTGGGTCTCTCTGCGTACACTCTGACTTTAGGGTATCTCCGGAGAAAGAAATCTGGGAGGGCTAAGATCTAAGTTGTGAGGTGCCCACTCCAAATTAGTCTTGAGACTGATCCCACGGCCACAAAATTTCTCTATCAGCCAATCTCTGGAAAAGGCTTGTGGCGTGAGAGCTTGCTACATCTTGCAAGGACCAGAACTTCCACATAAGCAACGAGAACAGGTTTTGCAGCTCCCTCTTGAAGGTTTTGAGGACCTCAACATACCGTTTCTTGGTGACTGTTACTGTCGCGCCAGACTCCTCGAAGAAGAATGGTCCGATTGTGCCTCTAGCTGAAATTACAGTCCATACCGTGCACTTAGGGGAGTCTAGGGGCTTGACGGATACCTCATTTAGTCTGGATGTCCCCTTGAAGACATTTGTCTTCTAGTTTATCTTTCCCTTAAGATGGAGGTGAGCTTCATCTGAAGTCCAAAGAAGGTTAAGGAAAGTTGGGGTTTCCTGAAACTTTTCCAGTATCCTGACCTCCATAGACTATCTTTGCTCCTTGTTTGAGGCTGTACAGGTATGCTTCTTCTATATTCTGCATAGGTAGGCCTTTACATCGATTACTACCCCTCGCCTGCAAGTCTCATGGGATATAGAGAGGGACTGACTTCCCTTGCGCACAGAGCGTTTTGGACTCTGCCGAACTGGCTCTCTCCTGCTCTCGACCAACTAAGCTGTACGCTTCCTTGGGCATCCTAAATAGCTTGAACGGTTGTCACTGGCTGCATTGAGGTTCTCTACTATCCCCCAGTTCTTAGCCTGGTTCACCCAGTCCTACTTTCTGCTGTTGGAACACGGGGGCTAATCTTATTCGAACTGATGCACCAAAGTGTCCTCCACATTCTTGAGCGAGCCTGTCTTGTAGTAATGTTTGACGCAGTATATTTTTTCATGAAGCTCCCATTTGGATCTATTTGTGTTCATGGGCGTTGCTTTTGTCATGTCCTACAAAGTAAGCGTGATGAGTGAATGAATGAATGAAGGATATATAACAAAATGTGTGCGCAGACCCCTTTCATTATACAGCGTTGAAATTATTTCTTGATTTATAAATATAGTGAGAGAAAAAGATGGAAGTATCTCAATTTCCATCTACTCGATGATTGGTATATACTTGGCCAACTTGTTGGTCTTTAAATAATAAACGGGTCACTATTTTAAATTTAGAATCAATATTAAAGCTTAACAACCAAGTTGTCACTATAAATAACACTGCCATATGACAAAAAATACTTGTGTAGGAAAATAATAAAAAAATGAATAACTTGGCTAGCAGTGTCATTTCAATCCTGCAATAAATATGTTGAGGATTAGAATTACTAAATATTACTTTACAATATAACCTTACCTGAAGAGGAATTGTGGAACTTATTATAATTCATTTCCTTGTCTCTGACCTCTGACATCGATCCTTCATTTTCTTTCCTTGATCTGAGCATAAACTTGAGTATATTTTAATTTTTTTTCTGGTTTGTAATTCTGTGATGTAGAGCTAGCTGTAAGGAAGTAGGCAAAGAGTACTGAGGGGCTAGTGGATATGAAATCACACTGCTTATTAGGAAAGGCAGTTGGGTAGAAGGCGGAAGGGAGAGAAACGATGAGGAATCGTCTTCTTCATGATGCAATCAGACAATCCGTGGAGTAAACGTGACCCATCACTGAAGTTGGTCAGTCATCCATAAGAGTTAGTGTACACATGTCTAAGACTTCTGAGAGGAGAATACTAACGGACTACGAGAACTTTTGAACTGCAAAAGATGAATGTGGGTTTAATGGGATGCACCATGTACGGATGATTACCCGTGAAAGAGATCTACTAGATTTGAAGAGGAAAGGATCGAAGGCTGTAAGGGGCTATCGATGTCCTTGAAAGGGTAGAGTGGTTTTTATTAGAGGAGACCATGGATACAAATGTTAATCTGTAATCCGGCAAAAATACGTCCCTCTAATATTCAAGAAACGTTACAATTGGCGCGGTGGCTGGAAACTTGAGAAAAGAAACAATTACATGTAGCAAAACAAAGACCACGGTTAAGATTTTGGCAATGCGAGATAAAGTCGAAGTGGGTGCAGGATTGTACATACAAGACGCAACTAAATTTCGGTGTCGATCCGACCGAGCTACTGTTAAGAGAGAGTTGGGTTCTTCGATCACCTTCCCATCTTTTGGAAGAGAGATGCATTAAAGGGTTGATAGTTGAATCTTTGCTCAATGTTCCGTGTCAAAAGTGTGACCAGGGACATTCAGTGCTTACTTCACAGGTATCGTCTCCCCAAATATAAATAAGGATAGGATGTGGACGTGTTTGTATTGACCCGAATGAAAGAATATGCAGAAAGAGTTGTTGAGGGTTGAACCTAGGAGAAGTATCTCACTTAACCAGCGCAGTATTGGCAAAATGCTTATTTGAGCTAGTTCCTTTTTCATACCAAACCACCTTTCTGGAAAATATAGGATTTCCAATGTAGATATAGAGATAGCAAAAAATATTTTATAATATATCATCAATAAATGGATTTTTCAGATATATAAATAATTTATCATAAAAATTATTAATTCTTTTAGATTTTACACTAGTTGCCTGTTGAATTTTGGCATTACCTTTGGTTCAGTTTTTTGTTGTGTAAATATCATCAAAGCAAGTATGTACGTTATTAGTTGCATCGATTATTCAATCAAATAGTTCCGGTAACTAGTACATATATTTGATTGATATCTTTATATTAGGAAAATAATGTTCTAACTTTATAGGAAATAAAAAAATCTTTGAAAATAATATTATTAAAATATAGTATGCTATCGAAGTTGGGCCCTGAAATAAGGACTATGTGCATTATTTTGATGCTAATTTACCTATTTTCTGTGGATACTCACCAAAAATAAAAAATGGCTTATCACTATTCAATGTAGAAACAAATAGATAAATATCAAATTGGTTCCTTATTTATTATATGTACATATATGTCGTAGGTTAGCCGAGATTATATATATATATATATATATACATATATTTATATATATATATATATATATATATATATATATATTATTGCCACTTTATCACGTTCGAGGATAATTGAAACAGTGCTTTTACTAAAAAAATAGACTTTAATGAACCTGAACCATTTCACTTAATAAGATAAAACAAATACAGATCTACTACACTTAAAAAAGAAAATCGGATTGCTGGGCAAGCTCTCGAGGCTCGATTCGAGATATAATTTTATGGGGGTAACAATTTTAAGTTAATAATGTTTTTCTTGGCCAGACATCCACTATTCTAATTATTATGCACGGGGACATAAACCACATGATTATTCTCTAATTACATAGAGTAATGGAGATTAAATACTCGCAACCAGGTAGACTATCCTCGGAGATTTTGATCGTATTTGGTTGTTTGTTCACTAGATGGCGTTCGTCGACTTGCCTGTCGAGTTTACGGGTGACGTCACGAGGGATCTGGGTTGGGTGGATGCTCGAAGCGAAAGCTTAGTCTTTCTACTTTTTTTCCGGACGAGATGAAATCGTTGTCTTCCTTTTAATTTTTCTATCTACCAGGCACAGTAACTCTACTTCGCCCAAAGCGTTCCCCCATCAAACCCAGTATCTCTTTAAGCTAAGAACCTCCAAGGAATTTTTATACCACATCTTCTTCCCCGCCACAATTTGAAGGCTTATCTCCAAGTGGTTGTTATCACCCGCAGAACTTGCATTTGCTACTTCTTTGTATGTAACTTGGGGATGAGCCTTTAAATTGTGAGCGGGTAAGAAAATGTAGTATAAAAATTACTTGGAGGTTCTCAGCTTAGAGAGATACTGGGTTTGATGAGGTAACTTTTTGGGCGAAGTAGAGTCACTGTGACTGGTAGCTCAGCGGTAGAGCATCTGACCAGCAATCAGCAGACCCGGGTTCGAGTCCTGGCCAGGAATTTCAAACTTTTTTTCCCCCGGTGTTATCTTTCTCTTCTCGGTAAAGGATTGCCTTCATTGGGCCGCCCTCTGCTCTCTTTGATTCTAGTCTTCTTCTAATGTCCCTTTCTCTTACCTCGAAAAAACTCCTGTTTCTTGTCTCATTGCTCATTCGCGTCCAATTTATCTTTCTTGTACTATATATATATATATATACATATATATACTAAAATATTATTATTCCTCTACAATATATATTTTTTTTTCAGATACTCCATGGCTTACACCGTTCCAACAAATTTATCCTATTTAGTTTGTGAAGCTATGGAACATGCAGAACAAAATGACTCTCCTACTGATAAACAATACATTGACATAGTTAAATTCTCCCAACAGTAACTGAACTAAAAGAAGAGGAAGAATTTGATGATGAGACTTTAGGTGATGAAAACAGAGTTGATATAATTGCCTAAGGCGGCGTTGCCTCGCTTCTATCACATATTGAAACTCATGCTTCCCACGTGCATCCTGCGAGAAGAGTGTAGCATGGCCTCCTTATCGCTCAACATTTCCCGAGTATTATCTTCCCCCGCACCAAGTTTAATCAAGGAGGTTCAATCCCCCGTTTGCCTGCAGGCGTCGATCTGGCCAGATTAAATTAGGCTTATAGGAAGATAAGATTGTTCGAAGCGCTAGGAGGAAATTTCATGGAAGTCCCCCATTGCCCTACCGCGAGGGGCTGGCTCCAGCTATTTAGACGATAGAATTTCGCGTTAAATCAGATCTCGATTATCTTCGCCAGGCATCACGCTGATCCGGTCTCCCTTGTGCGCCTAGGAACTCTACCCCGAAAACCCCTTATTGTCCAAAAGAGTAAAATATCTTGAATGCCAAGATTCGTGCCCCTCGAGACGCCAAGTCAACAGGGCCCCCCTGTTGTTCAATTGTTCGGAAGAGAACAACTTTAGAACAGTCATTCTTCTCTGAGACCGTTCGACAAGAAACGGTTCTCGCTCCCATGATATCATGTCAGTGGTATTTGAATTCCCCCCTTTTAACGTTCTTTAAGAGAATGCTTGGTTACCCCGATAACCTCAATTGTTCATCTAGAACATCTCCGATATCCTATCGTAAGGATCGCCCGTACTTCCAAGCCCCACCTTGCTCTGAATCCTCGAAGTCAGTCTTTTCCCCCTCATTAAGGACAACCCCCCTAAAAAATCCTCCTCTTGGGAAGGAACTCGCCAGTCGGACCGAAGCCATTCATTCAAATCGCCTTTATCTGCACGATGACCTTATAAAGACGTAAGCTGCGAATTGCATTTTAACTATTTAACTTTGTGCCAACGTAACTCCGTGATTTAACCCAGATTTAGATGACCTTTTCCATTCTTGTTGGTTTCGTCATTTAAATCCCTCCAAATCTTAATCCACCGCTTAGTCAAATTTATCCTACGACCTTTTTCATTTCATGTGTATCTCCAAATTTAATCCCCGGTCATGTAAATATTTTCCATGTGTTGTTTTTGTTATATTAATTAATAAAATTCTATTTTATTAATGCTTGCAATATTATTTATCCTTGGGCTCCGTTTCATTTCTTAAGTATATTGAAGATAAATAAGCCCTCTCCAGGCCTAGTTGTTAACGGAGAGCAATACTCGGCCATCTGATTAAAACCCCGCACTCGAATATAGAATAATCTCCACAAAGAATAGATATATAGTATATCGTCGGGAGCCTTTTCTACGACACAGAGATCCAAACTTTATTTTTCCAGGTGTACCAGAAACTATTGAACTTCATCTTTTTGACTTTGAAGAGGAACATATAACTGAAACAAACAGCAAAAGAAAAAAACGTCCGATTTTTCTTGAAAAAACATTGAGCTAAATTTTACCAAATTTGCTTCACCAACTACTGAAAGCATAAACAAATTGAAGATAAAGTAATTTTAAAAGGTTCAGTTGAAATTTTTTAACTATATCTAGATGATGACTTACTAGATCAAATTTGCAGAGAATCTGTCACTTATTCCACAAAGAAAAATGGGCATGATTTTAAATTTTTAAAAAACTGTTTGAAAAACTTTTGAGGACTACTTTTTTTCCGAATATCAGAGAATATCAAGTGAACGGCATTATTGCTGTACTGAGGAAGACTTAGAAACTCAGATTATTAGAAAGACAATGCAACAAAATAGATTTCTAATCATCAAAAGGTTTCTTCATTTTGTTAAAAACGAAATTGCAAAAAGTAAAAAAGATGTTAAAGGTTTTAAATTTAGACCACTAGCCGATGCTTTGAATGAGAAGTTCAAACAGTTTGGGGTATTTGCAAAGAAAACTATCAATAAATGAGCAGATCCTAAGCTACTAGAAATAAATTCGCTTAAACAATTCATAAGAAAAAGTCAATAAGATTCGGTTTCAAACAGTGGATGCTGTATTCGATATTAGTGTCTATTGTTTTCAAGCGGGGCTATATCAAGGAAAGCAAATAAAATCCACATTAATTGCCACGAATAACGATAGCCTAGGTAAAAAAGTGGTCTTATCTATGATCAATCACCTAGAGAACCCAAATGATCATGAAATTTATGTTGATAATTTTTCTCATCTTTTGTCCTGTTTGCACAAATAAAGTTCTTAGGAATCAGAATCACAGGTACCATTCGTTCAAACACAACATCAAAATGTCCGCTCAAAGAGAATAAGTTCTTAAAAAAAGAAAGATCGTGGTTCCTATGACTACAGATTTGAAGAGAAAAAATCAACTTTTTTTTCAACTGGCATGATAGAGGGATTTTCACAATTGGAAGCAATCATCAGTCTGTTACTCCAGTTGGAAATGCTAAACGATGGTCAACCATTCAGTAAAAGGAAAGAGTTGCTCTCCAGCCATTCCTCATAAGCCAGTATAATAAATATATGGAAGGAGTGGATCACTTAGATTGGCTTATTCAAACATATCACATTTCTATTAGATCTAAAAAATGGTACTTGGCTTTATTCACTAATTTTCTTCCAAAAGAATGTAAATCATGTAATTTTGGACTTCATATGGGTGAATATTTCAATAAATGGCATTCAAAGTAACCTTTTTCACTTACAAAAATAAGGAATAAGGACTTTTTTATCAATAGTAGGCAGTTTACATATATTTTAATTAATAAATAAGTTTTTATTTCATTTTCTTCTTTGAGAGCTAGCATTTTGGGAAGGAAACGATTCTTAGGAAGAAGTGCTCCATGTGCCCATAGTCCTAAGAACAGGACCAATATAAATATCTAAATCTTTATTAAAATATTACAATAAATTGCTTTTTTTTTATTTCCTATGAAAAAAATGTCATAAAAAACTGAATTTTCATGAAAAATCAAAGAAAAGAAATGCGGCGCTAATGGGTAGATATAATGGTATAAAATCATAATGCAAATTCCTTTACTAATATAATTCCTTTACAGTTATTGTAGATATGAGATTTAAGGTTCAAACACGAGCCAAGCTCATTTTGACATGATCTCTTTAAAAACTTTCTTTTGATTTAATTAGAAGTGTTGCCCATTTTTAATTTAATGGGTAAATAAGAGCTACTCTATGAGCATAATACAAGATAATATAACGCATTATTAAGCTTATCACCAAATGCAATGGATAATTAAACCAATGCGAATGCCCACATATCTAAACTTGTATACGATCGCATATACAAAGTATCACATAATCAGTAGCTGAGTCTATGGTGGTGCTATCTTTTTATTATTATTATAAAGAAGTACCGACAAGAGAAGTTGATTAACAAGTATAGGAATCTTCTAAGCATTATCACGTTACTACTGTGGACAATTTAAAAAAATGATCACTGCATTTTTTAAGATGGCTAAAACTTATTCCGTTGGCATTTTAAGCTCTTAATTTACAGGATGTTTGGTAAAGAATTGATTTACCCTCTGGATTTCAGATTTTTAACATTTCATTTCTCCTTTAATTTCACCTAAATAACTAATCGACTTATCAGCTTTGATAACTTAATTTCATACTACTTTTATCTTTAACATTCAACCAATTTCCTTTCACAACTCATGTTATAGATGGTATTTTATTGTTTTATAAAACCGATTAATTGAAAATCTTAGGCGCATATGAAGGTGAGAAATTTTGACCCAGTTTCTTTGCAAATGCAACATAATGATTTTCAATTTCCACACGCAAATTATTGAGATATCTTCACCGTATTTAAAAATATTATCCATATTCAAATTTCCTATTATAGTTACTCTCATTACAAAAGAGAAAATTTGAGCTTTTTAAATCTAAGCAGTTTGACCGGCGTGCAAGTGTGTCATTAAAACCATTTGAGAGTGTCAGCCAACAAATAAAGGGCTAAACAGTAAAGAAAGAGAAAATTTGAGCTTTTTAAATCTAAGCAGTTTGACTGGCGTGCAAGTGTGTCATTAAAACCATTTGAGAGTGTCAGCCAACAAATAAAGGGATAAACAGTGGAGAAAGAGAAAATTTGAGCTTTTTAAATCTAAGCAGTTTGACCGGCGTGCAAGTGTGTCATTAAAACCATTTGAGAGTGTCAGCCAACAAATAAAGGGATAAACAGTGGAGAAAGAGAAAATTTGAGCTTTTTAAATCTAAGCAGTTTGACCGGCGTGCAAGTGTGTCATTAAAACCATTTGAGAGTGTCAGCCAACAAATAAAGGGATAAACAGTGAAGAAAGAGAAAATTTGAGCTTTATAAATCTAAGCAGTTTGACCAGCGTGCAAGTGTGTCATTAAAACCATTTGAGAGTGTCAGCCAACAAATAAAGGGATAAACAGTGAAGAAAGTAAAATAATACTTTTCCATTTGTTGTTTTTTTAATAGAAGCAGTTTGACTAGTGGGGAAATAAACTTGTCATTAAAACGAGTTGAGAGGTTAATGTTATCAAACATCTAATTAATAGTCACTATGATATGGACTTTTGATTAAATTGCTCTGTGAATAATATTTCTGTCCCAATCCCTAATATGATTTTTTGGTGTAATATGATATTGACTTTCGATTAAATTGCTCTGTGAATAATATTTCTGTCCCAATCTCTAATATGATTTTTTGAAAGCAACACCGAGTTTAGGGGTAAAAAATTAGTCTTTCTGATCTAAAAGTAAACTCTTTCTCATCAACATTTGCCGCCTTTTTTAAATTAATCATCATTTTCTTACTCTGATTTGCTTCACAAATTGACTTTCCATCGTGTCTTGTTTAAGGTACATTATTTTTGAGGCCTATTACATAATCACTATAATGAACACAATTTAGAAGCTAATTGAATTATGTATTAACTTCATAATTCAGATAATATTGGCATTATCCTACCAAAGGTTAAACCATTTTAGAATCATTATTGTATTTTTTATGTTCATTCTGAAAATTTCTTCAGTATTCCAACGAATTTTATCTTAATATTATACCTACTCCATAACTGTCTGCAACCATATGATAAATCTTCTCTACTAAAAAAGAAAAAAAAGTTAAATTACCTTTGCATATTCATCACAAAGGTCGACAGAATCACCTTGTAACCGAGTGCTAGGCTAGATTAAATAAAACATGCATAGAGCAAGTAGCAAAAAAACATAAACAAAAAGGGAAACAAATAAAGGAAACAAAAACAAAACAATAAGCAAAAAGTAAGAAGAAAAATGAAAAATGCTCCGGCGTCGAGGGAAAGGTCGCCCCCCAGCGCAGGAAAATGCAACCTGTAAAAAAAGGAGATTCAATTGAAATGGAGGAGGCTAACCTCCTCCAAAAAGACAGATATTTCACAAGTCAGTGTGTCTGAATCTGTCCCAAGTACAAGGGACTATCGGTAGCGGCCCCACTTTTTTCAATATCAACGTTTGCGAAGATCACCTAGTCTGGGCCATCCAATTAGAATGTGCCGAACATCCTTTAGAAGAAAGCAGTCACCGTAATAAAGTGCAAGCAAGCGTTCCATCAAACAACAGTCCAATCTGCGACTGTGCCCAATTCTAAGGCAGCAGAAAGGACCTGAAGACGTCGCTGCATTCGCTGGTAGTTCTATGGGAACAGACGCGGTGCATTGGCACGCACCTCAATTCATTTTCGCCGTCTTCCATCTCCTTTGAAAAGTAAGCGAGAGTGCTTCCCTGATTCCTGATATGTAGTTGATGTGATGAAGAGCGAATGCTGGTCTGGTCGCCCAGTTCTCGCGTAGCCCTTGGTGCTCTCACTGGTGGGCGCGCTATAATCGCCAAATTTACGTCATGACTTTAGAACCCAGCAGAAGATAATCTCGAAATCCACCCGGCTCGGGCAAACTATGACGTCACGGATACCGCAAACTAGGGAGCGTGGTGATTCCGATGACCTGAGAAATTTATGAGTCGCTCAAATTAACAAGCCGTTCTCCAGAAGGAGCACGACCACTCTTTCTCCATACCAAGTGGTATAGTTCCACTTAAGTCGGCCGTGAAAATAGACGCATCCTCGGATATCGCCCTGCTTACATAAAAAAGAGGATATACGGCGTGTAAAGTGACCCACCCGCCTAATATATACATCCATCTGTATATACGGTCCCAGATCCAACGTGACACGAAGTGTGCTCTAAAAGCCTAGACGCAATACCTCGGCACTGTAAACATTTATAAGCAGAGGAGTGGGGAAATATATTTAAAGGTCGTAACTTTGAGGGTGGCGTCCTGTGCAAAACCAGAAGCTTCACCGGCCCAAGACCTAAAAGGAGCTCTCGAAGGAGTTTTCTATCCCTAAACCTAAAAAGTTTAGTGTATAACTACTGAGAATAGTTGGTGACTGAAGGAAGTGCCAGACCTGCGCGTATGCCGGTGTAGAGGAATTATAACCTATCAGCACCCAGAGGGCCAAGAGTAACGTACCTTAAGAGGAATGGCGTGACAACGTTAGTTGGCGGACTAACAGCCAAGCTGCCGAAGCTTTGATCTTCACGTCGCTTAGTTAGTGGGAAGCGCTCAAAAAATCCGATTACCTACGAGGTCTAGAGGCCCGCGGTTAAAGCACCCTAAAAAGCGGTGCCAGATCAAAAAGAACAACAACGATTGAGACGGTCGTCAGTGCCTCTGATTAAGAAGCCGATCTGGGCTCCGCGGTGCCACCCTCTTCTCACCCCTCGCTCTCCACTCTGCAGTCTCACCCCGTCATCCTAAGTTGGGGCGGGCGCCGAACTATGAATAAGCCGGTAAGGAAAGAAAAAGAGATTATTTGGTCAGAGACAATAGAGGACCAGATCGAGGAGATCGGTCCTTCAACCAGTTTCGAAATAACTTAGAAGACGTCACGTTTTCGTATCGGTGCCATACCCAAGTATCCTTTACAGGCTTAGTAAGAAGCCTGGCTGGACCACCATTCCTAGTGCAAAACAGGAATTTTGCAAGTAAGAGAAAAGAAGAACCGGACACCCTCGATTGACTCTCAAATTGCGATCTTAATAACGGAAAGAGAAGAAAACTCAATTACCGGGGAAGTTCCATTTTTAAAGTAATTTCAATATCACCTCGTATACCTTAAAATCTAGTTAGGCCCTACCTCGAGGAAGACTAGGATACAAAAAGGATTCAAGAGCTACCCCCAAGAGTAGCCTTTGAGCCAGAGAGTACAACTCCTCCCTCCGCTTTTTAACGTCGGACCGAAGAATTTGACATCTCCTACCCCCCTCCCCTCCACACATCTCATTGAAAAACTACAATCGGCCTCTTCCACTGAACGATGTGGGATAAAGCCAATATAGCGACATCCGTCAACCTCTGATCATTTCAAGTTCATGTAAGTCAGAATAACTAGATACATTCGTTCTGATTAAATAGGAATTATAATACTGTACCCAAGCTAACTAAAGGAGAAATAATATTTAGTAATTCCTGTCATATTGTTAGTTAAGATTTGGGGAACGTATATTGTGGATGCATGCCGTACAAAAAGCTCTACCTGAATAACTAACTTGCAATTGTTTTTTTTAAGTGGAGCCTACCTTTTTTGCGTTTAGAAGGAATCACATAAGGAATAGGCCCTAGTTAAAAGCTAGATAACTGTATTAACCCTTTTGAAGCTAGTGTAAATATTTTGTGAGTTAAATGGTAAATTTAAAATATATATTTATTTTTGGATAATGCATGGTGTTTCACTCAATCCTTACGTGCTTTACTGGCTATTTCATTAAATTGGATTAAACGCTGTGGCACTCGCAATAATTATGTAATTAAAAAATCTACTCTGCTAGACTAGGTATTGTTCCCTTCCCTATTATTAGTGCCAGACGGGCGCGCTGAAGTCAATGAATAAATGACTCTCTGAAAAAATAAATAGGAGGGAACTCAACAACTACAATACCACGACAAGGTGCATAATACAATATGCTGTGGAGATAGAGCAAGGTTATCTTCCTACCATCGACAAGTACTCTCTCAAAAGGGGACGTGCTGAAGTCCCTAATCGCCAGTGAGAGATTTGTGTGGTGGATCAAGTCCGCATTTCGCATTATAAGTTCGGCTGCGGATACGTAAAGCTCGCATCCGTAATCAAAATACGACCGAACAAAGGAGGGGTAGTAAGTCAAAGCAATAGCCCTATCAGCATCTCAGATGTTGAACGTCATAGAGCGAAGAATTTCATTAGCGCCATTTAAGAGAGACTAATATTGCGAATTTAAGGCCTACTATGTGAGGCGGCGTTGGAAAAGAAGACCAAGTTAAAGGTCGCTTAGGAACGAGTCAGGGTGCTAGCGCATCTGTAGATGATAGCAGAACTGCACGACCTTAGTCTCAGACAAGGAAAACCAAAGCCTGTTGGCCTCGGCATAGCGGGATATGCGGTAAATTCTTGCTGGAGTCAACGCTCTAGAGTTGACATCTGGGCCGACCAAAAGAGATTGAATGATCGTCCACATTGAGCGTAGCGAGAACATCTTCCGGAAACTCTAAATTGATATACTTGAGGCCCAGAAGGTGTCCCTGCGGGAATCGAAGATCTAGTAAAAATTAATATTTGGAGCAAAGCTTCTGATGTTGAGTCGAACTTCTTTCCGGAAACTGCACGATGCACAAACAGATCGCCTCCGCTTTCCAGGAAAAAGATTAGTCTAATATTAATCAATTTCAACTTCAACTGCACACGCTGGAGGTCCGAGCGATTGTTCGGAAAACGGAAAAAACATAATGATCTCAACTGGTTTGCGAAAGAGATTACAGTACCTATTCGCCAAAAGTCTGAGAGGATAAACGCTCTCCAGATGCTGTTGAACGAATCATGCTTCGATACCTAGTTGTCTTACTCTTGGTTGACCAACACAGAAGCGGTCGGCGTAAAAAACCGCCAGACGTTCTAGCAATACTATTTAAGCCCACGGCGATAAGGTTGCCGAAGAAAAAATCAGCGGTCTCTTCAAGTCACTTTCTAAAATACTGATTACGGCTCCAGCGCCAAGCACCACTGTGAACTCTCCCAGACGGTACGCTCTAGAAACTGATATTTGAATTGGAAAGTGATCACTATCATCTAGATAATCAACTATACCAATCCAAAATTAGGCTGTGCATCTGGAGAGCACATGGATAGATCATGGCAGGTAAGTAAAGCGGATTTCAGGCAGTAATGCGTACAATTATCCACATTTTGTACACCTATCTCCAGCTCGTCGATCAGGTCTGTTAAGAATAGATTACTGGAATTCACCGAGTTTTGACCCGAGAGTGGGTGTTTATTGTTCAAATCCCCGAGCAGTAGAAAGGGCCAAGGCAACCGTGCTATGATGCAGTTGAAGTAACCCACGTCGAAGTCGGCTGACGGTGTAACGTAAGCACAAATAACTGACTGTATACCTCTTATCCAGATGCAGCTACAATGCTACTGCCTGACTTGAGGTATATAAAGAAAAGAGAAGAACGGAAGTATTGTGGACGATGTAAATAGCGCATCCACCTGCTTGGCCCGCATCCCGTGGTGATAGGAACGCAAAACATTTATACTCCGGTAAAGTGGGCTGTAGGCACGCGCACAGCACGATATTCCGCAAAAAGATCGCTAACGGGAAACGAAAGGAGACGAGCATTCGAAGGTCTTCCCAATTGGCTCGTAGTGCGCGACAATTAGTTAGAAGGAATGTGCCCTGCAGGCCTAACTTTCCGGAGATTCGCGGCCCCTCCTCGAAAAGAACACCATCACGGGAATTACGTATGCTTCCCTCGGATAAGGGATTAACCCCTTTGTAGGATCCACCCTCTCCCAGCCAATAAATCTAGCTTTGGGTGGAAGCGTAGGAGCCAAAGCTTGATTGATGCTGATCTCAATTCGTTAAGATCTTTATGAATCCCGGGAGACGGCCTCACATCTACTTTCAGGATTTTTGCCTACTGTGAGCCTTATGACACGTTGTAGACGCGCAACTGTCTAGCCTTACGTAAACGATCACGCTTGGGGAGAAGGGAGCCCTGGTTTTAGTGGCATGCTCTACCAAGAAAGCGCGATGGGTAATAATTACCTTCAGAAGCGTTCCGAATAGGGGGAGAAACGACCGTGACTGAGGCTTGAGGGGTCTGGACCAGAGGGTATATTTTTTTCATTTGAGGCATAAGACGTCCCAGGCAGCGCCATGCGTGCCGTGTCCAGATCTTTAGAAAAACGAAATGAGAGAGGATCCATTTACTGAATGACCAGAATTTTCTTCTACAGCAGTGTCGAGGTATGCCCGTGTAGACCCGCTCGGAGTAAGGGCTCTTATACATGCACTGGCAGCTAACAGACCCGATGCTCTCTGCGATATGCTTTGGAGCAATTAAAGCAGTGGAAGAAAGTGCGTTGCCGATTTGCCGGCATTTAACTAATGGCTTGCCAAGTTGCAGTTCAATGATATATAAAGACCAAGACCCCAATATATAATTTTAACAAATATAATAAACGGGAAATATATATATATATATATATATATATATATATATATACCAAAACGGGAACAAATGCTCTATAAGGATAGTTAATTCGAACGTGGCAGTGTACAATATGACAGAGCTAAGCGGGGAGTGCAAAGTTATCGTTAATTCGAATAATGGATTTTATTTAAGTTGAGCGTGGAGTCATTTTAAAAGTGGATGTAGGTGACGATTGATGAGGTTTGTAATCAGGGGATTACAAAGCAAAAGCGCTTTACCTTAAAGCTTTGAGTTGTTTGGAGGGGAAAGACCAACAGCGCACGTTTTCGAAGAGATACTTCTGTGAGTTCTGACGAAGAGGACTCGTACATGTCGTTTGATTACTTCTTACTTAAGAACGAGATTTGCTTTGCTCCAAAAAGATGTTATCTAAAACAGAGACGGTTCTGGGGCACGGCAGGGAGATTCAGATACGGGTAAGGGTAGCCTTGAAGAGGAAGGCGAAATGAGGGAGGCCGCACAATTCTTGGGGTAGAAGGTTGCTCGATAAGCTCTCATCTGAACAGGTGCTAAGGCTTAACGGAGGGCGATCTGCTGGTGAGTTCTTAACCACGAAGTACGACTCGAAAAATGAATGAGAGACTTGGTGGGGGAACAGACAAACGGTTTGAACGGACGAACTGGCAGACTCTTAATCTCCTCTAGAAATGGCGGACGCAGAAGTAAATAGCCAAGTGGCTGATTCGTTAGATAGTCCCAGGGCATGGCCGTGCCCAGAGAATTCTCGACGTCATCTATGGAAACTTATTTCGAGATAACGAGTAGGGTCGAACAGCGAAGTTGGCCTAAGAATATGGGGTTGAGTTTGTACGGCCTCGTTCGCGTAGGTAGAAAATGCCTTTGAAGCATGGGAGCAAGAATTGGGCGTTATTCTGGGGGAGCGAGAGCGAGGTTTGTGCCTCATAAGCAAATACAGCCAGGTCAGCCGACTCAGCGCAGGACTGTTTTCTTCTCGATGATTCTAAAATTCCCACGCCAAGGAGGACATGGTTTGGAGCGAAGGCGTTAAAAAGGGTATTCCGAGGGGTTTCCTCTCAAGCTGGTCCTTCGAGTGGCTTCCTCTCACAAGGAGATATGTAACACATTGCTTCGAAGAAGCGGGACTCGTTCTCTACTGTTGACACTCTCGAACATTCACGTTAAGAACAGTTTTTTTTACAGCTTGCCTACTCTCTTGGTACTCCACTGAGGGACTGCCATTATTTTCAAGATGCAATCGTCCATAAGCGTCTTCAAAGCAGTGGGTAAAATAAAAATGCCCGCACCCATAAGCGTAGGCCAAGAGGAGAAGTAAGTTATATTTTCTGTAGAAAAGAGTTAGATAGGCCCCTGAGAAAGCAGAGCGGGCTGCCACCTCCTTTTCAGAGAGAAAAAACTCTTAGAGCAGCTCCAAAGATGCAAAGTGGATGCCCCATTGCCGCATTTAGATTGGGAGAGGGGAGCCGCTCCACCAGTTGAAGGGGTATCTAAATTTACCTCCTCCTCCCATTGTATTGTACTAATATTTATAGAAAAATAAAAAGGGCCCATCGAAAGTATATACTATGATCCTCCAAAGTCTCTATACGCTCACGAAATTCCAGAATGTGATCATTTAAATATTCTTGGTTCATAGGTCGTTCATTGATGGGCTTTGCCATTTCGGCCCGCCATTTAGGCATAATTGTCTGAGCACTTTAAGCATAAAAGAGGTTTCCGGAGTAACTACCTTAGATGTCTATTAAAATAAGGTGAGCATAATCGACGGAACAAAAATCCCAATATCTAATATATGTCCTAGACAGCGGGCTTTATCCTCTTCTAGCAGGAACTGACCTCAGGAAATTTACTACCACTTTACTAGGATCCTAGGAGAACGAAAGTGCGCTGCGAAAGCAGAAACTCTGTGGAGAGGGGATCTAGTTTGCAAAGAGATAGGATGATATGCAATAAAGAGAGGGAGAGGTATGTAGGTCTATTAGGAGTATAGTGAGTTATGACCATATTTAACGGTCAAAAAAATAAAATTGGAGCGATACAGAGAGGATTAACATGACTCCTGACCAAGGATGACACGGAAAATCGCGAACCAATGGCTGTTGTGATGCATAAAGTTTTGGGCTCTGTGTTACCATCGCCGCCTAGCGCCGGTGTTTTTCAGCATCGCAAAAGGGGGAGCCGAGTGAATAATCATTGCCAGCAAGTAGCTATTTGTTCAGCCAGCCCTATGTAGTACCTCCTTTCGGTAACACACGTAAACTGAGCACTTGTGCACTCAGGCTAAACTACAAGGGACTGGTAGGTTGTTTGGCTTCCAGATCCGTGGCATGAAGGCCCGTCGGTGTGTGAATGCACCCTAGAGCTTGGAAATCAAACAAACAGGTATCATTAAATAGCTCCGCTGTCTTGTGGATACCTAGGGAGAGGAAAAGGCTAAGGCAGTAATCGCTGACAAAAAAGCTGGAGTTTGAGTCCCTAAGGTAGCCCGTTTCTGTATACAGCTTCGCTCTAGCAGCTTCTGCGACGTCGCTAGAACCATGTACACTGGCTCCAGCCTTTTCATTCGATTAAATCAGTGCCGTAGAGAGGGAAAACCCTCATGGGTAACAGCTGGTCTTCCATATCCATTTACCCAGCCTCTGCATCTAGAGAGGTCACTCCAGCTTCGCTACACAGCGTAGTTAAAAACACTGGAAGAAGCAGATAAGGGTTATATGTCTTCTGCTCGATTGGCTTAAAACTACACGCCCGAGGTTGCTTCCGACGGTGGGAAGGGACATCGTGTTCCATTGCGCAGCTAGCACCCGCCTTAAGCTGGATAGTCTCCAGTCAGTAAGGTGATGCCTCGCCACGGTTCGTTATTCTCCATTCTCCATTGAGTGTCTGCCAATCCTTGCCTCTAACAAAGCACATGGAAAAGATGGCAGTGCTACGGAAATCCTAAAGTACTGTAGACCGACCATCATCAATGAACTAAACGAGATCACAATACTCCTGAAGGGAAAGATGAACTTTAAATTTGTTTGAAGGAAATTTTAAAAAACGAGGGTAACAGAACTTTTGCTTTACCAGGTATATCCCAATATTAAGGATCTCCACTCGTGTCAACTTCCGTTTTGCCGATTTTATCAGCCAGATTATTGAATCTACAAATAAAACGCGGTGATTCAGGCTCACATAATTACCAAAAGATTCATTCGAATATTTAAATACGGGGGTAAGTCGAAGATATTCACCAATGATAATAATTATAAATTGTTTCTCTAAGGAGACATTTAATACGAGTATCAGAGATTGAGAAAATGGATAAAATCTACATTATCTCAGAGAAGTCCAATGTTTTAACCACTTTATTACTATAATATATATTAAGCTTATAAATATATATTTTTATGTCACATATCAGGAACTAGAGATAAACTATTCATATAAGAAATTACAGTACGCTTTTAGCAATATAAGTTTTCCAGAGGTGCCTCTCACTATAAATGAAACCTTCCACAGGACAGAACGAGAGTCAAAGTTGCAGTTAGAACTCCTTATATGCATTGAGGCCTCCAAAACAAAACAACGGAATTTATATTTGCAATGATCAGTTAAACTCTGATCTACTCTTACTCTGCGCATCATGAATACAAAAAAAGAATTTGCAAACGGTACAGAATAAATAAAGTTATCCAAACGAGAAGGAAAGATACGAAATAAAAATTAATGAAGCCCATAGTGTCAGAATAACACTTGGAAAATAATAGAGAAGATTCAGGTAAGGAAATATTTTCATGGTGCATAAAGTAATTATAAAATGACGAAGCAGCTACATTCTATATATCAACATACTCAATAAAATTCAGAGCAGTTAAAGAATATTGATATCGATAAACATTTATAATTGCCTCCTATATTAAATGAATTATGAATATCACTATGAATTAGACCGTTTATCACATCAAGTAATCAATTCTTATCACCCCCCCCCCACCAAAAAAAAGGCGTATTGACCCCATCGAATTAGAAATATTTCTATATGAAAGGAAATATATCAGAACATGTATTAGTCTACCAGACAGACTAAGTTAGTTAACTGCTATGAATGAAGGGAGAATAAGGGTTTGAACGTCATCAAATTAAGCTGAAAAAATAAAAAAAAATAACTATAAACAAGCAATGACCTCCCAGATAACAAAAACTTACACATATTGCAAAGTGTCTCTCTCTCTCTAAGATATTTGAGTTTTGGCTGTAGTTTTTTTACATAAAATGATTCCGAAAGTCTCATATCTATATCGCCATAGGCGAAGGAGAGGACAGAAAATGAATTATTGGAAAACAAATGGTGATGCGCTTTGCAATGCTGACGGAAAGTGGTAAACTCAGGCTTAGAGAGAGGAGGGAATTTTTTGTAAGACACATACAAGAGCTTCAAGATCCTAATTTTAAGTTGTCGCAAAGTTGCGCTATATAAGGAATGTTAAAATCATGTATTTAAATAAACTAACGAGGATCTCAAGATGTTAGACAGTTGCTCCAAAAATACTGAAAAGTGAGAGTAGAGAATATGTACAATTAAGTTAAAATTAAATTAAACTGCATTGTGTTACGGTAAAGGATGCATAGAGCTGAAATTATATCTTGATTAAGTTTAAACCTCAGGTGATACATAAAGGGAAGTTCAATGTAAACTTTAAGTTGGGTTCATGAAAGAATAAGGTGTGGGGAAAAATGTTTTTTTTTAAATTTATTACCAATACTATTAAACGTGTTGAAAGGTAAAAATTATAGGGAAAAAGGGTCTTAAATAGTTTCATTTCTAAATTAAAGGCATCCAATCACAGCAAATACAGAAAACCCTAAGTATGCGAAACTTAATATCTGCTAATAGGAAGTCATTTACATATTACTGAAATGTAGAAGTAGGATTACTGTGAAGTGAGATGAATAATGAGCCATTATTCTTGGTATCAAATACATCAGAATATGAAATAATATTGTGATATTCAGCATTCATTGTAAAAGTAAAGTTAAGATGCTATGTCTCAACATTACAAAAATGTCGCCAATGAAGCTCTTAATTTATAAATGACTGTCGTAAAATTCCCCCCCTTTTTGTTCTTTTCTAGGAGTGCTGAGAGTGTCTAATATATATTGATATCTGAATATCTTACCGAACAGAGCCGTTCCGAAACACGTAAGGATATATAAGAGAAACGCCCAATAATCCCCAAATAAACTTATATTTTAACTTTAATCATTGAATACACAACATATAAACATTAATTACAGCAATACTCTAAATATTACCCTAAACAAGAATTAATTAAATTAGTTTCCTCACAAAAATTGGTTAATTTCTCTACACACAACAATAATATAAGAATTATGCTTATGGACTCATCTGGAGTTCAAAGGCCTCAGAAATGTTATTGACTCACGACGCGTGCCGTCTGTCCAGATGTATATAGGCGAAATTACACGGTCGTTTTGGCGAGGGTAGCAGCTGGGGGGTCCACACGTTCTTCCGGGGGGGGGGACAGAGGGTTCTTAAAAGACGAGAACAAATACGGTGCTTTATGCAACACCTAGGCAGTCGGGGTCTCTCTGGCGAGAGTGAGTCGAACTTGGTTCTTAAATCAAGTTAACTTGGAGTGCGGTGTGACCACCGAGTAACAATCTCGAGGAGGAGCTTTTCTCCTTCGTTACTTATTTTCTTATGGACGAGGAGTAAACTCGGAGAGAGTCTTCTTCAAGGGCGAGGATCGATGAAACGAGGTTTCTCACCACGAATAAATTACTTAAAGTTCGGTTTGGTAACCCGGAACTAGCTCGAGGATGAGCTTCTTCTTAGTTTTAGTCTTCTTCAAGGGCGAGTATAACGGAGGGGGATTTCTCTGACGAGAATAAGTTGAACTTGGTTCCTTACCAAGTTAACTTATGAGTTTGGTGTGGCCACCGAGTAACGGGCTCGAGGGGGGAGCCTCTTCCTTCTTCTTTTCTTAATTCCTCAAGGACGAGGAATATCCCTGGTGTTTAAGGTGCACCAGGATATGAGGAGTCTCTCTGGCGAGAGTAAGTTAAACTTACCAAAGTTAACTTATCGTTTGGTTTGATAACCAGGGACTTAGCTCGAGGATGAGTTGCTTCTTAGCCCCTTATGGTAGGTAGCCCTGCCTCTCTTGCAGGGTAATTCTTGGTCTGGCGACCCAAGTACTCTACCTCTCCAGTCTCGGTAGTATGGTTTGATCTGAAGACTTCGTCACCTAGATACTGACGTATACTACCTATCCAGTCTAGGTAGCTCGGTTTTAATCGAGGACTTCGTCACCTGGCCTGACGTATACTACCTAAACAGTCTAGGTAGCTCGGTTTTAATCGAGGACTTCGTTACCTGGCCTAACGTATACTACCTCGATTTTCCTCAGAGTTCCTCATTTATACCTCGTCACCCTACTGGGGGAGTAGTAAGGGGGAAAGGGGCTTGAGGACGGCCCCAGGAGAGTTTTTTTTTCAAACGGTTTTCCCCACGAAGTCAAAAATCGGCTCCTCGTTAGTCTTCAAGATTGGGAGAAACACGTCTCAAATTTCTTATTTGACGTGAACTGGATCTCACTCTCCTGGGGGAGATCTTACATTTTGACCTTTAGGGTCTTTCATAGCACCGAGTTGTGCCACGCTGCGGTTACGCTTTTGACTAGCCGATGCCTGGGCCGGATGTCTTTGCGGTAACCGCCTTGGGTTTGCATCAAGAGTGAATGGAGGGGAGGGGGGGGTGAAGGGACGATTCCCCTACAATGACGATTAAACTCAAAAGAGCAATCATGCAACCAAACACTAAAACAGTAAAAAATGGTGGTAAATTTGCGCAAACAAGAGAACCCTTTGTCATTCCGTTGTGTTGATGAAACAAAGAATTTACTTTCAAAAGGAAACGGTACCTTGAGCAGCTAGTTTTACAATTTTAAATTCCTTTAAAATTAGGTGTTGAATGCTAGAATGAGTAATACTATTATTATTATATATATATATATAAATAAATAAGCCCTGAGACAGGGTGAAGGTTACACATGGCTACGCCACAATACACCAAAGCCACTATAAAGGAGCTTTAGTAGCATAGGAAATGACTAAATACACAAAGTTACGACATGAATGAACAAAAAATAATAAAAAGAATTGTTAAGTTAAACAAAAAATATAAAATAAATATGTCTGCCTGTCCCAATTAATACCTCATATACGCATAGAAAGAACTAGAGCTTCCAGCAACTAAAACACGCTGCTGATGGCCAAAGAAAAATTCTCTGGATACATTGAATATAATTAGACCAACAATGATTCACTAAATCAAAACCAGAGCAAAAACCGAGGAAATTAACTCTGACCTCAGAGCCAGCATCCAAAGAGGAGTTCAGATCATGGATCAATACCAATAAGGCCCTCAATTGTGCGAAGACCTCTTCTGAAACCAAATTGAATAGCAGGGGATAAGATTTTTGGAATTCACAAACTTGTATAGGTTTCTTGCTAATAACTTTTCATAAACTTTTGAAAGAATTGGAGAAATAGAAATTCTGCCGTCTTAAGGCAAAAAGCATTAACTGCAAAATTGTCAATTTTGGGAAAACGCAAAAAACGGATTTCGGCCTCAGATAAGGATCTGATAACATTAATCGTAATTTTTTTTTTTTTTGGGGGGGGGGGTAATTGTAAGCATTCATCTATATGAATCTTGCAATATAATTTGGTTTAATCAGTTAATAACTTCAATATATTCAAATTTGTCCAGTAAGTTTTGACTTAATGCTTTTTACCTGAAAACAGTTATAATAATTGGGTCATCTTATAATAAAATGATTTTTGTGGAAAAATGGTATAGGTATACCTATATCTAAATAATTGATAGGTACCTATTATATCATTAGACTCTATTGGTAAATACATATTTTATCATTTTAACTTTTACCAGAAAAGTTTGGAAAGGAAAATAAAAAAGATACATTGTAAAGCAATATTATTACAGAAAACAGAAAGAAAACATTCTAGACAACATAACTAGGTAGGTAATTGAAAATATTTTTTCCTTAGTTAATGCAGGAAACCTAAAAATAAATAAAATCTTTGGTAAAACTTTACTTTTCCTACATACCTAATTGCAGCAAACAAAAGACAACACGATAATGAAAAAGAAATATTTGCAAAAATAATGAAAATTATGGGAAATCTTATAACTGGATAATAGAGCAAAAATAGTTCAAAAGTATACCTAGGTATATGAATAGAGCTACCTACCTATACGTAAGAATATCAATTTAATTTTTTTTCCAACAAACAAAATCTTGCAATTATTGAAACCTCATTGCTGCATACGTAATGTCAGCAATCAAAAGAAAAAAAATTGGGGTTTATACGCTTCCAAGAAGATCTGGGCTGTTCTTGCTTTCTGGTAAATATCCAAAATTTGTTCCTGTTTTCAGGCATTAAACTTACAAGCTTGTCTAAAATATTTTCTTTCTTTTTTGAAGATAAGCCTCTTGGGCAATCTGACATAGGTTTTTCCAATAATTTTTTTGTGAAATTTAAACTAGTATGAACAAAGTCTGCAACTTTAGAGTCTCCCTTGTAGTTGGTTTTATATTTTAAGATACGGCTACCCTTTTCAAATTTTGCTTCCACAATCTCTGCTAACAATGGAAGGTTTGTTTCTTTTATCCCTTCACGAAGCCGAGTTTTTCTCTTGACCGAAATATCCGGAATATCGTTAAAACAGGAACTAAAATTAATATCTAATACTTTCAATTTTTTAACGGATGCATCAATAACTGATTTCAAATCTTGATAGTCATAGATATTATCCTTTTTCCTAATATTTTTTTCTATGTGGCCGTGGATGCCATCGGCGGCCATCAAGGTGTGCCCAGGCACTAGATACTTAAAGGTGATGCTATTGACTTGTTCACTGGTGTTAACAAGGATTACCATTGCGCTGTAAAGTGCCCAATTCTTATTTTGGGCGGCGCAATTGTCAGCCCCCAAAATGAAATTAGCAGCATCTCTTTCTGTTCTTATTAAGTCTAAATAAGCATTGGCCACATGTTCCTTGTTTCGGCCAGCAATTGATTCTGTCCAGAGGACTGCATAATGATTATAAGTTGATTTTTCTTTTTGGCCGATACATGCAAATGTCTCATTAAAAATTATCAGGCGTGGAGTAAATACACAAGTTTTTAAACCTTTCATAATAGGTAAAAGAAGTATCTTTTGCATATCAACAGCAAAAACTTGGGTTGTAGAATCCTATTTTTGAGAGCAATTGTAATCATATGCTCTTCGTGCATCTTTTGCAAGTTCATTATGCATAGTCCATTTTGCTTTCAGTGATTCATCTAATATACCTGAATAATTTTTAAAATATAAACAGTTGTCGCAAAGATCAGTAGAGTCAGTTCCAAATCCAATATTTAGTTTGTTAAACACTCTTGAGTATGTAGCGTAGGAGCAAAAATCAGGGTTCTCTTCAATAAAGGTTTTATATAAATCCTTCACTGTTAATTCAGGGGATAAATATCTTCTATTTGGAGCGTGCTCCCTCCTTTAATGCGAAATTTGGGGATTCATCTTTTCTATGTGATCAATAATGATTTCTTCATTTTTCTTGTTTCTAGGTTCATGTTTTCTCCTCATATCAAAAAACTCAAAAACCACTTAAAGAATTAGATCCACCTAAACTAGTAGAAGCTTTTTTAAACACATCCAAAATAATGCGATTACTTGCAAAGCCTATTGTGTGTAAAAACATTGTCTGACACACTTTGAATTTTGAACCTGACTCATTTAAGAAAGTGTATACGAAGGTGCATGACTTTGTAAAGCATGAGGAATTGGAGCGTCTGCGCTCAGTCGTGGGGTTTTTCTTTATTCTTCCTAAAAGCCACTGCTTTTGAACAGATTTGTCCATTTTCCAAAACTCACTATGTATGGTATTCCGCAATTCAGGAGAAGTGGATTTAGTACACTGTTGCTTACACGAATCTTTGCAGGGAGGAAGCAATGGATGTTTTTCTCTTTGAGCTTCTAATTGAGCTTTAGCTGTTCGTAATCTCTTTGATTTTTTTCTTTCATCAGCTGCTGCAGTTTCTTGACTATTTTGTTCAGGGGGAAGAAGTTGAATATTCTAAGAGGGTTCTTGAGGGCTTTGTTCCAGGAGAAGAAGTTGATTATTCTGAGAGGGTTCTTGATGATTTTGTTCAAGGGGAATTTGAATGTTCTGAGAAACTTCTTGATGTTCATTTTCATCTATACTCCTATTTGATTCAGCATCATCATCATTTGGAATTACTCCACTGTAAAGGATAAACAAAATTTATTAGCTTATTAATTATATAGAAAACGATATAGAAAATTGAGCTATATATATTATATATGTATATACTATGATATAAGTCTGATCTTATCTGTGTGTGTGTGTGTCACACTCTGCAGAGCATGAATGGGGGCGTATTGGGAAAAAATATATATATATCATCTTATGTAATTTGGGGCTGCGGGGTGCTTAAAACTATTTCCAAGTCCGTATGACCAATGGTTAAAAAGTTATGAACCAAAAACTTGATCTATATATAACTTTTACATGCACAGAAAGACATCCAAAACTCTATTTCACATAAATTTTAGTATATTAACCTCACTAATTTAAGAGAAATTGTACAAAGAATCATGTTGTGCTCAAACAAAGGAAATGATTTCTCGGAAAAGCACTGTCTTTTGTTAAACAGCTGTACAATTTTTATTTCATTCATTCTTGAAAAATACAGGGTGGGCCAAAAAAAAGGTGTATTATTAAAAAATTTACTTAAAATTTATTTTTATATTTTTAAAACTAAACCCTAGATAATGTTTAGTTTCAAAATAGGTATAGAAAAATAAAGTTTTAGTCAGTCTTTTAATAATGGCCCCTTTTTTGGGCCCACCCTGTATATTTAAAAACAAACAAAATAGTTAGGTTGACATTCAACATTAACATTAGCTATAGAATTTAAACATAATATCATCAGTTAAAAGAAGTTACTCACCTTTTTCTCAATTCCCTAAAAACGGCTTGTGCACTGGTAAACATTACGAAACAATTTATTCAGACCTTTCAATTAGAAGGACAGAAGTGAAATGAAATCCCTCTTTTAAATTATGATCGAGATATAGGTACCTGAAATTAATCATGTTTTGCTTTGTTCAAACAGATCAGAACCTGCAGAAACATGACGGAATTGCAGCCTAGGCTGAGTTCTCAATGCGAATCATATTGTATAATCTACTTAATGCATTTTGTCTGCAACTTGCTATGGGAATTCACATTGACATTTGCAGGCAAAACGCATTATCTGGCTAAAATTTTGTACTTAATGCTTTCTGCCTAAAAAGAAAGGATTATTGCTTTCTGCCTGAAAAATCCTTTTATTTTAGGTGGAGATAATGCTTTTTGAGCTCTCTTAAAATTTTAATGAATTAAATAGCATAACTGGCAACCTTCTAGTTAGATGCGTCTCGTTGAGATGAATCCAACGGTACCAAAATCTCAAAAATCGCATTTCTGCAGTTAATGCTTTTTGCCTTAAGACGGCAGAATTGTATATCTAATATTTTAATTCTGAGGAATTAAAGGCAAAACGTGTGAGTTCTGGATTAGGATAACTAGTTGAAGGGAGATCTAGTTTTTGATCACTTTCCTTTCTCTGATACACAGATGACAAATTTTTAACCTTAGCAGATGGGTGAAAAGTCATTTTTTAATTGTCCATTCGAATAGGAGGTAATGGTGAAACAATTTCCAAAAGAAAATTCTTTAAAGTGCACCAACATTTGTGCGATTGGGATGCATTACTTAGAATTCCACATAAATGACTTTAGAGGGATCTACTAAAATAGTTGTATTTCCCCACATCCTAACATATTACTTTGGGAGAAAAAACATGCCGTTACTCACCCCTTCCCACTCCGAATTCACCCTTTTTGGACTTGCCGCCAGGTCATTGAGAAATTCACACCTAGGCATCACGCTGAAATTAAAGACTTCGTCCCTGCCTTCTCAGTCTTCCATTCACGCCCCGGGCTCGGGAGATTGCTCATTTATTTTGTAGGTTTGCCTCGGAAAACTTTTATGGCTCCAGCCACCGGTCATTCCGTCTAACCAGCCGGTCCCGACCTCTTAGACTTTCATGCAAGGCAACGCTTGGTTGCTTCGGCCGATAATGAGCATTCGAGAAGGCCCCTCTCTCTTTCCCTGTTTTGGAGAAATCCGAGTATATATGCATCCTCCCAAAGATTACCCACATATGTGGTTAGACGATGCTTCCCCGAAAGAAGTTCGATTCAACGACGTTCTCTCCTGAGAAGTGTTTAGTGATGGTCGCAAGCTATGGAAGAGTTAGACATCACACTCTTATCTTTGGGTCAGGGAGAAGAGTCTCTTGAGGCAAAGTCAGCTGTTTTCAACCACCTTTAGATCAATGATTGGAGAAGCCGCTCTCCCAAGTTCTTCTAGTAACCTTTTGAGGACAAGAGGCCCGATACCTCGCTCAATCTGAGTTTGGAGAAATCATCTTCCTCCTCTTCGAAGTTTGTCCGGTGACCTCTTGAAGACAAGAGGCCTGATAGCTCGCTCGATCCGAGTTTGGAGAAGTCACCTTCCCCCCCGCCCTTTCGAAGTTCGTCCGGTGACCTCTTAAGGACAAGAGGCCTGCATCTCCCTTGATTCGAGTTTGGAAAAAGTACCACCACGCCTTCGAGGTCCTAGCTACACCCACAAGTAAGTAAGGTCACCAAGACCTCTCCTATTTTCGCCCCGCTTCACCTTCGAGGTTTAAAGTACGAGGGGTGGTCAATAAGTTTTGCGAATCGGTAGGGCAAAAAAGAGAAAGGGGGATGGCTGTTTGTGGCTCATTAGGACAAGTTATTACAACTCAGGACCTGCATCCGCACGCTCCTGCCTCGTCTATTTAAGAAGTAGCAGCTGATCGCAGATCATCAGTCACAAATTTTTCAACAATGGAGAAGGTTGAGCACTGCGCAGTGATCAAACTTTTGACCAAGGAAGGCAAGAATGCAAAAGAGATCCATCAACGCATGTTTGCAGTGTACACCGACACCGTCCTTTCCTATGCAACCCTTGCTCGCCGAATAGGGAGTTCCGCCATGGTGGTGAGTCCCTTGAAGATGACCGCCGTCCAGGACGCCCGTCAAGCGTGACCACTGAGGACAATGTGGCCTGAGTGGAGAGGAAGACCTTCGAAAATCGCCGAGTGAAGGTCGAAGAAATCGAGTGAGAACTTGGAATCCCACACGGAAGTGTTATCAACATCATCCACGTGAATTTGGCCATGACCAAGGTCTCAGCCCGTTGGGTGCGTAGAAAAATCACGCCCATGATTGACTTCAACGTCTTCAAAGTCCACAAGGCCAGAGTGGCACAAGCTGCCATGCGCAAGTGCGGATGCGAGGAACTCAACCATCCCCCCTACCCTCCAGATCTGGCCCCTAGCGATTAATTTTTATTCCGCCAGCCCAAAGCTGCATTGCGTAGACGCCGTTTTAGGGACGATGAAGATGTCCAGCTCGCCGTCCAGGAGTGGATTGAACAGCTGTCGAGAGATTTCTGGTTGTCGGGAATTCGAAGCCTCAGGGACAAGTGGCGTAAACGCATTCAAGACGAGGGTAGTCATATTAAAAAAATAATAAAACAATTTTCCTTATATCTCGTTTGCTTATATCCGAATTGCAAAATTTATTGACCGCCACCCGTCACTACATCACTCACTACCCTAAATCTCCCATTATACCCATTTAATAACCATAGTTATCCAATTAGTATTCGGAACATAATTCACTCTTACTCATGTACCTATATATATCCTTATTTATTATGTGCCTTTTATTAAATGTGTATTAAAATGTACTTTTCTCGTTGTGTTTTGAATATTTCTTGGTCACGCAGCTTCAGCTAACTATTCAAATCGCACTCTTATAACAATAACATTCATTGTCTTACTTAGCCTACCTTAGAACCCGTGTGCGTATATTACCGTACACTGGCCATACTTTGATATAAACATATATATATATATATATATATATATATATATATATATATATATATATATAGCACTACGCCCTTCGGGGCGTCTGGGAAAGCACAGACCCCAGTATATAATCATAATTTTTTTATAGAATAATGTTCTTTTGTACCAAATTTTCTACCATAATGCAGTTTTGAATGCTGAATACAAATATAACATTTCTTTTTTGAAGAAATGAAAAGGAGTATCTAAAAAAAACAAATTTCAAAATAGAAATTTTGGTTAGTTCGATACATTTTGAAAAAAAACAAAACAAATGGAAATGAAACGCACTTAAATTGCCACATGATTTCCCAATATTATTGTTTAACCCTTTTATAATTTCTTCAAAGTTTCTTTGTTACTTAGATATAAGTATCCCAAATTTTCGATCATAATGCAGTTTTGAGTGCTGAATACGAATATAAATTTCATTTTTACACAAACGAAAGAAACTATACAAAAAAACACATTTCAAACTCTAAATTTTGGTTTGTCGAATACACTTTTAAAAATATAAAATTGAAATAAAATGCACTTAAACTGCCATATGATTTCCCAAAATTATTGTTCTCCCTCTTTTTATTTTTCCAACATTCATTTGTATTTAGATATAAATACCCCATAATATTTTTTTCAACAAATTTTAATTTCGATTGAGTTTTATTCGCCACATTAATTCACATAAGTAGGAATCGAGCATCTCACGGAGGGTACCGGCGTGTTCCAATGAGTTTCACCTCTTTGGAGTAAATTCAAGGAGACTGCTCGTGGGGGCTTAGCACTGCGGGGGAACCCTCCTACAATGATACTGAGGTTCAATCAATTGGGGCGTTTGGGTGATACAGGCCCCAGTATATAATCATATTTTTTTCTAGAATAATGTTCTAAACTAGTGCGTATTAAATTTTGTTTTTTAATACCTTCTTTCATTTCTCCCCAAAAATAAATGTTATATTCGTATTCAAAACCCAAAAGTGCATTATTGGTAAAAATTTGGTACTGAAATCCGCGGGCCCCAAACAGAAAAGATTATATATATATATATATATCATTTTGTGTTAGGCTTTGGGTATTCTTAAGAATCCCACCCCCCTGATTTTTAAGCAATAAGTTTTAATTAATAGCAACTGCATTACCAAGAATAACTGACCACCAATATATTATGACAACTTTTTTTTTATTAATGGGTAACAACCAATTTTTAAGCCCGTTCTTGTGTGTTGTGCCCATAGTTTTTCTAGTTCTTAAAAGATGATATTGGTAAGCGGTAATAGTAAGGGCCATTTTTTTTGGTGTCGTGAGTCAGATTCCCTTATTAGTTTTTTTTGTGTGTGTGTTCGCTCGATTTTTACTAGGAATTTTTTAGAATTTTGTCGTTAGTAGAATTTATATTTGTTTTGGGTAAAGCTTCAATAGCTCTGGTAGCTCTTTCGTATGCAAATATCGAAAGTATCATTTCCGGGATGTCTTCGTTCGATTACTTTTATTAGCAATGGTAGATCCTAGGGTTATCTGGCAAAGATTTAATCGCTTATGTCCAGGAAGAGGAACATAACTAACGTGCGGAAAGAATAGCACACAGAGAGAAGCAGAAGCAAAAGCCGAAGGAAGAAAAGAACAGATAGAAGCAGAAGAGAGAGAAAGAATTAGGCAGCATGGATGAGAGATAAGCCGTGACTAAGTACAGATAAACTCCGTAAGATCTCTAAATGAACAGGCTCAAGCGCCCTCACTAAAACTCTCCGCATACAAAGATTTTGGCTGTTATTTAGCGCACTTTGTGAAGATTTTCAAAGATAACAATTGGGACAAAGAATCAAATGGTGTCACCCGGCTACTTCCACTATTGAACCTTTGCCTTTGCGACATATTCAGTTCATTTCCTTCAGAGGCCACTTGATTATTCAACCCTAAAGGTAGAACTTCTTTCTGCTATTTACATGAATCCAGAATTTCATAGGGTTAGATTCCCCTCTGCCCGAATACAGCCAGGCAAAACCTACATAGAATTTGGATTCATGCTTCGGCGTAACTTTCATTTCTGGCTGGTTTCCGCCCGAGGAATAAAATGATTATGAGTCGCTAATTGACTTCATTCTAAGGGATCAACTGATGTCGACCCTCCCTTGCAAACTTAGGGCCTTCATAGCGGAGAAAAGAGGGTCCACTTTTAAGGAATATGTGGAATAAGACGACCTTCACGATTCTAGTCACGACCTCAACACAAATGAGTTCAAGAAGAACCCTCCTCCTTCCCCCAAACACAATTTGAGTTTAACCAAAGCCAACCCAATGGTAAAAGCGGCTTCGTAAATATCCAAGGGCCGAGTAAGTACAGGCCTCACCCGCCGAGAGAAAAAAAGGAGGTTAAGTCTCCGTTACTCTCCTCCACGCCTTGCAACTATCAACTAACTTTCCTTCTATCTCAGTATTCCATTCCCGCCCCCAGGTCAGGAGATTGTTCATCTATTTTGTATGTTTGCCTCGCACAACTTTTATGGCTCCAGCCACCGGTGGTTCCGTCTGACCCGCTAATCATGGCCTCTTAGACTTTTCCGCAAGGCGACGCTCGGTTGTCCCGGCCGATAATGAGGGTTCAAGGAGGCCTCTCCCTCTCTCCCTGTTTTGGAGAACTCCGGGTTTATATGCACCCCCCTCGCAAAGATTACCCACAGATTGGGTTAGACGATACTTCCCCGAAAGAAGTTCGATTCAAAGACGCTCTCTCCCGAGAAGTGTTTAGTGACGGTCGCAAGCCACGGAAGAGCTGGACATCACACTCTTATCTTCGGGGAAGGAAAAGGAGTCTCTTGAGGCAAAGTGTGCCTTTCTCAACCGCCTTCGGATCGAATCAAGGATTGGAGCCGCTGTCATCCGAAGTTCTTCTGGTGACCTCTTGAGGACAAAAAGCCTGATATCTCGCTCGATCCGATTTTGGAGAAGTCACCTCCCCCCTACGAAGTTGGTCCGGTGATCTCTTGAAGACACGAGGCCCGCCTATCGCGCAATCTTAGTTTTGAGAAAGTAGCACTATCCCCTTCGGGTTTCTAGCTATACCTCTGAGTACAAGGTCACCCAGACCTACCCCCAAGTTTGCCCCACTTTAATCTCGAGGTTTAAAGCAACTAAATCTCTCACTACCCTAAATCTCCCATTATAACCATTTAATAACCCTGGTTATCCAATTGGTATTTGGAACCTAATTCCGTCTTATTCATCTACCCATATATATCCATATTTATTATGTGCCTTTTATTTAGTGTGTATTAAAATGTACTTTTCTCGTCGTGTTTGAAATATTTCTTGGTCACGCAGCTTCAGCTAACTATTCAAATCGCTCTCTTAGAACAATAACATATATTGCCTTACCTAGCCTACCTTAGAACCCGTGTGCGTATATTACCGTACACTGCGACATACTTCGACAACAATGACCATTATATACTTCTTTTCATCAGCATAAATAAATTGAGTGTGAGATCTAAGTCTCATAATTTTTTCATAACAATCTAGATTTAATGCGAGACAATAGGCGATAAGCAGATTGCTTCTCTTCGTATGCCATTCTACAATCATCAGTGAACTACACCTTGTCATGTAGTCTACATCTTATGATCAAAGTATGAATTAGCGGTTTATTATATTAAAAAGGGCAGAATTTAAATTATCGATAGGATTAGGAGATTTGAATATATTATTAAAGTCATGAAACAATTAGGCCAAGCTGGCCGAGACTAACATGGATTTCACGAGATCTATTTATATTAGGAACCTCAAAATTAAGTTCCAATTTAAGAGAACTAATAGAATAGTCAGACCTACCAAGAGGAGATTTAAGAGAGGAGACAACTACACCTGGCATATGTTTCAAAAGTAAATCAAGGCAATTTCCACTGTCTTGAGGCGATTTACTAATAAGCTGTTCACATCCAGACAAATTACCAAATCAAGTGCAGCTACCCAGACCGATCAATGTCACTGACTCAATAGAGTCATTCTCTATGGCGAACATTCAGGTTACCGAAGAAAATTTATGTGACTTAGAGTCCTTAATTCATTTCATAGAAAAGGAGACAATCAAAAATCCTACTCTTCAAAACTATTTCATCTCTCCGCATTAAAGAATCACTCTGTATTAAATACTACCACCCAAATTTAAATGAGGACACGGCATCCTTTTCTCTGTTTATAACTTAATAACCAACCAAACTGTTTTCATTCTTCGAATTCCTTCCTGTTTTCACTCGCCATTGTGATTCGACCATGTAAGGTAATGTTTCAGTGTCTATATTTTAGTTTTACCTTTTGTTTGTATCGAATTTTCTATTTTTCCGTTTCAATTGTTTAATTTTGTAATATTATGTTTACTTTGTTTGTCTTTAGTTGATGTTATCTCTTTACGAATATTTTTTCTGCTGTTCTTTACCTCACTATTTATATTATTAATTAATGTAACGTTCATTTTATATTTTTAACGTCGTTTTGGGGGATTTTCTCTGATCTTTGGTTTCTAACTTTGAACTTGTGCTGTTATTTATGTTTTTAGGCTTAGATTACTTATTTAGGATTTGTTTCTACCTACTGAAGATGGGTTTTGTAATAGCCCAAAACGTAGGAATTAAAGATGGGACCTGCCTTCTTCGTTTTGTCCTTCTTACTGAATATAAGACTCAAGCTTTGTAGAAGAAATCTAGTTGAATACATATTATTCCGTTATGGAAAAGAAGGCCTAAATATTTACCATCGCTACGAGAATTCCCGGAGGAATTTAAAGGTCTGTCTTCATTTGGAGTTTCTTGAAATTTATCGTAATGATCATGTTTTTCCAAATTTTTTAAATTTCAAGCTATACAGGAAATCTCTCTATTCGAGTGATTTTTATCTTTCCTCCTTGGATTACCTACTCGATAATAAGATTAAATTTAAATTGCGCGCTTGGAATAAGCTTTTGGCCCAGGTTGATTCCTATTCTAAACATCTGCGTTTTACATTTTCTCGTTTAAATAGCCTATGTTTGTCCTCTAGTGTTTCTCGGAACATTTCATCCTATGCCCAAAGAATTTCATTAGTCCATGACTGCAAATTTAGAAAACTTAACTTATCACGACCTAAATTCCATGATTTAAACTCTGTACTTAATCTGTCTGACACTATACTCTTGAAAAGAGAAAATTTCTCCTCTCTTTTGGGCTTCAATTTAAGTTACTAAACTTCAGGCTCGACTATGTAGACTATTATTTTTACTTTGAAAGGTTTATTCATGATATCCAACATCTGCCCATTTTAGGTTCATTTTCTAACTTTAAAACAAATTTTTTTCCCTTTCGCCATTAATTTTTTCATAAATGTAAGCACATGAAATTTTCGTCTCTCCTCTTTACTAAACAAGATTTTTCTCTTCTTCGAAACCTCAGTCGGAATAACGAAATTGTTGTCACCCGTCCTGATAAGGGTAATGTGGTAGTGATTTTGAATAGGACTGATTACATTTCCAAAATTTCCCAGATTTTGTTAGATAAATCCGAGTTTATTGAAATTTTGGAACAATATTTGACTATCATTCGCCGTTTAGAGGAAAAAATTAACTGGTTTTTGCCGAGGCTAAAGTCTTCGGGTGTTCTTAGTGATTCTGTTTACGGTTCTCTGTATGGTTCATCATCTTACTTAGGTCTGCTCTATCGGTTACCTAAGATACATAAGACTGGATGCCATCTTTGTCCTATTCTTGCTTCTTACACTCTTTCTTCCTGTAAAATTGCTTTTTTTATTTCCTCTCTTAACCCCTTTTATTTACAATCTATATACCATTAATAATAGATTTGATTTTGCTTCGGAAATCGCAAAGTTTGAATCGTCAAGTCTTTTTTTCTTTCCTAGCTTTGACATCAGGTCCTTATTTACAAATATTCCCCTTCAGGCAACTATAGAGATTATTTTTGCTGAAGCTTTTCTGGATATAGATGCCCTCTTTAATGGTTTCAGTTTTTGACAATTCTCGCAGTTATTGCATCTAGATGTCAAGGAAAACTATTTCACTTACAATTGCGTAGTTTATCATCAAATTAAAGGTGTTGGCATGGGAAGCCCACTAGGTCCGATTTTTGAAAATATTTTATGTGTAATTTTGAAGATAGACTCTTCCAAAAATTAGTGTAAGTAAAGAAATTAAAAATTAAGTGTACTTTTACTAATCTTTCTGTTGTATTTTTATAAAATACCAGCTATGGCGTCGCCACTCTTCCCTACCGGGAGAGCTTGGACTTGGCTACGCTCGCTATCAAACCTTCGGGCTGTTAGAACGAATCTTACAAAGTTTTTAAGGAGAGAAGAGGAAGAATTTATATCGTAAGCTCTGCATAAATGATAATACTTTATATGTGATAACTTAGAATAAGGGTGGATTTTTGAAGAATAGAGCAAATTACTAGGCAGACAAATAGAAAAAAAGATTCAGATTAAATTCATGACAATCTTTTAACATTACAATACCCTCCCTCCTCTTACCCTCGCCTATTCACCTAACCATTGTTGTATGAAGGTCCTATTTGTAAATATTTCCTTCATGATTTTCGCATCTTACTCTCCTGGGGTTATTATTATTATAATTATTATTTTATTCATTGTTGATTTTTTTCTATTCTCTTTATGTTTAAAGGAAATGTCATAGCTCAAACTTTTTCATTGTTCGTTGCGCTATGGGATAGAGCGTGGATGCTCTGAATATAGTTTTCTTGTCTCCTCCCCCAAAAAATTCATTTTGTTAAAAGAATTTCCCCAACAGTAAAATATCAGTGTGTTGACTAAACTAGTCGTACCACCTAGCTCCTACAAAAACCTAGGGCGTAATTTTATATGGTATCCACTTAGGAAAAATAAACAAATTAGACTCATTTATTTAAATATTGTTAACCAAATACCTCCCTTTTAACCTATGAGCATACGTCGATAGGATTCTGTATGGCACATTAGCTAATTGTTCTTGCCGTTGGGGGCTTCTGGCCATTGAGGGTTTCGCTGTTTTTTATGAGTGGTTGGCGTTCGTGGACCAATTGAAATGGTATTATGTAAGTTTATGAGACCATTTTGAGAAACTCGTTTGGAGGATCCAATTGTTAAGAAAAGAAATTTGTGAGACTGAAAGGGTTAGAAATATATTCTCTTCATGATAATTACACCTTGTTTCCAGAAAGGAAGACAAAAATAGGATATCATAGAGAATAAAGAAGCCTATAGAGGCCCTCACTAAGACGGTCTCCCTCCGGGCCATCCAAGGAGTGATGGCCGGATCAAAAAGTAGCTCTCATTAAGTTCATCGAAGTCTCCTCTGGCTTCATTGTGATCTGTGGAGAAACAAATGCTCCTCTTCGAAGTGGAAGCAAATGTTTTAAAATCTATCGGCCTCGAGGCAATCCCCCTCCTAAAAGTAGCAGCAAAGCGCAGTGTGATCTCCTGCAAAGTTGAAACCTTAATCTTAGTTGGCGAGCACTCGCCAGAAGAACTTAAGAATGAAATTGAAAAACAAAACACATGGGCGAAGGTCAAGGAAATAATCAAACTTCGTGATCACACAAATGTGTTAAAAGTCACCATTTCAATTGAGTGAAATGGCACATAAATCGCCTACAGAAGGAATCCTCATATTCAACATGAGGATCCACAAAAGCAACATTGAACAAGAAAAGTTCCACCGCATGCAAATGTGATTCGTTTGTTGCAAGCTCGAGACCCACACTACGACGAACTGACCCCAAATAGGAAAACTGCGACTGGCCTCCGTAAGATGCACGGCGATATGCCATCCTGGCTGTGGTGCTTACGGGATAAAGCACCCCGTCCGATCCCACCTTCAAAACACTTGTGTTTTCCCTCGGTTTCCTCGCTTTTCATACAAACTCTCCGACAACTTTCTCTGGTCAGCCTCTAAATTCACAGGGTAGGTGCTGACCTCCTACTTAGCCAACGGTCTCAAATCGGGGCTGAGGAAGGAGGACACAATGTTCCCATAACCCTGAGTTCCGGTTTGGGAAGGTGGTTTTTTAGCAACCTGCTTCATCCCCACCCATACCTTCCTCACATCCCTTTTCCTTTTCTCTTTACACACTATCAATTTTATGCCGCGCCTAAGGTGGAGCCACCATGCTGAAGGGCTGTTAGGTCACCAGGCCGGAAGGGTGGCCTTAAGTGGCGGCACCTGGATCTTCCAGGCCCGTACGCACCCGTTGCAGTGCGGGCTACTGCGAGGGGTGATGAGCTATTGCATTCCGTAGGAAAAAGAGGGTCACCATGCCCAATGATGAACAAATAAAAACTCTCTTAAAATTCACCTTGTCCATCGACGGAGCCGCCCTCGGGCAGCTCCACAGAAATAATGGAGGTCCCCCGCTCTGTGCTTGCGCAGGAGATCCTCCAAATTTCTCTAGCCGGAGAGCAGACTTACTCATCTCCTTCGACTACGGATGTAGGGGACTTCCCCTAAGCCCCCTGTCTGGAGATGCCTTCGGGCACCTCCCTCTTACCAGCGGCACTCCCCCCTTTGCTTTCCAAAGGGACCGCCAAGAAAGCCAACAGGCAGCCCATAACCTACCGCTCCCTAGTGAAGCGGCTCGGTAGGGCAAACCCCCTTATTGGAGAGAGACCTGCTGGCAAGAATATTAAAATTTGCCAGGGTCAAGGCCTGTGCCTCTCAAGACGAGACTAAAGACACTGCTGCCAGTAGGACCTGCGATGTACTGGGGAGGGGGATGGCCAACTGGACCCCCTCACCCCCGAGATAGACATGGTCCTTGAGGCAACCCAGCCTCACAGGGTAGGGCCTTCCATAGGAGCGAATCAGTGCTCGGCGCCATGCACCGAACTCGAGTCCGCCCTTATGCAAAGTCCTCCTCAAACGGCTAGGGTTTCCCAGGCAGTACAAGGGTGGGAGGGATCTCCTCCAACCGGTTCCCCTGCGACTGCCAGGACCCTCTCCATCTCGGAGAAGGATTTGGCTGAGGCCGGTCGATCTGGCCTGGGGGCCCCTGCCACCGGAGGGGAGAAAAAAATAGGAAAAAGACAAAGAAGACTTGGGGCTCGTCTCCATCTGAAGGGGCTTCAGGGACCGATGGGTCTGCTGCCTCTGCAGTATGCGACCAAGCTAAGATCGGCACATCCGGCCCCTCTGCCCCTCCCCTCCCCCGGAGGCAGAACCCCTGGCTAAGACGAAAAGTGCGCAGGGCGGAGCCTCGATAACATCGGGGCCCCTCATTCAGAGGTTACCTGGTGTTTTCTAGCCCGCTGTCTTTAAACGCTTCCTCATTATTCGCTCCACAGAGAAAAGCATGTAGGCCAATGGCAACATAATCCATCAGAGAAGAGCATTAGCTAGCGTAATTTGTAGAGAGCCGAAGGTGACCCGTTTCTTGGACGGGCGTATTCTAGCGAATGTGGCGGATCCCTCTGAGGCAGCATAGATAAGTGCTCTGCGGACACTTGATGGATCCCAGGTGAGTGCAATGCCGCACTTTACCATGAACTTTGGGAAAGTAGTTTATGCGAGGGAACTCGTTGACTACTCCATAGAGGCAATCACCTTAGAGCTAGCCGATCATGGGGCGGTTAAGGTCAAACGTGTGATAAGAAAACACTGAGGGGCCTCGAGACCTACCCCTACACTCTTCGTTACGTTCGACTGTGACAAGCTCCTTGAGTCGGTGCGTGATGGTTGGTACCGCAACTGCGTGAAGGCATCGGTGCTACTTCCGCGGTGGGGCTATTACTTTCACCGCTTCGGCCATACGAATCGTTCATGTAGACGTGCAAAGTAGGGGTCACCCTAAGTATGTGTAAATTGCTACAAGGCCGCTCACGATAAGTCCAAATCGTGTGTGGCCAAGTGTGTTAATTGCGGAGAGCCGCACCCCGCTTCTTCGAAGCAACGTGGAGCATATATCCTTGAGAATAAAATCCTGGCTGTTCAAGCCCAGGATCGACTCTCATTCCATGAGGATAAGTACTTGGTCTTGGCGCGCCCGGCTATGCCTGAAAGACACCCTCTGCTACCTCCTCATCCAGGCCAACAAGCACGGTTGTTTCCACGCCCATTTGGAGCCCTTCTGCGGGTTCTACTTAACCCGGGCGCTCCCCTGATAAAGCTGGGAGCACAAAGGGTTCACACCTAGCCCCGGCTAAAACCAGTGCTTCCCCCTTTCCCTAGCGTGACCATTTCCCGTAAGTCGAAACGGCCACGCGCCTCCACCGAATCGTTAGACTCACAGGAGGCAACACCCCGGAAGTTGGTTGGCATGCCATCTTCCGGGGTTCCTAAAGCTGTCCCCTGAAGGGAGGACAGCAGCAAAGCAGCTTCGGCTCCTTCGCCCACGCCTTATGGTGGGCCTAGTGGCTCGGAGACGGTGGTTCCTCGAAAAGAGGGCGCCCTGCCTCCGAAGCCGCAACTCCCACCTAAGGTTTCGAGGCGAAGGGAGGAAAAGACTTGCATGGCGTGCCCAACCTTCCCCAATAATTCCTCGAAGGCAAAAATGCCTTCATTTATTTCTAACTTTAGATTCTGATGCATAACTCTGCAATTCCCCCCTCGTTTACCAATGTACTTTTGCCCATTAATTCTCTTATTTTATGCAAATAAAATTATATTTTTGTACATGCCTCTTTAAATAACCTTTAGCTTTGCTATTGCCTAAATTTTACCTGACCTCGTTGCACTCTTTTCTCGCTGTTCCGCGCGTCGAAACTCGTGGCGTTCCGTCCCTTGTCGGTTCGCCTTTAAGTTATTGGTCGCTCCATATAGAAATAATATGGTATTGATATAATGTATTGTCATACCACGACAGCGAACTGCACAATCAGATTAACCATGTAATCAGTCACAAACAGGCAAAAACACTCTTAAGGTGTGGTACCAGTAGCATTTTATTGTGTGGAACCTGTCTTAATTGATGCAGAATATTTCACGCTGCTGTGTTGGTTGCTGGAGCTACCTGGCGCCTTGTGTGCCATTCATAACCTGAGCGACTTTTGACTGTTGTAGCGTTAAAAGTCACTAGCAACACCACATCGTCTGTACTCGTAGACGTTGTCGCTGGCAAACAGCAGGAACAGCAGCAGGGGTTAGAACAGGACCATTAGCAGCAGGGGTGGCAGCAGGAACAGCAGGAGTAGAATAATGGTCAAGTTCATCATAGCCTGATGACACAGCAGTGTACTGTACAGGAACAGCAGCAAAGTTAAAGGATGGGCCAGCAGTAAGCTTATCAACTGTGGTGGCGTAATTAGGAGGTAAGGGGGAGAGGAGAGACACCTAGGCCTCTTTGTCTCTCCACCATCGGCCTTTGTTTGCTTGCATCGGCGAGGAACGTCTTTTCCAGATATACTGTCTGAACTTTCAGCCATTTTATGGGGCTCTGGAACATATTCCTTATCATTTTCATTGTCATAAAGTACAACAGTTTGAACACAATCATTATCATCCTCACCATCTGGAGTAAAGAGAATTTCGCCCATCTCCAGCCCACTCAGCTTTTGTTCTTTCGCCATTTCAGGCAGAAGTTCGGACTTTTAGTCACCCGAAATAAGAATTACAGCCTGAAAAAAAAGGCTTTTATCACTACACCACTACTTCTCTTTGTACGCTATTACCACTGAACTCGAGTACAGGTTGCCTAATATTTATTTACTATAATTAGCACTAAACTAGGGTAAACGGTACCAAAACAGGGGTTTAGCGGGAAATACAAGCATAGGAGTGGACCGACGTAGCCTCACTCTATGAGAGCGTTCGTTCTACTGAAGCTACACAGAATCATAAGATCCTGCCTTGGGAAGGAGGGGGAGAAATGCGGATGAAGTCACTAGACGCGGACAAACTATACCCATGTTCAGGGCTCTAGGGTTAATAATACTTTTTTCATCAGAAAATTCATAATTAAATGAGGGCTTATAAATCTTATTTCTCCTGTCCACCTTCCTGCGTGGGAACCTGCCTTGGATGCTTGCCATTCATTAATTTCGTCTTAACACTTTAACTGCCAAGGGGCTTTTACCCCACTTTTGTACTGGTACTAATGGACATATTCTACTATGCTCTTTGTGAAAGTTTTTTAGATAGATTTGCTGCTGTTAGGTTATATTAATGTGTTTATGGATGTGCGGATACCAAGGGTGGTGGTGGGTCACACGGCACATAAATAAAATGCTATTAACATGTGCTGCGTGACCCGCCGGCTTCCACACCTTACTTTCCTAAACAAATTTTTTAAATATATTAGACCTTCCAGATATATCAGATGCAGAACCAGAGGAGAGTCAAGCACCAAAACTGAGCAAACTAGTAGGTCCTCAAAAGCAGGTTTAGATGTGGGTAGATGGAACACATCTAAAAAATATTTTGTTCACTGGTATTGGAAGTAATTCCAAACACTTGCCTTGTCTCTCACTGGATTAAAACCTACACTTCGTTATTCAAAAGGCTTCTTGAATCAAGCTTTTGGGGGGTTGAGGATGGTAGCTCTGGCGATTAGCGTCGTGGTCATTTTAACGAGGAGCGCTTAATGACAGGTTCAAATCTAACTCCTTTATTCATTTTCTTATAACGGTTAAAATAGTTTGCCCCTATTTTTGCTGTTACTATAACTCCCATTTTCTTTCTAAAGCTTGAATGGTACACGTAATAATAATTTCCTTAGCGTTTTTTCGGGTTTGTTACTAGTTTTTATTTCTTTGGGCCTTTAAAATACATTTATTATATATCACGTGTCATGTGATTTTCAATTATTATTATTATTTTATATATATATATATATATATATATATATATATATATATATATAGATATCGTGGTGTGACTTGGTGTACGTGGTTTTACGCACACTGCCCTACTGACCGACCGAAATTAAGGCTCCACCTGGGGATGGTTCTAAGTGTGCATTAAATATACATATAGGGCATATTAAATGGCAATACAATTAAATATTGACGGTTCAAGGCTAATATGTTTAACACTATTAATTAAATTTAGAATGAGGGATAATTAATTACGTAATTATTTTACAATTATGCAAGTTCTAGAGCAAAGGTGATCCTTGAGGTTCGACGCGGTAAAGGTGAGAGGAGCGTGACAAAGCGGGGGTTAAATCCCTTCTACCTTGATGTGCGGTGAGTAGGACCAGGTAGGTAAGTTAAGCCTTTGACTTGTGGGCCTATCAGGGGACGCTCAATTCAACTTCGAGAAACTGAAGTTGGGGGCCTCTTATCCTTCTGAGGCAAACGAAGGGTGCTTCAGGGATGGCTTTTCTGATCCTTAAAATCCGAAGGCGTGATGAGAAGGGTTGAAGTGCGCCTAACTAACTCAGCGAACAAGACTGAGTGACAACTAACTCTTTCTTGGCTCTTCGACAATCAATCGATTCTTTTCTGGACAAAAATGTAGTTGATTCTCTCTCAACTAACCAAGACGTTACAGCTAACGTACTGGACTGCGGCTTCCCCCACAATCTGCATGTGAACTTCGAAGTCTCGAATATATACTCCGAAATTATCTAGGCCGAGAGAGAGGTTCATCGCTAACAGACTTCCTTAATTGCCTTGGGTCGCAATAAGGGCCCATAGCGACAAGTCACGAAGCCCACTTAATGGTTTTTCCATTGTTCTAATTTTACCACTATATAGGGCAGACGAATTTAGAGCAGTTACCGGTGAACTTGGTAAGTCAGGAGAGGGGGGATTCCTTCTCTCTCTCTCCTTATTCTTCCACAATATATATATATATATATATAAGGCCACCTACAGCGACCTTGAAGCCCAATAAAGGACACCATTGGTGATAACTTGACCTAAATGTGTAACATAAGCTCCTCAGATTTGCCAAAATTGTCGCCGCCTGTTTGTTATGTTAGGTTAGGTTAGAATTTTTACCCTTTCTAGGATTTGAGAAGACAAGTCATCGTGTCAGTGAGATGTAATTAAAATATCCAAATTTGTGACTTTTGGCTATCTTATAGATAACTTTAATTCAAAGTATAAATAAATGGTTCACATACTTCTTAGGGTATTAAATATATAGAGATAAACACTGCATTAAATATTTTCCTGGGCTGTCTTGAGTAAATATTTATGCACGACATAACATTATTAATATTATTTTACGCTGAAAATTTTAGATTAATACTTTTGTATAAATTCGGGAGACGATAAAAGTTAAATGTGTCCTTCATAACGTCAAATATTTTTTTTATTTTAAGGTCTTTATAAAAGGGTTTGTCTGCATTTAAATTCCAAACTCTGTAATGATCATTTTATCACTAAACAAGTGTTCTTTCCCATTCTTCTGTGTCATTCGCCGTGAAAAGATGCAGAGGAACAAGTTCGTGGCTATAAACTACCCCATACACTGGTCTGCACTCATCGAGAAACGGATGAATCAGCGACGAGCTAGGACGATGGTCAGAGTAAAGTCCATTTCTATGGGGATATAAGCCGGCCGTCCCTTTCATTTCTCCTCCTGAACGCCGAAAGTTTAACAAGCAAAAAAGTAATATTAACTTTAAACACCAAAGAAGTTTAGCCTGAGACTCAGGCAACAACAAACTAAAACAATCTAATTTCAATACTATGTCATACTACCGAAATGAAACAGATCAGCCTGACCTTCATGCAACGGAGCATTCAATTCCAAACCTACTACGCTTTCAACCTCTCTCCACACTTTTCTTCAATACTTCATATTCAACAAGCTAAAGAATTTCAACGTTGGAGAGTAGCACAATAGAAAGAAATGAATATATCAACGATATATTAAACATAGTGGATGGGAACCAATGTAAAACTGTAGGTTCACCGACCAACTAGGTCAGCCTTTTTTGTCTCTTCTCTTTACTCTTTATCTCCCTTTCTTTCTTTTGCTCTCCACACTGCTCCTTCCGAAGACCGTATATGGCTATAAAGGGTCTGATAGGAGACTAGATAGGGCCGTGTCTCCCGCCTTCCCCTTTCTCGGTCATCTTATGATCACCAGACTGGAGAGGTGTGCTTAACAATTCTTTAAATTCCATCTATCATTAATCCTCACGCAATCTCCCTTTCCATGGATGAGGCGAGTAAACAAGTGGGGTCCATTCATCCTCATGACAAATTAAGAATCGCAATAAATATTCCTAAGACATAATTACACAAAAGTTCCAAAGAGTCGATGAAACCATTAAAGATATCTTTCAGCCCTAAAAAAAATGAATTGCCCCTTCCGCCAGAAGATTATCGAGCAACAAAAAATATTTCCTCACCCCGCCACAAGAGTTCCCGCGGCAACTATCACTGAAGGTAATAAATCGCCAACCCAGCATCCCCCAGAAATATAAGCACAGGTAAGTGTTGTCTGCAGGAGGTTAGACCCATAGATCGTGAGATACAGAAAAGAAACAAGGACTGCTGACTAAAGGTCAGTTGATCTAACTTATTCTAATTTATGACCTTACGACATACAAAACTTTCAATAATTCTCGGACTAACCTTGAAAGGATATTGGTAATTATATCATTCTAAAGAGAATATAAAATTAAATAATGGTTTTAAATTCCGTTTGTATCGGCCGAATAGATATGATGTTATTGCCAAAACAAAATAATTCCCGGGTAACCTTGGGATAACTTTAGCAATTATATTACAAAAAAAGAGAATGTAAATCAATATAAGGCTTTCAAATTTTGTTAGATTCACCTAATAGTTATGATTTTATTGCCAAAACAAAATAATTACTATGCTAAACTTGGCAGGACTTTGGCAATTATATTATTCGAAACCGCATGCATTTCAAGGCATTGTAATGGGTCAACAAAGTGATTTTTGAAATAGAAACATACATCATGCAGTCAAAGAAAAAAACAGCCTGGTTACGAAAAAAACTGTCCAGTGAAGATGAAGTGATGAAATGGATGCAGGTAATAGACCGATTTCATACAGAAACATGTATTTTGCGCCAAGTTTTCCAGACTCTGAACCTAAATGATGTCTCCTGCCAAATTATCACACGTTCTTTGAGAAATATATAACTTGAATCCCACTCGACCGAGAAGAAAATACTCATTTAAATAGCAAAGGGTCTCTATGGTGGATAGCGCTGCTGAGCAGCGACGAAAAAAAATTTAATTTGTTAGTCTCTCAAGAAATGTGGCATCAAATGATTCTTAGATATAAAAGATTGTAAACCAAAATTAACCTCAAAGACAGTTAAATTTGTAGTGGGAATTTTATAGTAGGCCGCCGCATGTTTCAAGTTCTCAATTCTGTTAAATGCCCGATTATGCGCCTATGTAAACAATGCGGTATAGAAGAAGCTCCTTCAGTAATATGTAATGCGCACAGCGAAAATGGTAAAGTACTTCATGGATGATAAAAATATTTAAATAATGATCTGACCAGAATTATATCCAATATAAGAGCTATAGAAATTACTCTTTGAAAAGGTTATGGCTCGGATTATTAGCATAAAATCATGTCAAAACAATATAGCAAACAGTCATTCAGGGGTTTTAAGAAACAAAAGGCTTGTTAATAAGGAATGGTGGATCATAACACTGGTTGCGTCAAGAATGTACCTTAGGTTTTCTGTAGTGCTTCTTAATAAAATTGACCCCTAAATCCGAATCTGGCATCCCTTTTTCTCTATCAGGTCCAGTTTTTGCGATAGAGGGGCTTATAATAATTTTATAGTTTATACATGTCCTATATTACATAGAAATTTCAATAGTTTTTGCACTACTGTATTCACAGTAAATTTTGTTTACGCCTGAAGTAATTATGTTAATAAGTTTATATTTTTGCCGGTTAAAAATTACTTAGCCTTATAATAATAATAATAATAATAATAGTTCTTGAGTTAAAAATGAACAGAAAATATAAGAATAGCTCCGACAGATTTTGCTATGTTTGTGGCAAAGTGACTTTTTCCGAGCAGCAATGTACAATCTCTCCTGGAATTAAATCTTTGTATCATGCATATTTTGGAGTAAGGCGAAGATATCAAGAAAAATGTTTTGCACCACATATCTTCTACAAGGGATGCTATATAGGTTTAAGACGCTGGAATCAGGGCGAACAGAAGTCTCTCTCTTTTGGTGTTCCCATGGTGTGGAAAGCGGGCAAGGAGCACACTACGGAGCGCTATTTTTGCATGAGTAATCTTAAAGGTGAGCATTGTATCAAGTATTTAAGCTTTATGTATTGAACTGGCTCCTGAAAATGTCATTATTATGCATAGACTTTGCATTAAAATGAAACTCACCTAGTTTACTTCAGTGTGAACATATCTTTACTAAACATTTATGTCCTATATTCAACTCCAAATCAATTCATTTATGTGATATGCAATTATATTTTCCACAGATATAAATAAGAAGAGTAAACATAGTCTAACATATCCGGTTTTCCTTCTGCCATCAGACCCATTCCCCACGGTCCAGGAATTCCTATACCTTCTCCCCCCTAACATATAGAGGTCCATGAAGAGATTTATATGGAAGTTGATCAAGATTATGACATATCTGATTCCTATCAGGTTTCCAAATATTATATGATCGCAAGACCATTCAATCAAGTTCAGTGAAATGATCTGACCAGGGACCTGGGGCTTTCAAAGGAGAATGAACAACTTCTTGGCTCTCGACTTTGTGAAATTAATCTTCTCGCTAATGACACAACATTTTTTTGGTACAGAAAGAGAGAACAAAAGTTTCGAAGCTAACTTTTACAGCATTCTTCCAGCTCTTTAGTATACTGCGCAAATATTAAAGGACTTGTTGAAGCCCTTGGAATTCCCAACAACCAATTATAATGGAGACTTTTCATAGACTCCTTCAGTAGAATTTTTTTTAAAAGCTGTGATACTGAGTATTGGTAACAAGATAGCTTCCGTTCCTATAGGCCATTCAATCCAACTTATTGAAAGTTATGAAAATATTGAAAAATTCCTGAATGAAATAAATTACTCTACACACAATTGGAGGATATTTAGTGCTATTTCTAAGCCTTCTGATATTGACATTTTCATGTTTAATTGTTAATACTTGTATACACCTTTTGGTCAGCTTACATTTTGCAAATGCAAATCTGGAAATCATGAGTCATTTTTGAGTTATATTTTTTGTTGAAGTGTGTCCCTATAGGTTAATGCATCATTTTGGTTTAATGGGGAACTAAGCCTAAGTGATGAGGTATGAAACATAACTCAATAAACTAAAAATAAGATGTACATACTCGTATATCCAATCAGTTTCAAGACGATGATTTAATGCATCAGCATACAGGATTTTTCAGTACATAATCATATTCTTATTGTTTTAAGAAATATTACTTTGAATTTGTTTTTAGAAATATTACTTTGTATTTCTTTTTAGAAATATTATAGTTTGAATTTACATACCCTGCGAAATTTCTTTCAGCTAGTGTCTCTTATACTTGGGATGCAAACAGGCTACACGAAGCATCCAGGTTTCTTATGTTTATGGGACAGTCGTGCAGATAGTATGCACTATGAGAAGGAGGTTTGTCCTCCACGAGAAGCATTTAGAATTGGATCAAACAATGTGATAGCTGAAACTTTAGTGTCTTCTCACAAAATACTGCTTTCTCCACGGCATATAAAGCTTGACATTATGAAAGATTATGTCAAAACCCTTAATTAAGAGGGCCAAGCTTTTAAATTTCTTCAAAAATTTCCACAAATCAGTGATGGAAGGCTCTATTTTTGATGGACCTCAGATCAGGAACTTGATGAGAGACCAGTAGTTTAAGGCATCAATGAGGGACATAGAAAAACATCCCTGCAAAGCTTTCAAATATCTAGTTAATAATTTTTTCGGCAATAAAAGAAGCCCAAAATATATTTCCCATGTCAATCAGCTCCTAAAAAGCCTCAAACACTTGGGAGCTCGAATGTCTATAAAGATAAACGTTTTACAGTTCCCTCTGGATTATTTTCCCGACAACTGTGGGGATTAAAGTAAAGAACAGGGAGAAAGATTCCACAAGGACATAAAAACAATGGAATCCAGGTACCAGGGTAAATGGGACGTAAATCTGCTTGCTGACTAATGTTGGTGTTTGAAGCGTGATGCACCAGATGAGAGGCACAAACGAAAATCGTCAAGGGCGTCTTTTCTTGGATATTAGAATTATTGTCTTTATTATGTTGCATTCTTAAATTTTTTGTTCTATTAAAACGATTATAATTTGCATACGTTTATTCCTGTTTCTATGATATAAGAATAATAATGCATTATTAGATAGAAAAAGGTTTTTGCCATTTTTTTCAGAAAAAATGAGGTAATCTCAATGAAAATGGTGTATGCTCTACCGAGAAATTCTAACTTGGTTAAACAAAAATGCATTCAGTTTTGAGCTCAGGAGGTTTGATTCATTAATAAACCACAAAGAAATCTTGAAGACCGTTAATTTTCTTTTCAAACTCAGGCCTGTGTAATCTTCCTCATTCCTATCCATATCAAGGCATTCAGATTAATGACTTAAATGCATATTTTTACTATTAATTTGTTCATTTGTGTATGGGATACACAATTATGTTGCTGTTTGGTCATGGCTCCCTTCATAATTATCGTTCTCTATTTTTGATCGTAGCATTCAAATGAAATTTACTTTCGTCAAAACCTTTTTGATCTACTCTTCTTTGAAATAAAACTAGTTATAATTGGGGGCAGTTTTCATAAAAATTACAAGTGTATTTTAAAAAATTTAATTTTGGTTATTTTATATTTTACTTTTGGGCAGTATTGTACATAGGAGTATTTTATTTTTGTATATAATTGTATTGGTTAATACTTTGTTTTTAATTATTATTATTTTAATGTAAACCGGTTCATTTACAAATTTGTAATAAAACATAAATTAATATTTGTAACTAATGATTATATAGTTTTCTATGTAAACACTTTTTTAATAATTGTTTCCCACATTGTCTATAAAACTTCAATAAAGGTAATAATTAATGCTCGCTTATTTTCCTTTCCATTTATCGAATCTGTTCTTTATTTATACAAAGTTGAAAAGATGAAACATAAATGATTCTCATTCATTTTTAGCCTGGCTTCATTTAAACAATTATCAACATTTATTATTTTATTTTCAATAATTTAATACATATTAAGATGAAAATATTTGACTATCTTATTGGTTGGATGAGAGTTAAATATTAAAGAATGAGAATACATATTATTAAAAATGAGTAAATATCTGGTAAAGAAGGGGATACATAACTGAAAATAGGTTTTCCTTAAATACTACATACATTCGTTTCAGGGATTTATCATTTGGGGGAAAAGGAATACATTGAAATATATTAGGGACGGATTGAAAAAAGATTCAAATAAAAAAAATTAAAATAAAAGTAAAGATTACAGAAGCAATAGTTATATACACAATTAAACATCGAAATACGTTGGTAAATTAGGTGCACGCGTAAAAATCTAAAAAGATTTTACAGTCGATTTTATTCTTTTATTGAACCTATTCAGTAAGCCAGTTTCTCTCAGGTAAGGAGATAGGAAGTGCTTCATGTGTGGTTTTCGAAGGGAATTCTTGCTTTGTTTAGGAAAGTTCGGACAAAAATATGTTGGTTTGGTTTTGTCGGTGTGTATGTATCTCTGTTGGGCTTCTTGCATTGTTAATTTAGCCAAACACATACATTGTGTCAATAGAAATTGACTTTATTTAACCGAAAATGAGAATATTTGCTGTGAGCTGACTGCTGATTGTTTATTTAATTAAGGAATCAGCAAAGCTTGGCTATGAAAAGAGAGAGGCCGGAAGGTTTAGTTTTCTGACGTCAATCGTTCGGAGTATTTTGGTCTAAATTAGAAAAGGAAAGAATTGTTTCTACTTATAAATCAGTGTGAACATTTGGATTAACTGAGAAGCTCCATGGAACAAAATGGACGTACGTCTCCTTTGTTTAGCTCTATGTCTTGAGCAAATTCACTTTTAGGTATATAGATATCATACGAGGGGCAGGCGATATGTTTTGCAATTCGGAAACAAGGAAACAAGATATGAGGAAAAATCTTTTATTATTTTTCAATATGACTACCCTCAACTTCAATGCACTTGCGCCACTTGTCCCTAGGGCTTCGAATTTCCGACAACCAGAAATCTCCCGACTGCTGTTCAATTCACTCCTGGACGGCGAGCTGGAGATCTTCATCCTCTCCAAACCGGCGCCCACGCAGTGCAGCCCTAACCTAGCGGAATAAAAAGTAGTTGCTAGGGGCCAGATCTGGACTGTAAGGGGGATGGTTGATCTCCTTGAATCTGCACTCGCGCAGGGCAGCTTGTGCAACTCTGGCCTTTGGACTTTGACGACGTTGAAGTTGATCATGGGGCGTGAGTTTTCTAGGAACCCAATGGGCAGAGACCTTGGTCATGGCCAAATTGTCGTGGATGATGTTGATAACACTTCCATGTGATAGTCCAAGTTCTCGCTCAATTTCTTCGACCTTCGCCCATCGATTTTCGAGGATCATCCTCTCCACGCGGGCCAGATTGTCCTCGTTGGTCACGTCTGATGGGCGTCCTGGCCTGGGGTCATCTTCAAGGGACCCACGATCATGGCGGAACTCCTTATTCCAGCGAGCAATGGTTGCATAGGAAGGGGCGGTGTACACTGCAACCATGCGTTTATGGATCTCTTTTGCATTCTTGCCTTCCTTGCTAAAAATTTGATCACTGCGCGGTGCTCAACCTTCTCCATTGTTGAAAAATTTGTGACTGACGATCTGCGATCAGTTACTGTTTCTTACAAAGACGAGGCCGGAGCGTTCGGCTTCAGGTCCTGACTTGTCATAACTTGTCCAAACACCTCCACAAACAGCCATCCCCTTTCTTCTGTTTTGCCCTACCGATTCGCAAAACATATTGACCGCCCCTCTTAGTTATAGAAAAGGTCGGTATTCGCAGAAATTAGAATAAAAGAACTTGAATTTGAGAGATCAATTCATTAGCCTTTGGTTGTGAACAGTAGGCAGCCAAATTAACATATTGCACTATCGTTATACACTAGAATCATGAAGGATCGCATTTGACCATGTCTTTAAATGTTATTACTATTGTAAAGATATGATGAATGCCTATGAAAGTGAAAAATTCTGAAAAAATTACAGAACGAAAGTTACTACTATCGTCGGATATTAAAGTGTTATTCGCCTTAAAACACGAAATCTATATCTGCCTAATCTACTGTAATAATAGGTAGTTAAAGCAGTGAAATTGAATGGCGAGTTACCAATTTGTTACATATATTGATAGAAATCAGCATCTGACATTAGGAATTGCTTTTAACGTGGCTTTATAGATTTTTTTATGTTGTTGCTGGCAAGGCATTCAAGTATGGATAAAATACTGATACATGTGTGTGTAGAGGGCCCAACAAAGTGTTTTTATACTAGATAAATTGTCGTTTTGGTACCTAAGAGGGCTAACCCGCGTGAAATTTTGAAAATTTGTTTTTTAAAGAACTCATGAACAAGCCCCCAAAGTCAATTTTTGGAAAAATTCAAGATAATATTTCTATTAGCAATAGGAAGACAGAGAAGGAAACTTCAATTTTGTGTGCTGCTGAGGCAAAATTCTGATTATGTTAGCTTTTTTCCTTGAGGCTAATGTGAAGAAATGAATTTCTAGTAATAACATGAGAATAGTAATAAATATAGTGATGTGAGCTACTGGTGAATGGATGATTTGGATACAGTCATCCTGTTCAAAAATATGAAGAGATTCTTTGTGTAGAAACTCAGGGGCACTTTCGAAAGGAACACATAAGAGCACCTGTTTTTATGGATTTTTGCAGTTCTAGGAAGAATATCAGAAAGCGCGATTCCTGATACTTTTTTCTACAATACTTCGGTAAAAGCACGTAAGAAAATCTAACTACCAAGCGACATTTAGAAGATTAAAGAAAAAATAACAGGTTCAACTGCTTTGATGTCAGTAGCAAGCGTTACATCTTAACCCTGAATAAGTTGAAACCAATGTTACACTTATTCTGCGCAAATCTCTAGACTAAAGGAGAATATATCTTTTTCTATGAGGCGTTAACCGTTTCGAGAAAATAGTTTAAGCTTTCCTGAAGTTGCTTTCTAGCGCACCCATTTCCTCCGGGCATAAAGAAGCGAGATGTCAACTATAACTTCGTTTAAGAAACGTATATATTCTGAATGATTAAAATGAAGTCATAGTGTCCGAAGATGATAAAATGTGTAGATGAAAAGCCTTTAGAATATTAATTGAAAAAGACTTTTGCACTTCAATAAATGGTATAGAGTATGATATGCATTGAGAAGCTGTCTATCAGCTTCAGTGATTCTATTTAAGTCACAGTAATGAATATTTGTCTGTAGGGTCTATCTTTTTTTCAAACAAAGTGCAAAGGCCACGCCTATAGGTTTCGAGATTACCTAATAATTTCCGTCTTCGTAAATTCATCATTTGCAGCATTTAAATTTTGCTGCGACAGGCGACGCGGATGGAAGTGCGCATGCAGACCAGTCATGGCATGTGCGTGAATAAAGGTGTTTGCAGCTGATTGAATGAGAGTGAAACTTGTTTATTCAAGTCCCTAAACAAAGCTGTTCAGAGTGAAATGAGTGTCATAGAAAGCGGACCCTGAATAAGAAATCGGGAGCATCTCATTTCATAGCAGTGAGAAGTCATTAAAGCAGATGTGGGCAAATGTGGCTCCGAGAGCGAATTGTGGCCCTGAAAGCAGCTCCCGGGCTAACCCTAAGTATTACCAAATTAATGTTATTTTCACTGCAGCTACAAAACAAAAAACTGGACCACTTTGAAACGCTGAAACAAGTAAATTTGGTTGATGAAAATAAAGAAAGATATGTAATTAAAATAAAGAATTTGCATGTAGAATTTTCACGCAGGATCTAAATTCGGACTCTTGGAAAATGAATTCAAATTAGTTTCTGTCCCTATTTTCTATATCTGCTAATAACGCACCAAGTGAAGTTCAACATGTAGTAATAGACCTGCAGGCAGACGAAAGATTTGCATATGACTTTATAACCGAAACAATTAATCATTTTTATTCATCTCTTGAAGAACGCAATTTTATAAATTTAAAATTATTAGCAAAGAAGATCTTTGTGTTTTTTAGGTCAAAGTACATCTGTGAAAAAACTTTTCAATCATGAATTACAACAAGTCAAAATATCGCAGCATGATATCAGACCGCAACCTTGCTGTCAGAGATCAGAGAGAGCTGCAAGGAGCTAAAAGGAAAAAGAGTACCCTAGAAGAACTTACGGTCCATACGAGGAGGGTACTTTTTGCGCAATCCTCGAATGTGTCCGTTGGCAACCTCGAAGATCATTCGCGAGGATCTTAACGGTAATTCCGCAGGACTTTATCTATTCTTGACTTGAACTGGTCAACAGATTCACTGTTCACAACTTCCGTCGGAAGTGCGTCTCAACTACCACAGATACTTTATGTGAAGAATATCCCACACAGGTCATGGTGGTATCGCTTCAGTTCAAGTTTTTAGTCGTGATTTCTTGTTCTTCCCTCTTATCCCAACCAACAACATCTTAACATAAGGTTTTCTATGGCAACAGAAAAGGACAACAAAATCTCGTTCTTGGATGTCAACGTTGTCCGAACAGGTTTCTCTTACAATACATCCATTTACAGAAAACCTACCACCTCTAGATTAGGTACACATTTCTTTAGTAGCTCTCCCAGTCAGTTTAAATTATCCAGTATTTAAAACCGAATTTTTAGAGCCTACCATATATGCTCTAACTGGATATCGTTTCATGAAGAACTGACTTATTTAAAGGATTTCATTAAATTTAATTATTACCCCGATTTCATCCTCGACCAGTTAGTATCCAAATTTCTCTCCAAAATATACTATCCTCGACCCTTACTTACTACTGTTTCTAAACAGAAGGTTTTCATTAAGCTACTGTATCTCGAGCATTTGACATCCGAGTTTAACAAACTCTTTCTCTCTACCCTCAACAACCATTTCCCTCAATGCAAATTCATTTGTATAAACTCCAACCCAGTATCGTTTAATTCCTTTTTTCTCCATAAGGAGCAACTCCCTTGGGGCTTACGATCCTGTATAATTTACAGTTATACATATACGACCTGCCACAGTCGTTATGTAGGCCAAACTGGCTTACAATTCAACTGCAGGATCGCGAAGCACTTGGGTTTGTCTCCTTGGACTGGTATTCCCATTTCTAAACCTGAAGCCTCTTCCATCAGGCAACATTCAGAGTATCACCATCATCCTGTTAATTCTAATTCATTTACTATATTATCTTCAGCCTTAACTTCTTTTGATTTGAAAATCTTAGAGTCACTATATATCATTAAAGTAAATCCAAACCGAAATAATTACTCCTCCTCAATTAAATTATTCACAATATAACCAACCAACACTGCAATAGATTCACTAGCCAACCGATCAACCGAATAAATTTCTTCAGTAATTTTATATGTTTAGTTAGTTGATTTCTCAACTCCCACGTTAAAGGTCAGTCCTTTTGTCATTCTGATTTGTTTTCGGTTTTTTGTCTTTTTGGGGTTTTTACAATTTAATAGAATAGGTTATTTTTTGTTTACTTCAGTAACTTTAAATATGTGATAATCAAGTTAGTTTGTTATATTTTCACTTTCTATTATTTTTTTTAAATACTACTAGGTAGTATTATTTAATTCTTTATATTGTTATTAGTGTTTTTACTTTAATTTTAATAATTGTCAATTTTATTATTTTAACTTGCCTTCTTCCGCTTTTTTTAATTCATACTTTTAACTGTTATCAATTAATGTTCCTTCCCCTTCTCATTAGACGATATAGTCGCTGAAGATGGTCCTAGTAAAGGTCCGAAACGTCCGGCCAATAAATGATTAGTATAATCACCTGGGTCTTCATATTTCTGATATATATATATGTATATATATATATATATATATATATATATATATATATATATATATATATATATATATATATATATATATATATATATATATATTGGTTTGGAGGTAGAGATAAAAGTCAATATAATATGTATATACATATAGTTATATATACATATATCCTCTAGTGCACATACGCGTCCTTCTCTACGTATAAGTACACTTACTTCGTAAGAGTAATCCGTTGATTACGAGCTAAAACAGTGCGATTTACTACAGGGGCTAATAGCGTTTAATACGTCTACCAAGTTGCAGTTCAAGGGTATATTTAAAGAGTGAAAACCAAAATATAGTTTTAATAATCACTAGTTAATACATATACATACGGGAAAATACAAGAAATCTTAATAAAGGACAACTTTGACAGAAACAGACTAATGGGCATTCTGGGAACATTAATAGCTTGTTAATCAGTTTTTAAATGGAATATTGAAAAAATCAGTTAGATGGAGAAAATATTTAGTGGTCGGAAAGTGTTTTGATTAACGGAAGATACAAACAAGGGTAGTTTTACCTTAATGGGATCAACTTGAGGAAGGGGAATCCTTTAGCGTGTTCCTGCGGGGAAATAGAGAAGGACAATAGACGTGACCCTCGGCCCAATAACTTGACGGTGACGAGGATGAGGGGGGGGGGAGCAGAAGACGAGTTCACGATCCTCCATCAAGATAGACAATGGCATACTGCTCTAAAGAAGGAAAACCTCCAAAAATCGAGAATCTGACTCGGCTCAGCGCGAAGTCTCACGCGGGAAACTGGAGATCTTTGAGGGGGAAGGAGATCCAGATGACAGGAAAGGAATCCCAGCCGTTCCTTCGGACACGAAAACGACTCTATGCTTTCTCTGAACAGATGGGTTTCCCTGGTGAGGTCCAACCTGGATGGTAGAAGCGAATACCAGGGACTTGAGGAAACAGATACACGATCTGAACCGAAATCGACAGGTTCTCAAACCCAATCTGGGCATATGACGGCTATGTTTTTGGTTTTTCCCCTTTGGCAGATTCAGATGCCTGGCTGAACACTTCCGGCGGCCAGAAGGATTAGCGTTTGTCGCTTGATCCAAGTCTTAATGGCTTTTATGATGTGGGCGGGAAAGTTTCGGCTAGCAGCCTTTAGACTACGTAGATTAGAGTTTTCTCAGTGAGATAAAAGCTTTTAACACGCCATACTTAATTAAATGCGCCTGTGAGGCAGCTGACAGGTATGCAAATTCTTTCTTCTTTTTTTTTTTTTAGGTTCCAAAATTGCTCCACGTGAAGTTATAATTAGAAGACAGAGAGTGGGAAGGAATTCATCGAACAAATTAAGGGGATATTCTTCTTTGGCTTCCCTTTCCTTTACATGTCTCCATTCCAAAAATGGCATTTTTCCCGACACGAAGGGGAAGGAAAAAGGACATCTCGACCCAAACCGATCGGGATTAAAATTTTAGCCGACACTGAAATCGTCAAGGTGAAGGATTTGCTTATTTTGATCCCAGAAGACGGATAAAATTTACGCATACATTTAGGTTAATGGTAAATTAAATACATAATTAAAATATATCAAATTTCATGTAAAAGCAATAAAAACAATTTAGAATAAGGAATCAATCAAGTGGATGGACAATCCACGAAATAATAAAAAAATCAATAATAAAACCACGTATATAAATGCAATAGGGGCGTACGCACACACGCACAAAACTTAATTTTACATAGGCGAGCAACGAGCTCGAACATATACATGAACTTATAGAATATTTGGAATTCTACCGTAAGTGACGAGGGTCCTCTACTGGTTTCCTACTAAGACTGTCTGCAACACAGTTTTTACTACTTTTTAAATACAAAATTCGGAATTGTTATTCCATCAATAGCAAATTCCAGCCCCTTTTGGCTTTTACAATTTCTTAAATATGCCAGAGGACGGTGATCCGTTTCGATCACGAACTCCTGACCTATCAGATACATTCTAAATTTACAGACAACAATGACTTTTGCCAGAGCCTCAAGTTCTATTACTGCATAGTTTCTCTTGCGTGATAACTGCTTCCAGCTTGCATAGGCAATAGGGTAGCTATTCCCATCCTGTTCGTACTGCAGCAACACGCCCCCAATGCCATCGTTGCTGGCATCGGTATGAATTCCAAACAATTTGTTCGGGTTCGAATGCCGCAATATGGGGGAAGATATTAACCTTTCATTCATCTGCTGGAAGTGGGAAAAGAGCCTTGGGCTCCAAACGAGGGAATCTTGGGAGTTTTTCTTAAGGAGAGAGTTCTTAGAGGAAGCTAAGACGGCAAAGGTGGGGACGAAGCGCTGATAAAAGGAGGTTGAACACAAGGAGGAACGTAGCTGCTTCTCATTACAGGAAAGGAGCATATCTTAAATGGCCCTGTCCTCTTCTTTCAGGGGCGTTATTTGATTTTCCCAAATGTGAAATCCAAGGTACTTGATAGTGTCTTAATCAAAATGACACTTGGAAGGACTCATGGTCAGACTATGCTCCCGGAGCCTATTACAGTTGAAACGAAGGGAGAGTAGATGTTCATCTCAGGTGTGTGTAGCTACGTACACATTATTAAAATAGAATGGCAAATTGTTCCAACCATCTAAGATGCAGCGCATCATTCTGTTCTAATTAATGTAAGCAGTTACAAAACCGAATGGAAGACGCTTAAATTGCATAAGCACATTTTCTGTAGGGAAAGCAGTGTGTCGTAGTTTAGGGCTGAGTACAGATCTACGTTTGATTCGTATATGAGTTAATCCGTTCCACTTTTCACTAAGCGTGCTCTAAATTAATTCTCTAATCAGGGAGGATTCGTATTATGATATAGATATTAGCATTTGCTGCGTTCGTGGATTTAATTAATCAACTCTGACAAGATATGATTTTGATCATATAAAACAACAAAATATTAAATCTTTAAATACACTAATTTTATAGCAAGAGGGTCTAATAAATATTAACACTACAAATGAGTAATACGAGATAATTAACGCAAAACCGCTTCTAATACACTAGATTTAAGCTCCATTAATGCTAGTCCTTTAGTCATTTGAAATTGAAATAGGCTAGTTACGACTACCAGATTGAACTAGTTTTGTTACGAGTACACTTTCACATGGAATAGGAAATAATAAACAAATGAATAAATTTTGTATTAATTTTACATTTAACTCAGCGTGTGTCGACAGTTGGGCACTTTGAAAGTGAGCCTCCTCACTGAGGTTGTTTGGGGCGAGTTTGACTGGAGACTTCCTCGCTGATGTGAGGCGAGCGTGGTGAGGTGATTCAGCAAAACAGCAAATGCTTCTCCTGGGGTTAGTTGAGGCGATTGACGATGCTTCTCTCTCGACTGAAAGATGTAACTGTGGAGATCTTGGATAAATGGAAGTTATCCTGATACCTTTTGTTACCAATTCTGGCTTCTCGACAATAGCCTTGACCAAAATGTGAATCTTTTCTCGTATGGGCATTCAATTTGGTCTTCGTCAATGGTGAGGCTTATCTCTGTTTTTTCCAGCAAACCGAGTTCCGGGATTTTGTCTGAACGAGAATAGTAGGAGGAAAAGTGGTCGTAAAGCAAGGTTTAAATAGGAGTACTTGCCCACGTATTCCATCAGTTCCGACGTGAACTGACGGCCTCGATCTGAAAGGATTTCTTTAGGGATGCCGACTCGGAAAAAAATAGGGATGAGGGCCTCTACACAGGAAATACAGTTAATTTTCCTAAGGGCAACTGCTTCGGAGAAACGAGTGGCGCAGTCTACCAAAGTGAGAATATAAGAGTACCCTTCACTAGAAGGGGGATGGATAGCCCCAACCAAGTCTATAGCCGGTCTGAAGAAAGGTTCGCAAATGACGAAGGGTTCTGCAGGGGACTCTGTGGTACCTTGCATTTAGCGGTGGCCTTCTGGCACAGTTCACATAACTGGCCGTATAGGACGATTTCGTTAGCCCCACCGGGCCAATAAAAGTATTTAGAAATCCATAGAGAGGATTTATTGTGACTGAAATGCTCAGCCAATAACAATCATGTGCAATTTTTAATACCCATTGGGAGTAACACCGGGGTATGCACAAAACTTTATCTGACGGAGAGGCTACTTCAGCTGTCGTCCAGAATAGTAGTGAATTCTCTACCACGTATCTTATACATTTGTTCCCGCGAACAGATTCTATTTCGTTTTTCGCTGCCTCGTCCCACAGGGTTTGGGGAGCGAGACAGTCCTGCTAGGCGGTAGCGAAGGCTTAGGAATTAAGCTCTTTGTATTCCGAATTCTCAAGAGGTGATGAAGGGGTCGGTGCCGCTGCCCTTTTAGTTGCTTGATTCCGAGTGACTACTGGCCGAACCAGCTGATTTTGGGAGAGCTGCCTGCTCTAGCTTATTAAGACAGAAAATAATTTGATAGGCGCTGCTAATACCTCGGTCCACCCAGTGAAATACTGACACTGTATGTGTGGCATCTGACTACGGAGAACTTGTTTGATCTACTCAAGAATTCCTGGTTGACTGTTAACCTCTTGTGCTGCGGGCTGAATTGGTGAAGCAATTTATCTGATACGACAAAACAGGTGCCCCCTCTATCGCGTACCTATGTTGAGACTCGGCAACCATTTACAGATCTAGTCTCGAACTTTAGCCTTCCGTGAGAACTCCTTCGATGAGGATGAATGAGATGCTGAAGAGGACGCTTCTTTTAAACTCTCGAGGATATAATATATAATTGGAAGCATGTAAATGCGCTTCCTCCACTCACCCATTGAACGTAGCAGCTCGCCTATCCTTGATGAATGCTAGTATCTATGTCGCCATGGTACACAATAATTGGTACTTAAGAATGAAGTCGACGAGAGAGTGGAACTCATTCCACACTTGTGCTGAATCCAGCTAGAATTCTAGATGTCTCCGAAGGATAAGGCCAAGTTAACGATATGTTTGACCTGGCTGAATTTTAGCATATTTATATTACATTCTATACTGCTCGGGTTTCGATTAATGGTGGCCAGTAGCTCGAACTTAAGGTTAAAATAATCCACAGATGCCTCTGATGGTAGCGAGATGAATATATCACGGAGACGGGTATGAAGCAGAGGTAGTAATCTGGCGATTTCCTCTTTCTCTATTTCCCAATTATTCACCTCAGAGATTTCCTCAAAGAGTGTCAGGTACTAGCAGAGTTCTTCCTATTCCTTATATGCTAGGAGTTTCTTCGTAGGTACTTGCGTAGCACCAAGCCTGGATCCAACGTAATTGACTTCAACCTGATCCATGCTCAAAGCCATTTCATGTTCGCGTATTCGTTCTCTCTCTTCTATTTCCGCTTGCGCCTGTGCTCTTTCCATCTGTATTCTTCTTTGTTTTGCTTCTAATTCCAAATGTATTCTTCTTTCTTCTGCTTTTATTTCCATCTGAATTCTTCTTTCTTTTGCTTCTATTTCCATCTGTATTCTTCTTTCTTCTGCTTTTGTCTCCATCTGTATACTTCTTCCTTATGTTTCTATTTCCATCTGTATTATTCTTTCTTCTGTTTCTTTTTCCATCTGTATTATTATTTATTCTCAATTTAATTCCGCTTGTGCCTGTTTTTTCTTTTCCTCTCTTTCCGGCCTTTCGTGTTCCTTGACGTAGGCTATTAGTTTTTTGATGCTAGTCCAAGAATTTGACCTTGTTAGGGCAATCTTTCAAAAGACGACATTTTACCTATGTCCAGCAAAACCCAACCGATGTACGCTAATGGTACTTATTGAAATTGATACAATTCGTGCACTGCCTAACCTAACCTTAGCACCCACACTTTCTGTTAATTAGAATACATCTAGCTGCCCAAAAACATATTATCACAATTAACGGTCTAACCACAATCAATTAAATAAAAATAAAAGACCAACTTTATCCGTATATTATGTCAAATTTTCTTCGAACGCCTAGGCACAGCTTTGTTACTAATCAAGGCTATTCAACACCATCAACTATTTTTGAATTCTTCTAAATAACCCTAAACCTGTCAACACTTTTATGTCGTGGTTTAGGGCAGAGTACGGATCTACGTTTGATTCTTACATGAGTTGAGCCGTTCCACTTTGCTCTAAGACTGCTCTAATTTAATTTTTTAACCAGGGAGGCTTCGTATTATGATATTTATATTGCCATTTGCTGGTGTCTGATAAAAATAAACACTACAAATAAGCAGTACGAGAGGGTTGACGCAAAAATCGCTTCTAATACACGAGATTTAAGCTCAATTAATACTAGTTCTTAAGGCATTTGAAATTAGAATAGTCTAGTTACGACTAGCAGATTGAAATAGTTTTGTTACGAATACACTTTCACACGGAATGGGAAATAACAAACAAATGAATATATTTTTTATTCATTTTACCTTTAACTCAGAGTGTGTCGACAGTTGGGTAACCTTAAAAATGAGCTTCCTCCCTGGAGACTTCCTTGTTAAGGTGGGGCGAGCGTAGTGAGGTGATTCCGGAAAACGGCTGATGCTTCTCCAGGAGTTAGTTGAGGCGAGTGACGATGCTTCTCTCTTGACATGAAGATGTAATTGAGGAAATCTTGGATGCATGGAAGTTACTCTGATCCCTTTGTTACTAATTCTGGCATCTCGACAATGAGCCTTAACCAAGATGTGAATCTTTTTTCGTATGGGCATTCAATTTTGTCTTCGTCAATGGTGAGGCATATTTCTGTTTTTTCCAGCAAACCGAATTACGGCATTTTCTCTGAACGAGAATAGTAGGAGAGTTGGTCTCGATACCACTGGTGCTCTTCTAAGCAACCAAATGCATAGCCTCTTACAGGAAAGTCCTGCTTGGTTCCAACTATCTTCTTGATAGCCTGATTAACTCAGGGACTCGTCTTCTTCTCTCGATGGCTTCAACGCTTCTCCTCTAAATTTCTCAAGATTCAAGTATATATACCTCCATTATCCCCTAAAGGAGAGGGAAGACGAGGGAGTTTAGGAGGAGCAAACCCTCACTAGACCACAGTTATGCCTCTCTCTTAGGGCATAACTTTTCAAAACTGTGACACTTCGATCCTTCATGTTCACGCGAGGGGGAGCTGAGATTTCCTTCAATTTGGCTAAAAATAGACATAAACAAACAAAGGGGACAGTAAGCCTCTACCTAGATTATCTGTCTACGAAGTCTAACGCAGCAAGATCTGAATTCTAAACTATATCACACCCTCCTATGTTTATATTAACAGACTACACCACCAGTCTCGTAAATTTCGAAATCTGCTGACTGAAATCCTTCTTTGCGACGACTTCGAAGGGTCATGGGGCAGCGGGGAAAGAAGGGGATTCTTGGGCCATGCAGAACGCAAAGGTTGACGCTGTATAAACAAACTAGCGTCTGCTTGTCCTCATTATATTTATTCCTCACACAATGTATTTACGAATACTACCCTTGTAGGGAATTTGATAGTATGCCTTGTATAAATCTATCACAGAAATAAATTTGGAGGTCTTGAACAAATTTAGGCTCTGGTCTATCAACAGGTTCAGTTCGGCATCGAAAACCGTCACGGCGTAAAGTTTTCGAAAGTCCCCACACAGTCAAAAAGACTGATCTGGCTTGTGTGCCATAATAATGGGGGAACAGTAATTTTACCAGGAAGAATCAATTATTTCTAATTTCAGTAAATTGTCGATCTCCGCATTGAACGCTGATCGCTAATGGATGGGAACGTGGTATAGCTTGGCTCGAATTGGCTCTTGTGTGCTCAATACTATGTCATTATTTTGAGCAACCAGGCTTCTCGGAACTGACGTCCGGGTAGGCCTTTAAAAACTGGGATAACTGTGATTTCTGAAGGGCTCCCGGTCAGGATTTAGAACGATCTCCTGGGGACAGTCTTTATACGTTCCCGGGAGCAACGGGAGCGGGTAGTCATTGGCAGATTCTACGCAAACTCTCTTGACTAGGTTAAGAGGTACGGTGGGGATAAGAGGCTTCCATCACGACCTCTTCGTCCAGGGCAACAATATTGTTGATGCAGGCAAAGCTGTGGTTACGTTTGAGCATGTTGACGCGAAACAGTTTTGACCGGAGTGGGTTTCGATGAGGTAGTCTACGGGGCCACGGGATCGAGGAATGAAAATGTGCCTTTTCATTGTGAAAGAAGCTTATTTGTATCCGTGGGCAGGAGAAGCAGGACCTCGTCACTGGGTTTGCACCGTCTTTCTTTTGTTTTAATATCAAAATAAGTCCTGTAATTTTCCAGGTTCAGGTTCGCGTTTTTGTATGCAATGCCCGTGCATTCCTCCAGGCGACTTCGAAGGTCTAATATGTACGTGAATTAGGACTTGACCTCCTCATCTAACCAAGCGCTGGAAAACAATTCATTGACAATGCTCATCGGGCCGCGAACATTTCGGCCGTAAAGGAGTTCGAAGGGAGCGAGCCCCAGGGTTCGGTGGTGAATTTCTCTGCAGACAAAAAGGGCAACCGGCAGTTATCGATGCCATTTCAGAGGCTTGGACTGGCACAGTTTTTTAAGGGCGGCCTTCAATGTTCTATTTAATTCATCACAGACGCCGTTTGCGTTGGGGTAGAACATGGTTGCGAAAAGGGGCTTGACTTATGGGAGTTTTCCCACGTACTCCATAAGTTCCGAGATAAATTGTCTACCCCTATCCTTAAGATCTCCTTAGGGATGCCAACGCAGGCAAGATGGAGATCAGGGCCTCCGCACAAGCCACGCTGTCGATCTTCTTAAGGGCGAGAGCGTCTTTAAATATCGTCGCTGAATCCACAATCGTTAGGATATAAGAATGCCGTTCACTCGACGAGGAGGGTATTGGGCCAATTAGCTCAATTACTGGTCTTCTGTAGGCGGCCTGGAGGAATTCAGCCTTGTGCACAAGTCTTTTAACAAATTTCACAAGACTTACAGAAGTCGGCGATTTCTTTGGCAGCGCCAGGCCAAAAGATTGGTTGGGTGGTCTTATAATGTCTAAAGTGGCCAGCTAACAACCCATCGTGGGCAATTTTGAGCACTTGTGGAAAAGAGGAGCGGGAATACATAGCAAGCGCGTATGAGAGTGGTTAGCAATCGAGGTGGAACATAACAACAGTTTACCCTCAACGAGGTAGGAGACCTCCTTGTGACCACGAACTGATAAGACGATGCACGTGCATTCCCTATTTCTGAGCAAGATGGAAACCCAGCAACCATTAACCCATCCGGTTTCAAATTCGAGCACTTCGAGCGAGCTCTTGTTAAATAAAAAATTAACTTGAGGTCCTGGGGGCTATTTGCTGGTGGATAAGCAGGCATTTCGGGGCGAGCAGACGGAGGAGAAAGAGTGGCGCTTACTTGGTGTACTTGGTGGCTGGGAGCAGAACGAAATTGAGAATTTCGGCGACAGTTCGTTCTCACATGCCCATTCACTCCGCAAGAAAAAGAAACGATTGGTCGTCTAGTCTAATCCGACGCAGAGGGATAAAAGACGGGTGGCTTAACACCCCTAGGTTCAGACGGATGATGATATTTCGGTTTTGAGGGACCTGGGACCTTTATGAATTTTGGAGCGTTTTTCGGGTAAAATCTAGGAGAGTGGCTTTTACTTCCCTAAGAAGCATCTGTTTCTTCGAGTCATTCTTTGAAGGAAGCAGCTCATTGGTCCTTCACGAATACACGGATTTTAGAGGGCAGCGTAGCCATCAATTGATGCAGCAAAATTAAGTAGAACAGAGACTCATATGCGTTGTTTACTTGGGAGGAGTCCAACCAAATCTGCAGACTTCTTCTGAGGGTGAATCCGAACTGGCGTTAGGTCTGGCCAAGTAGCAACCTGGCGTGACGAAACTTTTCCCTATAGAAGTCCGGATTCATGTTGATGGCAGCTAATAGTCAAGGGTAGCCTTGACGGGTAGCGAAATGAAAATATTTCGCAGCTGAGTATTTAGGAGAGGCAAAAGTAAGGCTTCTCCAGCAGTACTCAAATCCTCACGTCCCTTAAATACTGGGAGCTTTATAGCAGAGATATTTGGGGGGCTTCATTCCTGGAACTAACTGCGAGGGTTTCTAAGGTATTCCTATTTGACTCCCTTTCATGGTGCCTCACCCTTTCTTTTTATTCAGCTTTTCTTCTTCTCTCCCCTGCTTCAGCTTCTCTTCTTCTCTCCTCAGCTTCTCTATGTTCTTTCTTCTCTGGTCTTTCGTTTCTCTCTTCATCCTGAATATACGCGCCTAGCTCTCTAACGGAGAGACCAAGCATTTCACCCTGTTACCTAAATCTCTCAAAGGCCGTCATCTTGTTTCCTTACACGAGCCTTAACCACTCGACGCGCTCTCCAAATTCTAAATGAAATCTTACCCTTGTGATCACATACACGGAGAAAAGCAAAAAATTATAATATCTATACTAATTCCTATAACAGTTACTGATATAGAACCTCTTAATCCAGCGCGGAGACTACAAGGAGGGGAGTTTGAAAGATTTCTCCAGAAACACACACAAAAAATGGCTTGTTACAAATATGGCCCCACGGGCACCACAAAAGAGCGATTTCTCAAAATAAAAAAAAAATAGTTTCATATCTTTAAATAAACTTAACCCAACTTGGTAAATTTTCTATTAATTCAACTGAGGGACCGGTAAACGAAAATGGGTCCTCAATTAACCCAACTATATCTGACAGCAGAATTTATTAGATATATATATATATATATATATATATATATATATATATATATATATATATATATATAGTTTTTTTTAAGGAGACCGCGAATTCAGCATTAATAGTTTTCTTTTCGAGTCTCTCGATTTCTCTAATATTCCGCTTTTGGTCATTGGTCAACCCGTTTATAAGCTCGCTAAAATTAATTATTAAAGCATTGATGAACCAGGGCAGTAAAATAATTCACTGGATAAAACGAAACATTTATTGGCCTAACGCGATTCGATACACTCCTGTATTATTATCAAAGGAAGGTAGAACTAATATAAGGAAATAAAAACTCGGCTATATATATCGGGGTTCGAAGGTTAACACTTATAGGGACATATTTATAGGGAAGGAAAATTCTTAAAAACAAAGGATTAAGATGGCTTAAAGACGCTAGTTTAAAATGGGCACAAAATTAAGATAGGTGAGGATTATTACTAGGCGCACGAAGACGCGAGGAAGGCAGGGTGAACTCTATGTTTGTTTGTGTATTTAATTTGGGCTGTTTTTCTTTTATATAGATAGCTTCTAATAAGAATAATTGTTGGCGATTTGGAGCATATGCAAGAATTTCGGTGTTATCTTCGAGTGACGTCCGGTCCAATTGTCTTCCATGTTTATCCAATACATGTGATTTGGGTGCATCCTTGTTTAAATGGTAGCTCATTCTTCGTGTTAATTTTGTTCTGCTATTCCGATATATGTATGAGGTAGAAGCTCACAGTCTCCCATTTTGCAAGTTCGTGTATTCATATATCAAATGACTTCTTTGTTTAGGTGTTAGGGTGGGTGTATGGTTATATTTGAGTATAAGGTTGTATATCCGTTTATTATTGTAATAAGTAGTGAGTGATACGTTGTTTTTGTTTTGACTTAGTTTCACTCCTCTGTTTATGATTTCCTTGATTACTCTTTCGTCCGCTTTGTACGCTGGACTCATAATATTCTTGTGAAAGAGTTTAATATTATTTCCTTTTGCTTCTGATTGGTGCTGACTGTAGGGGACGTGTAGCATTTTTCCATCTTCGTTCGTATAGCTGTTTGTATGTCGCTGTTTGTAATCCATTATTTATGAGTACTTGGGTAGCCCTCTCAAGCTCTTCGTGTGTGTCTTTCCATGTGGAGCAGTGGGTGAAATCGCGGTTGATATATGCATTAATTACACTTCTTTTATAACGGTTGGGACATTCGCTTTTAGCATTAAAAAAAAGGTCTGGATGTTACTTTTACGTAAACTTTGGTAGTTATTTATACTTTATATAAATATATTTCCTGGTTATATTCCCTTTATCTATCCATAATGCTCTATTTCTTATTATGTATTTACCCTCTGAAAAATGTATCGTTACCTACTGATTCCTCTTTTTATTTTTCCTTTTAACCTGTTTTTAATTTAAATTTATAGGTTCCAACTCAAACTCAGTTCTATTTTATATTTATATACTAAAGCCAATCTTTGGAAAATATGGCCTCCAGTATTTAATTTTCTTGTTTGAGTACTAAATTGTTGTACTCATTTTTTTAATTGTTTTCATTCATTGGAAAAGGTTATCCGGCACGCGCAAATTTAATTTTGTCCATAAGAGGCAAAGAAAAGAAGTTTTGTCGCGGCTTTTCCGTCGAAAGCTTGAATGTTGATTGTGAAATTGCCGATCAAACTACTTACAGTCGTTTAAATAAAGTCTTCCTGAAAGTTTCTGCTCTGATTCTCGAGTTTCTATAAGATTAACTATTAAAGTTTGCTGCATAATTTCCTAGGATTTATTAAACCATCACTGTTGTTACTCGGCAAAGGAACACTCACAGCACCTTTGTATACTACTCGTTCAAGGAAGAGAGGTAGCAGTATGTTAAATTTCTTTTCAACCTTGATTTTTTATTCCTTCCTTTGCCTCATAAGATAAATTCCTTTATATTCATTTGCAAACATTATTCCTAAACTAGATGGCATAAAACCTAGTTTGGTTTCTTTAATTTGAAAGATATTAGTTATTTCATTACTTTCGTCTTTATTATTATCCTTACATAGTTTGACCCATATTACGAATCTCAATCCCTATTTTTTATCTGTATAAGTGTAAGAAATGTATATATATATATATATATATATATATATATATATAGATAATAATTGAAAATCACATCACACCTGATATATTGATGTATTTAAAGGCCCAAATAAATGGTAATTGGTAACAAAACCCTGAATAATGCTAAGGAGAATATTATGGGAAGCAATGAAAGATTAAGAAGGAAAATGGGAGATGTAGAAAACGGAAAGATAGGGCAAACTATTTAACCATTGTATGAAAATAAATAAAGAACTTGGATTTGCATCTGTCTTATCAAGCGCTCATCGCTTATATGACCACAACGCTCATCGCCAGAGCTCTGGCGATGTATTGAAATAGTTTATACGTAATTTCACAAGGATGCTACCCACCGAAATACAGGCAAAATTGGAAAGTACGGAAGAGTGGAATTAAAAAGGCTATAAAGATTTTGTTTTTAATTTCCAGAATGTTTTACATAATCTTTTAAGGATTATTCCATAAATTCCTTGGAGAATCTTTGGGAAACCATTTAAAACAAAAACATTACTTCGTTAGAATAGGGTAGTTTTGCTTAGGAAACCCCTGAATTCTTCTGATCTTATAATCATATAAATTTTCTGTCTGTCGTGTTCAGGATCTAATGCTTCTTAGCGTTGTGATTTGTTTGGCATATATGAGGTAACTTTCCTCATTTAGGCCATAAAACATTCATTATCAATTAATAAACACTGTTATTGCACGTATTGTGCATTATTTATTGCCATGGCACACACATCTGTGTAGAATAATGTGTTACCTTCTAGCATAAACATACATTTGGGAAATAGATTGTGGTTGAAAAGCACTTAAATTGTCAAAGGCAATGCTTTAAAAGTACATAATCAAAGCATCCAGACACACTTTATATCTCCGGCTGCTCCTTATCTAATCCAAATGAATCACTGAAATCTTTGCCAAAGAGCACTGCCATGAACTCAAAATGGTACCAAAACGTGCTTCCTCAGAACCTACTTTCAACAGTTCAGTTTGAACATGATGGCGCACCTTATCACAAATCAGGAGCAAGGAGAAAGTTCTAGGCTAAGAATAACATGGAACCTTTGGGACCCTGTGTGGGTAATTCACAAGATATGAAACCAATAGAGAATTTGTGAGCGATAATCAAACTGGCTGCTAATAATCAGACGCCATCAAATTATTAACACTTCCGGGTTCTTATTAAATAAAATTCGAAGAAGTTCAGCCAAGATATGGTGGCAAATTTTGTCTCTAGCATACTCAAACAAATTAACCAAAGCTAAATAACAATATACATCATTGGAAGTAGTTTCTGTGCACATCATTTGAATGTATTCATTATTAAAATGTGTTTAGGCAAGAATTATGAGCGAAATTAATAAAATGAATACAACTGTTGATTAGTTATATTATAGTGTTCTCAAAATATTTTGCCATGAAGGACTATATCTCTTTCCCTCTTTCCCCATATATATATATATATATATATATATATATATATATATATATATATATATATATATATATATATATATGAATGCAATATCCCGCAGGAAATATGAAAAAGGTGCTTCTAATTAATTTCGATCTTTATTCAGTTCATCATTCAAAATAAACTGAATAAAGTTCCAAAGTTCTTGGAAACACCTTTTTCATTTTTCATGCGGGACATTGCATTCAGTGGGAACCTCACGTGCTACTTTGTGAGTTATTTATTTCATATATATATAATATATATATATATATATATATATATATATATATATATATATATATATATATATATATATATATATATATATATATATGTGTGTGTGTGTGTGTGTGCCTTTGGATTTTATATTTGAAGAGATATATAACTACATAATAAAGGGAATAAATACAAGTATTGCTGTACCTGGTAAGAGATCAATACTTAAGAATTGGATACTTATGATGGCTTGAATTGAATCTATTTTTAAATATAATAAGCAAATATTAGAGAAACTATATTAACAAGAAAAAAAACATATGGACTACTAATAATATAGATGAAATGGCTAAAGTAAAAAAGAGACGTGGCATATGGGTCGATAGTTTATCCTCCCGCCCTTCCCGCTACCCCAAAACAATCCTCGATATGGCTCGCCAAAAAAAGAATTACCATCAGCAGAATCCGTAACCCGTTACTATTAGCAAAGGTCGGGGGGGGCTACAGGCTTTAGAATAAAAATCTATTAACAGGCTCACTGTCCCCTCCTATTGTTAAGTGCTATTTTCACCAAATAGACGAAGTTTCACTTTCTCTGACGTAAACCAGAAGAGACCAGAAGCCCTAAGAGTCACAACATTGAAAAGTGATCCCCTAAGAAAAAGGCTCAAAGCTGGGCGCTCATCTCCCCTCCTCTCCTCGCAGGAGATAATCTAAGTATATATAGATCGATCTGGAGAAAGAAAAAAGAGAGAATCGAGTTAGCGATCGAGAGAAGACGAGTACCAGAGTCAATCCTCGAATTAAAAAGTAGTGGAACCAAGCGGCATTTTCCTCGCCAAGGCTGTTTCTTTTGGGCACATCAAAGAGTAGACCATCGGTATAGAGAATCACTCTCAGATGATTCTCGTCAGAAAAATATCTTTTATCAGTTTTCAAAGAAAACCAGAGATATCTCTCACCATTGAGGAATACCAAAGTGAAGTTTCAATCGAGAAAGCATGGACCTTTTGGTTAAGTCTCATCATCAAGAAACCACACAAGTGTCATCTAAGGATTGGAATAATCAGACATCCACTGTCCCCTCGTTTATACCGCCAAGTCAAGAAGCATCGCCTCACGCGCCTCACTTACCTCGAAGTCAGCTGTTATTATCCTTCGCTTAGCGAGACAAAAAGTTGTTTCCAATTTAGCCTCACGTCCACAACTCCTTCCATCGATTTATCCCATCAATGAGGTTCTAGTTTAAGGCCACCCCCACGCCAGACTTCAACTTATTTTAAACGTAAAAGGATTCAAACCTATTTAATGTGCCTTAGTTAACATTCCGTACTAAAGTGAATTTTTACGTCAACCATCGCGTTGTACCCATTGGTAGTACTAATTTTTATTTAGTTCTTCTTATTATAGCCTCAGTATATTTCAAGTTTAATTATTTCATTTCTTTATGTAATTAAAAGTATATTCTTTCTATAGCAATTTAATTAAATCCTCGAAATGCTGCATATAGCAATAAATATATAATATTACAAATCCTCCCCTGTTAAAGAATCAAATCAAAATATAAATAAAATATAGCACTTTTAATGAAAAAAAAGAACGGAGTTATTCATGTAGGGAACAAACGTACATACATACTCGGCCGTATACTACGACATTAAAAAACTCGTGTCAGGTTTTATGTGTAGTTTGACGAACTCATTAATAAGTGATTTTGTGGTATCCCCTTGATTAGTGACAAATTTGTGCCTAAGCATTCGATGAAAATTAAACATAATAAGAAGATAAAGTCGGTCTATAATTTTTTGTTAATTGTCTGTGGTTAGCCCGTTAATGATATTAATTATTTTGGGGGGGGGGTGTTATTCCAATGTACAGAAGATGTTGGATGTAAGGTTGAGTAGGTCAGAGCGATACTTGTTTCGTGGTTGCATAGGTATCTTTAGCATATATCGCTGAGAATTTTGACGAACACACATGAAATGACATCGTTTGAAAGATTCCTCCAACAAGGCCAAATTTTGGTCTAGCAGGCAAAAAACTACTTGACTACGTCCAGAAAGATAGAAGGACGGAAAAAGAGGAAAAGAGGAGCAGAAGAAAGTAAAATACAGATGGAAGCAGAAGAAAGAATATACAGATGGAAGCAGAAGAAAGAAAAATACAGATAGAAGCAGAAGAGAGAGAACGAATACGCGATCATGAAAGGGCAATGGGCAAGAATCAGGCGTAAGTCAATTCCGTTGGATCCCGTTCTGGAGCTACGCATATACTTACTATGCAACTCCAATAATATAAAGACAACGAAGACCTAATTGGGTAACTGAAAGAGTTCAAGAAAATATTTGAGTTGAATCGTTGGGACATAGAAACAAAAGGAATCGCCAGATTACTGCCTCTGCTTAATACCCGTCTCCATGATATATTCATCTCGTAACCATCGGAGGCCTCTGTGTATATACCACTCTTAAGCACGAGCTACTGGCCACCGTTAATCTAAATCCCGAGCAGTATAGGATGAAATTCAGACATGCTAGAGTTCAGCAAGGTCAAACATAGCGTCAATTACGCCTTATCTTTCGGAGACATCTCCAATTCTGGCTGGATTCAGCACAAGTGTGGAATGAGTTCGTCGGCTCTCTCGTTGACTTTATTCTTAAGTATCAATTATTGTGTCTTATTGACCCAGAGATAAAAGCATTCGTCAAGTCTAGGCAAGCTGCTACGTCAAATGTGTGCATGGAGGAAGCGCATTTACATGCTTCCAATCACAAACTATATCCTTGAGAGGTTAAAAAGAACCTCCTGCTTGAGCACCTCCTTCGTAATCATCGAAGGAGTTCTCACGGAAGACTAAAGTTCGAGACTAGATCAGTAAATGGTAGCCGAGTCTCAACATTGGTACGCGATACAGGGTGCACCTGTTTCGTCGTATCAGATAAATTGCTTCCCCAAGTCAGCCCGCAGCACAAGAGGTTCGCGGTCATTCAGGACTTCTTGAGTAGATCAAACAAGTTAACGTAGTCAGATGCCACACATAGTGTCAGTATTTCACTGGCTGGACCGAGGAATTGGCAGCGCCTAACAAATTCTTTTCTGTCTTAATAGGCTAGAGCATGCAGCTCTCCCCAAATCCGGTGGTTCGGCCAGTAGTCACTCGGATTCAAGCAACTAAAAGGGCAGTGGCACTGACCCCTTCATCACCTATTGAGAATCCGAAATACAAAGAGCTTAATTCCCAAGCCTTCTCTACTGCCCAAAAGGACTGTCTGGCTCTCCAACCCCTATGGGAGAAGGCAGCGAAAAACGAAATAGAATCTGTTCGCAGGAACAAACGAATAAGATACGTGGTAGAGAATTCACTACTATTCTGGACCACGGCTAAAGTAACCTCTCCGTCGAAAAAATTTTTGTGCATTCCCCAGTGTTACTCCCAACGGGTATTAAAAATCGCACCTAATGGTTATTGACTGGGCATTTCAGTCACAATAAAACCTCTCTACGGATTTTTAAATACTTCTATTGGCCCGGCGCCGCCAGCAAGATCGCCGTTTACGGTCAGTCATGCAAACTGTGCCAGAAGGCCACCGCTAAAGGCAGGGTACCACCGAATCCCCTGCAGAAACCTTAGTCATTTCCTAACCTTTCTTCAGAGTAGCTATAGACTTGGCTGGGGCCATCCATCCACTTTTAGTGAATGTCACTCTTATATTCTCACTTTTTTAGACTGCACCACTTGTTTCCCCGACGCAGTTGCCTTCAGGAAAATTGAGAGTATTTCCTTTGCAGAGGCCCTCATCTCCCTTTTTCCCGAGTCGGCATCCCTAGAGGCATCCTCTCAGATCAAAGCCCTCAGTTCACGTCGGTAGTGATGGAATACGTGGGCAAGTTACTCGTCATCAAATCCCTCTTTAGTACCCCATTTCACACCTCCGCACACGGGATGTGCCTTGAAGGCAGTGTTCAGAATTCTCTGACAGTCTTAGCCTCGAGAATGGCATAGGTTCCTACCAGTCGCCCTCTTCGCGTGCCGAGAGATTACTCTTCGATCTCTGTGTTTTTTCTCCTTCGAAATGTTGTACGGACGTAACATCCGAGGACCTATGAGCATCCTTAAGGAGCTCTCTATTTATCACCAATTAAACGCCTAACTTGACCCGCTCATAGATTCACAATTCACCGCGCGAGTCAAGGAAAAATTAAGTTCAGCCTTCATCCTTCGACTATCCAATCCCTACAAGAAGTTTGGAAACTGAACCGATGCCTGTGGTGAAGGAAGCGGTAGTGTCCGGGTACAAAAAAAGACGATGATCCCTTTGTTCTCATAGCTTATATATAGCCGTAATTTATAGGATAAAGAAATTCAATCTCTATGTAAAAGGTACTAGATTTAATGTGTAATTCAATCACCGGCCTCTGGCATATTTGTGTAATAACAAAAGCCAGAACGGCAGACTCATGCAAGGGAGTCTATTGTTCATCGAGTACTTATTTAACCTAGACTATATAAAAGGCTCCGATAAGTATAGAGCCGATAACTTGAGCCCAAACCCCACAGAGGGCCAATTAAACTCCCTTTTGTCGTAAGACCAATTTTTTATGTGTAAATATTAATGTCTTTATGTTTATTTGTGTTAGGAATTAACTGCCTAGGTGCAGCCTAATAGTCCGTTTCTTTTTTTTGTTCTTTGTTATAATCGATTTTTATTTTGGTAAATTGAAATGTGTGATCCGGAAAACTTGGCCTCACGAGGCAAAGGTAAAATCAGTCGTTCATCTGCCTATTTACGTGCGCGCGTATGCGTACAATGTTACTAAAACTCAGTTTTGTTGGATGGTTGACCACCGTAACAGTCGGACTTATAATGGCATTCGAAGACAGGTAATATCGATAGGACCAAACAGACGCTAGTTCGGTTACACATGGTCAACAGAGACGTAGCATAGGTGCCAATACTTAACCCCCCACCCCCTCCTCCCTCCCGGTTGCCCACTGTCCTAAAACACACGTCCATATGGCTACAAAAAAAGGATTACCTTCATAACACGTTAGTATAAATAAACGAGGGTGGTATAACCTATAGAATAAAAATCTATGAACAGGCTCACTGTCTCCTCCTATGTTTTAGGTCTATTTTCGCCAAATAGACGAAATTTCATTTTCTCCGTCGTAAACCAGAAGAGATCAGAAGGAATAAGGGTCACAACATTGAAAAGTAACGCCCTAGAAGAGAGGCGTAAAGGTGGGCACTCATTTTTCCTCCACTCCCCCAGGGGATAATCGAAGTATATATAGATCGATCTGAAAAAAAGAAGAGAGAATCGAGTTAGTGATCAAGAGAAGACGAGTACCGGAGTCAACCCGGGAATTAAGAAAAAGTGAAACCGAGCGGTCACATCAAATAGTAGACCATCGGTATAGAGGATGACTCTCATACTAATCTCAGCAAAGAAATTCCCTATCTTAGTTTTCGAATAAAACCAGAGCTATCCCTCACCATTGAACAATACCGAAGTGAAGTTCTACTCGAGAAAGGATTCACCTCTTGGACCAGAAAGAATTTATCTCTTGGTCAAGTTTCACCATCAAGAAGCCCCACAATTGTAACCTAAGGATTTGAATAATCATACATCCACTGTCCCCTCGCTTATATTGCCATTCAAGAAGCATTACCACGCGCGCCTCATTTACCTCGAAGTCAGCTGTTATTGTGCTTCGCTCAGCGAGATGAACAGCTGTGTGTCCGATTCAGCCTAACGTCCACGACAACTCCTTCCATCGATTCATCCCATCAACGAGGTTCTAGTTCAAGGTCATCCCTAATCCAGACTCCCATTTAGTTTAAACGTAAAAGGATTCCAACTTATTTAATGTGCCTTAGTTAACATTCCGTACCAAAGTGAGTTTTACCTCAACCATCGCGTAATATCTATTGGTAGTACTAATTTTGACTAAGATTCTCTTATTATAGCCTTAGTATATTTAAAGTTTTATTATTTCATTTCTTTATGTAATTAAAAGGATATTTTTGCTCTAGTTGTTTAATTAAATCCTCGAAACGCTGCATATAGCAATAGATATATAATATTACGAATCCTCCCTGTTTAAAGAATCAACTCAAAAAAGAAATAAAAATATAGCACTCTTAATGAAAAAAAAAGGCACGGAGTTATTCATGTAGGGAACAAACGTACATACATACTCGGTCATATACCAAGACGGATATGTTTATTGATTTAATCTTCGAATGTTCTTAAACGGGAACAAGCTAGGAAGGATTATGTTAGTATCAGGACCATTTCCCATATAATCCGCTCAATCACTTTTAAGTATCCCGGCCATTGATGAGAGCTGGTAATCCTAATATTTTTGTCTGTAAAGAAGTCATGTAACTTACAGATATCGTCATCTGAGAAGAATTTGTGTCCTAGATTAGAGATTTTAGCTATTTAGGTTTGCAGCGACCCAATATGCTGAATGGTTTAATTCACTGCAACATCATCTCCAAGTAATTATTTTGAGGCCGAAAGTAAATGGGTCTATAAAAATCATGGCTGAAAGTTAGAAATTTTATACATATCAGAATAACTTTTGATGAAGGTTATTTAATAAAACTTTTGAAGTATTAAGAGAGAATAATTTTAGCTGCATCAAATATTTACTTTTTTGTAGAGATAAACCTCACTCTGAACTAGATAACTCTGACCTCTACCAGATAGAGAATATTTAATCTAAGTGTGGTCGGATGAAATAATTTCCAAGTGGAAAGTTTAATGGATAATTCGGTATTACTCTGCATGATGGAAGTTTGGGTTAGCGAAACGGTAAAAATATTTGGTTCTGACTTCAATCAAACAAACTTGCTGGATGATGAACATTAATTTTACACGTGCGTGATTTCCAGTCGTGGCAAATTTATGATAACATCTATAAATAGTGTGACTACTTATATTATGAGAAAAAAACATCTGCGCCTTTATGATCTAAGTTCAACTCTTTCTATTCTTCAACATTTTATTCACCTATTTTCGCTTATATATTCTACCCAATTTCTCAGATTTTCTCTCATTATTAGACAGGGATTTTAAATTTATTTTAATATATTTTCTAGGAACTTTAATTATACTTTCTTTCATCCTTCTCATTTGAATTTACAAAGCTTGCTTCCACTCTTTCAATGGATAATATACTGAACGCTGTCGAAACTAGCAGATATGGCATTCTTTCCTAAAAACCAAGCACCACTCTTTAACTATGGAGCTACACTCTGGATTAGGGAAAATAATAGGGAACTAGGTCCATGATCCTTCTGAGCAACTAACCCTTTAAACACGCGAGCTCCATTCAACTTCTGTATTTTAATGTATCCTTTGTAGATGGCGATTTATTTATTATAAGTCAATGACAAAGAATGAAAACATATTATCTTAGATAGTTCCTGAGAGATGAGAGCTGAAAATTCTATTCTTAACATAATACCAAGGTTTATTTTTTTAATATAATCTAGGTAAGATCATTTCATTTCACTTCCAAATTCTTCAGAAAGGTAAAATAATTGATTTTCTATCCTTTCTCAAATTGGCCATTGAACTGGAAATGAGAATTATCACATATTCATTAGCCTTTATCCATTGCGCCTTGGCATATTGAAAAGATTAATCTCGAGATCATAATTTTGGCCTCATTTTCAGATAATTTTCTTAATGGATTCTTTTTGATTTTTAAATATCATGCCTCTATCCATATCTCCTTAAAAGCATAAGCAATTCCGTTTACTCTTGTTTCATTTCTTCTTGTCAATATAGAGTATTGATGCATAGTTATTCATATCTATAATTTTGCGATAAACTGTGAATGAATATATAAGCTTCGTAATATTCTAGATATTTGCTGTAAATTAAAACTCACAGAATTGTACTTTTTACTGACTATGGTCTACTATCACGAATTTATACAATTCAACTCAATATTTATACAAGATGTTTTGCGTGTAAACATCCAGGAATGATAGCAAAACCTTTCTCATTTCCTACCTTTATATATACTCTCCCCACTGTGGATGAATAATAATAACACATGCCTTAAGGGAGGAATTAAACGTCTCAAGTTACTTTCTCCATTTTATTAAATATAGCTTTTTTTCCCCATGCCATTTCAATACATATTTATCGCGTGAATCAAATTTTATTTTCTGTAGTTCTTCTTGCTAAATCCCACATTCAAAACTTTCTCCATTTAGATCTTTATATAATAGAAATCTAATACTGTTGAAATTTTATATATCTAGTCGAATTTTTCATTCCATCCTGCTTAGTATCCTTTTTTAAAACTACTGAAAATGCGAGATACCTGAACATTGTTATCGATCTTATATAGAGACGATTTGTTTTGCATACAATTCTCAGATTGATATACAACATAATGCCTAACTATGAATAGGGTGTTACCAATTTCTATGTACATGATTATTATAGGTTGCGAAATCATCAAGCACATCTATATAATTCGATATATTATTGAAGATAAAATATCATGAATAATAATAATATTAGATATTTAAAATGCTTCCTTCAGGGCTGTTAGGCCTCTAGATAAAGCATTTCTTTATTGTTCTTTCTAAGCGCTCTACAAGACTGGCTTTAATTAGGGAATGAATATAATATGCTCTGATATTAAAATCGCTCAATTTGTCTTTCATCTTCTTTCCTTTAAATTCCATTCCATCATTGGAACATATAGAACATGAAATCCATTCTTTATCTTCCATGACATATCGTATATCTATAGACAATGCCTAATCCATCTTGTACTTTCAATGAAGTAGTCTTAAGTATCTGAATTAAAGGGCAATTAAAAATAGTATATAGTGAACACCATAATTAAAACTTTGAAACTTTTGCATTGTGATCAATCTTACAAACCTTATTTCTACATTGTGCTTTTCCTGTTTTGTCTTGAATCATTTTTGCAGGGGCTTGTGTAGAATATAGCTATCCAATCAAGAGAGAAAACTTTCCACATCTAATCTTTTGACAGACTTTTATTACAGATTAAATAGTAGTTTTGCCCAACCAAAGGATGTTGGCAGACTCGGGAATGTATACAACCGTAAAAATTGGCTACTCTTTTTGAAGTGAATAAATGATATGTTTTTATTTACTTATCATATACCTATTTATATTGCACTCATGATATAATACATGATCACAATTATAATTTTAAAGATATTTGCACCCTTATTTATTGGTACACATTTACTGATTCTTCGAATCAACAGAGTCGAGTAAATACCAAATTTATCGTTATGAAAATAAATATTAGATGGCTATTTATATGATTTAAAAGTTGAAACTATCTGACGAAAACGTTGATGTAATTGTCTTTCAAGTTTGAGAAAAGTATTGACTTCCTATTCCTTGTAATGCTTATGAAATCGTGCCTATGTAAAATCTTCGTTCCTTTCCCAATAAGTGTCGAAATGCAGACCGTCAAACGACTGGTATCGTTTCGTTTCATTACGCAATTTAGTTCTTTTCTAACCCTAGTCCTTTACCAATGAAGGTACGTGATCTAAATTTTTGTTTTTTTAACGGGTTTATTGCCAAAACACCTTCTAAACTCATCGTTGCTAAAAAAAGTTTATTGTTATTAATAGATCACCCGTATATATTAAATTGATATTATTGTTGTATAATCTGCTTCACTAGAAATCGAGACATAGCTTCTTATGCGTGAGTACTCGAGTAAAGCAGGGAAGAGAATGAAGCAGAAGATCTGATAAGTGTAACGAAGAATTTGCTGCGGTCTGAAAATTAATGTATTGTACCGTTTTAACTTAACGGTGGAGTTGTAAATTCATTCTTTACAAATCTTTAATTGGTCCACGTAGTTGCCATATTTTTCATCAACGTAAATGAATAATATACGAGGGGCAGTCAATAAGTTTTGTGAATCATTAGGGCAAAACAGAGGAAGGGGGATGGCTGTTTGTGTGGGTGTTAGGAGAAGTTATGACAAATCAGAACCTGCAGCCGCACGCTTCTGCCTCGTGAATTTAAGAAGCAGTAGATAATCGCAGATCGTCAGTCACAAACTTTTCAACAATGGAGAAGGTTGAGCACCATGCAGTGATCAAATTTTTTATCAAGGAAGGCAAGAATGCAAAAGAGATCCATAAACGCATGGTTGCAGTGTACACCGCCCCTTTCTATGCAACCATTTCTCGCTGCAATAAGGAGTTCCGCCATGATCGTGAGTCCCTTGAAGATGACCCCAGGCCAGGACGACCGTCAGACGTGACCAACGGGGAAAATGTGGCCCATGTGGAGAGGATAATCCTCGAAAATCGATGAGTGAAGGTCTAAAAAATCGATCGAAAACTTGGAATATTACATGGAAGTGTTATCAACATCATCCACGACAATTTTGCCATGACCAAGGTCTCTGCCCGTTGGGTCCCTAGAAACCTCACGCCCCATGATCGATTTTAACGTCGTCAAAGTCCACAAGGCCAGAGTTGCACAAGCTGCCCTGCGCGAGTGCTGATACGATGAGCTCAACCATCCCCTCTACAGACCAGATCTGGCCCCTAGCGACTACTTTTTATTCAGCCAGCTCAAGGCTGCACTGCGTGGACGCCAGTTTGGGGACTATGATTATGTTTAGCACGCCGTCCACGAGTAGAGTGAACAGCAGTCGGGAGATTTCTGGTTGTCGGGAATTCGAAGCCTCAGGGACAAGTGGCGCAAGTGCATTGAAGTCGAGGGTAGTTATATTGAAAAATAATAAACCCTTTTCCTCATATCTCGTTTGCTTATATTCGAGTTGCAAAACTTATTGACCGCCCTTTGTAATTCAACTACGTCTTTAGTTTTTGGTGTGGTGGAGGAAGATAAGTACGTCGTGTGTTTTTGCGAACTACTGATTTTGATGCAGAGGTAATTGCTGTGCGAATAAACGATTCTACCAGTTTCCAACATTGCGAGTTTTAAATAACAGAATTTTGGAAATTAGAATCTATTCATTTTTCCTCTTACTTTCTCCCGAGGGTGGGTGCTGGCCTTTCCACGCTCTAGCTAAATAGTTGAGTAGGTCGCTAATGTTATACTATGAAAGTCTTTTGCCTTTGATGTTAGTTTCCTCATCATTATCACAAGTCAATCCTTTTTGATTTTACTTTCACGGGTAATAGCCTCCAGTGTTCCAACTATATAATCTCTTTACTAGTTTAACGTTATGGGACACACAAGGTAATCGTCCTATTTCAAATAGTGTTTCATGGTCATGTATTAAAGTATAATACATCTGTCTGATGGAATGTGGGAATTATTTAGTATAGTTTTCTACTCTCTTCTTGTGATGGGATTAGGTTTGATGGTGTTTCTCTCTCTCTTCCAGGATAAACAATAATTGGAAAAGAGTAGTGTCAAAACAAAGAATTATGTTGGTAGAAACGATCCTTCAAGTTCATTTATTATTATTCTCTTAGACGTAATGTCTCTCAGGACATTACCTTTTATTAGATTAACTATGCTTCACATACACATTTGGTAAAATCATTATCCATCACCTACGATGATTGATTTTTATTTCTCTCTAGAAAGCGTGAAGAATGTATGGAATAGATGCGCTTAGCTATTATTTATAAAATCATTCTAAATGTTAGGCAGTTTATAACTTTTTTAGTAATTATTCCGCCCCTAAGGTAAATCGTACAGTGTTCTTGGACTGATTTGCAAAGTAAATATCCGTAGGCTCTTGAGATGGAACCTTTATGTGCCCTCATGAAACAACTCCATTTCTCAGCCATTATCTGTCCTACAACTATATATATCTTGGAGATGTTCATCGTCTAACTTAATAGGACTAGATTTTGAATGTTTAAGAAAACATCTTGAATGCAAGATTTTCTATTAAGCCGATTTTGCCCCATTAGGTTTATAGTAAAATTTTCATCTACTGCATCAACTCATCTAAAATAAATGGGTTATAACGTAATCTGTCCAAAGATGGCACATAATACACCCCCTCGTGAAACAAATTCTTTTTAAAATGTTCATAGTCCTTCTGCCCCATAGGGGCATTGTAAGATAAAGAAAGTGTATTTTCCGCTGAAAGTCAGCCCCAAAATGTATGAAAGACCTGGGGAGACAAACATGATTTTTTCATACTCCCTCTACTAATAATTTTCTTTTTCTGTACTAAATGAGGTAACTTATCGTAAACTACCTTATACATATTTAGATCATCGGAAATAATAATTAATTTTAATCCTAGTGCGATAAGGAGGCGTATATACTGAAAGACCTAACCACTTCTTCTTTATTCAACAACTAATCGACCGAATGTACGGGGGAAATTAGACACACAGTTATTTTTCTCCAATTATTCTGCCAGATGAAGAAGATAGAGAAGATACCCATCGACAAAAAAATTCTACTTTACTAATCACTACATATGACCTTATTACAGTGAGCTCTGATGAATGAGATGTAGAACGAGTAATCATGGGTCAACATTCGAACAACAAAATAACTACGCGACACTCACCATTCTTTTAGCGGATGGGGAAGAAGAAACTGAACTGAATGAATCTTCGCACCCTCTTTCTCAAAAACATTCTTTACAACGAAAAGAAAATCATTCTAGTGTATAAATTAGACAATTAATAAAACAAGGAGAGAAAACTTCTCGCCAATTTATGCCATGTGATCATGGATAGACCATTAAAAACTGAGTTTAGTAGAGTAGTTAGTGAACTATCTCAGATTATATCGAATCTGCAATGGGTTTAAGCGGTTGAAACTGCTGTAATAATGAGTTTTGAAATTATGGAAGCTACCTGTGATACAAACTAATTTCACATTACCTTTCTTATCATGCAGGTATCGACACGTTTTGATTATATTATGAGACAATTTGAGAGAGAATTTCTGTCTGCAGAAACCATTAAATTTTAATCCGTCCATCAAAAGGTTCCCATATTTAGAATTCCCGTAATAAATGCGATAATACCATATAATGTTCGATTTGATCGCTATAGAATCTAAACAGGAATTATAAATTTGTTTGGATGCACCGGTGATTCATCAGATCTATATAAAAATGAAGTAGAGTGTTTCTTCCAAAGAGATTTAACGTTTCCATCAATAAACAAAAAGCTCAGAAGTTTGGGAAGAAATTTTAATCTTTTGTATAAAGAAAATCACTACAGATAGGTTAATCTTGATAGTAAGTCAAGAGAAATACAAGATCCTTGTAATGACAGCTAAAGGAGAAGAGCGCAAGTTAAATTACTCTATCGAGTAACATGCATTCTGAAGAAAGTGGCTCTAATTCTCTTCATTGGTTTTGAAGCTGAGCGTTTCTTCAAAAGAAATTCAGGTTTCCATTAATAAACAAAAAGCCCAGAAGTTGGCAAGAAAGTGTCATTTTTTGAATGAAGACTATCACTATAGATAGGTTATCCTTGATAAGAGGTAAAAAATAAATACAAGATCCTCTTATTGACAGCTAAAGGAGAAGAGCGCAAATTCAATTACTCCATCGAATATCATATGTATTCTGAAAAATCTGCTCTAATCCTCTTCATTTGTTTTGAAGCTGAGACCTACTCTCCAATCACAAAATTGTATGATATGTACATATATCAAAATAAAGAAACTTTCTATCGACCAAACATGCTTTTTCCTTGCTATACGTTTCAGAACATTACGATCCATCTAAAAAACTGAAGAAGTTTGCAGTCAGTTTCTCTGCCAGTGTGATAAAGACATCGGGAGATTTTATGTAATGAGTGCAATCGATCATTGTACAACTAATTATGTTTTAACAACCACAGTGATATTCATACTTGTAAGAAGATTTTAATGCGGCCTATATGTAATCACATAATGTTTCATGGTGCAGATAAATGAGCTGAAACAAGTTCAAGAAGTCGTGCTGTTCAAAATGCTAAACCAGCTCTAGCTGGAGATGTCAGAACATAGGGCTGGATGATGAGATGGAAGAATTCGATGATCAACAAATGTAACGCCGTGTATTATGACATTGAAACTTATCAAAGAGTAAGATCATGCTTTCTTTTTTCCTAATATTTTGGTTAGGAAGATTATTTGTGAATTCTGATTTGATAAAGATTATGAAACAAATAATAAATGCAAGAACTTGGGTCAATGATCAAGGTTGCTTGAATAAAATGAGAAGTCCGTTTTTATGCTTTTTCACCAAAGTGCTGATACGAAGAAAGGGATCGAGAAAGAAATTAAAAACGTATAGTATGGCACAGAATAATGGAAATTTTGATGGACAATTATTGTATGACAAGTTAATTCAATATTTTACTACCTCTTCAATTCTAATCCAATGAAAGTAGGACAAATAGCTTTATCAAAACATAATCTTCAAGGATACACTCTTATTTATACAATCATCACTGAAAAACTGCCCAAAACGATGGGAATCGCCGAAATGGAAAAAGGACTATTTTCCTTGCAATTTTCTTTCCTAGGAAATGTTAAAGTTTGTCGAACCAATTCCTGTAAAAAGGAGCACGGATTAGGTCACTCGGCTGAAATATTTATGATGTGGAACGAATAATAGGGAATACAAGAGCTAAAAAGAAGAGGATTACAAGATTATTAAAGTGCATTAATGGTTGCATTCAAGATGTTTCCTTTCTTCATTTAGTTTGGAGAAGCGTAGATGTTCCTCGGTCGAGAGATTTAATTGTGATCACATGCAGTCTTGCATTACAATAGCCTCGGTGTTTTACAGGATCTCTTCTTGCAGGAAAACTCGATCTAAATTATTGATAGTAAATTACCAAAATACTTTTCTTATGGATTATATTTGAAGATCACATCAGAGGAATCCCGATTTCCTATGCAAGAAATACTGGTGAGCAAAGCCTGTATGTAGGTGGGAGAGAGTTATTCCCTGAGGGGCTTTCACCAATAAGAGGAGGAAGCGTATTTCTCTTTCACGATTGCTATTCACATGTGTGTCATAAACATGACTGGACTCATATTTTATATCTGCAGTGTGCATAAAAAATTAGAGCAGCTTTGAGGGTTCACTATACAAATACCCTTAGTAAACACTGTTGGTGGTTTGGACACGTATGTTAAAAAGCTAATCAAGACCTCCCTCAAAAAGTTCGCTAATATCACCAAAATGATGAATTGAAAATGGAGTTAGGCGAGTGTAGCCCTTATGACTTTAAACCAATTAGCGACTTCAAAGAAAAGATGTCGTTATAGTAGCTTACAAAATGGTATAATCAGAGGATATTATTGAGGTGGGGTGTCGGGTGGATCTCTTTTAAAGCCAAACCAATCAGCGACTTCTTTCCAAAAAAGTTCATTGAACTAATTAATCTGCGACTCGGGATTGATGTCACAAAATGACTAACTCAGCATCTATGTTAGAATACTACTAACATAGGTTAAACTAATAACATAAAAATACAAACATCGTAAATTCACAAGACCGATGGATCCTATAAAACCGAACAATTCTTTTCAGAGCGCTTAAGTTGGTTTATACTGTAGACTTTGTGAAACTGAGACTTGGTGGGTTGCAAGAATTCCCAATTTTTTAGTCATATGAACCGATAATTATTTACATGATTCATACATTCTATTTTAATTGTTCTGGTTTTCTTGAAAATGGATTTAAATAAACTTCTCGGACAGAAATGTTTATTCGAGCTTTATTATTGTGAAATAACGCATATCACTGGCATCAAACAGCTTTTGTTACGATATATATATATATATATATATATATATATGTTGAGGGTTAGTGAGTGACTCAAAACGGAATTCCTCTCCTCGAAGTGTCCGTTCCGATTATTGCCACCTGGAGTGGGTAGCCAAAAATGATTACCTAGCTGCGTCTAAGGTAATCCGCAGAGGGAGGTCCTGCGTAACCTCTGACTCTGAAAGCGGGGTCTGCTAGAAGTTTAGCACCTACAAGTACCGCGACGGCAAAAACAAATTCGCCTAAATTTCTTCCTTGCAACGGGTGAACTATTTCCTGTGTGGGACTTGCTCCACACACATCGTAGGTCTAAGATCTTCTGCCCGACTACAGGGAGAATTTCCTCTTTTATTCCCCTTAAGAAATAAAATCGAGAGAAAGCACCGGATTCTCATAAAATTCTTATCGTCACGCGAAAAGACCTTTCGTCTGCTGCCGGGACATGTCAAACATTCACACCTTGGCGCCATCCGAGCTTACCTCGTCTCAAGTTGCAGGTTTATGACGGCGAAAGAAATTCAGGCCTTCGTCAGCTGGCAGGTGTCTTTTGAGGCAAACATTTTCCTGTGTGGCCGGCCGCGAATTTGGTTATCTCAAAGGCGTGAAAAGGGGTGAAGGGGATTCGATGTGAAAAGGTCAATTTGGTATAAGTGGAGGGGTGGGGGGCACGCAGCTGTGTCGGTGTATTTATGTATGTACTAATGCATGGAGGTATTTAGTATTTAGACTTATACAATATACAGAGATATATATATGCGTGTGTGTAGAAAGAGAAAGAGCTGATAAATTCCAAATTGTTTTACCTATAATTCTACTCTGGGATCTAAGTTAAAAATTCTGTTCTTTGGTTTAAGGTAAGAGTATATTTGCATTTATCTAAAAAAAGCAGAGGATCTGTAAAGGTAGACGATGATAATGTTGTAAGATTGTGTTCACCGTTAAAAATAACAAGGGGAGATCAATTTTGTAAGGGTCTCTATCGCCAGCACGTAATTAATTACTGAATCGATGCAGAGAGAGAGAGAGAGGCTGATGGTGTCAAAGGCAGACGTTGGCCTAAGAAGTTCTTGCAGATAGCATGGAAATAATCTGTAACACGAAAAAATCTTAAAGTAACATTATGCGGCATATTGTAGAAGAGTCAAGATTTAGACATACATCGTTGAGGTTTTATTATGACGTAACAAAGCTAGAAATAGGCGATACTGTTAAGAGCACTAGGGGTAAAGTTGAGTTTTATGGGGTGAAATGTGGCCAAAGGTTTTGAAAGTAAGTTCCTATATCATGAGATTGAAGGGAAACTTTTGCTCCAAAGCCATATGGGAGATGAGAGAGACCAGAAAAGGAGAGAGGATTTACTTAGTTAAAATAATTTACTGGTCTGATTCTGTCCTACGAAGTGTTCCATGCAATTTGATTTATGTAAGCACTCGTGGTAAAACCGTGAGCTAAAGAGAGAAAGTAATGTCTAGATATTATGCTCCCTGAGTACACGCAAATAGGGCTTCGTTAGTAGATCAAGCGTTTCTCACTTTAAAGAGTGCAATTTTTTATAAAGAAAAAAAGACAAGCATGGTAATAATTAGGTTTTGGTAAGAGGCATATTTTTATAGATTTTATGAGGTTTTAATAAATGATACTACTTAAAGGAAAGGTAGCATCATAAAGCTTATTTATTATGCTAGAAAATCATTAATCCTGCATTACGCTAAAAGAATGAATAATACATGTCAATATCGACTTTGTGAAACTTAGACTTGGCAGTTTGCAAGAATTCCCAATTTTTTAGTCATATGAACTGATAATTATTTAAATGATTCATACATTCTATTTTAATTGTTTTATTTTTCTTGAAAATGGATTTTAGGCCCAAAACGTCAGTTGCATTTAAATAAACTTCTGCAAACTGTGGACATATTTATATAGAAGAGGTGAAAATGGGGTGCAAGACAAGATATCATTCGAAAAATAACTGGTTTCAAAGATTTTGGAAAAGCTGATATTAAGTATTGAGAAAGAACTGTAGAGGTGTTTGGTATTCGCGGAACTTGTATTGAAAACAAATATGAATATTGAGCCGTTATATTGTGAGAAGGTTAAGAATATGGGGAAAAAATTCCTTGGAAGTAGTCTCTAGACAGGAGAGATATTGTAATTAGTATAGTAAGGCTTTGGGTAGGCTTGATTCGATGCCCTTGGTAACGTACAGTAGTGGTAAACCAACTGACCATTATATGAAGACACGAGTTCGATTCTTTGTCAGGATATTTGAAATTTTCCTACTTAGCTTTATTCCTAACTTCCCAGTATGGGGATAGGTCGGAGAGTAGGTTACTGAACTCCTCGAGGAATTTGGCCGGAGTCAAAGCAGGTACAGCACGCGGGACAGCAATAAGAGACTAAAATGAAGCTAGAGGGGGGAAGGGGAGAAGATTTAGGGCAAAGGAGGAGTTGAAAATTAGTGCCCTCCCCCCCTCCACGTTAGTATTGAGGAATATCCAGGAAAAAATGACCCGGAGGGGTTGCAAAGGCAGTGCATGAAACAGAATAAAACTCGAGCCATGTTTCTCTAAGGTCAAGGCAGGTAACCCCAGTGCGAACAACGAGGTCATGGACATACACAGACTTATTAGTCAGGCTCCTAATGTCCAGAACAGACGCCAACAGCGCCTGCTGATGAGCATAGAAGAAGGAGGAGATTTGGAGGTGTTGGGTAAAGAAAGAATGGTAGGACGACAGAAGTTCGTAGGGGACGCTGAAAGTCTCAGGCCCTTCCTAGTCGGGCGAGTTAGGGGGATACCAGCCCCCTTTATCTTCGCGTATGTAACTAGCGAAAGACGATAATTTAAAGAGTTGAGTGAGAAGAGTGAGTCCTTATCATACATAGTGGGGAAGAAAGGAGGGAGCCAAGGCGAGAATTATGAAGAACGCAGCAGACGGGAAAACGTAACCCTAACTTGACTCTAGAAATTGGGGGAGTGTTCGCCCAGGTGAGGCGTGGGTGTAGGGGCAAGTTCGACAACGCGAGGCGTGGGAGTGGGGGAGGGTTAGCCAGGAAATAAAACAAAGACATCAAGTGGCAACAAATGAATCAATGGAGTGAAAGGAAGTTAATATTGAAGCCGAAATGAGCAATGAGTTACAAATCATATTTGGCACGTGCAAACTCGACCACCAGTGAATGCACAGCACAGAACTAACTAATTGAAAGGCATTAAACACAATGAGATAATTAAACTTAACACAATGAAATTCATTGAAAAGCACTAATATCACAACGCGACAACACTGATTAAAGAGCACTAAATAACAGAAGAGCGATGAATTAGGAGGCGGATGAAAAGAATGCCGATCAAGAGCTTTATGAATGGAATTAATCGTCGGGCCAATTGAAGACGCTCCTACAACAACTTTCAGGGAAGGAATAGTAAGAATGCATCTTTCTTATTTATTCTAATATATATATATATATATATATATATATATATATATATATATATATATATATATATATATATGTTGATTCATAATAATAATAATAGTATAGGGGGGGGGAAGGGGAGATATTCTGTTGATTGTTCAGTTTGCCCTAAGCAATACTTTGGGAAAACCGTCAAATCATTAAGTGTACGCTTGAAACAACACAAATCCATTATTAGGAGGCGAGAATGCAGCAGCACTTTCTTTGTCCATTTATCGGAAAAAAGGCACCCTATCAATTGGAGTTCGGCTAAAATTTATTTACAAATCTAATGACTTTATTCAAAGAAATATTGTTGAATGATCATTCATTAATTCCTCGCCTAATTGTAATATATCCCCTGGTCTTTTTAAACTGGACTCTGTTATTAAAAGGCTTAATTATAACGAAATTGTCTATTTAAAATCATAGCCCTTTGATTTACTAATATAGTTATGTCTCTCCTGTCTATTTTATGTATTCATAATCGGGTATGTATGTACTTAGTTTAAGTCACATAAATGTCTACATTATTCGCGCACAGGATGGAATTTTCCGGAAGTAGACCTTATTTATTTGGTTTTATACTTCACATCCGTCTTTATATTATTTTTCTATTTTGGGTCCTTTTGTTGTAGATAGCCCTAGCATTGCTCTCCTTTTTCACATATATTTACGACCTTTGTAAATTTTTTTCGTTATTCCTCGATAATGAACTAAACAAGTTCAAAAGTACTTGGAATCCGCCTTTCATTTTCCTGTGGGAGTTTTTAAATTTGTTGCTCTACCTACGCGCTATATATATATATATATATATATATATATATATATATATATATATATATATATATATATATATATATATATATATATATATATATATATACATATATATATATATATATATATATATATATATATATATATATATATATACATATATATATATATATATATATATATATATATTTATATATATATATATATATATATATATATATAGATCTCATAGACGTGCAGTGAATGTACGCATGAAAGTAATGCAGTAATAAAAAGAAAAAATTCTGAATTACCCCCAAAATGTACTCTTCAAATGTAGCCCTACTAAAAGCATACTTCTAATAATAATGCGAATACGAGTGTATATCCTTATTCAATTTTGAAAACTACTTAGATAAATGCAAGACAATATATAAATAAATGGAAGCAATTTGTCTATTGCTGTCATCCAGAGAGTAAGCGAATTCGAACGGTATTATAATTAGCTAACGGATTCCTAAGTGATACTCCCAATTTCCTGCACTAGGCTCATTTTTTTTCTATGGGATCCTGCTATTTAATGCGGAATCTATTATTATTACATTTTTATTTTCCTAAAATTAAATAAAAGCTTGATCTTCCATTTATATTTAAGTAATTTTCTTTTATTGGGAAATTGTTGTATAGTTTATTGATAGCTTTATATAAAAAAGAATTAGAATGCAACAACATAGAATAATTAATCTTCATTATCTGTAGTTGTCTAATTCTGGCGACATTTGGAAACAAATAACTTCTACTTTCTCACAACTTGATTAATCGACTATTGTGTACAATATTTTGTTAGATTAATTGTTTTATTAAGAGTGCAACCTTACAACTCGATAATGGGAATGAAGGATGATGATATTGCGATAAAAATACATTGCTTATGCATATTTGAGAGATTATTACTCAGTAGATTTTCTTGGAAAGGTAAAACAGGTATTTGAGAGAATAATTAAAAATTGTAGGCCTACTTCAGACATAGCTTTAAAATGGAAAACAAAGAGTTGCATTACGAAATTTAACACAGCCCAATACAAAAATAACATAGTAGTTAACTGCCTCTCCTTGCTTGCAAAATTATTTTACTGCGTCTGTCTTGTTTAGTAAAAAAATAGGTATATGTAATTCTTTTGGTTTTATCAATTTAAATAACCTGCCTAAGGCAATCAAAATACACTGAGGCTTCTCTATTCATATAACATCTGGGATAGGTTTAATTCGGTTCGACAAAAGGCGAATTGATTCTTCATTAAACTGCAAACAGAAGAGGAATATGGAATTCCTAATGAAAATGTGAAAAAGAAGAGAGAGAGATTTTAAAATGATTAATAGATGTGGCTTGTTTTTTAAGCGAGCAGCAAATAGCATCCAGAGGCAATGATGAATCTACATACAAATTCTAAAAACAAAGGTTATTATGATAAGTTGCTTAATTTATGTAAGAAAAACTAAAATTACATTTGGAAGAGTCCAACGTTTCTTTGTTTTTTTTTGTGTTTCAAATAGAATCCAAAATGATTCGATTAATTGCGTGGCTGATTAAAAATAAAATATAAGTCTTCATTTGCGGCTATTATTTTCGACGAGACTGCCGATATGAAAACTATTTTACAAGTTTCTTTTGTTGTGCGATACGTATTGAATGGTGGTAATGTTTGCGAAAAATTTATTTGGTCTACCAGGCAATGGCTTCGCTACTAAGATTAAAATTTAAAATCTAAAAAAAGAGTAGCCATGGTTAAATTTTTATCAATTTTCTGAACTTCACCAATTATAATCATCTTCACTAACTTTATAATTCTCAGAAGGGGATTTTTTTAGTATTTGAATAATAATTTCCTCTTAGTTTGGTTATGACTTATGTTTTTTTAGCAAAGTTATTTCTAATAATGCTTTTATAATATCAAAAAACAAAATTGTGAAGCAACGTGATATTTTAAAAGGGATGAAATTCAGTTGAGTTCCTTTTTTAAAATTATTATAATTAGCGAAGTTCAAAAAATTGATAAATATTTAACCATGGCCGGTTTTTTTTAGATTTTAAATTTTAATCTTAGTAGCTAAACGCAAGCTCTCGCCGTAGGGAAGGAGTGGCGAAGCCATTGCCTGGTAATTTTAGAAAGGAACTCTTAACTAAATTCCCCCCTTTGAAAATATCACGTTGCTAAAATATAGTTATAGAAGAAGATATATAAAAATAAATTTCCTGAACTTCACCATTTGTAATCTTTGAGTTTTAAAAAATTTCTAAAATTTCGATACTTATAATTTATGAAACTCACAATTTTGTTGTTTGATATTATAAAAGAATTATTATAAATAACTTTGATAAAAAAAACATTATTCATAAACAAACTAAGATGAAATTATTATTCAAATACTCAAAAAATCACCCTTCTTAAATTATAGAGTTAGTGATGATGATGATGATAAAGGGTAAGCGCTGATCGTAAGGCCGAAGGGTAAATAAAAATAGTATTTAATGAGATAAAAGAACTAAATATTGGGTAAAAATTGTTGCTCAACCTTATGATTGTGTAAGTGTTATGGCAAGCGATCTGAAATGGTTCAAAGAAAAATATCCCCATGCCTTTCTCATTCACTGTATGGCTCATAGATTAAAGTTAGTGCTGTAACAATCGGTTTCCAAGATCCATGGATGTGATATATTTGTTTCAAAGCTCAATTCTTTTCATTATTTTTTTTTAATGAAATTACATTTGTGCATTTTTAGATACAGAAATTTAAAAACGATTTCCAAAAGTTGCACCAACTTGTTGGAACTTTAATCACTCTTTGGTCTAAAATTTTCGGGTATCATGGTCAACTTGTTGATTCATTCCAAGTCATCTTTTACAACAACCGCAAATGGGACACTAAAAAATACACCTATGCTCAAGAATTTTAGTTAATCTCATAGGATTTTGTATTTAATATTTTTAAAATCCATTTGCCTATATTTTCAATCACACAAATGCAGTATTTGATGTTTTACAGAGTAAAGTATTGGAAATATCCTAGTGCATTCATAAAGTAAATGAAATAGTTAGTTTTACAAGATAAAACAAATTCATTTTCCCAAATTTGGTCAACTGTTGATGGCATTTATCCTTATATTAAACGAAAAGGAAACGATCATTTGGAAGACCACAAAAGAAAAATACAGAAAGATATCTTACTTAATTATAGGTTTTGATATGCGTGTAAATTGAAGTGATTATTAAAAATCTGAATATGTTAATATTTACGGAGCTTCTTGATTCAAGAAAACAAGTAGAAAGCAAACAGGTCTCTAATAAATCAGCTCTACCTTTACTAAAAAACCCTTTGGAGATTTCTTTGACTGTCCTACGGTAATGAACAAACCTTTATTCTTATATAATGACAGGGAACTGAAAGGGAAACCAGAGCATAAATTGCGTTGCATTTTGCGTAAGAGTGGATTAGATGCAAATATACCGCAACTAGCAAAATTATGTGAGCTAAATTTGACTCTACCAACAAAAAGTGCTTCAGCTAAGCGATCCTTTTCTTACCTAAGAAGAATTCTCGATTACACGAGGAATGCGTAAGGATAAGAAACATTAAGCATTTTGGTTCGAATCGCACTCAAAAAGGCTCTTTTGAAGAGCATAGGAATGAGAAGTTATAGGAAAAGGTCATCAGCTTATTTATTGAAAAAGAGAAGAGGTTCGAAATAACATTCCAATAAAATACGTAAGATTATATTATTTAAAATGTAACCATTTTCCGCTGTTTGGAAGTTTGGTTACATATTTATTTCTAAATTTTACTTGTAATTGCTCGTACGGAAAAGGATCGTTTTTGTAGATACGACCTTCTGGGAATGACTCATACCAGGAGAACCAATGCCCATAATGAGTAAGTTGGGTTATTCCCAATAGGTACTGTCTCGTAGGAGACTGTGCCATGATTTCTGTTCTCACTTATTTTTCATTGCTTCCCCAATCATAAAAGTCACCACACGCCCCTAATATATATATATATATATATATATATATATATATATATATATATATATATATATATATATATATATATTGTGTTTCGCCACCCTATATGCATTGCCCCACCACCACCCACCCACCCCATCAGAGGTTTTAAAACATCATGGGTCTGTCAGTCAAGAAAACGTTTACCTCAACATCAGCCGTTTATTCTACACTACCGTATTTTGTATTATTTTATAAAGCTTTATGCAAAATATCTTCTATTCCTACTCAAAATGCTATTTAAATTTTTTAGGACAATTTTAAAAAGTAATTCACTTTGAACTCATTTGGGTTTTTAGATCCTCAGCGGTTATTACATAGTTAAAATTAAAGGCTAAACACGATCTCTTTTCGTTTTAAGATGTAAATAAAAGCAATGTGCAAGAAACACTTCCCATCCTCTGTCAACATGGAAGGTGTCTGGAATGAATTAAACTAGTTTTCTATGCAAATGAAGCCATGTATGAGCCGGCCCAACAAGAACAATAAAGCTACTCGTAACAAAATTATGATAATGGCCCCCTAAAACTGCAAATATAGAATTTCAAATTTGTTCCGAAATGAGAAAAAAGTTTCGTTTTAGCGGTTAATAAATAGTTTGAAATATAACTCATAAACCTTATCATAAGTATAATCCAATATCTAAGGAGAGTAGCCCAGGTATTGCAGATTATATTCGAAATATTTTCTGGTATGGCAGAGTAGTTGAAGTTACCTGAGTGATTGTTTACTTTTAAATAAACTACTTTTACGTGACTATTTTAATTCTTGTGTTTATTTGTTTATGAGTTTTCGAAGAATCTATAAACGCCATCTGCAGGAAATAGCTTTCTTTAAACGGGCCGTTTCAGCTTGATCTTTATCGGCAATTCTATGATCATTTTTTATTTCTGCTGTTATTTCCTACTCTTCCCTTTTTATCACTGGCATAATCCTTTTAAGGGTTAGATATATCTACCAAATTCGATATTTACTTATCTACAAAAGTAAAACAATTTGACAGGAGGTTGTGATGTTTTCTAACAAAATATAGCTGATTTGCTTATACTGTAGCTATCTTTTGTTTTTAATAGCGAGATTACACCAATTTCGGCTTTTTATTGCATTGTAATGGTCAACCGTTTCTAAATTTAATAAATGAGCAAACTGAGACCTTTTCTTAAATTTCCAGCGTACTATTTATCTGCCTGATTCAATTTTACAAGCAGTCTGTTTGCTTGAGAACGATTACTAAATTGATCAGAACTCAAAAAGACGATACGGGCAACCCAACTATTATTAAATTAAACAAGTGAACATCACCTACTCCACACGAAAAGAAAAAAAAGATCAAGTGGAGCATGGAGTTGGATTCTTAATAAATAGATTACTTAAAGAATAACTAATCGAGATTTACAGCATCTTGAAAAGAGTTATTTCTGTAAACCTAACACTGTCTAAGAAGTATAACCTCAAAATTTTCTCAAATGCAGGGAATTTCTAACGTTAATATAATTTAATACTCTAATAATTTTGATAATTTTTACTCAATTGCTATCCAATTTTCAGAACATGTGTGGAACTACGTTACAATTTTATTTTTTAATTTTTTTTTATTTTTATATTTCCCTGTATAAAAAATACCTTTTAGTGGAAAAGAAAATGTGTGTTGTTTGTTAAAGTTATGTTAGAAGACATTTTAACAAACAAAAGCATTGCAGATTGGAAAATTGTAACACAGTATTAAAAGGAATTGAGTGCAGAGGTAAGGAATATTGACGATCACCATCATCGGAAAAAACTCTCTTTTATCAAGCTTGGAAAACTTGATTACTCGAACGACAATTTGGAGTTCTTTGAAAAATACGCTTGACCGTTAAACCTTACAAGCGTTAGCTTGATCAAGCTTTAAATGCAGATGACAAGTGAAAGCGCATACAATTTTGTGTTGATATGAAAGATAAAATTTAAGAAGATGATTTCGATGAAAGGTCTGTTTTTAGGGATGAAGCGTCTTTTCATACGAAGTAAACAGTAAATAAGCATAACATTGGATTACAAGGTTTGTGGTGTTTAAGAAAGGGACATCATTAATGTAAGAAATTGGTCTCCTGAATCGAAAATTACCTTCATTTTGATCTATCATATCTAGTTTTTAAGTTGTTGAACATCCTTTCATAATACATATATTAGGTTTGAGTCAGATTCCATGTTAATAAGTCTGTGTGTGAGTCAATTTTTATATGTATAAAGGTATATGTGAGAGTTAATGTCCATATGTATGTGTCATAAGTGTGTATATGTTATAAATTATTTACTATGTATGTGTTTACGTCCACTACACTGGATTCTTTACTTTATCCTAATTCTAATTATTTTCTTTGATTTTTCAGATGTTGTGGTGAACTAAGCAATAGAAAATGAGCAAGATGTCCTCTTCAAAAAAGCGTTGCGTTACTTATCCAAATGTGTTATAAAAACACAAAAGTAAAAACTACAATGACCATGTTACCAACTTGATATCAACTTTTAGTAATATTGACGCAAATATTAGCATCAAAATACATATTCATTTTAGTCATCTTGATCATTTTCCTGAAAATCGCGGACATATTAGCGACAAACAAGGCGAACGATTCCATCAGGACATCAAGATGTTAGCAGAATTTTGCTGGTTTTTAAAGTGAGATACTCCTGTTGCTCAACATCAACCGTGTCAAATAAGTATAACTTTATCCCTGAATTTTCTTCCAAAAATCTTTGCCAACATGCACTTTCAAATTTAATTTTTACTAGTACTTTGTTTGTTTATGTGTTATGCTCTCTTAATTGTTTTATATTAATTGCCTCTTGGAGAATTAAAATAGTTTAAATAAAGAAACAGTCTTGTACATTTGCACTAAAAATCACTAATATCAACTCGTGTAGACCTTTGGCAATATTTTCCTGCGCAATTTTAAAATCTAATAGAGCCAAAATGGAGATGAGGAGAAACAGAAAACTAGACCTAATGGAGGAAAGCTGAAAGTTATTTTCGAATTTAGCAGGCAAAATTACTTAAGAATTCGTTGAAATATTTTAAGCAGCAGACAAAAGATATTTTTTTGTTGTCCAGTGTAATGTTTGCATTTGGATCGAAGAAAATCCCCATGCCACAGTCGAGCACTGAAAAAGACTCAGGAAAAGCAATGTCTTGTGCTATCACCAAAAATCGTCTGTATGCCGCGTTTTCCTTTGAGGTCTAAGTGACCAGCCTAATTCTTTATAAAAATGCTTCGGAATTCGCTTGTGAAGATGAAAACATAATTTCGCAACAGAGTGTGGCTGGTCACCATCCTGCAAACTCTATATACCGGCTCATCTCAATGAAAATCTGCCAGTAAGATGGATTCCGGCGTTCTGTTTATGATGAAAATATGCTGTTTAAATGGCCTCTATGTTAACCTAAACTGAATGTGTGGTGTTTTTCTCAAGTCATATGGTAAGTAAATTAACGGATGGGTAATTATAAAGTTTGAAAAAAACGATTATAGAAGATTGACTGAAAAGTATTGCTAGCAAGGTTGGCCGTGAAGAAGATCGCATTCCAAACACAAAAACGACCACAAACTCATTTTAAATTGGGTTTCTTCCCTATTGGGAGCCGAAAATAAACGTTTTGGGGATAGCCATCACTGTCACCAACCTTTAACAACAATAAACTGTATGGCATAAGTTGAAGTTCCGCGTCCATGAAAGATACCTTAAAAATTTAATGAATTGTACAAAGTTAGCCGAGTGGAGTGAAGCCATATTCTTCCTAAATTTGAAACTATTCCGCAAATATAATACCCGTTTGCGGTAACATTATTCCAAAGGGTTATCATATGGACTATTATTATTAGTGTATAGGTTATGAACAGTTTTTGAGAGCATATTTGATTAAGGTGTAATTATTCCTTAATTTGAGATTTTAAAGATATATATGTTTTGCCGTGAAATTTTGAACGGCACACTAAGAAAGTGCAAAATTCCATGTGATTCAAACTGTATCATGTCGCACTACTTAGCTTTGTTCATTTAGGAATGAGTAAAATGTTTCCAAATGTCGCAATGATAACAATTCTTCATTTTTTATTGTTTCATAAGTCATTAGTATTGATCATGTGAAGGGATATTGCTTAATACTTGTGTAAATGTTAAAATTTAACTTTGTATATAATTTAACTGTTAAATTCTATACAAAACAAAATTAATTCAACATAATATTGATATTTGCCTTATAAATAAATTTCTGATTGCTATATTGGCAACAAAGTTGAGCGAAGTATTTGGCTATAGAAGTAAATATTTCAGAACGTCTGTAACAAACTTGAGTTAGTGTATTATTAGACAGTAGAAGTGTAGTCGATATTTTATCGCCACTTTCACAATGGTCATAAGATGTTAGTGAGGCGAACAATCATTAACCTCCAGTGTCAAAGAGACAAATATTAACCGAAAATATTGTAATAATTATTTGAAATTTTGGTTTTATTTGTCTTGGAACGTTGATAAACCAATTCCATCATGTGTAATGTGCGGTAAAAAGTCAAATGAATCCATGGTGCCAGGTAAGTTAGAAAGACATCTTATTTCTAGAAATTCATCTCTGAAAGATAAAAAGCTTGATTATTTTTAAAGACTGTTATAATAGATATCAAAATAGTGAACTCATTTTTAAAAAATAATGACCGTGTCTGAACGAGCACATATAGCGTCAATACAGGTGGCTGAAATAATAGCATTAAAATCTAAATCCCACCCTCTCAGCTTGCAAAGGGATGGTAAAACCCTATTTGGTTAAAAGGCTGAGAAAGAATTGAACAATATCACGCTTTCAAATGATACAATATGTAAAAGAATTCTAGATATATCAAAAAACATTGAAGATATTATTCAGAAAGAGCTTAACAATTGTAATTTTGCTTTAACCGTGGCTCAACACACTGACATCAGCAATACAAGTCAATTGCTTGCATTTGTACTTTTTTGACTGAAATCAAATAATCAATCAATATTTGTGTTGTAAAGAAATGTCAACAACTTAAAAAGTTAAGATAATTTTGATCTAGTAACAGGCTACCTGAAAGAAATGAATTTCTCTTGGAAGTCCTGTGTTGGCATTTGCATCGATTCAGCCCAACGCCTGACAAGCTGTATTAAAAGACACATTTCTGTCAATTTGGGGGGTTATATCATCTCAGTGATTGACAGTACGAGTTTGACCTTCACGAAAAATTGCTGTTTTACGAATATTTACATAAATCTCTGTAAATTTCTTAATATTTGCATTAAAAAGAAGTGAAATACAAAAAAATATTGTTCAATAGCTGTACTAACGTCCTGTTATGTACAAAGTAAACAAATAAATGGAAGATAATAAATTGGCATTAGAATTTGATGTTTCCAAAATGATGACATTGGCTACTTCTCGTACCTAAGCGTAGCTTATTTTTCTGTCTACACAGATCCAACTTATACGTGTTGAAAATTGTTTGGACTTGCGTGTTATCAGATCAGCAATCCTGGCATCAGACACTTTAAGGTTAAACGCTACAAAGAGCACACGTGCATGGGCATTAATGGAAACTGCATCTATCTATGGGTATGTATAATTATGAACATATTGAAAATTATACCTTGTGTATCTTAGCTAAAATATACAGCGAGTTGGTATTTATAACAATCAAATTCTGCTCATTTTTTTATCACTTCATAGATTCGTGCCATTTATAATTAGAAAGAGCTTGTGATTGGTATCGCAAATCATTTTAAAGACAAATGTAGCATTCAAGATTTTAAAATTTCTTTATCCATATGATTGAAAATTACTTTCAGTATCTAAACAGCTCATAAAGTTCAAGTGTCAAATGAGTAGAATGGTGTAGAAAATAGTTGCCTCTTTATCATTACTACATTGTTTTTGTTCATAAGCCAGGTCTAACAGAGGCATATCTCGGTTTCGCTTCCTTGAAAACGCAAAAGATAATATCAAGCAACGTGACATTGAAAACTTATATCTGGTTGTATTGCATTCCGCTACGGCAAACAATACTGTCAGCGATGATGAAAGCCATGAAAGTAATCTGGACCAGGACACTAAAATTGGAGAAAGTGCTGGCGATATAGAAATCCACCTAAAAGACACAGCTTCTGACTGCGAATATGTTGATCTTGTTGCGAGCAAAAGATGTCATAAAAATGAAAATGTGTTTCTTGGACTGATTACCCCGCTGCAATCACCACATGATCTCTTCCAGCAACATGGCAAGGAGTTTTTTTTATATTTATCTAATTTTCTTTACTCCCTACATGATAATTCATATCACAGAGCAAACGAATTTGCATGCTAAGAGAGATCAAAACAATCAGGCATTCAGCGCTGACACAGAAGAAATGTCCGATTTTTGGGACTACTCTTGATAGGTTGCTACCAGAGACTACCCTCGGAAAATGATTATTGGAGCACGAAATGCTCTTTAGAAGCACTCAACTTCTACAAAACAATGCGCAGAGACAGGTTTAAACTGATCAAGCAATTTCTGCATATTCCTAATAATCTAAATCTGTGGCAGTCTAAAGTAGCGAAAACACTAATTACTAACCATTAATTAATTTATGGTTCCTCACAGAAGTCTCCACAGGGCAAGGCAGTTTGTAAAGGACAAACCAGTGAGATTCGGCTACAAAGTGTGGATGTTGTGCGGCTCGAACGGCTTTCCTTATAATTTTAAAGTTTATTGTAGCAAGGATAATAGCAGAGCAGTTTCCATGGTATCTGATGTAGTGAATACGAAGCCTTAATCTCTAGAAAAGCATGAAGCGTAAGTACTGTCCTTCAATAGCTTCTTCACCAGTCATCATCTTTTGACAGAGGTAGCTTAGAAAAACGTCCGAGATTGTTGAACAGTCTAAGTGGATCGTAATGGACGTTGTCCGTTAATGCCTGATACAGAGATGAAGAAAAGAGATAGAGGTACCTACGACCACAAGTCAGACAGAACCATTCTCTGTCAAATCGAAAGACAACTGTACAGTAACGGTGACTAGTAACTATTACGGAGTTTCTCCTGTACAAAAAAATGAGAAAAGAGTGAAACATGAAGGAAACCTTGAGTGACCAAGCCTTACTTACGCCATGAATATGTATAACGTAGGCAAGGGTGGTGTTGACGTATATAACCACTTGCTGTCAACATACAGGCCTAGACTCTGATCAATGAAATGGTGGCGGAACTTGTTTTCCCATGTCCTAAACTTAGCAGATGTTGCAGCTTATAAATAAATTGTCCCATTTTCAGGTCAGAAAAAACACTGTTGACAATTTACTTGTGAAATCGTAAGACGAAAGGCTTTCAAGAGCAGGACTAACAAGGCCGCCATCAAAAGCTGCAAGATATGACGGAATAAATTATTACCTGGTATCATATACAGAAGCTCGCCGTGATGTGTGCTGAAAAAAATCACGAGAGGGAAGTATGAAAAGTGGGACAAACGGCTATTCAAACACTGTAACGAAGCTTTCCACACTAAGTAATCAAGTGGAAGTCATAGTATTTGGTGCTCTATTTCACTGTTTTGATTGTTGTTTTTATTGTTCTAATATGAATTAATTGTCGAAATGTTCAATTTAATTTTGAAACAACTTATGTCAATTATCATATGAATTAAACACGTTTTGTCACCTGTAATTAATACTGCTTTCAATAATCGTGTATTATTTGGGAACCATATAGGTGAATGTTCCCATTTTGAGAACAGAACATTCAAATTTTGCATTTAGAATAAGACAGACAGGAAATTACTTCTTATTACGGTCAGATGCATTGTAGTTTTAAATTTCACAGGTAGCTGTCAGTAAAGGGTTAGAGACTGAAAAGTATGATTGGATTAGAGATACTTTTATAAATCTTTCTTCAAATATTCAACTTGAGTTAGATGAACAAAAATAAGCTATCCTTTCTAGTGATCGAGAGGTAAAATCTAGACATATTTCTCTGCCGATTGATACATTTTAGGTTCAACTCAAAAGGAGTATTTATCATTACCCAATAGAGTGTCGTGGTATGATATTACATCGTATCAATACCATATTATATCTATGAAGGACGGACCAATAACTTGAAAGTGAAATGAAAAAAGGGACGGAAAACCACGAGTTTAGACGGGGTGAGTAGCTTAAGAGAGTGCAACGAGCTCAGGTAAATTATGGAAAATGGCAAAGCTCAACGTTATTTAAAGAGACATATGCAAAAATATAATTTTATTTAAACAAAAATAATGAGAGAATTCATAGGTTAAATTAACTCAGAGAATTAACGGGCAAAATCACATCAGTAAATGCAAGGGGAAATTGTAGTTATAAATCAGGCTATCAAGTTAGAACTTAAGGTATTCCCAGAGGAAACTATTCAAATAGGGGAGGGGGATTAATTCAATTGGGGAACTAAAAGGGGGAAAGGGGTTGGCTTGCGGATGTCTTTTGCACTCGAGGTGAGGCCGCTCGGACTTCAAAGCAAAAGGTTGGAGTGATGACGGTTCTCCAAAAGCAAAGGGGGGAGGGGAACTTCCGGTCCATGGGAGAGTATTTCGGCTACCCGAAATGACGAGGGCTTCGACAGGAGTTTGTGAAAGAAGTCGGGAAAATCACTCGGGGCGATCGTTCAGTGGAATTACCTCCTAGCTGGGGCTAAGTCAAAATACACAAAATAGTCCAGCTGTCAATTTGCTGTGTTGCTAGCACTTGAGTTGGAACCATGGGGAAATCTTCTGGGTTCTGGGCGAGATTTCTCAACTCTGTGTCTCCTCCGGGGAGTCGAGCGTTATTTGTGTCCGAGGCTCTCCCCGTAGTTGGGGGATAGTGGGAAACAGCTCTACTCTCAAAGGGCATCGAATCTTCTTGCAGAGCTATTTTAGCCCGCATAAAGGTGAATCGTGGGGGACTCGATTCGAGGCTACCGCTTGTGGTGAAAGTGGGGATGAAGTAGGCTTACAACTTTAGGCCTAGCCGGGACTTCTTTGGTACATCGGAGTTCCTTTCTGCTAAAGATCTTCCGCGAAGGGATTCCCTCACACATCTCCCAACCGAAAGATGTTGCTTTACAGAGCAGTTGCGTAGGAAAGGATCATCCCAACCCGTCAAACTAGAATTATCAAAGGTCTAGGAAAATTCTGACCTGCTACGACTGGTGTACACACACAAAAAAACGTAAATCTGAGCTCAGCGAGGAATTTAGGGGCATAAGCCTTAAACAGGTCGATTAGAGAGAATTTAACTAATACAATCTTAAACAAAAGAGAATTCACAGGAGAACATTGGCAACATTTCAGTGGAACCACACAACAAGGATATAATTAAATGGAGGCATAAATATGGAACACAAATAACTTAACAATTTAGTGGACCTCCAAAATCATAATTAGGAACATTAATGAGATATTATATATACAATTCACGTGGAAAACCTTCGCTCCCGCCGGAGTATGGATGAGGTAATCCACGGGTCCTCTAGCCTCGAGGACGGGGTAGGGTCCCTTTCACTGGCTAAGGATTTTGTTGCTTCCCGTGGAAAGTAGCACCAGCACCTTCGGGCCCGGCTTGAATTTTCGTTCTCGTGACTTAAGGTCCAATTAGGTCTCAAACCTCTCAATAAGTCCTTCACGGGATACGAGACTCGTTTGTTACCTCGGGTGGACTCACGCTCGAGGGCTATAGTTTTCTCCCAAAGTGTGGGGGGGGGAGTTGCGCACCCCTTCTGGAAGTTGAAAAACTTATCGCTCCGGATGGCTTGGAACTCTTGGTCGATAGGGATTTCCAGGGGAACAGGTGCACGGGATTCCAGGGCTGCCTGTGTACGGGTAATCACGGGCTGGGCCACGGGATGGTCGTGAATTACCTGGTTCTGACCGAATAAAACAGAGCAGAACTGGATTGGGGCCGCTACCACTTCGGCCCTACGGGACATATAGTCACACTCGATGTGGCAACGAATAACTGAGAAACGACTGGCCCGGCCAAGGTAGTCATGGACCACCGCAAATTTTTTGTGGTCGGGCCCAACAGGGGGGAGTAGGTCTTCAGACACTATAATGCAGGTGCACCCGGTGTCACGGACGAGGGTGGATACTCGGCGACCGTTTACAGTTCCGTTCTCGAACTTCCATCAACTAGGGTTGTCCTCATTAGAGAGAAAATTTACCTGATGGACTTGGTCTTTAGCGGCGAAGGAGGTTTAGGAGTTTTCTGAGGCGACCGGAGGAGGATCATGGGTGGCCCAGATTTGGTTTCCTCGGTGGGACTGAGAGTTTGTGAATCCGGAGTTTTCCAGGCAGTTCCTGCGGTAATGGCCGGGAACACCGCAGGTGTAGCAGACGATTGGATTCTTTTGGTACGGCACAACCGGGGGAGAAGAAACTAAGTTCTTAACGTCTCGGTGTTCCGATGGATGTAAGTTTCTTGGCTTTGAGGGACTAGGAGCTTTGGTTAATCTTGGAACCAATTTAGGGGGGGTTTTAGGGCCATAAAATTTAGCTTGTGGGATCCAATGGGGAGCCCTTTCAATATCCTTAGGCTATAAATTGTGACTACCCGAGTAAACATCGGCCTCTTCCAAGCACTCCTTGAAAGTGGCGCAACGTTTATCCTTAATGAAGGCGCGAATTTCGGGAGCTACGGCAGCTAAAAGCTGATCCTGAAGGAAGAAGTTCAGAAGGGACTAGTAGACCTGGGGAATCTTGCACGCATCCAGCCAACACTGAAGGTTTCTTTGGACGATGTAGCCGTGTTGTCGAAATGTTTGGCCAGGGCGGATCCTTTTCTGGCGGAATCGGGAGCGGTAGAACTTGCTATTCATTTGAACAGCGGCTAGCAATTCGGACTTCAACGTGGAATAGTTCAAAGCTACTCCCGGGGGAATATATACGAAGATATCCCTTAACTTGACATTTAGCAAGGAAAGTAAGCGAGTGACGCCATCATTTTCGAGATCCCATCTATTGATCTGAAAGATTCTCTTAAAATAGGCCAAAAATGACCCAAAGTCCTTTCCAACATTGAATGCGGGAAGGTGGACTGAAGGAGTTTGGGGAATTTCAGCCTAGGTACCGATAGAATGAGAATCCATTTGATATCGTCTCATTTCCAGCTCATGCTTCCTAATTTGTTCACGTTCATCCATCTCCATCTTCAGTTTGTTCTCCTCCATTTTGTTCTTTTCCATCTCCATCTTTAGTTTGTTCTACATCTCAGTTTCAGTTTGTTCTCCTTCATCTCTATCTTCAGTTTCTTCTCCTCCATCTTCATCTGCAGTTTCTTCTCCTCCATCTCCATCTTCAGTTTCTTCTTCTCCATCTCCAATTCCCTTCGCTCTTCCCGTTCGTTCCTCTCTTCTTCCTGTACGTAATTTAGCAGGTCTTTGCCCGAAAGACCTATAATTTCACCCTGCCTCTTGAATTTTTCGAAGAATGACATTTTTACGCAGTTAACTGAGAAAGCACTGATACGCGAACGAGCTAGGACACTACCCATGCTAAACGAATACTTGAATATTCGTGAAGGCCTTGATTCCCCCCCCCCCCAAATTGAGATACAACTACCTACCTCTGCTGTTTCTAGGCGGAAAAAAAATTAAAATGGTCCTATCGGAACCAAAGACCTTAACTCTTTTGGATTAATAACCAGGAGAGTCTCCAAAATTCGAACACAATAAAAAAAAAATAATTACCTGGGGTCCGACACAAAATCTAAATAGATTGCGTTCCACGGCTCTTCAAGTAACTTGAACTTGTCTTCTGCCAGTACAATACAAAAATTAAAATAAAAGGGCTGTACGTGAATAACAATGGAACTTCTAATTTCTGAATTAAAATGACACGGATCGTAAAAACCCCAACACACTTGACACCAGATTTATATAATACGTATATCAATATATATATATATATATATATATATATATATATATATATATATATATATATAAATATATATAAATATATATATATTTATATTTATATATATATATATGTTGTGTTATGACATTACATCATATCAATACCATATTATATCTATGAGGGAGGGACCAAAAACTTCAAAGTGAACCGACAAAACGGACGGAAAACCACGAGTTAAGACGGGCTGAGTAGCTTGAGAGAGTGCAACGAGCTCAGGTAAATTATGGGCAATGGCAAAGCTCTAGGTTATTTAAAGAGACATGTGCAAAAATATAATTTTATTTACACAGAAATAATGAGAGAATTAATGGGTAAAATTACCTCAGAGAATTAATGGGCAAAAACACATCAGTAAATGAAAGGTGGAATTGTAGTTTTATATCAGGCTATCAAGTTAGAACTTAAGGTATTCCAGGAGAAGACTATTAAAATGGGGGGATAGGATTAATTCAATTGGGTTACTAAAAGGGGGAAAGAGGTTGGTGTACGGATGTCTTCGGCACTTGAGGTGAGGCCGCTCGGACTTCAAAGCGAGAGGTTGGAGTGATGACGGTTCTCCAAAATCTAGGGGGGGAGTAACTTCCGGTCCAGGGGAGAGTATTTCGGCTACCCGAAATGAGGAGGGCTTCGACAGGAGTTGGTGAAAGAAGGCGGGAAAATCACTCGGGGCAATCGTTGCTAGCACTTGGCTTGGAACCATGGAGAAATCTTCTGGGTTCTGGGTGAGACTTCTCAACTCTGTGTCTCTTTCGGAAAGTCGAGCGTTATTTATGTCTGAGGCTCTCCCCGGAGTTTAGGGTTAGCTGGAAACAGCTCCACTCTCGAAGGGCCTCGAATCTTTTTGCAGAGTTATTTTAGCCCGCATAAAGGTGAATCGTGGGGGACTCGATTGGAGGCTACCGCTTGTGGAAGGGGGGAGGGGTAGGCTTACAACTTTAGGCCTTGCCGGGCCTTCTGCAGCACATGGGAGTTACTTTCTGCTAATTATCTTCCACGTTGGGATTAATTCACATAGAGCTATAGCAATTTTATTACAATATTCAACTTCTTATTTATAGGCTTTTCAACAAAAACAAAATTAAAAACAAGAAGTGAGAGATATTACGTATTCATAGAAAAGAAATCAGGATCTTTCTTTCTCATATTCAACCAATTATTCAGGAAATTATTAGGAAAAGCCAGGCACAAATTTCTCACTATGAAGCGGACCATTTGCCTGATGAATTTCAAAACACTGCAATAAATTAAGCTCATATCTGTTTCCTTAATTTATTTTTAGTCTTTTTATGTCTCTCTGAGTCTGTGCAGTAGCCCAATAGCACTCTACGGCTATATGCTGCCTAAGACTTGCTATGTTTTTATTATATAACATTCAAATATTTTTAATTTATATTTAACCAGGCGTGCTGCTATATTTCCATGTGCACTTACGTGTGCCGTTGGCAAAAAAGGTTTAGAACCACTGGCATAATGAATCAAAAGTTATTGAAAAACATATGAATAAACAACCACGGTTTAATTGTCTAATCAGGAGAAGTTAGTAAAAAGTTTACAGTATGTGAAAAGACTTGAAAACTGCTTCAAGCACATTGTATGTTTTGTCTATATATTATTTACAATGTTAATGAGAGCTCTAGACCTATTTCTGATTTCGGATTTTGTACTTTTGATATTTTTTTACGTTTTATTTCTCCTTTTAATTGGTTAACTAGGCTTAAAAACACCTAGGAAATGTATATTGATTCCCAAGTTTCGTTTTTATTTCTACACAAGCCGAAACTGCGGTACTCATCCTTTCAACAAATGTTAGAACCTTGAGCAACAGACGTTCGGTGTTTGTCCTGTAGCCCTTACGGCTCTTGCCAGGGGTTTAGGTTGAGGTTTTATGTAGAGGTTTCTAGTACATATCTCATCGGCCTATTCTTTCTAAAATAAAGGCAGGAAATAGCCTTAAACCTGTCCTTCCCTTGTGATTGGAGGTGGATGTGGGTAAACTTGGGTGTTCCTCTTCCCTATAATGGGTTAATGTAGGTTATAGAGCCCCCTTCAATTTTAACATTTGAAGAATAAGTTCCCATATTTTCCAAAATGTATTAAGCACTCCTCTAAATTTTACAGCGAGTGGTAACAATTATTGTGGGTAAAAGGGAAAATAAAATCATTTTGGGGATTTCTTTTGTGAAATACGGAATAGACAGACAGCAGTTGTTATGTTTTAACCGGGATAGATAGTGCTAATGATTATTCCTTGGTCTATATTGACACAATTTTTTAAGTCAGAAAAAATCTTAAGGAAAATATATTGCAATGGATAACGAAATGCCTTGCTATAAGACATTAAGAGGGCATATGAGATCCTAAACGACGGTATAAAATTTAGAAAACAAGCAATGCAAATAACCGAAACATCTTTAAAATCATCGCGATGTAAAACGGAAAATAAGAACAGCTAAAATTAATTAGTTTTATTGATTCAACATAAGCCCATAATTTATTTTAGCGAATAGGACAAAGATAAATTAAATAAGGAGTGCAGCGGGCCAAATCAGGATGCAGAATGGGTCCTTAGTCTTAAACCAAAAGACGATGCAGAGCTAATAAATTAACATTTTTCCCAATATTATACCGCCAATGACACAAAATAATGACTACATAATAACATTTTATGAAAACATGACTCTTTCATATAATTACTCAACGAAAATTATATTGGTTTTTACATTAATTAAATGTAAAATTATTAAAATATTATAATATTTAATGTGGTATGGTGTCAATATTTGCTGTCAAAGCTAAAATCACAGGGAATATAAGGAAGAGTACTAAAATGCATTAAGAAATTGCTGCAGAGCCGTAAAATGTAAATTTTATCACAGAACATATTGAATCATAGTCATCTGGACCTAACCTATATTCCAAAGATTGATTATTGGCAAGATATGAGATGCAAACAAAGGGATTAATATACCTCTTATCAAGTGACATACAATTTTTTTAGGGATGAGTGAGTTACTGGAGCTGTTACCATATTCTGAAATTTAATGCAGAGGAATATAGAAATTGTCTAATAGAAGCACATAAAAAGCAACGTACAAAATTTCTCCTAATAATGGGTAAACATTCTCATTTTTCTGATTAGAGTTTAGGAGAGAAAAAGAGGGCAGATGATATCTGTAAGTTTGGGGGATTCGTTTCCATAAAATAACTAAGAAAATGGTACTTGTTTTCCTCCTTTGTAAAGGTCTCACTCACGCTTTATGCTCTTGGTAGAGATAACGAAAGACTTAACTGCCAATCTATTGTGGAGGTTTTTTGAAGTAGAGTACCATTTTAGGTAATATTTATTTAAAGTTATTTGTTTTGGGTGTTTCAGTTTGCCAGAGAAAGTTAATCGGTGGTAGTTGTATTGTCTGCCATTTAACCTTTGGCATCGTTCATTAATTAAGGAATGAGATCAAGGTGACTGGATTTTGAGGTGGATGATTTGAACTGGGACGATTAAATGATATTATTATCATCTAATTATTGTTTATTAGGGTAACTTTATTCTTTTCAAATAGTGGAGAAATCTTTTCAGTTGTTGAATACAGCAATTATTTCCTGCGAAAATTTTGACATTTCTCTTTGGCCGTGTTGAGACAAATTTAATGTAAATCATATTTTATCCTGTATTTGTTGCAATGAATTATCGATAGTATTATTGGCCTTTTTGAACACAATATTAAGTGCGATTGGATAGTTCAATTTGGTATGTTCAATGGTGTCTTTGAGAATGTCGTTAATAATGAGTAAAATGAGGCAGCGTTTAAAACGTGTGAACTTTACCTAGGTAAAAAGATGAAGAATTCTCACACGTATTTATGTGTTTACGGCACGAAGACATCTACTTGCTTTTAACCTGTGAGACGCAGTCCCTGCTTAAAAGATTCACAATTAATTTATGTTTCTCTACTGCAAAATGGCATTTGATTAATTGGAGCTGTTTTGAGGTGGATTCCAATCTACAGCAAGTAAGAGCTCAAAAAATGCTTGGGCGACGTCAATATTTCTTTAAATTCTAAGCGCGAAAGCAACAAGGGTTTGTAAAAGGACATCTTTAAAGAAAGTGTTAGTGGTAGAGAAATTGAAAATGTGTAGAGGATTTCTAGTTGCAGATCCTCCTGCAAGCACTGGGGCCGGATGATCAAACTGAGAAAGTTGGTTCCAGGAGAGCATAGATGCCAAAATATGTCACCTAAAATCTTCCAGCCCATGAGTAAAAGAGTTGATAAGGAAAGGAATTAAAAGGCTCAGATGGAAGAGAATAATAGTGTTTAAAACCCCCTAGCCCAAACTTAGGGAAAAAGGGAGAGATTTCGCCAGCAAACCCTCTCGGACCTAAAACGAGAGTGGCTGAGCGTGCACTATGGTTTGAGAGTTAGAGCGAGGTGCGTACATATTTTCTGTCTCAGTGTGGGTAGGTTTGCTGATACTAGCACTAATTCCAGATAGAAGTGGACAGCGTGTGAGCTGCGTTGATTAGATAAATATTTAAACTATCCTGGCCGACGCACTCTAAAACGACGTGTGACCTGAAAAGGAAAGTGAAGGTATCGCATCAATTCCAAACGCAAATTTAGAGCAATGATTCTAATTTCGGGGGATTGTTAAATTAAGGGTACGTGATTGAACAGAAAATTATCTTTTTGTTTTTGTGTAAGGAAAGTCGATGTATGAAACCATCCCTCGGTTTGTCTTTCTGTGTGCAGCAGTGATAATTGTTTAAGATTTAATTAAGCTTTGCCTTCCGTTGTGCGTGCTGGAGTTTGCGAGAGGGTAATGTTAAAACATCTGCAAAGAGGGTACTTGTAGAACGTTTTTTATGGTAAGCAGACAAATAGTGTGATACCAATTAACGTTGTATGTCTTTTGGTAAAGGCAGTCATTACTTTCCTAACGATCTCTCACTCTCTCTCTCTCTCTCTCTCTCTCTCTCTCTCTATATATATATATATATATATATATATATATATATATATATATAGAGAGAGAGAGAGAAAGAGAGAGAGAGAGAGAGAGAAAAATATGGGATTTGCAAAAAATTATATTTATTTTCTCACCTTGATTTTTTGATGGACCCAACACCAAAAACTATTGAAAACGAAGATCTATTAACTACTCGATAACTTTTCTTTCCTTTTTTCCGTTTGTTTCCATGCAACCTATAGATTTTTATCATCACTCTGAAGTAGAAGAAATTGAACAATCAATAGTAGTAAATTTAAATTATGTCTATTATTTAATATCCATTTATTCAATGCAGTTAGATTTTTGTAGTTGTATTACTTTTCATTACGAAGTCCTTCCTATTAAATTAGGTTTTTTTTCTCCTGGACTCAATTTTACTCCCTATATAGTTGTCCCGCTTGTCTTCTCTAAAAACTACTCTTGACGCTTCTGCAACCAGTTAAATGCATCTCTCAGCTGCTTGTGTGTGACAAAAGAACATCGAAATATTCAATTTAGGTTGTTGATGGATAAATTCTTCAAGTTGATCATCAGAGACCGTCCTCGTCAGCGAAGGTTCGGTTACAACGGTCTGCTGCCAATTAATTAGGTGGATGTAGTCATCAGCTTCAAAGTTTATATCTGGGATCTTTAAAGTGCGTATTAATTTCCCTTTATAATCTTTTCGTGCTTTCATAATTCTTCTCCATTGCAGTTCTCGGATATGATTTCTTTCCTCTTGCAGCATACAGAGAACACGGTTATCCACATGTGCAAAATAAGTAATCCTGTTTGTTTAATCTGGTTTTTCATCCCTTGCAGTGATGATCGATATCAATACTTCTATTTACATTTTATTGAATAAAAATAACACTGGGGAACAATTTATTTGGTGAATTAAAAAAAAAATAAATTCTTACCTAATTCGATCATACTAAATTCAAATCTGAAATCAGATTCTCTCTAAATGCTATAGATTTTTCTTAATAACAATAGCTAATATTATACAATAATTTTAATTTTGTCACGCATACGATCATGCCCTGAAGTAATGTTTAATCATCCTTTTGCGTTATTTAGAGTAAAGCAGGTTTTTTTGCGCAAACATTTTATTGCATATGAGAAAAAAATGAATTACGTATTAGGACTACAAATTCTGTAATCAAATAAATGCTAATTTATTAATGCCTATACATCAGGATGGAGGACTTCCTCTTGGTTTCAATCGGGAAAAGATTTGCGTTTGTAACTATTTTACTTTTAAGTCTTCTCTGGCTGATCTCTTCTAATCGTCCATTCATGGTGTTCACGAATCTAGAATAACTCAGAAGTCTTCGGATTTGGAGACCATCAAATAGTCCTGCTTTTATTTTTTCATATGAAAAAGCAAGAAACGCCGATAGTATTTAGTGAAAACAATCATTTACATACTGCTTCATCAACCCCAGTTTGAGATGAAGTGGAGGGAAAACGATCTTCTCTCGACTTACGATTGGCTCATTAACAATGTTTGGCATTCCTGCTTCCAAAGTTTCACAAACTGGTTAATCTTTTTCGGACCAGTGTTTGTCACGGGCTCGAGTGTTCCACATGCAGATATAGCATGGAAACTTTGTATATCTTTTCTGCTGGCCAAGGAGGAAGTTGACCATCTTAAGGTCTACACATATGATCCAATTATGTTCGTGGTACTTAAGTATATCCATGATCATTCTTATGTCATCGTGAGTTTCTTGCAGATATCCGGATAGAGTGACCGAGAGGAACTGCACTAAAGTCATTGCCATTATGCAAAAGGTCATACTTGAGGCTACGTTTGTAGCTATTCAAAAACAGTCTTCACTAAGCAAGGCTATAGGTGCCAAGTCCCAACTCGGTAAACAGACAAGGAACATCCTGGCAGTATACAAATTGTTTGTCCTCAGAGAAATACTTAACAAATGTACTCTCCCATATTCGGTAATATGATACCCGTAACGACTTGCCAAGCATATGTCTTTTACTCAAGCTGGAGGCTAAAAGTTCTGCAGCTTTCTTGGAGAGCGCCAAATAAAGTATCAAGTCATTCAACTCCTCGTGATTGAAACAGTGAGGAGCTAATGTCTGTTCAGCATTTGATGATGAATCTGCAGACTCTGAATCCATTCGTTGAACGTCCATATCAGGTACATAGCATTTTCATCCTCGGAGGAAGCATATCCACTGAAAATCGGAACTGGTAAAGACTCAGAATGAGGTACTGGCCGGATCACCGAGGGCATGTTAAGGTTGTCGATCTTTGCCGATTTTTCTTGCTAATCCTTTTAGTATTCACCAGACAGAAATAACAGTCCGATACATAATCCTTTAGCTCTCGTCACATCATGGTGATTCTAAAAGGAAGACAATTTCTCTTTCCTTTTGTCCACTCACGAAAATCTTCCACACAACTATAGCAAAACAGCTGTGGGGCCTACTTCTTATCTTGATCACCAAGAAGAACATCAAAATATGCCTTATAAGTGCGGATCACAAAGTTGGATGTATTGCGCCTTTGACGAACCATAATGTAACAGCCACATATATAGCGGAAGGTGTCTGGATCACTAACGCAATTTCCTCTTGACCTACCATCAATCTAACGTGAGACCTGAAAAAAGAAACAATAATGTCAATATTTTGCACAATAACAGTTATTACTATCTTAAAACTATGTACTGTGAAGTATTTACTTTTTACAAACACCCTCTCTGTCCGTCCAGAGGGCATTTTTCGGGGAAACGAGAAAATAGAAATTGCAAAATAACTATGGCATGTAGGTAAAAATGGATTCTATATTTGAAATCTACATGATAAAACGAATTAAAATTTGCAGATAAATCTAGGTCAACAGGAATTGTGATTAAAATTGTTCCCCTGTGTAATTTATTAAATACTCGATAATTTTTCTCTCCGTTTTTTTTCGTTTGTTTACATGCAACCTGTAGATTTTGATCATCACTGAAGTAGAAGAAATTGAACAATTAACAGTCGAATATTTACATTTTCTGTATTATTTAATATCCCTTTATTCAATGGAGTTCGATTTTTGTAGTTTTATTACCTTTCATTACGAAGTCCTTCTCCTCATATTAAATGAGGGTATTTTTTTCCTGAACTCAATTTTACTCCTTTAATCTGTTTGTTCATCCTTTGCAGTGATTGCATTGTCTTGTAGAGGGTGAGTGCTTCATGTTTCGAAGAAGAGTTAGCTTTTATTTTAAACCAGCATGGTGCATACATCTCTATAGTCAACAAGACAATAAATTTCAGCCTTTCAGAAGGGTCGGAAGACGTATGATCTAATCAAAGTATCCGATTTGCCGTAGCAAGCCATCGTGCCTGCGACATTTTCCAGGACTCTTACGATCCATTTCAACAGAAAATTTGCCTAGTAAAATAGATAGAGGAATATCAAACAAATTCTTTTGATAGGTGCTCATATTTCCTCTGTCAGCAGACGGCAAGATAGTCGCAATTGGCTCGAATTCAACAATATTTAGAGTCTCACATTTATCCAGTTGTTTCACTATAGGTCTGACAAATCCACGAGGCCACGTTGTTTTCCCATCCAAATTGTTAATAAGAGGGCGCAATGCGAGCTCATTTGCATGGAGCTGGCAAATAAAGCAATGCAGTGGTATATTACTTTTTTCTTCTAAAATTATGATCACACGTCCTTTTGTTCCTGTAATCACTGCCGTCCCATCGCCTCACGCAGCAACAAATTTATTTGGTTTTAGATACGAGAACATTGCGTTGTATTTAGTTTTTTCAGAATCTGTCTTCATTGGCAAATGGGCAAGTTATTCTGAATCAGGTTCTTCTATCATAGATATGTGCTCTTCCATTATCTTCTTCTTGTAATGAGTTCCCTCCATTGTCTAAAAAACAAATGTTCTATCGTTTGTACCTTCAAAATATATAGAAAATAATTGCTTATCCTATGTAATTGCTTGCTGTAGTGGAGTACGTTTTTTGCCCCGCTCTCTTCTAACATTTGACTTGTCAACTATTACAGAAGATTGTTTGCCTTGCATGGACGATAAGTCATTAAGGATTGAACTTGTTATTAAAGCTGCCGCTCGATGATACACACCAGTGCGGTTACGTGTCAACGCAAATTCTGACAATTTTATTCTTTAGATGTCGTCATGGATGCTAATATTTTGTTTACTTCTTCGTGTTTCACGGATTAAAGAAGCTCAGAATCGCTTCCTTCGCCTAAAGTTTCTGTATCTGTGCTGAATGAAGGAATAATCACTTCGATATTATCTGTCGAAGTAGATGGTTGATTTAAGAGACTGTACTCATAATTCTTCCAAACTGCACTCTGAATATTTTTCTTTGGTTGAATTTGATCAATATTACCTATTGTCATTTTTCTAGTTGTTCGTTGGTCTTCCAGAAAAGTTTGCTCCAATGGAGGCGCCTACTTTTTTTTGCTACAAGAAAATTTTTCAAATCAATCGCATTTACAATACGAAATATCAAACAATTGTTCTGCATTCTTTGTAAAATCATCACACTTTGGTTTGAATGATGTCACATTTTTCCTGCTAATATTTTTCATTAAAACCTGATATTTTGAATAATAATTTAAAATCTTTTTCTAAATGCCTCTATTGACGTACAAGGAATTGACGCCGTTTTGCAAATAGAAATTAACTTCCCCGCTACTAATGTGATAATTTGTTTAATTGGCTAGTCTTTACTATTGCGGTTCTTTTACTTTTCTCGCTCAAAAAAAACATATTTTATAACGTCTTTATAAGTTAACACACTCGTTCACTAATGGCGTAGGGTACGCCAAACAAAGGGCTTTTAATTTCATGACACGTTCTAGGTTTAAATGCCATAATTAAACATTGTTTTAATTTCTTTCTTACGTATTATTTAGATCAGAAATATAATAAAACGTGTATAAATATTTATTTTACACTATGAATAACTATTCTTAAATACAAATACAAGAATGTAATCAAAACAATAAATACTAGACAGAGCTACACCTACATACACACACACTCTCAAGGAGATCCTTCACGCTATTGAAACATAATTGTCCCGTACGCAGCTATAATATGTCATTGAGTAACCTTTGTATATCAATCGAGTACTTTTAAATTTTGTTCACTTCTTTTTTAAAATACAATAATTATTTCTTTGGAAGAATCAATTCAAAGTTCGAATTGAATTTTCAGATATAATCCACGAAATTCAAAGTTTAGTTGAAAATCGCATTATTTTTAATTTTCAATGGCGTTCAGGAACCTTTAAAAATTATATTATATGGAAAAATCCTTTTAGGAGGTTTAATTTGAAAACTTTAAAAAGTCGTGGTCGCAAATGAAAATTAAGAAAAGGATTTTGCTCTAGCCTAATATATATATATATATATATATATATATATTTGCTTTATTTATTTATAGGCGATGAGCAAGGGGTTCAAAGTCATTTTACGTGGCTTAATTTTCTCTTTTAAAATTTTCGGGGGGCTACCGAAATGTGTGGTGGTGATGAGAGATCATCCTAAATCGCAAGTTACTGCAGACCCAACGGATGTTAGGTTAGTAGTAGAAAATCAACCACTTTCATTTTCAAAAGTAGATTTTATTATTAATTTCAGCCAAGATTAATGAAAACTAATGACAAAATTTACACTTTTGAAAAATGAAAATAATTTTCGATTGCCAAAAAGGAAAAAAGATTAAGGAAGCTAATAAATGGAATTGGTGTTAAAAATTTACTATCTACATATTGCGCAATCTCATTTATATTCTCTGATCGTACGTTTTGTTTTCTGTCCTCAGTTTATACATATAGGGAAGTATTATGAATTTTATCTTTCAAGGCTAATAGTAAAAGAAAAATTAACGTATTCGATAAAATTATCTGTGTGTATTTTAATCACCTTTTTTCTCTCTTTCGTCAGGTCCTTAATCTCTCAATAAACTAAAATGATATTGAGTAATATCTGCCCTTGCCCTCGCAGCATCAAATCAATTTCTAGGCAATTCTAAACCAATCATCTTTTTTTATGACATATCAAACTGAGGAAATTGGCTGCAAAAACAAAACCTCTTTTACCCAAGTTTTGGTGTTTGAGAAGAATGCAGAAAAAGTTAGACACACAAATTTTCGCACACGCAGGGACAAGCAGACGTACTTAGGATTTCTTTTCTATTTAGGAAAGTCAGATGATATAGAGAAATGAGACTACAATATTTAAAGGCAACCTATACACTAAACTAATACAAACAGTTACATCAAACAAACTTGTGATATAGAAATATTTTTGTAGCATAACTTTTGTTTTTAAATGATCAACTAAATGCCATACAATATTTAGAAATAAATTTCAGTAGATGAGTTGGTTATGAAAAGGAAACAAATCTTTTCATAATATAGTTTCGCTCGCTACTACACAGCATAGTATCCTGGTAGTAAATTTACCAATAGTTAAAAACGAAATGGACAATAGAACCTTTAATATGAAATTAATGTCAGAGAAAAGTCAATATGCTGACCCGTGAAATGTGGAAAGAAACTCAAAATAATCACAAACAAAATTAAACCAGAAACAAAGTGCTGATAAAAAATTATTAATTAACCTAACAGCTTCTTAATAATGAGCAACGAGTGACTACATGTCCGCGGGTAACAACCAACTACCACAAAGATTTCGTCATAATATTTTTATGTTATTAAAATCATTTTGAAGGCAGAAAGAAGGCTAAAGGAACCACTCTGTTGTGGACTATATATCCATATAGCAGAAGAGACAGACCAGTTGGATGTGAATAAGTGCAAGAAAATACAATCCTGAGTTTTATATGCAAAAGAAAGGGTCATTGAAAGAAACAAAGATCAAACGGACAAACGGAAGCTCAATTAGTGCAATCCATACTAAGAAGACTGCGAATAATGTTTATTTATTTATTTTATTTATTTTATTTATTTATTCATTCCATACTAATCCAAGGTACATTAAAAACATATTACATTTTAAATCTTAATGGCAAGTTACTATGAGTACTTATACATACAGTATTATTTATGGGCCCAAAATAAGTCAGTGACTTTTAGGGCAGAAACTTAAGACTAAGCATAAAATTATCAAGACTAAAAATCCCTTCATGTTTATACAAATATAAATAACTCAATATTCATTTGAGAACCTAACCATTGTGATGATTTACATTTGCTGACTCGGTGCTTTAAGCATTGAGCTACCAGACACAAGCCAAAATATTGCTATATAGAACTCATAATCTCACGTCTAGAAATTACCATCAAGGGTTTGTTATAACAGTGTTTAAACTGGTATTTCAGTGGTTAATTACTCATTAAGCAATTGTTTGCCTCCCAGCCAGGATAATTCAGGCATAGGTAAAGAAAGCAAGGGTCACGGGAGGTAAGTCTAGGAAATCCCGATACTACACTTCTTTAGTAATATGTCCTGTTGAAACCAAAGTTACTCTCCCAGCAAACTTTGGATGAAATCTGAAGCTAAATTTAATCATACTCTGAACAGGGTTGGAAACTCATGACCAGGTGAGCAAAGATTTCATGGTTACAAGGAAGTATTTTCCTCCCTCATAAAATTGGTTCGCTAATAGATACATTAATTGAAAATAAGCCTCCTATCTCATTTACCTAATATAAAATATCAATAAATTCTATTTTAAAAACACTGACAAGGCAAATTCTAATTAGAAGAAAGTTAGCTTTCCAGATAATGAAACCCAAATAAAGTTTAGAATGACCATGAGTTTTACTGGTAAAGAATTAATACCTGGATTATCTGAATAAAAGTTTTTGAGGCTAGCTTTAACAATACTTAGGGCAACCTGGCTAAAACGAAACTGACAAGAATGTGTTAACGGAAGAATTTTTCGAATTAGTGTCACGACAGCTGTCCCAAAGATAAGTTTAGTTCATTGAAATTTTTATTGTTGTCATTGATATCTCAGGCATTTTACAAAGGTCTAATATTTCAGTTTTTGGTCGATGTTATTTGCAAATTTGATATAAGCTTTTTTATTTATCAGGTTTCATAAACTTGTAGAGATGAGATTTGTAAGTCTGATTCACCACAAACGGAATAATTTCCTGTTTTGTATTTATATATGTGTAATTTATGGCACTGTCTAAATGACTCCATTAACGCTCAATAATCAAAGCATCATGTGTTTGTTTCCAAGAAAATTTCTTTTAAAATAAATAGGATGAGTGGCATTATTTCCAGGAAGAAGGATAGATTCAAATTGCTTAAAACTTCCATTGATATCTATCTCTCATAGCAAACAAGTGTGAAATCACAATTTGTGACTTTTGCCAAATCCCCTCTGATCATTAGTGTCAGTATGGATACTAACGATAAAATTTTAAAAATAGACTTAGCAGCTTTAGTGAAAATAGAATTATTCGGATATATGAGAAAGTAGAATTGGGAATTTGACGAGTTTGTTTCGAGTAAAATATGTCTGATTAAATAAAAACACTTTATTGGGTGTAAATGAGCGCGTTCTTAGTATGATGTGAGGAGAAAGGCTTTGAGAAAAGGATACAATTTTGTATTAATCGGAATAGAGTTCAGATTAAAATCACCTCAAAGAGTGTGGGACAAATTAAGGGATTAAGGGTGTTATTAAAGCTTGCAAATAAAAGGACAGGATCTATGGCCCATGTGAAAAGACAGCAATAAGGAATGGCATTTTACGAGGAAGGAATTTGTGTTCACGTTCAAGAATGTTGGCTAAATTGACAGCTAGGTTAAAACGTATTTGATGACGAACATAAGAGAATTGTCTGACTTTATTAGTTAGACTCACTGCAACAAAATTAAGGGGTCCCGTTCATTTGGAGCGAATAAACTCACCAGGATTCGAATCCCGTACCTCGGCTTTAAGCTGCAACTGTAGCTTAAATATACTACAGAGAGCGCGCCTTCTTATGGTCTAAATCGTATTACACAAAAGTACTCCTACATTTTTCTCTAAATAATCTCAGATTACTCTTGTAAGTTCCGCCTTTATTCACCTGGTTTAGGAGCTACTATCCAACCTTCTCTTCTTGATATTAGAGGGGTAAAATCTGACGCCGTTCAATTGGAGTTGTAAGAGTAAGCTCCGAGATTATTCACCTTGTAATAGAAGAATACAAAATGAAAATATTCAACTGCTATTGTAACAAAGTCCCGACCATATTCAACTGTTTTTGGTACATAAAGATCCGATCTTATTCACCTTTTTTTAGTACATTAAGATCCGATCTTATTCATCTGTTTTTAATACATTGAGATCCAATCTTTTTAACCTGTTTTAGTACATTAAGATCCGATCTTATTAACCTGTTTTAGTGCATTAAGATCTGATCTTATTCAACGGTTTTAGTACATTATGATCCAATCCTATTTACATGGATTTTAATATTCAGATCTGACCTACTAACATAGAGTTGGAAAGGTAAGACGCGGTCTTATTCACCCGGAAATAAAAAGTAAGTTCAGACTTATTCCCGTGGTGTTGGGACAGTAAGATCCAAACTTATTCCCCCGGTGTTGGAAAAAAAAGATCCGACATTTTTTTAACAGGTTTTTTAAACAGTAGGATCTGCCATTATTCACTTTGTATTGGAACAGTACGATCCGACTCTATTAGTCTGGTGTTGGAACATTAAAATCTGACCTTATTCACCTTGTTTGGAAAAGTAAGATCCGACCTTATTCAGTTGGTGTATGAAGATTAAGATCCAAATATATTCACATGGTTTTGGAACAGTGAATTCCGATAATATTTTCTCTGTTTAGGAATAGTAAGGTCCAAACCCCTTCATTTTGTTTTAAAATACTAAGATCCGAAATTATTCGAATTGAGTAGAAACGGTAAAATCAAACCTTATTCACCTAGTGGCTTAACAGTAAAATACACCCCAATTGACCTGGTGTTAAAAAGGAGAATGTTTAGTTACTACCATATTTATCTGATGTAGAAGCAGTAGGATCTGACCCTGTTCCCATAATATTGGGAGAGTAAGATCGGAAATTATTCACTTGGTACTGAAAGAGTAAGATCTGGACCTATTCTAAAAGTGTTGGAAGTGTATGATCCGACCACTAATTCACTTAGTGATGAAACAGTAAGCTCATGGCCTATTTACCTTGTAATAGAAAAGTAGAATAAGAGCTTATTCTCTTATTCTTGTAACAGTAAGAACTGATCTAATTTAGTTGCTGTTGGAACTTTAAGGTCCGAACATATTTTTTTGTTGTCGAAACAGTGATAACAAACCACTTTCGCCAGTTGCTGGACCTGTAAGATCCCACCCTATTCCACTGTTGTTGGAACAGAAAGATCTGGCGTTATTCACCTGGTATTGAAACAGAAAGATCCTATCTTATTAGCCTGGCTCTGAAACAGTAATTACCCAAAATATTTACGAGTTGTTTGATCAGGAAAATCCAGCAATATTAGAATATGAAGACCCGAAATTACTTACTTGGTGATTAAACAGTAAAAAGTGACACATATTTATTTAGTATTTTAGCATTAAGATCTGTTCCTATTAACCTGGTTCATGGGCAGTAAGATTCTATCTTATTTACAAGGTGTTGGAACAGTAAATCGGATCTTATTCCGAGTTTTTTGGAGTAGTAAGATCAAACCCTATTCACTTGGTGTTGGAATAGTAAGATCCAACCTTATTATCATGGTTTTAGAACAGTAAGATACTAACTTATACTCATGGTTTAGCAAAAATCTAGATCTGGTCTTATTCAGCTGGTGTTGCTTCAGTAAGATCCGAAAACTGCTCCTGGTGTTGGAAAAGAAAGATCGGACCATTTTTTCCTGGTCATGGAACAGGAAGATCACACTACATTCTCATGTTGTTGAAACAGTAAGATCCGACCCGACGCATCTTATATTGAAACAATAAGAACTGACCACATTCTCCTGGTGTTGAAACAATTAGATGCGACACAATTCACATACTGTTGGAACATTAAGATACGATCTTATTCACCTGCTTTTGAAACAGTAACGTTTGACCCTATAGGTTGTTATTAGAACACTAAGATTTGACCTTATTAACCTAGGAATTGAATTGAGGCTCAATCGATCTAGGGTGTCACATGTGTAGTAATAATACTTCATGGAAATAATTACCACCGACCAAGGGAAGCGCCACGTTCCTACTGATCAGGAACTGATTGCTACGTTTAGAATCGTTCATGGCTCAAATTCGAACCCACAATCAGTGCCGTAGGTACATGGCACACCTTTCTCTTCTCAATACTGCGTTATTTACGTTCTATCGGATTTTGGAAAAGAATGCCATTCAAAGAGCTGTTGCATGCACTAGGACATAAAAGACAGCAACACACAAGTTCGTAACTTCGCTAATTGTATCATGTAGGAGTGATATCATGTGGCATAGCCAGATTAATCATGGTTCCTGTTATTTTGAGCAGATGATGAGGTTCGTTAGAATGCAGATTACATGAATATATAGAACCCATGGTCAACAAGGCCCCGTTTAAGTCTGGTGAACTGGCCTGAGGTCGGAAACATAGTCAATATTTACACTTCATTTATTGGGGACGGTTATAATGCAATTGTTGTTGACAATTTGCATCAAATCGACTTCAGTTACTCCAACAAAGATCAGATAAGCAGGATGGCAAGGAAAAATGTGATCTGGACAATTTAACAGTTATTGTTTCATGGATGATTCTGAACCTTTTAAACTAATGGTATGGTCAAGTCCATTCTAATCTTGATCTTGAAAATACAAATTATGGGGAAATGTGAACAGATATAGAGATAATAGTGCTAAGCATCTTTCCTTAGGTCTTCTCTACTCTTGTGAAATCAATACCAAGTCGAAATGCTGAACATTCATTGTATTTATCATAAGTGTACGAACACAAGTACAATATCTTGATTCATGACGATAAACTTTTACTGAATGTATATAATAAATATTTATTTAATGGGTATGAAGGATTAAATGTTAGTCTATGTCAAGACCTCGATAGAAGTCAACAGATTATTTATCAATCTAATATACAATATCTCGACAAGAAAAAGCTGTGAGTGAATGTGGGAGTGCCGTTTCTGGCTCCCCACAAAGACACACGTCCATAAATTATTTCGATGAGCGATCACCTTTTATCTTATGTTACGGGACAAATTCATGACTAGTTTCAAAAAACGATTAAAATCGAGGGGATGGAGCCAATCGAAAAGTCGCTTCACTTTGAAAATAAGGAAGCCACGTTAGAGAACTCTATGGATGAGGCCTGTATATTGATCCTGGTTGCTTACCCCTGTCCTGTTACACAGTATTATTTATCACTATTTCCTCTTCCTTTAAAAAAAATAAAAATATCTATTTAGGATTGATGATCCGTATAGGGTACAATGTCTAATTCGGTATAGATGATACCTGGATTGATTGCACGTACTTCTTGGATAACCTACTACCAGCGTATGATAATAATAAGTTATCACTTACCCTATTAGTTTGTGAACTCGCTTATCTCTACTTTTCTTTATTAAATACTCGTATTTATTCCTTCCAACCTTTGTTCTTATTATCCAACGAGGTTCTGGCGCTCTGCGAATGAGAAACAGGAGCAATACAGAAAAATTTGAAGCATAAGTTAGAAAAAAAAGAAGAAAGTTATTTCAAAACAGAAAGAGAAATAATAACATGGCCAATTATAAAAATGGGAGAACACTAGACTCCAAAAAGAAATTAAACTACAAAAGCTCAACTTATTTAGATTTTGCGGAAAAATATTCCATGTTTTCTTAAGAGGCCCGAACGTTATGCTCAAGATCCCTTAAAATGAAATAATAAATAGGAGGAGGGAAAACCTCGACAAGATAATAGAAAGAATGCTGTTAACAAGAGTGAAAAAGGCGGATACACAACCAGATATTATGTAAAAAAATAACAAATTCATTTAGGTCACATTGCTATCAACAAATATGATCTTTCTAGTTAAAACTTCCTAGTTCAATAATGTAATTTGTGCGACAGAAAAGGGCAAATGGTGTAACTAAATATACCAAACAACCAGAAAGTGAATATCATACAACTTTTATATTAATATTTTCATTAATATCACTTGAATTATTATTAGTACAAGAAAAGAAGAAATGCCAAAGTTATATATACTCATAAGATCAAATATAAACCATATTTTATATATTGAAATTTTAAACTGAAAGATTTTGTTTAAAACCTTTTTAATTTTTACTTGAACTTGAACCATAAGGACTCGTATGCCTCACTTAAAAACCAGGATACAATTTTTCCGACGTTTCCTGGTATTCTTTTACCTGCTTTTATCTTCTACTTTCTTCGTCTAATCATTTTCATATTTTCTTCACTCTGTCAGATTTAAATTACTTAGATGCGATAGGATAAATGAATTAAGCTTTACACTTCTTAAGACCAAGTTACCTTGATAGGATGTAACTTTAAGGTATCTATTGAGGACATTAAATAGGCTCATGACAGGTAACAGATATTTTAAGAGATTAGATTGGATAATAGAAATAAAAGATTTAGTAAGATGATGGTATATTTTGGAATGGTTTCACAAAGAGGGGTTAGCATTACTCGATTTGATTAGTTTAATTTTAAGTCAAATAGTTTAGCCATAAAAGACATGGATGTTTTGATTTACCTTTGTACATAGAAATTTCTCGCTTCCTAGATGGATGGATAACATCTTTTAGATAGACTGTGTAACGTTCTGGCAATATAACTGATTTTATTCTTTTTATCGCGACTGGCTTTATGAGGTGATCGAGAATAACATCTAGTGTGGTTAGTTAGGTTCCACTAGTTTCTAGTAAATAAACGTTACTGAATCAATTTTCATTCATTTTGGTAAGGTACGAGTACGTTATTTATCTTATTTTTAATAGTATACTATCATCAGCAAGAGGCAAAATATTGAGTAAATTATGATTCATGACAATTACTCATTATAAATATTGCATTTGAAAAATCGTTTTTAGGGACTCAAATAGAATTCCTCATCTTAAAAAGTACATATATATAGGCTCGTCAAATATCTTGGAAAAGTGAAATTAATACGGATGTGAAAAATTAATTTTTTGTGTGCTTTTAAAATTTTAAAAAAAATATAAAAATAAATTACCAAGCATATATTTCAATAAAGATGAAAATTGTACATCACCAAAAACAATTGGAAGCAACAAATATTTACACAGCATTTGACTTTCCCTCTTTACTGTCCATGCCTATCTTATGTACGAATAAGGTGCACCGATAGATGTAAAACAGAGCGTAGGAAATTTATAAAACAATATGCTGTAATATTAGAGTTTGGCAGGAAGAAAATCTTTAAGGCTTGAAAAGGTAAGAATTATGAAAAGAATGTATTTGTATAATATGAAGTGTTAGAGGAAACAATGCAGGATGAAGTCATTTAAAATGAAGAAACGTCTGAACATTTCTCACATGACAGATGAGAACGCCTGGAGGTCAGTGTCAATGGGAGGATAAAAGAGATAGAGATACTTAAAAAAATCTAACAATGATATATTAATAGAAATATTATATTTTGTGCCCTTTAAAATCTAGAATGTTTGCACGTTGACGATTCACCGACTAGCGAGAAGCCTAACAGAAGAGGTAAGTTTTCAGGGACAACTTGAATTCGCCGGGCAATTAAGAGGCGTGCATGCAAGCTGTAAGACCACACCACAGCTTAAATGCGACTACAACGAAGGCACAATGACACATGCAGCAGAGGAAAATCCGTAAACCGAAAGCAAGAAGGCCTTTACCGAGAGTAGGGCTCTTTGTTGTATCGGCACAGCCCGCGTGGAGCACAGGTAAAGGGGAGTTGCGATGTTAAAGATATTGAATGTTTGAAGGAGGAATTTAAAAGTAATTCAAAATTTAATGAAGAGCCAGTGCAGTTCATGAAGCAGGGTGTGGCACAGGAGAATTGTCTTCGATGGATGAAAAGTCGAGCCATAAGGTTCTGTACAAGTTAAAGGGAATGAATCGTAGTGTTGACGGATCTAGTAAAAAGAGACTTACAGTAATCAAGGTGGGAGTAAAAAATGCAGGTATAGTTTTCTCGAAAATGTTCTGATGAAAGTCGTACATGATACAGGAGAGGTAATAGAGAAAGCAGAGTAGTTCTTAATCGGCTATATGAGCACCGCCGTCACCCTGTCTATCAACCTGATAGCGCGTTGTGCCTTATTAATTTGAGTGTTCAGCTCGTCTATGATTTCCTTTTCAAACTCAAAATAACATTCTTCATTCTTCCCTTCACTTATACTGAATATGTTTTTCCAATAACTTCGAAATATGCCTTCTATATTTTCTTCATTTTTTATGTTTCATTGCATGCGGAAAATACATTAACCTAACATATAAATAACAATGGTTTCAGAATACTGTTCTGTCAGGAACCCATGTTCAATAAAACTTGCCTTGATTTATAATCATTTAAATGAATATATAGCTTCATGTTGGGTGAAGAGGACATATATGTCACGTTTCAACAGTATGCTTTCAAGGTCCATTAGGGCAAATTATTTAAATGACCTTAACGATGCTAGCTAGTTTTATAGTAATTTAGATCTTAGTATATTCCCTCTAAAAGCGCCAGTATTGTTTTTCTGTCGAGGATTGAGTTTAAAGCCTAATTGGTGATGAGAAGAGAGACCTTAAAATAACTGAAGGCAATCCGCTAACCAAGAAATATCTTTTCAAGTAAATTTCGTAGTGTAGGCAAAGTAGATATAGTGAAATAATAGATTGTTGACAAGGCCATCATCCTTAAAATCAAAGTAATATGAGCAATCTTTAGGGAGTTGGAAACATCTTTATTAAGGGATGAAGTGAAGAAAATTAATAGTGACAGACAAATAATATGTCCTGAGAGTTTTATAAGTTTTATTGGTAAAGAATTTATACCTAGATTTCCTATTAAAATTCTTTGAGGGTAGCTTCATAATAGTGGAGGTAACATGAGTAAAATTAAACTACAAAGATGTGTTGGTGGGATGAAATTTTCGAAATATTTTTTGCGCCAACTGGAGCAAAGATTATATATAGGTCCATTATTTCATACTTTGTAGATTTGGTTTGCAAATTGCCTCATTAAAGAGATTCCACATTTTTCAGGTTGTAACCTTTTCCAAATTAATTTTTATTCTAGATTTTGTATTTTTCAGGTATTATAAGCTTATAAGTAAGAGATTTGTAAGTCTGATAAAACTCTTACGGAATAATTTCCAGTTTTGTCTTTATATATATATATATATATAATTTATGGCTAAGATGACGCTCTTTCGGGCATGATAACGACTAGTGGCCTTATATGGACGAAGAATAATTTTACAAATTTCTATTTTTGCCAAATTGACTAAGCTGAGCATTAGTATCAGTATGGTTACTAACTCTAAAGTTGCAAAAAAATAGACTTAGCAGATGTAGTGAAAATGGAATTGCTCAGATATATGAACAAGTAAAATGTGGGACACGAGGGGTTTGTTTAGAGAACAATATGTCTGATTAAGTAAGGACGTTATAAGGGCTAAGGGTGAGTACGTTCTTAGTGTGACGTGAGGTCGAATGCTTTGAGAAATTAATGCAAATTCTTAGCAATGGGAAGTAAGCACAAGTTAAAATATCTATTCAGAGTCTGTGCCCAATTATGTGATTGAGGATGTTATTAAGGCCTGGAAATAAAGTGGCAGTACCTATGACTCATGGCGAAAGATACTTAAGTAACAAATTCTCTGCTCGTTTTAAAAGACGATTTAAATTGTGTGCGATGGAGCCAAACAAAATTTGGCTCCATTGCTGGTTTATGAATACCCTTTGCCAACTAACAAGAGAGCGACTGTAATTTCCATTCGTATCTTAGTCCTCTCCAATCTAGTTACTTGACAGTTTCAGGCTTTCAAGTAAGCACTGTAGGCATGCATCACCATATTTTTTTCAATTATCTACCCCCACAGAAGTGTACCCAGTATAGATTGTTACACTTGGTACTTGGAGGGGTGAACTACCTCATTACCCGAGTGCAAATAAAGAAGGCTCGTCACTGGAACCATATATATGATGACTGTCAAGTTAAATATGATGGTAATTTCCCCATTTCCCCTCGTGCTACACATTGTTAACTTTACCCTCCCCTCCACCTTAAAATAAATATGTATCTAGGATTAAGGATCCGTATAGAGTAAGTTATCTAATTCACTGGGCATGGTAACTCTAGTGATTGCATGTTTTTCTGGGATAACCCTGTTCAAAGGTATGATGATAATAGGTGATCACCAACCGTAATAGTTTGTACACTCCCAAATCTTTACTTTTCTTTATGTAATACCCGTCTTTATACTATATAAGCTTTTCTCTTATTATTCATCAAGGTTCTTGCGCACGTTGAAGAAGTGATAGGACCAATAAATAGTAGTTAGAAGAATAAAAATGGAAGAAGTAGATGAAAGATATTTAGTAAAAGAAATAAAAATAATAACATGACCAATTATAAAAATGGGAGAATACTAGACCCCTGGAAGAAATTATATTCAAAATGAAAATTTGTTCAGGTTTACGGGGAGAATATTCCAACGAAGTTCTTAAGAGACCTAAACGCTATGTCCAAGATCACTTTATATATAACAATATATCGAGTGAACAGAAATCTGGACCTGGTAATATAATAAATGGTGTTAACAAAAGTGAGTAAGCAATTCCATGGTTTTTTTACTCAGGCTAGGCGGACAAAAACTAGACCTTATGTTAATAAACAACAAATTCAACTTGGATCACATTGCTATCAGTGTGACGATCTCGGTATGATCGATCCAAAAACGAGCAAAAATGAGAATCACTCTCAAAGGCAAAATTATACGAATACAAAGCCAAATTCCAATAATAAGATCTTCCTACATAGACGATAAGGTATGCATAGAAGTGAAGAAATATTAAATAATGTAATAAAAAAAGAGATAAATAATTTTCCCATAACGACGTGTAAACACATCCGGACCATAAGAATACACACAAATTAAGAGATAAATGAGATGAAATAAGATACTTAAATAATGCAATTTGCCCTATGCTGAAGATACTATTATATTAAAAATACGATGACAAAGGTACCTTACCTAAATTTTAAAAAAATGATTCAGTAAAGTTTATAAGAACAGAAGAGTAGCTTGATTTAGTAAAAACCAGTGGAACTTAGCGAACCAAACTACATGTTATTCTCGATCACCTCATAAAGCCAGTAGCGACACAAAGAATGGATTCAGGTATGTTGCCACAACGCTACACATTCCATCCAAAAGATGTTATCTATCCCTCTAGGGAACGAAAATTTTCTATGTAAAAAGTAGATCATAACATCCAAGTATTTTATGGCCCAACTATTCAACTTAAAATTACACTAATCAAATTAGGTCCTGCGAAACCCCCTCTTTGTTTTCCATTCCAAAATATACCACCCTCTGAGTAAAGGTTTTTTTTTAATTATCCAATCTAATCTGTTAAAATATCAGTTACCTCTCATGAGCCAATTTATGGTTCAAGTTCAGTTAAACATTAAGGGAATTCAAATAGAATTCCTAATCATAACAAGAATATCTTAGAAAAGGGAATTTAATACTGATGTGCAAAATTGATTTTTTGAGTGTTTTCATCTATTAAATAAAATTGATTTCAATGAAATGAAATTATGTTAAAAGGCAAGTTTTAAGAAAAAAGATAAATGAAAGAGTAGTTAGGTCTGAAATTGTACATCACCCCAAAATCTGAAAGCAACATATATATACACAACATTTGACTTTCTTCCTTTACTGTCCATGTCTATCTTATCTACAAATTAGTTGAACCGATGGCAGTAAAATAGAGAGATAGAAAAATTTTAAAATCCTCTCTTGTAGTAAAGCCATGAAAAGGAGATAATAGCCTTGTTCAAATCAGCTTGAAGAAAATCATGAAACAGAGAAGATATTTTTAGGGTTCGGCAGGAAGAAATATTTGTGAGCGTTAAAAGGTAAGAATTCCTTAGAGAATGTATCTCTAGAGTATAAAGTGATAGAGGAAGCAAGGGAGGTGAATCCAGTGAAAATGAACAAACCTCTGAACATTTCTCACATGAGGTAAGAGAAATACTGGAGTTTAGAGGCAAAGGGGAGTTAAAAGAAATATAGGATTATTGGTGAAGGTGAAGAGGTGAGCGGAACGAGAATTGATGTGGCGGGCTCTTTATTTTTTATGCGGGAATTGACCAATCTTCTTCTTCATCATCCTCCGAGGGGTCACCGGTCATAAAGTGTATCTCCTTGGGAGAGAAGCACTACATAACCGGTGACAAGCCCTACTTCTTTAGGCCTACTTAATGTTTAGACTGGAGGTTAGGACGGATGGAGTTAAGGACGAGGAACAGTGTTACAGGATGCAAATCTGAGTGAGAGTTATGACGAATGAATAATCCTGGGTCTCTGTGAGTGTAGAATGTTTCAACACGTCCATTTATATTCCCAGCAGTTAAAGGGGCCTGATTTCAATTGCACTAATCTAGACGCCAGGTGGAGCTTTCTGTGTGATAAGTATGTTCGTGTGTACTTTGTTAAGACTGCTTGGCGGAGTTAAATCGGTGTTTACGTGTTCAGTGAAACAGAGAAGATATTATTATTGTATTTGGTCACCTGAACGTTGTTTTATCAGACCGGCATCAATAGCCATGGATTTTATTTGGTCATCTGATCGTTATTTTATCAGACCGGCATTCATAGTTATGGATATATCAGTTGATTTTATCGTTTCGCTGATCGACCTCAATTATAATTGGTCAGATTATATGCTACCCTAAGTTTACTCACCTGCCTCCATCCTCTTGCGTCGATACCTTTTTGACTCCCAGGTGTTTCATCATGTGTCTGTTTGTTTTCACGTGGGAACCTCGAAACTATTCGCTTGCCTTTCTTACACTCATGTTCTTCTTAATACTTGTACACTTATACTATAAGTATTTCACTCTTTTCTACATTGGTTCATTGCTACTTCATGGCATGTTATTTCAGTAGTTAATAGGTGTTCCCAATTTCAAGATTTCTTAGGTCCAACAGGGTGCTCATTTGTGAGAATCCTCGTTGAGTCTATTTCACCTTGCCATTCGGGCATCCCTGTATATGTACAATTGTGATTTAATATTATATATATATATATATATGTATAAATAATATATATATATATATATATATATATATATATATATATATATAGAAGTATTTCGCTTTATGCTACATTAGTTCGTTCTTACTACATGGTAAATTATATCTGTAGTTAATACGTGTGCCCGCTTTCAGCAATATTATTCCTGAAAGCGAAATTTACATGACGCTTTCTTCATGAGATAGTAAAGGGGACTTCTTTCTAAGTTTTTACTTATTCCCAGCCGCAGGATCCTGGATTGTATTCTCCTATGTTGCACCTTATCAATTTTTTTGATACATCCTCAGATAGATTTTCCACGTAACTCTCTTTCAATTTTGCGTTAGGCAAGCTTTTTCCAAATGACATTCATTGCCATATTCGTACGTCGATTTTTCTAAGAGCCAAATTGTTACTCTTGTACAGGGAGTTATTCTCCAAGTGAGAAGCCCCTATTGAGGCTTTCGATTGCATTGTCCCAAATTATCCACTGGTATTTTAGTATCTGTATGGGTTGGATTACGCATAGGTAGGCTTCTAGCCCCCCCAAATTGCTAAAGTCAATAAGCCCAAAAGAAACATACACAAATGAACGCGAATTGGTCCTATAAAGTCCAAGCATGCCCTATTAAAAGTATAGACAAAACTGTGTATTAGAAATAAAATTGGTTTTGAAAATGTACATATGTATCAAGTAGGGCAAGAGACGAAAGACGAGCAAAGAAATGGTTGAACACCTGAGTTTGATAAAGCTGACCAAGTTTTGTTTCGAGATAGAGTAATCAAAGATGGATATTTATTTACAAAGAGCCCTAGTAAACACAATTACTGACCATAAGAGATTTCGCACCGAAAGTTGTATCAAAAGACAAAAAAGAGTTTATCACTAAGCATACACACATTGTACACAGACTTCCTAGCCCCGCCCAGAAGTTGGGGATGGAACAAGAAACGGAGGTTAGCTGTCCGACGGTAGCCGTCCAATGTCTAGGACACGCCTCTGGATTCAGAGCACATTCAGTTATAAGGTAGTTAATCCGAAAGCTAATCAGAGAAAGAATGGTAAAAAAAATTTCCGCGTTCATTCTCCTACCTCAATCCGCTAAGTCTTGTCTCGCCCTTAAACTCACTTTGAATATATATAGACTACTATTATCCCGCTAAGTATGCTCCGTTTCGGTCTGCTTACAATCCCAATATTGAGTTGTTAGAATAAAGTTTAGTTTTATAAGTCCATCTTTGCCTTGAAACTTTCGACGAGCTCAGCCAAGAAGAACACTTGAAAAATTTTTATCTTTGGAGTCGGATAAATAATTAACCGTAAAACCTTCCTTCACCTCTAAACTGGAACTAGTCGATCCCTCAATAAGGTGATTTTAAAGAAAACAATCAACTGGTTGAGCTCTTCTCTGAACGCTTTACTTCAGTTTATCAAGTCAATTGATCTGTCTGATGTTTATCTCATATAATAATTTCAGTTCACGCTATAAATTCTTTATCTATTCAGTCCACCTATATGTTGAGATGGACCTATTCGTGGATTTCCTGTTTTGGAGATCTATCTGCATAGATTAGATGGTTATCAAAGTCTTGGAGTACCTAGTCAATCTCCTCTAGACTTTTTCTCTCCAAATTGGGATGTTGATAGTTCTCGAGTAGTTACGCGTAACGTGTCTTGCCTGCACTTTTAAATTTGGATACTAGTGATGGTGAGTAGGATCCCTATATGATCACTATATGGTACCTGGACTGGTTTCATTTTATAGTTGAACGGTTTTGTGGCACTTCTTCCTCTAACATTAGGTGGGAAGGTTGTGGCCAATTCGCTGGAAGAATTTCCTGGGTAGGAAAGCATTGAAGATCCTTCCCTAGGAAATCACGAGATGGGTAGAGAAAAACGGAGTGGTCAACCCTTTCAAATACGGTCAAAAGATTGGGAAGCAGTAGAATTGAAGGCCACCCAGTGTTTAGACGTAAGAGGCACGGCGATTTACTTTCATCGCCGCCGTACTGACGGGACTCAGAATCCTATCGTGCTCCAACTTATCTTCTTCTCTTTCTTTGTGACAACCTGTCTTCTTACCCTGTTTCATCACTTTTTATACGTCTCCCGCACCTTTCTCTTGTCTGCTTCTACTTTCACGAAGTAGGAACTGACCATCTTCTTCACATACCTTCTTTCTCTCTCTTTTCAGTGTCTAACAATTTTACTCCAAGTTGGAGCCCCAATGCTGATGGGCAGCCTTACCACTCGGTGTGAGTAGTGTCATTTAATGGCGGTTTTCCGGTTTTGCGAGCACTGTATTTACCTCTCGCAGAGAAGGCTTCTGCACTGGGTAAATAGCGTTTGCGTCCTGTGTAAATAATTTTACCATGCCCAATGATGAAAATTTTCAAATAACTCTCGCTACTATCCCTGGACAATAATCAGAGCCACTTTTGTGATGCTCCATGGCAGAAAGGTAGGTTGACACTCTAGTGCTTTCTCAGGAAACCCTCAAACCTCTTCTTAACTTACTCCTTTCCTAGGCCTAAGATTGCGGTGGACTCCCCTACACATCCTTCTGTGGGGGCGCCCTTGTGTGACTCTCTCACTCCTTCGGCATTCCCTCCTTTGTTTCCATACGTAACTACCAAGAAAGCACACAGGTGGCCAAATATTGAATGCTCCCGTTGGGAGCGGCTCGATATGGCCAAGCCACTCAGCGGGACAAGGGATGGCAGGGCCCATAGGTCCGTGCCGACTACCGACCTGCACTCCTTTATTCTGAGTTTAAGGGGGCCAGCGAACCTGTCCCTCTCTCTTCCCCGATGGATGCCGGATCGCCGGCCTTAGAGGAGAGGAAATTACTTTGGTTGCAATCCCTAATGTATTGGGGAAAACCCTTCCTTAGATGGGCATGGTCCTTGAGGTGACTTAGCCCCAGATGGTAGGATCTTTCTTCTGGTCACACCAGGCTGGGTGCCACGCATATACCCGAGTCCGCCCCTGTGCAAGCTTCTCTTCATACAGCTAGCGCTCGTGAGGACTCAGAAGGAGAGGAGGAACCTCTTCCCACGTCTGGTTTCCATTTTGACAGCCAAGACCTTCTCCATTTTAGAGGAGGATCTTGCTGATACCGGTCCATCTGTTCTAAGTGCTCCTAATAGGGTATAAAATAAGCGGGTTGATTCCCCTCCTTCCTCTACCCGAAAGAAAAAAAACAATAAGAATAAAACTAAAAAGACTAAGGGTTCTTCTCCCTGAGCAGTTGCTCCAGTGCCGAACGGGTCAGATGCCGTTTCGGCAAGCGATTAGGCCAATATCTGCAGGTCAGTTCCTACCGCTATTCTAGGTAGAAAGTGCCAAACAATGTTTAAAGTCACATATGCGCTGAGTGGAGTCATGATTACGTCGCGTTTCTCTATTCAGAGATTACCTGGCGTTTTAGAGACTGTGGCTCTAACGAGGTAGTGTGATTGGTAGAGAGCCGAAAGTAACCCGTTTCTCGGGCAGGTGTCTTTAAGCAAATTCATTGGATCCCTCCGAGGCGACACTAACTAGTGCCCTTCGGACACTTAGTGGCACTTTAGGGCCAGTGAGGACACAGAAGGGGAGGAGGGACCTCCTTTCTGGCTAGTGCCCCTTTGACAGACAAGACCATCTCCATTTCAGAGAAGGACCTTGCTGAGGCCGGTCTATCTGGCTTAAAGGCCAGGGAAATAAGCAGGTTAATTCCCCACTCCCCCTTTCCAAAATGAAAAAAATAAAAATAAAACTAAAGGGACAAATAGTTCTTCTCTCCCCACGAAACCTCCGAGGGCGAACGGGTCAGCTGCATTTTCGGCAATCTATCATGCCAATATCGCCACGTCAGGAGCAGGTGAGTGTGACACTGCACTCCACCAAAAATTTCATAAAAGGAGTGGTTTATACAAGGAAACTCGTGAAATACATCTATAGATGACATGACGCTAGAGCTAGCCGACCATGGATCGGTCAAGGTCGAAAGGAAAGTCTGGTGAGAAACCGGGGCTGGGCCTCAAGACCCACGCCTACACTCTTATTCACGTTTGAATCTGACAAGCTTCCTGAGTCGGTGAGTGCAAGTTGGTATCACTACCATGTAAAAGCATTCGTGCTACTGCCACTAAAGTGCTTATACTACCACCGCTCTGGCCATACGAATCGCTCCTTTAGACATGCAGAGTGGTCTTTACCTGATGTCTGTGTAAGTTGCTCCAAGGCTGCATTCCATAAGTCAGAATTGTTTATAGCTAAGCGTATTAATTGCTGAAAGGCGCACTCCGCTTTATCGAGGCAATCTGTTGCGTATTTCCTGGAGAGAAAAATCTTGACCTTTCAGGCTACGGATCGTTCCTCATTTCTCGAGGCTAAGTACTTGGTTTTGGTGCGCTTGGGGCTGCCTTGGATGTCTTAGGCCTCAATATTAAAAGACACCATCTGCTTCGGCACCTACAAGCCTATGAGTACGATCGTTTCAGTGTCGATTCCAAACACTTCTGCGAGTTCTATCCACCTCGTCGCTTCCCTTTGACAGCTGGCGACACAGATAGTTCACCTCCAGCTTTGGATAAAACCAGCTCATTAGACTCACCAATAATGGCCATTCCCCGGAGGGTCTTCTTTTCGAAGAATGCTCCCGGTTCTACTCCGAGGTAGGGCTGAGGGGAAGATTCCTTCAATAGAATTTCTGCGGACTCCGGTCCAACTGAGAAAGCTGCGGGGTCTAGTCTCCTCGCGTTTTTCCTTAGCTATCTTTTTGCAGGAGACCCTGCTATGCGCGTGGCAACTGCCCACTCTCCAGAAGTATAAGGGTTTTATGAACCCACTACCACGGATTTGGAACATGGCAAGAGGATGCGCCATTTACACTTGCTTGAAGTCTCCATTCTCTTCATTGCTTTGAATGCCTCCTATCGGGCAGAAGATGTGCAGCAGCACATGAGTAGGAGGTTGTCGTGGTATTACATTATATTATATCAATACCATATTATATCTATGGGAGAAGGGACTACTAACTTAAAGGCAAACCGCCAAGTAGGCAAAGGCCACGAGTTTCGATACGCGGATAGGCGAGGAAAGAGTGCAAAACGAGGTCAGGTAAAATTTAGGCAATGGCAAAGCTAAAGGTTATTTACATAAAATAAAAGAATCAATGGGCAAAATTAAATTGGTAAACGAGGGGGGAATTTCGTAGTTATGCATCAGACTCTGATGTTAGAAAATAATGCGTTACAGTAGGAGACTACTCCAATGTGGAGGATTAACTCAAATGGGTTGCTGAAGGGGGAGAGGGGTTGCCTTACGGAGGATCCTGGGTTAGACATTAGGGTAAGGTTTCACGGATGTTTTCTACAGGCAATAAACGTGAGGGCGAGGGCACTCGGAGCTTCTGAGCGGGAAGTTGACGTGATGACGGTTCTCCAAAAGCGGAGGGAGCGGTAACGTCCGGTCTAGGGGACAGTATTTCGGCCACCTGAAGACGACGAGGGAACGAGGACGGCTTTGACAGGACTTGATGGGTGGAGTCGGAAAAATCGCTCGGTGGCGATCGTAAAATGGAATTACCTCACTAGGCTGGGCTAATTTCAACACACAAAAAAATTCAGCCGTTACTTTGCTTGGTGGTTAGCACCTGACTTGGAACTAGGGGACTGCTTCTTGGATCCTAGTGGGACTCGTCAACTCTATGTCTCCCACGTCAAAGACGAGCCTTATATATCCTAGGCTCCCCCCGAAAGGGTGGGGGAAACAGTGCTACTCTCGAATGGCCTAGAATCTTCACGCCCAGGTGATTCTAACGCGCGAAAAGGTGGTCCGAGGTGGACGCGGTTCGAGGCTACCACTTGTGGATGTGGGGATGAAGGGAGGGATGCTTACCAATTTAAGCCTAACCAAATTCTAGAATTTTCTTTAGCGCATGGACGACACTTCTGTGCTAGAAAAGAAATTCCACGTGGAATTCCCCAACAGAGGTATAGTGTTATTTCTGCGTACATCTATCGTCTTTGACGCCAGTGACTTTCGCCCCGTCGTTACTGATTGCTGAAGCCCTTTCTAGATCTTGGAGATTTCAATATTAGGCACCCCCTCTGGGGAGACTACTCGATCAATCACAGGAAGCACACCCTTGCCTACCTGATCAACGAGCTGGAGAAAAGTTTCCTAAATTTGCATGATTATAAGCATCAGTGCTTGAGATCCAGTTCCTTTTCCTGTCTTGATCTATCTCTGTGCTTTTCTGATGTACAGCCTGATTTTAGATACGAATATTCAATGACGTCCATGGTAATGACCAATTTCCAATTCAAATATCATTTACTGAGCGACTGCGAATGCTATCTCCCCATTTGCTTCCGGGGTGCCGCTCCTCCTGCATCCAATACGCGTCGTGAAGTCGCGGAAGGCCGCCAACAGGACTTTATTTTCGAAGGCGCAGAACCCTTCAACGAAAGGGCTACATTGAGTAAGTTGCGTTCCGCTCTCGTTTGATATGCGTACACCATCCTTGATCCGCACGATGCCGCGTACTCTATGCGTTGAAAAATGTTTGAGCCTAGCATAGATTTTAAATTAGAATTGTTCAATAAATTTTGGGTAGAGGGTATCTTACCAGACTTCCGCGCATCGCTACTGTGCTCCCCTTTCGCTAACCGGGGAGAGATCACTCTACCCTGGCAGGTTTCCGCCTAAACTCTTTAAACTTCTGAGTGCGCAAGCTGATAGAGATATTGATAAATGAAATATTATCCTTTTTTCTGGAAGACAAGGTCACCTGTTATCCGCACAGTGCGGCTTTCGTAATTTCCAATCACGTCGAATGCTCTGCTCCGACTATAAAATGACGTCTGCGACGCTATGCTTTGTAGAAAGCGCTACGCGACGGTGTTTTTTTATCTGGATAAGGCCTTTGATACAGCATGACGATATCGTACCATGGATACTCTGCACATGAAGTGGCCAATGGAACACTTCACAATCTATATATCTGTCAGAATTTTTGCGAGATCGTCGATCCAACGTCTGTGTGGGTGAAGCCAAATGCGCCCAATGGAGCAAGATGAGGGTTGACCCGCAAGAAAGTGTCCTCGGTGTCACATTCTTTGTCTGAGCATCAACGGCATAACCACCGTGCTGCAGAAAATGTTCTTGCTACACTCTACGTGAAAGACCTTTCAATCACTTTTGGCACGGCCCAGCTCCAAATTCTGGAGCGTCGATTCCAACAAGTAGTAACCCCTTTCTTCTATGTATGCCGAAGCGCACCAGCTTCATTTTTTCTTGGCCCTGACGAAGGTTGTACATTTCTGCCACTATCCATATCTCCATCCCAACCATGACTTGTTTCTAAATGGGGTTTCCCCGATAGTGGTGTAAACGCACCGTTCCCTTAATGTTGTATTTGACCAACGCCTCACGTGGTAGTCTTATATTCGCAGTATTATGAACTCTAGTACCCACCCCATGGACATTCTTCGTTCCGTGACGTTCAGCACCTAGGGGCGCTGAAATATATATATATATATATATATATATATATATTTATTTATAATTATGTGACTTTTATTTCTACATTTCACACACATTCTCTGACACTTGGATATTTTGGTAGATATTTATCCCCATTTCTGATAATTTATTTATATTTTCACGCCCACTGTGTTTTGTCTCATTTCGTTGTACATATGCAGAATTTCACTAGTTTTCTCCTATATATATAACATCCATGTAAAGTAATTCTTTCTGTATTCCTTGAAAATGAACTAAACAAAGATCGAAAGTACTTAAAATTCGCTTTCATTTTTCCTGTAGGAGTAGTGGTATTGTGGTTGAGCCGAGTTTAAGACGACCCTTAAACAGAAGCGATGGCCAGGAGATTAGGACTGCATTCTCGAACTTTGCGTCTATGGTGGAGTCCATTGTGAACACTTTCCCCGCATCCTCTTGCCGGCATGCTGCTCCTCCTACATTTATTGAGTGTCGTGATGTCGCGGAAGGCCGCCAACAGGACTTTATTTTCAAAGGCCCAGAATCTTTCAGCGAAAAGTTTACACTGAATAAGTTGCGGTGCGGTCTCGTTTCGTGCGCCGACACAATCCCTGGTCCGCACGATGTCCCGTATTCCATCCTTCGATACAGGAGTGAGCCAAGCATGGATTTTCTGTTAGAATTATCCAACAGGATCTGGGTAGAGGTTATTCTACCAGACTCCAACTAATCGCTACTGTGCTCGCTTTTCGCTAACCATGGAGAGATCACTCTATCTCGGCTGGTTTCCGCCCAATCTCTCTAAACTTCTGTGTGTGCAAGTTGATGGAGAAATTGATTAATGATAGCTTAGCCCTTTTTTCTGGTCAGCAGAGGGCACCTGTTACCCGCACAGTGCAGCGTCCACAATTTACCCTTGACGTTGAATGCTGAGCTTCTACTGAAAAAAGCCCTACGCCGCGGTGATTTTTTATCTGTAAAAGGCTTATGACACTGAATAGTGATACGGTACAGGTTATTGCGTTCAAATTTAGGTTGGGAAAATTAATTAGTAAAATTTAGCTATATAAATATATGAAAACACCAAATACCCATCCAGAAAATATTAACCTTCTCTTGTCAGCTGAGAATGAAAGGCTTTGTGGTAATTACTTCTTTCAGGTACAAGAATATTTTAAATTAAAAATTCAGAAATATATAGGAAATATTTTTTAGGTAAAAAAAAATAAACGATATATTATTTAATATTGGGCATGTTTAATATTTACTAAATATTAACTTCTTCCATGGTGTTAAAACTTTGCCCACCGTGCATTCCTAGAAATAGAATTTGAAATGGATGGCTAGTGGATAAAATATATCTCATTAACTTTGAAATGTGTTTTGGAAAATAATATTTGCCCTTTGCTAAACAAACGGGTATGTCACATGCAGAGAAATTTCCATTTATTCTAACTTCCTGTTTCTTTGTTCTGCACTTTGCCCACCTTCTTCTTGTGTTTTTCTGGTTGGTCGGTGCTCAGTACCACTCTTTCTTATCAACTCAGGTACAGTTCTCTTCCTTTTCCTCACTTGAATGACCTTTGGTGAAGGGCATGCTGCTGCAGACAATGCGAAATATTTTTCTCCAACCACACCTTGGGCTAACTGAAGGCCAAATTTTTTATCTCAATTTTTATTTTCAGTCATTATATTATACAGGATGTAAGCATTAGTTACACCTAAATCGAGCAAACAGAAACAAATTTTATTTTACCATTTGTAGCTTTTTCAATCAATTGCATATACTCGTTTCAATTGATCAAACTTATCCATTCAACTCATGTTTATATTATAATCTTGAATTGCTTCTGCACATAGTACTTTTTTTTAGTGCCATCCTTTTGGGTTCTGTCTACATCTCACACAGTTTCAGAATCATGGTAGTTTGAGAGGATATGTACTTCACATTTCTCCATCCATTTTAATTCAACTCTGTTATGACTACTGACATAGTATTCAAGATCTCTTCGTTCCATTCTCTTTCTTTTTTAAATTATGAATATTTTTGGGTGTTTTGTTGACAGTAACGTAAGCCTTGATTTTTTTTTGCTTTCAAATCTTTCATTAGTTGATAACTGCTATTGTCGTAGAATTCTTTCTGATAAGAACCCTACTTACCTGACACCACTTTTATTTAGTGTCATAGAATTCCCCTCCTTTTTGTTCTATCTCTAAGAGTGCTAAGTGTGTCTAATATATATTGATATTATAAGAATATCTTAAAGAACAGAGCCGTTACCAAACACGTAAGGATATAAAAGAAACGCTCACTAATTCACAAAATAAACTTATATTTTATCTTTAACCATTGAATACACAACCTTTATACATTAACTACAGCAATACTCTCAATATTATTATAAACAAGAATAAATTAAATTAGTTGACCCACAAAATTAAGTTAACGTTTTCTCTAGACAAAACAATAATATAAGAATTAGGCTTACGGACTCATGTGGAGTTTAAAGGCCTCAGAAATGTTATTGCCTCATGACGCGTGCCGTGTGTCGAGATGGGTGAAATTCCACGGTTGTTTTAGCGAGGGTAGCAGCTGGGGGGTCCACACGTTCTTCCGGGGGGGAAGGGTTGTTTAAGGACGAGAACCAAGACGGTGCTTTATGCAACACCTAGGCAGTCGTGGTCTCTCTGGCGAGAGTGAGTCGAACTTGTTTCTTAAATCAAGTTAATTTGGAGTGCGGTGTGATCACCGAGTAACGAGCTCAAGGAGGAGCTTTTCTCTTTCGTTACTTATTTCCTTATGGATGAGGACTGAACTCGGGGAGGGTCTTCTTCACGGGCGAGGATAACGGAGGGGGATTTCTCTGACGAGAATAAGTTACTTAAAGTTTGGTGTGGCGAATACCTCTGGTGTTTAAGGTGCACCAGGATATGAGGAGTCTCTCTGGCGAGAGTAAGTCGAACTTACCAAAGTTCACTTATCGTTTGGTTTGATAACCAGGGACTTAGCTCAAGGATGAGCTTATTCTTAGCCCCTTAAGGTAGGTAGCCCTGCCTCTCTTGCAGGGTACTTCTTGGTCTGGCAGGCCAAGTACTCTACCTCTCCAGTCTCGGTAGCTCGGTTGTGGATCTGAGGACTTCGTCACCTAGAGACTGACGTATACTACCAATCCAGTTTAGGTAGCTTGGTTTTGGATCCGAGGACTTCGTCACCTGGCCTGACGTATACTTCCTCGATTTTCCTCAGAGTTCCTCATTTATACCTCGCACCCCCACTGTGGGAGTGGTAAGGGGGAGAGGGGCTTGAGGACGGCCCCAGGAGAGTTCTTTTTCCAAACGGTCTTTCCCACGAAGTCAAACATCGGCTCCTCGTTACCCATCGAGATTGGGAGAAACCCGTCTCCAATTTCTTGTTCGACGTGAAACTGGATCTCACTCTCCTGGGGGAGATCTTACCTTTTTGACCTTTAGGGTCTTACATGGCACCGAGTTGTGCCACACTGTGGTTAAGCACTGAGCCGCCGATGCCTTCGACGGATGTCCTTGCGGTAACCGCGTTGGTACTGCATCACGAGTGAACGGGGGGTGGTGGGGGAGTGACCATTCCCCTACACACCTCCCACCGAAGAATTTAATGGGGAGCGGGGGAGGCTCCCGGGAACTCAAAACACCTTACTCAACCTAGTCGAGCTTAGCAAAGTTGTATTTCTTTGAGCCCTCTCTTACATTAAGTTTCCTTACACATGAGCGCCCACGCGCGCATTTACACAGGCAATGTGTCGAACTAGACCTACTCGCAATACAATTTTACATAGAAAATTAAAAAACCTTAATTCATCGATTACCCACAAAAAAAAACAACAAAACAAGCTACTTCCTTACCTTTCTAAGTTTTTGAAAACTTAAATCCTACTGATAAATATTAACACGAACAACAAATGAAAACATGGTTTCACCCTCATTAGGTACTGAAATAACCCTCAATGGTTTTTCGTCTCCACCTATAGGGCAGCTGTACATTATCGGCTCCTTTGATGTAGCTGATCCTAAAATGGTGCTCTGTGACCATTATTCTACCGCGCCTGAGTCGGCCGTTCTGGTTATTGAGTCTACCCAAGTATGGTACTAAATGGTAGCGGTATTTCAACCTACTCGAATTACCCTTCTTATGGTACTTGACTAACTTTAAACTGAACATTATGGCTAAAGCAGCCTGTTGTAGCGGGGCCTTATTGATGGGAGCGTAGGTCCCATAGCTCTCCTTTAACCAGGTACACGGGAAGATCGTGTCTGGTTTCGATCTTTGGGGATCGAGAAAATTTTTCCCTGCGAGGTCGTTAATGGGCTTGGCGTTCACTACGACTTGGCGATTTAGCGTTAACTCCGTGGACGTTCCGTTCAGGGAGGAGACTACTAGGGGTAGGGGATACTCATCCGCGTCTACCATTTGATTAGTCTTACCTGGGTGTATCGCAATAGCACCTCTTTCCTCCTTCCTCTTCTCCTTTGACTCGATTCTCTTCGCCGGTAGTTCCTCAGGTACACCTGCTCGTACCTCTACTCTACCTTCTTTCGTGATAACCCCATTTGGCTGGGTTCTTCTCGTAGGTTTTCCTTTAGGTACTCCTGCTGGTACCTCATTCCTACTTCCTCCTTCTTCCATCGTTACCCCCATTTGGCTGGGTTTCCCTCGATGGTCCTTTCTTAGGTCCAGGCCGGGCTACAACTTCCTCGGCCTCTATGAGATTCTCGATAGGTGCTCTTTCGAGTGCGAGCAATCTTTCCTTTTCTTCTCTCTGTTTTCTTTCAGCTTGAGCACGTTCTTTTTCCCTCTTCATTCTCCTTTCATCTATTTCTTTTTTAATCTTTATTGTCCTCTCTTTCGACTCTTTTTCCATCTTCATTCTCCTTTCCTCGGCTTCCTGTTCTGCTTTCGTTATTTCGTTTTCCCGTCGAGTTCTTCTTTCTTCATCTTCCAACTTTATCTTTAGTCTTCTTTCTTCATCTTCCATTTCTGTCCTTATTCTGAATTCTCGTGCTTCTCTTTTCAACAGTATTATTCTTTCGCTTGTTTTACCTCCTCTCAGCATTCTTCTTTCCTCTGTTTCTATTTTCCCCTGTATTCGGGATTCTTTACTTTTCCGGTTCATCCGTATTTCTATATTTTCCCTTTTTCTATCAAACTCTATTCTTTCTTCTTCTTTTTCTCTTTGAATTCTCAATTCTTCAAGGATGTAGGCATCCATATCCTCACCTTCAAATCCCAGAATTTTGGCTTGTTGGTAAAATCTTTCGACCGGATCCATTTTGTGTTGGTCCGTCGAATTTTCCTTACTATTCTCTGAGGTAATTATGCCACCACTCACCAGGTAGCGCTCAGCATAACCTACCCTTAATCCCACTACTATGCTGATTGAAATACCACTCCCGACAACAAAGTACCACTTGGCCTGCCAATTACCTTTATATTGTTACCACCCCTAACTCTACCAATTTTCCTCTCGTCAATTATTCTCTTATTCCTGATATTCCTTTACGTGTTGGCTCTTTCTTAATTTGACACTGCTGGGTTGTTTCTAATAACAACCTACAAAACCTGACACCACTTTAATTATGTCGTAGAATTCTTTCTGATAAGAACCCTACTTACCTGACACCACTTTTATTTAGTGTCGTAGAATTCCCCTCCTTTTTGTTCTATCTCTAAGAGTGCTAAGTGTGTCTAATATATATTGATATTATAAGAATATCTTAAAGAACAGAGCCGTTACCAAACACGTAAGGATATAAAAGAAACGCCCACTTATTCACAAAATAAACTTATATTTTATCTTTAACCATTGAATACACAACCTTTATACATTAACTACAGCAATACTCTCAATATTATTATAAACAAAAATTAATTAAATTAGTTGACCCACAAAATTAAGTTAACGTTTTCTCTAGACAAAACAATAATATAAGAATTAGGCTTACGGAATCATGTGGAGTTTAAAGGCCTCAGAAATGTTATTGCCTCACGACGCGTGCCGTGTGTCGAGATGGGCGAAATTCCACGGTTGTTTCGGCGAGGGTAGCAGCTGGGGGGTCCACACGTTCTTCCGGGGGGGAAGGGTTCTTTAAAGACGAGAACCAAGACGGTGCTTTATGCAACACCTAGGCAGTCATGGTCTCTCTGGCGAGAGTGAGTCGAACTTGTTTCTTAAATCAAGTTAACTTGGAGTGCGGTGTGATCACCGAGTAACGAGCTCGAGGAGGAGCTTTTCTCCTTCGTTACTTATTTATTTATGGACGAGGACTGAACTCGGGGAGGGTCTTCTTCACGGGCGAGGATAACTGAGGGGGATTTCTCTGACGAGAATAAGTTACTTAAAGTTTGGTGTGGCCACCGAATAACGGGCTCGAGGGGGAGCCTTTTCCTTCTTCTTCTTAATTCCTCAAGGACGAGGAATACCTCTGGTGTTTAATGTGCACCAGGATATGAGGAGTCTCTCTGGCGAGAGTAAGTCGAACTTACCAAAGTTCACTTATCGTTTGGTTTGATAACCAGGGACTTAGCTCAAGGATGAGCTTTTTCTTAGCCCCTTAAGGTAGGTAGCCCTGCCTCTCTTGCAGTGTACTTCTTGGTCTGGCGAGCTAAGTACTCTACCTCTCCAGTCTCGGTAGCTCGGTTGTGGATCCGAGGACTTTGTCACTTAGAGACTGACGTATACTACCAATCCAGTCTAGGTAGCTCGGTTTTGGATCCGAGGACTTCGTCACCTGGCCTGACGTATACTACCTCGATTTTCCTCAGAGTTCCTCATTTATACCTCGCACCCCCACTGGGGGAGTGGTAAGGGGGAGAGGGGCTTGAGGACGGCCCCAGGAGAGTTCTTTTTCCAAACGGTCTTTCCCACGAAGTCAAACATCGGCTCCTCGTTACCCATCGAGATTGGGAGAAACCCGTCTCCAATTTCTTGTTCGACGTGAAACTGGATCTCACTCTCCTGGGGGAGACTTACCTTTTTGACCTTTAGGGTCTTACATGGCACCGAGTTGTGCCACACTGTGGTTAAGCACTGACCCGCCGATGCCTTCGACGGATGTCCTTGCGGTAACCGCCTTGGGACTGCATCACGAGTGAACGGGGGCTGGTGGGGGAGTGACCATTCCCCTACAGCTATGATAGTTGTCAAAATAGAGCGTATGGTTTTTCCCATCTAAACCAGCAGCTAATTTTCTTACTACACTGTCTGCTAGATTTTTCCTTATTTTTCTATTTTATTTCCCCTATGAATATAAAAATTAGCTAAAATAGTAGATATGTAATTTTGAGAATTAGCTAAACCATTAGTTGGAAATTTAAATATGTTTTTTATAAGAAAATAAACATACGCCATCTAGCATGGTATGCGACCTTTTTACCATGAATTTGGGATATTATTATAGATAAACCATTTAGAATTAAAATATTTTAAGTATTTCCAACAAAAACAGAACCTAAATAAGGGTACTTACATATTTTGAATGATTTTTACTTTCTTTCATTAAGAAAAATTAACAGAAATTTCTTGGAAAATTGCATGGGTAATCAACTAGCATCGCTTAAAACAAAGAAACAAACGAAAGTAGAGGTATTCATTACAATTAGAAGGATCCTCCAATTGAATTCTATAAGCCAATCAAATGAGAGGAAATAAGTGAGACGAATCTTGAGCTCTTGTGCTAATAGAAATCAAGCAAAAAAATAAATGCTTTGCAATTTAGTCCTCATTTTCGATATACCAGTTATTTTACTCGGAGGAATTTAGGATCTTGCCAAAAAAGGCAACGAGTTGATCATTTTATTTCAGATTGGCACCAATGGTGCTATTTGAAGCATCAATTCCAAACTAAACGGTAAATTTTCATCTATTTTTGCCCGAACAGGGTTATTAATAGCTGTTTGTAATTCCTTGATTGCATTTGTAGCTTCCTTAGAAAGAGAAAACTGGTAATTAATTAGGAGACGATTTCGTTAAAAATCTCATGAAACCCACCGTAAGTAGAATGCAAGCAATCCGACTAATCGAGGCCATGATTCTAAATTTGTTGCTACAGGCATATTTTTGAGAGCTACAAGGCGTGAAGGATCTGGGGAAGTTTATTTGGGCGAACCTGATAACCTAGAATAAATATGGTATTAGATGAAAAGATGTATTTGTTTTTATTTCATGGCATTTTATGTTTTTCAGCAGCTTTAGGAAACTTAATTAGATTTTTATTATGTTCCGCTTGTGTGCGGCTGCAAATAGTAATATTGTCTAGGTAAGTATACGTTTCCTCAAGATTATTTTTTCGATTGAAATCGTCCATAATTCTCTGTAAGCAGTCAACACCATTGATTAGACAAAAACTTAAGCGTTTAAATTGAAAAAGCCTCCCATTCCCCTCAAAAGTTGCGTAAATTTCATTCTCAGGCTGAAGGAGGACACAATAATAAGCACTATTTGGGTAATGGATACACATCCGAATAAGTAAATTTGTTAAATGTCTGAGAATAGTCAAGTACAAAGCTTTTCTTTGATTAATTTGACAAAATAAATATCAACTTGGGCTCCAGGAGAGGTGCTCAGTTCGATGATGTCTTTCTTGAGCATACTTACTACTTCAGAACAAAGTAATCCAGAGTCAGACGTTTTAAATTTGCGTAATTTGGTAATGACTGGTCTGCACCTGGATCATAAGTTGCTGAATACTCTTAGGCGATCCGTAATCATAGAAGCCAGAGAGCACACTTTGAGGTCAAGTTTAGGACCTCCAAAGTTTAACTTAATGGAGGAGGGTTTACTCAGGAAGAGTTTTCCTAAAATAATGCCCGCGCAACATTCAGATAAAACAAACAAACGTACTATCCGGTACTCCCGGGTTTCAGATTTTATGCTTCACAACATTACTTGATAGGAAATGTTAAAGTTGCAAAAATCACAAGTCAGTTATGAACTCAATCAACTATAACTTAATAAATTATAACAGTTACATCTGATGTATTATTTATTTATTTCAATAGTTTATTCAGTAATAACAGTATTATATTTAGATTTTATTTTCTACCTTTATTTGTATTTCATTATCTCGTTGAAAAATGTATATTCGATCCCTTCTCCAATTGTTGCATCCCGTCTTCTTCTAGTCTCACATACCTTTGTATTAGATGACCTTGTGCGTTTGTTATTTATCCATGATCCGATGATCTGGTTTCCCTTTGCTATTTAAGCAACTTTCACATCGTGAATTAAATCCTACTACGCTATTTTTTTAGTTGTAAACTGGAGGCATTTTGAGAGATTATAGATTTCTATACCATAAGCATAGGTACAAAGCCATTTTCCTACTTTCATATGAAAGTAAGTGAAATTGTGATAATAAATACAAAATATCACAAAAGCGAAGATAAGCTAAAAGAAATTCGAAGGATGCATGCTAAGTATGGCAAGGCAAACTATTTAAGCAATCTTTTTTCATTCGTTAGCATGTGAAATTTGGATTTAAAAAGGGATTAAAAGAAGATAATAACGGTCCATTTTTGAGGATAAACAGTTTATAGCAATTTTTAATACGATAGATAATATTTGTTTGTTATTTTCCCACGTGTAATATGTATATGCTATACCCAAACATATGGCGAACTTTACATACGTGTCAGGAAGTTTCTGTATTATATTGACGAATTAAACAAAACTAGAAAGAATTGTGTATTTATACTGTCACTATTGTCCTAAAAACCACTGAGATTTTCATCCATTCGCTGTTAGTTTGAATAACATATTAGGTAGTGAAACTTGTTTGGGCGGCGACAAGGGGACTAACTTCGTGGCAGATAATCACCAACTTAAAAAGTGTGTCGAGCCATAACGTTCCAGAGTTCATCGCTGAATCTACTATAACTATAAAGAAATCACTCTCAATTCCATTCACATCTCTCTTGAATTTAACCTCTCTTCTAAGTATTTTGGCAAAAGGGTTTTCTCGTCTCCCCTTGCATTATAAATCAATACAAATATTCTCTTTCCTGGTTGGGTTGAAACAGGTCCGAAAAACCCTCTGGATTAGTAGCTTAATTCCCATTGCTACTTCACCTGCAGAATTTTCAAACGAGGCAAAAAAAAAGGTGCACTCCAGTACAAAGATAGTTCTTATTCTTTATTTAAAACTAGAAAAAACGAGATTATTTTTTCGATCCCATTTGTCATGAGAGGGTGGTAAATATAATGAAGAGGTTAGGAATTGTGAAAACGTAGGCAAGCTACTGACAACGAATAGTCTAGACAAAATATTACATATTTTGGGCCCACAACAGCGGATAGTCTCGAACTCTCTAAAATGTGTCCAATTTCTGTAAATAGGCCACATCTCCCGCTGCAGGAATTGGGGTATAATTCCTGCACAATCTTCTAGTTTTGGGTTGAAACATTAGTAACTACGTATCTCATACTTGACATCTCTTGCGTGAATTTGTGTATTTCAGAGAAACAAGATATCGCCAAGGAGATCATTCCTTCAAATATATTATTTAGCCTTCAGTAATTTATTAATGAAATTATAAAAGAAAACTCCTATCTAAGAAAATAAAAAATATCAATGAATTGTAATGAAAAATTAATACAAAGTGTTATTGAAAATAGTGAAAGCATTTAGTACTATTAACTGGAACTTTACGGAAATTTACGGAAGGAGACTTTAAGAGAAAAATTACCTTGACTAATTTTCAGAAGGTGATTTTAAATATCTTTTATTACATTTAATCATTTGTTAAATCCTGAACAATTTTGAAGTTTAAATTGTCATAAGAATGATTGAAAGAAATATTTATTTAAATATATGGATAATTTTTAAGACGGTTTGCTTTAATGATTTAAATCTTATCAGGGCCGTGGGCGGAAACCTAGATACATATATCGTGCTGAAAAAGACTCAAAGGTTTCGAATGGAGTAAACGAAAATAAATTTGTAAAATAAAAAACCGCTCAGCGTAACTTATTTGAATAGTAAAAAATTGATATATGTAAAGTTTAGAATAAATGAATCTTTGAAAATGAATACAACTGATATTCTAAGAAGGAATTTAATAGATAAGGGAATATGCCGCTCTCTATATATTTCTTCTAGAAATTTAGGTGACACTCCTTTGCAAATTATTTCTCAGTTGTGGTGGGTAAGAAGATTTTTCAATCACTCATTCGCCGTATGAACTATAACAGCTAATTATAGATTCTTTTTGCTTTTCTGCGTCTTTTGCATTCTCTATTTATGAGTCGATTTTTCCATTACTCAATGAAAATTATACCACTTAAATCAGCGATGATCTCGATTAATCTCTCCTTCTGCACATTCAGAATACAATCATTTTAACACATTTTTGCAGACTGTTTTGTATCAAATTGAGCTAAAATTCAAATTCCAACGCTAAAGTATTATTTCATTTAGCTAAAATATTTTCTGTTTCACTCAAAAGAATAAATTACATTAAAATCAAATTCAGAGAATTTGATTTATTATTTTTGATCGTGGAGTAAGAATTGTTTTAAAATAAAGAAAATTTCTCTTTATTGGTGAAAAACAGAATGTAAATTTACTGATGAGAATAATATATCATTACATCTATTATTGTGTGAAGATGACGGTAATGCCTGATATGCTTGAAGATGCCTGATTGTGTGTAGATGACGGTAAAATTGACAATAAAAATCATGGTTTATGTAGGTAGACATTTCTTTGCATAGGAACTAGTCATTTACACATTGTTGATGGTACTATAAACCTGTTTAATTTCACTCGCCAACATTAACTTTATTGTCTAAGACTTTTGTTGATTTAAGATATTTTTATTTTTCTAAATCCAAAAATCGCATAGTTTTTTTAATCAGGTTAACTTTTCGATTTACGGCCACATGATTTTTTTTACTTCTCTTATACATGCTGGTATATTCTATTTTTTTGATGGAAAAATATTGCTTATTTCTTTCAGGTATAGGAGTTCTGAAGAGTTAACATGGAAAAATCTTTGACTAACCGATACTTTTTGGCAGGGGAATGAAATTTATTTGGCCAGATCTTGCCTAAATAGGCCGGATATATTCTGCTACATCTTAACAGGAATCAGTCTCAAGTTTTATAAAGTGTGCTTACCATTCTTATTTTAGTGTGAAACTTGGTGACCAGGATAAAACTTGGGCGCAACACATGGTATGCTAGAGATGCTCCGTGTATCTGCATCGTTCGACCAAGGGCAAGAAAAATTGCATTGAGTTTGGAATTCTAATAGTTTGCAGGGGTCCTGACAACCATAGAAGCTATTGATACTTCTTTGCCCTGGATTTAACTGGGATCCAAATTAAGACATGGAGAGTCCCCAACTATCCTGATCTTCAATTAACACGTCTTCTAGCTCATTTTAATGAAATTCCAGTACCAGGCTTTTGAGAAATTCCTGAGATGTTTTAAAGATTCCTCCTGTACTAAAGAAAATTAAGTATAAGAACGGGTTTTTGACGATGATTTTCCAGTATCTTTTTTCCGAAAGGAGGTAAATTACCTAGTTTGCTATCTCAGCTAGTCAGAATCATCTGCCCAACTGTTGGCATCCAAATTGAAGGAAAAATATCCTCCTCACTGATAGCACTCGCATAATTCTACTGCAACAGACATCAAGATTACCTCCGTTATTTCGCTGAAGAGAAGACACTGATGAAATTTACAGATATTCGGCAGTTTCTGCCCAAGTTTGAGTATTACAGTACCAAATCGAAAAATAGAGAATGTTCCAAGAAAGCTGCACCGCACCGATCGCTGAAATAAGTTCGGCTACCAAAAGCAGCCAGTTTTCTTCTGTATACTTCGTTCACTCGACTACATTAAGGCCCCAAATCACATTCGTTTTGCTCAATTAGGTTATGTATGTACTGGTGAATATTTGTTATAATGTGCATGAGTGATTGATTTGTGTTGACCTGAAGATGGTGAAGTTTTGTTGTAACAACTGTCCAGCTTCACCAAATACCTGCCAATTTTGAATGTTTGATAATAGGGATCAAACTGAGTATTACACTGAGAAGGACCTGCTTGTATGAAAGGGAACCGCTGCCTTGCAGAGTAATGAATGTTACAAACAGCCATTTGCCGGAGAGAAACAGGATACTCTTCCCACCATTGCACATCAAGCTCGATTCGAACAAACAGTCACCAAATTTTAGAAGGAGGATGGTGGCTGCTTTACTTACATTTGCCATGCTTTTCCAGGATTGGCCACGTAGAATTTGAAAGCTGCCATCTTTCATGTCCTTCAACTCCGTTAGCGAAACAAATATTCAGAGTTTAACAACTTAATGAAAGAAATGGAAAGGGAAGCACGGAAGACATTTGTTCTAGATGTGGAGAACTTGCATTGCAACAAGAAGCCTAGGAACTACACAGGTCTTGTCACCAATATGATGAGTGCTCTCCAAAGCCTCAGATGCAACATGAGTATCAAAATACAGTACTTATTTTAACACGGATCGGTTTGCTAAGAATCTGAGATTAATGCACGACAAGCAGGGTGAGAGATTCTATCTTAACATGCAAGAGATTGAGACAAAGTATCAGGGACGGTGATAACATTTTCACTCTGAAGAGAGAGTTGTAAGAAACGGAATTTCATTCCCTGAATTGTAAACAATAATGACCTCATATATCCAATTTACATGTACTTATTTTTATTTAATGTACACTAAGAAATTTTTTCAAGATCTAATTAATAAATTAGGTTAGAAAACTATGTTTTTTATATTAAAAACCATTTTAGGATGAGAAATATTCAATACAATTTATCCGAAAATGTCCCAAAACTGTTATCAATTTACTTATAGGACTGGATTTTATAAAATTCGACTTAGTACTAAAGCGGATACACTTAGAAATATTTTTTTACCCCAGTGTTATAATAGGTAATAAACGGTCGGTTACTACCTCAAGTTAGGGAATGTTATAAGGACAGACATTGGGTATTTCAATAAGACTCAGCAGCATGTCCACATCAAAATTAGTGGGGATATGGTGTGCAAAGAATATGGCGTTCAGCAGCTCTAATAGGGTGGAAATACTACAGGCATGAATCATATTAAGCTTATCGTTGTATATTGGAAGATGAACAACAGAAAGTTCCATTATAACAAACAGCAAACCTCATCTCGTTTTACTCACGTTTGCTTCATATCTAATAGAATTCAGAAAATAAATAAACCTTAATGATTTCTATGCTAAAATGTGTTAAATCACTTATGGTAAGGATGGTAAAGGTAGCCTATTACTTCTTAATTAATATCACCGTACCAGTGCATCAAAGTAAATCCTTTTGCAATAAATGCAGTTGGTTTACTTCATAAGTTTGTATAAAAATGTCAAATTTGGATCAATTCTATACTACTTTACTCACAACTTCATATAAATTAGATTTTAAGCAACCATACTGCAAATTTCTTCTTGTGTATGAGAACCTCATGTCTGCACCATGATGCTTCCTTATGCGACAAACAGCAGTTATCCTAAGTTTGTCTGGGACACACAATTGCCTTTACACGCTTGAATCCGAAAATCTATTTACCTAATCAGAGCTTAAGTTTGAAGCAATTAACAATATATTGTCAAAGACATGGTCTTCCTCACTCATAGTGCCAGAGAAAGAGAAAGATTATGAGCAAAGAGAATGATAATCCATGGCTTACCTTGATGAAAGGATTAATAGTCTCCACGGCGTTAGGATAATTTTTATTCCAGTAAAAATCGTTGCCGTCCGGGATAGCTTATTCCTCTTGTTTGTATTTGGATTAAGCTATTAATAACCTTCTCTTAATGGTAAATTTACTAAAAGAGGCGTCCTTAACTGTGCTTGAAGTCTTATTGATATATTATGGCATCTAACTCTTTGCGGGAACTGAGCTCTTTTTTGATTCACGGGTGCTGAGCTATACTCCACGTGATCTTTTTATTTTAGAAAAAATGGTAACGCACCTGGTTATTAGCAATTCTATCCAAGCAAATTATCCTTCTCTAGAAAAAATTGATGAATATTTTATATTTAAATTATGATTAAAATATATAGATTAATGAAAATGAAATTAAACATTAATTATTATATTTTCTCCCTCAAAAGAAGTGCAAAATCCATTGCACAAAACAAAATGTGAATGGGGAGATTAAGTTTAAAACAGTAATGAATTTAAACTAATTTCTCAAGGTTTTGCACCATACATGCATCTTGTCAACGCATGCTTTAGCAGCTAACCGTCTTGAACGAGTACCTATTGAATTAACTGGTGAAGTATTATTAAAATTTCTTAAACTATTATCACTAATATTAATTGTTTTATTCAGTGAACTTCAATTAGCTAGATTTTATTTGAAAAATTTAAAGAATCTGTTGCAGAATAACCGGAAGGTAAATCATCCTTTGTTCTGTCACGATCGTCTATTACCTAGTCTTTGGTGACAATTTCCTCACAGAATTGATCACTGACACCTCGTTTGACTTTAACACTTCCACCCTAATTTTCACATCTGATATTCTTCATTTTCGTGATCACATATAAGGTGAAGTCTGTTTCGTCGGTGAGGAAGCAAATTCTAGCAAGAATTTAAAAGTTCTCCTATATTCCTGTAGATTTTTTTTGTAGGCCTACAAATTTAAATTATAAAATTTCTTGTGCAGAAGACGGGAAATACCTACGTTGCATGCAATTTTCCTTTTCAATTTGCTAAGAAAATATTCCTTAGATTAAATAAGTTTGTCCAAATCGTCTATCGAATATTTTTTATTTCTCTCTCCATGAGTAGGGTTAAATATATTATTATGAAAGTTAATTAGAGAGTTTATTTTAAATTTAAATTGCCTGTAGATTATTAGGTGGATAAGTCCTCAAAGTTAGCACAAACCAATTGTGAACATGGGATGCGAAACCATTAACTAAATATAATTTGAGAAAATTGGGGGATACTAGAATTCAATAAAGTTAGGTTTGATGGATGAAAACATTATTGAGAAAACCTACACGTTATACGCTAATTCTGAAAAAGATTAGGGTCCCCCTTTGCAGTTGGCCCATCTTTATAGGGCTAGAGTATATCTATCTCCATTCATTCAATCAAGAATAACTTTTTTTTTAATTCTTGTAAAAATGACTGTGACTTCCAGGTTTGGCATGGCTAAAGAGATTTCCTTTAGTGAGCTTTCTGGTTGGCTGACAGATATTGTATGAAGCTGGTGGCTGCTTACCAACAGAGGTCAAGTTATTATTCCCTCTTCAATGGTATCTTTAACAGTTCTTTGGAAGATTTTTACATATAGATACATACATATGTATTCAAACACATATGTATATATTTTCATTGTAATATTTAACTACCATTATTGGAAATTTTAAATTAATAAACTTGCAACCCATAAACTTCATGAAATTCACACAATAGATGTATATTAATGTAAAGTTAAAAGTTCTGTGCACAATAGGGCAAGACACAGAATTGATATTCAGTAAACTTCAAATTAATGAAAGGAAGGGTTAAAAGATTACTCGTACAAATCGATATTTTGTGATTAATATAGAGTTGTGTAAACTTTGTTGGCCTTCACCACCATCAATTGCTTCCTATAGTTCTTTACTAGTATGATGCAGCATTCCTATGGGATTTCGGCCCATTCTGCTTTGCAAATTACCTACTAATTTTTGAGGTTATTGGGACCCCTCAAATGAATCTTGCTCTTCAATGTTCGCCATAATTTTCCTATTGGGTTTAAATCTGGCGACTGACTAAGTTACTCTAGAACATTTATATTATTTTTACGGAACCATTCGCAGTATGCTCCTACAAAACCAATCGAAATAAGTGATGACAACAGTAAATACCTAAGGAGTACAGAAGAGATAGAAGAGAAATTCAAGGAACACGACTAAATTTATACAATAAAAGAGGCAGACAACGAAGGTTTTGATAGAGAAACAGAAAGATGAGTCGCAGAATGTATACAAATAAACAAATACATACAAATGACTGCAAGAAGAGTAAACAACAACGAGGACAAACAAATAGGACTGTACACACCGATAAGGATCGATGAACTTCAAAATGCCTTTAACTAAATACAACTATTATAGGGACCCTGGAAACATAATAAAGTGCATTACAGACCTATTTAACATTTGTAAATATATAGGAGCCTTTCCGGAGAAATTGCAAGTAGCGAAAGTGGTTTTCATACAAAAACTGGTCAAACCACCAAATCTGGTCCCAAGTTATAGATCGATCTCGTTGCTGAATTTCCTGGGAAAGGTCTTTGAAAAAGTCATTAACAGAAGACTAGACGCCTTCCTTGAAGAATTTTAAAATATAATAAACATCAATACCCCTTCAGAAAAGGCAGTTACGCTACCATGGCTCTAGCTATCCTTACCAAAAAATTAGGTCAAGCCACTACCGAAAAAGGGTACGTGGACGTGGTCCTCCCATGTTCATTCCCTGAAAACTAGCACACGCTCCCACCGAATAAAGACGTTTCAATTAAGATCTAAAATTCTTTTACATTTGGAGGAAGCTTATATCACTCATTTACCCTGTCTACTGTGCAAGAAGACAAGGCATTCACTGAGGAAGCAACTAGCCAGTCGCCCAGCCGAGTTAAGCAAACGATTTGTCTGCCTCAATCGTGGTGCCAAAAAATTCGGTGACAAATTACACCTTGGTAATCACACCACTCTCCAAGAGGCTTACCTCAGTTACTTCTACCTTAACCAACGAAACCCATAAGCTCACCGTGAAATTCATCCAAGAAAACGATGCCTCTTTTTTTAATTAAATCTTATCTATAATGTATCAATAAATTCGACGTATAATGTTAGTTCTGTTTTTCAAGATGAAGAGACGCCTATAAAAAAATTAACGTGTTGGTTACGTTCACAAATGCATCTGAAAGAGAAGGCTGAATGTCTGTTTATTTATCAAAGACGCTTGTATTGATCTACCAAAAGAGTTAAATTTAATACCTCTACACTGAATAATCATTTAAAAGACAGAGTATAATGATTATCCTTAAAAGACAACGTATGGTTCTAGCTGTGAAGTCACGCTAATAACTGTTTGACATTGGGCTAATAAATTAATGGGTTGTAGTTAATAAATAAATGAAAAAGATTTTATTACATAATTTTTGCTACATATTCATTGATTATTCAAATTCATAAAACTTCATATAAACACTCACCTCTAACAATAAGGAAAAACTTCTAGGTGAGTTTTGGAACAGAATTTACTTTTTACTTCTGTATTCCGTGGGCGATGGGTTGGCCAAACCGAGTTTTAAATGGCCATTCGTTTCTGTCCGATGGATGCAATACCTAAGAAAATATTTACAAAAATTGAGTTTAATATTCTAGGCCAATCATAATTTAAACCAGAAATCTGCACGAAAAAATCAAATTTCTTAAGACAGTGTGCATTTTTAGCAAGTTCTAACACCTAAACGCACGAGTAGACCAAAAATTAACCTGTAATCTGGACTCCAGAATATTAAAATATTTAACTTTAATGATATAATATAATGTTATAGTTTTGTACATCAATAGCGCTTAGTGAAGTGAAATATTGGTTTATTTTCATTTGTTAGCGTAAAATTTTCATTAATCCTTCGCTTTCCTTTGAGTCTGATGAAAGGACAAAAATTCAAATAATATCGATAAACTAATACGTTCTAAGAAACATTCTACAATTTTAAACTGCAAAATTTTAGGAGAAATACAGTAAATTGACAAAAGATTGAAAATTCAACATACTTAAGTAGTTTAAAAATATTATGCCTTATTAGAAGTTAGTGAAAGTGATTACATTCTCAATTACTAACCAAGGAATTTGAATTTATTGCGATTTCTAGAACTACACTAGGAGAAAAGGATACTTGATAGATAAAATCTGAAAATCCACACATTTTCTGATGAGTCATTCAAACTTTCATATTTTCCTCTTTCCAATTTCGATAAAATCTAGAATTATTTCTGATTTGTTATTAAAACCTCTACGAATTTTATCTTAATTCCACTAGGGTACCTGTACCATCAAAAATGACAGCATTATTTTTAAGTTAGAGCTATATTTTATTGCTATAGATAATACCAAGTCGTTGAAAATATAAAGTAAATTTTTTTTCAAAATAGGTAGATTCGAGTGTTACTGACAAAATTATAATTAAAAATAAATACACGAAAGGTATTATTATTATAGATGGTACCTTATTAGTATATTATGTTCGCTCTTAAAGGTTTTTTGGGGCTGGTTGGTAATATTGCCTTAACTAATTTTTAACTTGTTCCAAACATGAGTACGCTTATTACTCATTAGGTAAGTGAGATTAACTGAAGTTTTATCCACTTCAATACCAAATTATTTCTCAAGGCTAATTTTATGTATGGAACGGCAAGTAATCTAATTCATTTAAAATTATACCTATAAGATATGGGAACCCTTAGGCTTAGAATTGCGGGCCTTTCAATAATAGGTTTGTAAATGTAGAGATTTGAAAAAATACTACATTGAAATAAGCACAGCTTATTTGGCGGATTCTAACAAAATTTGAAACCCTTATGTTGTTTAAAATTTGCTTTCAAATAATATACTTGCCAAAGTACTCTCAAGGTTAGCACAGGAATTACTTTGTTTTGGCGATAACATCATAACTATTAGGCTGATTCTAACCGAGTTTGAAAGCCTTATGTTGTTCTAAATTCTCTTTCGAATGATTTAATTGATAAAGTCTTCCCAGGTTTAGCTTGAAATTGTTTGACAATAACTTCATAACTATTTGGCCGATTCTAACGGAATTTGAAACTCATATCTTGTTTTGCATTCTCTTTAGCATGTTATTCTCATTTCAAATGATTTTCTTTTAATAACATACTTTCTAACGTCCTCCTAAGGTTAGGCACGGTAATTATTTTGTTTTGGTAATAACATCATATTATTTTGCAGATTCTAACGAAATCTGAATTCTTATGTGATTCTACATTCTCTTTTGATGATATAATTGCCAAGGTCCTCTCACCTTTAGTCCGGGAATTACTGAAAGTTTTGAAGGGCGTAAGTTCATAAATCAGAATAAGTGAGAGCAGCCGACTTTGGTCAGCATACCTTGTTTTTCCATTGCTCTTCTTACCTTAGAGGTTTTATTTATATATATATATATATATATATATATATATATATATATATATATATATATATATATATATATATATATATATATATACACATATATATATATATATATATATATATATATATATATATATATATATATATATATATATATATATATATATATATATACATTTATATTCAAAGTACATATAATGTTGAAATAGCAAAAATATAGTTTTAATTAATAACTTGGTGCAGCAGAATTTGTTGAAGTAAAACAGGTAAAATGGAAAATCCAAGGCTAAACGAGGTTCAGTTCGGCTTCTGTTCTTTGACGCGCTTCATGGCTGCTGTCTTATCAGAGTAGCGAGATGTTGAGTCTCGGTTTCTTTTGGTAAATTAATATTGTTTTAGCCATCCTTAGACGAGAAAGGTGTGGGTCACGGTAGATATATTTGGTGATATTATCCAAGGTCGTTCTGGTCAGACGCAGAGAGTGATCTTCTATTGAGGGTCGTCTTATTACGCCACTCTGCAGATGTTCTGACACTCTTTTGGAGAGGGTAGGGAAGGTTGCTCCTCTTTACTGTAAGTTGCCGTTAGTACAGTTACCTATAGGACAGGAATATTGGTAAATGACGTTGACGTCTTGTAATTTGTTTTTTTTAGGGTGGCAGCTGTTTTTCATGATCAGGGAGGACGTTTTCCTTTTCTTTTAAACTATGCCAAGGTTTATTTTGGTCGTGGGATCAGTCGGTGAAACGTTGCGTCGGAGGCTACCCTTGACGATTTTCTTTGTACCTAGTGTTCATCATTGCTCTATAGGATAAGTCTATATTCTTGAAAGGTTAATTATGGGCACTATTCTTACTCATAAAATTGTCCATCTTATCTCGCATCACCGTGTCTATGTCTAGTTGGTTGTAGCAATGTTTACGAGAACATTCTTAACTCTGTCGAGTTTGGCGTTCGTGGTTGCCCAATCGTTGCCAAATTTATGTAGGAGTGGATTGCGCTTTTCTTGTACCAGATTAGACATACCCTAAGACCATTAAGGCAGAATTCCAGGTCCGAGGATTAACATAAACTTGAGGTTTGAATCAGTGACGTGAATAGGGTACACGAACGTCTAGGAAGGGGAGAGTAGATTTGACTTCTTTACAAAGCAGTATGTGAATTTCAGGCATGTGTGAGTTTTAAAGAGTCTTAAATTCTACTCTCCTGTTCTTCAACGTTCTTTTACACTCTTCACCGCATTGCTCCAAGACTCAACACACAAAGCAGGCAGACATGGATCGCATCGAAGAAAAGACGCTCAGTCTAACCCTACTGCACGACTTTAACCCTTGGCTACGCCACTTTTACTTGTTGTTTTTCATTTATGCTGTCTAAAAGTCTTAATTTTGACTTAATTTTTTTATTTCAACATTAGACTGTACATTGAATATTTCTTTTCTTTGATATATATATATATATATATATATATATATATATATATATATATATATATATATATATATATATTATATATATATATATATAAATGAAGAAAGAGAGAGAGAGAGAGAATCCCTCTTTCTTCATATAAGCGTTAGCCTAAATTTTTGCCATCTGACAGAGGCTTCCTTATCTAAACAATCAAAACATGGACTTTGCTTTATTTTAATTGGTTTTGGTAACAATTTGATTTGTTTATTTTCGCTCTTTAGCTAAATTAATTGGGGCATTTCCTGCGTTTTATTTAATCTTGATATTTTTTGATATATCATATTTTGTATAGAAATTGTAAATATTACCTTTTCTTAGATACTGGAACCAGAGCAAGTATGGAAAAATACCCAAGCGAATAAATATGCAACGGATTCAGGACCGATATTAATATGAAGAACTAAGAATATAAACAATGCTATCTCCAACGGATATTTGTAATATTTTATGGGAGGTTAAAGTTTCCCCACTCACAAATAAAAAGTAAATATGTATTACCAGTTAGGTTTATATATGGTTGCTGATGTAGTTAATGTTAGAGAGACGACAAATAAGAGATCCATATACCAAATTGAAAATCGATGCTCCAGGCTGAAGATAAGCCAGAAATTCGTAAAACCCTAGTTGCATTAATTTCTCGTTTGTAGAATGGCACGTCCACTGTGGTAGGAATTCGAAGAAGAAAGTTTTATGCAACGACTAAACAAACATAGACAAATTGATCGTAATTGCAAAAGAAAATGTTTGGAAGAAAGCTGCTGAAGTGTGAATTTCGAGAAAGAGTAAAGGAAAAGTAAAGCACCTTGAGGAAAGTATAATGAGATACGTTCGCTTAATGTTAGAGGAAAACAAATTATTTTTTAAAAAATATAATCTTCCACCATCGGCAAAAACCATGAAGTTGGGAGAAGAGTTCTGCTTAGAAAACGATCCGAATCATATTATCTCTCAAATTGAGCAAATAATTAGACTTGTCTAGAAACTCATAAATTAAGGTCTTGATATTGAAATACTTAGGATTGAGGGGAGGCTAAAATTTGTAGCGAGGAATTGGAAAAGTTAAAACAAATCTATGATAATCGAGGGAATGATTAAATTACTTCAAAATACAGTGTGACTAAATAGTTATTTTATTTTCCTATTTGGTATCTTTTTTTGTATGCAATATCGTAATGATGTTTAAATAAAGTCTTTGGCGTTAAGAATTTGATTAGATTTATTTATTACCTTTAATCTGAAAAGCAAATATTTAATATAAAACGAAGTTAATCCAAATTAATCGGATAATAAATTGAAAACCTACGAGTAATTCAGTCACGTGTATTTATAGTTCTGCTCTAAATTTGATATATGTTATGATTTTGATTTAAAAAGCACGTACCGAGGTACGTATCATGTATGTAATAGTTTATAAATAATTTTGCAAGTAATTTGTTGATGATTAAACGTATAAAAATTAGTAAATTGGATTTCATGTACAGCTAGATATATTTTTATTTCCAAAATATATTAACTGTAATTTCTTTTTCCTTACTTATTTCAAACGATCTTTAGTAAAATTAACATTATCACAATACTTTCCTTGATTTTCTGTTTAATGGCATCCATTGCTATTATGCATTATATAATAGGCTCTAAAGTGTTTTTTTCACAGTGAAATCTTGAAAGATAATTTATGATTTATATTAAAATATACGTCCCAAATATTAATCCAGAAACTCCTCGTGGGGAAAAGGAGCTTTCAGGTCTATTCGACTGCGGAAGCCGAAGTAAAGAGGCATCCTGGATTCCTGGCTCTGCTTAGGCTCACATAGAGAGTTAGACCCTTCTCTGTTCATCCTGGGAGTAACCTTGAATAAACAAAATCCGTTTGGAGGCAGCAATCTAGGTTCGGGGTCGCTGCTTCAGCCCTCATCTATCATTAATTCAGCCATGTTTTTAAATCCTCTTGGGGAGCCATTTTAGGTCCAAATTCATATTTTCACCTATCATTAGAGTCATATTTCATAGGGACTGTTGGAGGTAAGGTCAAAAACTCTCACTATGGTAAAAAAAGTGGTTTTAACCCTCATCCTGGGATTATTAATCACGTAAAAACATGCACAATAGCACAATAAACAGTATGAAAACTATTCATCTCTTTCGATACACCCAACATAAATATAGACAAAGCACTTACAGGTCAATCACTTGTTTTTATGTCCCTAAAAGGGCGCAGAAGTTTTATATTCTCATAAGTACACCCTATCTGAACACGAACACCACACTAACTAACCTGATGCAATATAAAGGAAATACCAAATACGAGGCATCATTACGGAGAGAAGGTCAACAAAGCTCACTACTTCAACCACACCAAGCAATGTGTGGTTATACCACCTCAGAAGAACACCACAATACCTTGCTGATAGATCAAGGTATTAAGGTTTGAGCACATTCACATTCGCGAACAACATCAAAAATCAACACAAGATCAAACAAATACAGTGTTGCCGTTGCTTTAAGACAAAAATGGATGAAACAGAATTCGTCTGCATTACAGTCACTTAATTGGCAACAATCACAGTCATTTTACAACTATCACACCCCTCTGCATCACTTGCGGCGGCAAACATGTCGCTGCAAGCATAAGATGCACATAGTTAACGAAAGACTACCCGGAGGCTGTTGAGGAGCTGAGGAGACCTAAAACAATCTCCACCTCACTTATCTCGCCATTTTTGTCTACACCCCTTCCCTGACAACAGGAAATATTAAAGCAAATATCCCGAATCTCGTAATCTCCTTTCAGTTAGTCAGCAATTCCTTACTGGATAAACTCACTACATCTCTATCTCCTATTTAAACCTTGCTTTCATTCTCAAACCTTAAATTAATAAAAACATCTTCAGTCTCATTGCCACAAATGAAACAAACAATGGTTTAGAGACAAGAAGCAACAAAAGCTCTGGCGCGTGGAAGATAATGTACAGTTCGTCACCTAATCATATACATACATATATGCAAATTGGATTTCTTTCCAGCTATTTCAGCATCATAGTCTCCGAATAAAGATCAAATTTGATGTATTTTGGTAAAATTGAAAGATGAGTGTTCTATAATATTTATTTACGTCTATAGGCAATTTATTTCTCCTAGTTTATATGATAAATAAGTTGAGCGACAGCTTTGGTAGAAAATGAGGAGTTAAAATTTGTAAAGCTGCTAACGAACCGGGTAATAAACCTGAAGACAAACAAAGAAAAATGTAATGACAATCGTGTAAACATGAAATTTGTGTCAAATAATTCATTTTGTAAGTCAAGTTACAAAGGGGAAAATCACGTAAAGTGAAGACAGAAATTCATCATATTATGATATTTACCATGCAAATAATCCGTAAAACTCTATTACAGATTTGTATGTAAATTTTTCGAAGCTGTTGGTCGTTCTATTATTTTCCAATTTTTTACGGAAATTTTTAAGTAACGAGAATTGAATGGGCGAAAATACATATGATGAATGACTCCCTTTTATTCTCAGAGGATTGCCGATCGAAGGTGAATGGCCATGATATCTAGAGAAAAAGAATGAATGATAAATATACTTCTCTTTATAAAAGAACTATTCTTTGAAAAGAAGATGTAGTGTCATTTATTTGGCTAAGATTGTTAGAGATTTGGTGATGGTGCTAAAAGGAATACGTTGGCTTATATTTGTTTTCTACATGGAACCATTTTGCCGTGTTATATAAAGAAATATTTTACCTTACGAACAAATCCATTTTTAGGCATGTTCATGTGTCACATAAATCTGAAAATTTAGCTAGTGAGATCTCTTGGAAAATATATCTGAAATATTAGCGCCTGATGGATTGGCCTATCGACTCTCTCGATTTGAACCTAATTCAACTTGTGGAGTATGCCAAAGATGCTAATTTATTCCAATAGTAGTGCATTAGTGATTTATTTCAAGCTCTACTGACTACTACTGCATTAATCATTTGTAAATATATGGTAGATACGCTAATTATTAGACAGATCAATTTAATTTATGTGTTGCCTTGTTGAATTTTTGACTGATTCGAAAGAGAAAAATAATAAGTGCACATTACTTTGTCCAACTATTACCTCCACTTTATGTTTATATTATAACTTTAATTTTTAATAGTGTTTAGCCTGAAAACTATGGAATTATATGGTATGTACTATGCTTTTCTATTTCAAATATCAAGATGATTTGTAAATAACTCCTAAATTATTGCACAAAAGGAGATCTAGATATAATTGTGGAAATTATTGTAAGTTTGTTGAACGATTGGATTCAAAGAGTTTAAACAGTATTTTGACCGATTTTGTGGAAGAGAGCGTACTTAAGCGTATCAAATAGCAATACATATGTTATTAAGAAAAAAATGAAATGTTAATAATAGTTCAAAACAGAAAGGAGCGTTGAGAAAGTTATTCCAGCCATTAAAACTAAAAATATTTAGTTAGATTTTGGTTGATAAATGCAAATCTCTGGTGCATAACTTAGAAGCAATACAAATTAACGCATTAAATCGAACCAATTATTTTAATTCGAAAAGGAAATTTATTACCTTTAGGTCTAAAGGCATGGCGAAATTTTTTAGCCTACAATAAATTTTGCTATACGAAATTAAATACATATAAATAATAAACGTCACAGGTTGTTTAAGATTGTTTAAGTATATTTGTATGATAAATTTGGAGCCAAAACCATTTTATTATTAAATATAGTCAATGAATATGCGCAGTAGATATTAACAATATTATCCTTGGTTCTTACAGATTGTTTCATTTTGTTTCTGCATGATGTAGACCAAATCTTTGATCATATCTCTAATGATATTGTTCCAAGTTTGTTACAGCTCAAAAATAGATGACCTCCAGTAATCAACTAAAAGTTAGATCATCGCTCATAAATTCTACATCTATTCTGTTCAAACGTGGCGAGTTCTAAAGCCAAGAAGCCAAAGGTTTAAAGTTATTTCCCGCTAAGAAACTTGTTATTGACCTTTTTTTTTTACAAGATGCGCCATCATCGTTTAAAATATGGTTATCAACCCATCTCTGTTTTGGTGCTTAACTGTTAGGAAGAGGTGCTGAAGATGCACGTATTGGTATCATTTTTTGTTTAATGCAATATTCTTGGGCATAAGTGATAGTGATCAAGTTCTCTTATATGAGAATGATCCCGATACATGGAGAGCGACCGGATGTTTCACCTTGAGCATGACATAGAATTCGTGAAATCACATTTTTTCCTCCCGAAGAAAAGTTATTCAAATGCTCCAAACAAGCAGAAGGGCGCTTCATCAGAGAAATTCACTTTGCGCTTCTCTTTAACTGTCCATTCTCATAATTCCTATGAAAGGGGACGCTATCTGTAAAATTCTTCTTCCTGAGATGAGGTTTCTTGGTAGCTATTCTTCATTTGAGAAATTGTCGAAAATTCTCCGCCATAACCTACGCGCTGAAACGTTCACGACTTCTTCTTTCCAATCGTAAGCAAGCTTGGCCCTAGAAGCATCCCTATCCTAGAGCAAAACACTTACCAAAAGACGAACTTGGCGTTCAATTGAAGCTCTTTGGCATAGAGAAGACTTCTTCACGGGAGTCTTACCGGTCTTTTGAAACGCATTAATGAGATTATTCTCCCACACAGTCTCTTATTATTAGGTGATATATTTTTTGCCTATTCAGAATATGAGCACCGAGGATTTAATATCTTTTGTATTCACCCTATCAGAAGATACGCACCATAAAGGGAAAGGTGTTTATGTAGTTATTCTCCCACAGTAAACGTTCGGTGTGTCGGATGTTAAAGGCTTGTATATCCTTTTGTCATAGTTATATCTTTTTATTTTAGTGGTATTATTTTTGTGAAATCCTTTTATTTCATTTAATTACAAATGAAAATTGTCCATACATCCATAAATAGGTTACCATAGACCTACTCAAAAATCAACTTTTTTTTATTTTCATATATTTTGTGTATTATTTGAATTTTCGGCCGTTAAATCGGACAAAAGAACTTATTCCTGGGCCCCTTGAATTTTTTTTCGACAAGAAATCTTTATCTAAACAAGATAGAGCAGCAAAAGGGTAGCAATTAAACATATCATATCATAAATTTGTTTCCTTACACTCCTGGTAGAAAGGCACTTTATTCATGACATAAATTTGAGATTTCCATTTTGACAAATGCTTACCCTATCAAAAAGTGCAAAATGCCATGATGATTAATTTCATAATGATATTCAAGCAGTCAGTTGTAAGTGTTTGTTTCTTGAAGCTGCCGAAGCGAACTCCTTTGAACTCTTTAACTTGAAGGAGATATTCCTTTGTTTAGCATCTAAACAGGACAAATAGCACGAGTTCCTTACTACCTCAGTAATATTTGTGTTTTTCTATCTTAAAAAATGATTAAATCAGAAAGTTTTTGTTAAATATTTGTGTAGTTCAGCATATCTTGTATTAGACTAGATTTTTTATGAAAGCGTCTGCAGCAAACATTCACTTCAGTTAATTAGTGTAGAACTACGCGGCGATTGTGTTGAGTTTTCCCATTTCCAATAGTCTCCTTCGTACACTAGGTGATGTGCGGGCATCAACATTTTCATGGAGTACAGGTTTCTGGCCATCCACATGTAATGATAAATGGTTCCTGTTCGACTCGAGGAAATACATAGAGAACTGTTATTCTAGAAAAATGACTTTAATTTGAGCAATTTGGACTCTACTGGCTGTCTTGAGAGCCTTTCGACTATTAGAATGTCCTAGAATATTTAGAACTTGTTCATATGCTTCAAATCTAGCCATTTTTCTGTTGATAACCATAATCTCTAGGCTTTCTATAGAAAAGTCGCTTCAGGCATACAAACTAGAGATTATCTTGCACATTTTCGTTCTCAAAAAGCTTCTTTCAAAATGGCCTATTAGGAGTTTCAAGATGTGAAGCCGACATGCCAGATAAAACACCTTTATATTCAGCAGTTTCTCTAGTAGTTTGAAACCTACTCTATTAACTCCTCTCTTACTGGATGTAGTGCCTAAAATAATGGCAATAACATATCCATAAGTTTCAATATCTCCAATACATCTAATGAATTCTTACGTATGCTCCGCCAGAAGAATTGCCGACAAGACACAAGCCAGCTCAAGTCTTTGAATTAGTTTTGGGTTTACTGTACAAGAAAACTTTGAGTAATTTGATCCAGGTGTAAACCAACGTAGTCTGGGTGGTATTATCCAACTTACTCAAATAAACCAAGACTATAATATGTATTACTGTTGACATCACATTTTATGACTTTACTTTGAAACGTCAAAGTCACACCAGTCATAGTTTCCTAATGGTTATAACACCTAAGATTAGGCTAATGATAATCTTGCCTCTTCCTCTGCTGCAGCTTTAAAATACTAGAACATGTTAAGACCCCAATTGTTAATTGAATGCTAAATATCAAATTGTATGAGAATAAAATTTTAAAAGTTTTTTGAGGTTCAAAGAAATTAGTTTTACCTTGCTTTTGTCAATGCTGCAGTCTTTCATTCCGCACTGCCTTCTGTCCTCAAAAAAGGTCATAATCAGAGATATGACGTTTCCTAAATTGAAACTAAGAAATTCCTTAGGTATGGTTGGCTCAATAACAAAGTAAAATATATCAGATCGCGCAAATTATAGAACTTTCCTAAGTTTCATTATTATGGAAAAAGTAGTTAATTTTTCTTCTTAACATGATCACAAAATTATTACGTTGATATAATGTGATAGCCTTTCCATTCAGTTTTTTTTTTCGTCAGATATAAGCTGGATCCTTCATTTCAATTTAAAATAGCGTTTTAAAATTTTTTAGTTTTCTACCATCGTAAGAATTCTAGCTTTCTTTCAGTCTCAGATAGATTGCCTACAAAATATCAAACTGGTTACATATCGAGAATAAATACCTCTGATCTCTGATATCACATTCTCCGAGTAAAGAAGACACCTTAATTATACATGTTAAACCATGTTTTGTCGACGGTAATCCATGATTCCTTCCTTCCAGACTTTTCTAAGCACTATTGACATGTGTATTGAGATGTAAGTAAATACTTATATATAATACTTATATAATTAAAAAATTTATTTTTACTTACATTTATGTTTCAAAGGTTTCCATAATTACTGATCAAATATTTTAATAATATTATTAATCTTTCTATTTAGATACATATTTTAACGTGAATGCATATTTTTTCTCTCTTCACCCTCTGTTATCACCAATTTACTGAAAGTCTTTTTCTCTATTAGCCACTATTAGTAACCTAGTTTCTTTTACAGCCGATATTTTGTCATTTATTCTTTCCTTCCACTTAAACATCTTGAGCATTATCTTGAACAAATCTCAATATTGTTTATAAGTAAAATATAAATGGGGTTGATTCGATAAGAAGATTATATAAATTCAAAGGTATTACATTCTTATAATGGCATAATCACACGTGATCAAATGTTCCTGGGAAAAAATATTTATCTTAAACATTACAGTATTAAACCAAATTATTTAACCAGTTACTGAATTAAAGATGGTTAACTAACAAAAACTAGAGAAACGCCTGGGAAACTGAAAATAATTAAAACTAATGCATATTTCTTGAACAGACACTTTTATAGTAAATCAAATCCAAATGAATGCTGATAAATAAGAAAAATTCCGAAATGGAGATGGGCGTAACACAATACGAGAAAAACCAGTATAAGACATTTGTAGCCGTATGCTACAAACTCAACACATGGTAAAGCACATTCTCAGGCTATTATAGGAGATTAGCAGATGAATATATATATATATATATATATATATATATATATATATATATATATATATATATATATATGTAGATAATATTGAAGTCCATAGCTGTGGCAGCGTTATTAATTTTAACTTGTATTTTCTTAATATTTCTTACAAGTTTTTTAAAGGGGTCTTCGATGCGAGAAAAAAACATTCACGTATGAGATTCTTTATTCCTAGACGTCTTACGACCGTGTTAGGTCATCTACAGGGAATGAACAGAAATGGAATTATTCAGAAATTGCAAAATTATATATAGCCTTTTTACGCGAACATAGGTATTACGAAAAGTGGCCAATAATGGCGCGGGAAATTTTTAAAGGGAAACTAAGCGCTATAAGAAATATATGACCGTGGTGGAAGCGTACGTATTTTCTGCTATCATATCTTTAAATATAGACTAAGTTTTTTTAGCTTCTGTGATTTTAATTTCAAAATTAATGCCATCCACAATGGAGAATATAACTTGTCTTTAACTTTTTTAGCCCTTCATTTAGAATTCGAATTCGTAACAATATTCTTTACCTCCAATGGCTACCACAAATTACTATTTCAGAGACAAATTAGTCTGTTTCTCAATAAAAAATACTCGACTCTGCCTCCATTATAAACTGTCAATAAATTAAAGATCTTCATTTTCTTACCATACTTTGGTTACCATTCCGAAAAAGTTAAAAAAGAGTTCTTAAAACTGTTAAATTGAGCCTGTCCTCAATTATTACCATCTATTATCTCATTAATGACTTCAGACTGAGATCTTTATTTAAGTTCAAAAATCAACCACACACCAATATGCAATCTAAAATTATATCAGTTTTTCGTTGTACGTGCAGTAGCACTGTATCATATGTTGGGGCAACAAGGCGTACGCTTTACTCCCGCTTGTTGCAGCATATGAGTAGATATGAAAGAACTAAGTTACACCTTTCAAACCTTGAACCATCCCCAATTCCAAACCATCTGTCACAATGTGGCTCTAGGGCTACACTCGAGAACTTCACGATACTTAACGCAGTAAGAAACATCTCGGACCTTTGCCTGCTAGAGTCAATTTATATTACAAAAATTCAACCCAGTCTAAATAATAACTCAGTATATGTCCCACTAAATATAGTGGCTCATTAAAAAAATGCTAATTTGTAAATTTTCCCAATTGATTTTTTGGGGTGAAGGGGTGCAAGAATAAAATCCACTGTCAATTATTTTCCTTCCTATTTTTTAGAAATTTCCTCGTTGGTTTTGTTGTTTTTTTTCATCCGTATTTCTAATGTAAGCAATTTGTCTTAAATTTAATATTCATGTTTCACAATTATATTGCATGTCTTAACTTTTTATCTATTTATTTAAATCCGTATTTTTTTATTCTTTTTTTAGTACTGATGATATGTACAACGTTTAGGGTAATTGTTGTTTCACCTATCTTCTGCTACTGGAAAAATTACAAATATTCGTCAGAGACTAATATTATACGTTGATAATTTAAACATTCCAAAATTATAAGTGTAGTAGATTAATCAGCCTTTTAATATGGGCACGGGGGTGATATAGAGCTGTAAAGGTTAGTGAATTGTTATTTCAAAGTTAGATAATTCAATTGATAATGAAATTTAACAATAATAAATGGGGATAACACTGAAAAACATTTTAGAAAAAAAACTAGCCTTTTGCGAACAGCTGTTAAACGAAGAGAGAAAATTTTGAGGGGTGTAAGAAAAAAGATAAATTTAGGGGGCTGGTTTATTTTAGATAGGAAGTAATGGATGGGAATAAGAGTCAGAATTCAGAGTGGAAGAATTTTTTTTATAAACACTGATTCTTGAATACGTAAGAATATTGGGTTAGGGATAGTCTTTAGGATTAAAAAATTCCTAACAATATTTTCAGGGTAATTGAAAGACAATGTTTCACTTGCTTTGCATGGAACGGAAATTATTCCATCTGACTTTAAAGATTTAAACCTAGCTTCGTCATTGAAAAGGACTTCGCTTTATTCTCCTTTCGCCCAAGTAACATGCGATAGGCTGAATTCAAACCGAGCCTTCTTGTTCTTCAGACACAGCAATGTCTTGACCGCGTGTGTGATAGCATGAAAATTGTCTTATGCTAGCCAACAGAACAGTCTGCCTTGAGATATTAATGGCTAAATTTTCATCATTTTTTGGAGAAACTGCGTCAGTTGTGTTGAATGGCAGCTTTTCTGTAATTTAGGTTAAGTCTCTGTTAATCTATTAACCTTAAATAAAATGGCGAACAACGATTGAAGAAATTAAGAGAGCAGGCTTAAGTATCTACTCGCTCTAAGCTATTGCATTATACAATAACAACCTACAACATCACGGAAAATGTAAAGAAGTCCTGAAAAAGAAATGTAGAGTTACTTGGACTGTATTTCTCCGAAGATCCCTGCATGAACAGGCATATAGATATTTCTAGCTGCTCTATCAGGCTTAATTAATAAAAATCCATCATTATATTAACATTTGCAAGTCCAATGGTACCCTCTTTGAATGGACCGTAAGGTCTCCTAGGGTACCTTCTTTCCTTGTTGTTACTCCTTGTTATTTATCCCTTGTTTTGGTTCCATTCATTTTAATTTTTTGTTACTCACCCTGAACATTAGCTCGTATAATGAATTTTCCTAGGTCATTTCATCCTAACTAAGGATATAAAAGGGAATAAGAGTGTCCCGCTTAAGGGGCCTTTAAACACACCAAGCCTTCACGCGAAACATTGCTCTAGGATATCTACACATATAACAGAGTGGCAGCATTGAGAGTGAAATATGAATACAACGGCCCTATTACCTTACGAACAACCAAAAGTCCATGCTAATTTTCTCAGATAAAACGCCTAGAGCCTAGATCATATCAAAAGTTAAAAAAGTTAAAAAAATAAGCCAGGCGAGAAATACTCCCTTGTTTAAACTGATGTTCAAGGACACTGAAAAGGATAAACAGCATTGCAATAACGTCTATTAGCGTTTTCAAATTAAATTGTACATGCCAGATGGAGAGGGAAACGTTCAAGCAAAGCCCTTTCCAGGAAACATGTGTCCTGAGTGCGCAAGCTTCTAACTCCAGTGGGTTTAATTGTGAGGCAAAGAATATTTGCTAACTGACGAAACCTGCACTGCAATCTCGTGATAACGTCCCAAATGATAAGGCAAATTACTTAACCGAAGAATAAGGCAGAAACAAAGAACAATCCTCAAAAACAAACGGTTGCAAAACTCGAGGTTATATATGAGAACATACCTCATATTGTGCATTTTACATTCATACTTCATGAACTTGAAAAAGCTTGAGTCCTACGTTGAAGGAATAAAAAAAAAACTGCATTAAACCGAAGTATTTCGCCGAAAATGCACCATCCATTGAACTTTATAGAATTTCACTGACTTTAAAAAAGAAATCACAATAACATGAAACCTAGAAAATCTACACCTAAAAAAAGATGATGAGACAAAACACAGGATATTCAAGCTGAAAGGGACTCAATGTCTCAAAGTGATTGAAGCGAAGTCAGGGATAAAAGAAAGCATATCCGTTAATATTCAGACAAAGAACAACTACATACGAAGATGTACGACACCAAAAGACTTAATATTAATAATTCGGGCGTTTAAACAACACTAATTTTGACAGCAGAACAAAAGGAAATTATAATCTAAGGCCAAGTAAATGGAATGTTTCAAAAGGACTACGACTCAGAATACGACGAGAGCGAACTCAATAAAAGACTGAGTTAAAAAATAATTTAAGTTTTATCAAAGTCATGATTTTTCCTATCCAACGACCAATATGGAAAATAAGGATCACGCCATGTAAAGTCATCGACAAAGATAGGAAAGTGAAGAGTAGGCAAACCAGGCAAACAATAATATGTATCAAGAATTAGGCTATCTAAACAACATCAAGATGTTTACCCTGAACGTAAAGAGCAGAAGAAAAGAAACGAATAATATACATCAACCTAATATTGGAAACGAAAAGACATTTTAGCAACATACATAATAGACTGATATAGTTATGTTTATAGAATATGGAATTAACTTGCAAGAAGTCTACATTAAAATTACAAATTATAAGATAGAAACCACGAATCCAACTAAAAAACGAACCGACGGAAAAAACAATGGGTATCATAAAAGGACTAGTGTTCTCCGAAATAAAAGATCTAGGGGAGTCATTCTTAGCTATCAATCGTAAAATGACTAAAGGAGAACTTGTAATAACTTGGACACATCAACAATGCAGGTACTCATATCTTCTCACTCAAAACTTAATCAGACTCTATTGCCACTCATGATCAGAAGCCTTTTTGGGGAAATAAATACAAGATTTGTCTAAGTTGGTCACAAAACCTTCACGAACTGTACTTTCTAACGGTTAGAACTAGAATCAAGCTTTCCTCAATCACATCAGTTATTATTCTAACAAACTGAAAAATCTTGTTTAATTACCACATAACTACAGGTTTTGGAACCCCCCTTAGGCCATATCGCATTGATCATAAGAATCTCCTATTTCCCTAATGCAAATAAAAATACCAAATAAATCCCTTAACAAAAACTAACTTGTATGCATACAACGAGCATCTCGCAAAGTACAACATCAAAAACTTTGACCACACTCCAAGGGAAGAAATAGATGTCCAAATCGAAACCATTCCTTAACTGTTAATAGAAGGAGACGCACTCCCTACACCAAATACAAACTACAAAATAATCGCCTTTTCCTAGTTAAATCGAAAAAATTAAAAAAAAAATAGTAAGAGAAAAATAGCATTGAGGAAATCTAACAACATGGAACCAAAAAGGAAATGAATATACTTCTATGAACTTTGAAAACCAGATAATTATCTTAATCCAAACAAAAATGAACACAAGCTAAAATAAATTTATTGCATGTATGAATACCGCCTAAGACTCTAAGAGAAGAATGATTCTTGAGGTGTTGGTAAAAAATATATTCCATCATTCCAAAATAAAACTAACACTAGGATTTAACATTTAAATAATAGATACCACAATAGTTAGAAGAGAAAAAGCCCCATCTCAAATATTACATACGGGTAAATGAAGACAGTGAGCAAAGAAATAAAGAAAGGCCTTTTTACACAAGAGAAATTTAACCAAGTCTTAAAAACATAAGCAGAATACCCCAGGCTTGAGAGAGATTACGAATCTCCAAATACAGACCGCACGAGAAAATATATCTAAAGAGCAATAATCAAAATTTTTAAAGAATATTTAACTATGAGATACTTTCTATGAGCGTTTTAAGACAGCAAAGATTATGTTCTTACCATTGCCCGGCAACTCCCAAATCACATAAAATGCCACCGACTGATCTCATTGTTGGAGTTTATCGCAAACTCTTAGAAATAACCTTTGCATAACTCACAACAGCATGTGTTCACAAAACAACGAATAACAGAAACAACATTGGTACTCATTACCTAAAAGATGGCAGTCGAATCGACAAGATGCCTCACAGTGGATTTGACATTCCGCAGAATTCCCAAATTCTTTGAAAAGGTATCGCTTTCCGGTTAAAAAAAAATACAGAACTTAAGAGAAGATCAGTCTTAATTAAATCCTCTCTCACTCTCTTTTTCGAGTAGAAAAAATATCACCAACCAGTACAGCGTGGTCAATCTTTCATCTTAGAGGGTGAGATTACCCAAGGAGGGTGCCATAATCCTACGCTCTATATCTCGTACAAGAGTGATCTTTTACATTGAAATTTAGACATATCTATGTAAACCCAAATAGCGGACGCCTTCTTTCAGATAATTGTAAGCGATTGCAAAAACCCGAGGAAAACGCAACGAACTGCACTAAAATGAATAAAACATCAATGTTTACCAAAGCTTAAGCAAAATCAAAACGAACAACGAGAGAAATGTCCTCGGCGTTAAAATAAAAAAAGATAGAATGCCAATATCAAGATAAATTTACTCAGGCAAAAGAAACGCTTTACTCGTTCTCAAAATTCCATCTATACCTTAGCCAAAACCATAACAACCAAAATACAAAGAGTACAAACCCAACACAACTATTGTAGAAGAATCGTCACTCACCCCCCCTTTCTCTCAGGGTGGAGTCACGAGGCGGTTACCGCAAAGACATCTGGCCCCGGGGACCGTCGAAGCAAGTGCGTAACCAAAACGCCGCACCACTCGGCGCCATGAAAGACCTAAAGGTTAAAATGCAAGATCTCCCCCAGGAGAGTGAAATTCAATTTCACGTCAAATAAGAAATTGGAGACGTGTTTCACCCAAGCTCGAAGGCTAACGAGAAGCCGATGTAAAACTTGGTGAGAGAAACCGTTTGGCATAAGAACCCTCCTGGGGGCGTCCTCAAGCCTCCCCCGCTCTCACCACTCCCCCAGTGGGGTGATGACGTATAAATAACAAACACTGAGGAAAATCGGGGTAGAATACGTCAGTCTCCAAGTGAGGAAGTCCTCGGAATTAAGACACCGGGCTACCTTGACTAGATTGGTAGTTTACTTGGCTCGCCAGACCAAGAAGTACCCTGCAAAAGAGGCAGGGCTACCTACCATAAGGGACTAAGAAGCAAGTCATCCTCGAGCCAGTCCCTGCTTATCAAACCAAACGTTAAGTTAACTTTATTAAGTTCAACTCACTCTCTTCAGAGAGACTCCTCATATCCTGGTGCATCTTAAACACCAGCGGTATTCCTCGTCCTCGAGGAATTGAGGAAAGAAGGAGGAAAAGGCTCCCCCTCGAGTCCGTATTTCGGTGGCCACACCAAACTCATAAGTTAACTTGGTTCAGGAACCAAGTTCAACTTATTTTCGTCAGAGAAACCTCCCTCCGTTATCCTCGCCCTTGAGGAAGACTGGAACTAAGAAGAAGCTCATCCTGGAGCTAGTTCCTGGTTACCAAACCGACCTTCAAGTTCAACTTATTCTTACCAAAGAAACCCCCCTCCGTTATCCTCGCCCTTGAAGAAGACCCTCCCCGAGTTCAGTCCTCGCCCATGAGGAATTAACTAACGAAGGAGAAACGCTTCCACTTGAGCTCGTTACTCGGTGGTCACACCGCACTCCAAGTTAACATCGTTTAAGAACTAAGTTTGACTCACTCTTTCCAGAGAGACCACGACTACCTTGTTGCCGCATAAAGCACCGTAATTGTTCTCGTCCTTGAAGAACCGCCCCCCCCTCCCCAAAATACCGTGTGGACACCTTAGCTGCTACCCTCGCAAAAAGGACCTCGTGATCCCGCCCACCTACATCTGGCCGGGTGGCACGCGTCGTGAGACAATAACATTCCTGAGGTATTTTAAACCTCAGTAGAGTCCGTAAGCCTAAATCTTATATATTGATTGTGTAGCGGAATTACCCAATTTTAGATGGTCAAACTAATTTAATTAATGCTTGTTTATTATAATATTCGGAGTATTGCTGTGGTTAATGTTTAAATTTTCTGTATTCAATTGTTAAAGTTAAAATATAGGTTTATTTTGGGAATTATTGTGCGTTTCTCTATATCCTTACGTGTTTTCATCGTCTCTAATCTTTAAAATAACAATATTAGCACTCTTAGAACAAAAAGGGGGGTATTCTACGACACCTATATCTGAATGAATCCCATGCCGAGAACTTCTCCAAAAAATCTTCAGCAAAATAGAAGAAGTTTCCCGGTTTAAATTCTAAATACACAATATTCAAATAATTTTAACAACAATTACAAACTTGAACTTAAAAATACAACATTACTTTTGTTAATATTTAAGCAAAAGTTGAAAAGTTTTCCTCCAGAATTTGCCTTTATTTTGAAATTGATAATGTTTCCATGATATGCATTTCAGAAATATCATAAGGGGCGTTATTACTAATTGGACGTCAAGAATTCACTGATATATCCCACATATGAAAATGGCACCTGATCCATGCGTACATCATAAGATTTGAGCTGTACTAGTAAATGTGAGGAGTGGTCACAAAAAGGTTCGAGGGTTTGGCTGTGGTTCTGCCATCTTCGTCAACCTAATCCATTTTAAAAAAAATTTTATTAGTTTTGTTATTGCAACTAATTTTTGTTCCAATAACTTTTTCTATTTTTCTATTGCTAAGTAGAAATTCTGCTGTTGATAAAACACATAAATGAGCAAATACAAGTTTCTCATTTGAAAAATTTCTATTTTAAAAAAATTCGATGAATGCAAGACCTCAAAATTTTTAATATGTGACCTTACATTACATTTCCTGAACTTGTTTGTCATTTACGTAATGCTAAACTTATTCTTATAGCCCATATAAATTATGCTCTAATCGAAAAATTGACCAGCGAACTTAGAGCTGAAATATTTCTCCTTCATTTTTTATTTATCTACAAATAACAGAAAACACTCCATCACCATTTCCTTGATCTAATAGCAGATTGATAATAATCTGAAAACTTCTTTTATATTCGATCCGTTTTCATATTATTTGATATTACGCATGAAACTTTGTATTTTAGGGGGGCCAGTGCCAGTTGCTCCTAAATGGAAACATAATCAATTAAATATCCGAGTTTAAGCTTAATGCATCAGATTTTGGTATACAAAACGTAAACGTTATCAGTAAATATTCTTCATTACTTCATGTCTAAGATAATATGAAACAATTACCTCATAAAATTAACTAATTTTAGTGCAAATGTAATTGCTATGCAACATTCCTCTCCTCGAATTTAGGAGCTGTCGAAATTTAGCTCCTCTATCTAATATCTGAATACAAAACGTAATTTCATAAAATCTATTTCTCCGCTTTATGTTCGAAACTAAAGTATTACAATTGCTTTTTACTCCTTATGAAAAATTAGTCGTCTAAAAAGTACTGAATATCTACTTAGTACAATAATTGCTTTAAGATGAGCATATAAAATTGGCTGTTTACATGTTAGTTTCATAATTTCATTATGCAAAATAACCTCACATGTCAAATGGGTGTCTCCTGTAACAGAATACTTAATTCCTCATTATTATTCAAGACAAGTGAGAGACTCCTCTTCTATTAATTCTTGTGAATAGCTAACCTATTGCAAATTTTTCAAAATTACTTTATAGTATAGGAAAATACTATAATTATGTAAAATATTATATACAAAACACTATGTATGATATTTCTATAATATGAAAATTGCTTAGTATTTTCAGAATGTGGTTTCTCTATATTTGCTCCTCAGAGATTATCTGATTTCTGCTGTGTTTGGCTTTTTGAACTTTAACATCTTGCAGAGAGAAAAATGCCGAGAGAGTTCTTTTTTTTAGCATTCTTCATGTTTAATTCATTCTTACAAATAGATAAACAATTCATTATCATTTTCAATAAATTTTTATATGATAAATTTAAGTGCTTTAGCATCCCTAAACATGTACAAATTGACCCTACATGTACAATGTGGTAACCAATCAATAAATCAACGGAAGTCTAATTTTTGTAACAATCAATGATAAATCTCGGCTCAACACAGAACACCAACTTCAAATCAGGAAGTAGTTAAGTAGTAATTATTCAATTATTCTAACAGTAACTACCAGTAAAGTCCTAAGATGGGAGAGACATGGTATTTATTGCCTTTATTTAAATGTCTTTATTGAAGTAATTAATTACACTTTACACGAAGTACATTCTCTTTAATTCAGTCGCTACATTTGTTTAAAACAGTGAGTCAACAATTATCTAACTATCTAAATATTATCAGAGTTAGGGGATGTAACTGAAAAAGTGATTTGTAGGAAAACGTTTGGCAAGAGAAACTAGATGATCACTTCATCTTCAACATTCGTAGGTTGAATGATAAAACATTAGTTAATAAGTTGTGATTGGTTGTGTAAATAAAAGGGTTTCACTTACTTTCGTGAAGTTTCTCTTTAAACCTATATCATGTTGTTACTCGTAGAGTTGCTTAATTTGTCTGGTGTGGTTGCATATATTGATAAATTGTGTTTATGTCATTTGTTATATTTTTCTTTCATTAAGGGGTATTTTTTGATGTTTAATTTAAAGTTAAACCGTGAATCATATTGTTTCCAGCTACCCGCTTGTTATATATGTATATATTTTAGGATAGAATAAGGGCAATTCTAACCTAAGTGTTTGAGAGACTCCAGAAAAGTCATTTCTATTTTAGACTAAAAACTCAAATGGGGGTTTATCTTAATTTCATTATTTTACGTAGAATTATATGGATATAGTTTATCAGTAGGGGACTTTGATATTTTTTCTTATTTTAGTATTTTATTCACAAAACAACACACCTAGTGTTCCTTTTATTCGATTACAATCTTGAGAACTATAATTAGTGAAATTCTTCAAGCATAAACATAAATTCATCGTAAGACTTAAACAACTATTGCATTTTGCATATCAAAAGATCAAACCATAAATTCATGTGCTTTTGCTATTTTTTCTTATTTTAGTATTTTATTCACAAAACAACACACCTAGTGTTCCTTTTATTCGATTACAATCTTGAGAACTATAATTAGTGAAATTCTTCAAGCATAAACATAAATTCATCGTAAGACTTAAACAACTATTGCATTTTGCATATCAAAAGATCAAACCATAAATTTACGTGCTTATGTTCCCCGCCTTAGCCGTTGTGAGAGGAAATGACATTAAAGATGTGTGACGTTCGCCAGAATGTGTTGGTTCCCAAAGAATACCAATCTAAGCGACATTTATTATTTGTATTGTCCAGGCGAGAAGCCTACACATATATATATGTTGTACGTGCATTGTGATCTATTTTGTCTAAGCTGAGGTTTGTTATGTGGTTTTGTGAAGGCACCTTAACTTTCGTTGATATTTTCAAGAAGAAGAGCTAGTAATACCAGAAATAAAAGGGAAAGGAATGACGAAACTGGCGCAAAACTCCGGGTTCCATGCAAGGGAAGACCAAGCGAAAGATTCAATTTACATGAAAGAGCTTCCTGCTTATTGGAAGAAAGGTTGAGCTAGCCCCACAGGTGCAGTTATCTTCTTACATAGAAAACCACTCACAGATCTACTCAAAATATAAAATATTAACGCATCCTCTCACTCTTCCTTTCATAAAGTGGTCAAAGTGGTTTTAATATAAAAATAACACCTAGCGTCAAATTACCTTAGTTAGTGTTTATTGAACTCGAAGACATCATCTGAGAGAAATTTTTTCAGAAAATGAAACTCACCCAATTCTATACATGACCTAGTGGAGAGAAGTTTTGATAATCTTTCATCGTTTGCCAATAAAAGGTATATCTTTAACTCGGGCTCTCTATGTTAAAAATTCTCTAATTATTATCATTATCATCACTATCTCTATAATTTAGAAAGGGATTTTTTGGACTATTTTAATAATAATTTCATCTCAGTTTAATTAATACTTATTCTTTTTATATCAAAGTTATTTCTAATAATAATATTATAATATAAAAAAGAAATGGGAAAGTTCAGAAATAAATATAAATGTCGAAATTTTGTGAATTTTCAAAACCCAAAGAATTACAAATGGTGAAGTTCCGAAAATTTATTTTTATATATCTTCTTCTATAACTTTATATTTTAGCAACATGATATTTTGAAAGGGGAAAAATTTAGTTTAGAGTTCTTTTTTAAAATTATTATAATTTGCGAAGTTCAGAAAATTTTAAAAAATTTAACCATGGCCTCTTTTTTCAAGATTTTAGATTTTAATCTATCTTACTAGTGAAGCGCAAGGTCCAGCGGTAGGTGTGGAGTGGCGAAGCAATTGCCCGGTATAAATATGAACAAGTAGTATCGTCAGTATTTCAAAGGATTATATGCAATTCCATAATATGTAGTATTTAAAAGTTTAGTTAAAGTTTACTAAGAATCATCATCATCATCATCATCATCATCATCACTAACTTTACAATTTAAGAAGAAGATTTTTTTAGTATTCGGATAATGATTTCATCCTAGTTTGGTTATGACTTACGTTTTGTTTGTAAAACTTATTTCTAATAATTCTTTTATAATATCAAACAACTAAATGGTGATATTAAGAATAGATTAAAGTATCAAAATGTTGTGAATTTTTAAAAAACAAATATTTATTTTTTATGTATATTCTTCTTCTATAACTTTATATTTTAACCACTGTGATATTTTAAAATGGGGGAAATTTAGTTTATAGTTCCTTTTAAAAATTATTATAATTGGCAAAGTTCAGAAAATTTATAAAAATTTAACCATGGCTACTTCTTTTATATTTTAAATTTTAATCTTACTCGCGAAGCGAAGCGGTAGATGCGTGTGAGGTCCTTGGTGAACATGTGGCCGAGTTGCAGTAAATGTCTTGCCTTTCTGCCGTTTCCCTAGGTTGGGAATTCCTTGCAACATGTACTTATTTTACACATCGTTTACCATAACAATTTTTATCACATATTTGGGAGGGGAAGTGGCGAATCCATTGCCTGGTTTGTAATATTTTATTATACAGCTAAATATTTAATTTAGTTATAATTTGTTTATCTTTAGGAGATAAAATAACTTAATTAGATTTAATTATAAATATATTTGATTACTAAAAAATTTGGTTTAGTCTGTGTTCCGGTAGACGCTACCGATGTTCGTGTAGCCTATAATCATTTATAGATTTTCTGTGGCAGATTTTATTTCATATTATGTCTTGCAGAGATTTGATCAAAACAATCTTTCCCCTTTGGCCTTACTGAGAAGTTTCACTTCCAAAGTTTTCAGAATTTGTTCGATTGCCAGGACGTCTCGTATAATGTTTCTCTTAGGATCTTCAACTTTTGTTTCCTTCCTCAGGGGGTTACTTCTAATTCTCTTAATCTTATTTCATGTCTAGTGATATGAGCTTTTTTGGACTGCTTCTCTATTATCTTTTTCCACCCATTTCATTTTTATTCTTAATCCTGGAGCACTAAACATATTAATTTGTTACCCAATCACTGAACTCGGATATATTATACCCGATTTTGGAAAATAAAAGAAAAATAGTAAATATACAATTTTTTAATCCTATCATGTACCAACTAACTATAAGACAAGTAAATGCTAATTAAACGAATAAAAATCCGTACTTACTTTAAGAAAGTTATATTATGAAAATACCCCAAAAAAGCAGTCAAAATGTAAAAATTTTTTAGGCTCTTCTCCCAGGCACTCCCCATTGTGACGATGATACACAAACTGTAGGGAAGAGAGGGGGAAAATAGCATTTTTAGTGTACCAAAAATGACTAATTGTTCAATATAATGTGTTTTTTCTGTTATGAAACACCAAGCATCTCCATTTGTGTCTATTCCTTGCAACCTCTTTTCTCTGATATGGAAACTTTTTATTATTTTCCACTCTTTATTGGTATGAGATTATGGTGGCTAATAAAATAAACCTAATGGTTTTAGTTATTTAAATCTAGCACATTTGCACACACCCATACAAAAAGAAAAAAATTTCATGTTTATTATCTACTTCCGCCTCAGACGCAATCACAGCAGTAAGGGAAGTCGTGGTTCATGTAGACAGGTTGGCGGCAGCTGTGACACCAGAAGCGTGTTTTCTTGTCTGCCTTTGACTGATACTTGTTGCAACGTACCATGGGTTCCCTCATTTAAGCTAATTATTATCCTGTACCTGTAGCCGTCCTAGAGGGGAGGTTGAGGGGGCGCACCTGTCTGACTTCCAGCTTCACCTGTCGATGCTGTGTTAGTGTCTTGAGTCGTTCCTCAGCTGAGGGCATGATGAGTTGCAGGGCAAATTCGTGAATGTATTTCTGTCTCTGCATGGCGCTGCCTTCTACTCTGGCAGTGTTGCTCTGGGAAATGATCCACGAATATATGATACTCATATTCAGAATCACCAAAAAGACCCACAATGGCTCCCTATTTTTCTTTTTTGATGAAACGTGTCCACCCCTCTTTTTGTTAGATTATATTTCTTGCTGTTGTGCCGTTTCCCTAGGTGAAGAATAACTTGCAACATTTACTTACTTTCCACATCGTTCACCATAACAATTTTGATCCCTTATTTTGCTAACTTATTTAGGATATACATCTTAGAAGGGCACTTACCCCTAAAAGCCAGCAATTGCTCATCTACTGTAAGGTTTTCTTGGGGTGTGTAGTTGTTTTCACAACAGGCCATAAACATGTCCCATAGAGCCCTAACTTGAACGAATTTGTCAGTGGCTTGCCTCTGCTCCCGTGTGACTATGTCGTCAAACCAAAAGCAGTACCTACAGCAGGAAGCAAAAACGGACCTCAGACATTGATGCCTTGTACAAAGGAACTCCTGGCACAGGGCACCACAACTCCTTAGTATTCAGATGGTTTTCTTTTCTGTAACCATTGAATATAAGGACAGATAGCAGGGAACGTATCTCTTTTGCTGATTTTTTGTTTGTTGTACAGTCGTTGTCTCTCTCCTGTACCTCAGGGAACAACATCAATCTTCTTGTTGGTGAACTCCACAATCAGATTTAAGATGGCATCAGTCCCAAACAGGCAAAAACACTCTTCAGGTGTGGTGGCAGTAGTAGCTAATTTCGTGAGACCTGGCTTAATTGATGCCACAATATTTCGGCCTGCTTTTCTGGTTGCTGCAGCTACCTAAATGTTTGTGTTGCATACATAGCCTGAGCGAATTTTTACTGTTGCAGAGTTAAAGTCACTAGCAACTCTCCAATCGTATGCACGTCGTCGACATTGTCACTAACGAGCGGCAGAAACAGCCATAGGGGCAAGGATAGCATGGGTGGTAGCAGTAGCAGCAACAGGGCTGGCTGCAAGAACAGCAGCAACAGCAGCAGGGATGGCAGCAGGAACAGCAGAAGCAGAATAAGGTTAGTCAGGGTCATCAGAGCCTGATGTCACAGCAAGGTTCTGTACATGAACAGCAGCAGAGTTGCAGGGTGTGCCAGCAGTAGGATTATCAGCGGTCGTGGCGAGGATAGTAGGCGATGAGGGGGGGGGTAGACGTTTAGGCCTCTTTGTCTGCCTACCAGCCGCCTTTGTTTTCTTGTGTCAGCGAGGAACGTCTTTGCCAGATACACTGTCTGAACTTTCAGTCATTTCTCGTGACTCTGGAACATATTCTTTATCATTTTTACTGTCATAGAGTACATCAGTTTCAAAAAAATCATTATTGTCGTCACTATCTGGAGTAAAGAGACTTTCACCAATCTCCAGCTTACTTAGGTTTTGTTCTTTCGCCATTTCAGGTACAAGTTCGCACTATCAATCACCTGAAATTAGAATTACAGCCTAAAGAGAGATAAATCCATCACTACACCATCACTATTACTTCTTTTTTTAGACTATTACCACTGAACTCAGGTACAGATTGCTTTGTATTTTTTTTACTATGTATAATTAGCACTGAACTAGAGTAAACGCCAGATTTTAACCCATTGAACCATGACGTGACAAGGCTTCTTTAGACAGAGGGCATTTAGCGTCTCCAGAAATCAAGGATTCGTTTCGGGCTAACCTCATGGACGTTATTGCCCACATGAATGAGAGCGACTTGATGAGGACGTACAGCTGCTTCCTGGGCACCCTTTAGACCAATTTAGACATGATTAGATAGAAACTAAATGCAGTTTTATGGAGTAACCTTTTAAAATACCTATGTAAAAACATGTATAATTAACAATTATATTCAAATAATTTTTTTTCTAAAATCTTTGTTTATTCTCAAATTATAATTATTTATCTATGCTTATAATTATTTCTCTGTGCTTTGTAATTGTACATGGCATTCGTAAATGCAGGCACATTTTTTTTATTTAGCGTATGGATTCGACTCTTTGCTACTTATTAATGTGCATACAAATAAAAAACCATTATAATTTTAGCGACCATTCGTCAAAATACCATGTTTAAATTCATATAATGTATTTTTGAATATGCGCTCCGTACTTTTGCATAATTCGCAATAAACAAGACTTTTAGGATTTTGACTACGCTTCCTAAAGAAAATGTTTTCTCACTTTATTTAGGACAATTGTAATCAGACATATATGATAGGGATTTTTAAAATGAGTTTTAAATATATTTCAAAATCAATGAATGAATGAGGCCGGAAAATTTTGAAGAGGTACAAATCAGCAGCTGATTATACGAAAGCGAAAATGTGTCGAAAGGACTGCTCACAGACGTAAAATTTAAACGAAGTGCAAAGTTGGTTCATTTGGGGGTGAATAATAATGGAACCGTAAAAATATTTCTGTATTCTACAATGTGATCTTTAATATAAATGTTTACAAATAAATTGATTAGTGTACAATCATTGATTAAATTTATTTAGCCTAAAATTGTACTCTAACATAAATCTCCCTAACGCATTTGGGAACAAATTTTTATGAATAATATTTTAAGTTGTGATCAACAACTTTGAAAGCCACAATAGCATTAAAATTGTCTAGTTTGGGACAATGAAACATTGTGGAAAGATTTAAGCAGAAAATTAGACATTTTCGAAATTTCGTAAAAAGTAAACACATTCATTTTAAAAATCTGACATTTTCATTAATTTGTGAAATAGAAAAGTATTTAATACTTAAAGTTGCGGAAATTTACTATATTTTTATTTAAATAAGATCAACAGACCTACGTCGAGTCCTCTCAATTTTTCTGACTTATGACCTTATGACTATATGACCTTACGACCTAAAAATTTTTCAATAAATCCCGGATTATCCTTGAAAGGACCTTTGCAATCATATTTTGGAAAGAAAATGTTAAACAACGTAAGGCTTTCAAATTTCTTTAAAATCAGCCGAATAGTTACGATGTTTTTGCAAAAAAATTCATGAAAAGTAAAAAGGATAAAGTCCACAGTCAATAAATTAAAACTCTTTTCTAAACTAAATCCAGAATGAAATAAACGAAGTTCTAACTCAAAACAAATAAAACTGTGCGTTAACACAGTAAAATAGAAATAAAGCAACTTGTTTAGGTAAATATATGCCTTTTTCTAATGTAAAATGTTAACAAATAAGACCTTTTCTGGCAGATAGTTTCTGAAGCGAGATCTGTAGTCCAAATGAAGATTAAAGAAGCATAAATGCATAAAAGATACATTTAGAGAGGTGAATCATTATACGAGTATTGACATTAGCAGGCAACGTAATAGTTAATAAGTAAGCTGCACAAGTAACATATATATATATATATATATATATGCATGTTTTATTAAAGACCAGGTCTAGTTGAATCTTGATAAGCTTCTTTCTTTGCTTTTCTAATTTCCTTATTATTCTTTTTTCGTCTTGGGAAAGGTTATGACGATATATATCTTGTAATTAAAGATGAAAATCAACTGAAAAGATTTAAACTAAGAATGAAAGCGCACTCTGTACTAAAATTTACGTATGAACTCAATTCTAACGGAAAATTACCGTTCCTTGATATTGAAGTGACAGTAAGTGAAAATAAATACACAACCCAGGTATATACTAAACCAACGAATTCTGAGAATTGTCTCAATGGAGATGAGTAATGTCCAGAAAGATATAAAAAGAGTCATAAGAACATACATTAGACGCGCATACAAATGTATTTCGTCATGGGCATAATTCAAATAAATACATTGGAATGACAACCACATCCCTATCTCATAGACTCACTATGCATCTGCAAACGGCGCCATCAAGAACCACTTCATGCAACATGGAATTCAACTAACCCGACTTCATATCTTGGAAGCGATCCTAATCCACGAAGATAAACCGAAGAACATTGCCCAATTGACCGCCACCCAGCGATCCTTAAAACTCTTTACGGATTAACAGTCAATAATGACCGAAATCACATTCCCAAATGTACCTTTTCTAACTACTTCCTGTCACCCACATTCCCCCTTCTTTAAATTTTTAACTAGTGTAAAATTTATACGCTCCGAATATGGTAAAACCGGACTGAAAGCTCAGCTAGCTAAAAATAAACCATGAATATCGGAATACTTACGAGTATGAGACTAAATTACATATGTACTCATATATCAGATAGGTCCTTTGTTTGGAATCTGGGCTTGGTCTTCGGTTGTTTTCATCGAAAGGCATGAGATCAGTCTAGTTTGTGAGAATATTGATATAGCGACCTTGTGCTCGGCATCCGTTGGCTGTATTCCTCGGAATTTTTTCCTTTATTATTTATTCTTTATCTATTCGGTTTGATGTGTTCATATTGCTCTTGTAGAAAAAATTATAAGGAATTCAGGGCCTATATTAAGACAGCCATATGTTTCATGCAGAAACATCGTCCATTTTTTTCTTATAGCTAAATACACATACTATTTACTAAATCTGTTGTTAAAGACGACCTGGGTGTGTCTCTCAAGCTGCGTTTATCTCGATGTGGTGCAGGTGTCGAAGGACACGATTGAATTACGAGTTAAATATGTTTGCCTTTAGCATTCTGAACTTTTACTTTTTTATTAAATGCAAAGGCCTAGATTGGTGGAGTCAACGTACACTATAGGTAATACGCTTATCCTTACGTTTTGTGGTTAGGGTGCCTAAAATTTGTAATTAGTTGTTTGGCTTCCTTCAGTGGTATATTTGAGTAAAGAACAGTCTCTAAAGACTTTCTCTAGTTTATTTATTTCATTTTTGGAATAAATATATATATGTACCCGCAGTTGATGTCAGGCATGGGTACCCTTGAGAAATTTCTTTCTTCGATGGCGCCCATATAGAATTTTTCAAAGAAAACTCCCAAAGGAGAATCAAGAGCAACTCCATTCATTTAAAGGTTTATTTTTCCGTTTAGTGCATAGAAAGGAGTTTCAGAACTTCAGGATGTTAAAAGATTCTACATTGTTTCACCCAAAGTCGGAAACCCTCTCAGACCCCAAATTTTTCAGATATTTACATCTACGTATACTCTTGGTAGATGAAAAAAATGAATTTAAACTCGATGAGCCGAAACAATACAACCTCAAATGTTTGGTCGACATTATCGATATTATTAGATCCATAATTCCTAAACAAACACTAGCCGCCATCGATTTTGAATCATAGTTCAGGTATGTACCAGTGGCCGAACCGATAAAAATAATATTAGAATTTTTGTAGGACTAAATTGATCGCCCCTTGTTAGTATAGCAAAGGCAGCCACGAGTATTGGAAAAGTGGGCTAAAATACTAAAAAATTGACCTGTCAACTTTTGAAAAATCTAGGAGTGTGCCTATATCTCTCTCTCTCTCTCTCTCTCTCTCTCTCTCTATATTTATATATATATATATATATATATATATATATATATATATATATATATAAGTTTGAAATCTCTTACGGCACCCATGAAATATTGTGAGGAATAACAAGGAAATAAGGCACAAAAAGTTTCATGTGAATCATTTAAGATTTATGGGTCGCACAGGGTAGTTGATTTTTCGAGATCATACAAGTGTTCATTTCTCAAGCTTATTTACTTACATCAACTATAAATGCTACAGAAACGAAACTCTTTGCTCTGAAGTGTGGTAAATAACTATTCTAGTAACATTTCACGATAAGACAGTGTATATGGGAGGAATATTACTCTGATACTATCCAAGGAACATTTAGGAACAGTCATAGGAATGGCACATTTCCTGGACTTTCTTCAAAATAAAACTCAAACTGGTTGAAATTACGATTGAAACGATTTGTATATTTTTCTGTAAGATCAGATAGGGTTTAGGTTCAGCCGTCAGTGGCTCTCGACAGCTTGCAGGAGAGATTGCCGATTGCTCTCGTCCTTGGTAAGGATCTGGCAATAACCAGTGATAAATTTGATCGCCTGTTCAGCTGCATCCTTGCTCACTGACAGATGGTGAACGCTCTCCTTACCCTTGGTTGTACGTCTTGGTTTTCTTCCAACTGAGTACAGGTGATTGAAGAAACTAGGCATCCAAATTCAGTGCCGTGAAGTAGAAAAGTGACTGCTTGGTGACAAGGTCACTCAAAGCCACCAAAGAAGGATCTTCGGGTGCTGTCATCTATCGCTTCTTGTCGAGGTCCTTGTCAATGGCCATTTTCTTCAACATATTGGTCTTCTCCTCGATTGTGACTTTGTCGCTGAACAAGGCAAAGCAGACCAAGTCCGTCCCCAAGTAACAAAATCGCAGCTTAAAGGTCTTCACCGTGGCCTCCGAGATCTTTTAGCTGAGGTCTCTGTAGTTATGGAGATCCTGGAAGAGAGTGAGTTCGTTGAACGGAGCGTCTGTGCCAAAGTTAGCCTCGAAGCAGGCACTGGCGTAGATTAGGATGATGAACACACTCATCTCTTGGAAGCCACGCAGTTCCCTCGGCGTGAGTTCGAACTCCTCCTTGAACATCTTGATCATGAGCGTGTAGATCGCCTTCGTCATCTATCTCGTGTCGTGTTGAGCTCCTGGTTTGCGGAAGGTGATGGGAACCTCCCCCTTGATGGCCTTTTCCGTTAGTTTTGCGACCTCTTTATAATCGTCTCTTGTCGTCTCGGCCGCCTTGGCAAGAGCCTCAAAGGTCGTCCTATTCCATTCGTCATGGCCAGCCAACCAAGGGTCGTTGATGATCGTAGCATTGGCATGTACGAGAGTGGGCCACTTCTTGTGGAACCGTTTGAATTGTTAAATGTCTGGGCCAGACGTAGCGTCACTGAAGGTAGCCTCAAAGGCTGAGGCCAAGATGAGCTCCATAACGTGGTGGCGGCACGCCAAGTTCAACAACGGACGACCCAACTTCTATTCGAGGAGTGTGCAACAGCCAGCATGGACGCCTGTGTTCGAATGTCCAGTGTGTGAGAGTCTCCTCGACTTTGTTGGCCATTGCTTCTCCGGTAACGGATGGCAAGGCAGGGATAGCTAGGAGCTTATTTGCTTCAAGGGACGGTTCGGTGACAACGATAGCCAAGTGATCGACATAACCTTGAATTTCTGATCCGAACAAGAGCTTCCCGTCCCAATGAAGGAGAAGAACCTCGTCGTGCTCCTGTACTTGGTTTTGATAATCCTTGAAGGAAGCTTCTGCTGTCTTCTTCCGCAACACTTTCCGGTATAGGGCAATGAACGAGGACGACGGACCCAGCATTTTTGGGGCTGCAGGATGACAGAGAAGATGCAGTAGGCTCCGCGAGGGGTAAAATTGCCCCTGTCAGCCGCTGCTGCAAGCTCCTTCGTGATCTTGAGCCTTTTCGGAGAAGAAACAGAAACAGCGGCGCTTTCCCGAGCAGGAAAGTTGGTGGTGGACAAGGAAATTGATGAAGAAGCGTTTGTGGAATTCCTGCTTGCCAACTCAACCGTCTTTTCTATCTCTGGATTCTCCTTCTCTCAGCAGCCAACCTCTCATGTTTCCTAGACTCTTTTGCCACTCTCTCCTTTTCAACTGTACTCAAGACCATTAAACTCTGACCCTTTTGCTCGTCGAGGAAGTTTTTGTCCTCATGGTTGAGCTGGATCATGGAGGAAGAAGTGGCAGGGGCTGCGATGTCGAACAATGATGACAATTGTCCATGGAGGAAGGGGTCGGAGACATTGCCCCCTTCGGATTGACGTTTTTCGCCTTCTTACCAATTTCCTACTTCCCGACGACGGTTTCCAGTTTTTTCATGATTGATCTCAGCGGGATAACAGAGCAATCCTTCGATTACTCGGCTCAACCCCTCATCATGCTTTGATTTGGATGAAACTACGGATCTGATAGTTTCTCATGAAGCCTCACAATAACAAAACAAAAAGTTTACTCTGAAATTTTTACTATATACCCGTGATCCACCCTAATATACAGTTATATATATCCTCTAATGTACGTACGCATCCTTCCCTACATACAAATACGTTCACTGGGTAAGAGTAAACCGTTGATTAGGAGGTATAAAAGTGCGATTTACTACAGGGGGCAATAGCGTTTAAAGAGTTTACCAAGTTGAAGATCAAGGGTATATTTAAAGAGGGAAAACCAAAGTAAAATTTTAATAATTCACTAGTTAACATATATATATATACAGGAAATATAGGTAATATAAGTAAGGACAATTATGACAAAATATAGATTATTGGCAATCAGGTAACATTAATTACTTGTTAATCGGCTTTTAAATGGGATACTATATATCAGTTATACAGAGCGAATATTTATATGTCGGAAAGTGGACGATTAACGAGAGGTACAAGCAAGGGTCATTTTACCTTAATGGGGTTACCTCGAGGAAGAGGAATCCTTTAACGAGTCGAGGATGAAGGGAGGGGGGGACCAGAAGACGAGTTCACGGTCCTTCTGGAAGGCGGACGTTGGCACCTCTACTCCAGATAAGTGCAACCTCCAAACATCGAGACTCTGACGCGGATTGGCGCGAAATCTCACACGGGTTCAGATAAGACGAGAGGAATCCTGGCCAATCCTTCGGGTACGAAAACGATTCAAGGCTTTCTCTGAACAGAGTAAGGCATCACAAAAGAGATGGATCTGCCTGGTAAGATCAAAACTGATGCTATAAGAGAATACTAGGGACTTGGAGAAACAGACACACGAACTGAACCGAAGGCGACGTGTTCTCAAACTCAATCTACAGATATTCGAAAATCCAGGGTATTTATATGATGGCCATTTTGGGGGTTTCTCCTCGTTGGCAGACTCAGACGACTGGCTGAGAACTTCCGGCAGCCAAAGTGATGAGCGTTTGTCGCCTGGTCCAAGTCTTAATGGCTTTTACGATGTAGGCGAGAAACTTTCGCCTAGCAGCTTTCCGCCTATGGACATTACCGCTTCCTCGGTAGGGGAAAAGCTTTTAGCACTCCCAACTTAATTAACTGCACCTGTGAGGCAGCTGACGGGTATTCAAATCCTTATTTTTTTTCTCTTTGGGTTCAGAGAATACTCCACTTGGAATTATACTTAGTAGACAGAGAGAGGGAAGTAATTCAGAGAACAATTGAAGGAGATATTTTTCTTGGCTTCCCTTTCCCTTACATGCCTCTCTTCCAAAGATGGAGTTTTTTCCGACACGAAGGGCAAGGTAAAAGGGCATCTTGACCAAAGCCCATCAGTATTTAAATTTCATCCGACACTGCGGCCGCCAAGGTAAAGGATTCGCTTTGTTTGATCTCAGATGACGGATAAAACTTACATATACATTTAGGTTAATGAGTAATTAATTACATAATTAAAATATATATAGTTTTCTTTAAAAACAATACCACAATTTAGAATAAGGAATCATCAAGTGGAGGGATAATCCAGGAAATGATAAAAATTCACTAATGACAACACGTATATATATATAAGCAATACACTAAAATACGGGCGTACGCACACATGCACAAAAGTAAATATTATATGGGCAAGCAAGGAGATCGAATATATACATGAACTTTTAGGATGTATGGAGTTCTAAATTGATAAAAGGGGGTCCCCTACTGGATTCCTAGTAAGACTGTCTGCTACACAGTTTTCACTACCTTTTAAATACAAAATTCGGAATTGCTATTTCATCAATAGCACACTCGAGCGCATAAGCCTTCCACTTTGTCTTTTACAATTTCTTAAGTACATCAGGGGACGGTGATACGTTTTGATCACGAACTCCTGACCTATCAGATACATTATAAACTTTCGGACACCAAAAACTAGTTCTATTACTGCATAGTTTCTCTCTCGTGGTAACAGCCTCCGGCTTGCATAAGCGATAGGATAACTATTTCTATCTTATTCTTACTGCAGCAACACGCAACGGATGCCATCTTTGCTGGCATCCGTATGGATTCCAAACAATTCGTTTGGAGCCGGGAATTGCAATATGGGGGCAGATATTAACCTATCCTTCATCTGCTGGAAGTGGAAAATTTCCTTTGGGGCTCCAAACAAGAGAATATCGGGAGTTTTTCTTAAGGAAAGAGTTCAGCGGGGGCGCTAAGGCGGCAAAGTTGGGAACGAAGCGCCGATAGAAGGAGGCTGAGCCCTAGAAGGAAGTTAGGTGCTGTTTAGTACGGAGAAGTGGCATATCTGAAATGGCCATGACCTTTTCTTGCTGTGGCGTTATTTGATTTTTCCCAATGTGAAATCCAAGGTAATTGATAGTGTCGTAAGCAAAATGACACTTGGAAGGACCCATGGTCAGACCATACTCCCGGAGCCTATTACAGAAGGAAGAAAGGGTGATTAGATGTTTATCCCATGTACGTGTAGCTACGTACACATCCTGAAAATAAAATCACACATTGTTCAACCATCTAAGTTGCGGCGCATCATTCTGTTGTAATTACGAAAAGCAGTGACTAAACCGAATGGGAGACGCCTAAATTTCATAAAACCTCTTTCTGTAGCGAAGTCAGTGTATTTCCGAACACTATTTTTGAAGGGAATTTGATATTACGCCTTGCATAATTCTATCTCCGAAATAAGTTTGGCGTTCCCGAACAAATACAGGATCTGGTCTAATAACGGGATCGGTTAGGCATCGAAAACCGTCACGGCGTTAAGTTTTCGAAAGTCCACACACATTCGAAAGGAATGGTCTGTGTTCCGATCCATAACTATGGGGAAACAGTAATCTGACGAGGAGGGTTCGAATATTTCGAATTTTAGTAGGTTTTAGACCTCCGCATTGAACGCTGATCACAAAAGAATGGGCAAAGGGTAAGGCTTAGATCGGATCGGATTTTGTGTGGTCAATACTATTTCCTGTTGGGAGTCTTTATACGTTTCGGGAACAACGGGAGTGGGTAGTTATTGTCAGCTTTTACGCAAACTGTCTGACTAGGTTTAGAGGTTCGGGTGGATAAGAGGCCTTTATCACGGCCTCTTCGTCCAGGGCAACAATATTGTTGATGCAGGCGCTGCGTTGGTAACGTTTAAGCATGTTAACGTGAAAAATATTTCACCGGAGGCCGTTTAAATGCGGTAGACCACGGGGCCACGGGCTTCGAGGACTGATTAGGGGCCTTTCCATTGGGAAAGAAGCTTATTTGTCTCCGTGGACAGGAGAAGTAAGACCTCGTCACCGGTCTTGAACCGTCTATCTTTTGACTTAATGTCAAAATAGGTCATGTAATTTTCCAGGGTCAAGTCCGCATTTTTGGAGGCAATGTCTGCGCATTCCTCCATAAGGTTTCGAAGGTCCAATATGTATGCGTACAAGGACTTGTCCAGCTCATCTAGCCGAGGGTGAGAAAACAATTCATTGAGAATGCTCATCGGGCCGCGAAAATTACAGGTAAAGGAGTTCGAAGTGGGCAAAGCCAAGGGTTCGGTGGCAAATTTCCCTGTAGGCGAAAAGGGCGACCGACAGGTATCGATGCCATTCTCGAGGCTGGGCATGACACAGTTTCTTAAGGACGGAATTAAAAGTTCCATTTAATTTCACACAGACGACGTGTGTGGCGGGGTGGAACGAGGTTGTGAAAAGGGGCTTGACTAATACGAGTTTTCCCACCTACTCCATAAGCTCCGAAGTAAATTGTCTAACGTGGGAGAAAATGGAGATCAGGGCCTCCGCACAAGTCCCGCTGTCGATCTTCTTAAAGGCGACAGCGTCTGGAAATATGGTCGCAGAATCCACAAGCGTTAGGTTATAAAAATGCTCTTTACTCGTGGAGGAATGTATTGGACAATTTAGCTTAATAGCCACTCTAATAAAGGTTCTGAGACAATTGGGGTCTTTTGTAGGAAGGCTGGAGGAATTCTACCTTGCCCCCAAGTGTTTTGACAAATGTCACAAGACCTACAGAAGTTAGCGATTTCTTTGGCACCGTCAGGACAAAAGAAATGACGAAAGATTCGTTGGGCCGTCTTATAATGTCTAAAGTGGCCAGCTAACAACCCATGGTGGGCAATTTTGAGCACTTGTGAAACATAGGAGCAAGGGATACATAGCAAGTGCGCTGGGTGGTGGTTAGGAACGGATGTGGAACGGAACAACAGTTTACCCTCAACGAGGTAGAAGACTTCCTTCTGACCACGAACGGATTCGCGCTCGTTGGTCCTCAACTTTTCCTACAATGGTTGTAGGGAATGACGCTCATTCTGGGCGAGTCGAAAAGACACGTTGTTCAAAGTTTCGTACTCAGGGGAAAAAGCAGGTTCTAAAGTCACGGGGGATGCCTTGTTCTTTATGGCTTGGGCCCTCGTGATGGCGGGCTAAGCAAGGGGACTAGGGTAAAGCTGCGGGCTCTGTCCGACTAATATTGCACATAATTTAATAGGGGCTCCTACGACGTTAGCCCAACCGGTCTAATATTAGCATTCGATGAAAAAACGGTCCACTGTGAAGCGGTTGGCTCGTTCCAAGTAGTTCTGGACTACTGGAAATTTAACATGGTCGGGGCTTACTGGGGGCAGCAACTTATCCAATACGACGATGCACGTGCATCCCGTATATCTGAGACCAGGGTTGAAACCCGGCAACTCTTAACCGATCCGGTTTAGGATTCGAGCTCACCGGGGAGCTCTTGTTAAAAAGAAAAATAAATCGAAGTCCAGGGGGACTATTCGCTGGTGGGGAAGCAGGCGTTTACTTGGTATACTTGGTGGCTGAGAGCAGAACGGATTTGAAAATTTTGGGGACAGTTCGTCCTCACATGCCCGGGAGTTACGCAAGAAAAACAAACAATGATTCGTCTGGGGTAATCCGACGCAGGGGATTCAAAAACGGGTGGCTTAAGATCCCTCTTCAGACGGGGGATGATATTTCGGTTTGAAGGGACCTCAGATCTTTTTGAATTAGGGAGTGTTCTTCGCTCAAATTTAGGGAAGTGGCCTTTACTCTTGTGGGAGAAAGGATGACTCTTTTTGCGATCTTTGGGGTAGGGATTATGAATTCTTTAAAATTCTTCTAATAAAATAAAGCAAACTTAGAATAATACCTTGCCTATGATTATCTTTGATTTTAATAGAAAGATCTGTTTACTTAAGTATAGAAACCATAAATATTCCTTAAGAATATGATCTTGCAGAAATAATAGTTGCGAAACTAATGCTTTCTACATATCTTCTTTTGCTTTACCAATCATTATAGTCTGAATTCCATGCCTTCCCTACTTTTTTGAGCTAGTCTCAAGTGGAAGTTAAGATCTTCCCTAGCTGGTAATTCTGTAATTCAATCGTAGAAATTGCTCAAATTCTAAAAGAGGCTATATAATCCACATTTTATCGCACTTAACCAAAACATAATCTAACTTATATGAATAAAGTCATGTGATTATGCAAAACTATCTTCACGTTTAAGTATCTCGGGTATGTAATTTTGAGACTGCGCGAAGTGCTCAAACTGTTCAGTGTGCTAAAGAAAAAGCTAGCTAATTCTTGGCTGCTAGACTTTTATGGTAAAGCACTTTGTCTCCAGAAATGTAGAGTCCTTTGAATACAGCTGAGGAAATTCGGGAAGAAGATCATTATCTTACTCTTTCATGGAGCTCACAGATTATGTTGGGTTTTTTTTATTAAGAATTTCCGGCCAAAACAAATATTTTCAGGTTGATTCCCGAGGGTTCATAATAAAGTTGGGAGAGTTCAATTTCCCTTTCTCATGAAACATGTAATTTAATTAAATAATTTCCATACTTGTTGCTGTTCCATCTTAGATAAGACTCCAGCTGGATAATAAAAATCACGTTTTATGGGACTCACAATCGTAGTAATGCCCGAGAGCATCTCCAACCGGTTCTGGCTTCCTGGGAAGGTAAACAAGAGCGGCAGTATTGTGGTTTGTCTCCAATGAGGATCTCATTTTGCCATAAACCAGGGTAAAATGTGGCTGTGAAAACCAAGTTCACACACAGAGACTGATGTCCTTTGTAAATGAAACTGCTTGAGCCTATGCGACAAACACAGCATGTTGACATTAAGGATAAGCTCCCTACCTTGGATGATATTTGGTGGAGTTTCGCTGGAAATTAACTTCCTACATATGCATGGTAAACAAACAACTTATCCACCTGGTTTCCAAGGATATTTGTGAACCATAAACATTGTTATTCTTCTTGTTTGATAGTGATCAAAGTTTGATTAACTTCGAGGTTTTCTCTGTTTATTATATTTCAAACCCTCTTATCAATTACTTAAACTCATGTAACGGAAGGGGAATGATGAATGTCAGCTGAATTTCGTCATTGTGAAATAGCCTCCTCTTTAGAGCCAATATATCGGATTAAATCCTTAAATTGCATGCGTTCTGTACCAGCATGTGCAATGCTTCTTCAGAACGGTAAAGGAAGGTTCCCTTACTGAGCCAGCCTGGTCTCTAAATGCAAGAGTCCTGAATTTAAAAGTTTACTGCAACTGCACGGATGAGAGTTTTAAATATCAGAAATGCGGTTTTCGAAAGTAAAAATCTTTTATATTTTAGAATTTCAACAAACACAAAGAAGTCCCGGAGGTTCGATATCTCAGATTGAAAACTTACAAGATCTCAACCGCTATTGACTACTGAACACTGTTTTTAAGGAAATTTCAAGGGTTCATATGCACATAAATGCTTAGGGTATAATTACAAATAAAGGACACTTTATATTTTAGGTAGTTACATTCTATTCCGAAGCAATTAATATTTAATAAAAAGGTGCCAACAAATATGATTCTCTAAACCGTGACAATATGAGCCTTGTCTGCCAAACCCAGAGAATGTTCATGTACGAAAGAGGGTTTAGACTCAGCTTTAGGGTCAAGCGTACTAGATAAACTTGGGAGGCGCCACATTAGGCGCAGACACCCAAGCATTGTATGTCTGTTAATATTAAGAATTTCCCATTTCTCAAAAAGGACTCAGAAAATTAGTTTTTTTTCAATGAGGTGATTTGGTCCATTTCATCGAGTTTAGGGGAATGAACTCAGTGAGTAAATTTATGTGTTTGGATCACGCCATTTTTGCACTTGGAATCTTTACCTTTTATGAATAACAACAAAGAAATTTTACAGAGAGAAAAATAAGTGAATACACAATATAAATACTCAAGGAAAACCATAAAATACAAATGGGCTAATAAATCTTTTTGTAAAATAATAAAATAAGAATCAAAAACACAAATACATGTAAAAAATGCACTTAAGATTCACTCACTATAACATGTAACACAAAGAAAAGATAAAACAAAACAAATTCAAAGCTCTTTTTAAATTTCAAATATTAAGCGCAAGGGTAGGTAATTGAGAGCTGTCAGGTAGTAAACTTTAGCATTTTATGACTTTAAGTTGCAGAGACTTTAACAGATTCAGTATCCTACTGTCTTGCTACATATTCTTATACATACACTAGATTTGAATTGTGCCAGGAAAACCCAGATATTGACAATACTTGCAGTGTACAATACCAAACTACGAATATTATTCAAGGTTCATAATAGTCTTTCTTCTAATTAGACGCTACATTCTCTTCACTATAAGACCCATGCTAAATTCTAGGCCTTCTACGCAAACAAAATAGTTTGCCTCCATTCACGGTTATCCATTGGCCCGAATTCTTATCTCTTTTGGCAAGTGGTTGCCCCATGTAAAATATAACTTCCAGGAATTGGGAGATAACCACACCCTCCTAGCCCACTGCTCATTCTAGCATAAAACTAGGTGAAAATACTTAGGAATTTTACCTCCTAGACATATCCATTTAAATGTTTTTTATCCGCAGAAACTTTTCTATGCCTATCGCTGAACAGCTTATTTTCATTACTCTCTTTTAATTGTACTGAGTGAATATTACCAATGTCAATCCACTAGTGGAGTTAATGGCCGATATGCCAATCTTACTAGCACAAAAATTGCGTTTCAGTGCCCTTTATTTTCTGTTATCACTATCTTGCTCGAGTATTTGTGTGCCTTTCTATTCCCAGTGATTCAGGATGATATTCAGCTATATATCTTCCATATATTTTCACTTTTTTTCCATTCATCATTTCATTTACACTTTATCTCTCTGTGCGACACACTATGGTTGATTTCTGCTTTAAATTTTACCTGATGAAATCAGGATCAAAACCAGTTTTAGATGATTATGGGAACCTCAATATAATGATGGAAAAACAAAAACACACAACCGATTCGATAAGAAATACACAGTATGCGAAGGAAATTAAAATGGCCCAAAATTATTATGATGATAAAAAATAGCAAATTCTATTTGATATCATTCTGCTTCGAAAGCGACCGAAAAGAAAAATGAAATGGAAGGGACGAAATGGCAGAAAAATTCATCGATGTCATAGTCTTCAAAAGGAAAAATCTTTCAAAGTTACACCGATGATAATCTCCTTCATCCCAGGTAACGAGATGAGATTCCTTAAGAAACAAAGCAATATAAATCTAAAACAAAATAAACAGAGACATAACAAACAGATCTAATAAACGAAATTCAAAACAAATATTCGTTTCAAATTACACTAAAGATCCATTCTATTGAACTTAATGTTGAAAATACAGTACATAATCTTCAATACAAGTCATTAATACAGTTAGAGTAGAAACTATTGTATAATATTAAGAAAATATCATGTAATACATAAATTACTAATGCTACTAAATGTGTTATACTTAATTGAAAAATATTGAGATTTGCCTGAATAATAAAAGTGAAGGTTTCTCTCTACTGAAATCAGCCTCTTATCATAAAAAAAACAAAATTATAGTAAAAACATCTTGAATAAAGCAACATCTAAAAGAATCAAAAGAAAAAAAGTCCAAAAATGACAGACAGCAATGAAAACAAGAAGACAATACAGGAGAAACAATCTATTAATGTCGCAAACTTAGTAAAATCGTTCAATGAGCTAAAACATTATGCGGGAATTATATCGATGCTATAGACGCCATACATATGAGGATTACCTCGAAATAAATAAAAAGAATAAGTACCCCTGATATCGAAAAACAACTTTTCACGTATTTATAAGCATAAAATATGGTAACCCGTTTGTTTAGCAAGATTACATAGGCATTGTCTTATGTTTATGTTGAACTTCTCTTAAAATATATATTTAGGAGGACTTTATAACTGCAAGACAATCACTCGTTTTAACAAATTATAAAGTAATTATAATTATATAATTCCATTCCATTAGTAATGCGCATTTAATCGCTCTGAAAATAGTCTCAAAGATTAAATCCGTTCAAGGCCATCCGTTAAATTTTATCAAGAACTTTAAAAAAAAAGAATGGAAGATAATCTGATGCTAACTGTTGAACATTTACCTGGAAAAATGCCCACAACTCATTTAAATGTGTATTGTCATGTGAAGCAAATTGTTAAAGAGACGAAAGATGGGTTTTAAAAAAATATTAATCATTCAAAAAGTGGTTTAGGCCTGGGAAAAAATACTACCCTAGCTAAAAGTGGGGCCTTATTTAGCAAAGATTCTTTAGTGTGTTTAATGAGATATAATTTGCATAAACAATTTTTAACTGTTTCACTCAAGTTAGACTATCACATAGGAGGGTTACTGCGCTCAGTTAGACCGTTTACATTCAGCACTAGGAAAAAAGGTCAACATTAATCAATAAAACAAGCGTGATCTTTCATGCAAACAACGCGTGACCTCATATTGCATGAATTAATTTAATTACAAAAAGTTTGACAATTTTAATTGTGAACTAATGAGTCCTCCTCCATACTCACTAGATCTTGACCCATCTGATTTTAACTCTTGTAAGAGTTTGGTAAATTACATGATAGGAATGAAGATGTCAGAACATCCTTAAAAAACTTTTTAAAATGAAATTCAAACTATCTTTACAACATACTATTGAAAAATTAGTAGAAAGAGGAAAATATTTGGTAAAAAGGAATGAAATTTTTACTAATTATTAAAGAAATCAATAAATACTTATTTAAATTTTAAAAAATAATAATAATAGGCATGACATTGACTAGGAGTAAACGAGCATGAGAATTATTGGGAGACATTATATTAAAAAAGCCTTCTTCGCTATGACGATTATTAATAATATGTAATTTCTATAGTGGTCTATAAGGTCACGGCCCTTTACTAAGCGCCTTTATACCATAAAAGAAAAATCTTAAGAAATGTTGTCCGTCTTTAAGTATGGTTCAAGCAATCAGGAACTAGGAAAAGTGGATTCAGCTTGAGAGATAACTACATCATTGAAGATACCACCATCGCTAATGAAATAACTACGGACAATAGAGCAGAGCCAGAAGTAAGGACTAGCCATTAAGTCACACTTGAAGATCTCTCTTCTGCACTAGGGGTATATGTGATCAGGTTGAAACAGCATGTCAATAATATTTCAAAGGAACGGGTGATGAGAGTTTTAGGTGTCGGATTGTCAGGTATTTTGAGTTTAGGCAAGGCGTCTTTGGAATTTTGCGTAAAGCTCTGTGTTAAAATGTTTGAAATTGGATGTTACCAGAGTTAAGAGGAGGGGGGTTAAGCGATACCATGAAAGTGAAGAAAAAGAAGAAGGAAGAACTTCTACTAAAGAATTTGAAGAAAAGGGAGTGAGAAGGAGGGAAGTTGAGATGGAATTAAAGTTTTAAAATTATTTCTAAATTGCTGCTTCCGAAGAGTGTACGGCCACGAGATGTAGGGGAATGGAAGTGGGATGTACGTAAGTAGAATTGCAAGAATGTTAAGAAGGAGAAACTACTTGGTCGCAGGGAAAAATGGACGACGAATAAACCTTGTGGATTTTTTTGGTTATCCTAGAGGACACGCTTGGTAAGTATTTGATGGGAAGGAAGAAGAAGGGCGTTTAGCGGAAATAAGAAAGAAACTCGTTACAACAATCAATTAGGCAGAAAGAGGTAGGAAACCTGACCTGTATCTAATATAGCGACAGGTCTTTATGGTTAAACTGCCGAATATTTAATTAATACATACAATCATTCTTAACTTATAGAAATAACACATTGACTCGGGGAACATAAATTGCACAAAAGCTGGTTAACTCAAAGAAGCATAAACGCGTACATAATGAGAATAAACCGCATATGCCAGAAAAAAACTGGCAAAGTAACACAAATGCATGTAATATATATATATATATATATATATATATATATATATATATATATATATACTAAATTTGTATAGTTATTTAGTTAAAAGCAAGAGTGAGACAGCAAGAAAAGCCTCTCCAACGGAGGTTCTTACAGACAGATGTGAAAATACATTGAATTATATAAACTAACTAGGATAGAGAGAATACTAGTTAGTTTGGTGAGGAGTAGGAGAGAAAAGTCTTTATCACCTGCAAAAACTGCTTAATTAAGCAAAAGCTATCTTTGGTGGTTGGAGCTAGTTAAGTACGGGACTCTGAAAAAGTTATTCCTTCCAGTGTGGAGGTGTAGCCTTGTAGCTTGTGGTCGTATAATGTTTCATTATTTTAAATCAAATTACAAACCCAACGATTGTGACTTATATTTTCATCATTATCTTTTGAATTTTGTAAGAATAGTAGGTGTACAGAATATCTAATACTATATTTTCACGCAAAATTTAACATTTCATAGACTGCTACAATCTCCAGTACTTAATTTTATTTACCCATTCAATGAAACGAAAGGTCAATAAATGAGGTGAAAAGTTGTTTACTTTGCAAATTTTCTCAATAATGAGGCCCTTAGGAAACTACCTGCTTAGAGAGAATCAATAAAACGTGTATAACTAGCGTTTTGACTTGAGTACAGACGCTTTTATTTACAGTAGGAAAATCCTTTTTCAATGTATTACTGCATCATTAGATAATGTAGCTTATGTATTATAAAAAATATAGGAATACTGAGATAATATTGTTAAAAGATTGCAAATGTTTAAAAATAAATTGAGTGTAATCAAGGGTCTGTAAAGGAAATATAGGAGCGACTTTAGCTGTGAAGAAAAAGTAAATTTTATAATCTTCTTTCGAGTTATCAAACAATGCAAATAGTGATGCAAAAGCAGATGCGCAGAAAATATAGGTTATTAATTATATTTAATGAGAGTGTAAGGATAAATGGTAATTTACTGACCATACAATTTTGTTTCCAGTGAATGTATATTAAGATGATAAAAGCTCAATATTGTAAGTTTCTACAACAACACATCATTAACCCACTTTTGTTTACTTGGATCCATGGAATTTATAGATTTAATTGTTTCCAAAATATAGATAACACTGATCTGCTCTGTTTTCAAGGTCTAACACAAAATACCGAATCTGAAAATCATGCTCATTTTATCTAATCAGCTCAAGTTTTTTAGATATAAGCACATGCCAGAAATTCCTATATTCCGATCTATTTTTAGGCAAATGTACATACAATAGTAAATTTTAAACTGATTTTTGTACAGAAGCTTTACACAATGTTCTAATTGATACCAGTAAAAGTACGACATAAAAAAGCTCCTAATGGAGGAAAGTTCTCTTTAGGGATTTCAGATTCTTCCTTGCATACACCAAATCCATTTTAAGACACCAGGAGTAGTCAGCCAGAAAGTTGACATTCCAAAGCCCTTGGTACCCTTAGGCAAATGTACATACAATAGTAAATTTTAAACTGATTTTTGCACAAAAGCTTTACACAATGTTCTAATTGATACCAGTAAAAGTACGACATAAAAAAGCTCCTAATGGAGGAAAGTTCTCTTTAGGGATTTCAGATTCTTCCTTGCATACACCAAATCCCTTTTAAGACACCAGGAGTAGTCAGCCAGGAAGTTGACTTTCCAAAGCCCTTGGTACCCTTCCTCCATCACAATGATAACTTGGTTAAAGCAATTACTCTCTTCTCCGCTGAAGTATCCACAATTCTAAAGGAAATAGTCCAAGTGGAACAGAAGGAAGAACATTTTTACTGAAATTCCCGCAACCAAATTTGCGGGAACTCGCCATTAACTCATCAACTGCCTTCTTACACTGATGATTTTTGTGGTTTCCAAGAAAGTTTGCAATGACTTATTTAAAAGACAACAAGTTAAATAGTTCAGCAAGATTCCTGGGTTTATAAAAACTGGTGTCAATGATGAGCTCCCTTATTTGAGGACCCTCAAATACACCTACCTTCAACTTTTCCATGCTGACTGGTGGAAACTCCTGACGGAGGAAAGCATATCTTTAACCTTTCCTCTCCACTGACTTTCCAAAGTTCATCATCACGCTGTGTTTCATGTGCATTGGTAGAAGAAATATCTTGCATATTGAGCCAGAGCATGAAAGAGAAATCTGTGTGAACCCTTGCTCTAATCCTTGTCTTGACAGCCAGTCTTGTTTGACATAATGCTGGTTTTCCCCCTCTCAGCCCACTTGTTGCACAAACACAGAAAGCATGGATACTTTGTGTACCCACCTTGAAAGCCTAGGCTGAATGCAACAATTTTAAGTCTTCCAATGATCAGCCATTTTTGTTCCTTGTATTTGAGAGCAGACCACAGACGATCCATTTTGTTGCAGGTTTCTTTCATTGCACTGTGTGTCCAACAGCGAGTTATGAAATCTTATTGCCGTTATTTAAGAAGAACTGCCTTGAGACCTTTGTTAGATGAGTTAATGAAATGTCTCCGTTCCATAGCATCATACTGCAGGCCATTAAGTTGAGTAGGTCACCAATGTTGTTTTAGTAGATCAGTAAAAATACTCATCAAACGTAAAAATTTCCTAAACTATTTCTTGCGGTCCCGATACGAATAGAATGTTGTCCCTGGTAGTAACATACATTTCTTTTGAAGACGTGAAACTAATAGCTGAGCTGAGCAGATTCTTTGGAAAGGTTCAGGTCTCATGTCAGGTCGTTGAGTTCTTCTTGCGTAAATGGCACTAATTAGTCGCCCACTTCTTGCTTGTTTGCCTTAAACTCAGCTGTATTCGTAGCGACACTAGACTTGAAATCAGAGCTAGAATTCATGGTAAAATCAGGTTCAGAAAGAGGAAGATCGCGGTGAAACTAGTTTTATACCAGAAGGATTGAATATGGTCCTTGTTCTTGCGATTTATGCCTTTCAAATTTGTTATGCAGCAATATCAGTTGGAGATGTGTTCTTTGTCTTCTCTACATTTCCATACATGTTTTACAGCTAATATGGGGACGAAATGGCTTATCCTGGTTTCATAGTATCAATCCAGATTAAGCATATTATGCCTTTTCCAAAAATCCAGGATTTTGCTTGACAGTCTGGAAGAAGAACATGTCCGCAGATGTAACCCAACCTATTCGAATGATTCTTACACGAACGATCCATTTTAATGCAAAGCTAGACCTGAAGAGATGAATAAAATATGTAATGTATGGTTACTTCTAAAGATATGACAAAACAGAAGTAATAAACAGTTAGATGATCGTATTATTTTGGAATATATTTTCTAATTTAAATTGAGCATATCTTAGAAACAAGACTTGACCAAAAAAAACAAATTATATTCTTAAATTCAGCATGCAAATATGAATCTAAATCAATTAGAAAACCTATGACTTTTGTAAAAAGTTTTGAACTGTAGGCCAATGATAACACTGGCATGCAATTTAAAACTTCTTCTAAAAGGTCAAAGGTTTTACAACTGATTTAGGTTACTATTTGCGTGTTGAATTCAAAGATATCATTCATATTATTTGCTCAGATTTGGTTTCTAAGATACACTCGATTTTTATTACAGTATATTTTCCCCAAAAAGCGCTATCATCCAAGCGTATATGGTTTTTTTTTTTTGCCAAAGCTAGTCATGGTTTACCTTAAATAAATAGTTATTCTTTCTCCTTTCAGGTCTAGTTGTGCAGTACGATGGATCGGAAGTGTAAGAACCATCCTAACAAATTTTGTTTAATCTGCGGACACGTAGTTCTTCTAGACGGTCAAGCGAAAATCACGGATTTTGAGAAGAAGGCTTATTACGCTAAATTTGGAGTCAAATTAGAGGACCAGTATAAGGCATTTGCTCCCCATATCTGCTATTTATGGAGAAATTACGGATTGGAGGAATAAGAAAAGAAAGAGTATGCCATTTGATGTCTTAATGGTGTTGAGGAAAGGGAAGGATCACGTTACCGACCACTACTTCTGCATGGCAAATTGAAAAGGCATCAAACGCAGGAACAAGCACCATGTTTAATACCCTGATGTTCCTGTTCCTGAACCGGATGTCATCATGGAATCTAATTCTGATTCCAAATCTACTGACATGACTAATACAGGTTAGTGTAGGGCATACGAGCCATAAAAGGACGACTGATCGGTGCCATTGACCTAAGCTTAACTCAACGACTTGTCACGAGACCTAAACATATCTAAGGAGTTTGCCCAGCTGCTGGGTTATCTTCTTCGAGAAAAACATCCACTTGCCCCAGGAACAACGTTCTATTGGTATCTGGAACGCGAGAGCGATTTCAGAAAATTCTTTATGTTCGATGAAGTGTCTTCACTAATCTCCTATAACCATATTGCTGAACTGATTAAATTAATGGGTATGAAGTATGTTGCCATGGAATGGAGACTTTTTATTGACTCGTCTAACAGAAGTCTCAAGGCAGTTCTTTTGAATAACATAAATAAGGTTTTATCAAACTCTGTTGGACACTTGGCTGAAATGAAAGAATCCTACAAAAGAATGAAACGTCTGTTGTCTGCTCTCAATTACCAGGAACATAAATGGTTGATTTGTGGAGATATTAAAGCTGTTGGACTCATCCTAGGACTTAAAGGTGAGTACACACAGTATCCATGCTCTTTGTGCTTGTGGGATAGTCAGGCTGAAGACCAGCATTATGTCAGACACGGTTGGCCATCAAGATAAGGATTAGAACCCGGGTCAAACAATGTTTTGTCCCACCCTCTGGTTGAACCAAGCAAGGTGTTACTTCCACCCCTACACATCAAACTCAGCCTAATGAAGAACTTTGTAAAAGCACTGCACAGGAAAGGTGGAGGATTTGCCTTCCTCTACCACAAGTTCAAATGATCAGCATGTAGAAGCTTAAGGCAGGTATATTTGATGGTCCTCAGATAAGAGAACTCATAAAAGAGTCTAGTTTTGATGATACATTAAATCCTACTGAACTCTCAGCCTGGCTGTTCCTTAGGTTAGTCATTGCAAACTTCCTTGGTAACCACAGAAGTCCTCAGTACCAGGATATGGTTGATAACTTAATGGAGAATTTCCGCAAACTTGGTACGCGTATGTCAGTGAAAATGCACTTTCCTCGTTCCTATCTGGACTATTTTTTAGAAAATTGCGAAGACTTCAGTAAAGAACAGGGTGAGCGCTTTCACCAAGACATCCGTGTCATGGAAGAACGCTATCAAGGCCAATGGGATGTTAACTTTCTGGCTGACTACTGTTGGTGCCTTAAGATGAAAGTGGTGTCTGCTCGGCACAATCGGAGGTCACTGAAGGATCCATTCATCCATGAGTAGCTTATTTTTTACATTGTACATTTCATGCAATTTATTAAAAATATTTTGTCAACCTTCTGTGAGTAAACGGTCCAATATTTGCCATTATGCGTTTCATTCAAAACAAATATTTGGAAATATAGGAGATTTTGGTATGTGCTCATATTTCCAAAACCTGACCTGATTGGGTAAAATGAGCATGATTTTCAGACTCAGTGCAAAAAACTGAGCCAAAATCACCTATTATATATTTTACCTTGAAAACAACGCAGGCCAGTGTAATTAAAGAGAAATACTTCCATTGAGTGCACATCGGAAATCTAGACAGAAAATAAAATTAAAGAGGTATTGGGCAATGTTTATAAAATTCTTTTTTCATGAATTTTATTCAAATTAGTATGAATAAATAGTGACTGAAGTAGCATTTACTTTAACAGTTAGGTGGAATTTCGCTTGAAAAGAAGTGTTTCTTTATTTATGAATTTAATTGTCTCCCATATAATCAGTGGAATTATGTTTCTAATAAGATGCGCCCGCTTAAATTCTTTACAAACAATGGCAATTCCTGCCTTGGACAAGTTCTAATATAAAATAACTCGTTCGAGAAGTGCTCTTCTATACTGCATAGGCAGATCCGAAAGATCCACTGGAGATAATAGTAGTGGTTCTATTTTTTTATAATATTTCGACTCGGTATAAGAAAAATCATTCGCTTGCCGGTGAAACTTGCCTGATATTCATAAACGCTGATGTTTGCAGTATACTAGAAAAGTATTGCGAATAGAATGGAAAGATTTCAAGATACGTTGAAGAAGAAATGGCGTGTATTGCGATTTGGGAGCGGGATTCAAGCTGTGTAACACAAGGATAAGTATTGCTTGCAATGATTACTGCTGCAGAAATCGCTGAGTCTGTTGGAAAACAAGGAATTCTGACCATAGACTCCATAGAAATTAACTGCAAAATGATCTGTGTTATTCTCAGGTTTTACTGAAAGCAATTTCGGGTTAGACTACTATGATTAGAGATATTAATGCTAAATTACAAGAAATGAACTTCTGAAGAATGACACATTATTAAATAGTAGACGTTTGACTTTAAAAATGTTATATCAATTAATTAAGAGGTAATTTACGCTCACAAGGATGAGCATAGGATGGTAGGATGAACGATAAAACACATGGGAATTATATGTCTTGAGCTCTGGAAGTGCAAGAGAAAAATTATGGTATGCAGGAGTTGTAGCTTTGGCACTCATTTTCTCTCCGAAGAACGTTTGACCGATTTTCTATGACCAGTGGATCATGGATTGGATAGAGCATTATTCTAAAGAGAAGGGCTAGAGATATTATGTATAATGAAGGCTAGTTGAATACGGATGCTTATTCAGCACATTGAATAAAGATCTCAACCTCAGTAAATGAAAACTTTATTATTGATATAAAGGTAATTAGGAAGCTATAGTACATAGAGGCCTTACCGGCGAAAGACGGTGCTAACTTATTGTATATGTAGCATACGATTAGCTTTGAAAGGTCACTATATAATTTCTACGTGCTGGAGCTGGAACACGTTTCAAGAGGGATGGTACTTACATATAAATATACTATACGACCTTTGCGCGAGAATACCAACAGATTGAATTATTGGATAACCAAAAAGTCTTAGGTAACCATATATAAAAGGAAGGGAAGCCATCGAAGGGAAATCAGATGTCCATCCGAGAGGTAAAGTGACAGAAAATAATCTTTATTCTCGCAAAGGAAGAGTAATTACCTTATTGCCATGTAAAAGATTAATTGTATCTGTAAATAAGCGAACTTCGAGCTAGCTTTCTCGAAATCGATTATTTTTCGAGTATCTTGGTTCAAAATTTATTAATCTTTCTCTACCTGATTTGTATTACCAAAATTAAAATATTAATTCTCAGTTTTGGATTAATTATATTAGAGATATATATTAATTTGTGTTCATTTTTTTTAGGGTCCCAATAAATTAATAAGAGAGTATGGTTTGACTTAACTAACTTTATACAAATAAATATTTATCTATTCCACCATTTCTAAAAGATCAAAATAGCAAATTACACCCTAACTAGGAAGGGGAGAATTTAAAAGTCTCCTTCGTAGCATTAGAGAAAGGGCGTGCCTGATCCAGGACTAAATATTCCACGGCCATAAAAAAGATTCCGTATCCATCTCGGAGAGTCGGGTAGGGAGAGAACAGAAGAACAGATTTCGTTGTCAAAGCAACCACCAGCTTTGTTAGGTGACTACTCTCTCTCACTCGCTTCTTAATCCCCCGACTAAACTTGCAGTGACTATCAATCGTCTAAGAGCTTTAATATGAATAATTTTCAGAAATTTAGATAATATATTCGATACCGGGTGTAATTCTACTTCGAATATTAACTCAAAATGTGAGATTTCTTTCATCAACTAGTAGGAAACCACAATAAGCGCCTCATAAGCTTTACACTACTTTTTTTAAAAAGTAGTAAGGCTTACAATATTTTGGCAGGATAACCTCCTGACACACGCTACCAAAAGAGAGAACTTCTTGAAAAATCGATACCTGACTTATGTATAAGAAAAGTTTCACGCTTTGAAATCACTAACTCCCTTTGATTCAATTCTATCTATGTCATCGGAAACTCCCTCTACAGGAGGCAAATAGGACGAAAATCTTGAATTCTGCTGCCCGGTGGCTCTTAAGCAAAGGCAAATGGAATGTCTACGTCATCAAGCGTTGGCACATTGGAGAAACAAGTACCTCGTAGCGTTAGGAAAGAAACACACGGACCTAATGGCCCAGGACTTGTCTCCGCACACCTGCAATGTGGTCTTAGTTAAGTATGACCCTCCTCGTTTTTATAGAAGAGAGGGCTGATAGTGGAGCTCGATTAAGGACACGATGGAGAGATATAAGGTTCAATATTTGTAAGTTTGAAATGGAATAACTGGTAACCTCGTGGTATAGCATCTGATTGGCTATGGAGGAGCTGGTGTATGAGTCCCAGCCATGATATATATATATATTTTTCCCTTAGCGTTATTCCAATCTTAGTGAGGGCGAAAATCCGTTTTACTGCGTTCTGCTGAAGCACCTACGGATACAGCACTTTTACTTGTTTTAGTGACTGATTGACTTGTCAGCACTGCCTACAGAAACGAACGCCTATTCTGGAAGTCTTAAAGTGAACCCAGTTTCATCCTTTAGAAGAGAGTGCCTTTTTTTACTTCGAAGCCTTGTAAATCAATGAGGGCTTAAGCACCTCACGGCTCCCGTCCATCGCTCTGCGTGTGAACCCGTTCGGATGTGTGCCATTCATTGATTTCATATTAACTATGCCAGGCACTTGGTTTGGTATAATTCAGGGCTTATGTGAACACTGGTTTGAGGCCTAGCCCACAGCAGAAGCGTAAGTCAGAAATTGTCTCGATACTGAGGCATAACAACGAGTCCCGGACGGAGGAGAAATCCTCATCGCCCAGGGGACCCAGCCAGAATCATAGAGGGAAGTACACCCATCTCTATGTAGTTGGATGCAGTTATGGCGTATGTACCCGTGAGGGGGTGGCAAAAACTTAGCGGTCGTTGATTCGGCCGCTATGCATTTAGTCCACCAAGCTCAACTCTCTGAGGTCCCCACCCGAGACCCACCCCATCATTCTATCATCCATCATACTGGCAACATACGAGCGGGAGAACTACAGGTGAAATGGACGGGGGCGTTTTTCTCACATTAATTTAAACCCGTTACCAGCCCTACTCACACCATTCTTTACCTACTTTACCACACCCGAACTTTTTTCACATACAAATATACACATTAATTACACTTTGTTACAGAGAAAGAAGGAAGAAGAGGAACGTCAAGACCATGGAGGCCCTCACTAAGAGGGTCCCCTTAAGGACCATAGCCGGACGTTTGCCCCCAACAAAGAAAAACCTCTGCCAAACTCTCTACATTGAGCTTAAGGTGGCACTGGTGAAATTCATCGGAGGTTCATCGGGATTCATCGCCCTGTGTGCCGAGACCAAAGATGTGGACCAGCTCCTATCGGAAGAGGGAGCGAGAGTCCTGCAGACAACAGGATTGGAAGTGACCCCCCCTCCCCACAAGTGGCAGAGAACAGAAGCGTAATCTGCCGCAAAGTGGAGAGCTGGGTAGGAGAACACAAGACAGATGAACTAAAAGAGGAGATTACTAGGAGCAACCCGTGGGCACAAATTAGTGAGATAATTAAATTCCGCGACCACACCCACGTGTTAAAGATAACATTCTCAACCACGGACATGGCAAGGAAGGCCACCCAAAATTGTATTCTCGTCTTCAATATGAGAATCCCGGGGCAGAACATCCAGCAGAAAAGATTCAGCAGCATACAAATGTGCTTTGTATGCTACAAGCTTGAAGACCACACCTCTACGACCTGCCCGGAAAAAAAAATATGTGGTGCAGTGAGTGCACCACAGAAAAGCACAGATTCAACAAGTGTGAAAGCTCCTCTAAGAAATGCCTCAATTGCAAAGGGGGCATCGGACGATGGCCTTTAACTGCTTCAAGCGCCGCGAAATAATTAGAAGAAAGGAGGAAGAGGAAAAGAAGGCAAAGGAAACTACTTACGCAAGCGCCGCTAGGAAGAGTGCAGAGGTGAAGATTGCATCGGCACCTGTACAACTCAACTTCACCGGAGATCTGAGTGCGAAGATTCGGATCTGCATAACCTATGCAAATGTGGCGAATGCAGTAAAGCCCGGTTGTTATAACTAAGTGCTCAACGCGCTCCTGAAGGCAAACAACCTCCCGACAGGGGTCATGCCTGAAGACCCCGAGTGCTTTAAGGCTTTCAAATACTCTGTCATTAAGAATAACAACTTTAAATCCGGTTTGGAGAAGATGATTGAAGCACCATCATCGGAAGAAACCGAGGAAGAAGAAGAAGAGAAAAAGGCTGGAAGTGAAGATGGATCCTCCTCATCTGACAGCGAAGAGGGCCCCTGCACTCGCACACGAGCCACAAAGAGCAGGTCAAAGACCACGAGTCCCCATCCGAAAAAGAAAAACCCTGGGCCGAGTAAAATCGCCCAACCACCCCTCAAACTAAAAAAGGGGAAGAAGGAACATTAGTAAAACAACTCACCATGCTACGTAACGCACTGAAAATAATGGAAATCAACACTGACGGCTGGACGACGAAAGGAATTCTTTACGGAAATGTATTCAGAGAAATTGATGCAGACATCATATTGATTTCAGAACACGGGATCGACACGCGTAACACAGAAATGAAAATCTGGAACTACGATGTGTTGATCACCAACTTTTCGCAAGAGTGGCACGATGGCGCTGCTATTGCAATAAAGAAAGGGATCAAATACAAGCAGATAAGGAACTTAGAAGAATCCTATCTCACGATTGAGGTCGAGCTCGACTTAGGAAAGTTGGTCACTGCAACCATAAATCAACCGCCAAGGAGAGATGTGTTGCCTATTCACACTCTCACTAGCCTATTTGGCAGAAGAGCCCCCACTATACTAATGGGGGATCTGAACGCCAGATGCCGAGAATCCGGTCACAGGACAGAAATATTCCCAGCGGATAGGCCCCGACTTTTTCACCTATGTCAGAGAACGATGTGCCACAAAGCCAGACATCTGTCAGGTAAATCGTCAGAAATATTGCCCAGCGGATAGGCCCCGACTTTCCCACCAATGTCAGAGAACAATGTGCCACAAAGCCAGACATCTGTCAGGTGAATAGTCAGCTAACCTTTATTGTGGAACCATTCCAGGTGCCATGTAGTGACCATATAGGGATCCTACTTACTATCAATAGGAACCATATACAAGTCCCAGCAGTAGTCAGGAAGAAATACAGGCGAGCAGACTGGGCACGGTACGCGCACCTTCTTGAGGCCTACGATCCGCCCAACCTGGACGAAGCAATTCTCGAGGAGATTGACAAGGCACTTGATGACCTCAAAAACCAAATCATCGACGCAGATAGGGCTTGTATCCCTCATTCTGCATATAGGACCTTCTCGACCTACGAGTGGATCGAATATATGAAGGAACTGTACCATGAACTGAATATAATGTATGAATACAACATCGTGAATGCATCGGTACACTCGATGCAAAGAAGTAAAGAAATCAAAGAAGAATTGAAACAGTTGATCCTCGAACAACAGAACATAAGTTTGGAGGTCGCGATTGATAGCCTCGATCACGAAGCAACTCCCAAAGAATATTGAAATAAAATCCGAATTCTAAAAGGATCAACTGAAAAGAAGCATAAGATCGAGCTACGGAAAGAAAATGGAGACTTCGAAGAAGAAGAAGAAAAAGTTGAAGAGATATTCCGAAGTTATTGGGAAAAGATCTTCAGTATAACTGAGGAGGAAAACGAAGACTATGACCTAGAGTTCGAAAGTAACATCATCGACGATCTAAACGAAGAAATAGACAAGACGCACCCTCATCACCAGGTAAATGGACAGCGCGACGGAGAAGCCGAGATTACAGAAGAAGAACTACTCGCCTCGCTTCGCTCATGCCAACAAAAAGCCCTAGGACAATCGGGGCTTACAAAGCTTAACTTTGAAAAGGCACCAGCCTATGTCATCGAAGCAATGAAAAGAATATTGAACGCCTGTTTCAATACGGGATACTTTCCGGACGCTTATAAAACGGCGAAGATGATTTTCTTGCCTAAGCACGGAAAGAAACCAAAGTTGAAGGAGAGCTACCGGCCAATTTCACTTCTGGAATTTGGCGGGAAGCTGTACGAGAAGATTCTCAACAAAAGACTGGTGTCTCACCTGGAGGCAAACTCGCTCTATAACCCACACCAATTCGGGTTTAGGAGTGAGCGAAGTACGGAGATGGCGATTAACGTCATCACGGAAAAGCTAGCCCATGCAAAACGGGAAAAGAGTTACGTGGACATTGTTTGTGGGATGTATCCAAGGCGTTCGATAAGGTGTGGCAACGGGAAGGCAGGACAAGATCTTACGACTGGGAATAAGTGAAAACTTAGAGAGAACTCTCTGTGACTATGTCATGGAGAGAGCGGCGTACATCAGTTTAGGGTGCACGGACGGGCCAAAGTTTCCGCTCATGCGGGCCTCCCGCAGGGGGGGTGCCTGTCTCCCACTCTCTACTTGATTTACACCTCGGATGTCCCAGTCCCTGTAAGCCCCACTTGCCTCAACTTACAATTTACCGATGATTTCACCCAGATAATCACTTGTCCATGGAGGAATGCGCCTTGGCAAGCTCGAATGACAGCAGCAGAAATTGAAAATCTTAACACCTACGAGGCCCGGTGGAAAATCCGCACCAACAAGGATAAGTTCAAAGTAGTCCGCAAAGGCAGGAGACTACATGATTGCGTCAGGGTGGGGGAAAGACGATATCCCTACACCAATGAATGCAATGTACTCAGCATGAAGATCACCTCTACCTGCTACATAAAGCACGTCCAAGAACGTATCATCAAGGCCACTGCTGCAGTCAAGACTCTGTATAGGTTCAGAAATCTTCGTCAAAGCAACAAAGAGAAGATCTATACTGCACTAGTAAGATCGACGTTGCTATACCTCACCTCCGCCCTTTCGTGTGTTTCAAAGACACAAAAGAGGAGACTACAAGTGGTTCAGAACAAATAAGCGTACTTAATTAAGGGTACACGCAGAAGAGAAAGGAAATCACAGGATGAACTGCACCGGGAGGCGGGGTTAACCCCCATTAACGTTGTCATCGAAGAACGGGCCAGGAATATGCTGGAAAAGGTCAATCGAGAGTTGGACGATGAAATCGTACAAATAATTGACCTAGAATAGAAGGGCAGTATGTCGCGTCAGATTTCCAAGCTCTGCTGGGATTTTAGCTGGCGGAGCAGAAGTGCCGTTCTACGCAAGATGAGTTGATTTTGCCCCAAACTAAGACTAAATAACCAACCAAGATAGCAACCGATTTTGACCAAAATTCCCTGATATCAATAAAAACAATCAATCAAGACAAAACTACCGAAGAAGGAAAAGTACACAAAAAGATGAAACACACCAATCAAGACTACAAAGAAGAAACATAATACACAAACTACACAAACTACACAAACTACAAATTTACGAAAAAAATACACTAAAACGAACATTGTGAGTTATAATTAATGACTTACCAAAACAAGAGCAAACGCACACAGCAAAACCAAATACATTAGCTAAGATGAAGACGAATGGCTTGAATGCCAAATTATATATAATATATTTACATGTATATATATATATATATATATATATATATGTATAAACAAAACGATAAACAACAACGCAATACAAAACATAAAAATTTGAAAGCGATAGGCCTGATCACCAGGCTCTAGCATCACTTTGCACCCTACCACACTTCTTTCTCTGTTTCCCACTGGTCTACTTTCCGCTGTCTATCCACACACCCTTTCTATCCCCTCACCCGCATACTCTCAGATACCTGGTCAAATTGCAATCTTATTAACAAGATTGTCTCCGTTGTACCGTTTTTCGTCAAGTCGATGTTACTGTCGCTTGATCTGCAAAACTCCAATTTCTTGGCTCATATGCTCAAATGCTCATTCACGTCCTACTTCTCTCTTTATTCTTATATATATATATATATATATATATATGTATAGATATATATATAGATATATAAACAAGGGACGGTCAATAAGTTTTGCAAATTGGTAGGGCAAAACAGAGGAAGGAGGATGCCTGTTTGTGAGAGTGTTAGGACAAGTTATTACAATTCAGGACCTGCAGCCGCAAGCTCCTGCCTCGTCTATTTAAGAAGCCGTAGCTTATAGCAGTTTGCCACTCACAAATTTTTCAGCAATGGAGAGGGTTCTGTACCGCGCAGTGAACAGATTTTTGACCACGGAGGGCAAGAATGCAAAAGAGATCCATGAACGCATGGTTGCAGTGCACACCGACCCCGCTCCTTCCTATGCAAGCATTGCTCGCTGGAATAGGGAGTTGCGCCATGGTCGTGAGTCGCTTGAAGATGACCCACGTCAAGGACGTCCGTCAGACGTGACCAACGAGGACAATGTGGCTCGTGTGGAGTGGATGATCCTCTAAAATCTACGAGTGAAGGTCTACGAAATCAACAGTATTAGCAACAGCATCCACGACAATTTGGCCATGACCAAGGTGGCGGTCTGTTGGGTTCCTAGAAACCTCACGCCCCATGATCAACTTCAACGTCGTCAAAGTTCGGAGGAGCTCCTGCTCCTGTACAACCAAGACCCGGCATGATTCGAGTCACGCATAGTGACAGGTGATGAAACGTAAGTCCATCACTGGGATCCCGAGACCAAGCTCAAAAGCATGGCGTGGAAGCACAGGGGCTCTCTGACCCCCATCAAGTTCCTGATCCAACCCTCAGCCGGGAAGATCATGGCCACCATTTTCTGGGATTCTGAGGAAGTGTTGAGGTTGGACTATGCGCCTCGTGGAAGGACCATTACAGGTAAATATTCAGCCAAAGAACTGGCTGGGTTGAAGGAGTGCATCCGTCAGAAGCGGCGCGGCAAGTTGACACGCGGTGTCTTCCATGACAATGCCCCTGTCCACAAGGCCAGAGTTGCACAAGCTGCCCTGCACGAGTGTGGATATGAGGAGCTCAACCATCCACCTTTACAGACCAGATCTGGCCCCTAGCGACTACTTTTTATTCCGCCAGCTCAAAGCTGCACTGCGTAAACGCCGGTTTGGGGACGATGAATATGTCCAGCTCAACGTCCTGGAGTAGATTGAACAGCAGTCGAGAGATCTCTGGTTGTCGGGAATTCGAAGCCTCAGGGACAAGTGGCACAAGTGCATTGAAGTCGAGGGTATTTATATTCAAAAATAATAAAACACTTTTCCTTATATCTCGTTTCCTTATATCCGAATTGCAAAACTTATTGACCGCCCTTCATATATATTTATATATGTATATATAATGGACGGCTAAACCTGGTAATTTACATGCTCCGTCTCCTTTCTCTCCTTACTCTTCCCAGTTAAAAGATGTTTAGTTTATTTGATTTAAATTTCACTTTATGCCAATAATTAATATGTTAGAATTTAAATATTTCTTCATTTCTCTCTGTCAGACCTGATTAGGCTTGGAGCCTGAAACGTTGTCATTAAGACAAAGTTTAATGCAAACTTCTTTCTTTTTTGGTCCTTGCATTCATTCTTAAGATTAAATTATCTCTAGCAAGAAGAATTTACTTCCAATATATATAAATTCCTCACGTTCCTTATTTTCGTGATTCAGTTATACATATATATATATATATATATATATGTATATATATATATAAATAATGGGAAATCGAAAAAATGCAGATTAACTAAAATGATTAAATATTCCCAAAAGAAAATAATAGATTTTTCCCAAGTGCTTTCGTTTTTACATATAAAGAAGCACATTAAATTTCCCGAAGGAAATGATATACACATGATTATGAGAGAACATTAACTTAAGCTAAGAATCAAATATATGTAGTATATTAGAGGCACACTTGGATTCCTCGACCCTTTAAAAATTTGACCTCCTGTATAATGTTTACAATTTTCTCTTCTGGTTATGTTATATTCGATAGAATAAAAAAAATTTTAGAGTTAATAACTTAGGATATTACTGTTGCACTGTTTCCTGGTTGAAGGAAGATATGCAAAGATACTGGTACCATTGTTTTGTATTGAACTCGTGGCCTATAAATTTTTAAGATATTAATTTTCATTTTAATAGATTCAAGTATATTACAACTTCAGAAAAAGTTCGAAGGGAAAAGCCACACTCTTTTCCTTACACTTTATCCCAAAGATCACCTCTTTAGCAATTTCTTTTATTAATTAATAATTCGATATTGTAGGTAGATAACACTACTAGTTAACCAACTTTGTATCTGTCCACTTTTTTGAGTGTTTTCTGCAAAGCCCTGCTCAGCTTATTTTATTCATGACTAAGATTTCTACACTACGTTTAGTTTAGCCCATAAACCATTTAGGTGGATGTATTGCCAATTTTATATATTAATTTATCATATTTTACTCTATCTTTTCTTACCTAACTAATATATTGACGAATATATTCATATTTTTATTTTTTGGCAGAACTATAAATTAAGAAACCGTTTTTTCTTTATTAATGTAAACAAATGTCCTTAGTCGGCCAGGCCGGTTCGTATCCTTTGGTTTATTTTACTGGTACTGAGCAAATTTTGAAGTCTCACCGTAACTATTACAAGGATTTCACTTTTATAAGTCTTTTTAGATATTAACTTTACGTAAATCTCACTAGGATACGCAAGTTGTTTGATATTTTTAACCCAGACGTGTAAAGGACAATTCAACCATTTCGTTTCTTCATCGGTAATAATTTGTTCTTAAAAAAATTAACCTGTCATCGGAATCTTCTGTGTAAGGTGATAATGGAATAAATACTGTTTTATAATAGGGAATGAGATTTTAGTGTATATGGTCTTCTTTTGAATCCTTCATTGTCCATTCTAGTACATTATGTGTAGAGAAGGAACCATAAGATGCTCAACATTATTTTACATTGTCTTATTCTTGTTTACCTGCACCTAAGAGAAAATATATATACAAGGCCATAGAGATACGTTCTCTGCTAGTTGATTGCCTTTATCTTATGACCTTCTGTTTTTAATCATAGAACTGGCGGGCTTCTATTGTTCGGCGCCTTAATTTGGTTGCTGCATCCCACATTGTTTAATTAAGTTTAGAAGTTTCTTAAGGTGTTTGTTCTAGCCATTTACTGATTAGGTTTCTAACATAAAATGAGAACCCCTCATCAGGTATATCTTTTCGCTGGATTGAACTCAATTTCTGTTAACTTTTAGTTTAATTCCATTGTTTAGGGTATCTTGGTTTAAAAGCAATAGTTAAATAGAGGCATTTAATCTATGACTATAGAGATTGAAGGGTACGGATCATATAAAATAATAAAACAAGTTATTAAATTAATAAAACATTCGATCTCATTAGTCCAAACACAATAACAGGAAATGAAATATTTCAGAGCAGGACAAGGAACCTCGTTGGAAGTTTAGAAAAGTCTTCTTGCGCAGAAAATTTATTTGTGTACACCTATTGAAACTTCAAAGGAAGAATGGCCTTTCCCTGCTATTCAAACTAGTCATGATTAGGGTAAGAGACCTTTGTTCTTACACTTTCCATTAGGGTAAAATTTTCTCTATTTTAAAGCATAACCTAGTATTTTAAAAAAATATGTCTTTGTCATTAAATATATATCTCTTGTTTAAAAATCTAACAAATAAACAATGAAATAAATGTAAATTAAATTGCAATAAACTTGAGAAAGAAATAAATATTATCAACTCCAAAATTGGACTACACCTTTTTGTTCAAAGTCAGAAATCAAGCAGAATAAGACATATGTTCTTTCACTGTCCATTACGTTAAACTTTATTATATATTACTTCATAACCTCGCATTAAAAGTAAAATGTTTTCTTCATTAAATGTATATTTATTGTTTATAAATATAACAAAGATAAACAATACAATCATATCTAAATTAACTTGCAATTAATTAGAAAAGAAAGGAATCTTATCAACTCCCAAATTGAACTATAACCTTTGTTATTTCAGGCAGAAATCAACCAAAAAAGACCTATGTTCTGTCACTGTCCATTAGAATAAAGATTGTTCTCTATTTCTTCATTACTAAGAATTTAAAAAATATGTTGACTTCGTTAAATATATATCTACTATTTTTCTAAATATAACAGAAAAAGAATACAATTAAATGTAAATTAAATTGCAATAAACTTGAAAAGAAAGGAATTTTAGCAACCCCAAGATTTTTGCTACACCTTTTTAATTTACAGAGAGAAAAAAAGCAGAAAACCCTTCATTTAAAACATTTCTTTCACTACATACTTCTAGTTACACCAGATTAACTTCATGACATAAATACCGAATGAATTGATTTTGCCTCTTCTGAATAGAAGGAAGCCATTGATGTCAACGAAACCATATCAATGTGGGAAAATTAAAGGAGAATAAAAAAATTCACATAAAATTAGAGTTAAGATACTAAAAAATAAATTAATCAGGGGAAACTTTTGTTAATTTAATTTTTCTTAAATAATTACTCATTTTGTTTGAAAGAAAGCAGTACTAAGAAAGAGAACAATACTTATTCCAACAGGAAGAGCCTTTAGAGAAAACAAATGTTTTACCAATAAAAATGAATCATTGAAGCAGGAAACGATAAATATTGTCGATAATCTTAAAAGTGGCACACTAATGATAATATTATTAGGCAATAATAATACAAGAAAAAACATAAAAATCCTAAAGATAACTCATATATGATTACTATATTTGGTAACCAAAGAATGCTATCAATCTAAATTAAAAATGCTTCTGGAAAATTGTATTTGAATATGATTTTATACCAGTTAATTCATATTTATATGAAAACATGAACAAGAACTCATAAATCACCTCATAATATTAGTTTTCTGCAAATTACAGGCCACTGCTAAATGTTAAAATTTACTTTACTCCAGTATTATTGCTCAAATATATGCACTAATAAGTAGCTCTTAATTAAACGTTGCTGAGTCTTGAACCAGAACATGAATATAAAATAGTTATGGATAATTTCCGAATTTAAACTTTGCACCGTGTCTAAAACCGCTTTCCATATTAGCCAGCATGGGTTGACGGAAACACTTTGGATCGTATAATACGTCTTTGCTTTAAATTAAAAGCTCAACTATATCTCGTTCCTGGGTTTAATTAACCCCTCACCTCAAAATAACATAAAATAAGTGTAAAATAACAATGGAAAATATGAATACACTATATATATTATTGGAGATTTTACAGTTACTATTTAATTTATCTATTTTCCAGTCATTTTTATTCTAGGTATAATGTTATACGAGGTTATATCAAAATTGTGCACCAAAAATATTTCCTAACACTTACCGAAAGATATATCAACAACTTAGTTTCAACCAGTTTTGACACTCGATTGATTTTTCTTTCGAATCCGTCAAATAATAATTAAATTACCAGTTACTCATTAACTCCGTATAATACAAAGCTAAAACTATTTATTACATAGTACTAATTTAAAAAAAAATCTATTTTAATATTTTCTACCGCGACTAAAATCATGGCACACAGAAGATCCACTGTGTTTTAAATGGTTAAACCAAGTTATAACTATAAGAGAAAATTTAGATCCTAAATGTCTAAATCTCCCCCAAATCAAACGATTATAATTACGAAATTGTTTCAGAATTGTTAGGACATGATGAAGCAGCTAAAGAAACAAGTGAATTAGTTAATAAAAGAGGTGCAAAAAGAAGTTCGATGTCTATTTACCTGGTGATGAGGGTGCGTCTTGTCTATTCCTTCGTTTAGATCGTCGATGATGTTACTTTCGAACTCTAGGTCATAGTCTTCGTTTTCCTCCTCAGTTATACTGAAGATCTTTTCCCAATAACTTCGGAATATCTCTTCAACTTTTTCTTCTTCTTCTTCGAAGTCTCCATTTTCTTTCCGTAACTCGATCTTATGATTCTTTCCAGTTAATCCTTTAAGAATTCGGATTTTATTTCAAAATTCTTTGGGAGTTGCTTCGTGATCGAGGCTATCGATCGCGTCCCCCCAACTTCTGTTCTGTTGTTCGAGGATCAACTGGTTTAATTCTTCTTTGATTTCTTTACTTCTTTGCATCGAGTATACCGATGCATTCACGATGTTGTATTCATACATTATATTCAGTTTATAGTACAGTTCCTTCATATATTCAGTCCACTCGTAGGTCGAGAAGGTCCTATATGCAGAATGAGGGATACAAGCTCTATCTGCGTCGATGATTTGGTTATTGAGGTCATCAAGTGCCTCGTCAATCTCCTCGAGAATTGCTTACGTGGATGAAGAAAGTAATAATTTCTACATGAAGAAGATGCTCCAATTTTTCTTTAGAGGAGAAAAATTACCTTCGCAAGCAGAGCTTGGATCTGTGGCCTACGGCCTATCAGGCTCTGGCAACGCGCTTTTAGTATATATTTTTAAAAAGGTTGCTCCAAATTATCTCTTGATAATTTATTTTGAGGCTGTTCTTTTATCCATGTTTATTTTCTACCACTAAAGGCTACCAAAACTTTTTAATTGAAATAGGCTTCCTGATTTATTTTTATTTTCTTTCTCACATTTCTTTTGTTCTTGTTTTAATTGTTTTTTACATATTTTTTTCACTTGCTTTTCCTTTTTTTCGTTTGTAAACGATTTTAAGCCACTAATTCCTTTTTTTACTTGTTTTTGTTTAATCGCTACCTTTGCCACTATATCACGATGAAAGAGTTTCAATATTATTTGTGCTCTTTTCTTTTTTTCCTTTTTTGTTTCAATAATCACCTCCTTATTGCATGAAATAATATAGCTTCTAATTCTTTATCTTCAGATTCATTAACAATATCTTTTTTGTATAATTTCAGCCCTTTAATTCAGGTCATCCTCTGTTAATGCAGTATTGTCATCGAATTTATTTTCGTCGAGTACAATGGCATTTGACTTCTCACGTTATTTTCTTTTATTAATTATGCTAAATTTAATACGTTAATTTACAAAATATTGCAACACACTTCGAACGAGCGAATAATTCCTATGTTTTTTCTATGAACATTGCGTCAACTTTTTTTACGAAGGAAAAATGGTTGTTTTCGTGTGAGTATTTATTTAGAAGGATAGATTTTGCTTCAAAAGCTTATTCAAATATAATCTAATATTATTTTTTGTAGACGATTTAATATATTAAAGAAAATATTAGAACTAAACTGAATTTGTTTGTGAAAATACAAGTTGAGCGAGAGGATGAAATCTCTTCCATTATTTAAATATGTGTAAAAAATTAGTTGCTTAAATCAACTATTTATGAAAATATTTCTGAACTTTATAGTTTCCTTTTTGCTTTCTTTAAAAATACTCCAGTACATCATATACTGATTTCAAAAAGGTTTCTTATTTTAAAACAATATAAAAACGCATCTACAATAAACGGTAATTAAATTATAATGTCGGCGAGGGAGTTAAAGAATAAATTAAAATATATTTTTTTTAAATTACTTTGGTAAAAACTTTGAAGAAACGAGAAAAAGTAAAAAACATCCATTCCTTAATTTTAAAATTATTTTTCATTTTTCCCTGAAATTTAAGGTTTACTTTCTGTATTTTTCAAAATTCCCAAACAGTCGATGCATTTTTGTCCTGAACTTCACCATTTGCAATTCTTTGGTTTTAAAACATTCCCAAGGTAAAATACTCTCTTATCGATACAATAGTCTCAAAACTTTTACCTATTCCTGTATCCATAACCACAAATTTGTAACTTCTCAAACTAAAAAGTAAACTTTTGCGAAATTTGAATTCCTGAATTCTGACACCAAGAGGAGTGGGTACGCCACTTCTCCATAGAGGAGAAGGTTGTGATTCAATTTTCTTCATTATCTTGCCTACCCGGTTCTAGCAAGTGGCTTTTATCCCAAACGTTTTTTAAAATGTTTCCAATTAGTCTATAATAGTTCATCACTAACTCTATAAATTTTAAGAGGGGATTTCTTTGAGTACTTGAATAATAATTCCATCTTAGTTTGGTTATGATTTATATTTTTTTATCAAATTTATTTCTAATAGTTCTTTTATAATATCAAAAAGAAAATGGTGAAGTTCAGAAATAAATATAATTATCGAAGTTTTATAAATTTTTTAAAACCCCAAGAATTACAAATGGTGAAGTTCAGAAAATTTATTGAAATATCTTCTCTATAACTATATTTTAGCAACATGATATTTTGAAAGGGGGAAATTTAGTTTAAAGTTCCTTTTTAATAAAATTATAATTGTCGAAGTTCACATATTTTATAGAAATTTAACCATAGCTGCTTTTTGTAGATTATAAATTTTGATCTTAGTAGCGAAGCGCAGTCGCCCTGCGTAGGGGAGGGGACTGGCAAAGCCATTGTTTGGTAACCCTATATTTTAAGAACGAGATTTTTTGAAGGTTTGAATAAGATTTTTGTTTTAGTTTGGTTGCCACCTAAGCATATTTAATGTTGTTAGCAAAGTTATTTCTAATAAGGCCTTTATACTATCAACAAAAAGAAATGGTAAGGTTAAGAAACTTTGTAGGCCAGCGACCGTAACTCTGCCAGCGAAGCGCAAGCTACTTCTTTAAGCAGGAGTAGCGAAGCTGCTCCTCTTGTAACACTATTTTAAGAGTGGGAATATTTGTCAGGGTTTGAATAAAAATATTTTTTTTTTCTTTCTCTTACTTAGGTTTTGACCTACTTATATTTTAAATTTGTATCACAGTTTTTCTATAATATCCTTTTGAGTTTGAAGAAAACAAATGGTGACATTCAGAAAAAATAAATATGATTATTGAATGTTTGGGAATTTTTTACAACAAAATTTAGGCATAGCTGCTTTTTTATTTTTTTATGTTAAACTTTATCTGGATTAGGAGGAAATAACAAAATTTAGGCATAGCTGCTTTTTATTTTATTTTTTGTATATTCTAAATTTACTTTTTAAAATTTTAAACTCTATCTTGATTAGGAAGAAATAGCTACCAGCCCTAAAATTAGTAAAGCAAAAGTTAGATAAAATAAAATCCTAAAGATTGTTTTAGCCTAAGAAAATAGGCATCGATGTGATATAACCTAGACTAAGACTACATTATTAGGAAATATCTACTGGAAACTTTTGAAAAATTAGGCTTAATGGTCATAGCCAAAGTCGAATATGCCGTAGGCCACAGACTGAAGGTCTGTCTGCGAAGTGTAAGCACCTCCTGTACGGAGTGGCCTTTAGGCTAAGAAATAGGCATTGATGTGATATAACCTTGACAAAGAGTACATTCTTAAGAAATATGTACTGGAAACTTTAAAATATATTAGACTAAATGACCATTGCCAAAGCCAGATAGGCCGTAAGCCACATACCGAAGGTCTCCTATAAAGCGCAGAGTGGCGAAGACGCTCCTCTTGTATCTCCTATGAAATTAACTCTTGATCTTTTTTTGGTCAGTTTAATGTTTATTTTCTAGGCCTAAAGACACGAATCTTTAAGGGGAATTCCTTGGAAATAGGGTATAAATAATCATCGGATCACTTTTTCTTATCATAAACTTGGCGCTTTTTCAGACAAATCAAAGAGTGAAAAATGGCGTAAAACCCCCTATAAATAACATTTGTAATTTTTTGGTTTTATTAAATCTCGCTAAATTCGACTATCATTGTTAGTTTTCCTAAACTTTACTTTTTGGTCTAAGATATTCTCATCTCTATTTAATTTATTAATACAATTTCCTCCTGCTAAAATTAAAAAAAAATGCAAATAAATCCGCTCCCGATATTAATTTCACTATTTAGAATTCAATAAAATATAATTTGATTGATATAATATTTTCAAAACTTGTGGCCATGATTATATCTTTTTCCATATATTTGTAACACTTTAAACTAAGAATTTATAGTGTTAAGAGAAGTAAATTCCTAAATTATAGTGTAATGTATTAAATGGACCTATTCAATGGCTAATTATCAATAGAATATATAATTTGTTAAACTCGTTTCTTCTTATGAAGATAAAATAAAAATAATTCCTTTTATCTTATTTGAAAAATTTTACAAGTTTTAAAACTTGAAAAGTAATTACACTCTCTCACAAAATTGAACCCTTTGTCGACTATAAAGATGAAAATAACATTTTTGAATGTAGTTTTCTGTTTAGATTTCAAAAATCAAAGTTATTTTTATCAAAATGACACCAGTTTTTGGTAAGTTGCCAATTACTAGTGTGGCAAATTTTGAAGATTTTAACGAATTTCTTTCTGATTTTCAAGTTATTTAACTAGATCAATTTTTAAATAAAAGCAACAATTTTAGTTAAAATGCCGAGAGAATCGTGTAAAAATAGCCCAGATAAATTCTGCTACATTTGTGGTTCAGTAACATTTAAAAAAAAATCTAAGAAAAATTTCTTCTTTAGTGAAAAAACTATATAATTTGTATTTTACGACCAATATAAACCATAGGCACCACATATCTTTTGCATGACATGCTTTAATTTTCCATTAAAATGGTCTAAAGGATAAAAAAGCCTTCAATTTGGTGTTCCAATGCTATAGCGAGAGCCCCAAGATCATGCCACTGACTGCTATTTCTGTTTGGTAGACATTTGGTAGACATACAAAGTAAGTAATTGTTTATAGTCCACTGTACCTATATTTTGAAGTAGTATACTCTAATATTATGTTTTAAAAATATAAAACTAATTAAGTTTAGAGTCACTTTATTGTAATCACAGATATATACATAACTTATACCACATTTTAAGTAAGCAAAGTAAAAGGTGATCTAATAGAAAATGGGACTTTTGTGCCAGACTTTCCAGTTGTCAGATTAAATTTAGAAACACCTAAAGTTATGAATGTGTTTGATCCCTCTGGTAACCAAAACTAGAGAACATAGGGGTGAATGATGTTGTAGATGGATATTTTGCTGCCTGTTTAGCAAAGCTTAATATAAAATTCAGGGATGGTAAATATGTAATTATTTGGGATATTGATTAAGCTTATTTCAAATTACATAATTAACTGAGAATGATTGTTAAGCCCCAAAATTCCTATAGCTTCAAAATCCTAATTTCCACCTAATAATAAAATCCACTTCGTTATGATTATAACGAAGTATAAGCAACAACCCATTCTCATTTCTCATTCAGTATATCTCAAAGAGGACTACAACACGGAAAAGCTACTATTATAAGTTTTAAATTGTAAGGAGTAAGGCAAGAGACTTATAAAAGGTCGCATTTTTGATGAGCCTCTAATTAGATTTTAAGTACGTTACCATGTCATCCTTGAGATTGCTACAATTGGGACACAATAGCATATTATTGCAAGAAGTGCTGGACAAAAGGAGTGAGTTCTCTGTTAGAAGATATACTGTAAAGAATGAGCAATTAGTAGAACCGAAAAAGGCATTGTTCCCTAAAATGAATTTAAAACTAGGTCACATGAAGTGGTTTATTAGAGCTCTTATCAAAGAATCTACAATTTGCAAATAACTTCAAAGGTTCTTTGCAAACACTCTTAGGAATAGAAGAATACTAGATTCTTGGTTGGACCACAAATCAGGAATATAATTTTGCTAAGACTTCCCAGAAAAGATTACTTAAAATAAAAGAAAGCGTGGAAGAGATTTTTTATGTCTGCTATAGCCATTTGTGCAACGACAATGCTGATAATTATGTAAAACTGGTAGAGAACTTAGTAAAAAGCTATAGCAAAATGGAGGATTACAGGCTGTGCCTGAAGGGGCACACGCTTAATGCGCATCTTAACAAGTTAAATATAAATATGGGAAAAGGATTTGTCTGTTTTTTCTACTTTCTTGGTCGCTAAATGGTAAAATAAAAAAATTATTGCCATCAATAGACGTATCTATCTTGGGTAGAATTAAAGATAAAAATTTACCTAATGTTTGGGTGTCAGCAGAAGAATCGTAATTAGAGAAGGTTTGATGAATTAAATAAGAAAATGAAAGAGAGCTGAAACTGAAGCCTCTATCAACAGCAAATAGAACATATCTTCATTTATTTGCCTTTTTGTCAGGGTGTACTTCATCATTAAATTGAAGAAAATCAAAGCATTTATTTCTTTCTCAACATCGTATCTTTGCAAGCCTCACTTGACTGTAGGATTACATAACTAAAGATGTCTTCCAACCATTCACCTCAGACAAGAGAACTAAATAAACAACACCACGTCCAAATTTTCTCCTAATATTTTTATGTACAAAATCCAGGGGAACAAAATATTGAATGATATTTTATATTAAATGAAAAAGGATTAATATTATGAATAAAATGGCAATTAAATTAAATAATCTCACCGGCAAGAAATTAATCATGTAGCGTGTTTAGAATTTTACGAGGAGAATCGAGAGATAACTAACCCGGAAGATGATTTAGGAAAAAACGATGCAGGGGTAATGGCCCTAAAAGTCATCCTATAGAACATTCGAAAAGCAGAGTGACAGTAAATGCGAGTGGACTTCTACTGTACCGGAGTGTCAAAGAATTAGACAAAGTTTGATAGTGGGGTATGCAATTCAAGATACTCAAACTGGCAATAAACAATGAAATTGAAAGGATATCATGCGATAATGTATTGGCGAGACATGATTATGTGGAAATAGGAGATCATTAGGGAGACGTATTCGAGCTAGCTGCCGAATTCCCCATTGCGGATGTTTAAGCCCGTATCTCTCTTTAGTCTAAATAGAAGATATACCACCAATTAGAAAACATCAGCCAGTTAATAGTTTGCCCTTAAAGAAACGAATCAATGCAAGCTTTAATGACGGAAGAAGAGATAAGAAGCATCAATAGATACAAATAACAATGTAACATTAAACATCATAGGAATATTTTTAAGATAAACCCCGTGTACAGGAAGAAACTTTCAGATGTATATGTAGAAGGAGAGGGAAATAGACTTGACAAAGACTGTACGCTAACTGATTTAACCATCACGAGAGAAGGTTACAAAAAGCACATATATTTATATATATTTATATATATGTGTGTGTGATGTGTGAGTGTTTGGTTTAAGACCAGCCCGTTCTAACTCGCGAATGCAGTTTTTGATATAATTCTGGAGATTAAATATCAGCTAAGGAAGATCCCTTTTATTTGGTCGTATTTAAAACAGTTAAATTTTGGGCGTGATTTTTTGCCTTTCTTCACGCCTCTTCAGAGTGAAGTCCTCATTATTCTTGGAGCGGCAATACTAACTCCGAGCGCACCAGTTCGGTGCATGTTTCGCCCGTTTTCTGCTAAAAGAAACTTATCCGTACTCTGATTCAGACCTATAAAAGGCATCAAAGAACGAAATTGAAATTCATTCCTTTGCTGTTCACCACCACCAAACAAGTGCCTTGGCTCTAAATGTTGCAAAGCGAATGAATACAGTGCCATAGCGGGAAAGAAAGAGAAAAAAAACAGAGCACTCATTTTTCGGAAAAAGGTTTTTCCTTATCTGCAAAAAAATCTTAAAAGGGTTAGGGATGGAACCAAGCACATTTAGAAAGCGAGAACCACTTTGATCACAAAAAATACAAAGCTCGACCAATCCACTTGGCTGTTTGATCTTACTCTTGCACAGATTTGTTCGCAAATAGAAAAAGACATTTTTATCTTCGCGGTATAGTTGAATTATATATACACCCTTGGCCAAAAGTATAAGGTCACACTTAATTTTTGTCTTTGAACTACGAATTGTGTTCTTATATCGCTATGGCTGTATGCTCCTATCATATTTGCATAAACAACACCATAAAATCATAATATTCTAACCTATCCTTTTATTTTTAGCATTTTCTGTTGTTTGGATATAATATGCATAACCCATATTTTGCCCTCCCAAAAGATTTTCACAAGTGTGTGTAATAATATGTAGTAATTATAGTTAATCACTAAGATGCCCAGAAATTTTTAATTGCGTGAAGTTAAGGGAAGACAAGTTGTATATCACCATCAAAATGGGATGTTACAAAGACAAATAGCTCAGGAGGTGGGATGTTCTCAGAAGGCAGTCTAAACGACTCTCAGGCGCTTCAGAGAGAGTAAAGGGGCCAAATCAAAACTAACAACTGGGAGGAAAAGGAACACATCTCGTGAAGACAGATAGTTCATCCGTCTGTCTCTTATGAAATAGAGAAAAACATCTCCAGAGATTTGTGCCGACTTTCATGAGGCAAATACCTCACAAATATCTACTAGAACTGTAAGGAGGAGGCTTATAGAGTAAGGCTTCAAAGGTTGCAAAACAGGAAGAACCCATGAACTATGAAGTAACATATTATAAGGTTGAAACTAACATATTAGCTTATAATATTTGGGTTGAAGACGTCAGAGTTAGCAAAGCTTTTTAGCCTTAATGTTTCGTCCCAACAGTAAAGCATGGAGGCGGTTCCATCATAGTATTGCTACAGAGGCCGGAGAGATATTTTTATGCCAAGTTACAATAAATTCGGCTAAATATGTTTCCAAGTTATCGGATGTTTAGAACCATCAATTGCTAAATTAAAGCTAATGTTATCTTTCAGCAGGATAATACCCCCGAGTTATGCAGCCAAGAATACTCTTAATTGGTTTAAAACACAGGGCATTATTCCTATGGAATGGCCGGCTCAAATTACAGAGTTAAACCCCATCAAACACTTATGGGGAATCCTTGGTAAAGCTATTAAGAAAACGACAGTTAGAAATAAAGAGGATTTGTACCGAAACTGCACCCAGAATGGGTTAAAATTACGCCTGACGTTGGCGTATTGGAGCAGTAATAAAAGTAAAACGAGGGGTCAACTAGGTACAGGGGTTGGGCAAATTAATGAAAACGCCATATAATTTTAGAAAATTTTATTTTAATAAGGGGTAGGACCACCTTTGGCCATAATTACACATTGAATTCTGCGTGGGATCGACTCGTACAAAGTTTAAATTGTTTCCAGGAGAATTTTCATCCATTTATCAGCTAAAGCAGTCTCAAATTCTTTCAATGATGATGGTGGGGGATATCGACTCCTAACCTGTTTTTTCTAAACTGCATATAAATGTTCAATGATGTTGAGATCTAGGAATTGTGGTGGCCAAATAAGGTGTTCTACTTCACTGTAATGTTCCTTGTGCCATTCAGCTACACGTAAGATGGCATTTCCGTCGGGAAACAATTCCTGAACCATAGGGTGGATCTGATCATCTAAAATATTCAAATAGTCCTGACAGTTGATTTCCAAGATTTCCAAGATACGGCCCCCCAGATCACCACAGAGCCTCATCCATGTTTAACAGTTGGGGAAAAGCAGTCTGGATCAAATGCATCTATTGGCTGTCTCAAAACGTGTACACGGTCTGAGGTGGAAGATAAGGTAAAACACGACTCGTCAGAGAATATGACCCTTCTCTACTGCTCTCTGTCTAATTCTAATGGTTTTTACGCTGTTATAGACGCTTTCGAACGTTTGTTTCTGAGAGTAGTGGTTTTCGGATTGCAGCCCTCCTTTGTAATCGGGATTTATGTAACTCCCAGCAAACAGATTTTGTTGAGACTGGGTTCCGGACGTGATCATTAAGTTCTGCATTAACTCTGGTGGCTGTAGTTTTAAGCTCTTTTGTAACAATTCGTGTAAGAGTCCCATGCTCCCTATCAGACAGTTTTGGTTTCCTTTCCTATTTTTGCAGTGAATAGGATTTTTTTCCTTTATTTTCCTACGCTGTCGTTACTTTTGAGACTGTGCCTCTCGATACGCCAAGCAGTTTAGCCGTTTTAGTGATGGTAGCACCTGTCATCCAAGCTCCGACAATCTGACCTCTTTAGAAATCAGATAGATCGCTAACTTTAATAAGTTCTAATAAACTTATTTGGATAATATCTGCAAAAATAAACAATATTAGCACAAGATGATGTACTTCATTAGTAATTAACAAACATAAACATAGACAAGTTTTATACAGTTTAATCAATCTTACAAACTATACTATTTCAATACTAGTTCTTTCCATTATTTTGTCCACCCCCTGTATTAGATCATTACAAATTTTGAAATATACCATACAACAACCCTATACATACATACGTTTTATTAATATTCTGAGGTCTAATTAAAAAAATGAGTGTCGCCTCATACTTTTGGCAAAGGCTGTATATATATATATATATATATATATATATATATATATATATATATATATATATATATATATATATATATATATATATATATAACAAGAAAGGGCAAATGAAGTCCCCCAAAAATATTCAGTAGACGTGAATTCCAATTAATATTTTCCTAGAGTTGAATAAACATCGAAAATTGTACATGTATAAAGATAGGACAAAAGGTTTTGAAAGGCTGAAATTAAAGATGTTTATAGCACTGCGGTGGTTATCTATCACCATCAGAACTTTTATATGGTATTTTTGTGGATGTGATATGGATAGTTAGCCTTTAAATTGTGAGCGGGATGGTAATTTGGTATAAAAATCTATTGGAACTACTTATTAGCCTTAGCAGATAATTTGTTTTATATGGTAAAGCTTTTGGTAAGTTTGATTTACTGTATCTGGTTGCTTAAGTGTAGAGTAACTGACCAATATTCTGAAAGGGTCTTATGACTTTCAGTATCCATTGTACATCTAATAACATGGTAGATGTTGTTTAAAAAAAATTATGATTAAAGGTTTTAGTTGATTAGATTTGAAATGCAAAAATCTAATACATTAAGACCTATACGCGCATAAATAATATAACTGGCAAGATACTTCAAATCGAAGAAAATTCAGCGATACAAGATACCGTAATAAAATGTTAATGAGATATTTCCATAGAAGATTTTTTAAATTTTAAATTCACATAAATGTCCAGTTAGGCTTCGAATCTTAGAAACACTCTACATAAAACAGCTTTCCCTCAAATTAAATATTGATTTTCATTTTTTGCTTTTCAAGTTATCTGAATTCTTTTAGATGTGGGTTAAGGGGTGCAATTTTATGTTTGTCGAGTCAAACTGGAGACTGTAACCCCTGCGTTGGTAGGATAAATGATTTTTTAGAATAGGTTTTGGTAATTTGGCTTTAATTCTCAGTTTAAAATTCATTTTAAAACAGTTATATATAACCATGAGATTCATAAATAAAAAACCCCCCTAAATTAACAGATTTTAGAAATTATCCTATTGAAACTAATTTAAATAATTTAAAATATTGTGTGTCTTTTACTGTTAATTTAAGACTAATTTCTAAGTTTGGTATTTAACTCTATGTCTCCAATTCATAGCTAACACTAGCCTGGAAAGTTCTAGTTGGACATTTAGCCTTGGACTCATTCAGCAATGCATACTATTTTATTCGTTTACCTATATCGTAATGGAAAGTTGATGACCATATTATGGTTCAAGCTTGGATTATAAATATAGAGGATAACGCCAGCTATTTTACTCGAATTGGGAATTCTACTAACATTAAATTTATGCTTTCTAGAAGCAATCGTCAACTATTTAGTTAGTATATTTTTAAATTGGTTAAGCAATTAAAAAATATGATAGTAAACCTGAGTAACAGTAATCTAACAACCAAGTGGAATTAAGAAAAATATTAAAAATTATAGATTTCCTAATGGAATAAGTATCCTGTAATAACAGGCAAAGTTAGAGGTGTAAGAATAAATACCTCTTTGCTCAAATGTTCAAGGGAATTGTTTCAAATTTATTCATATACTGTAAATATATATATAATATATATATATATATATATATATATATATATATATATATATATATATATATATTACAGAAAATAAAGTAAAACAAAGGACCATTTATTTATTAATATGTTAGAATCTACAATGTATAAATTTTTATAAGGACTCGAAAACTCTCTCCCCTGCAAACTACATATTTTCATCCTTAAAATTATGTACTTTCTCTCATATTCTCAAATTTCTTTTTCACAACTTTAGACTTAGCTATATTTTACATTCTTTTGTAAAATCTTATTTAAAATTTTTCCTCTCTTAATAAAGCTTTTATTTTACACCGAGAGAGGCATTGGTAAAGGATGACAGTTTTTGAGTTAGAGCGATGCGGTTAACCAGTTTAGGGACCAAAATAGCGCTTTTCTGTGCGAAACCTAAAGCTACATTTATGCTTTTTTTCTGGATGCAATGAATGCAGCATCTTTTATTCTGCTGTTCCTGACATTCACGTGTGCGTCTACCAAACTTGACGGCCCCCAAACTAGTAGAACGCTTTGCTCTTCCCGAAGCTCCCCATTGCTGTTATCTATGCTCCTCACGATGCAGAATTGCTGGGCCATATATAAGGGTGAATTCACACGATAGTGAGTAGGAAGAATTAGAGGGTAGAAAGAACAAATCAGATTGACACCATAAATGGAGGCAATGAGTGAGATCAGCCGGGAGGCAGAAAATATATGATTGAAATCATTAATACCACCAGAAAATATGCTTAGGAAACAGAAAATAGAAGTAATAGTACTAAGTACCAAGAAGCAAGAAAAAAAATGGGAGTGCATTTGATAAAATGAAGATTAACGATGAAAGTAACAACATTTTAAGAGCTAACACGGAAAAAGAGAAATTGTCCAGAGAGTAATTGAAAAATGTTTTCAAGTCAGCGAAAAAGAGAGCGATGATATTGAATTCAAACATCAAATCGTGAAGAAATTTGAAACAGAAATCAAAAGAACATAATACTTGCGTTTTGTCTATGAAGAAGTAAACAACAAAGATGAAATAGATGAGGGAGTAAGACTCATCTTAAATATGTGCTTGTTTAAGATACTTCTTCAATGAACTGAAAGTAGCTAGGATGATATTCATCCTAAGGTAGTAAAACCTTCAGATTTTGTTGGTAACTAATGCTTCCCTTTGGTAAAGTATTAGAAACAATAATCAACAACAGATAATCGAAATTCCTCGTCATATCGAGATAAGGAAAAGCTGAAAACCTGGCTTTAGGTAAATAAAGCATGGATTATGAAAGCACAGAGAGAGAAAATGAGGGTATACATCGTCTTTCTGGACGTCTCCATGGCCTTCGACAAAGTTTGGCGGATGAGGATTCAAATCAAGATTCTAAGACTGCGAATGAACAACTAGTTTTAAAGGTTACTCTGCAATTGTTTAATTTGGAGGCGTGCTTATGTGTAAATAGGGCAAAATTAGCGAGTTAAATTCGCCCTCGCTGTCAGTTTGACTCAGATTAGATATCTGTGCACGTCTCTCTCTTTAATCTACACCGCAGGTATAAGGCTACCCATAAATTAGCGCTGTTAGGATCTTTAATTCTTCAAAGAAATCAGCCAGTTAAAGTTTTCCCTTATAGGCACAGATCCATGTAAGCTAAAATAGCTGCAAAAGTGATAAGAGGTACCAATAGATGCAAAGAAAAATGGAAAATTATAAATAATAGGGATAAATTTAAGATGGTACCAGTGTAGAGTAGGAACCTCTCAAATTTATAGGTTGAAGCAGAGGGCGACTCACATCAAAAGGATTGTACCTTAGTTGGGTTAACCATTACGATATCAGGTTACAAAACGCACGTTCCTGAGAGAGAAAATTAGCCCACAATTGGACTTGTATTACTATACAAGTTTAAAACCTTAGCATGGAGCACAAGATTCCTCTTTTGCCTCATGCTGAGGTTTCTAAACCTGTCCCTAAATCTGCGATTATTTATCCAACCATAGCGATGAATACAATTACTAGGAGCAGCCTACTGACTCCAAAGGGTACAGAACAAAGCTTGGTACATAATAGCAAACAATAAAAAAGTAGAACTATGAAGATAACTTGCCTTTAATAGGGCAAATGGAAAATTATAACCAATATGGATAATTATAAAATGGTAGAAGGGTAGAGTAAGAACCTCTTAGCTGTATAGTTTAAAGGAGAGGTCGACTGATATGAAAAGGAGTTTACGTTGCTTGAGTTAACCATTACGATATGAGGTTATAAAAGGCACGTTACTGTGAGAGTAAAGTGGACTAATATTAGTTTACAATTTAGGAAACCTTAGCATGAAGCACAAGTTATGGTATATATGTAATAGTGAATCCATTGTATAGCAGACTAGAATTTAAAATTTATTCACAAGACAAGTTTCCATATGAAGTTTACCATACCCTCTTCAAACTTAAATTGAGAATAAACTAAATACAAAAGTAGCTACAGAGCTAAAATATCAGGCGAGAAGAAAACAAGAATGCTGCCAAAGAGTCACGTCCTTTCACTTTTACAGAACTTAAAATGTTACATAAATTCCTGGACTAACCTTGAGAGGACCTTGGCAATCATATCATTCGAGATAGAATGTAAATCAATATGAGGATTTCAAATTTCGTTAGAATCTCGCGAATAGGTATGATGTTATGGCCAAAAGAATATAATTCCCGGGATAAACTTAAAAGGACCTTTTCAATGTTATCATTCAAAAGAGAATGTAAAACAGCAAGAGATTTTCAAATTTCGTTAGAATCAGCCTAATAGTCAACATGTAATTGCTAAAACAAAATAATTCCCGGTTTAATCTTCGGAGGACATTGGCAATTATATCATTTGAAGGAATATGCAAAACAATATGAAGGTTTTAAATTTCATTAGAATCGGTCGATTAGTAATAAAGTTATTGCGAAAAGAAATAATTTCCGGGCTAACCTCGGGAGGCCTTTGGTAATTATATTATTCGAAAGAGAATATAAAATAACATAGAGGTTTAAATTTCGTTAGAATTTGCCGAATACTTATGATGTGATTGCTAAAACAAAAATTCCACGAGGTCCTTTGCCACTTATATCATTCGAAAATGAATATAAAGAAAAATTAAGATTTCATATTTCGTCAGAATCAGCCGAATAGTCATGATATTATTGCCTAAAGAATATAATTCTAGGGCTAATCTCTGGAGGATTTTGACAATTATATCACGAAATTGAATGTAAAACAACATTAGGCTTTCAAATTTTGTTAGAAACGACCGAATATTCATGATTATTTGGCCCAAATAAAATAATTCTTGTGCTAATCTCAGGAGGACTTTGATAATTATATCTTTCGAAAGAGAATGTAAATATTATAAGGCTACATTATATCTTTACAATAGGCCGAATAGTTACAATGTTATTACAAAAGCTATAAAAGCATAATGGGCACCGACGGACTGACATAGTTAGATGTAGAGGCCCGTGACCAGGTACGTACGCGACTATAAAAGGTCATTAATCAAGGGGTGTGATTCTTAGCTCATCAACTCTACTGTTTACGATCTACATTTAAATTGACTGTCAGAAGGATTGAAATTGGCAACTTCTCTTATTAATATCAATTCTATAATTTTCATTTTATGGAAATCTTTATAATTGTATAGTATTTATTAATTCGAATAATCTATTTGTCGGTTGTAATTGTTAATGTAATTAAACATACTAAATGGATCACTACCTAGTACTATGGTAATGGCATTAGTTTCATCACATTTTTCCTTTTTGCATTGTCATTTAATTTCAACCATGTTTTAGCTTCTACATTGTCAAGCATTTTTAATATTTTAAAGCTTTTTATGAATTGCTCTGGCATTCTCCTTATTTCCAATCTAAATTGCTTTAGTCTTTTCAATCTTCTTTAGTAAATATGGGTTCTCAAGATGGTATTAGTTCGGTTGCTGGGTACTGAAATTTCTCATGGTTTTAGTATCATCTTTTAAATGTATGCACCAGAACTGTAACAATTCTCCAAATGGCCGCGAACAAATGCTTTATACACGAGTATATTCAGAACTAAGATTTCATTTGTGCATTTAAATTGCCGCTTTAAGGATGTTGTCTATGATCTTGGAAGACCTTTTCTCTGCTTCAATGAGCGAAGGCAAAATTTAAGATAATTTTGTAGATATACATATATACTCCTAAATTTTTTTCAACTTTTGTTTTCGTTGTTGAAGAACCAAACGATGTGTAGGTTAGGGTTTTCCCTAAAAACGAAAATGTTATTTCTTTCTCTTCACAGGGCTAATTTTATTAGAATTTACGAAAACGAATTACACGTAAAATTTGGTCTCTCTAACTCATCATTTAGGAGTCGCCCCACCTTTCACATTTTCTTCGTCAAGTTGGTATTTGAGGGTGCCGGAATGGCCTTTCGGTGCTCATGAATGAGACGGAAGATGAATTGCTTTTGATTCTCATCCTTCGTCAGGGTCGCATTGTACGACTCTGCCAAGGCCACTCCTCGTTCAGCTGCGTCGTTCACCAGTCTCAGGCTTTTGGCTCTGGCCTGAAAGTCCTCGTACAGAACCTCTACTTCGCTTCTTGCGATCCACCTTTCTTCAGGACGTCGAAAAACAATGGGAACTTTTAGGGAGGAAGGCATCAAGGCAGACGTCTCGTGTGTCTTTAATTTTTCTCAGGATGTGTGATCTTTGGTTGTATTTTCCGTCTTCATCCGAGTCACCCAGTCGGCCTTTATCTTGTCTGTAACTCGGTCGTCCAACAGGAAAAGACTGCCCAAGTCTTCTACCAAATACTAGATATGTGTTGAATGGCATTGCTCTTTGCTGCAGTGACGTACTACGGGTACTTCTGGAGTTCAGTCAGCATCTTGATGTCGTAGTATGGGGCGTAGTATGACGACGCGACCGCAATTTCGAACTTCCGGACAACGTCAGATCAGAAACATGGTGGCCCCAGGGCCTGTGCAAAAGCGCCAGTAACGAACGGTAACCACGCTCTGGGAGATTGACTCAATTAAAGGCGCCGACAACTTCTTGAGATTTTAAAATGTTCTTGGGCCAGTTTGCGAGAGGACCAGATATACAGGCTGAAGTTGCGGGTCGGTAGTTGTTTACAGCCTGTGACTCCCATGACGATGTGGAGCTGAAACTAAAGGCAGCAGTGGCGCCTTGAACTTTGGCCTCTTTTCCGTCGTATCTCCGATTGAGAACAGTTTCTTGATCCTTTCTTTGCCCACACCTGGTTTCGACTCCAGATGCCTTCGCCTCGATCCATGCAATGCTGCACGAGGTGATGGCTTCTTGTCTTTTTCGTCTTCTTCGATTTTCATGGTCTGTAGGACATTGCTCGTAGAACATCGAAGAGATACTGAAGGTCATCCAGGAACATCTCCTTGACAGGGTCTGACTCACACTCACGAGGCCAGTGTTTCTTGAGTGCTTGGTATTCGTCGTTGATTCCTCGAATTTTCCTGACACAATCATCCACTCGCTGTGTCGAGATCCTCGCCCTCTCCCATACGATCTTCTTTTACACGACGTGATGGAACAGGTACAACGGCAACACATCCCGCTTACTTGGAAGACAGGTAATCAACAGGCTTCCTGATGAGCCAACCCTCGGGGTTCAATGAGTACGATTAGAATAACCTAAAAATAAGAAGAAAAAAGTAAAGAATAAAAGTGGGGCATCCTCTAAATATCATTATATTGTGATGAAATTTCGCATACAAGGAGAGGAATATAATACTAAAAAAGCAGTGGTGTAGAGAAAGGATCAGTGCACTTTGAAATTTTCCCCTTATTTTGGGGGTGACCCTTGTGAATATTTGCTTCCGATTAGCATTACATTACTACTATCTAAATTTAAAGGTAGTTTCTATTCGTTTGGCCATTTTTATTGATATTTTTCTAAAGTGTGTCTACATCTCTGTTACTAACTACTACTTTTCCAAGTTTTGCCTGATCTGTAATTTTTCAATTTTTTAATGTGATCTATGTGTAAATTAACGATGTATGATATATTATGAAAGCAAATGTACCAACACACAATCAAGAGGTACCTCATTGACACTTTTGTTAATCAAAAGCGGAAACAATGCTTACTACTCCCCTGTTATCAATTCGATGGACAATCTTTAATCGAATCTGAAAACTGTCTTTCGATTCCTAGACTTACAACTTTCTCCATAAACAATTTGTAGGAAACTTTATCGAACGATTTTTTACATTTAAGGTATATAATATCAATAAAATTATCATGATCATCATATTGTTTAAATATATATTAGAAGAAATCAAGCAAATTTAGGAGAAAGACCAATTTCTTCTGAATCCGCGTCAAGAGTCTCTAAGCAATTTTTTCTAATTTAAATGGAATAATATTTTCTCGCATAAAAGTTATTCTATAAGATTTCCACCAACTGAAGTTAAATTAATCGGTCAATTATTTCTAAAGATCGGCGTGATATTTTTATACTTCCAGTTATTAGGGATGAATCACACTTTAGAGATCATTAAAAAGTTTGGCAAGAGTCTTGATAACGAGATCTTTAACTTCTTAAAGAACACCCTGTGAAACATATCTGGCCTTTTGATTTGATGACATGCCTTTTATCGATTAAATTACTAACCTATTCAGCGGTACAACTCGCATATTGTAATAATTCGTTGGCTTTACATACAATATTTGGTTCAAATATATCAGTCAAATTTCATTCTTCCTCTCGTCTGAATTCTAACCGATATAGGTGAAAATGAGAATGTCACGCGACCGCGACATTTCGTTATAAGACCTCCAAGAATGACCAACAATGAAAGCAGTTGATACTTTTTTATTCCTAATGCTTAACAGAAACACATACAAACATTCATTATAAAATTACAGATGGTGAATCATCATGAAGCTGATATTATTTCCGCTCACATACTCGTATAATTGAAAAACCAATCACAGTATATTTCTTCCAAGCTCAATCCATCAATTTATTAACATTTAAAACATCTTTCTGGCTCATAAGTACACTCTATGCTCATTCTCTAATCACTGTGTTACAAGACCAGTATATTAACTTCAGAACAACTTAATATCTTTCATTAATTCGTAACGCATAATGAATTTCTCCGCTAAAGTTTAAATATTAAATCAATTGGCTTTCTCCGTTTGGCAAAGAAAAACTCTATTTTAATTCAATCATTTAATTCATTAAATAATTGTTACAAGAGAAAGAAGAATGAATTACTGCTACAACCATCCATTAATAAAAGGGGGTAATCCTCACAATTACCACTATATGTATACATATAATTTATTGGTACTATAAGAAGCTATACCAGTTCTTACAAGTTAAGTCCTAATAAGAATATTGCTATTGGATTAAGAATTTTTCATTCTATATCTGTTATAGACTCAAATATTTAGACGGAAATTTAATTTAATTTGATTTAATTTTATTTTAGTTTTACTGATTCCCGTGCTAAAGGGCTGCCTATTTCTTGTGGTAGAATATTCCAGTCTTGAACGATGCGGTTGCTGAAGGCAAAATTTTCCGTCGATATTTTGAATTTAAACTCCATCTTCCCGAGTTGAGACGGACTGCCTAATAAATAATGCGGGAAATGTTAAAGTGTTTCTAACTGCTATACACTAACTGGAAAAATGTTATTTATTATCTATTTTAACTCCTAGATATACTTGTTATTTCACTTCTATAGGATTATTTTTTTCGAGTTACAATTTTTATTATTTATTGTCTGCCTTAGTTAAATATTTTCATCAAATAATTTGATTTCGCCCATCATTCCAGTAACCATTTGACATCGGAATTCTTTGGTTATGACCAGGTTCACAAACACTTATGGTTTTCAATCTGTTTACATTTTTATGAATATGGAACTAACATTGTTATTTTCGAGTCAAACGGAAAACATTTGCTTTCAGAAATAATTCATCAGATGTGAGAGGAGAATTAAAAATTTATTCTTCATTTCCTTAATACTTTGTGCGTATATATCGTCTACCTCGCTTTCCTTATCTCAACTTAATTTATTTATTGCATATTTTACTTCGTCAGCGGTAACTATTATTTAATTATTTTTGGAATGTTAGCAGTAATGTTCTTTATGCTCGTAAAATTTAAATTTGGAATATCTTTGAGATCATTTGAACTAATCTTACTGAAATTAAAAAAGCCTTTTTTACCATTGGTTCAATCGGATGATAAATAAGATTTTGGATTTTCACGCGACCGTTTCGCTGATCTATTTTCGTAACAGTTTTTAGACGACTAAACTTCTCTTTGTAGTCGATGCACACCAGTCTCTAAGTTACAATGTCGATCCTTACCTCGGTCACTCGAATTGTAACTATTTTACTTTTCAGTGACTTTTGAAAAGTTTTGAAGGTCGTAAGCTCATAAGTCACAATAATTGATAGCACGCCACTTAGGTCTGCTGATCTTGTTATCGGTCTTTGTAGTTTGAAAGATTTATGGATTGATGACTGGATGCATTTTAGACCCTTTTTCTCTCTTAACTAAAATTTGAGATATTGGTTAGGCCGAGGTTTGTATCTTCCATATTTTAAAGCGTTTATATGAAAGATATATCTTGTTTTAAGATCTTTAATACAGTCAATAAATAGTATGTAAACTGAAGGAGGTGCTTCATTATTAAAGTTTCTATACAACTTCAACATCTTTATTTCATCTTTTATCGATTGAAATTTTGGTACTTTTTTTTTCTGACTCTTGTGCGCTTTTCTATGATTAATAAAATTGTATTTTTATCTTAAATACTCAATTAATTTTGATACGATTTCGAATATTTTCCTGAAGTTTAAAACCCATTAATTAAAATTTCCCTGGTACTTAAAACTAAATCTTGTATGTTGTTTTCCCTTGTAATGTAGTCGAAAAATTGAGAGAAAAATGATTAAAAAAAAGGCGTTCAAAGTATGGTAATCCGAATTTGAATTCCTCGTATACCAATTAAATTTCTGAAGATAGAATTCACCTACAAAGCACTAATTCTACACGCTATGTTATGACCAAAATATCGTTATAAATGTTGCGGTATTTTTATACTTTAAACCTCCTCTCGTTGCAAAGGAGTTTTATGATTCTTCTAGCTATATGTGTATATATATATATATATATATATATAATATATAAATATATGATATATATATATATATATATAGCCCATAATTTAAATAAAATTACTTCTATTTAACTATTTAAATTATGTTGATGGTCAGATAAGTGAATTAAAGATTTCGTAGTAACCTTAAATTTATTTGCGATAAAATGGTAGAAAAAAGTGTTATTGAAAATTATGAGATATATGTTCATAGGTAGAAAGCGATAATGAAGCTAGAGCTTGAGCCATGATCGAGAGTAACAATTTACCAATTTTTGTGTTTATGTCATTTTACGTCACCTATTTTATAAATAATTTAGTTCTTAAGTAACCATTTAAGTTTATAACTTTATCCTGTTACGAGGGCGAATCAAGAAATTGTTTGATCCTTTCATCCTTCACCATAAACGATCGGAATTAAAATTTCTACTTGCTTTAAAACTGTTGTATTATACATACATTAAAAATGAAGAAATTTACTAGTTCATAAAAACACGTCATTATAGTATACATGTATATATACATATAATGGGTACACTTTACTATCCTGTAAAAACTGCTCATCTTATCATATATCGAACAAAATTCAGGTTATATAGAGTAAGATCTTTGTACATGTTAAATTTATATTTGAAGTGAATATAAGGTTTTATTTTCACTCAAATCCACACACGACAAAAATAATGAAAAAAGTACATGCATAATAGCCTTAACTGAACTATTTCACGACTGTGAGACGAATGAGTTTCCGCAACACTGCCTCTATCGATGACGTCAAACTATGTTATTCGTTCGGGAACAAGACATGCATGGTTAGGCTCCAAATATGAGTGCTGGGCGTCTCTAGGAACAATAACTTAAGACAAAATAAGGTGTAAAGAAATCGACTCTGCAATCTCTCTATCAAATTCGAAATCCCTAAAGTCCTTGAGTTTCTTAAGAACCTGGCATCGCCTGTTGTACCCTCTCTTAATCATTAGTGATTTATCCGAATTGATTTTTTGTTTATAATCTCTCTTTTGTTATTTTTTACTCTTTGTTATAATTAATAAACCATTAAGATATTTTTGAAAGGTGTGCTCTTGGCAGTGACCATCATAAAAGGCTTTAGATTGAGAAAGAACATATCTCGTTTTGATTATTTCATTCCCTACATATTTTCACTTATATTTAAAAAAAACAAATAGCAATAAGCATATTTGTTATTTTGTTAATTTTATAAACATTTTCTTACATAAGTACTCTAATACAAGCGATCCTAACTTGTTTCGTTTCTACTTAAAGGTAAGCGACAGCTAAAATAAGTCAGTCATTTAAGCCGCTTTGTGGTAGACACAAATTCCTGGGTTTTCGCAAGTGATTTGAGAGTAACAAAATTAAGTAGTTTAATTTACGCTAGAAAATCAAAATTATGTAAACAAAAGTACAATGAGTAGTACGCTATATATGTTTTTAGTTTTTTAAATATATGCTGGTGTAAGCCCTACATAGATCATATTCGAAATGAAAATGAATCTGAGACAACCTAGATTTAAAGAATAATTGAACTTCTTATATGTTATCACATTGGCTGGTCCATTCGAAAAAAGAAATTATAAAAAGAAATAACTAGTAACCTCAAAGCAAAAACAAAATAAAATGAGGAGAAAGTTGCGATTAGATGTGTAGAATTAATTTATACTAATTAGCCCAAGCTTATTGTAATATTTTTAATGTGAATTTCGTTGTTGGTTTTTATTTTTGAGATTTGCCTTAGATATTCAGGCTAAGGAAGGAGTCGATCATTGGAATTGCTTATTGTCTACAAAAAGCGAGTAATTGGCGTAATAAATGCTATGTACCTTCCTTAGTTCCTTTTATGTGTCTTATTGATCTTCCTACCATCTCTTGATTTCTTTAGGTGGTTATCGTATTGTTTGGTAATTGGCTAAAATCCCGGTGTGAATTTTCAGTAATAGGATGCCAGACCAAGAAATATTTTCAACTGATACTTATTCTAAAATTATTTTGATAGCTCTGTTTTAGAGGTCGACTGCTTGCTCGAAATTAAATATGACAAAGATGTAAAATCTCAGTAAATTACTTATTTTCCTCTTCACCTTTAACTTTGCCTTTCATTAGACTTGTATTGTTTTCCTCTTTCAAGGTCCTAATCTTTCCTAATTTTGCTGATATCATTGATGTCATCTAAAAAATCATGGTCTTTTCCCTAAATGTTTTTTAAATGGAAAATCAGTGAAATGATAGAAAATCGAACAACTCTCTCAGCCATAAGGAAACAGTGGAAACTGAAAATGACCTGGCCACGTACGAAAAGCTGTCTTCTTTTCATTTCGGAGAAAAGTATGAGCTGCATTTATCCTGACACCAAATACATGGTAATACGATGGGTGGTCAATAAGTTTTGCAATTCGGATATAAGGAAATGAGATATAAGGAAAAGTGTTTTATTATTTTTCAATATAACTACCGTCGACTTCAATGCACTTGCACCACTTGTCCCTGAGGCTTCGAATTCCCGACAACTATGGCAGAACTCCCTATTCCAGCGAGCAATGGTTGCATAGAAAGGGGCGGTGTCGGTGTACACTGCAACCATGCGTTCATGGATCTCTATTGCATTCTTGCCTTTCTTGGTCAAAAATTTGATCACTGCGCGGTGCTCAACCTTCTCCATTGTTGATAAATTTGTGACTGACGATCTGCAATCAGCTACAGTTGCTTCTTAAATAGACGAGGAAGGAGCATGTGGCTGCAGATCCTGACTTGTCATAACTTCTCCTAACATCCCCACAAATAGCCATCCCCCTTCCTCTGTTTTGCCCAACCGATTTGCAAAACTTATTGCCCCCTCCTCGTATACTATATGTTGTGTAAGGAAAAGCTCTCTTTTCTGGTAACTGCATTTAAAGCTTAGTAATCTATGTCAATTTTCTTCTTATTGAAGTGTTTTTCTTCCTGAAACAGAGCAACAAACAACCAAATAACATCTACTACTTGATAACTCAATTTATTTCCACATCAAGCAGATGATTGCTCACCTTACTACGACAACCTTTATTTTTTATGTCTTCACAAAAAAAGTTAAATTAACTCCTATTTACCGAGAATTTGCTTATACTTGTGAGAGTAAAGAACCTCTTAATTGATGGATATTACATTAGTAAAGATAAACGGCCACTCATCTCAGTAGTCTACCCGAATTTACTTTCAGTAAAATCTGAACAAATCAGACCTTTCTCAGAGTTACTTTTCCTGGAGTATTACACAGCTTGAATCACGCTTACAAATCATAATTACATCATTTCTTCTTCAACGTTTCAAAGAACTATTCCATTTTCTTCGCAATACTTTTCTACTATCCCGGAAAAATGATCCTTTATGAATATTAGGGATGTTTGACCGAGAAGCGAAAGATTTTTCTTATACCGAGTAGATATATTTAAAAATCAAGGGCTCTATTACTATCTCCAGGAGACCTTTCGGATCGTTTTATGAACTAAACAGGAACACTTCTCTACTCACGTAATTTTATCATGAGACTTCTCCAAGGAAAGTATTGCCATATTTTGTAAATACTTTTAGCGAGCGCAAAGCATTGGCAACATATGTACTTCCCTTGATTATATCTAAAACAATTAAATTCCTAAATGCAGAAGCAATTCTCTTTAAGTGAACTCCTGCCTTTACATTTAAAATACAAATGCTACTACAGTCAGTGTTTATTTATATTAATTTTATTAGAGTACATGAAAACAGTTTTCTTTTAAAAATTTCCAATTTTCTTTAAAAATTTCTTTTTGGATAGGCGTTTCCGATGTGTACACAATGGATGTATTTTCTTTTTGTTCAGCTATATTTTGGTTACAAATAAAACTATAAATTTAATAGAGCCAAATAAACACATGTAAGTTAATGATGCTTAGTTGTGGAAGCTTACATTGTTAAGCTACTATCATCTTACTCTCCATTCAGTGACCCAAACTTTTATTGCCACTAAATTACCAATGCGTCGTTCACTCTTATTAAATATAATTGTTAGCCTATATTTTTTGCACATATTCTGTTGCATCGCTTTCTGTATTGCTTGATAATTCAAAAGAAGACTAAAATATTTACTATTCTATTCACAGCGATCTTGTAATAATCTTATCTCAGTATTCCTATATTTTTTATATTACATAGCATGCATCGTCCTATCCCGAGGTAATATCATTGAGGAAGGATTTGACCATTGTAAATATAAAAAATTGTAGTCAAGTCCATATGCTTGTTCCCTACGTTTTCTTGATTTTCTATAAGTTAGCATATTTACAATGGCCTGATTAATGAGAATGCTCGCAATTTAGACAACTTTCCACCTGATTTATAGACTTTTCGTTGCGTTAAATAGGTAAATTAAATTCGTTATACGATATTGCAGTTGTCAATGATGTGGGAAATTTTGCCTAACCCTTTTATTTTTGCAAAATATATAAGATAACAGGCCGCTGTTCTTTTCCTTAACAGGAAGATCTTGGTTACACAGGCAGCCCTGCAGGGGTGTGGCTTACGGCTTTATTTGTTAATCTTAACCGCTTTTTTCATCCTCTTTATAGACTCTTTATTTTAACACCCTGAACACCCTTTTCTTCTTCTTCTTCTTCTTCTTCTTCTTATTCTTCATCTCGATCTTGATCTTTGTCTTCTTCTTTATCTTCTTCTGCATCATACGGGGATCAGTGTTTGCGAGTTCGATATAGCGGGGTACAAAATTCATTACAGAAATAGACAAACCGGTAGAGGAGGGGGCGTATTAATGTATATAAAAGAGGATCTAAACGCCATAACGATGGACTCGTCTAAGGATGATATGCGAAGTGATGCTTTATTAGTCCAGCTAAGTTTAGATGCTAGAAAATAAAATTAACTTAGTCGTGCTATATCGTCCGCCTTGCCAATTGGAAAGAGAAGATGCTGCACTCTTCGATACGCTTACGTCTTGGATTAGAAAAGGGACCACATTAGTCTGCGGCGATTTTAATTTACCTAATGTTAACTTTAGCAACCTTACTTCTGATAAACCGGGTGAGAGGCTATTAAACTTTATGTTGGAGAATTTTCTCGTACAAAAAGTGGAAGAGCCTACTCGTGATAGCAATATTCTTGATTTAATCATGGCAACCGATGAGTCATTGTTAGAAAACGTACGTGTGGGTGAACATTTAGCTTCCAGCGACCATAATGCGATTAGATTCGATCTAAACACCTGCCTAGAAGTTAGAATGAGCTCGCAGCTCATCCCTCGTTTTGGTAGCTGTGATTTCGATATTTTTCGCGAAAGGATTAAGGATATAGACTGGGGAATACGATTCGAGAACAGGTCGGTAGGAGAGATGTACGCAGAACTTCGATGTACGCTGCTTCGTGTGAATTCTGATTTGGTTAAGTATGTGCGTAAGAGCGGGAAGTCGGTGAGAGCTCCGTGGCTTAGTCCGTTAATACTACGCTTAATCCGGGACCGAAATAGAAAATTTAAAATTCATAAAAACAATGGGTCAGTTATAAGTCGGCAAAATTACATAGATTCTCGTAGGGAAGTTAAACGTGCGGTCAGAGATGCGAAGAGGAAGTATGAAATAAACCTCGCTAAGGATTCAAAGAATGAACCGAAACGGTTTTATGGGTACGTAAATAATAGGAAACCCGTAAAAGGATCGATTTTGCCGATCAAAGATAAGGATGGTCGTTTGACTGAACTTCCGACAGAAATGTCTAAAATTTTAAATGAGCATTTTATGAGCGTGTTTACGTTGGAAGATTCTTCCGAATTGGAATCGTTAATTGGGGAAGTTCGTAGTGCTGATAAATGCATATCCGATGTAAGTATAAAGGACGAGGAAATTCTTAAATTTATTAAGCTAATGAAAAAGTCGAAATCTCCGGGCCCCGATGGGGTATATCCAATTCATTTAAAGGAGCTTCAAAATGAACTCGTTAAGCCATTGCGTGAAATTTTCAATCGCTCATTAGAGGATGGCGTAGTTCCGTTGGATTTCAAGCGAGCAAACGTTACACCTATATTTAAGAAGGGGAATAGATTTGAAGCAACGAATTTTCGGCCTATTAGTCTAACTTCGGTAGTTGGGAAGCTTTTAGAATCTGTAATTAAAGATAGAATAGTGAGCCACCTCGAGGCAAATAAGCTGATTAACGATACCCAGCATGGATTTAGGCGTGCGAGATCGTGCTTGACTAACTTGCTCGAATTCTTCCACAAAATGATTTGCGTGTACGATGAAAGCAAAGCTGTAGACGTAATATATTTAGACTTTAAAAAGGCGTTCGACACCGTCCCCCACCAAAGGTTATTAATGAAAGTTAAAGCGATTGGGGTGACTGGTAAGATTTTAAACTGGATTAGAAATTGGCTGAAAGATCGCTCGCAGCGGGTGGTAATAAATGGGGAATGTTCAGATTGGGCCAGCGTTAGTAGTGGGGTACCGCAGGGCTCTGTTTTAGGCCCTTTATTGTTTTTAATTTATATTAACGATTTAGATAAAGGCATACTTAGTCGGATTTCGAAATTTGCGGACGACACGAAGCTGGGCAATCGTGCCTATGTAAGATCGGATGTCGATAAATTGCAGGGGGACCTAAACTCGATTGCCAATTGGGCGGACAAGTGGCAAATGGAATTTAATTTAAGCAAATGCAAGGTAATGCACTTGGGTTGCCATAATTTAAGAGTAGATTATACCATGAAAGGCCAAGTCCTCGACGCGGTTAAATTAGAAAAAGACTTGGGAGTATTAGTCTCAGACGATTTTAAATTCTCGAAGCAATGCGCGGATGCGTGTAAAAAAGCAAATCGCGTTTTGGGTTATATCGCGCGTAATTTCACCTTCAAATCTAAGGATGTAATTTTACCTTTATATAAATCCCTTGTGCGGCCACTTCTCGAATACGCTGTTCAATTTTGGGCTCCATATTTAATGAAAGATATCGCGCAATTAGAAAGAGTGCAGCGTAGGGCTACGAAATTAATTCCAGAGCTGAGGAATAGATCATACGAGGAAAGGCTCAGGGCTTTAGATTTGCCATCGCTAGAACGCAGAAGATTACGTGGCCAGCTAATAGAAGTATTTAAAATACTAAAGGGTTTCTCAAACGTTGACTTTCGCAATCTGTTCGAACTGGATCATAGGGGAAATACTCGTCAGCACGGGTTAAAATTAGTGAACAAGCGTTTTAACACTAGTATAGCCCAAAACTATTTTACATTTAAAGTTACTCAAAATTGGAATCGGCTGCCCACCCACGTAGTAGATAGCACTTCGGTTAATATGTTCAAAAATCGTCTCGACGTACATTTGAATAGTTTAAATATAACGTAGTTGAGCACTGTGAATTTAAACGTCCTTGCAGAGAGAGAGTTTGGAGCGGAAGTTTAAGGATATGAAATTATGATGACTAAAAATGATGCCGGCGATTCTCTGCATGTGTAGCTTAGATGTCCCATTTCTTTTCCGCCTATCCTATAAGTAGTCTCTATCCCTAAATTAGCTTTTCACCACTAGCAGTCGAGTGGCTGCGGAAGATGAGAAGAAAAACTTTCTATCTCCCCCGACTTCTAGTTTGATTAGTTAAAATTGCACGATAATGTACACATGTAGATAAGTGTGTACAGTAGATAGTATTAAAAAAAAAAAAAAGAAAAAAAAAGCATGTTAGAGATACACTCGTAGATAAGGGTGTATCGTAGTTTTTGATTTAGTGTAGCGGACTAGCCTCGAGCGGACCTTAGGGTCTTTGCTGGTCCTAGATTCTGTAGTTCTGTAGTTCTTGTTCTTAATTTTCTTCTTCATGCAGTTTAATTTAAGTAAATGCAAGGTGATGCATTTGGGTTGCCATAATTTGAGGGTAGAGTATACCATGAAAGGCCAGGTCCTCGACTTGGTTAAATTGGAAAAAGACCTGGGAGTTTCAGTCTCGGATGACTTCAAAGTTACAAAACAATGCGCGGATGCATGTAAAAAATCAAATCGTGTGCTGAGTTATATTGCGCGTAATTTCACGTTCAAATCCAAAGATGTAATTTTACCGTTATATAAATCACTTGTGCGTCCACTGCTCGAATACGCGTTTCAATTTTGGCACCATACTTAAACAAAGATATCGCGCAATTGGAAAAAGTGCAGCGTATGGCTACAAAATTAATTCCCGAGCTGAGAAACAGGCTGTACGAGGAAAGACTCAGGGCATTAGATTTGCCATCTCTCGAAGGCAGAAGATTACGTGGCCAGCTAATAGAAGTATTTAAAATATTGTAAGGATTTTCAAACGTTAATTATAGGAATTTGTTTGAATTGGATCATAAGGGAAACACTCGCCAACACGGATTAAAATTAGTGAACAAGCGATTTAACACTAGTATAGCGCAAAACTATTTTACGTTTAAAATTACTCAAATTTGGAATAGGCTGCCCACTTACGTAGTAGATAGTACGTCGGGGTAAATATGTTTAAAAACCGTCTAGACGCGCACTTAAATAGTATAAATAAACGTAGTCTGAGCATAGTAAATAAAAACGCCTTTTGCAAAAGGAGTTTAGAGCGGAGGAACAACGAGTAAAAATGATCAACTAAAAATGATGCCAGCGATTTCTCTTGCATGTGTAGTTTAGATAGCCATTTTCTTTTCCGCCTATCCTATAAATAGTCTTACTATCCTAAAATTAGATTTTCACCACTAGCAGTCGAGGGCTGCGGAAGTTGAGAAGAAAAACTTTCTATCACCCCCCCCCAACTAGGTTGAAGTAGTTAATATGCATGACAATGTATACATGTAGATATGTGTGTACAGTAGATTATATATGTAAAAAAAAAATAAATAAAAATAAATAAATAAATAAAAAATAAAATAAAAATAAATATATAGCATGTTAGACATCTTTTCAACTATTTCAATCCATTGAATTTCCAAAACTCTCGAAGTCATTTGTAAACTAAGCCAAAAAACATTTAGAAATTTTCAAAAAATCTCCATCTTAAATTATAGAGTTATGGATGATGAAAGTTTAAGTCACCATCGTTGGGTTTTCCTTTGATTTCAAATAACGTAATAAATTAATATCACTATCTCCACAGTAAAATGTCCGCACTGCATAAAATAACTTTTTGAGAGTTCCATACATACATGGCTACAACGCCGACAAGTGGCTATTTCTTAATTGAACAGTTTTTGCAAGTGATACTGACTTTTTTTCTTCCTACTTCTGACCATTCTAAAAGGTATTACCTCTGTCCTAGGAGGTCTATATAACTTCAACGTATTTTCACATTTATCAGGTAAGTACTTCCTGAACTTTAAGGCATTTTGATAGAAAGGCATTCATTCTGGTCCGTTTCTTGGTCTTAACTAAATAACTATACAAATAATGTATATAAACATATATATATATATATATATATATATATATATATATATATAAAGGAAGAGAGATATTGATGTTTCCCTACTGCGATCATCGGCTAGGTGGTGTATGCTACTAAAACACTATTTTTGATGAACTAATCTCCAATTCTGCCTAATTTTATTGCACAAAAGATTCACCTAGTCAACTGGTCATTAGTGAGACAGGCTTATAACCTACATTGAAACATATTCTCGTTTAATGCTAAAATTACGTTAAGGTGAAATAATTACCTCTATGACATCTTGTACGATATCTCAAGATCATATTTTAACAAAAGTTGTGTTTACTTTTTGCAATAATTCTTTTTCGTCACATCTAAATATTTGTTATTCGATAAAACTTTGCAGCAACATTTTAGAAACTAAAAGATTTTTTATCTTTGATGTATTGATTGTGATTTATGAGGTTTTCTACTAACACATATATACAGAAAACAGGACATCATTGCTCTATTTATTCATTAATTATCGTACCACCATCAAATTTCAACAAGGTTTTTCATTTCTTTGTTATTCCTCCTCGTTCTAAAAACAGCCAAAATGGACTGATGTCATGTACTTCGTATTATGATTAAAAGGCATTAAAAAGGAGTAAGAATTGGGAAAACGAACAGTGTCCTTTTGGTTTCTGCCATGTGCAAAAGGCCGGAAAGAAAGAGATATTACAAAATATTTGATCCACGATATCGGCCTTGGAGAAAGTACTATATTCGAGACAATATGAATCAAAATCTTACCCAGTTCCAAATTAAACAGGGGTTGATTGAGTCGTTATTTATCGAGGCAGTTTCTCTTAGATAATTCATAAAGATAAATAATATCGTGACAAAAAGTGGAATCCGATATATATTGGGACGTTGATAGGAGCAACAAGATTATCGATAACAGTGTCCAGAAATATTAAATTCCATGGTCTATGTATAACATTACTTTTAATATAACAGAATTTCCCGGTTTTCTTAGAGCTAAATAATAATTATTAATTTACATTTTCTCTGATAGTGTTTTATCGCTATTTATGACAGGATCCCTATAAGGGTGACTGTCCAAAGACCGGTTGCCAGTGCATGCGTCATGACACATATTTGTCTTTGGTACACTGATATTTCTTGTGTGGTACAGAATGAACAACTGAATTTCAATCACTACCACACAGCCTTGCTCTCCCCTGGAGAAGGTATACGAATAAAAAATATATATTGTGTATGTATTTAAACAAAATATTTATTTTAGGCAAGTTCCTATTTAAATACATTCTTGTGGTTGACATTGATTTGCTTTCTCCTTGGATTATGAATCTTACATCCACTATGATTCCCATAATCTCCACTTTATTTCCACTCCTTATTGTATCTTGTGGAGTAGCTTCTTTAGTTTTCCAATTATTTTCTTGTAATTTATAGAATAGAATAATGATGGCATATTAAAGTAGTCCCGCATACCTTGCATCTTTAACGAGATTCGGCAAACGTATAATAAAATTTACATAAAGATCAGAAAGCCAATTTCCAGTGAGCACGAAACAGAAGATTATCAACGTGTTTGGGAAAAGGAGGTGAGCTCTGTATTGTATTTTGACACTAAGCATCGCTCATAACATGCTTTTTTCCTCCGTGACATGGATATGTGGATAGCAGTATCGACATAGGCGATACTAGTAATCCGCTTTATCGTTATGTTGATATGATTATCCTGACAGGAGATACTGGTACACAATCTTTGCAATTTTGAAAAGAGGTAGGGGTAGGTATGTGGGGCTGTGAAGACAGGAATTCCATATGTGTTTGCATATGTGCGTCATGCTGCGTTTAGAGCCATTAATCGCACGAGGGTAAAATTCAGCATACCTGCCAATGGGCAAGCCGCCAGTGACGCCGCTGAATATTTCGTTGTCTCGTTCCCTGTGACTAAATCCATATTGAAGATGCCCGCCTTTTGAGATCCGTTATCTATTTCTATTCTTTGGTGAGGCACTCGTGGGTCTTTGATCTCGCAGCCTTGTGGGACATAACCAATATCCAAGTACGATCACCGGATGAATCAATTGTGCACTTTGCTGATCATAGATCAGCGAAATATTAGAGGGAATAAAGCTAATTTAAGAGATATGTCTTTAACTTATCACCCAAGCGAAGATAAATTCCGTGAGATTAATAAGCTAAAATAAATAAACATATTTTGATCATATTTATTACCTCAATAAAGAGATGATTTGGCGGGAATGTGGGATTATGATAGTTACTGCTCCTTTCTGTTCTTTTTCCCCCCTATTCAGTTACCAACCATTTATAGAATTCACTGAGAGAGATCTACTCTGAGGGTGTTTTTGGAGCCTACCGCCCCAGTCTAGCAAAAGCGCTCCCATTTGTCTTTTTTTTACAATACACTAGTTATGCACCTCACTTTTACCTACCCCATTTAACAAATTTATGGACGAACTTTAATTGCAAACGTTCTTGCGCAGCTGACCTCGTTATGGTTCACGTCCTTCACTTCCACCATTTCTACCAGACTATTTAAGTTTTCGGCCAGAAATCACTTTTAAATATTTTATTTCAAGTTGGTCAACTCCTTCCTTTACCCAGAGTCGGGGTAACACAGAAGTGCGAACAAAGTGGGAGAGAGTAAGTAGAGAAAGAAAGAGAAAAGGCGAGGTTAAAAAAAATAGTAGAAATGAAAATGATCAAGTTTTCAGCCTTTAATATGGTTCAAACATATGTTTACATGAAGACATTCGAACAATAACGAAATCTGCACCTTGTCGAATTTAAAGAATAGAGTTAAAAAACAAAGAATGTGAAACTTAAATCTTATGTTTATCAAATAAAATTATAATGCAAAAAGATGTTAGTTGTATACTTTTATTCTTCAAATTGACCCATTTGAACAATAGCCACTCAATTTTTATCGATTCGAAGAATAGCGGTTTCTGGGAGCCTAGATCCCTTAGTACTGTTATTCGTCTTAAGCTAAAAAAGACGCTAGTCAAAAAAGACAAAATTGACCCCTCGTGCTAGTGTTAAATTCTTTAAACTTGCTTTTGTTCTTTTATAGCATTCAACAACACTTTTCCTTTCAATTCCTTCGAAATCCCCTTAGTTGTGTTTTATTCTCGTCGCCCTCTCTATCTCTCTCTTACATTCTACCGTCAATATTCAAATTTCTTAAAAAGCGTCTTAACACCGCATATCGATTTATTACACAACTTACTAGTCTCTATCTTACACTACTCGGTTATTCATGGCTCACTCATTTTGGCTTTGCATTGCAAATCTCTTTCCCATACTCTTTTGTTTCCTAGTTGCTTTTACATTAGAATAAGATTCAAATAACTAAACACTTAAATTATAATACTTTTCTTACATGCACTTATTTGGACAGCTATATTACAGAACTTTCATAATGGAGAATAAGATGAATCTCTCCCAAAATTGTAAATACATTTTTATCCCGGATTTCAACCACTGTTCTTCCTTTATTGCAAAATAATTGAAGACAGTTTATCTTCACCCAAAGGTCCAAGTTAGAGGCAGCATGGGCAGCGGTGGGAGGCTGAAAAAAGGAAGAATGTGTACCTTTCCGCGCCATCCCCGCAGGTTACTGGCCCTAATAAATCTAGTTGAATCAGCTGCGTCAACTCATCCACACATTTTCGCTTCCTTTAATTCTACACATTTTTTAACAGATCACACTATATAAATTTTCTTTGGTAATCGTCCTGTTCTTTGGCTCTAAATTGGAGGATAAAATATACACGGGAAAGATGTTAATCTCTGTCTGTGAAGTAACCAGATGAAACAAAATTAAGGCTTGATTTTTTATGTCAATGTGTATATGTGAGGCAGAATCTAATAAAAACATTGTTAAAATTATTCTACGATAACACTTGCTGAAAATAAACCTAACCCTCCAATCCAGCAGATGATATATGTATACGAGTGGAAAAGATTTTATGTTTTTTTCGAAATTTATAAAGTCCCTATAGTTATTGGTTTATTATGCTGCTACCAATTGAGTAATACCAAGGGAAAATTTTATTTAGAGAATATCTTTCTTCTCTTTCCTTATTCTTGGTGTCTCTCTTAATTCTTGTAAATGAAGATCAATTCTTTCGATAACACAAAAGCCAAGTTATGCAGAAACCTGGAAATAATAAATTACCACTTCAAGACGGACTGTTCTTTATTGGAATCGAGGGACACAATGAGCTTCTTATTCTGTCTAATTTATGAGGTTTATTTAGGAAATTGCCTAACATATTGGATAAATGCGTCGGAAATTTGAAGTATTCTAATTAGCTCATACAAAGGATCTCACGTATATTATGCGTACAATTCTTAATTATAAGGTATATTAACATGCTATAGAAATAAGGGTATGAATATATTAATGGAAACTTGGTTGGTAGTAAGGCTTTGTCAATTGTTAAGGGTTTATATCATTTATAACTCTATGAAATAAAAATTGGCATATACATAGAAGTTCTCTCAACGTCATAAATTTATAAATGAAATGAAACTAAGGTTCAAAACGCATTCAACTGAAGATGAATTTTCGCAAATAGGTTCAAATTCGAATTTAGCAATGAAAGAATAACTTTACTGACGAATATCTAATTATTGGATTTAATTTTCATGCTAAAACTGATGCATAAAATAGAATGACTTTTGAATGGAATATTTTAAGGCTTTCTCTAAGTTTGACTTTTGTTCATGGAAACGCCGATTTTTGAAGCCAGAATTATTTCCCGTCCTACTCCTAAGAAAAAGTATCGATGATCTTCGAATCCATTTAGTGCATTACTACCTGCTAGAAGATTGGAATCGACCCCATTCGTATGAATAATTGAAATAAGAACAAAAGACTTAGTTTATTTGGTAATCTAAGATAATAAGAAAACTGATCCCGTCAAGTTGTGCATCATTCGCATACTAGAAACACTGCTAATTTTTTCCTCACCGTCTCTCCTACTGTATATAGGTAGTTCAAACAGTTTCTCATAAAAACAATAAGAAAGTTTATCAATATCTGAAATCATTAGCATTCTGTATTCAAATATTAATACTTGGTACAATAATTAAGACTAATTTTAATTGTAACTTTGTGAGTGGTAATATCAACCATGTTGACAATTAACGTAAAATTGAAACTATGTGAAATAGTTCAAGTAAAGATTAAGAAAGATAAATTAAGGTAAAAATAATTAAACTTATGCTATCAGTTTATTTCTTTAAAAAATAATATTTTGGTATATTTACACATTTGAAAAATACAATAACACATTACATATATATGTATTTTAAAGGCCCAAAGAAATGAAAAGTGCTATCACAACCCGGAAAATCACTAGGAAATTATTATTACGTGTACCATTAGAGCTTAAGAGAGAAAATGGGAGTTATAGTAACATAAAAATAGAGGCAAACTATTCTAACCGTTATTAGAAAATAAATAAAGATATTGTATTCGAACATGTGTCATTAGGCGTTCTTCGCTAAAATGAACACGACGGTCATCGCCAGAGATACCATCCTCAACCCCTGGAAATGACCGTCGTGCTCATTTTGAAGGTCCATGACATCTTTGGATGTGACCGCGAAATTGACCTTTGTTCCTAGGCCACCCTATTTCGACCTCATCTTAACATGCTCACAAGTTTGTCAGTACCTTCGCACTTGCTGACCACTTTGTTTGTTTATATATATATATATATATATATATATATATATATATATATATATATATATATATATATTGAAAACAATGGCTAATTTTGCTTTCGTGATTTTCTTTTCACCTCTTTTATATCTGGGTTGAGCTCGTAGATAAGTTTTCCAAAATTCATTAAAATTCGGTTTTTAAACTTAAGAAGGGAATAAAAAAAGATTCCTTTTATAAAACACTATTAATCTTCCGCGTTTCAATACACTTGTACCATCTTCAGAGATTAAAATAAGAATACAAGTAAAAAGAGGAAATAGTGGTTTAGATTTCAACAAATTATAAAAAATGTACAAATGAACCGGGAGAATGTTAGGACAGGGTTAAGAGGTTTAGGCTGAGAAGAGCAGGTCAAATTCTTAGGTTAAATTGAAGGCGATGAAAGGTTTGGATAGGGTGGCTGGTTTGGTATCCCTCGTGGTTCGGCTCCTAATTTTGCCACTTGGTAGTAGTCAGTTTGAATTGAATTGAATGTTAAGCTTCCGTTGTGTGTGAATGGCTTCTAGAAAAAGTAGTTGCCCGGCGATCTGGTGCATGATCAGTAATATTGGTGTTTTCTTCTAACTTTTTTTGTTGAGAATAGTTCAATGGTTTTGACTTGTATGATTTTGGGGGGGGCACCGTTTCTTAAGTGGTAGGTCAATATAATGATTTCACGAATTGAAAAAGATTCAAACATTTATTTTGCAAAAATATTGCCTTATTTTCTTATAATTACACAAGATTCATTCAACCCAAATTTTGTTGTCACATTACATATTTTCTCTAATAGCAAAACTACATAGACTGAAACTGTCCTCCTACAGGAATAGTACTAGAGCACTATTTTCTTAATGATTTTCTAATAAACTTGCACTAATTTAAATATTAGAATAATTATTCTTATCACCTAAACTTTAAAAATGGAGCTGTTTATTGTGTAGATAAATTGTCACAGACATCTTACGCATTTTATCCTAATCTAAAATGTCAAGAGACCCGAATAAAAGCAAACTTCCAACGATCGCTTTCCTTTCAGGCATCCAACAACATAAGAAGTGGTTCGGTGGTAACGCTATTATGATACCTATTAAGCCATTTTAAGGAAAAAAAATTTATTTCATTAGTCAAAGGTTCATTCCAACGTTTTGAGTGTTAGAATAACTCTTGATTTTTCTGAAAGAGTAAAGCCACAACCCAAAGAGACCCATTTTATTTAAACAGGAGTAATATATTCAAATACGACGGGACACTTCCTTATTTGGAGCCATTCATATACCCTTTAAGTTTCCAGTGCGATATGTAGTACCAGCCAGGGCTAAAACTCACTGCTGTTTTAATATGCGGTCTACTTAGCAAAGTGAATCGCCCTCCAATTTTTGTGAGGTCTACCTAAAATAATTATATCATAGACATAAAAGCCTCCCTAAAAAAATATATTAAAGAGGATAAATTTTTTAACTCCATACAGTAAAGTCTAAGAATTTAAGGTTGTGCTATACTTGTTTCTGTTTTAGAAACCAAATGACTGGTACTGAAAGAAATTTGAATCTAAATTGAACAAAAACCTTTTATTGTCATTGAAGTTATAACCATGGCAGACTACCCATAGGCGATTATGTGCCTCTAAGGAAAATAGGGACACGGATGTTGAGAGTAATAGATTATCAGTCAAGGAATAAATGGAACGCGTAATTTAAGGCTCAGGCAAGAAAAGAAATGTTGCTAGTTTTATGTAGAGAGGCGCGAAATGTAAACAATATTAGCAATATTGTTTGAAAATGCGCAAAATGAATATGTTTACATTGATATAGAATTTCTAGCTTGTTGAATTTATGCTGCCCTTGGGTTCAAGCACGCTTAATGACAATATATTTGTCCAAGGCGATGCAAAAGCTATTACTCGACGCAGCGAAAGTTTATGGCTAGATAAAATGAGTTGCTTGATGAAAATGATGAGGAATGTTGGCCGCACTATCTTTTATTCACATTTTTAATTTATTTCAAGGAATTATTTAAGGAACGAAAAAAATTTCACTTTATAAGTCTTGTTAAATGATGGAAGACTCTCATATTGTTATGCCTCTTTACTTGTTATTTTTTATTTTAAGTTTAGCTTACAAAAAATATCTAATGAATAAATAAATATTATGATGTGATTGTTTTGAAATAAATAAATAAATTTTGTGTTATAATAGTTTCATATTTTAGGTAAAAAAATTCTAGTTGAAGCAGAATCAAAGAGACCCTTGAAACAACTTTTTGTCATTCAGGAGATATCCTCTGGGAAAAACTCCAACTGACATCAGGCCAAAACCTATGGGAATCTCTCCTAAATGGTTAGCTCTCAAATATTGTTCGTTAGCTTACAAAAGAGCTGTTACTTATGAGATCAAGAAATCACACTCAGATCGGATTAAAAGAGGATTCTAATCTCCTGACACACATACAAAGGTTCATTCCTGGAAATTATATTAAATGAAGTTACTTAACCCTTTAACTTAGTGGATGCCATTGCAGTTGCCATATTAATGCTTTTCAACTCTGGAGTTTGAGTCGACTGTTAATACTTAGTAAGTTCGTTAAGTATTGTACGTATTCTCTATCAGAACTTTTAGAAAGTTTTATCTGGTAACGTCTATAGCTTCTAAGAGAGTAAGTAGGTTAATTAAAGACGCAAGGAAATTTGAATTTTGATTTAAAAACAACGGAACTGCGTTAATAAAAGTTCCAATACAACCTACAAAAATTAAAGTAGTCCTCTAACATACGTTTGACGGCGATCTGTGATAAACCACAATATATGAACATTTAAAATCTGAATGTAAAATAAAATTCTGAATAAACTTTCAGAATTTTATTATATCTTGAAGTGAATTTTATGATACCCTAATATTAAGGGTTTATTACTCAATATTAGAGTCAGTTCCAGCCTGAGTGGTTTCATGAAAAAGCTTGAGTTGGGTTTAAAATTGCAGTGATCTGGTCCTTTTTCCATCCTATTTTCTCGTGTAACCTGACCTCTGTGTGGTCTCGAAGAGACATAAAGTCTTAGAATTGGAACTCATCCCCATCAAGCCAGGGCCAGCCCCGGATTTTTTTTCTGCCAAGGCCAAGCAACAAGGCGCTATGGCATCGATTCGTTGGTGCCCACCGAGGTGGATTTCCTCACAGGGCAAAAAACTCTATCTGCCAAGGTTTAAAGTCCCAGTCTCTCATGTTTTGGGCTCGCTGCCAGCTAAGCCTAACCAAACCAAACTTCCTGTTTAGATGATATTGAATGTTAAGTTCGTTTGATGTTCATGATTGTTTACTTAAACTAGTATTAATTTACTAATGTTTTTCCGAATAATGATACCTGAAAATAAAACTTACATAAATTCTGACCTGTATTCAATAATCTAGGTTAGATCATGCTTTATAATCTAAACTTTATGTTTGAGCTTATTTGGAAGCGTAGCATAAAAATAATATTTACCTGTATTTAAATCTAAAATTTCGTGAGTTGTGAAACTTGGAGAATTACAACTAGTAAATCTAAAACTTAAACAAGTGTTTGTCTAATTAAACCAATTTTAATGTTACCTGACACGATTAAAATTCTAACGCCTAAATTTACACAGTTTACAAGCCTTTTAAAAGACTCGCAAGATCTTTAGGAGTAAGGTGGACATCTGGCTGTAAAGAAAATTTTATAGGCACTCCATGATTCAATATGCAAACGAACGATGCATGGGCAAACCTCGCAAATATGAAGATATATTAGATATACTAAAGAAGTCGAAGTCATAACTGGTGTGTATGTGGCAAAACGGAAAGGAGAACTCAAAAACACCAAAGATTGGAAGGATATTGCAAAAAAAGATCGTTAAAATTCACATCCTGAGAATATTATTTTCTAAATAGTCAGTGAAATATGCAGAAAAGGATTTATAATGATGAGACAAGCAAGATAAAAATATATTTGAAAATTTTATTCAATACAAGCACCATTCATCCCATGAAATATGAGCTGCCAAGAAAATAATGTGCAGAACAAAGATTACCATTGCATACAATGAAATTTTCGTTGAATCCTACGGTTGATAGGACCAAAGACATAAATAATTATATAATAATTGGCTAGCGAGAGAGTTTTATGCCTGATACCAAGGAAAAGGACCACGTTACCTTTATTATTATGCAACAGCTTAATATTTCGTAGGCCCTTTTGAGGCTAGGTGGAAGAAGTATTTGTGTATACGATGTTAATATTACACGTGTGGAATAATATGCCTCCTTACAATAGATATAACTGAATTTATGGTTAAGGTATTAAGTTATAATATTTTGAAATATGAAAATTAATAAAATTTTTGCGAAGCCAATAACACTATAATCTTGAATATTATTACTCATGATTAAGGGATGAACATGTTTAAAATTTTATAGCGACTTCAGGGGAAAAAATAATGTATTTACCTATAATTATATTAATTTAGATCAAAGATTTAGTAGTCTATTAATAGTTATTACTATGTTTTTATAATTATATCGAAAATCATCTTATTAGAATGAAGGATTTTAGGGTGAATTGATTTTGACTCTACATTAAGATTGATTATGGGGACTCAAAAGAGTGAGGAAATTCACTTCGGGTTAGATATTGTTCAGTTAAAGATCTTTTAGTAAAGATGAATATAATATGATAATCATATACCTCTTCTTTTTCTCAGCTTTTCCCTACTTGAGGTCCCTGTTCTTGATGGGTCGTTTCCAAAGATCTCTATTTTTGTACTTCTTCTAATATTTATTTGAGCGCTTTTTTGCTCAAAACAAGATATAAAAAAGCCTTTAACTCTCTTACGAAAGAAACATATCTAATAAATAAATTAAATTATAACTATGTACCTTATGCACCCACATATTTCTTTGAAAACTGCATTATTGTGTACTTTGTATGCAAGTAACATAAACAGGAGTTTATTCTATCGGAAAAATACTTACCAGTTATGTCCAAGGTCTTCGCGTCAAAATACCTATGTCAAATTAATGGGATGTTAAAGAGTGACATTGCATTGAAACAAGTAATTAAAGAACAATAAGATAATGGTAAGCTGTGCATTCTACCAGCAAGTAGGGAAGGACTTGACAACATTTAAAAGGAAACTTGTGGACTACTTTGAGTTTTACATTTAAAATTACTACTGAAATATTGATATTATTTTCTTGCTGTTTCGATACAGAAAACTAGAAGATGGAAATGTTACAGATGATGATGATGAGGAAATAGTGCTCCTATAAAAGAATGCTTATCATTTCGAGATAAAATTAAGAGAGTTTTAAATTAAGAAAAGCACAACACGCTGGATCTTGAAATAAAGAGTGCTCTTAGGAAAGCAATGGATACAAGCTTTAAGTTAGAAAAAAAGTTTTGGGATTTAATCACCCAATATGATCTTGTCCAAAAAGTTCATCGTTGATTGCCTATAAATTTCTGAGTCGGTATTATTTAAACATGCAGTTGAATTTTTGTATTTTTATATCCAAAAGAAAGATATAATAGGTACAGTGACAAAACCTTTAAATGTTATGTCTATCATACAATAAATAAATCCTAAAATAATATAGGAGAATAATTGTAGTTTCTATCATTAAAATCAAGAGGATTTACAGGAAAGCAAATCCAATCCTTTAAAATCAAGACATGTAAAGTTCAAGTGATTTAATAATTATAAAGTTCTTCCTCCCCCCTCCCCGAAACCTGTGGCAGGGATTAGTGCCAAATATATAAAATGCAAGCATCAAAATGAAAGTGGTATTGCAAAGAACTTCTTCAAATATAATTTTGGAAAAAAATAAAACATTCCAAAACAAATTATTATAAGCAGTAAAAAGAATAAATCATATATATATATATGCCTAAGAAAATCATAGTAGATGTAGGAGACTTTCCTGATTCTGATTTATTTGTTTATTTGTATCACTATGTTTCAAAATCTTTTGTACATTTATCCCTATACTTCCTTCTCTCTTCCTTTGTGCAGTCCTTGTGTTAGTGGAAAAGAAATCTTCAAGTGATTTGCTTATTAAAGTGAGAGGCTTAAACAATGGTGGTAACTGTCACCCGTATAGTCGGTGAGTGGAAATGCATAGGACCGTTCCTCATCATCGTTTGGAATCTAAAAAATTACTTAGCTCTCACTCCAATATTATTGAGTTAATTTTTTTAATAATAGACACGTGAACAGGTGACGCAATCCGTGTCAGATAAGGAGGCCTTTAATATTCGTAAGAAAGGAGAAACCATGAATAGGAGCTGCCTAGGTTTAATGTGTAATTAATATCGTGGAAATTGTACGACAAATAACTATTTATAAAGGTTAATGGCATGACTCATCTACTGTGACTGTTTTTCGTTTCCTAAGGCCTTACTATTGCTTTACAGGATTCTAAGGGTCTGAACTCATAATGTCAGGGGTGTGGCCTCTAATCTGTCAATTGGTTTAAAACCACAATTCTTGAGATACTTGTCCTGGTGTCTAATAATATAAGGACCAAGCAAGGGCCACTGTTCTTTCCCACGGCCACTCATCTCTTGCAGAAGAATTTGGATTAGTGCTTTTTGACAAGATGGATTGAGAAAAGGTGGTAGTAGATTAATAACATTATTATACCTATAAGGAGGAAATCATGAGTAACTTTAAAAAGAATTTGGAAAAGAAGGGAAAACTGAAGATGGAAAGGAAGAAAAAATGGCATTTACCCCAAAAGTAACTGGAGTGAGTGAACATGGTGTAGCTTTTGAAGATAGTGTAGGGAAATGTATGTTCCTGGCAAGCTGAATTTTTTAGTTTATACTCATTTGCTCGGCTTGCAGGTTTATTAAAGATATTGATTTCATACATCGTCATGCATCATGCATCGTCAAATTTTAGTGTATAATCGGAAGCCAGTTGTGTTTAAAAAAGGGAATGTAAAAATCTGAATCCTCTACTCCTTTGTTGTAGAGTGGTTGGCCAAAAACGTTCCTTCAGCTACCTAAAGGAATCTGTATCTACAAATTTAATCTAGGAGGTTTGTAACCTTCTTTAGAAACGCTACTGCATATTTTCTCGTCCTTAACATTTTTCGGCTTCTCTTTTTTTCTAAATATCATATTTTTTTCTTCTATACCATTCTTCCTTCGTATGTCCATGAAGGAAAATGATCCCGTTGATTGCAGTTTTTATTTCTTTTCATATAACAAAAAACAAACAACTGGATTCCACCACCATATGCAACTTGATAAGCATACAGTGGATCGGAAAATAGAACAATACGCGAACAAAGAAAAATTAAGGGAAATTTGATTAAATTTCGTAGAACTAGAAAATATATGCGATTCTTTGTCATTAAAAGATATTCATCTTAGATAAAATTTGACTAAGAATATTCTACCACATTAATCCAAAATACTTATAGCAATATTAATTAATCAACAGCAAATTTGCCTAGATTTAAATCTGGCATTGTAAATAGTGGCTCTGTTGAAATGAGCTTTTTTTCTTTTTCGTATTCCAATACAATTTCTTGATTCTTTTGAAGAGAAGATAACATGATGCTTTCATTGTTCAATTCCTTTATTCTTATTCAGACGTTTCGTCAAATGCTAATTCACATCTTCAGAAATGCTGCAATTAATAGGTATTCGCTAGTTTGTTAAAGGCAAGAGCGAAAAGAAAAAGGGGAGTGAAGAGGGCGCTAAAATGTAGAAGAATGTACAAAATTTGGAAACGAATATAATATTTGTATAGACTTTGTACATAAATTTATTTATTTTATGTTAAACTCCGCTTTATTATGCTTTATCAGAATTGTTTCTGCAAGCGTTAAATTTAGTTCGTTTTAAGATCAATAAAGTACTCTAAAACTTTTCGTGATGTCGTTTTCCACTTTCATTTTATGGACGCTTTGAAGATAAATAAATTTTGATAGTTTAAATCGTTTTTTTTTTATAGGCGCGAATTGTGAGGGAGTTTGCGTTATAACCGATTTTACATTGTCCGCTTTTAGTTCGTACATTGTATTCTATATTTTCTCTTAGTACTGATTCTTCATTTCTTTTGGTTTTTATTCAAAATAATACTTTTTTCAATAGATTGGGTTTTCTACAATATATATTGATAGGTATTAATTACGTTTCATTTTATATGTTTTGTTTCCATGCCAAATAATTTCCAGCTTGAAATTATTTTTTTATCCGCTATGAATTTGTTTTTTAATTATGCATAGTTTATCTTTTTCCTTAAGAGTAGAGGTTGAAGTTCATGTGAACTCCTTTTTCTGAATTTTACGCGAATATTTCTGTATTAACTTTGCCACTATCTTTTATATGTTTGATGTCAAGAAGGGGAAAATTTTATATTTTGCTTTCTCATATGTAAATTTTCTCACGACCTGTTGTTATAGGCCAGTGGTGGCAAAACTTTGAAGCTAGGCTTGTCAAAACTTTTATATCTTAGTAAGTTTTACGTCGTCGTGTGTCACTTCTAAATTTATATTGTTAAATGGTATATTACATTATGATTTTAACACACAAGTATATGAATATATATGCTATGTTGTACGATAAAGAAATAAAAATATAAACTTACCTATTTACTTTCTCGTGTGAACTTGAATTTTTCCAGGCAATTCTATTATGTCGGCCCGATAGTTTTTTTCTTAAAATGTAAACATGCAACACTTGCTTCTTCAGTTAATGAACTTCTTCTGCTGTTTTTAGCATAGTTAAGAGATGAGAACAGCCTCTCACACCAAATGCCTTGTGAATGCTTTTCCAAATGACCAAGAATTGATTGTATTGATCGCTGCAAACTACCGCAATCGATCTTTTTCAAGTGTTTCTAAATTTCCTGTGAGAGTGACGAATTTTTGCTTTCAAATTGAACTGGATTGAATTCTACAAATTTAATTTCAAGTTCTATGTTCAGTCATTCAAACAGATCTTAATAAAAAAACAATATCTTTCATGATCTCTAAAGTAAGAAAAACTTAATGAAAATTCATATTTCAAAGAGCGTACAGCTGACAAAAAGAAGTCTTGATCGTCTTCAATATCATTCTCATCTTTGTAACTAACTTCCTAGTTCTTTTTCAATCTTAGAAACTACTTAAAAGTTTTAGTTTCAATGTCACGCTCAAAATGGCAACTTTGGTTTCAAATGCAGTAATATGTACAAACATGATATAAATAGTTTTACCAAATCCTTGGAGTTTAACAGTCATTTTATTCTAGTAAAATGAGAGATCTGTGAAAAATATCAACCGCCAAATCCAGTACTCATCATAAAGTTTTGGATAGCCTTTAATTCTTTTTCACTTCTAAGAAAAGCTGTAATCTCATTTATGCATTCAACAAAGCGTTCAAGAACCTTGCTTGTAATAAGCCACCGAACATTATTGTACTTTAATAAACCACCATAAACTGATTTAACTTCATCCAGTAATGAGCTGCCTTCACGTTTATGCAACGCCCGTGCTGATATCAAATAAAACTATCTTGGTGACTAACGCTGTAATTTTATTCCAGCCCTTTTAATCCAAATTTAGCAAACAGTGTTTCTTTATAAACAATACAGTGAAACTGTACTACAGAATGTCCGACAAAATCAGTCAAAAGTTTCACAAATCCCAGCTATCGGCTGACCATATTGGGTGCTCCATCTGTGGTAATTGCTACGATTTTTTATATATCTATGTTTTAGACGCCAGGTGCTTTGACTACAATATGGCAAATATCTTTTCCTGTAGTATTTAACGACAGGCTTTCTAGGCTAAGCAACTCCTCGAAAATTCCTTCAATTTTTTTCTATTCAAATAAAATATTTTTCGATAGATACTGTTTTCTAGTATTCATATATATATATATATATATATATATATATATACATATATCCAAAGTTTGTTTAAGATCATGGTGTATTTCGCCTTAATTAATTTCTTCTGGCAAATTTCTTTTCTTCTAACTATCTTTTTTATTCCATCTTGTAGATGGTGGATCACTTGTCCTTTACTCATCTCTCTTTTGAATGAACATATTTGGTAAAACCAAATTAAATTGCTAAGCTTTCGATCATCTTCGGGGCGTTTTTATATGTACTTGCCTCCTTTACCAATGTAATGAATGGAGTGAGGATCTGACAGAATGAATGAAATGAAATGAAATGAACTGAAATAAAAAGAGAGGTGAGAGACAAAGAACAGCTCTTTCGACACAAGCCCCGCACTCCTTGGCACTCAAGGAGCGGCCAAGAAGCTTGTCGCTTGACTGATGATGGCCAGCTTATTTTCGTTTATAAAATATGGCTTCTAAGATGTTTAGCCTAGCTTTATTGACCTCTTTTCTTTTAATAACGGTGTTGTCAACTAGCATATCTCTCGTTAAGTTAATGTTATGTGCACTCTCCATATGATTTTTAGGCCCTTCGCAGTGCAGATACATGGTTAAACGTCTCAAAAGTGTAGGTAGTAGTTGTCATGTCAATATCTTTTGAGTTATTATTAAGATTACACTCTTTATCCGGGCAGATGACCTCATAAACTATGTTGGTTAACTTAAGATTCGAGGAGTTTAGGAAGCTGTTGTTTTGCATCAGAAGATTGCTGGCTTTTGTTGTTTTATAATATATAATGAGTTGAATTTTAGCCATTTAAAGTTTAACCTTGATGCTACGGTTAATAATCTCCTTGATGTTTTTTTCATCTATTTTATAGGCCATAGACATCTGATTTCTGTAATACACTTTGATGTTGTTGACTACTCCATGCTTACTTTTGGTTTTATCCGTATCTATGTAATGATTATTTAAAAATTATTGTAGTTGTTTGTCAATAATGCTGTTTAAGAAAACGTTGTTAACGAGTGTTTGTTTTACTCGAGCATTCTCTTGGTGGAAAAGTTCCCGCGTAGAGCAGCATTTAAGTGCTCGGCGGATGTATTAGCCGATTATGTTTATTTTATACCTTTCTGGGCATTCACTTTCCCATGTCCTTACTTTTTATATGTACTTTAGAGATGTAGCTACCATTGATGTTTTGCACCTCAACGTCCACGAAAGGGAGTTTATTGCACGTGCTCAATTCAGAAGTGAATTTTAACACGGAGTTCTCCTCAAATTGCTGTTTGATGTTTATCAGATGTTCTTTGTTTTGGACTTTGATGTAGATCTCGTCTACGTATCAGCAATATGTGTTTGGCTTATTTTCCATGATGTCCGATAATCTCTCTTCAAGTAGACCCATATAATAGTTGGCAAGCATCGGCCCTAAGGGTAACCTCATAGACACTACATCTACTTGCGTGTATAGATTACCGTCGGGTGTCCTGAACGGAGCAGCTAGCGTACATGAACGTAACATGCTCCTTAAGATGGTTGGGTCAAGATTTGGGGGAGACATTGTAGGATGGTGGTACACATTTTTTATAAGGATGTCGATGGTCTGAGCGATAGGCACCTTTGTAAACAGGCTTTCCACGTCAAGGGGTGATAATAGTCCTGTCAGTCTTGTAAAGTGGAGTATATCAATAAATTCCTCCGTGAATTTTATGGTATATTTTGAAAGGATGTACGGTTTTATTGCTTCATTTAGGGTTTTAGCTAAACGGTAAGTAGGTATTGTGACTTGAGAGATGATAGGCCTCAATGAGTTGTTTGGCTTATAAATTTTTATATATAAAGAGAGAGAGAAAGAAATAATGAGAGAGTTCGGGCGATAGGTAATTTGTGGCCATTTACAACTTTCAATTCCGCTGGCGTTAGTTCTCTTTTCTTCCAATCATAGTTGACTTAGTTGTTCATGGTCTGGGAAAGAAGGAGTAAAATTGATGAATTCAAATTTCAAAGAACTTCCCTTGACTATTATATGTGTAGTGTGGCTGAGATAGAAAGCAACACGTCTGTGTGACCCTTAAAGGTGTAATTTATTTCACGGATCACAAAAATTTTCAACCATTTAAACAAGGGAACCATCAAAAAGGCCTCAGGGAGAATTAATTTCTCCCTTTGGTAGTATGGCTTAATGATATTCATTCGGTTTGTGTGGGACCAACTCGCTTGAACTACTTAAAAATATGGATCAATTGGTTCTAGTGAATGTGAGTGATATATTTACTAAGAGAAAGACGTAGCCGTTTTTTAATAGCTTCAAAAGATTGCCATTGCAATGTATTGTTCGAGTTGAGTTTTCATGAACCATCCTAACAAGGCCAGAGTTCTATGACGAGCCAAGCTCGTAGGAAAGCAGCCTGGTGCTTCCATAGTATCTAGTTAGCTACACTTGGTATAACTTTAACTTTAATTAAAAATGCCTCAAAATAACATTATCGTGATTCTTTTTCGTTCACTATCATTATAAATGCTAAGATGCTTCCGAATAATTATAGGTAAATTTTATTTTTAACTATTCAAATCAATAAAGTGAAGAGTAAGTATTGCAGCTTGTATGAAATATATTTAAAAATGTATTTGAACTAAATAGATAAATATATTTAAAATAAATTATTAAATATTTTAGTGGAATTGATATTGACAACATTTGTCTTTCATATTTCATAATCTTGACATGAATTCTTGAAGATAAGAATCGAAAATCTACTTTTATGGCCTTAATTTTGTTGATATGTGTTTATTCCTTTACCTAATATCTTAATGTATTGTATAGCTGCAGATGTTATTGAACTCAAAATGATTGAATTACATCATGGAAGTTAAAATGATCCCTGATTTGAAGATTTGTATGCGGCAAACATACACATGTTAAAAACTATATATAGTTATCACTACTTTCAGAGGCTTAGAACCTGATTGGATTGGAGCAGAAGTTTTTATTATTATAAATTAAATATTGTATTAACAAACGGGTAATCAGTTTTTGGTAATTAAATGAATTTAATTACCAGGAAGGAAGGATATCTTCATGAATTACAGTACTATGGCCAAAGAAATGGAGGTTAAGTACAAACCAAGAGATTCTCTAGTCTATTCTTTTTGCAATGAGCCTTTTTTATGTCTATATTCTGATTGATAAGAAATATACGAGTATATAGTTTGAAAATTATTAAAGTGCTAATAACTCGCTAGCATGGTTAGACTTTTATCTGACTCCGTCACTCAAATTATGCCGACAAAACACTTTAAATATGAATAAGAATTAATCAATAATTTTTTTAATTATATCCAGAAAGAAATGCACTATTTTAGTGAACTAGCTTACCTTGCGATGCAAGTAGCTTTTTTCTAAAATTAACGTCCGAAAGTGGTAAGATTAAGGAAATAAATATATCTTAAATTTATGGTTATGAACAAAGAAACCCCCTCATGTTACCCAACTAGACACATAACGCAATGAAGATAATAAGAGTAACCAATATAGGAACAGATTTCATGAGTAAACTAGCAAAGTTTTAAGAGAATACAACTCTTCTGGTCTTTATGGATATTTATTTAATATTTTCAAATTTATGCTGAGAAATCTAAGGGCGGAAAACATATTTCTGTTTTATTTTACAAAAGGAAATGCCTCGATGTTTAAAACCGTCTTTTTTTCCTATTTCTTATAAATATAATAAGAAATGCTGGGAAATAAAACATATTAGAAACGACTAGCAAAAAAATGACTGAATTAGTAATTCACATTGCGCTACGATTATTCAGAGTAATTATTTATAATTAGTGAATTAATTGCATGGTAAAAGGATAGTGACATATTTAGGTGTTAATACATAGTTAAATATATTTCCTGAACTTGGTTTTAATAGGAAACATTTTATAATTTCTGAGCACCAGTCATCGCCCCTTCCCTTAAACTCCTCAATTAAGCTCGCGCAATAATCTTTTTCAAAACACAGAAACAATATGTAAAGAAATATTAATAAAGGTCAGCCCATATTTTATTTAATAGGCTGGGAAATAGTCCAAGTAATTTTTATCTCATATTTCACAAACGAGCTGCATTTCACAGGTCCCTTGATCTGTTGTAATATGTATTTCTATCTTCTTATGAATGATGGATGCAGGGACTGGTAAGAATAGCATTAATACCTGAGATCTTTCAGTCACTCAAATCTATTAATATAATTTTTACAATCCCAAGATTACCTCCAAACATGAAAACAAATTGACGATATGAGTAGAAATATGTTGTTGATGCTCGTAGAAATATACACATTCGCCACAAATGGAAATCATTAGACGTGAAAAATCCTGCTCTCTTAATTAGTAGTTCTCTAAGTTGATAAAACGAACCTTCATATTAATATGCAATTTTTAGACACAAAGGGAAGCCAAATTATTTAATTACATCCAATCCTTTGTAGACATAAACAAAGAATAGGTTAAATATTGAGGAACAGGCAGGAGACAGTTCTGACATTTGGTCAACAGTTTAAAAGATAAAGTTAACTCGTCTTATGGAAAACTTTCTAATAAATAATAAATTAGGAAAACTAGGAAATTAATCTTTTCTTATTTAATGGCATGAATTAATCCTTAACCTCACTCATCACTCATATACATACTTTGATAGCGGATGAATAAAGTAGAAAAGGGTCACCAGATGAATTTGATCAGGTGTGTGCAGTGAAATTTCAGACAAATAAATCAATGCCAAAATTTATGATATTATTGCATACTGTAATATACACGGCTATTGAAGAGACACTCAAATTTCTAAAATATATATCTGGAAGTGATCCCAATTTTACAAAATGATAGACCATGTCAAGTGAACAAACAATAAATGATGCCTAAAAGTTATTATCGGTTTATAGCAGAAGTACAGATAAATAGGTAACATAAACATTTTTTTTTAAAGGCAAACTATTTAGGTAGGAATTTAGTTTTGTAGATTTAAGCTAGTTTCATATCCTTACGCATTTATGAAAATCCTAAATCAAAGATCCATGTAAGTTTACATTCACTTCGAAATATTTTCTATTAAATTCTATCCATGAGGTGGATGAAATATATTTCTTTCAACTGCTCGCTATATTTCAGCAAACGAGTCATTAGGGAAGATTTATAGCTTTGTTTAACATGATAGAGAGTCTACAATAGCAAAGGTTCCTTGTTCTTTGCCAGATAAACCACAAATTTAGTTTGAGAATTACTACAGAGTAGTTCCATTTGATCGTTATGGGTCATAAAGCACGTTGCAATTTGTATTCTAATATTCTTAAATATTTTCTTGGTTAAATAACAAATAACAAAGAGTAAAACGGACATATGAATCGAAATCCATCACTTTATACATAGGAGAATATATTTCATGCATTACAACAATATTGCTGAACTGCCACCAATCTGAGCCTTTCTATTTGATAAGGATACTATTTGAGAGAAGAGTAAATGTTTCACAGCTAATATTTATTGGAAGATGAGAGAAAATGGCAAAGATATTAGAGAAGCATCGTCATTAATGATTAAAAAGTGGCTGGTAAGCGATGGGTAGTGGGAGAAAAAAGATATATAATTAATCAATATATATTTCCCTGGTGATGATGAAATCTCTGTCTGTCCCAATTATTGATCGAAGGAATTGGATTATTTGGAGTTAACAATTCCTGTTTTTCTAAATAAATAATTTCGTTATATATATAGAGAGATTTTTAGGATTTATGCTGTTGTTTTAGTTCGATGCCTAACTATTTATACAGATTTAGATTCTTTGTTTTTTAAGGTATCTATTTCTAAAATTTGTCAGGATTCTAGATCATTTATATGATTTTTCTCTAGTCTATTCAAGCATATGTCAAGTTTTGGTAAAGTTCTTGTGAGATTTCCTCTTCAATTTTGCCCTAGGTCTTTTATGCGTGTGGGTAGGTTGGTTGTTTGTAATTTTGATCTGTTATGTAGGTCACTTTGTGTGATATGTTCCCGTCTTCTCCTTTGATTTAAATGAAAAATTCCTTTTTCTGGACCGGCTGATTTTCTTTGACCTCGATGATGGTAGCAGTCTTTGAAACCGTTGCTGGATATTTTAATTTAGATCTAACATAGCTCAAGTATAGTTTTATAAAGTTTTGCTGTTCTACTTGGTTAAGCGAAACAGTTTAACAAGCTTTCTATTGACTAAGTTGTTCCGCCTCTTGATCTGTTGTTTTAACCCATTTAGGGACATGTTGAGCCGAATAATTTGCTTTCTGTGGTGTATCGGTATTGTCGATCATCAAGCTATCTTTTGGCTAGTTTTGTGGGGTTAATGGGCATAAATGTGATCTTTAAGTGTTCTTCTTTATCTTCGATTTCCCAACTTTTGAGTGTTCTTCTTTATCTTCGATTTTATGTTTCCAATCTAGGCTGCCTTTTCTCCTGCTTGAACGTTTTTGTTATTATACCTACTCGGGAAAATCTACTAATGTCGTCTGCAAATTAAAGGTACTTATATTCTTCTTTTATTGGTGATGGTAGGTCGATGGTATAAATCAGCGATTCCCAACCTGGGGCCATATGGCTCCAAATGGGCCATGGCAATTTTCTGGTGGGCCACACAAATTTTTGGGGAGGGACGTGGGCCTCAGGTCCAATGAAGGGGGCCACAGAACTTCATTTTCTTATCAAATTATTATATTAATTCGAAAATTATCTAATTTTCGGCCTTTTGACAATATGGCATATTTGACTATATGTAGTTAATCTAGTGACACGTAACTATTTACGGGATACTAATCCTAAAAAATTGTGTTTCTTTTTCTTCAATATACAACAACGTTGTAATGAATTAGTTATACGTTTGGCAACATCTTATCTATGTTCCACACCAAGAGCACCAGTACTCGTTGCAGTTTCTAACTCAGTCAGTTAGAATCCATGTTCCAAGTTGTACCATTGATGCTATGCTTAGCCAAGGAAAAGCTAAATTAAACAAAGGTTTAATTGCATCTTACGAGATTTCCAAGCTAATAGAAAAAACTGGAAGACCCTATACTATTGGTGAAGATTTGATTTTGTCGGCAGTATCTGTGGTAATTTCTACTGTTATGCAACATAATTTCAAACAAATTACGGAGATAATCCCGTTAAGCAACAATTCAGTATCAAGACGCATTGACTAAATGAAAACAATGCAGAAAATCAACTAGTTTCACCTCTACAAGTAAAGAATTTTGCATTAAAATTGATAAAGCATCTGTAAATGATGGTCAAGCCCTTCTTATGGGATATGCTAGGTTTTTGGATGATAATAGTGAACTCAGAGAGGAAATGATTTTTGCTAGAAGTCTTGTGGCAAATACTAAAGGGGAAACAATTTTCCCAGAAGGATTGGCCTATTTCCATGAAAAAATATTCCAAAGGGTAACATTTTGGCTTGCGCAACTGATGTTGCCTCTACTATGGTAGGCAGATACAGGGACTTACTTGCTGATCTAAAACAAACTGTACTTAATATTATTTGTATGCAGTGCGTGGTTCATCGTCAACATTTGATTGCAAAAAGTTTGTAAGGACTTCTGAAAGATGCTCTTGATAGTGTCATCAAAGCTACTAACCTTAAAAAGCCAAATCTACCTTAAAACCCTCTTTTCTGACAACTCTGTGCAAACAATGAAGAAGAGTTTGAACGTTTACTTTCTCATACAGATGTGAGGTGACTTTTTAAGGGTAACTGCCTGCGACACTTCGTTGAACTCTGGGAGAATTTTGTACCATTTTTGAGTTGTAAGGCGTTGAAGAAGAAATCATAGCTGCCAAGTGTGACATATTCTACAGTTCAGATATATTTAACAAGCTAAACATGCTGAACAAACAGCTGCGCGGTAAAAATACAAATATTTTAACTTACATGGAGGCTTTAACTCTTTCCTTGGGAAACTTAATCTGTTTAAGATTAATATTGGCGTAAGAAATTGTTACATTTCCCAATCCTCGCCAATATTGAAAAGGAACTACATGAGTATGATATTTTAGTGTACATTAATCACTTGAATAAAGTGCACAATTATATGGAAACTATGTTCAAACATCTCTTAGAAATGAACATTCCAATTTGGGTGGTAGTCCCATTTAAGACAAATGCCGCTGATGTTTACATCATACTAACAGCTAGCTTTATTGAGTTGCAGAGTAATCAACCTGCTGAAGCTAAATTTTAACAAGGCCTCAATAACTCATGGACAAGTAGTGAAATTGACATCAAATTCCCATTGCTTTGGCAGGAAGTAAAATTATATTTAATTCCTTTTTCAACGTCTTACCTAGTTTAGTCAGGTTTTAGCCGAGTTTCTCACTTATTATCAAAAGCTTGCAACCGCTTAGAAATTGTAACTAGAGGTGATTTTCGTCAGTCTCTAACAACCATTGACCCTGACATTGATAAACTTGCGCAACTACATCAGCCACAAGGCCCTCATGGAAAAAAACACACAAAGAAAGCTAATATTGCTAAAGGATTCTATTTTTTTGAAGTCAAAATATAACAATTTTTTAAAGGTTACTTATTTTCTCGGTGTCCATGGAACTTTACGTTGGGGTGCTGTATCAGTGAAATATTCTATAATCTTAAATGATTCTTTTATTGAAGCAACAAAATATTTTTATCTGGTAGTGAAATAGAATAAAAGAGGATATATGTACAATGAATTCACACATATTTTTATGGAAGGTATAATATTGAAGTACTATTTTTCTGCTAATAATGACAAGGGAGCCACAGAAATATTACTGATCCCAAGGGGGACCATGAACTAAAAAAGGTTGGGAAGCACTGGTATAAATGATTTTTGAGTAGAGGGCTTAGAAAGCTGCCTGGTGCCGATTTGGCCTCCAGGCTGTCCTACTATGTCTAACTGGGCCCTCCTATCAACTACGTAGTAGCAGAAGATCCTTTCGATGCCTGTGTTTAGTTAGAAGTTTAAAATCTTTTATTGTAGTTCCCTCAGCCAAACTTTGTGAAAGGCTTTTTGGACGTCTTTTGGGACTACATCGACGTACTTTCCTCCATCCCGGATTTAGCTAACCTTTCTCTCAGGAGAGCATGTAGAATGCCGGTTTTACTTTTATTACGTGAACTCTCCTGGTAATGATTGTACGCGTCGCTCTCTTTTAGCTGGCTTTGGAAACTGAGTTATGTTCTATTCAAAAGTCTTGCCAAGAAATCAATGAGGGATATAGGTTTGTTAATCACGAGCTGGTAAGAAGGTTTGCTTCCATTTATGGTTTAAAATCTATTTCTATGTCCAGTTAGTCCTGGCGTATGATTACCTTTGTGGTATCTTCAACTGAATTGGCCCTTAATTGGGAGAGATGAAGATGGTATGCTGCATTGATTTAAAGAGAAGTTGCTGCTAGTCATGATTATTTCCTGTCTCATTGCTACCTAGTGTAACACGTAACATAGAAAGTCTGGTCAAATATTTTTAACTTATTACTGCGAAACAGGATTTTCAGGTTAGCTCCACTCTCGTTTTCATTATGTATTCTGCTTCTTTGAGCTCGGAATTTTGGTCACCTCCGACGAATTTTTTTTTGTGAACAAATATGAAGTTAAAATAATTAAGAATCAGAGGTGTTTTCTTGATGGCTGGTATGCTGACGCCATCACATATTCCCCAAGGAGGGTTGGGACCTCATTCGCAACAAAGGATTCCTCAAGTTTAAGGAGAAGTTTGAACTTCAGATACCTCTTTATGGCGATCACTACCCCGTTGTACCTTTCGTGTCCAATTTCTTGTCAGCGTCATATAGTTAAGTATTTTATTTTCTTTATTTTTGTGCCTAGCCAATATTTTGTGTTAGAATTGTGTCTATTTGGGTCTTTTCTTCTGAAATTATTACCATAAACTTTGTCATTATCATAATCGTGAGTTTGTTGTTAGTATGCTCCAGGTTTTGTTCTGTGTTTTGTTCTGTCTAGGTTTTCTTGTCTGGTCTTGGTTGGAACTTTCCGTTTCCTTTCCTTTTGTAGTCTGTGTTGGGAAGTGTAATGAGACGTTTCTTCGTTGAAGGCGATACCAGTGAGTAAGAGAGGTTCTTTACAATCTTTTCCTCTTTATTGGCGTTTAACTCCCATTTATAATGACCGCAACTAATAACATCATACAGTTCTGATGGGCTTATGTTGTTTAGGAAGGGTGAATGTTCATGGGCGTAAATTCTGAAATTGATCATTTCCTAATCGAATTTACATCAATTTAACTTTGTATGTTTGTTTCGTCGTGTTTTGTGTCTTTTATTGTCGCTCTAAAGCTATATATTTCCCTCGTGTCTCACTTTTCGTTTTGTGTTCTATTTACTTCGCTCTCTGCGTGATTTTACATGGTTTTTTGATTCAATACTAAAATCTGATCTTTCTTCTTTCGCGGGGCGGGGAGCTCCTGCTGGTTGTTACTTTATCTGGTTAGAATGTCGCAGGCATTTGGTGAAACAATCTCATCCACGGGGTGTCCTTAGATAATGTTTTTTTCTCGAGAAAACCTTGCCATTCTGTTTGCTGCCAACATGGAATTTAGTTTATTCCCATATGTCCCTGCACTTATAAGATTCCTCACATGGGCTTTCATCATAAACGTATCTTCCAGGAGCCCTGCTGTCTACATTCAAGTATCCTTTCTTAGATTCATGTCACTGAATGCATATTTTGCGACTTCGGCATAGGAACTATTCTTTCTGGTCTCATGCGCTTTCTTATTTGTAGAAACAAAATTTAAGTAATTAAATTTAAGGAATTATAACCACCTTCCTTGAGAGGAAGGTGGTTGATGATGAGGAATGAACCTGGTGATGGCAGCTTAAGGGGAGAATTAAACGTACATTTTTTGTTAATGCGGAATCAAACATCGTTAATGAGAGGAACGAGGAAGACATATGTCATCAATATTATACGTGATTTTGTCAGATCCAAAACGAGGATTACACTGGCCACTGCCATCTCTGGTATTTCAGTATAATTACTTTCCGCATAAAAAAGTTTCTTTCCAACTGTAACATCACACTGTGTGTAATTGATGAACTAATTTCATAGTTTAAAAGAGAGGTATTAAAATAAAACTTATGTTTCACGCTCGTCTTTTATTCGTTGTTAAACTAAGCATAGAAAATATGTGAATAAGTATCTTTAAATGACTTGATAAGAGAAGGAAGGAAGCAAAAAACTATAAAAAACTTTACGTAAGTGTTACTCTTTCTTTTGTTTACTTTTTATTGAAAACAAATTCTACCACTTGTGTAACATTTTCAAAAGCGCCGACTTTTTATTGCAATTGAAGAAATCATATATATTTAGTGGTATATATAGATAATTGAAATCAAATTCATCAACGAGTTCTGCCAGAAGGTGAGTTGAATATAAGAGAATTTGGGAGATTTATTGTTGATTTATGAATTGTAAAATTAATATTTGGAATTTGTTTTCCTATTTTGAAGTATACTATTCCAATCATTTATTGTTTTCAAAAATAGGTAATTTAATTGCATTTATGAGAAAACACAAAACCTAATAAACTGATGATAAAAGTTCTCTCTAACGAAAAAATTATATAGGCCAAATTAAGTAAACAATGAAATATCGTCCCCAATTGAACTTATCAACAGACCCAAAAAGAAAGTTGCATTATACTTATGAAACTCGCTATACCAATTATTATGTATGCATATTTAACTATATAATTGATAAAAAGGCAGCAATAGAGGAAAATGCTTGGGGAAAATGCTCATTCCAATGACCTTTTAAGTATCACATTAGAGTCAACTTCATTTTCCATCCACTCTAAACTCGTTATGGCAATAACAAAGAACAAGGTAGAAGCAAGACAAACACTTGACCCGATATTAACTATATTTATGTATTTTCTACCAGAATTTTAAACATGTAATTCATCTGAGAGAAAATAGAGAGAATAAGTAAAAGAATCTGAGAAGCATTTTAGAAATTCGTATAATTTAAAGCAGTCTAAAATTTCGTGAAAATAAAATCTAGAAATGTAAGGAAAAAAACTGTGAATGGTATCCTTATTTGTAATACTTCTTTATATATTCAAGAAAGAAAAATATCTTGTGGTCTGAAATCAGTTGAACATTTTCTTAAAATATAGTGAAAACCTGAACTGGCATTTTCTTACAATATAAATCTTTGCCTTTTCAGATGACGTATTCCTATTTTCTTAATACTAAATAGGAATGCGTCATCTGAAAAGTAAAAATTAGATCCTTATATACATATATATCACGAAGGGAAAAAATAATTTAGATATTTAAAAATGTAAATAATTTGTCAGGTTTTGAGGGCGGTTTTCATTTACGCTGTAATCTATAGAGTGCAGAACTTTTAATGAAAAGCAATATAATATTTGTTTTTGGTATTTCTTTCCAAATGCATGATATATCAATAGCTTAGGAGAGTCAAAGAAGAGTAAAGATATCAAATCTATAAAAAAGAATCGAGATCTTTCTTCGCCAATCATGGGTTTAGTATTTTCATATCAATTCTTTTCCTTATCCTCTCTTTACCCAATAATTTTATTAATCAAGATATTTTGGAATTCGAGAATTTCTCCCGACTTCAATTTTCCTAAGTATATGTGACTATTCAGTTTAGAATCATAGATATTTCTTGCTTCTGTCAGTTTTCAAAAATATTAGTATTTATTCAACATTAAAACGAAAATATTTAAATAGATTCGGTGGATAATAAGTGCGCTTGCACTTAATCAGCTACGTAGAATGATCTTCTCTTGGTCACATCTTATAAAAATAATACAAATTCAAAATTTATTGCTCATTTTTCATTTAATCAGGAAATTAGGGCTTTTCTCTGATGTTTAAAGCGGATCAGTTGATTTTACCTTTGTCGAAATAATTTAGTAAAAGATATTTGTATGAAAAGATCTTTTAAAACATTTCATATATTCTTATTCTACAATCAATAAATGTTTTGATTTATTACTATAGAAACTCAGCCGTTATGAAAGAATCCATATTTCAGCTGTACAACTTTGATTATATTCCAACAGAACAAAGCAATGAATAATGGGAATTGTAGAGGAAGTTGACTGGGATCAATAATGTTTTGATTGGGATGTTTTTCATTCTTGAATTTCGGTAGAAATCTTTCACTGTTTAAATGATGTTTAAATAGTTTTTCCTTGATAATTGAACAATCATTACCTGCCTATTGAAGAGAAACGATGTGAAAATAAAAGTAATTGAGGTTTGTATTTAGCATCGCAGTTTCAAGAAAAGCATCAACTGAACTATTGCAAATTTTATTTTCCATTTGCAAGGAAACGATGTGTCAAGACTTCTCTTAAAAGAACGTAACAACAAAATAGAAGAGTGAGGCAAATGATAGCAACTTTAGTGTGGGTTTTGTGAGATGATAGTTTCTGGTGGTGTCGATTCTCCTTGTCTACTTTTGCATTATTCTCTTTTTTGCATTTATTTTGATCTTTTGCATCTATGACACCTTAATTCCGATATTTATCCAATGTACACAATTTAAATTTGCTTTCATCAGTGAAAAAAACATTATCACCTCAAGCACTATATAAGACTTGATAGGTAGCGTACCAAAGGCAATTCTCCCCTTAATATAATTATTTGAGTTATCAATAATTTTTGCTTGGTTGAAATTAATTCTATGGTCGTAATTTTACATGTGCATAAAGAGAGTTGATGTAATTTTAGCCTCTTATTAAAGTGGCCCGACTCTCTGATGTATGGCAAATTGGATTATGGCATGGTTTACGGTATACGCCAGCTAGATTGCATCCCATCAATCACAACGCTAGTGTATAGCGTATACATGCCATAATTGCAATTTGGCATACATAGGAGAGTCGGGCCACTTTAATAAGATGATAAAAGAACCTCAAGCTATTATAAAAATGGGTGCAAGGTCTTCAAGTCTCTTTACGCACACGCAAAATTACGATCATAGAATGAATTTCAACAAGCAAAACTTATTTATAATTCAAACAATTATATTGAGAAAAGATTTGCAGATTCGATCATCATTAATAAAGTCAAAAATTTAAATTCATGCGAAGGGCAATACAAGCAAATAAAGTCGCTAATCATATTTATAAACCCTCAGAAGCATTTTTTCTCGGAGATTAGTAACTTCCCATGAATCAAACCAAAGAGTTATGTTTTCCCAGCGTGTTTCCTTCCTTTTCATATTGTTTATTATTTTTCTCGCCTTATATAAAACAAGCTGTTCCTTGCTTGGCCTTTTCATCACTCAGATTTGTGGCCGTGCCCTCGGTGGAGGCCGCACTTTGTGAGATAACTTTATAATAAGAATTCCATCTCCCTTTAAAAGACTATTTTCCATGTAACATCACCCTTTATTTGATCAAAGAATGACCTGTTCTACACTTCAGCCATTTCCTCAAATTCTCAAGCAGTAGTTCCTCCCTTTTCTTCTCCTTCACTTTCATAGTATCATATATTCCTCTTTGCTATCTATTCTGGTTCCATTTAATTTCAAAGAAGGTGCTTTAAGCAAGAGACCTAGGACTCCCTAACTGCCCTAAAACGACCTGGCAAACTGCCACCCAAATCTCTCAACACCTGTTTCTTTGTAAATACTTGAAAGGCTGGTTTCGCCCTGGGTTCTTAATTGCATATCCTACTTTAGCAGAGGCTAGATCTTCAAATCTGGCCGTATGGGTGGTCTTTACATTCAGGCTCTGCTCTTTAGCCCTTAGTTATTTCATAGAAACTCGTACTATCATCAATGGTTTAGTTACCTCTACTTGAATACATTCTTCCTGGTCCCTTGTTGCTCGAAGCATATTTAGTTACGCATCACTTTTCTCAAAATTTTTCCTATATGGTAGAGAGGCGTTTAGTAAAGGGCCTTGGCCCTATTGACCAAAATAAAGTTAAAATGCGTATTATTGCGAAATAAACAAAATAAAAGAAATTTTCGTTATTTTTTCCCGACTGTTTCTATATTTATACTAATTTTTAAAGAATATGCCCTTAAAAATACTTTGAATTTAATTTTAAAAAGTTTTTAAGGCTGTTTTGAAATCATTATTTATATCGAGTGATTCGCTAAACTTCTAAGAAGATAAAATTTCATGGGGCTAAATCAAGTGAGTATGAAGGATAAGTCATCATTAGTTCTTACTTAAAATGCTCAAACTTTTGTAAGTAAAGTAATCCATGCAATATGAGGTCACGCGTTGTCTGAATGAAAGAGCACACTTCTTATTTTGACTGCTGTTGATCTTTTTTCTTCCTCAACTAAATATTAATAGTCCAAGTCAGTAAGGTAAGCCTCAATGCTGATAGTCTAATTTCGAGTAATTACTAAATTTTGAAATTCTACACATTATATTCGTGTCAAAGTTCTTTAGGTATATTAACAAAGGAAAGATCCGAAAACCTAGACAAGATAGAGGCCGCTAGAGAGTGATATGAACTTTGATTAAAAATACCGGCGGATTTTTACCTAATATTCAATGCATTTAAGTACGTTTTCCGATTCAATTTTACCTTTATTGATCGTTTTTAAATGGAACAGTTTGAAAAAGGTTTTGGAATTTAATCTAAACTATCGTAATTAGTTCTTAAAAAATCGGACAACTTTGCTTATCATTAGTTTACGCTACGAAAGACGTGTTGTTGTTATCTATTATATTATTTACTTGCAGGTGCTCCTTGATCTTATATCTAATAATGGACTCCAAGTATTTACCCACTAAGTAACAGATAATAGGCAATAATTATTAAGCTGTATTTAGGCTATGTATGAAATTTGGTGTAACAGTTGCCTTTGTGAATTTCTTAGGAACTATTCCGTGGCTAATAGAATTTTGTGGGAAAAATAGTACAATGTTGTTTACTAACTTGGTTTCTGATTCTTTAACGGGGCTCAGCTAGATTTTATTAGGACCCAGCTCTTCGTAAATTCTGTTTTGTAGGGTAACTAATTTTATTTGGAGTTTTGGCAATAGTTAATGAAGTAGTCTTCAACAAAAATTTATTATCTCTCGTGTAGTAGGAAGGCATTTTATCTTCGTCTGAAAAAAAACGTTAAATATGTTTAATATTTTTTTCATGTGGTCGTGATGATCATTCAGGTCAACCTCGTCCTCTTAAATGAGTCACAAATATTTACATATTTCTAAAAACGCCATGGCTCGTATTTTGCTTTGTTTTTATTTTGCGTTTGGTCAAGGTTAAGATACTAAGGTTAGCGATTTTTATTCTCGCCCCAGTAGTTATTTTTCGAAATGTGATACAATCAGTTACGTTCATTTATGCACTTTTATAATTTCACTATTTATCTACCCTACCTGCTTTGATTTATTCGAATTACTAGGCTAAGGATGTTCTAATTTGTGTTTATAATGAAAACAAAAATCTGAAAATCTCAATACATATCATTGTCGTTGTCACCTTGAAAATTTTATCTGATTTTAAAAGATTCAAGCAGCAGTAAAAACGGTCAGAATTACGATATTTACAGTTTGGTAGAGGAGGTGAAGTTATGTGAACATTTATAAGAATGTTTAGATTAATTCGAAATATAATATGATTGCTGGTCCTAAATATTTAAACAACCTTTACATTCTCAACAATTTTTTTTAATTTTTTCAAATTACATATTTAAATACATCCTTTTCGCGAGTCGACTCCTCGACTTTTTACTAAGCTATTAGATTATCATTAGTAAACTTTTCACATCTTTTTTCTGCCTTTTACATCCTTTAAATTAAAAAAATATATGCCCAGAAAAGATAAATCACAGAATATGGCTGTTTTATTAATATTTTGCACAAGATCAATCAATAAAATTTCAAAACTAACATCGATATTGTTGATAAAATAACGTTTTTATTTTTTTCTCTGGAGTAACTTTAGTAAAAAATATATAGCCAGGTAAGTCTAAAATTATAATAATTAGTCTTTCAGCCCTTTTCATCAATATCCCTTTAAATGCAATAATATCAATATTATCTGTTGTAATATTGCATTGCAATTAATCCATCTTCTGTTTCAAATTGCCTCGTTTGTGTCAAATTTTCACTAATTTCTTTCAGATTTCCAGAACTTTAATTATGTGTAAGATTATTACGTTGTTGCTAACAATAGATTTAATGTGTTCTACAATGTCTGATGTATTTTTGTCAGAAATTCCATCAAATCACTAGAAAACCTCGTCGAACGTACCCCGTTGAGCTGCATCTCATCTTTAGAGAATAGCTCACAGCACTTGTAATACTCGTCCATAGATTAAGAAAGGTACCCATTTTTTGGAAGAATGTATGCTATGAAGCTCTTCAAGAAAATACATTCACCACACGTATTTTAGGAATAATATGATCAAAAGCTACGTTTCCTTCAACTTTGTTGCAGCTGTGGTTACTGACTCGTGAAGGATTGTGATTCGAGTCATTAGTCTGAAGTCGAAATCCTTGCAGTTTGCGTCTCTCGTTACGGGGGCTTTGAAACGGATAAAGTTTTCTTATTTCGTTCACCAAAATATACTTTCAAAAAATACTCTCAATACTAATATCAGAAGTCTTGATCGAGAGCAACGTCCTATCAACAAAATACAGGCAACTGATGGTTTCGCAATAGAACATAAATAATGGTAAGATTTGTAAACTTAATAATCTTGATTCTCTCTCAACATACTCGTAGTTTTGAATACCAAATAAAAATAAGTTTGATTGTTATAATTATGCTAACTTTATTACTCAAAAGTAAAATTGAATAATAAGTGATAAGATAAATGAAACAATTATTCTTAAAAATATTATTTGGTCAATTGGACGAATATTTGATACATAAAGAGATGTAAAACTTTATATGATAGATAGAACTACTCAGTTTGTAAGACATGATTACGCAAAAAAAAGGAAACTCAGTTTCGATTTTGGTAAATAAATAATCTTTAAATAAATATAAGATTCTAATAGTTTGTATTTTTCACGAAGTTTTTAGAACATAGAAATTTTGGAATTTTATGTAGCCAGCTTCGCGTTAGTCATTTATAAGACATAAAGTTGGAGGAATTTATTTCAATGCATTAAATTTTAGCATTACATATAGAGGTAAATTTACACATTTATATTCTTTGAGAGCATCATATAATTTCTTAAAAACACATAGTTTGGAAAATTTCGCCATAATGTTACAGTATATATATACGGTGTCCCGCAATACATAGATCATAGTTCGACCTAAATTTTCAAATACTTGTTCAAAATGGTGACCGTCTTTCCTAAAACAAATATTCATAGGTGTGGCCAAGTTAACGAGGCCACGTCGTGTCATACCAGGTGGTTTTCCTCTGCGTGTAACGGAGTTTCTTGATTTAAGAGAAGGAAATGTCTTTATCATCTCTGCATAGAAATAGGCGTTTGATTTTCCCCTCACAGATAAAATGCTAGGGGTGGAAGTTCGTGGCTTCGCGGCGGAAGCCTTATATAACGGGAGGGCTAAAAAATAACCCCAAAAAAATCAGGATAGAATTTGGGAAAAGTAAAAAAGAAAGAGAGAGCCCCAGAGGGAAAACCACTTGTACTGTCCTTTGCCTAACGGTCTAATGGTTGGTAATCTTTGGTTTCTCTTCTTGGATTAGTATAACTTTGATTGTGGCAAATGGATGCCTACAGTTTTTTTGATTAATTTTTGTGTTATTAACAGGCATTTCTTTTGTTACTTAAATGATATTTTTCATTTCAAATTAAAATTACGAAGTACCAATTTACTGGCACATGGTGAGGAGAAGAGATAGATATAATGTTATAAATAATACAAATGTATTTTGACGTGGAATGAGAGCGATTAATTTCGTAAATTAATTTCCCCAACCTTTGTTATTACTCTTTTTGATGTTATTGGTTATCAAGTGATTACTAATTTTCTTTGTTTGAAAGTAAATTATTACATGTAGCTGTTAAACCTGGTTAGGACATTTCGTATGAATTGCTTCTGTTTTTAGGAAAGACTTTTAGTACTTTTTTCTTATCCTCTGGCTTGCTGTTATGTATGTTTTAATGAAATATTTTGTGTGTTTATCCAGGAGATAATTTGATAAGCCATTGTTACTCAGTAGTTGTTTTATTCTTTGGATTTCCATTTCGCATGGCTCTCACAATGAGCTGCATTTATATGCCCGTCTCATGTATGAAATCACGACAATTATTTATACCTTTTTAGGCACTTCTATTCTTGATTAAACCAATTTCCTTAATTGGTTGGTTTAGTGCATTATTGTATTATGTATATATTTTGACCCACCATTACGTCCACATCAAGAAATGTCAGGGTTTTTTTTAATCAATTTCTAAGAGAATTTGAAGACAGAGTATTTCTCTTTGTTTTAGTTGATATAGGAGTTTATAGTCTAGGGTCATTAGATATGTATCATCGACTCATATGCAATATGAAGATGTTTGAGTTTTGTTTTTTATAGTAAGTCACCCTCTAATCGAATGTTGTAACAGTTAGCAATGTTTGCTATTAATTGAGATCGCATGGCACCAGCCTTCCACTGTTTCTATTTTATTGCATCTAGAATGTTAAACATAGCTTCCATTCTGCACATTTAAGTGGGTTAGATTAAGTAGAAGTTTAATAAGTGATAATAATCTTCCTCAATAATTATATTAGTACTGGCCTCATTTGCTACGTTTTAGTGGCATTTCACATATGTCAGCCAATTATTCCGTCTTGTATCATTATTTGTAGGATAACGATAAATTCTTCGATAATTCTGATTCAATATTTGTTTATAATGTAGTCAGTAATAAGGTAATCTCGTTTTCACTGTTATATCAAGAAATGGTGCTTTGTGAGAAAATTTCTCGAAAATACTTGTCGGTTTATATTATCGTAAATATGTATGTATTTTTTGTAGCAAATTAACCAATGAGAGTTTTTAAGTATTATGCTCCTTTCATTTTATTTGACTCTATTATTTGATGCCAAAACTCGTTGAGGTCTCATTTTATTTGTATGAACTTGGATGTGTCGTTTAGACTCTCCGTATTTTTGGCATCGTAGTCTTCGTTATTAGATATAAATTAAAGAGTTGATTTATCAGATTTGTTTATAATCTATATTCAGAGTTTTTGTAGGGAATTATTTTGTAGAAAAGATAGATGTTTTTTGTAGTTTGTGCTCGAAGTTGTTATTTGATATTTTGGTTATTTTTAATTTTCCTTTATTCTTTTAATTTGTAATTGAATTTGGCCTTTTTTCTTCTTTTTTATTGGTTCGAACTTTGAATTTGTATGAGAATTAAGTCCGACGTTTACAACTACCTTATGGTTTGCTATGGATTGAATGTTAACTATTTTTTCTTTATATAATTTGTTCAATTTCTTTGTATTTTGCATCCTTTCTGTCACTGTGGTTTTCGGAGAGTTATCCTGTAATTAATGTTTTACATATGTAGTGTTTTAACTGTTTGTCAAAATTAGTTGGCTAAACGTTATTTCTGCTTCGTAAAGGTTGCTTTTTAATAGTGACATTTAGTGATGTATTTTGTCACTCTATTAGACTTCGTCTGAAGGCACCTATAGTCGATTCATTTTCCTGTAACTCATCTTATGTTAGTGGGTGTTGATAAAGATCCTATCGAAAAGACCTTGATTATCTTTTTTCTAGTTTCTCTACGTTAATTATTTCTCCTTTTTTCCACTTAGAAGAAGCTATAATTTAACAGTCAAATATCCATTTGTAATTCAGATCAGCTTTCGGTCTGACAAGACCATGTTTGGAGCAACTTTAGTTAACAATGATAAAATAATATAACAGTTACAATTATTTAGTTAAACAAAGTAGATAGTTTAAATGGTTGTAAAGATATAATCTTTTGGATCCAAAACGAATAGACATACAGGTAAAGAATTAAAATAAAACAAAATGTTGGGTGGAAATATTGGAAATAAATAATCTATGAATTAACTCACTTTCGAACCACCAAAATGAGATGAGAGATAGTTGGAAAATAAAGTATTAGGACGGGTCCTACTTCAGAGTTTTATGTAACTGGTGATGATGGGTATTCAAATGATGAATATTGGTGAAAAGAACCTACTCTTGGCAGAAAAGTTAAATTCTGATTGATCTAACCTGTATCAATTTGAAGTTGAAATATTGTTAGTTCTGAGTCATTTACTATATTTTACTATTATTTTAGTTACCCATAAAAGATAAAATTTTCCTTTTCTATCATCAATAAATTTATATAGTCTGAAAGATATTTGTCTAAAAAAATGTAAAAATGTATTAGAGATACGTGAGAAGTAGGAAACCTGTTAAAAATTACCCTTAATTTAGTTTGGTCTAACTCCAAAATTGCAAGTAGCCAGTAGAAGGCAATATTCCAGTAGTGTTACTAGTTTTGGTAACTATTGTGACTGGTAACTGTTTATAGAGCATTCAAATTTGATTTGAATGCTAGTAAAGGCTGGGATCATTTTAGAATAACATATAATTTTATGGTTTAGATTATTTCTTAATCTAAGCGCCATCTTTTCATTTGCAGATATACCTGCGATTAGTGTAACAATGGCGAAAATCAAGACAAGGTCCAAATCAAGGTCTAATCTGACTAATTTTGTTAAGGCTGGGCAAGAGCTAATGGTGTCTGAGTTACAAACAATAAGAGATATTTTGAGGTACGGCATCTACCTGAGGGAGCAAAGTGAATATGACCGGATAAATTATGACGTGGATAAGTTAGTAAAAGATATAGATCCGCACTTGATTAATCAGTGGACCAAAGCTAATTCTCTGCAAACTACCTTTTGTAAATCAAAAGGTCACAATAATATTAAAGCTTAAAGAGGTTGAAAGGAGGCAGTAAAATATGAAGTAAAAATTGAAGTAAAAGAGAGGTTCCTTGCAAAACTAAATAAGTTATTTTATATATTGACATGCAAATGTCAAATTTCCAGTTGTGGGGAAGTAAGTTGTAATGGCTGTGAGACTGAAGCTAACAATAACTGCTGTTGTAGTAAATATAAAAAATACCTACTAGAGAACTGGCCTTTATTATAGGACAAAAGGAAAATGTTGGAAGTAAAAGTACCTTTCAAATTGGAGGTCCTGATATTCCAGAGAATAATAGACAATTAAGAGCTTCAGAAAGGGAAGAAAAATAAAGGATAGCAGAAAGAAAGAGAAATCGTAAGGAGGAGAGTGCTGTTAAAGCAGGAAAAACAACAAGAAAAGCAATTCTAATGGTGACAACAGTTTAGGTCATGAAGTAACTTTTGAAGCTGTCCAAAAGCCGGAATCTTTCACCAGGCATAGAAAGAATTATGATGAAATTCCAAATATTGTTCTTGCTAGTATAAAGTATGGTGTCGGATTGAGACCAAATGCAGCTACAGCAACAGCAGACTGAATAGTTGCGGGATTTATTACTGAGGAAGATACAAGTAAAGTTATTAATATGAATAAAGTTAAGAGAGCACAGGAAAAGCTATGACAGTTATTGAGCATGAGTTTGAGGAAAACTGAAGGAAGGATGAGGGAATTTCTTGTTTTCTCTTTGATGGACGAATTGATGTGACAAATTTTATAATGGAGGCAGAGGGAAGTGAAAAATTGTTTTCAGTAAAAGCAAAAGAGGAGCATTACACTGTCATCAGTGAGCTTAGGAGCAATTACCTCTTCCACTTTGTCTCAGAAAAGGCTACAAAAGAAGAATCACATGCAGAGAAGATCGCTAAGGCTATGTTTGGATGGCTGAGGGAAAGGGGTTAGGATAAAAGCTTAGTGGCCATTGGAGGAGACTCCACGAAGTAAACACAGGTGTAAATGCTGGAGTAATGCGAAAAATGGAGCTCCATTTGGGCAGAAAGATTGTTTGGTTGGTATGTAACCTGCACACTGGGGAACTCCCTCTACTTCATCTAATTATCAACCTGGATGGCCCAACACTACCTGACAACAGATATTCCGGACGAATAGGAAAGCTCCTTGACTCTGTTATAGACTTGAATATCAACCCAAATTTCACTCAAATATCTTAAGGTCCTCCTCTTACTAAGATACCTCAGGAGGTGGTGCAAGATCTTTCCACTGATCAACATTACGGCTATAGAATTGCATAGGCAATCAGAGATGGAGTGCTTCCTACAGGGCTTTCTATATTAGAAATAGGACCAGTCAACCACAGTCGCTGGCTGACCACAGCTAACAAACTTCTTCAGCTGTGGGTGTCAAAGTATGAGCTCAAAAGAAAAAACTTTAATAATCTTCGACTGATTGTTGAGTTCATCATTGGTGTATATTACCTATGCTGGTTTAACGTTTTAGATTAAGCATTCTTGGACCAATGGACTTAGGCACATTCTTTATCAACTACACTGCCTTAAGTCTCAAAGAATGGAGGTGTTGTATATTGTTTTGACAACTAGTACGAGATCAGCTTGGTATGCATACAGTGAAGCCATCCTCGAAACCCTCCTATGCTCTGAAGATCAGGCGGAGATAACTGAAGGGGTGAAAAGAATACAGACTTTTAGGGGAGAAGGGGACCCAGATACTCAACTAGGTGACTACTTTGTAAGGCTTAGAAGGACACCAGATTTTAATTGTGATGATACCAGGATTGGAGATCTGATCAATTGTTTCGTAGATGTCTCTGAGCAACCTCGCACTTGCTCTTTAAGTACTTCTGAATTGAAAAACTTTATTGACTCTCCTATGCAAGTACTTGACTGGCCCTAGTCGTCATTAAGAGGGTTGATAGAATGGTGACTGAGGTGTCTTCCAAGTATTTCTCACATGAATAGAGGGATAGAGGAATCATAACACAAGAGACTAGTAGACATCTGATCTCCAGGCATGAGCCAAAGCAAGATTTGTATGCCCTGCTGAAGTTTAACTCTTCAATATTACCCAAAGTCCCCCATGCACTTTTTGCACTCAATAAACATGTAAATTTGACGTTCCTTTGTGTTTATTTAGTTGGATTAAATAAAAAAAGGTTATAAAAGCTCGTGACGAAAGGGAGAAATTTTCTTTAATTTAAATGGAAATTGATGTATGTAGCAGCAATTGTATAACAAAATAAAGCTCTTTTTCAAAATCTACATCGGAAGATCTATTATTTAAGCACCCTTCATTAATGGATTTAATGAAAATATATGGTGGCCTGAAGTAGGTATGTCCCGTCCTAATAAAGTATAGTAGGAAAAAGATGGTGATCTTAGTTCCGCTTTGTCTTCATAGAGAGATAGGAGGATAGAATGGAACACTTCAATTCTTTGGGGGCCTATGATTAACTTGGACTCCGTATCGCGCATTAATTTTGTCAGGTTTTATTCTTTGCCTCTCTGCTTTTGTTTCTCTTTGTGTCGTCTTTTCGTGCTTTCTACGTTCAATTCCGGATAGCGTTTATTTTTAGTGGAAAGCGGGATTTGTGCAGTATTTGCGTGCTGAGCATTGAGATTGGGAGTCATCTATTTGTTCAGAAGAGCTCGAAGAATTTCAAGCTGGTTTCTTTTGATGATGGTATTGTTTTCGACAGGTTATTTCCTGCTGATTTGTAGCTTGTGTTATATACTAGAGAATTCTTTGATTCAATTTCCTTACAGCAGCAAAACAGATCGACGAAGTGCTGCCATTAATGTCAGGTCGTTACCTTGATGTCAATAACTATATCTTTTAGTATTTTGGGGTTAAATTTTAACTGCCATTATAAAAGATTAAATTTTGGAATATTATATTAAATTAAGATTCCATAATTTTTCAGATTTTATCATCAAGTAAAGGGAAACAATTGTCTTTTTTACAATCTACCTGAAATTTTACGAATGGATGGTGGTTAGCAATCTGGTTAAAAAATTCTCAAAAGAGTCTGAGTGTTTGTATGGCGCATTGACATCCCGTGATCTACATACCTATAACATAATAAATTTTTAAGGCTGATAGTGGTAAGTAAAAAGATCTCTGAATATTCCCTGAAAATCTTAGAAAGAATGAGGGATAAGGGGATATCCATACCACGGCTATAGTGCAAGCAATACAGGGTGACCGCCCCAAAACAGGCCTGCACGCAATTTTGTGATGTAAATGTGATTTCGAGCCACTAACCCTAAGACATAATACTAGAACACGTCTATAACCAAAATGACCACCCCCACCCCCAATTGGAATACCAAGGGATCACATGAACAGACTCCTATAAATTTGCACTCTGAAGCCACCTTCTTTGACCTCAATGCAAGCATCTACCTCCAAATCGATGGATGGCCATGGATTCTTCCTTGGGAGTTCAATATGACAGTGCTTAAAAAAGGGTCTTCTCAAGAGTACCTAAGACCCATATTTACTGCAGGCACATAGACGACATCTACATCAACGTAAAAACACAAGAAGAAATACATAATCTGTAAAAAGCCTTTGAAGAATGTTCTTCCCTCAAATACACAATCGACGAAAACCAGATCAACCAATTACCTTTCTTAGACATCTTCACTACCAATATCAATGAAACAATAACAACTGAAGTTTATATTAAACCCACCAACCCGGGATTTTGCATAAATGGGGACAGCAAATGTCCTAAGCGCTACTGAACAAGCGTGATATCGTCGTACATCAATCGTGCTTTTACCCAAGGCACCACATGTACCCGAAAGAGTCACTCAGGTACTCGTAAATAACGGATTTTCCAATAAAGTAATACAAAAAGCCATAAGAATTAAAATGGACAGATTGTAACTGTCAGAACCCCAGGAGAATAGGAATATGGATAATGAGGATATTATAAAACTGTTTTACAAGAATGCTATGAACACAGAACACCAAGCAAATAAAAGAGCTATCAAGGACATTATATACTTATGATTAAAACCCATAAACGCCGAGGAAAAAATCGCACATATCATCTACTATGAAAATAGTCGTACTTCAACCCTCTTCATGAAAAATAACCCTAAACCCCCGCTACAACCGAAACAAAGGACACATCTGATATAGGCGTACACATGTAAACTAGGAGACTGTAAGCTGATACCTAACTCGTATATCGGCAAAACCAAAACCACTCTCTCAAGAGGAATGTCATAACAATTAAACAAGGGTGCACCTAAAAAACATACACAGGAAATACACGGAACATGCCTCAACCGAAAAATGATAGAGAAAACACCAAATTTTAGACTATGCTCCCAACAGGCGCCAACTGCTCTTCCTTGAAGCTATATATATCCAAGAGAAGTAACCTAATTTAAACATGCAGTCTAACTCAGTGAAATCCTGCCAAGCGCAAGAAGAGCTAACAGATTGGATGGCTGCCCATAGCCACCAATCCCCTCTCTGGATACCTACTTCTCCGACCTTTTATCACCTGAATCCAACCTGCCTATACCTGTATAGCTTCGTTCGTAATTTTGTTAATACATTTTGTAACATATATAACCTTATTACTTTGTAATAATTCCCGATTGTACGATGGTACTCGATGTATCGAAATGCATCAGTTAAATTAAAGAAAGTGCTAAATTACATTAATTTAGTTCAACCTTGTGCAAAATAACAAACATCAGTCTCCGATGACCTTCGGTACGCTTATCTACAGGTTAAACAATTACGAAATGGCAAATATATAAGATAAATTGAGAAGATTGAAAAACAAATATTAATTCGAAACTAGCGGGCGCTTTTAATAAAACATGCTATAATGAAAATATGCTGCCCAAACTCACACGTATATATATATATATATATATAGATGGATAGATATATGTGTTAAAACGAATCTTTACCAGATATATATATATATATATATATATATATATATATGGTAAAATTTCCTTTTAACATATACTTTCAAATGAATTAAAATTGGGTTTTTACTATGCAGTATTACTCGTATGTGTACTTTTTAGATCTGACACTCGTTTTCGCCGGAAATACATACTCTTCTCATAATCGTCTGAAGGTGTATAATAGGAAAAGTATGTATTTCCAGCAAAGACGAGCTTGACTTGTGAAAGATACGCACAAAACCGCATAAGATAAACACATTTTAATTTTATTTAAAAGTTCCAGAGCTAGGCCTAACCTAACGTAATAAAATCATACAAATATTTAAAAAAAAAGTCACCTAATTTTTCTTTAAATTTATGCAGCTACTTGGTCGAATCGGGCATTGAAAAAATGCCTGCCCTTAAACGCACTTCAGAAAATCTGCATGGGGTTTTACGCTCTTTCGAACCCTTGGCAATTTTAACACAGTAAAATTGCCAGAATTTAGATCCTGTCTAAATCTACAAATACTGCGGCATGCAACATCTTGTGGGATTATACTAAGAGCCCTATCTATTTCTAATGCCTGACAATCGGCATCACAAACTTCTGGTATTAGTTGGTATTGTGACCTAGCACAGCCACAGTACACTATTTAACCATATGAACTGAAAATACGGACATCCACGAATCTTCCCAAATATACGATAATATAACAAAGAATGGTATTGGTTAATCACCAAAAGACACATGCGCAGATAGCCTTCAGATTTAACAAAGCATGCTATTCGCACACTAGGCAGCCCCAAAGTTGAAATGAATAGGGAAAATGACGCAGTAAGATTACAATTTCGCAAAGTAAAAATATATTTTAGAAAAATAAATAACTACATTATTTTTAAGTTTCCGAAGTTGAAAATGACTTCGGTGAGCATCGATTTTAAGAATTTAAAACGTTTATGTATTGGAAAATCAAAATAATCGCAATTGCCTTAGAAAAGAATTTTATCTATCTTAAGAGCCAAAATCTCCAAGATTGTCACGGAGGAGGGCAGCAAGAGCATGAGGTGCGTGAAAAAGCCTCTAATAAAGGACTGTATGTAAAAGCAACGTCGGGAGCGCTCTATTTGCCTTCTCAACGATTTGAATAGTATGGCAATCAATTTCTCATTTTTCTGATGAATAAACCTTTTCGGTCGATCTGCTGATCAGTAAGCCCAATATCAAACCACCCAGCGCTGTGATGATACTCGGCGTTGTGGCTTCGAATGGCGAAAGAATTTCGCTGGAGTTGTTCCTTGGCGGGTACAAGCACAATGCGGCCGATTACAGGGATATCTGACCAAGAAAGTCGTGTCTTGCGTAAGGATTTACGGCTCACACGGCCATGACCGTGCAAGAGTGGTTGGGATCGAAGATAAACTTCTAGTCGATGTACTTTGGGCCGCCTCTTTTGCCCTACCTCAACCCTCTCGACTGCAGCGTGTGGGCGAATGCAGGAGGCAAGGCCTATAAGGTTTGCCACAACAAAGTAAATGAGATCAAATCCTCTGTCAAACATATCCGGGCCAGGATGAAAAAGTATTTCATCTGTGTTGAAACAATAAAAAAGTGTCTAACTGCATTAAAAGTATCATTGTGTTCTTTGTGGAGAGCGTTGGAACAAGTTTAACCGGAATTTTTAAATACCCGGTATTTTATAACAGAGATGCGGTTGGACAGGTTGCATCTTAGAGGAACATTTCCTTAATTTTGGCGCCCTTCCCTCTCCCATGTTTCGGAGAAAAGGTGCCAAATAGAGCTGCTGCAGAACAAGGTGCATCTTAGTTATTAACCAAGTCCCATTCCACATTAAGTGGTCATCAGTATATCGGGATTGTATTCAAGTATCTTCTGTATAGCCCACCCTTACTTGTAAAGGAGGTAATATTCAGTGCACACCGTTAGAGACCCCGAAAAGATTGACAATAGGGCCTTTTTTCTTTCATATCTGTCATCATCTACTATCAGTTACCAATCCAATTCTGCTACAAGAGGCTGTTTAAGAGAGAATTTTGATGCTACGCTACGATCACATTAAAAACTGCCTAAATCCATCATCTTCTCACATCCCGCCTCTGATGGATCCGAAAGGGGATTTGCAATAGGTACATAGCTTCCACCTATCGTTCCGCGCACTTTTAGTGCGTAATTTAAGCATTACAGAATGCTGGTTTAAGAAATAATTTACCATATTAAAAGATTCCAGGTTAAGGGTAGGGCCACAATCAAATGTGAGAGGACAAATTTTCCCCGGCTATATGTCATCCAAGGAAGACCTTGCAGAAAATTGCCTATGTTTTTATTGATCATTTACGATTAACAAACACTCAAGCGGACGTTCTTGTAAATAAGATCGTTAAAATTAATCCCTTAAGCGCTGGTCAACAAGGCCCATGCAATCATCATTTTCATCGTCCAAGTTGTGTTAGCTCGGCTTTGGAGAGAGGTGGAGCTTCATCCGATACCAGAGCACATTTTTCATTTTGAGAGGTACTTTTGTTTTGTGTGGATTTTTTTTTTGCTTTTTCTTTATCGAGTTCTTTATTGTTTTGTTTTTTAATAAACCTTAAAAAATAGCTTCAAAAATAATTTCGGAGGATTATGACCTGAAACAGTTTACTGGATGTTATCCCTTAAAATAAATAAATAGCCAAATGAAAACCCATCTACGCTGCCAGGTAAATGTCACAGTGAACAATAAGCAGCGGCGAAAGCAAGAAAGGACAAATTTATTAAGGTAGAAGAAAGAAATCAAACAAATGTATGTGGAAGAACATTGCCAGCAGGGTGCTAGAAAGGTTTCAAATAATGATCAATAATATGTATATATAAGGAAGAAAAATTAAGAGGAGAGGAGGAACCCGAAATCTCATCGGCTAGACGTATGGTAACGATAAAAAATAGGTAAGAATATCGAGAAGGCTATGTATGCAAACCTGCCACCAAACAATGCCACTAAATTGAAGTGACGGGTTGAGTTACAAGGGATTGCTCTATGTTTGACAGTTTTTAAAACACTAAATAACAATCCCACAAAAAAAGACCCAACACGGTAAGCAAAGGAATTAATAAAGAATTTGTAAAGATTTACGCACGACTCGGAATAGCTACAGTAGGAAATTGAAACGCAAATTTTTAAAAGCAAGATCAACATTAGCTATGAAAACTTCCCTGTCATCATATGCGACTCATTCAATTGCATAGAAAATGGTAAAAATGATGCCAATCTAAGAACAAAATGAAAATAAAACCATAAAATTGAAATTAATTAAAATCAACAGCAAGGATTAAATAAGACGCGAAATTATTTAGCGCAATTGGACAGTAAGATCCAGAGATACTTAGATCTAAATACGAGTGAAAATATCAAGTTACCTTGCATACATATATATATAAAGGCCCTTGACTCAGTAAAATCATCTAAGTTTCAGTGCGTGCTTCTTTGATTGTCTTTTCTACTGAAGTCGTGAGAGTACAGTGAAGTTAAGGCCCTCGATGGAAGTCACACTGGGTATAATACAGACGGTGTGATGTTAGGCATTATTCTATTTCACAACTCACAAACTGCCACATAAAATAAATAGAACCAACACACACTCCACGTGAAGTGACAAGCCCTTTAAGAAATCGAGTTAATTTTCTTTTTCTATTGGCTATTTGCCAATGATTTATATATAAAAGTATATATACATATATATATATATATATATATATATATTAGACTGGCGCAAAAGAAAAGAAATTAAAAATCTTTGGTCTCACCCCTAGATATAGTGAGGCTTAAAGAAAAAAATGCGCTGTGCAAAATCTGAATAATAGATAAATATTAGTGAGTTTTTGTCTTTATCAGAGTAAGTATTACCTAAATATAAATTAATAGTTGTATTATGTCAACAGCTAAATTGAGTGCATTCTAAGTTTCATTATCTTCCTATAAATAAATAACCTGTGGTGTTATAGAGTAGGTACAAAGAACAAATAAGCCTAACGTGTAGTCTTGTAAGCGCTTTGATGTTGTGGTCATTGTCTCAGCAGCATATCCCTTTGTAATTGCATGTTGGCAATTTCCAATACCCTACTCAGTGTTGTGTAAACCAGTGGAAGAGTGAGCATTGTTTCAGTGTCTATCTGTGTTTAATATACTTTTTCTGGCATATAATTAACATGTCAAGTTCAATTAAAACAAGAAGCAAAACAGAAGTATGGCTTATTAGATAAACAATTGATGCAAATCAAGCCACAAAGCTTCCATCAAATGGTCATGTATTAAGACTGATTTTCTTCTTAACACACTGCAAAGAGATTTAAGGAGCCCTGTAACATTGTATATTCAGAAATATATGAAATATGAGACAAAACAAACATACAAACTGGAGACAAACGGCATGTGGTTACAAAGATTCAGAAGAAATATGCGCAGTTCAGAAACCTCTAAAAAAACAGAATCAAGGCGGGATCAAATTTAAATATCAAAGAAAACTTCATTTCAACACTCTAAATGATTTGTTTGATATAGCTCATGCTAACGCACTAAGAATGATAAACAATGGAGAAGATAGTTCACTTCTACAGTCTCAGAGAGAGAAAGGTAGACAGGACTATATAGGTAGTGTTGATAATAAAACAGTAAAGAATGAAGGGAAAAAACGCAAAAGAATTGAAGAAGAATCGCAGCAAATTAAATTAGAATTGCGGAGAAAATTAAATATATCAGCAGCTAACGAGTACTTCAAGCGACAAAGCTTTTAACCTGACATATTGGCTACATTAGACAGAACAAAAATGAGTGATCGTCATGCGAAAATGGTGATCTCAGCAGCCGCATTAGCCCTTGGAAGATATATTGATGATATAACCATAAGTAGGGGAACCCTGCAAAGCAAAAGAAAAGAACTGCGTAAAGAAATAGCAAACAGTTTCAAACAAACATTCACTACAGATGCACATATTACAGTCCATTGGAAGGGCAAAGTTATGCCTGATTTAATTGGCACTGAAAATATAAATAGACTGACTGTGTTAGTGTCTGGTAGGGGTAACTAAACGCTTTTGGAATACAGAAACTAACGTCAGGTACAGGTGCTGAAACAGCAAAAGGTGCATGTGTGACAATAGAAACAAAATTATTAGGTTGAGGAATAAGTTGTTGAGTTTTTTTTAATATTGTGTTGATTTAAGTTTTGTTGACGTGATTGTGCACATATTAAGAAACAATAATAGGTAATGAGAGCAAAATTTGCAAAGGTTAGGCTACGTCTCTTAACAGCGTAGACTATTAGGCTTTTGCTTAGGGTACGTCTTGAAGTTGACTAATAAGTCATTGCGGTTTATTTAAATGTTGTGTTAATTTAATTTTTGTTCTGTACCCTCAAAATGGAATGTCAAGTTGAAAGAAAGGCGCATTTTCGACACTTGTTGTTATTCATTTTTAATCAAGGCGTGAACAATGCAAACGCAGCCAAAGCTCGTCGCGATATTTGTGCTGTGTACGGAGAAAATGCTTTATCAGAAAGGACTGTTCAATGGTGGTTTTCACGTTTCAAAAACGGTCATTTCAACCTTAATGACAAAGAACACCCTGGTCGCCCCATTAAGCTGGATGAAAATCGATTGAACGAACTTCTTCATCAAAATCTTCGTCAATCGACTAGATAATTAGCTGTACAATTGGTGTGTGTTCAGAAAACTGTAGTGAATCACCGAAAATTCGATGGGGAAAGTTCAAAAACTTGGTGCATGGGTTCCGCCCGCTTTGAACGAAAGCAACAAACTTCAACGCTTCACGATTGCCGCAAATTTGCTTGCTCGTCACAAGGCTACTCGTGGATATAAGGACAATTTTCTTCAACGCATTATCACTCAAGACGAAAAGTGGTGTGTCTATGTTAACATGAACCATCGAAAACAATGGTTAGACCCAATAAAAAAACACTTCCGCGATTAAAGCAAGGACTTCATCCACGAAATACGATGCTGAGTGTGTGGTGGGATAATGATAACATCATTCTTTATGAGCTCCTTGCAAAAAACGAGATTGTCAATGCAGAACTCTACGTTCAATAAATGTATCGACTCGCTGAAGCTATTCGTGAACAGCGACCTCATCGACGTTATGGAGTCCTTCTGCAACACGACAATGCTCGTCCTCACATTGCCAATATGACAAAAGACGCCATCCAAACGCTTAATTGGGAAATCTTGCCGCATCCTCCATATTTGCCAGACTTGGCTCCATCGGATTTACAGCTGTTCCGATCGCTCTCCAACAATTTGCGCGGCGTTTCGTTCAATACTGATGTGGATTTTAGAACCTGGTTAAACGAATTATTTGAGTCAAAATTCACAGATTTTTTTGGCAGAGGCATCGAAAAACTAGTTTAATGTTGGGAAAGTCGTAAATAACAACGGATAATACATTATTGACTAAGTTGCATATTGTTATCAATTAAAAATGAATTTTTCTAAAATTATTTATTGGAATGAATAAATTTGATAAAAACGCAAGAACTTTTTTCTCAACCCAATAAATAGAGATCTTCTTGCTTTTCCTTACGGGTATCATGTTCATAATATAATTGTATCTGACGTATTTTAAAAGTATTTAGGTGCTTCTTCCGGGCCAGAAATTCAATTATTCAAGCTCTTCCGTGATTCCTGGAAGACTATCAATACTTCATAGTATGAAGCACAAATATATGTATGTGTTTCTTGGAAGGAAGCTCTGCTTAGTTTTTATCAAGAGGAGTTGAAATCTCATCAACTTCAAGCAGATTACACAGAACTTTTGCAACAATCAGTTGCATATTTAGGGGGTGGCCCAGAAAGCTGATCCTTCAAAGAACCTGAAGCTGTGCATTGAGCACTTGAATGGCAAAGGTTTTTTTATTAAATTAAAATTGTACACTTCAAGTCATAATTTTCGCAGTTTTTTGTACAGTACTACGTTCCCAACCGGTTTACATCTTCAACTGCATCCACTGCTCCACGAAAGGACTTAGAGTACTAGCAAAGTTTCCAAGTATCTGAAGACAATGAAATTGCTTCAGTAGCCAGCAAGGAACCTGGTTGTCACCTTTGGAATCTAAGCAAAGAACTTGTGTCCCTTGACTTCATGAATAAAGTGTCACTCTAGATTTTAAGAGAAAGATGGCCCCAGCATTGCAGAAACCAGGCTCACAGCATCTAGATAAATGATATACACTAGGATAAAGATAGATTATCTCAGACAAAACTCTTGCTGACTTCGTAACTAAATCAAGTCGAATTTTTTTCACAAAATTGTAGTTCAATTCCTATTTTTAGAAGTAGACCCTTCAGAATGAAGTGAAAGAAATGACTATCAAACAGTAAAAAAACTTACTCATACTATGAATGTCATTATTACCAATGCAGAGAGAACTGTAGCCTTGATTTGGAGCTACAATAATCATCTTACCATAAGTGAAGATCAGCTTCAATACCTTATATAGGTGGTCGAATGTCGGGGAGAAACATTTCTAAAAATAACAAAATATGCATTGAAGAAATGCATGAGCAATTAATAGAACAAGCTGAGTTCATTGCAAAAAACTGTGGATACCACACTTAAACAACACCGCAATTACAGTTACCTCATGGGTAATCTGGAAAAACTGTGAGACGCGTAACTTTGTAAGCTTTGTGGAATTACTAAAACAGGTTCATTTGAGCTAAAACTTTGTTAAAATTGTTTATATAGGAAGCCTCACAATTTACACGGGTGAGACTAGGAAGGTTTTAAGTATGAAAAATCGCCTCTAAAGATCTGGGTGAGTCTAATATATATATATATATATATATATATATATATATATATATATATATATATATATATATACATATTTGCAAAAAGGAATTGATTAAAGTTTAATTATTGTTTCACGTGCTTTTTTACAACTCGCTTTTCTTCTACAGAAAATGCTGTGTATATAAATTTCTTCAATTCGATTTTAGGTCAGCTGAATGTATTAACCCTTTAGGCTCTGAATGAATTTTTTTAAATGAAAAACTATTAATTACATTTATCGTTTCTATTATTATCACTTTACTTTGTTTTTAAACGAGCTTAGGTGCTTAGACTGGAAAAATGTTCGAATATTATATGTATATTAGTGGAAATGTTTCGATTTGAGCTTTGAGGTCAAAAACCTAGCCAAAATACATGAGCAGCTGTTAGGTAACTAGGTAAGCATTTTTTTATATTAGAAATAAGCTAAAAAACAAGGAACAAACATTAATTTCATAATGTACAATTTTGTGCATACATATAAGTATATATACACATATGAATTTATTTTTTGCAGGATTACAGCCCTAACAATATTCCTGTAATGGTTATACCAATATCATTATAAAAACAGGGTCTATGTCGACGAGGGTAATGACAATATATATATATATATATATATATATATATATATATATATATATATATATATATATATATATATATATATATAAGAATGCAATATCCCGCAGGAAAAAATGAAAAGGTGTTTCCAAGTACTTTTGAACTTTATTAAGTTCCTTATCAAGGAACTTAATAAAGTTCGAAAGTACTTGGAAACACCTTTTCATTTTTTCCTGTGGGATATTGCATTCATTTGCCACCCTCACGTAATACTTTGTGAGTTTTTCATTTCATATATATATATATATATATATATATATATATATATATATATATATATATATATATATATATACATATATATAAATCTTTATATAAATTTATAAATTTATTTAGTATATGATCGGATTCTTATCTAACGACGATGGCAGGAATAATCATATTAGTGTTCGTCAGCTCTCAAATGAGACCTACAATAATTTCTCTTTCTTATCCTGCATACGATTAATAATACAGTTACCGTTATAATGAATATCGCGGTGATAAATGAACTATAATAAGTGACGAGATTGATTCTTTGTTCTAGAAAAGACAACACATTTTGATAATCGTCTAAGTTATCATACCAAGCAGTTGAATGAGTATTGGGCAAAAGAGATAATTGTGAAGCCAAAACATCACTTGAACAAAGGTTTCGACAGGCTAAGTTTCATTTAAGGTTAATTTTAATGGATTGTGAATTTCAACAGAATTAGAAAGCCTTGATCAACTTTGTAAAATAGAAAAAAAATTATATGGAAAACAATAATTCCCTAGCCAGGTATAATTATTATGAGGAGTTCTTGGTACTGATGCCCATAGATCTTTACTTAAACTAGGATTCAGGGCTCGTTATTTTCTATTAAAGAATATTAGGATCTATTACTGCTATATTAGTAACTAAAACAGTGGAGCAAGTGTCTCGAGTATAGAGGCTCCTTGCGCCCATGCGGTCCGTCGAAACCACGAGGTCAGTCCACGTGAGCGAGGACCGTAACAACATTTTAGAATATCGAATTGCTTTCCGCGATAAGCGATGGATGGATTGGAATCTAAAACGTGCGCGTCCGTCTTCTCCCAGGGCGTAATTGAGAAACCCCCGCGGGAGTATCTCCCATCATTCAAGCGCCATGTTGGTTCGTTGCAGAGACAGTAACAGATTTCGCTATATATTGGTGGCCCCAATAGGGCATCAACAGTATAAGCCTGCAATTTACAAGGAAACACGTCATTCTCGACTGCACTTCCTTTTCTCAACGAGCAGAACGCTAGAATTTTACCGAAGGATCTGAGCTCCAGTCAATTGGCCTACCCTTGCCTTTGCTACATTTCGTTTGGCGCGAATACTTCCTCCAGTTACTGTTAATACTAGAAGTTAAACTCCCCGTGGTTAAAGCCCCTTGAATAATCATCTGATCTCCCGTTTAAATTCTGAAAGTCTCGAACCCCAGCGAGGCTGAGACGAATCATCTGTGGCTATTGCGGCTAGTCCTGCCTGGGTGTGTTTGTACAGAGGCTCGTATCGCCTCTCGCTCCCCCCCCCCTCAGTAGAGTTTGCACTGAGTAGCGCTGATACGTTCGGTCCATGGATAAATAGAGTATCTATTGCTATTATTTCATTTAATCTCTTTACTGCGTATAACTGTGTATATTTTAAAGTTTATTTTGCTACTATTTACCTACTTTTTCATATGCCTCATCGCCGGAGCCATCATTAGTTAATATCAGCTAACTGCACTCAATCTTTGAAAGTTAAAATCCTTCACAATCGTCCCCTCACCCTTCTCTCTCCCATCTTTGTCGTGACCAGGGTAGAATCAAGGTCAAGCATTGTTCTTGAGCGACCACGCTAGTGGAAGGTAGTGATGTATAATATGTCATGGTCATTCTACGACATAATATATATATATATATATATACATTTATTAACTGAAGGCGGGTTGATAGAGTCTTTTAAAGGTTCCTTTTAAGGTCTTTTAAAGGTTTTAGGCTGAAGGCTTGGCTATTGAGAAGGCAAGCAAAAATATTCTTGCAAACTATTTTTCCCATATTTTGTCTGTACCCTCCTTTATACCGACCCTGTATAAATTTTGAGACCGTGCTACTTATTTATTGCTCCCCCCCCCCCGAGTAATTTTACCCCATTCATATCAAGAAAGAGTCAGGCTACTTTTGTTCTCGGCTTTGTGAGTAAAGTTAAAAACTATCTCGTTAATTCGTGTATTTCCCAGTGCTCAGACGGAAATTATTAATCGCGCCATGAATATACCGAGTTAATTCGGATAGATAACCCCGTTACGTTTTTATTTCAAAAATGTTTAATTCAAATTCGCGACCATCATTTCTTCATTTGACCAATTCAAATTACGAGGTAAATCGCTTGGGTTATCCGGAAAGGACCTTCTTTCCTACATACAAGAAGGAGAGAGAGCTGAGAGAGTGGAAAGAAGGGACAGAAAAGAACGAGGAAAAGAAAGAGAAGAACGAGGGGAAGGGAACTCATCCGATAAAATAAACTGGAAATGAATAGAGCGAGGATCGAGACGCTTCCATCAACTCGCGGAATGGTGCTCCTCGAAATGCATCAGTGAACCTCCCCGTTTACAAGTAAATAGAAGATTTCGGGTCCTATTTAACGCCCTATGAATAATGCTTGGAAGTAAACCAGTGGGACATTGAAGCAGATGGTGTTGCTAAACTCATGCCGTTGTTATGTTCTAAGCTCTGAAATATTTTCATAGCACTTGGTATACGCTTCAGAGACTGTTCAACTTCTGGCTTGATTCTTAGAAAGTTTCCACTAGTATGAAGCGTTAGTCGACTGAATTCTAAAGGACTAGCTTATAGCTTCGCTTTCTTCGGAGATTCAATCTTGTATGAAGGATCAGAGGTGTTCCACATTCAAGCAATGCATCGAAGAGACCAATGTATTCCGCAAGTCACAATTGCTACCTTAAAAAAGGAAGAAAGTCTCATCCGTCGTCCCCAAAAGATAAAAGTGGCAACAAAATTTGCACCCCGTGACCATAGTAAGTTGGTCAAAATAACTGGCTGCTCCAAGTCCATAAATTTATCTTGATCAGAACCCCGTGACGTCAAGCCATCATTCTCGTCAAATCCCCTTTTGTCATACTTCCAGAGGAGACCCATCGTGTGTTTCTCCTACAAATTGAAAGACATGTGAGGACAAACTACCCTCAGAACTCCCAATTCCGTACTAGTTCTCTCAATCAAATACATTAATTTTTGCTTCCTCCGCGCCACCACAGTCACAAGTTGAACCGCCTCCCCCTCCGTCTGTTCTCCCTGCCGCTGGCCATCAGGTGAACCTCTTGTTCGAGAAGAACTCCCAACGAAGCTTGAAGTTTGAGACCGGATTAGTAAAGGGCTGCCGGGTCCCCGCCTGTGTTCGGGATACAGTGTGTACATGTATCGTGGTTTAGGACAAGCTGCTTACCTAGATCGCTCCGAACCATGATAAATCTTCAGTAGTACATGACTACCATGGGCGTGCAAATCGATTTCCCCTTGTGAAATGCTTTATTGAATGCCTTTATTATACCGGCCAGGCTGGAGTAGTAGGGGCCCCAATAAAGTTTTGCGTTGTTCTAGTCGGGCAGTGCCGACGGGTTAATTTCACCCCGGTGGTTCAACCCATCCTCACGCGTTTTCAGGCGTAAAGGAAGCAGAGGAACCCGCTCACCTTGAAACCCCCTGCCACTTCGATTTTAGCGGCATTCTGATCAATGAATTCACTAAAGAGCAAAATGGCTGTGCCTTTGGAAAAAAGCTCATAATAAGATTCAGGAATCCACCCGCAAGCATGAAGCTGTTTTCTACGTCGTGAAGAACGACCTCCTGTATTGCACCTGCTCGGAAAGCAAGAGTTGCAAAGCACATGCATTATGCATCCCCCATATACAGGTCCCTCTCATATTAAAGACGACTCACGTTAGTCTTTTCTCTGGTCATTTCACCCATACCTAGACGGGCAGAGAATTTTTAAGTAATTTTATTGGCCCGGTGCGTCAGATGACATCCTTAAGTATTGCCGTTCGTGTGATATCTTTCAAAGGACATTCGCACAAAGGAAGCATCAAACCCGCTACGCTGATAAAGGGCCCCATCATAACTGAACCCTTCGCCCGTGGTGCAATTGACCGGATCAGCCTCATTCACCCCCTAGATTCTGTAAATGTAGTACAAGCGACTTGCATTGAGCAGGACAACGAATACCCCATGCCTATCGTGCCCAGCGCTACCGAAGCCCAGTCACCTGACTTAGACGTTAACGCCCAGCTGCGTCTTGAGTCATAAAGTCAGCTGCAGCAGCTATTGAGTCAATTTAGAGAGGTGATTTACGAGATTCCTGGCTGAACTGCTTTGTTCGAGCATGATATTATTCTAACTACCCTGGAGCATATTCATTCTAAGCCGTACCTCACTTCCCATCCATTTAAGAGAGGTATTCAACGCAGAATTTACTAAATTGTAAAATTTAAAGATTATAGATCCTCCCAATCTAATTACTGATCAAACACTGTTTTTGGAAACTTAATTCAAAGACGGCCTGTAGTAATTACAATTGCATGATGCGAAGAATATTAGACTGGTTGGCAAAGGTGCCTTTTTATTTCGATAACATTTACGCTGTAATTCGCAAGTGAGACCCTCACGTGATCAGCCTACATGCCCTGCTGCGTCGCCTTCGCGAGCCTGGACACAAACTTGCCGCGGGCAAGTGCAATTTTGCTTGTGGTACGATCGATTACCTTGGCTTTAACATTGGGACTAACCATTTACCCTTCAAGAGGACAAAATCCATGCCATTGTGGAAATGCCCCGTCCGTCCAATAAGAAGATGCTGAGATCATTCATGGGATCTGCTTCTTTCTACTGCTGCCTCGTCCCCGACTTCGCTTCTCTCTCGGCCCCTTTGTGTGACTTGCAGAAAAAGAAGTCCCCGGAACAGTTTGTCTGGTCGCCATTAGCTCTCTTCCACTTCGAACAGCTGAAGGAAAAATTAGTTTTGCCTCTATTCTTTGGCTCTCCAACCCTAAGAAGACGTTTGGTATCAGAACCGATGCAGTAATCAATGTTTAGGATGCGTTTTATTACAGTATAGCGATGGTAGCGAAGTTACCCCGTCGCCTGGGCAAGCCGTATGCTTCTCCCGCGCGAGAAAAAATATGTCGTTATTGAAAAGGAGGCGTTGGTCATTATATAGGCAAGAAAGTAGTTTAAAATGTATTTATTAGTTAAAAAGTTCCTTGTAGAGACTGATTACAAGCCCTTCGCATATTTGCGAAATGTAAAAAGTAACAATGCTCGCCTTATGCGCTGGAATTTAAACCTCCAGGAGTATCAATTTAAAATCAATTATATAAAAGGATCCGAAAATTGTATTGCGGATAGCTTGAATAGGAACCCATTAGAGCCTCCCAAAACTAATTTAGGATATATTTTATGCTTGTAACTATTAAATTTAAGTTTGTTCATTTTGTTTAACACTAGAAGTTTACACAGCGTTACTTGACGCATTTTCATCTTTGAAATGCTCATAGCACAAGTCGACAAAGATTTTGCTACTTGAGGATTAGCTTGTGATTTATACTATATCGAGTATGTTGATTCAGAATCTAATCAGAATTGTTCAAGCACCTAAGATTCCTGAGTTACAGACATAATCTTTAGTTACACATATGGTGTTGTGTGTGTTTGGTTTCTGCGTTACACTTCTGCTTTATCACGTTGTCAAATTTAGCCACTATAGGAGTGGTGTTGAAACGGTATTTACATAGAGTGATTAATTTAATTTTTCTTTCAGAGTTATCTCTCATTTAAATTTTAAATGAAATAAGATTGTACTATAGTATATAACAGGATATATACAGCTAAATTAAAAACATAAATCGGTGAGGATGTATAAATAGCACAAACATCTTTTGTTATATCTGTGGAAGATATACTCCAAGCAACCAGCGGAAAAATTAGCTAAAAGAGTGAAAACTGCATACTAATATTTTTAGAGTTGTAAAGTTGGTGACCAAGACAAACTCTGGGCGCAAATTCAAATATTATATTGTGTGTTATACAGGGCTGACAGAGTGGTTAAATAACAAACGGAAGTGTGTGCATTTTTTTGCTGTACCAATGGTGTGGCATGAGCCAACAAATCATGTTTTTGATTGTTACTTTTGTATGCCAAATAGTGCTGGATTCTCAAATAATAACAAGTCAAAGATTATATATCCAGATTGTAATTCAGCTATAAACCCAGTCCACCATAACATGCAGATGCTAATCCCAGTTCCTACATCACTTAGTGCAGTTAAAGAAGATGATTCATCGCCAGAAGAGAAGGATTACAATGATGATCAAATGTATGAGGATAATTCTAAGGAAAAGTAGATCCAGTTGATAAATCAAGAAAGATTAAATGATGTGTGAGGGATTTGTCATTGTCAGAGGAGAACGCAGAACTATTGAGGTCCAGACTACAGCAATGGAATATTGTAGAGGAGAGTGCAAAAATATCTACTTTCCGTAAACACCATGAGGCTTTAGTTTCCTTCTATAAAGAAGAAAATGGTGCTTGTTTCTGTACTGATGTTAATGGCCTCATGAATCAGTTAAGAAACGAACATTTACCTGATAAATAGAGACTATTCAAAGATGTGTTGCTAAACAATGGTAACAACAAACCTTAAATTCCTGTCGCACTTATTGTTCGGATGATAAAGACATATGACTCAATGAAATATATTTGGGAAAGTGTTCATTACTCGCATCACATGTGGAATATCCGTGGTGATCTAAAGGTAATTTCTTTACTTCTTGGACTGCAGCTAAGATATACAAATAATATGTGCTTCTTATGCCTATGAAACAACCGTGACGACAGAAATCTTTATATTGTAAAAATTTTGCCCGAAAGAAAAGAACACATAGTTGGCCGATACAATGTGAAGCACCTGCCTTTGGTACATCCACAGCAGATCTACCTTTCACCACTTCATATCAAACTTGGCTTTATCACGAATCTTTTTAAAGCAATGGCCCATGATTCTGATGGATTCCAGTATCTCAAAGAGAAATTTGCTGCAAAGAAAACCGATGCTCAACTTAAAGCTGCATTTTTGTAGCGCCGGAGATCAGAGAATTGATACGTAACAGGGAGTTCAGAAATAAACTAACTCCACTTGATTTGGCAGCATGGCATTCATTTGTCCATGCACTACAGAACTTTCTTGGTAATTATAGGGCTGAATACTATGAAGAACTAGCGGACAACATGCTAAAGGCCTATCGAAAAATGGGGTGTGGGATATCTTTTAAGACGCATTATTGCATTCGCATCTAGATTTTTTTCATCTACATAATATGGGCAATATTAGTGACAAACATGGGGAAAGGTTTCACCCAGATATCGCAATGATGGAAAGCAGGTAACAAGGCGGTTTTAACGAAAACATGATGGTGACTACTCCAGGTTCCTACAACGGGAGAATCCTATATCCACGTACAAGTGCAAGAGTCTCAAACATGTTCGAAGAAATTTATAGTTAGGTGAGTACTACCTCTTTTATATGTAATACATATCTTGGCTGGGTCTGCAAAAGAACGTACATAATGACAAATAAGGTGCCATAATTCCAAATCTTTGCCCAGAAACGTCTCATTCTTCTTAAACTCGTAATAAATATATCATTAATTGATCCAAGGTGACAAAGTGATCTATATAGCCTAGTTGCATAACTCATGAACCTTGCGGGCTAGGACAACTCTAGGCAGAGATTTATAATCAGCTCAACAAAATTAGTTAGTTACAACAACATTTACTCAAGTATCAGAGACCAAGTTAAAATTTGTTTGCTAGTGTAATTTAAAAACAATTAGTTTTTTATTTCAGGATGTATGACTTTTCATGTTTCTATGGTATATATACACATTATGTATTATACGTAGATTGTAGCAACCGAAAAGAAATAATCTCCTTAAACCTAAAACGCCTGGCCGCATCAATTGACTCATAGCCAGTTTTCGCCATTTGTCTGCGCTTTCAAGTATAAACACGTCGAAAAGTTTGTTTTTACCTCTCAGTATCGCTCATTTTCTCTCATAATTTAGTCAGTTGCCATTAGTAAGATGAATGCTTTGTGTTTTTAGATACTATGGAACATTTTCTTTTGTGTGTAAAGCTATAGATTATTATTTGTTATATAAATGAATAACTACTTACCATTTTTTTCCAGCTTTTATAATCAATTTGTAATATAATATACTTTTGAAAACCCTCCATAGTAATTTACATGGCTACAAAACAAACTAATTAACAAATATTAGAACAGCTTAGAAATATATCATATGATTCATCAAATGCCGAGCTTTCTGATACTTATGACGTGCTTTGAGAAAATGAATATAATATTATTGATGAATCTTCATCTTCCTCATCTGATTCTAGTGATGAAGAATTAAACTAAATCGATAAATGCATAACTTAGCAACAATGATGGCATAGCAAATGGTTCTCAATATTTGAAAGGTAAGGATGGTTCTTCTTGGCAGTTTGATTTTCCATCTCAGCATGCATGTGGCCTTTTCCCACAACATAATGTGCTAAAATTTCTTTTGAGCCCTATCACATAGGCTACACACGAGTAATTAGAGAGAGTCCCATTTCTTTTTTTTAGAATTTTGTTCAATGAGCCAATACTTAGAAATATTTAGAACTGTACAATTGTTGAGGGTCAAAGAGTTTCTGGCAACCAATACTGGTCTGTTAGTTGAGATGAGTTAGAAAAATTCTTTGTCTGTGGCGTTATTAGGGGAAAAATCTTACCTATCAAAAGTATGTGAAATTGCTCTTGAGGATGCCCTTTGTTTAGTAAAACTATGCACCGCAATAAATTTATGAAAATAACCAGGCAATGACTTCGCCACTCCCTCCTACGGGGAGAGATTGGGCTTAACTATTAAGATTAAAATTTAAAATCTAAAAAGATGCAGCCATGATTGAATTATTTTAAATTTTCTCAACTTCTCCAATTATAATAATTTTAAAAAGGAACTCTAAACTAAATTTCCTCCCTTTCAAAATATTACGTTGCTAAAATATAGTTATAGAAGAAGATATATAGAAATATATTTTCTGAACTTCACCATTTGTTATTTTTAGGGTTTTAAAAAAATTCACAACATTTCGATACTTATATTTATTTCTGAACTTCATCATTTTGTTTTTTGATATTATATAATTGAACTTGGTGAATTTTTGAAATTTTTGAAAATGTTTTTTTTTGCTTAGTGGACAAGTAACCTTTTATGTTTTTGAGTTTAGGTTTACTTGAAACTTTTATTCGCAAGGCTGTTTTTTGTATGTTTCGAGCTTTTATTAAAGTTCTTTCTAAGAGTTCAGGAAAAAAATAAATATAATTATCGAATGATTTGGAATAAAAAAACATACAAATCGTGAAGTTCAAAAAATGTATTAAAATTATGGCTTTGGCACTTTTTTCCTATTATTTCGTATATAAAACAAATTTAGATAAAAAAAGAGATCTGACGAAGGTTTTTCTATATATCAAACCGGGTGAAATAACTTTAAAAAAAGGTTTCATGGTGTCTATGTTGAAAATAGTGTTTGGAAAATTCTCAACTATATATAAATCTTTAAGGGATAAAGACAATATAATAAAGGTTTAAATAACTTTAAAACAATGTTTCAGGCTATCTATATTGAAAAAGGTGTTCAGGGTCTTAGAAATAAAGAGTCTATAAAGGGGATTAAAAAAAGTGGTTTGGAATAGCAAATAGGCCATAGGCCACACGCCGAAGGAGTGCCTGTGGAACCAAGTTCTTTCTGTAAGAAAGAATAGGAAGTATGGCTTGTTTGATATTATAAAAGAATTATTAGAAATAAATTTGATAAAAAAAACATAAGTCATAACTAAACTAAGAAGAAATTTTTATTTAAATACTCAAAAAATCCATTCTTAAATTATAGTTAGTGATGATGATGATGAGATATATCTGCTTTGATAAAAATGTGAGAGGAAAAGGAATCTGATTCAAGATAAGTTTTGCTTAGCATCACTAATATGTGATCCATTGATTCAGAACTGTTAGAAAGCATTTATTCCTGCAACATATATGAAAATTAATGAACAATTACTAACATGCAAAGTAAGTTGCAAATTCATACAGTATATGTCAAATAAACCAGATAAATTTGGCTTGAAATGCTTGGATGGCCCTCTATGTTGAAAAAAGTATCTTTTTAACGGAATTACATATCTGGGATGAGATGATGGAAGAAGTGAAGATGTTAGTGTGCATAATAGTGTATTCCTAAAACTGATGACTCATCTATTCAAAAAAGGCTACAATGTGACTTACAATAATTATTTTACTTCTTTAGGCCTGGTTTTGAAATCTAGAGAGAATCCTACGGTCACACTAATATCATACCACTGCAAAAGATAAAAGTCTGTGGTTATTTTTAGCACATTGCCTCAAGATGTAGAAATTCCCTCTGAAAATAACCCCCAAATAGAATCCTGAAGCCATACTTTTTATAACAAAAATAAGGTAGGAGTGGATGTGATTGATTAATAGCAAGGCATTATTCGGTCAGAACCGGCAGCAGGCGATGGCCCATGCATGTTTTTTTATAATATTTTGGATCTGGCTCTTAGAAACAGTGGGGTAATATACAAAAGCGTTTGTAAATCAGACATTAGCCGAAGGAAATATGTTCAAAATGTTGTTGAGAAGCTTTGTGGTGATTCTCCGCATAGTAGCTCAAATACTAGGAAATTACCAGTTGATGACCGTATTACTCCTACAAGTAAATTGAGACGTGCATGTGCTAGTGCTAAGTGTGGAAACAGAACCACAGAAATGTGTGGAGTCTGCCAAAAAACATTATGTGGCATGTGTGCGATAAGATTTTATGAGGAATGTTGTTCATATATTTTAAATCTCATTTTTTGGGAATATATAAAGACTACTTTCCTATTTATTATGCAAAGAATTAATGGCTTTAGCTAAATATCAAGGAAATAGGTTTATTTTGTTCGTTAAATAAATATGTTTCTACAACTTCTTTTTTCTCATTTAAAATTAAAAAAAATCTGTTTGCGTCAATTGACGCAACTTGGTGCTTAGAGGTAGTTAAAAAGTCTGATCTTTCTAGTGTTAAACTATATATATTGTCTCCTACCTGCCTTTGATATTTAACATTCTTCAAGATCCGTACCAAATGCTATGTTAATTATATATTTATTTTATTATGATTGATAAGATCAAATGTTTTTTTTCTTTTTCATAAGCAGGTTGTGTGTAGGTTAGCGAAATCTAATATTGGGATATGTCCATTTACATTTTTGAATGCACACAAAAGTAGTAGCGCTAATACCGTAAATGCACTATTGTCCTCTGTCGGTTCCCCACAACCAGATAAATAAATCCAAAAATAGATCAGAATGAAAATCTCAAGCCAGCTCGTGATCACCAGGCACTGCTGCTCATTTGTGGGGAAGTGCCGTGCATGGCAACACTTCCAGGATCAAGAAATGGACACTTAACCCATTTAGGAAGGAGGAAATTGTAAAGTCCTTTGGCTGGTTCCGTAGAGTAACTAGTATTTGTATAGGAAAGAAGAAGGTGTTTGTGGGAAACGTATAACGACGCATGTGCATCTAACCAGCTTTAGTTTCTAGTAACCCTCTAACTCGACCCAATATTTTTGTGTTCGCTTTAGCTGGGAGTGGAATCAAACACACTACTGAGCCCTCTATATCTAACGCCTAATTAATCAGGTAATTTAGCCTAGAAATTGCGAAAAAATGTAATGAAAGAAAGTGGTGAAGATAGAGAAAATTAAAATATTGGAATATATATCTTAATCAGGAAAGTTGTATATATATATATATATATATATATATATATATATATATTATAAACGCGAAAAAAAATAGAAATAAACCAATAAAACCGTAAGGAAAAAAAGGATAAACGAAATCTTATTTCTTGGAGAAATAGAGATCTCAGTGGTTTGTCGTTGCCTCATTGTGCTTTTATCGATCCCCACCTGTGCACATATTTTTCGCTATCGATTTTGTTTTACAGCTTTTTCTTATTTTGTGTTTGAAAAAGCTCGAATATTTTAGCTAATAAGAGTCGATATGTGAAATGATTTGAGTTAACAACGCAATTATCTTTAATGTGAAGGATTTTAGACATAAACTCGTTTTATCATCCTAATAATGTGGAATACCAATTGTATCAGTCTACAATATATTTATGTCTGTGTTGTCACAAACACGTTTCAAACTTTTCCTTGTAAACTGAAACAAAGTAATCTCTCTCTAGCTTGGACACGATTCTTTATATGAGTAGGTAGACCTAATTGGTACATGTAGAATGACCCAACAACATATACGTTACTTCTACCCGAGATACTCGTACGTGGACACTCAAGGTCAAACGAGTGACTTTGACTCAACTCTGGTCAAGACAGACATGGGGGATAGAAGTGGAGGGAAGATGGGGACCAACTTCCCTGAAGGAGTGCGGTGATTTAAATACAAACGCAGTGTGATAAAAAATGGTATTTTGCCCTTTTATAAAACTGCTTTGGTATAGCTGCTATAAATGCATGGATTCTTTACAATGCATCTAATGGAAGTAGAGTATCATTGCTTGATTTACATAAAGCATTCAGTCACAAGAGCCTACTTGCAAACTGAATCTTCATCTGCATAAAAGTCCTCAGGACGCCCCAAAATTAATTCATAAGTGTTTCCTACCCTACGATTCTCTCCAATAGGGCACAGGATAGAAAGAACAGATAGCGGAAAACAAAGAATGTATACGGTGTGTTAAAAGAATGCCAGAAAAATGCATAAAACACAATGTTGGATTATATCTTGGTGAATGTGAAAAAACAATGGCACAGAAAGTAACCTAAAAAGTAATCTGTAGTAATTCCTGACTAAAAAATATATGTGAATAATTTTATTATCCTATTCTTGTTGCTACTAATCAATAAGTTCTGCAAAATGAAATTCAACTGCTTTTAAAAATTTTCATATTATCATTGAAATTACACAACCAGTGCCCACGATCCCCAAATGAGGATCAAAAATAAAAAGCTATTATTACTATATTAAATAAAGTAGAATTATTTTTTCGGTTATCTTTCTAATGATATAAACACATTTACCACAAAAAATCTTTAAAAAATATTTGGGCATTAATAGGTTAAAAATAAGTTATTCAATTTGATTGACGACAAATATTTACGAGCTTAATAGAGGGGAACTTATAAAATTATACAAATATCCAACCCTGCTTCATGTTATAGAAAACATGAGCACTGAATGAGGCTTCCTTTATAACTGATCATAGAGTGAGTCTTTTTCAAATATTTTGGATAGCAATGACTGATATTTTTTCTCACCGTGTTCATATGGATTCTTATTTGCCGTAACCACCACAAAAGTAAATGCTATAATTAATAAAATATTTAAAGTTTTTTTAGATTTGTAACCCCTCCGCTAGCGCCTTAAGGAGTATTTCCTTTAAGTTCTTCGACTTTTAACTTATAAAGGTTCTTTCAATAAGGTCGCTCGATGTTTAAATGTAAATAAAACAAGTTGTGTGTGAGATATACACTCAATTTATGTTAAATTTGAAAGTACATTTTATGGCATTGAGTGTAGAATATGAAGTCTGCGCAGTGTGAAATGTAGTGCCATTCTGTTGGGACCACATGTTGTTAGTATCCATCTCAGGCATATAATCCAGTTGAGGCCACAAGAAGTTGCTTATCATTGATCTGTAGGTCTCGCCGTTGACGCTTATGGAAATACCATCTTCGTCTTCAAAAAATTATGGACATATGATTCCGTTAGACGAAAATTCTCACTAATCATTGATTTTGTTGGGATGCAATTGGTGCTGTTATATCTAATGTGAATTGTTTTTGCCCCAAATTCGACAATTTTGCTTGTTCATAAATCCATTCTTCCAAAAATGGGCCACGTCGCTGAAGATGATTTTTTGTGGGAAATTTGGGACAACTTCCAACTACTCTAGAGCCCAATCAGCAAACACACGGCTTTGTCTATGGTCGTTTAACTTAAGTTCCTGGATAAGTTGGATTTTGTACGGGTGCAGACCCAAGTCCATACACATAATTCGCCAAACTGTAGTCGCAGAAAGGCCAAGTTCTTGTGAACGACGAGAAATTGACTGCCTGGACTTTTCCCGTACACTCTCAATTACGGAAATGATGTTTTCAGCAGACCTTGCGTTTCGTCGACGTAAGGGTGTTGGATGATTATTGATCGACCCTTTTTCGTCGAATTTGGCCACCAAGCGTCGAACAGTGGACTCGGCCGGACGATTGCGGGGAAGATAGAAATCACGTAATACGCGGAAATTTTGTCAAACGGAGCACTGATATTGATAATAAAATTTGATGATTTTCACACTCTGTTCACCGCTATAACCTTCTATCATGACTTACCAAGTATTACTGAACAAATCACAGCGAAGTTGCCAGATGTCGCTATAACAACCAGGCCTCTATCGGCTGACAAAGCTTGAGCGTCCTTGTTGAAAGACCCTATACTTAACTTCATTACTTTTTTTTTCGTCAGAAATCCACTTTTGGCTTTCGATTATTTTCAAGTGTCTTATAAACTTCCTTAAACTTCACCTCTTCGTGCTGTAATAAGTAACCTTGGTCTATGACAATAATTAAAACATTATAATTATAAGACGAAAAAAAAATAAGTTAGTAGTAGGAAATTAAAATCTAAACGGACAAACCCAACCGTACCGTTGAAAAGCAATCGAGCTTCACGCTCATACCCCTACCCCCCCAAAAATCATCGGGGAAGGGGGGGGGGGGAAATCTACCAGGAATGGTAGTTTCACTTTTATTGGTCTTGTACGTTTGTGTGTACGTGCTTACGGCTCCTATCTGGTGCTGACATGCGTATACCATTTGCCTATTTAGTTCTTTTGTATTTCTATGTTGTATCATATATTTTTATTTCTAGAGTAGTAAATATTATTTTGTTTCATCCAGTATGATATCCAAAACCTCTTAGTTAGTATATTTAATTCGGCCGATGAAAATTGTCACTCTTAATTGATTTGGTGCAACCCACGTTTAAAGTGCATCATTCAGAGCAAGGCCCAATCTCTGAGTGTCCTGCGGGCTTGCCACGGTCCCTTCTGAGTTAAAGGAAGCAAGCAGAGTTCAGTAAATTTAACCTGACCTACGACAGTAAAATATACAAATTCTATGTTTACACTTACGAATTCTAGATTCTCTAGGTGGAAGAGACTGTGCTTGTGGTACAGAATAAAACATATAAATAAATATATATATACATATATATATATATATATATATATTAACTATAAAGCATGTCTCAATCACTAGAAAAAAAGAGTTCCAAATTTAAGGTGCAGTCCTTGATTATCTGAACCACACCTGCAAATTTCAGTTCTACGAGATATGGAGAATAGTGTCTTGCATTTTGCTGCTCAGAAAACGGAAAGTGGAGGTACCATTAGAGATATATTCATTCAGAGGCAAAATCATGGATATGTGGTAGATAAGGAGAAAGAGTTTTTTAATAGGAGGACCAAATATGGTGAAAGTTGTTGTTGATGAAGGCGAATCCAGAACCTCCCCCCCAAATGATCTTTCACTCGAATAAAACTAATATCCACAAACCTATCATACAATAACCTATAAAACTAAGATAATGTAGCAATTACAAACTTATAAACAGATCAGCCCCCGGTGCCATACGGATGACAAAATATATGCTGAATCATTTTTAGCTCTAAATAAATAATTAAATTTGATATGGGACCTAATACCGTCACAGAAGAACTCAGCCTTATACGTGGATGGACGCTCTCTATAATCATTACGGAATATTGGGATTTGTAATTAACTAACAGTATGTATATAAGGCCCCTCATTTTCCTTCCTTCTTTGATCACAGTGAAATATTTTCACATCTTCACTCGCTTATCTTGAGGATATAAGACGGTTGGAAGCAAAAGCTATCCATGATTTGGAGGCAAAATCACCTTTCCTGAAACTTTTCCATCTTTTAGCAGGTTTGATTCCTTCTGTATACCGTACGACCTCTCACTATACTCTACTTTCTATACAACTGTAGACATGTACCTTTTACACATTTTTATTTCAAATATTTCTACCATTACCCCTATTATCTTCTCTTCACAACCTTTAATGAAAATGACCTCACATTTTTGCATCCTAATTTTAAACGTTCTCTATTATTTGAATCGCTTAGTTTTGAATGTGTAGATTATGGAAAAGTGCCTATGCCTTCTGGCATAGGCACTTACCTTACTTACCTTCGAGTTATTTTTAAACTTCTTTTCACAGCAGTTATGGATGAGTCATTCTCTTCATTTTTCCTTTCAGCTTTGCTAAACTATGAGCAAAATCAACAGCGCCCTGGCTTTGAAAATTTCATTAACACTATTTTAAACTAGAATCTCCCCATCTTCAATGAGCACCTATCCATCATTCTATCATCCACCTAGCTCTCGGTCAAACATTTTTCTCTGAAACACTCACTCAGAAATCATCTATTCTATTATTTAGTCTTTGTAACTTGTGCATAACTTAACACTCACCCTCATGTTCTTCTCGACACTTTTATTTCAAAACGGTTCTTTCACACTTTTTATGGGAACCTGTTCTCAGTTCCCACCTCATTTCCATATTATTTTTAATGGTAAATAAATTATTCTCAATGTTTCGAAAGCTATCTACCCGTTTCACAACAAAAAGTTCTCAGAATTTATCTATTTTTCACTGTTATAATCCAGATCTTTCACCCTCCCTTCAATGTCATAGCCTTACACCCAATGACTAACATTGTTAGCATAAATATCTCATGCATCTTTCTAACACATTTTTCACTGAATCTCTTAGTATTTATTAAAGATCAAATCAGCCTCTTATATTTTTCTACTATTCAAAACCTTTGGGAACTATTAAAAATAATGATAAATATAATAATAAATATCAGACAATGAACATTTTATTTCACACATCCCTGTGGTTGTTTATTAAACACTAATACAAGCGTTGCTTAGACATACATATCTAGCTTTTCTAAATAATTTTGGACGCTATCACTTACCGTATATTGATATGCCAACTTTCAGCAGAATTTATTTATTTTGATCTAAAAATATTAGGTGTAAACTCTGATGCTTTTCGTCTATTCTTTTTAGAGGTGTAATGAAGTGGCTTTGAGATATTCATTCAGAGAAAACAAAGAGTTATTAAGCCTTAATTTATTTATGGAGGTCATCAGACTTTCAATGTAAAATATTCTTTTTTTGTGCAGGAGACCCGCAATGGAATGAATTCTTGCTCGAATTTATCAATATAATTTAAAAATAGTTAATGATTCGTCTAGAAATCCGATACTTTAGTTCAATACTTTTGTTTTATGAAGAGTCGTTTTTAAAATGGATAAACATTAGAACCTATTTAGCCTCTAGTTAAAGTAGTGCAAAACGTGTTTATGGAAATAAAAGTTTATTAGGCTTTTCAAAGACATCATACAAACTCGTGTTTAAGTAAACCTAATGTGATGAAAAATAGGTTGCTTTATACAACTTTTAAGTCAAATGTGTAGATGTGACTAGAAAGGAATCAAAAAAGTATTTCAGGTTGAACTCTAACAGTTTGATAAATGTTGTTTTCTATGACTAATGAATCTTATTTCTTTTTCGCTTACTAATATACTAATAAGGAGAGCTAGGTCGACATTTTAACCATTTTTTTTTTCAACTTAGCATGAGCTCACAAAAATATAGTATGGTGAAGATACTATTTAAGATAAAGATTTATGGAGGGGGGGAGATGAAAGGATCTCTTCGTTGGTCACCAGATATATTTATATTCCAACTCGTTTTGTGATCCTATTTGCTGTTGCCCTCCCCATAAGATTGTTGTGAAACGTTGATCGTTAAACTGAATTTGGGGGATATGGTAACGTTCGGAGAAATTATTAACTGACCCTAGAAGGTGATGATGAATAATTTGGGCTGGGCAATGGGCATAAATTCTGATATGATTTTGCCCTCGAGCAAAATGGTGATGAAAACAAGAAGACTGCAGTATCGATTTCAGGAGCTTATATTTGATGATGCTTAGATACAACTCTCTTAATGTTCGTGCTTTAGTATGATGAATAAATAAAACTCTTGATGTAATGTCAGTTGCATAAATGCTATCTCCTAATGCGGAGAAAATATATGATTGGTCTGACCCTCGAGCGATATATATAATTGTTCCTCGAAATGATTTCCCTCAAATTATCTCTCTCCTCCTCGATTTGGTCGTTTTATTCTTGGACACATTTACAAACATACAGATATATTTCTTTATATATATATATATATATATATTATATATATATATATATATATATATATATATATATATATATATATATATATACATATACAATACTTGTGAAAACCTTTTTTTCCCTGAGAAAATTTACTGAAACGTTGAAATTTGCTCAAATGCTTTTTTTCGTCTTCCTTAACAAAATAAAAATATAATATTGTGCTTGTTATTTTATGCTCACCGAGTGTCGTTACGATCAAGCTAACCCATTTTAAGGTTCCCTTTTGTAACCACAGAATAATTAGTCTCATTCTCAGTTTACTTTTTCACCGAGACTTTGTTTTTTTCGGAAAACCAAAATGGGATGGTTTTAAAATATCCTGTTACATGTTATAATGTTTTATTTGAGTTCGTTTTTGTTTCCTTTCGATCACATAAATTTATTTACATTGGCTACGTGTACACATTACTACGTCATGGGTTGGGTCTGCACAAGAAGATCACAATTCTATTTATTTAGTGTCTTTGGATAGCAAATGGAAGAGGAGTTCGAATAAGATTAGTTATCGATTTCACGAGATTATCTTTGATAATGCTTAAATATAACTCTCTTAATGTTGTGCTTTACATAGTACGATAAATGAATAAGACTCGTCTTGATGTAATTTCAGTTACCTAAATGCTATCTCCTAATGCAGAGTAAATAACTTGATTGGTATGACCCGCGAGTGATATGTGTAACTGGTCCTCAAAATGATTTCTCTTGAATGATCTCCCTCCTTTTCGATTTGCTCGTTCTATACTTGGAAACATTTACAAACATATATATATATATATATATATATATATATATATACATATACAATAATTTTAAAACCCTCTTCTCTCCTGATAAAATTTACTGAAACGGTGAAATTTGGTTAAACGCTTTTCGTCTTCCTTGACAAAATAAAAATATAATATTGTGCTTGTAATTTGATGCTCACCGAGTGTCGTTACGATCGAGCTAACCTAATTTAATTTTCCCTTTTGTAACTACAGAATAATTAATCTTATTCCTAGTTTACCTTTTCACCGCGACTTTGGTCTTTTCGGGAAATGAAAATGGGTATGGTTCTAAAATATCTTGTTAAATGTTACAATGATTCATTTGACTTTCTTTTTGTTTCATTCTACACACATAAATTTATTTACACTGGATGAGCGTACAGATTACTACTTCATGGGTTTGTGTGTGCACATAATGTGTGCACCACAGATTTACTTTATCAAACGTATGATTTAGTGGGCCGTAAATAAGTTTCAAACAAAAATAAAAACCAACTGCTAACTTCTAACATATTCTGAGGCCTTACCTTTAAGATGTTTTCCTCGGCACAAAATAATTCGTTTATTTATCTGGTAAATAAAAGAGTAATTCAAATGAATATTGAAAAAGGAACGTGTTCAAGTCAGAAATGATTTAAAGATTTTCTTCCAAAATATTAGATATAAACTTATATCCGGTAGAGCTAGAGTTTGTGAATGGACAATATGGCACGTGATTTGGCAAGTTTTTATTTCGCCTCAATCAAATCAAGAAACTTTCATCGTCTGAGATTCGTTTAAGAAATAATATCTTCGATACATTGTAGCAATCATAAGACTTAAAAACAAAACTTTTAATTTGGATCAGTTCGCACATTTTCAGAGGATCGCCTTGTAGTGAATAAGCTTTCTGCCTTATTTGTAGTAAGATCTTGCGTTAAGATGAATTTCTAACCAAAGTAATGGCTTTATTCAGAATTTAAACAAATGTGATGCTAAGTGATCCTGCTACTCTATTGCATTGCAAAGAAAAGTTAATGACGATGAAGCACTTGTGTCGACTATTATCCTGAACATGAGCAACGTTCAAAACATTGAGTACAAAGAGTATGAAATGTCCTAATCAAAAGAAAGTAAGAAAGATCGATTGCATAAGCAATGACAAACTTTTTAGTATAAACTGTTCTGCTAAAGTAATTACTTGAGAGTTAGTGAAAAATTAATATGAAAAAATTTGAAGGTGTTAGGGAGAGATTACACGATTATATTATGTAAATACTTGGAAGAAAGCTTTATGCTAGAGCTCTATATTATCATCAACAATACAGGGGGAAGTTCTACAAGACTCAGGAGCCCAAAATTGTATAAGTTGTCATGACTAGGTTATAACCTCAATTGTGCACTTTCTCAATTTTTGTTTTGTCATATAGAAAAAAAGCAAAAAATGAATAGATTTTTCATGAAATAAATAAATGAAAACGCCTCTCATATGGATATATCATAATATTTAGAAGAATTATGTTAGTGATTTTTAATAATGAAAATAAAATTTAGGGACTAAAACAAGTTTTGCTCCATAAAAAACTCGATTTGTCTCTACATAATAAAAACTTCCAAACTATTTTCCTGAAAGTCTTGAGAATCAAGGGAGAATCCAGGCTAAACCACTTTTAAATTATGTCCAGGACTTTTTCTTAAATATAAAGCTTTCAAATATTTCTTTCTTTAGTGTCTATAAAATTTTTTTTTTTTCGAGTGGAGCATAAACTGTCTCTTTGGAAGTTGGCAAAAATCTATCAAGAAAAGTTATATTGATTCAGATTATTTACTTAGTAAAAATATAATTACTTTCCAGAATGGTCAATATGTAATGATCGGAAAGAAGCCAGTTTAATTTGTTAGCAAATTTTAGGCAATAAAAGTGGTTTTTGAAATAATACCTTTTATCGATTTGACTTTATGTTATTGATATTAACAGAAATTAATTTAAAAGATTAATTTTATTGCTCATAAGAAAATGATCTCGAACACTCTCAAATTAAGTTTATATATCTTCATCTGTATGGTGGATTACTACATACTCTTCTGGTGATTTTAAATTGGTCCGAAGAAATGGTATCATATTGAGTGAAGAGCAGATGTCTTGAATGATTATGCTTTTAAATAACTAGGCAATAAATAATACGTAAGTTAGGTAGAAGTAAAATTTAACCGCAAAAGTTACATTATTTTCTTTACTTAACCACTGAAAAAGATATTTGAGGTTAAGTGGTGCTTAGTCCACTTTCCTAATTGATACAAAAGTAGGAGATATTGACTACTTATGCGGATTGGATACGAGACATTTATATAACCACAATAAAACTTTATGACCGAGTGCAACAAATTTACTTCTAGCGGAAAAATAGTTTTGGGAAGAAAGATTACGGGATGTGTATAGACGACTCCTCTCAATAAATGAGCCACAATTTATGTTAAAGTGAAATTTATATCTTTAAACATGGCAAAGGCATTTATGTATTCAACACTTGCTATTATTTTAGGGACTTTCAGGCACAAAATTGTTCCACTAATGATGACGCCAAAACTAAAGTAACGTAATTGGTCCCAGCATAGACTTCATAGTCAATACTTTAAGAAATAGCTACTAATGGTATCGAAATGGGGAAAAGTTTAAGATAGTTGTGTTGGCTTTCGTTTGCCAAGTATGGAAATAATTTTAGGAAGAGACTAAATTCAGGATAGTCTTACACAATTTGGGTACCTAGCACCTCCTTACATACCCTTTTTAGTTTCCTAATACTTTAACTCCGTAACTTCATTATCTTAAGAAATCTTTCATCGTCCTTCGAGTTGTATTCTCGTTTTAGCTTTCATTTATAATAAATCAGTCTCTGGTACCGATGACCAACCTTATCTATGGATTTAAAAATAGACAGAAACGTAATATGCATTCATGAGGGCCAATGATGGAATGTTACATATTATAAAGATTATTCACTAAAACTTTTATCAATATCCTGACACTATTCGTTAATGCGGAAATCGCGAGCATATTCTAAAATAAATGATAAGCTACGAATTTAGATACATTAAGATTGCTGCAATTGAAGGTAAATCTAGTGGGAGGACTCAATTTGATTCTTCTCTAAAAAAGATATTCAAAGGATATTTTGCACAAGGGTATTTCAAGGAGAATAGAGTGTTGACATTAATTAATTCGAGAAAATAAAATGCTGTTCAACATTTTACTATCATGTTTACAAATTTCAATTCGTGTGCATTGAACCATTTAATTTATTACAGATTACTACTGATTAGATTTGGCAAGTTTTCCTTCTCTTTGATAGCAAACTACAATTCCTTGTGAGTGGGGTCTAGCATAACATATAGCAACTAGTTCATATTTCATTTCTTTTAAAATGGACACGGTCATGAAACCTGTGATTACATCACAATAAGTTGATATATAAAGCTAAGAACGAACAGTGCAGTTAAAAACTGGTACATCTTGATTACTGTATTGAGCTCTAGGTAGAATGGAAGATTGATAACCTTAAAGACGAATTTATGTCATTAGTAAAAAAAATCCCCAGACGGATATAAATGAAATCTTGAAAAACTAACAAATTATCCGGTTGGAATACATATATGAGAGGCTGATGTCACTCAGAATTATGCTTATCAATAATTCTCACGCCTAAAAAAAAGACCGTTTCTACTTTACTTTAGATGAAACCTTAAACAAAATCAACAAGAAGGATTAACTAATCCTGCTAACAGACTTCATTATAAGAGTTGGCAAAGAGTGTAATGTATGGAACAATGTCATTTTAAGTCATGGAGTGGGAAAGATGGAAGACAATGGGCTCAGGTTGCTTAGACTCTGTGCTACACATCAGCTAATCATCACCAACACTATATTCCAACTAAAAGATAAATATAAGACTTTCTGGATAACCTCCCGCTCAAAATCTTGGCATCCCTTTGACTATGTTATAGTTAAGAGAAAATATCTTCAAGATGTCCTTCACATGCAAGCAATGAGGAGTGCATTCTGCTGTACAGTGCATAGGCTAATTAGGTCTACTCTAAAACCCTCCATCCGCTCTAATATTCATTGACAAAAAAATGAAGTAAAAAGAGACAACACCAACAAGAGCGAAATTAAGAAATAATTTCCGTAGTAAAATAGCTGTTGGATTGACCTAGAGGAAACCTTTAATTGATTTGCAAATTCCTTTACAAAACTGCTGGGATGGTTTTAATGCTACGATTTTAGAAGTAGGAAACTAAAAAGCGCAAAGATTAGTTTGATGTGAATACAGAAACCATCCATCCTCTACTCAATAGTATGCATGAAGCTCGCAATGCCTCTCTAACACATTTAAACTCTTAAGCACTGAAAATGCACTGGCAAGACACAAGGAGAGAAGTGCACAAAACATGAAGGAATCTACAGAATAAATGGTGGACATAGAAGGGACATGAAATTCAGGCATATGCAGATTCTCATTTATATGCACCAGTCCTACGATGATTTGAAAAGACTTTATGTTCAACAAAATTGTTCATTTACTCTACTGAAACCAGCTTATGAGACTACATTACTTAGAGAACAAAGTCAAATAATCCAAAGATTGGGCGATTACTTTCAAGGCCTACGAAATCAAGTAAATCCAATCGATACCATAGCCCTACTTGAATTAGTTTATCGTCCATTAACACACGAAATGGATCTTTCTTTTACCTTCGAAGAATGGCTATGGGCAATTAAGTCACTCAAAGACAACAATTCCTCAGGCCCTGACAACATACCGGCAGAGATTTCAAAGCAAGTGGGATACGTGCTTAAACTTAACCTCTACAAATTGATCCTGGAGTTCTACGACAGGGAGCAAGTGCCCCAACAGAAAAAGTCCTCTCTAAAATCATGTTGCGGAAACTAACATCCCTGATCACAGAACCGCTAGTCCAGAGATCGCACTTTGGCTTTCGCCACGATCGGGGTAAAGTTGACATGATTTTCATGACCCAGCAGCTGCAAGCAAAATCTAGAGAGCAAAACAAAGATTTTTTTATGGCTTTCATTAACCTCACGAAGGCTTTTGATACTGTAAACAGGGAAAGTCTCTGGGAACTTATGCGTATTTTCGGCTGCTCACCAAAATTCGTAAAGATTGTAAGACAGTTCCTCGATTGTATGTATTCCAAAGTGACAATGGGCAGTTTGGAATCAACCCCTTTCGCTGTAAACTCTGGGTTGAGACAAGGGTGTGTGATAGTCTCAGTATTGTTCAACATAAACCGAGCACGCATTACTACTCTACTTCACCGTATTGTCAGTAAGATAAGCGGAATAAATATCAATTTTAGAATGGATGGCAACTTTATAATATTAAGAAATTTTATGCAAGAAGCAAATTCTCAAGGGACCTACATTATGCAGACGACTGTGCTCTGGTGGCTAACTCACTAGTGGCACTTCAATACGTCTTGAAAACTGCTACTAATATATACACCTGGTTTGGCCTTGTTGTAAATATAAAGAAAACATAAATATTCACACAATGGTCTGATTATGCGCCTCCTCATCCTCCAGTGTTTCTAATTGCTGGTGGAAATCTTGTAACGTTCCATCTTTTAAGTGCCTTGGTAGCTACCTCTCTAAATACACGCATTTAGATGTTAAACTACAGCAAGGCATTAGACATGCCGCAGCATCCTTCGGTCAACTCTCTACAAGATTCTATCAAAATAAAGAGGTAAGACTCAGCACTAAGATGACCGTTTACAATGCGGTATGTATATCTGTATCTCAATTGCTTAGCTGTAAAATATGGACGACAGACAAGTAAAACGTTAATCCTTTAGAGTCGTTCCATATAAGATGCCTGTAAAAGATTAATGTTCTCACATGGCAATAAAGAATGGCACATATCTCGATACTGGAGAGAACCAAAAACAGAGCCACTGCTCAAACCTACCCCAGGCGATGCTTATCCAGAATTGCACTCTACAGTCACCAGAGAAAGCATAGACGGGAGTAAGAGATATAATGTCATAATAGTCCCCGATGGATTAGGTTAATTAACCCTTTATATCCTGAACTATCATCGATTACTAAAACTTAAAAAAAACATTTTTAGTTTGTCTTAAAAAAAATAAACGATATATATTCAAAGAAAGATAAAAAAGAAGTTTATTTGTATTTTATATTAAAAGAAAATAAACTTATAAGTACTACCAAGTGACAATACAATACATGATACTTCTGAAATACATTGAAAATTTTACATGTAGTTTATATTCAAGTATGGCGATATTCCTAAAAACAAATTTTGAGGGGGCATTAAAAAAGGCAGACTTTACATAGAGTACATTTAGAATAGAATTTCGATCGAATTTCCTTTGAAGCACAAAATTCACATCTATACCTACTTTTAGCAAATTCAAGCCAATATGTTCCTCTGTTTTCAAGTCTAATCACGTTTGAAACAGAGAAAGATTGTTTTTTGTGGTGCTTTATGCGTTAGCTCGTGAGGAATCATTTTCGTTAGAGTCCCTTGGCCTATCTCTCTTTTTTTATGGGAATTTTCACCCTTGTAAATAAACTTTTAGTTGATTGCCTTTTAAAATCAAGCCGTGGAATTTTGCCAAGAAGTTCACAATAAACAGCATATGCATTCACAAGGACAAACTCTAAAAAACCAAAAACAGTTGTAGTTTCTGAATTAGTAGATGGAATACCAGCAGGTTCTTCATTAGAACTAAATTTTGTTCGAGTGTCTATATCAGAAGAAAATTCGTCCATAAATATAATTCATTTCACTTCTCAATAAATTTCATTGAACTTCTTAATAACATGGTTTCTGTAATAAAGTAAGAAAATGGGTAATTATATAGTATTTCAATCATTAAAAAAAGAGTAAATCTCTTATTGAAATAAATGTGTACCTATACAAACAGATTTGCATATTTTTAATATTTCTATATGCATATTTACAAATAGATTTCGACAATAAAAATATATGGTTAATAAATATCAAATCACTATTAACAAATTACATTTATTTTAATTGTCGAACCCTAAAAATATAAAAACACAAAAGGTTTCAAGAATTGAAATCTAAAATATGATTCATAAAACGAAAGAAAATGGAAATAAGCACGTGCGTCACTATCCTGCTGGTACTTCTGAATCCATCAAAGAATTATGTTTATCATTTATTATTAGAATGAAGTAGATGTTTGCAAATATCATTTAAGCAAGCTAAGAATCTTAACAATTTAGAAAAAAAATTGTACACTGATTTTCACGTATCACTACGACCAAAGAAGCGATCCTACTGAAATAAATTCACTATGACAGGCATAAATTGAGTTGTAGCTTGAAGCACTATGTATTTTGAGGCTTAGAAGTTACTGTAAATTGGTAGTTTAAAGTTCCACTGGGACTTTTGCTCATACAAAGGAGTATAATTTAAAGTTTGATGTCAATTAGATTAAAACACAAAGGTAGAGCATTCCATTGATAGCAGTCCATAAAACAATTTCATTGAATGGAGAATATATTTGGACAAAATAGTAACCATTTTCAACAGTTATGCCGAGGATGACACCTGGTCGTCTCGAGCCTCTCCTGTCACCAGGGTCCTTCTCTCCTCGGTCAAGATACGGGTCCGAAGAATGCCCACTTACCTATCCCCTTAAATCTAGTAGACTCCTCCCCCCGCCCCCCAAAATTGTACTGGCGTTCAAACCGTATTAACTCTTTGCAAATTGCTACTGGTTGGTGTGAGCTATTTTGGTCTTATTTTTCTTTATTATCCTTTCCATTTAGTTATTTCCTTATAGTTAACTTTTTAATTAGATTTTACATGTTTTAGTCTTTATTTATTGATTGAATTAGCCCTCTGCATCTAAGTTGAGTTTATATGTTTTTCCTATTTTCGTACCATATCACATAAATATATATTTCTTCCTATTTTCCTTCCATTATTTCTGGATTATTTGAGAATATTCCTTGGTGGCTTCAACTTTAAAAACCTTCAAAAAATTTCTATCTTAACATTCCTAAAGCTAACGTGAAGGCTGGTTTCTTTGTTGGACCACAAATCAGGACAATCCTAGTCTTCAGAATTCCCTCAAAAGCTTACTAAAACGAAAAAAGAAACCTGGAAAAATTTTGTTAAGGTTTATTAGGGCTTTTCGGCAAAGGAAAAAAACCTAGAAATTTTATAAAAGTGGTTGAGTACTTAATAAAAGCTATGGCCGGATGTCTCTGAAGGCGCATATTATTAATGGCCATCTTAATAAGACCAAATAGTATATGGATGAATAGGCAGAGGAGCAAGGGAACCACTTCCATCAAGATATACTTAACTTTTAACATATATACCCAGGACTATATAATGAAAATATGATGGTTGAATACATTTGGGACTTGTATGCAAAAGTGATTTAAATTATAAATCAAACACGGGGAAAACTTTTCTTCTAACTTTTTTCTTGTTTTTATATATTTCTAGTTAGTTTCAATAAAAGTGTATAAATTTAATTCGCTAATGATTTGAGCTAACTGAGATAATAAGGGCAAAAGTGTATAAATTTAATTGTTTGTTTTTACCCTTACAATGGGTAGAAAAAGAAAAATTCGCCTATTTTTAATATTTCATCATACAAGCCATAAAAACAAACATTAAAACAAACAATAGCTATTTTTGATTTCTTACAATAAAATTAGGTGGAAAATAACACTTACCGGCCAGGAAGTGTTATTTATTGATTGTATTTTATTTGCTGTCATTCTTGCCATTATTACCTCAGTTGACTCAAATCATCCGCGAATTGAACATTAAGACATCCCTCTTTTGTTAGTGGAGGAATATCCGCAATAAAAACCAGCTATAGTGTGGGGCACAAATGTTTTTACTCGTTATTCAGCTTATAGCTTAAAGAAGTTATCCTTTTGAATGTCCTGTTATCGGCAGGGCTATTTATTTATTACTTAGTCACATAGATTTATTTAATCTTGTGGTAATTTATATTGTATGCTCGACTTTTTTCCTTAGCAGTTTGCAGTTTTTCCTATTATAACGCGGAGCTCCATTTCCACACTTAATTTTTTCGGAGTTCAAATTACCAAGTGTTTAGGCAGTTGTTTTCAATTATAACAATTTTGGAGCAGTTTTGGGTGTGGAAGATAGATAGGTGTATCTGCAGGTCCCTCTTCTGGCTTAGTTTGGTCAAGATGGGAGAAAAGCTCTTGTTGAGCCATCATGGTTTAGCGTCTCCCTCCAATTCTGGGTCCCAGCATGTCTGATTGGCCACGGCAAGAAGAAACGGCGGAAGCCGTCGAGACCGGAGAGAAGAAGTTAAATGGGTGGAAAGTTAAAAATCAAGAGAAATTAATCTAGGTGACATTATTCCTGCGTACAGAGAACTAAATGAAAATAAGAGTATATTTATATTATTTGGACAAACGGTTTAACGCGGAATCCAAACAACAAGTTCCTAATTTGCTCATTTGTCACTTTGTCTTTCATTCCTCTGGTCGCTCATAGCTACCTCTCCATAGATGGCGGGAAATCCACCTATCTCTCTCACTTTCCCCATTAACTCGCTACAAAGACTTTCTCTCTTAGCTACTTTGTTGTTATGTTTCTTTAGTTAAATATATTTGCTTCTGTTGAAAGTTAAGCAGGTCGGTTTGATATTAAAAGATAACCAACTATAAATTTGCCTAAAGGTCGGTTATGAAGCTTGAGCTTACACACAATATCAGTTTCCATCATATTCAGTTATGTATACATCAAAATATATATCGAAAATAGACCTTTATATAACCTTTTAATTTGCTGAAGCCTAGAGTAAAAGAATTAGAATAAGTGTTTTTCTTTAAGTCTCATACATAGGCCTTGAGGAATCTCTTAATTAATATTCCAAGAAATGCGAGAGTATTTTTATTCCCTAAATGAGTAGTAAATTACATTGATGAACTAGAGATTAATTTTACATAAAATGTAAAGATCCCGTATTTTTAAGTCAAGGCCAAACACTACAATTATCCTTTTATGTTACCAAAAGTTTTGAGAGCTTACTATTAGATTATTGTCTTATTTGCAAAGAAAAAATACATTGCACTCATGAACATAGCTATTTGCTAGATTAGTGAAGGCTGTAGCCTTGTTCTAATATGTATAACTTGAAATTTATCTGCTTTGATTTCCATCAAATCTTCAAGAATTCAAATCACGTTTCACTTAGTATTTTTACCACCCAAAGCGAGACCGAGATCGAGTCAATCGGACACTATGTCAATTAAATAATTATAGCGAATGCTCTCGAATTTAGAGATTTAAAAGACAGCGTTTAAAGTACAGCTTATATTGTTATCAACTCATGTCTTTACCAGCACAGGCCCGGGAACGAATTAGGCGTTCGCAGCTATTGCGATGTTAATTTAGACTATAGCATTCAAGGCTGATACTGATTATTTGTTTTAAAGCGCACAACTGGCGATTGCCTCCAAGGGCATAAGTGGTTTTAATTTAAAATTTCTTCCCGGGCTAGGCTACTTTAAATTTACAAAACCTAACTAAACAAAGAAAAAAGAAACGGACAAACAACAAAAGAACGCTCGGGTGTCGGCTGGAGGCACGCCTGCTCCCCCGGAGCAAAAACATGGAGCCTACAACAAAGAATGTCAAATTAAATGGAGGAAGTCAACCTCCTCCATAAATTCAGATTGTCCACAACTCTGTGTACAGTAACCATTTCCAAGTACAGCGGAAAAGGGCTAGTGATCACGCTCCTCCTGATACCGGAAGATACAACGTGTGTAAAGATCACCCAGGCTCGGACGTTCAACGGGAATGTGCATCGCAATCTAAGGAGTAAAACATTCGTCGCAATAAAGTGGAGGCGAAAGCTCCATCGAATGTTGGTGCAACCCGCAAGTGTTTTCAATTCGAAGACGACAGAAAGTGACTCGAAGCCGTGGCGTCATTGGGGCTATGTGTATGGGAACAGACGCGTCGCATTGGCACGTGACTTTAAGTTTCCTTTGGCAGTCTCCCATCTTCTGTGTCGGATGTTAGGTTTAGGTTTTGAAGCAAGGAACTGTCACAAATTCTCGCAGATAGTTTTCCAATCAGTTTTGTTTAAAGTTTAAGCTCGTTAACATATAAAAACAGTAGTTCTCAACCTATTGCAGCATGTCTGAATGAAATAAACGATTGTTTTAAAAGATAATATTGATTCTTCTAACCAAGTGTCTTCTTGCAATCCAAAACTGAAATTGCATTTACGCTAATTACAGTTTTAATGTCAACATAGAGATTCTAAGGAAAGTTTCATAATTTGTCCATTTTAGGAAGGTCGCCGTCCTAAGCTAAACTAACACCTAACCTAACCTAACCTAACCTAACTTTAGCCTAACCTTAAACTCGAAATAGCCTTGAACGCTTAGTTTTCTACTAAATCCTATTCCGAAATAGACCCACCAACTCGAGAATTAGCGAAGGCTTGAAGGTAAGACTTCACGAGCCTATCTTATTTGCCGGAGAAAATTGCATTCTTGGGGAAAAGACACTTGATTTCTATAACGCGAAAACATATTTGATAACGTAATTTATTCTCATTTAATCTTGGACAAAAGCTCAAATGGAGTATTAAAACGTGAATTAGATAAGAAGAATTCTTTTAGAAACTTAAGCAAATGTTTTCATCAGAAACTACTACACACAGTGTGGGATAATATTAAGAGTAAACCACAAAAAAAATTGGAGACAGTTGTGACTATGGTTTCTTAACATGTGCGTACCCATCGTCATTGCCATAGAGTAGTGGTTTCTACGGTAAACCAAATTCGTTTAATAAGAAAAAATCACTGCTGTTTGTATCACTAATATTTCTGATAAACAGTGATCATTTGATTGCAATTAGTATAGGGGCATTTGGATATTTAATTTCGTAGGAATTTGTGTTAACACCTTATGGTTGATTATACGAAAAGAAAAAATTCATATAGCTACATAGAGATTTTTCTCTAGGTATTTACATGTATTTACTAGGTCACCAACCACGGACCAGTGTTGAGCTCTGAAACGCGGAAATATTTCGTCAAAACAACCTAAGAGCGTCTTCAGGGAAGAGCAAAATAAGTACGTGTATTTATTCCTTTAACTTAGAAATAAAGATTTGTGCGGAAAACATTTTTTTTTTTTTAAATACCAAACATCTTACTTAATTAATATAAAGTATAAGTTGCTTTTACAGTTAAATAATCCTGTGCCTACTATAAATGAAATTTTCAACGTATAATAGAAAATTTAACACTACGATATCAGTGAATTATTTAAAATATAGCATAATTTACCATCCTAATTAATTTGCCAATTATTATTTTAAAAGAGCTTTGCAGCGATTTTAAGCATAGATAATATAGTACCGGGAGGCTTGCCTATCTTACCAATAAATATCCTTGTATTTTCATTTTAGATATCTTAAAGTAATCAGCTATTAATGAAACTTACATAGTATTTATTAATTCTTGTCACGTTTGGGGGAAATATTTTTATACTTATTTTTTTATCAGTACTCCATTGGAACTCAAACTCTCTGCCATTAAATCTAGAATCCATCGGGCTTTTCGAATCTTTCGCTTTGTACCAACAAATTCTTTAACTAAAAAAATGGTTTCATTATATTTATACACTAGTATCAAATTTTCTATATTAATTTGTTTATTCACAAACCAACTATTCCAACTTATTTAAAATAGAATGTTTTCATTAAATTACCTTTTTAGGATCACATGACCTTCACGCTTAGGAAAGACAGCACAGCACTTCTTTCTCAACGTTTTTCCCAATGTAATTTTATCATTCTTAATGACAATCATTCCAATTTTTCATCTTTTTTCAACTATAATCATTACATTCCAAAACCTCTGAGGTCTTTGCGAAATTGGTTCAACTAATTTGGATTGAAAATGAGGATCTCAAAGCACTTTCGTCTTTAATTTCGAACTTTTTACCAATTTCCAAACCAGAGCACACACACATACTTTCACCTATTATCAATAGGGGTCATTCAAGTGATACAGATAATTATTCGGTAATTCAGACTGAAGCAAGCTCCATAGATTTTAAAAATGCTGACTTCATTTATATAAAAATAATTTAACCCAGAAATGAATGACTACGTTTCAGCTATCAAATTAATGACCAGGTCAATATCTTCCAACCATCCAATTCTCATATATCATACACAACACAACTTACTCTGTCACCATTCTTACTCATACACTTACTTGCTCCTACATCTACGACAGAGAAGTTCAGTAAGTGTAATATTTTTCTTGTGATTCAGATCTTCCTCAACTATAGTCGGTGTAAATAATTATATTCTGTTTAAGCTCGTTTTTCGGCTGATAGGTTTTTAAATGTTGTCTAATACACATTTTATAGTATATTTATTTTATTTCTGTAGCCAATAAAGATGGAATAAGGTTTGTTGCGAAATGTTTGCTGTAACAAATAATATTCTCTTTAATCGCACACGTTTTCATTTTCCTGCTAAAGTTAGATTTCCGAGAGGTTCCTTGTTGGTTAATATATATATAAATATATATATATATATAATAATAATAATACCCATCGTATATTTATTCATAAATTTTTGGGCTAGTAACATTCGAATCTACTTATTTTAAAAAAAAAGTGTAATTTAAATTTCAATGACTAGGTATTATTATATAAAAATATAAAGTTTCTTCATAATTTCTTTCCTATATAAATATAATATAAAATGACTATATGTTGTTAAATTATTCAATATAAGATAATAATTTAATAAATAAGATAATTCTAGTTTTGTATATAATTTTATATAATATATATATACTTTTTGGGAACAAAAGTACCAGAGTACCGCAAAAAGTAGCGCAAATACCTACTTCTGAGGACCACACTTAGGGTTTGGCAGCGGTTAATTGCTAACTCAATGTGCACGGTTCGAATCCCACCCAAGTTCGGATTTTTTCGAAGTAAGTAATAAAATATTTCTGAAGAAAAATATTTTATATCTTTTTTTCCTGCGGTGAAGTTGGATTTATTTCATCATTCTTTGGCGCTCATGAGAGATATCTACATATATATATGCAGATATATGGACAAACCGGGAAAGAACTAGATCTCCGGGTTAAGCAACATTAAGCCAATGTACGTAATCACAGTGAATAATCTGTGCTTTTTCTACATATGTACAATCTTTACCATAGCATTAACTGGAACAGTGCCACACCAGTCATAAAATGCACAAATTATATTTACAGAAATATATTAAAATGTATCTCCATTAACGTGTTCCCGAATTTCAACCTTAGTCCTGGTTTGTTCATGGTAGAACCCATTATCAGTATATAAATAAAATCTCAAAAAAAGTTGTTTCAGGATATTTTACCCCTTAATTAAGGTTCAGAAGTGGGTAGACTAATCTCAGCTTTCACTATTTAAGGCAATATGTGTCCAGCCTCCTGTTCATTCCTTGAAAAAGCATTTATGAATTAAGAGAAAAGCGCTCGCAATCGTTTTTCACTTTCCTTTGTGAATGTAGCTGCATAATTTTGACTAACGTGCACTTTGTGAGCTTTTTATATATATATATATATATATATATATATATATATATATATATATATATATAATTAAGGGAAATATAGTTACAATAACGCAATTGTAATTATGCGGTTAAGAAGGCAATATTATGGCTAACTAAACTCTTTATCAAACCATTGGAGGCAGCTGTTCTCACAATCACGAGAGGAGAACGTATAATCCACTTTTCTAAGCAATCTAAAAAGATTGGTAGAAAGAAATTAGCCTTTATAAATGTTACCCCTATAATTGCGTTATTGCAAATATATAATATTTATAAAATAATTTGCAGTGATTTTACATGACTATACGCTATATATGTATATTCCAAAAGTATATGTGCCCAACAATGGAATACTTCTCTTACCCAACGCTACACCTGTGTATCAGTAAAAAACAAATGAAAAGATTTATGTCAGTACATTTTAATTTACACATAAAATACCGAAAAAAATATCTTAGATAGATTTCAATATATCTAGTCCTAAAACAGAATGCTACTCACCAACTGAAGAGTAAACGCTGTGTTTGTATTACCCTTTTCCAAAATGATGATAGACACTTTCAAATTTGGTCTACTGGTTGGAACAAATGCAAAATGCATCTATTGAGATAGTTGCGTAAGAAAATTAACCAAACCAGAGAATGCCTCGCGAAGGAGACGGGGTGTTCCAACTGCGCCGAATTTAGACACGGGTGGAAAGAATGCAGAGCCGAAAAAATGAAATGCATCAACTAAGGTTGTGACCAAAAAGACATGGCAATGAAATGTCCCATCTTAAAAGAGTGATTCAAGAAAAGAAAGAGAATCAGAGAAAGCAAAAGAAGGTAAGAGTAAAGTCCTACCTCGATGCAGTCACACCAAGAAACACCGAAACCGCGACAAAACTGGTCATGCCAAAGAAAGGAACAGAAATAATGGCCATGATAATGTTTGCCTACCTAGCAAATCTGGCTTGCCCCGGCACGTTTGCTAACGAATTAAATCAGCTTCTGCAAATGAATGGCACCAAAAAGAAATTATGGTTCCCGCCTAAACCTGCCTCCAACGAAATACTCAAAATACAATTCACCGACGAGCAGCAAGAAGAAAGGAAAAAGGAAACGACCAAAAAAATAGGAATCGATAGACGCAGAAGAAAGTGCCAAAAAAGAAAACCAAAAGAAGTCCCCAAAGAAAAAAAGGAAAACCGAAGAAAACGAAGAAAAAGAAAACCCCACACAACAGAAGAAGAGGACGAGGACGAAGAAATCCTAATGTATCCAGGAGTTCCTCAAACAGAAAAGAAGGAAATACTGGAGATAGGGTATCTCTTTAACACAGAAGAAGTGTCCTTCAAGATCTTTGGATCACCAGTAAGCAGACCGCCGAAAGGAAACATCGACGAACTCACAGAAGGAATAAGAATGGGCAAGTTCAAATGGACCCACGAGGGACCCTACTCACCAAAGGAAATAACAGGACTACTGGCGGGAAGCACATTTTACATACCGGACTCGTGCATCCATAGAGTGAACCTGAATGTTTTGAAGGTAATTAAGAATGGACAAAAGACATTTCATATAGACAAATAAGTGAAGGATAAAAGTGAATAATAAACGAAAGGTGAAAATATGATAAATGAATAAATTGAAGTGAAAATCAATTACCAATGTGAAATAATATAAATAGGATAAGGCGAAATATAAAATAAAAATAATAAAGTGTATAAAATATCGGTACTAATGCGAAATAATATAAATAGAATGTATTAAACGTTAAAAGTGTAAAATATTAGAAATTGTAGAAATAAATGAAAGAATCAAAAACATGACTAGACTAATGAATGAACGTAAATTATTTCAAAATAATAGTGTATGAAATATAGGTATTTACATAAAGTGAATAAGGAAAAGGATAAAAAGTAGCAATAAATATTATAAATTTAATGTTAAAGAAATGTAGCAAAGAGAGTAAAACAACGGTATTAATCGAAAGCGAAAGAAAATGAGTTATAGGAGATAATGCGATGTAAAATAAAGTAATAATAATTAAATCACTCAAAATTAAAATTTTAAAAGTAAAATTAAGAAATTAGATATTACAAAATAAATAATATGAAACAATTCAATACGATAATTTGTTTATAACTGAAACATATATAATAACTATGAAAATGATCGATGACCTCCACAGTTCCTGGAGTTTCGTTCTTCTTACTTCTCGATGATAACTTTCATTTCTGTACTCTCCTTTTTGGCGCATATATTCACCACTATTAATCTAAATTGTTTTGCTTATTTCTAATATTTTACTAATAAATAAAATACTCAATTCTGTAAACTTTGTTCTTTTAATTAGTTTAAAAAAATTAAAAATATTTTTCATCAATCGTATTGACTGAAAGTCGATTATTTTTCCTGACACTTATATGTAGGTCACGTTTAGGCGAAAAGGATAAAGTTTTGGGTTGTATAAAGCTACGTTTGCTGTGATAGAAATTGAAGAAGAAAGCATTATGCAACGAAGTGAGGAAAATACAAAAAAATGACCATAATTGCCTAGGAAATGTTGGGAAGAAAGCTGGTAAACAGTTAATTTCAGGGAAATAGGAAGTGCAAAACACTGGGTGGAAAGTAAAATGAGGTATCATTTAGGTTAATGTTTGAAGAAAAAAGATTTAGTTCAATTTAAAAGTTAATGTTCAACCATTGAAATAAACCTAAAGTTTAGAGGACAGTTTTTCCTCGAAAACAATGACCTCCTCCTCTCAAAGTTAGAAAATAATTAGAGTTCTCGATAAACTCAAAGAATAAGGATCTGATGAAAAAATACATGCGAAGGAAAAGAGAGACTAAAGTCGGGAGTGAAAAATTAGATGGGTTTATTCCAAACTATAACAATCTATGGACTGAATTCTTTGCTAAAAAATATATGGGGAATCAATAGTTATTTTATGTTTCCTTTTTCATATTTCTAAAGCGTCGTTCTGTATGCAAAATCGGAATGATATTTAAATAAATGCTTTTGAAGGGGACACATTTGATGAGATTTATCTTTTACTCTTTAATTGAAAGGAAAATATTGGAAATAAGAACGAATCTGATCAAATAATAATCGAGTGATAAGTTAAATACCTTCTGAGGTACAGATCATGTGTGTAATAATTTATAAATAATTTGGCTAGTATGTTGCTGATGAGAAAATGTATAAAGATTAGTAAATTGGACATTATTTACTGCTCTGTATATCTGAACTTCTAATCCAAATTATATTAACACGTTTCTTGTCAAGCGTTCCTTTAACACCAAGTAATGATCATTCTTACCTTTACCTCCCTTTTGTATTCAAAGCGTTTATGTACTTAAACAAGGCCAATATACCTAAGTCGCGTGCTCTCAATTATTCTAACTTATGACCTTACGACCTTCAAAGGCTCAAAAAATTCCCAAACTAACCATGGAAGGACCTTGGCAATCATGACATTCGAAGAGGAAGGTATAAGAACATAATTGCCTAAAATTTCGTTAGAAACCGCCGAATAGTTACGATGTTATTTCCCCCAAACTCATCGAAAAGTAACATGGTTACCATCCGACCCACCGACCCAAGCTAAGGACTGACGTAGTAACTGTAAAAGAACAACCTCTGACCCCCCCCCTCAATTTATTGGAGACTACGTGCGATGGTATCCCACCGTAGACGACGTCATTTACTGTTCGAACAATCAAGAATTATCGACTTCTGAGCGCTTTGGGAAAATATTTCCCAATCCTGCCAACTCTTCCCAACCCTCCCTCCCGGTGATGAGGCAAGAAAAAGCAGCTCTGTCTCGCTTATCGCTGCTAAATTATGAATCCACTTCGCCTCCGGATTAAGATGTCTAGAGTTTGTGACTCCTTTCTCCAAATACTCAGGTTATTCGGTAGTACGAGGAGTCCAGCTCGCACCTCAAGGCCGTTCTTATCTTCTCGTCCCGTGAGCGTTGATTAGACAGCAGACTTTCTCAGCCGTGATTCTAATCTAATCAACTGATAGCTTTTGTGAACGACCAGCCTTTAAATTTGTGGAACAGTCTCTTTAAGTTTAATCGAACCGAAGAAAAACTTCATCGATTACCTTTGAGGAAAAGAAGATTTCTCTTCTAGTGGAATTACGATAATTCCCACATTCCCCTTCGAACGTCATCTTTGAAGTTTGGCTATTTTCATCGGAAGGTTGGTTCTGATTGTATCCCACCTGCCTCATTTGTATCGTGCCCCAATTACCTCTTTGGATCGTTCCCCACTCGCCTCATCTCAAGAAGGACCTTCCTCGAAGACATCGACCTGTAAAACTGAAACACCCTCCATTATTAGTATTGTCTAGTTCCGCATTTTGAACTGAGCCTAGTAATATTAATCAATTAATTCTATTTTAAAATCCCTCCTCATAATAATTATTAAGAGACTATTTTAATTAAATTAATTCCACTTTGCCTATTATTATTATTATTTTGATCTGTGTAAATGAAATTATATTTTTGTTGTTACATCTTTAATTAACCTTGAACGATACTCTTGGCCTATTCAAGTAAATCTCACCAAGCATTTATGCTCTTTGTTTGATTATTAAGGATTTGAAACCCAAGGCCTCAAGTGTGACCTCCTAGTCAGTCGTCGTTAATCCCTGCGAATAGTCTTTCAAAAGTTTTGGTTGCAGTAGGTAATTAATTCACCCCGGCAAAATATAGGAGTAGTGTATGGTATAGAGTGGTTGTACCACGACATTAACATATAGAGTCGCGTCTGAGTAAAAAGTAGTTTTCAAATAATTTCTTTTTCAGTGACTTTTGAGAAGCAATTTTTAGTAAAATTAATCTTAACACAATTATTCCTTGTATTTTCTGCACATTTTGCCTTCACTATTATTTACAGCATATGATTGGTTCTAACGTGTTTTTTCAAAGTGAAATCTTTAAAGATAATTTAGGATTTTGATCAAAATATACGTCCATACAAAAATCATAAAACTCCTATTGGCATTTGGTACCTTTCTTTCAGGACATAATTGTAGGCTTCAGGAAAAGGAGGTTTATGGTTATAGAAACAGAATCCAGAGGCATCCTAGATTGGTAGTTACAACTAGTGGAGCGTACTCTACCCACTCAGTGTGTCCCGCCATGTCCCCAATGTGTGAGAGAACCATCTTTGGGCATTCTGGAAGTAACTATGAATAACTAAAGCGCTATCATCAGATGGGAGTCGTTGATTTGGCCCTCAGCTATCATTAGGTCCGCCATGTTTTTACAGCCACTTGAGGAGCCCATCCAGGTGCAGATTCCGAAATTTCACTTATCATTGGAGTCAGAGTTCATGGGGGATTTTTATCGTGGGGTGAGAGACTTCTCACAACCATTATCATGGGATAATTAACAAAAATAAATCTTATATGCATCGAACCTAAAACATGCACAATAACACAACAAACAGTACTAAAACTGTCAACACTTTTACCACACCCAGCACAAATTTAACAAAGAGCACATACACGTGAATTACTCGTGTTTAGGTCACAAAAAATGTACATAAGTTTCACATTCTCCTATGGACAGCTTATCTGGAGACCAACACCAAGCCAAGCAAATACCAAATACGAATTTGACGAACAAATTTCTTATGTTGGGCATTGTCGATCAATGACTTATTCATCACATGAGGCATGAATAAAAGAGCCGGTCATAAAAGACCTCTACTTACACCGCTCAAAGAAATGGGTAGTTATAACATTCTCAGCAGAACACCTCAATAATCAGCTGATTGACACAGGCATTAGGGCCTAAAGCACCCTCCCATACTCCTACAACATCGAAAGTAAACACAGCACCAAACCACAAGAGTGTTGCCGTTCCTATAAGATGGAAGACGAAACACATACGTTCCAAGCAGAATTTGTCTGCACCACAGGCAGTCTAATGAGGCACCATTAGACTGACTGTAAAAGTACCAAACCATTCTGTTTCACATGTGGCAGCGACCATTCCACCGTAAGCATAAGATAAACATACTTATCCAACGCCAGAGCGTACGCCGTTGCGGAGCAGAAGAGACTACAAACATTCACCACCTTACTCATCCAAAACATTCATGCTTTCCACCTGTACTCTTAGAAGGACAATCTCTGCTGTTGCTGCTGAAGCCACGGGTAACACTCAAATCTGAACCCAAATCCCAATATCCCCCACTCGACACTGACACTGAAACTTCCATAACAACATAACATCACATGCTAGCTGCCTGCATCTTATAATTAGTGCAGCTAGACCGGTAGAGCCAGTGATCCAAGGTCGCCTACACTGTTGACGACGCTTCATGGAATGAATAACCTTTTCTTCTTCTTGCGGCCCGTAAGGAGGTTGTTGGGAAACAACACACCAAACCAAAACACCTTCCAACTTAACAAACGCACACTCACTCGCAATATTGACATCTTGAACGCATTTAGGTCCCTCTGGGACACTGTACAGACATACACCTAAACCACACGCACAAGTGCAATTTAAGGAAGTTCAGAAATTTTCGACACTTCACTTTGATGAGCTTGGCCCGCACACTGATACGAATAGAGGAGGTGTTCAATAACAATTCCTTATTACATACTGCTACCTTCGTCGAGAAAACAAAAACCTCATTAAATCAATACCAAAACGAACCCCTAACCTATCCGGACCTCCATCACTGATTAATCCCCACCTTACAGAAACGAGCAACGCTAGAGTAAGACACCTCTTAAACGCTTCATTTTCACCTAGTAACTTCTCACAACCATTTAATATTTCAAAATATATTCTACCCAACAAGAAAAACAATATGCATCCAAAATTCGAAAACTAGGGCACTGAGGCAAGATACTAGAACGTTTGCTCAACACTCGTCTCCGGAATTTTCTGGAGTAGATTGAGTGGTTCTACCCTTGGCAATATGACTTCAGGAGTGGTTGTCAACTCTAGTGGTTGTGAACTTTGGTCATGGCATAATACAAAAAGAACACCAAGTACGAAAGAAAATATTCTCAAACATTATGGACGTAGAGAACGCCTTCGACATGATATAGTTCGAAGGACTCCGTTGAAAACTAGCTTAGAACACGGAGCCCCCTCGTGACACCACAAGCCATATAAAAAAATTTTTAAAAAGGGAAATTCTAGAAGCAGATTCTGTATGACAATATATTTTGTAGGCTCGGTGAATAAGGGTATAAACCGAGGATAACTTAATATTTACTGGCAAGAAATAAAGAAGCTTACACTTAAACATATAAATGTAAGTTTCCTATAGACACTTTTTATTAGACACTTTATATCTTTATCCATAAATGGAAGCCCAGCCAGGTGCAGATTCCGAATTTCACTTATCATTGGAGTCAGCGTTCATGGGGGATTTTTATCGCGGGGTGAGAGACTTCTCACAACCATCATCATGGGATAATTAACAAAAATAAGTCTTATATACATCGAACCTAAAACATGCACAATAACACAACAAACAGTACTAAATCTGTCAACACATTTACCACACCCATCACAAATAAAACAAAGAGCACATACACGTGAATTACTCGTGTTTAGGTCACAAAAAATGTACATAAGTTTCACATTCTCCTATGGACAGCTTATCTGGAGACCAACACCAAGCCAAGCAAATACCAAATACGAATTTGACGAACAAATTTCTTATGTTGGCTTTTTCGATCAATGACTTATTCATCACATGAGGCATGAATAAAAGAGCCGGTCATAAAAGACCTCTACTTACACCGCTCAAAGAAATGGGTAGTTATAACATTTTCAGCAGAACACCACAATAATCTGCTGATTGACACAGGCATTAGGGCCTTAAGCACCCACCTATACTCCTACAACATCGAAAGTAAACACAACACCAAACCACAAGAGTGTTGTTGTTCCTATAAGATGGAAGACGAAACACATACGTTCCAAGCAGAATTTGTCTGCACCACAGGCAGTCTAATGAGGCACCATTAGACTGACTGTAAAAGTACCAAACCATTCTGTTTCACATGTGGCAGCGACCATTTCACCGTGAGCATAAGATACACATACTTATCTAACGCCAGAGCGTACGCCGTTGCGGAGCAGAAGAGAACAAACATTCACCACCTCACTCATCCAAAACATTCATGCTTCCCACTTGTACTCTTAGAAGGTCAATCACTGCTGCTGCTGCCGGATCACGGGTAACACTCAAATCTGCACCCAAATCCCAATATCCCCCACTCGACACTGACACTGAAACTTCCATCCAACCCAAATCCAAACACCAAACACCAGTTGAAAACACATTTGACTAACGGGCTTTCTACAGTGACAAAAGACATGTCTAGGAGCGACCAGGTTTATACGCCAACATCCTGAGCACGATTGATGCCGCTAGTGGATTCGTGCAAATTATTTTTGCAAAAAAGGTATTCGCTCTAATATATAAACACAACACAAAAGACACGCGCTCCTCTCTGCACCATTGAGCACGAACACATAGCAGTACACGTCCCACTCCAGACATTCACCCACCATACACCTAGTTCCCCCGGTGTTCTCGGGTCCCTGCATCGGTGACCCAAGCCCATCTACTCAAACCCGTCTAACCATTACACTGCACTCTCTCTTTCTCTAACTTCTGCTACTCCTCCCATAGTCCTCACTGTCCTCATTCCACCTTTTACTAACACCACTCCTCTTCCTACTCTCACAATACCCCCTTTTCACTGTTCTAACCCCTTTGTTCTCTTTATCCAAACTTCCTCCATCTGTTCTACTTATTATTTAGTCTCTACCCTCTTACACTGACTCTACCCTTGGTGCCACTCTCTCTAATCTTGAGCTCCTGTCCCCAATCCCTTCCTACTGCAACCTACTCCAAAGCCAATAACAAAAAACCAATACAATGTGCCTACACCAAATCCTATCCCCCAGAATGTAAGCGCCCTAACCCCCACCATCTAGGTACAATGCCAAGAGAACAATAAGAGGAAACTGATTGTAGTGAGCCTTGCTTCACGTGCACTTTGATTTCGACCATATTTAGACGTTGTATCGTTTCTGCTGAACGGACGCAAGTGGCACGTTATTAGCCATAGTGTTTCCAAGTGTGTACTTAAAACTCTGAGAGCAGAGAGCGTACTATTGAACTCTACCAGCATAAACCATCAAAACAAAAGAATTTTCATTGCTTACAATCACAAACTTCTTACTTCACAAGGGCCACAACTGGGATTGGCTATCCTAGTTAAATGGTCTTTACACCACTCTTACACAAATACGCAACCTGCAAACTTCTCAACACCTCCGACAATATCACATTGGCCACTTACTACAGACCACCTTGTCAACAACATCACATAAACGTTCCATTCCGGGCTTTATCCAATAACATCCCCATTTTCTATCTCAAACTGCTTTCTGCCAGCGATAGTGATCCATAAATGTATCTGACCGGTTCCTTACAGCGATATCCCTGCGAGGAAATTGGCCCAGCTTTCTCCACATTGCAGAGGGTCATGTCCCCTGACTTAGTCTCCTGCTATTACCACGCTACACGATTTCACATTTATATTGTCCCTGTCCCCACTTATTATCCGACCACATCCCTATAGGCATGATGATCTCATTATCTGCAATACTATTACCCACCACCTCTCTTTGCCTACAAAATCGGAGAGTGGGATGAGTTCCCAATACATAATTGTGAACACACCATACATTTTAAACTTACTGAATCTCAACCCTAGTAACATAGATGACCACTGGTGTTCAATAATGGCCACCATAAACAACGCACGGAACATACACCCACCACGTAAAACATAGACAAACATAAAACACTTTACATTTGAAAAAACACCCAAATATTCAGTACACAATACAATACCTAGTATAAAAAAGGCCCATAACAACATAACATCACATGCTAGCTGCCTGCATCTTATAATGAGTGCAGCTAGACCGGTAGAGCCAGTGATCCAAGGTCGCCTACACTGTTGACGACGCTTCATGGAATGAATAACCTTTTCTTCTTCTTGCGGCCCGTAAGGAGGTTGTTGGGAAACGACACACCAAACCACATCACCTTCCAACTTAACAAACGCACACTCACTGGCAATATTGACATCTTGAACGCATTTAGGTCCCTCTGGGACACAGTGCAGACATACACCCAAACCACACGCACAAGTGCAATTCAAAAAAGGTCAGAAATTTTCGCCACTCCACTTTAATGAGCTTTGGCCCGCCCACTGATACGAATAGAGGAGGTGTTCAATAACAATTCCTTATTAAATACTCCTACCCTCGTCAAGAAAACAAAAACCTCATTAAATCAATCCTAAAACGAACCCCTGGCCTATCCGGACCTCCATCACTGATTAATCCCCACCTTTCAGAAACCATCAACGCTAGAGTAAGACACCTCTTAAACGCTTCATTCCCACCTAGTAACTTCTCACAACCATTTAATATCTCAAAATATATTCTACCCAACAAGAAAAACAATAGGCATCCAAAATTCGAAAACTAGGGCACTGAGGCAAGATACTAGAACGTTTGCTCAACACTCGTCTCCGGAATTTTCTGGAGTAGATTGAGTGGTTCTACCCTTGGCAATATGACTTCAGGAGTGGTTGTCAACTCTAGTGGTTGTGAACTTTGGTCATGGCATAATACAAAAAGAACACCAAGTACGAAAGAAAATATTCTCAAACATTATGGACGTAGAGAACGCCTTCGACATGATATGGTTCGAAGGACTCCGTTGAAAACAAGCTAACAAACCTGAGCCCCCTCTCGACACCACAAGCCATATAAAAAATGTTTTAAAAAGGGAAATTCTAGAAGCAGATTCTGTATGACAATATATTTTGTAGGCTCGGTGGATAAGGGTTTTAACCGAGGATAACCTAATATTTACTGGCAAGAAACTAAAGAAGCTTACACTTAAACATATAAATGTAAGTTTCCTATATACACTTTCTATTAGACGCTTTATATCTTTGTCCATAAATGGAGGCCTACCATTTTCCTTGACCTCTGAGGTGTAATTTATACTTCCATGTATAGAATTCACTATTTAAGAAATATTTCTGCCTTTTTTCGTCATTTCATTAAAACAAATTTATCATGCACAGTGTTTGTAATAGATAGATTTATATTCAATAAGACCGATATTGAGTCACATATACTCATAATGACAAAAGATGTTACAAAGGTTGGCAAAAGGGCTAAGCTCATCGCCAACCTTTCTTTTTGGGCGTAAAATTCGTTACTAAATATATAAAGAACAACTTTAATATAGCAAGTTCTAAAAATGAGTTCAAAAGTTTTTGTAATGCCTATTACTTTTTCACAAAAAAATAAAGAGATTTTGCATAAAATTGGATAGTTTAATTTATCAAAATATTTGGGAATAAGTTTTTTCCGTTATAACTCACCATTGTCACGTCAGCATTGTAGAAAAGAGTGAGCAAATCCGACTCATTTTTTGACATTTAGCATTAGTGTAGACATATTGCCTGAGAGAACTACCGAAGAAATTATGTTTATAGGACCTAAAGTTCTAAAAATATTTAAAATTTATGGAGATTAAATTTCCTTAAAATCTTTGAAATTAATAAAGTCTTCCACGTTCAAAGAACTACGAGGTGATGCAAGCTTTACTATCCTGAGAAAAAATTGTAATGGTTGAACTTATAATCGGGAAGGCCAAACTTTATCCAATTCCGCTAATGTGTATGTATTGTATTCTGGTCGAGGTCTTGATGATGAGTTTATTTAGCCAGAATATTGACATTTTTACAGCATCATTATAACTTCACCAAAGAAAATAATTTTGGAGATATATATATATATATATAAACATGTGTATGGAAAAATATCCAGGACAAATTGGTGCGGTTAAGGTTAAGGCATTATTAAACAACTGCTTTGTTTCAGGTCCAGCGGGCGATCCTATCCTCTTTGAACTGGAAGACTACACTTAAGGATGGCCCATCCACCAGCCGTTACCTTAACCGCACCAATTTGCATTAAATACTTTTCGATCTTTCAAGGGTTTGGGCCAATTCAACGCTGTTAATACATTAATAATAGCAGTTTTCCTGAACGGTAAGAAAGGCAACATAAAAGGGGGACTTTGACATCAGTTTTGGGGGGCTGGTGGATGGGCCATCCTTAAGCAGATTAGTTGTCGAATAATGCCATTACCTCAACCGCACAAATTTGTCTTGGATACTTTTCAATCTGTAGAGCGTTTTGGCTTAGTCATCGCTCTTAATATATTAATTATAACAGTCTTCTTTGACGGTAAGCAAGGAGACATAAAGGCGTGACTTTAAAACCAGTTTGGGGGTCTAGTGGATGAGCCCTCCTTAAGAGTAGTCTTCCAGTCCGAGGATGATAGGATCGCCCGCTAGAATTGAGGCAGAACAGTTGTCTAATAATGCCAATACCTTAACCGCATATATATATATATATATATATATATATATATATATATATATATATATATATATATATATATATAAATAAATTTGTGAAGAAACAAGGACCGGCAAAGACCCTTAGGTCCGCTCAAGGCCAGTCTTCTACAGAAGATTTTTTATACCCCTTTCCAACCATAGTGTATCGTGCTCTTTTTTCTATGCCTGTTTTTTTTGTTTTTTTTACTATTTCAACTCTATGGTACATACTTGTCTACATGTGTACCCTTTATATATACATATACTTTTACAGGATTTTTAAAAAAATAGTTCTATTCTATTGTACACGCTTATCTACATGTGTACTATTGAGGTATGCCCGTGTAGACAAGCTCGGCGCACAGAGTAGTACACAAGCACGGGCAGACAGCTGACCTAAGGCCGCTTGAGATACGTTCTGACGCAATTAATAGAGAGTGCGATTTACAGTTGACCGGGTTTTGATGAAACGCTTGCCAAGTTGTAGTTCAAAGAATATATAAAGACCAATACCCAAAAATATAATTTTAATATACATGTATAATAAAAGGGGACAATTTATATATATATATATATATATATATATATATATATATATATATTTATTTATATATATATGTATATATATATATATATATATATATATATATATATATATATATATATATATATATATATATATATACAAAAGGGGTCAACAAATTACTTATTAAGGGTAGTTAAATAAATTATGTGAAGATTAACGAGGTAATCTAGGGATGACCATACAAGATCGCTTTACTTCCAGGCGAAGGCGTATTGGATGGGGGGGTGGAAAACAACGGGGTAGATCTTCATGAAGATACTTCCGGGAGTCATGAGGGGGAGGAGTCGAAGATGGGGCTTGATTACTTCGTGATGTATAATGAGATTTCCTCTGGAAAGAACGGGAATCTTGAAAGGGTGGGGAGATGAGAGGGCTGCACAACTCTCCGGGAAGAAGGGAGCTCGATAGCTTTCCTCTGAACAGGGGCCAAAGCTTAATGAAGGTAGATCTGCTGGGAAGTTCTTTGACGGAGTACGACGATTCGAAGATTGGTTGCAGGTGATCACGGGAAACAGACGGCAGTCTAAACAGAGTGAATGGTGGGCTTTCCTTCTCTCGAGAAATGGTGAGCTTCTGGTTAAATACCCTGGTGACTGGTCCGATAGACGTCTCAGGGCCTGGCGATCACCTACAGGATTCTTTGCGCCAATCTATACAGACACGTTTCATGATATTAGTCGGTCTAAACGGTGAAACTAGTCTCTTGATATAGGGGTAGAGTTGATATGGCTGCGCAAGGTGTTATCGCATCGGAGAGGGGGTTAAGGCTGACGAGTAGCGTCCGAAAGCATATACAGCTGTGACGGGTGATCTCGTGAGGGGCTGATTCTTTCTCGAACATACTAAAATTCTCACGCTAGGCTCACGTCGTCTTGAAAGAAAAGAGGGGTATTTCCGAGATGGCTTCATCTCACGGTTCTCCTTCGAGGACATCCCCTCACATGAACCATGTGGCCTTTCTTTACATGCCTTTTCTAACTATTTCACTTCTACGGTACACACTTATCTACATGTGTACCCTTGACATGCAGGGTCAGATTTCTCTCAAATACACGAACGTGCTTCTTCGAACTATGGGGGGGAAGGGTGAAAGGACAGTACTCTCTTCTCCCGCAGGCTTCACCTACTAGTGATGAAAATAATATACTTAAAGTACAGAGAGAAAAAGAAAAAGGGAATTCAAATCCACTTCATGCAGAAGAGCGTTGCTGGCCTCTTTTTATTGCTCATTTCATTTTATTCTTAACTCCATATTTATTATGTCGTTTTCGTCTATGCTCCTACTACCCTATATTTACACTATTGAAGTATTCATCAAATCAGTTTGTGAACATATTAATTGACGTGCTTTCTAATATACTTTTGGGCAGGCTATTCCACGTTTGCGTGATTTTAAACGTTAAGTAATTTTGAGCTATAATAGAGTTAATTTGCTTGCTTACTAACTTTAAACAATTTTGGCGTGTTTTGGCCCATTCGGCCATGTCAAACAATAGTCTGTAATCAATATTAGTAAATCCTTTTAGGATTTTGAATACCTCGATTAATTCTCTACGTAATCGTCTACTATCAAGGGATAGTTGGTTTAAAGAGCGGAGTTTATCTTCGTACAGTTTGTTTCGGATTCCAGGAACTAGTTTAGTAGCCCGACATGGCACTCTTTCTAAATGAGCTATATCCTTGTTTAGGGAGGGAGACCAAAGTTGAACCGCATATTCGACGTGTGAGCGCAAGAGCGATTTGTATAGTGGCAGAATTATATCTTTCGATTTGAAAGTAAAATTCCGAGCAATATATCCTAGTATTCTATTTGCTTTTTTACAAGCTTCTGCGCATTGTTTGGATACTTTAAGGTCTTCCGAAATTAAAATCCCCAGGTCCTTTTCTAAGTTAACGATTTGAAGATTTGGCCTTTCAAGTGGTTTGGCATTTATCCGCCCACTAGACAATTTTTTTAAGGTCTTTTTGCATTTGCTCTACATCGGGTGTCGAAAAGGCCAGGCTTCCCAGCTTTGTGTCATCTGCAAATTTAGAGATCCGACTAAACACTTCATTATCCAAGTCATTAATGTAAACAATAAATAATAACACCCGACAACAAAAATAATCTTTTGTCTGGTGGCTGAAATATTTCAACGAATTCTTAAGTGAATTTACCTGGTAAATTCGAAAATAACTTGAGTTTTCCTCCATTAGGTTTAGTTTTCTGTCATTCTTTATCTCCATTTTGGCTCTATTAGATGCCAAAAGTGTACATGAGTTGATATTAGTAATTTTTAGTGCAATTAGAAAAGATTGTTTCTTTATTTAAACTATTTTAATTCTACAAGATGCAACTAATATGAAAAAATTAAGAGAGAATAACACATAAACAAACAGAGTACAATTATAAATCAAAAATTGATAATGAAAATGTTTTGTCACAAAACTCAGGGATACAGTTACGCTTATTTGCGCACCGTTGATGTTGAGCAATAGGAGAATCTCATTTTAAAAACCAGCAATAGTCTGCTATCATCACAGCGTCCCAAGGTTGTTGGTAACGAGTTTAGAACTCTTTGATGTGCTAATGGAATCGTTTGCCTTGTTTGTCGCTAACATCTCCGAGCTTTTCACGAAAACGATCAAGATGACTAAAAGGAAAATGCATTTTGATGTTCATACCAAAGTTAGATTGGCCTCATTTCTTAATTCGCTGCAAGGATTGAATAAACTTTGGTGTTAACTAGTATATTGTGTTTACAAAGATAAGTCTTTAGAATTTTCTTTTTTATTCTAGAGCACGTGTTCGAGATGACTTCCATTTAGCTCTGTGCATTGCATTTCTTGAGCTGTTGTAGAAAGTTCTCCATGATGTCCATACAAACCGACCAACTAATGGCTCTAATCTCATCTTTGATGACTTCCTTGAGTTTCATAATGGTATTGAGTCTCCATGCGTACACACTGTATTTTATGTAGCCCTAAATCAAGAAATCTAGGGGGCTAAACTCTAGGTTGTGAGGAGCCCACTCAAAATCAGTCATAGACTGATCACACAACCACCAAAGTTCTCTTGCAGCTAATCTCAGAACAGATTTGAGGTGTAAGAGCTTGCTCCATTTTGCCGGAGCCAGAATCTCCTCATAACGATGGAACAGGGTTTGCAGCTCCCTCTTGAAGGTTTTGAGGACCTCAACATACCGCTCCTTGGTGACTGTCACTGTTGCGCAAGATTCTTCGAGGAAGTATTGTTTTATGATGCCTCTGGCTGCCCTTAGGTGAGTGTATGGGCTTGATGGTTACCTCATTTGCTCTGGAGGTCCCCCTTTAGATATTTTTCTTCGAGTTTACTTTTCCATCAAGATGGAAGTGAGATTCATCTGAGGTCCAAAGGAGGTTAGAGGAAATTTGGATTCTCCTTAATCTTCTCCAGTATCTTGACTGGCATAGTCTTTCTCTGCTTCTTATTTGACGCTGTAAGGGTCTGATTTGTCTGTATTATATATGGTTTGGCCTATACATCCATTACTAGCACTCTCCCGCAAGTCTCCGGGGATATACCGAGGGACTAACTTTGCTTGCGCAGATAGCGTTTTGCACTCTCTCACGCTCTCGACCAGCTCAGCTGTACGCTTCCTAGGGCGTCTTGAATGGCTTGAACGGTTGTCACTGGCCAAATTGAAGTTCTCCACTGTCCCATAGTTCTCAATGTAGTCCCCCAGGTCGTGAATTCTGCAGTTGGAGTGGGATTTTTCACATTCGAATTGATGCACCAAAGTTTCCTGCACTTCCTTGAACGAGACTGTCTTGTAGTAATTTTTGACGTAGTATTTTCTTTGCTGGAGCTCCCATTGAGATCTAGTTATGTTCACAGGCATTGACTTTGTCTTGTACTGCAAAGTAATGGTAATTAGTGAATAAATGAAGGTTATATCACAAAAAGAGTGTGCAGGCCCGTTTTGAGGGGGTCACCAATATCCCGAAAAGTTGATTTCAAGTTGGTAACAAGGTCTTTATAGTTTTCACATTTGTGTTTCTATAACACATTTGCAAAATCAACGCAACTTTTTGAAAGAGGACATCTTGCTTATTTTATATTGCGTAGTTCACCACAATATCTGAAAAATCGGAAAAAAAGAAAATAATTAAAATTAGGATTAAGTAAAGTATCCAGTGTAGTAAGCGTACATACATACATAGTCACTAATTTATAACAAATGCACACTTATGACATATACATATAGACAATAACTCACACATATACTTATATACATATGGACATTGAATCACACACAGACCTATTAACATATAGACTTTGACTCAAACCTAATACATGTATTATAAAAGGATGTTCAATAACTTGGAATTAGACCTGATTAAACAAATTAAAGATAATTTTTTGATTCAGGAGACCGATCTCTTACAGGAATGAGGTCTATTTCCTAAACACCAAAACTCTTGTAGACCAGTGTAATTGGCCCAGAACTCACCCCTGTGGTACCTCGCTGGTGACTGGGCTCCACTCTTAACACCCTAAATTTAGAATAACCTGCTGTGAACGATTTACTAGCCAGTTTTTTATCTATTTAAGTATGTTATCCCTCACTTGAATTACTCTAATTTTTTTTAATAGCCTTTCTTGCTGCACTATATCAACAGACGTTTAAAACTAAAGGTAAATTATATCCGCCGCTTTAGTTTCATCGTAGATACGAATCATGTTAAGAAAAAATTCGAGTACATTGGATAGGCACGAGCGTCTCCGTCTGAATCCTTGCTGGAATTCTGCAATTAAATTATTAGCATAGCAATAGCTCACCAACCTATTCTAACTATCGATTCCAAGAGTTTTCTAATTACATAAGTTAAGCTGATGGGACAGAAATTAGTAGGCTCAGATTTATCCTATTTTTTCAATATTGGCATAACATTTACACGCTTAAACTGTATTAGAACTAGGCCTTCCTCTATTGATCCATATATATATATATATATATATATATTAGGGTGGTCTAAAAATATATGCAAAACATAGAAATTAGGTGGAAATGTTCTCCACATGGCTAAAATTATGCTACAAGATGTTAAAAGAGGTGATGCAAAATATTGACTAAATTGGTGAATATTTTGAGGCCGCTATATGTCTCCATATTTTTAAATTTCAATCAAAATATTAGAACTTTTTAATAGTAGACATTTATTGGTTGTTACTTATATACTGTCATATATTTGTCATTGATAGCTCATTCTTTATGAATTACAATAATTCGCCAAAAAATCAAGATATTGCATTATCTGAAAAGTGGAATGACATCCACATACTCAGCGTATGATGCAATAGTATTTGTTGTATCAGCTTGTTGATTTCTGGGCCTTTTTTTTAAAGTGATGACGCACAAACGCCCCCTCCTTTCAAATAGTGATGCAATCGCACCATTTCCTATATAAGTCAGCGAAGATTGATTAATTGTTCATTTTTAGTTTGAAGTTTAACAGTTGACGTAATACAAGTGAATACAAATGCCAGTTTATGCAAGTATATATATAATTATTTGGGTAAGTAATATACTTTGTTTATTCAGTGCATAGATCATTTTAATTTTTTTATCAATATCAGACTTACTTAAAGAATATTAGAATTATATGTTAACACACTTTATGTTCATATTTTAATTCACAATATATATATATATATATATATATATATATATATATATATATATATATATATATATATATATATATATTAATTAACCTGGACTGCCGTAATTTTTTACAAACACAGAAGCCTATTTATTCGTGTCAAATGAAAGCTTATTTTTTATGATTATTGAATATATATATATTTTAGAGTATAAAAAAATATCTTCTAAGTATAACTAAATGGAGGGGAACCGTGAGCTCACTCAGTAACAATAAATTTTCATTTCTGTTGTTTCAGATTATGGTTGGAAGTACTCGTTCATCTGCGGCAGCCTGGCTTTTAGGGTATCCTACTAGTGAGCCTTCATATGAAAGACTACCAGCATGTGGTGATGTGCTTCGTGTTTTTCAGTACCACCATCAAGAGAATCAATGACTTTGACACATAGTTACAACCTCGCTTATCAAAAAGGCATAAAAGTATGGGAAAGAGCCCAAATTCCCACAAAGTGAATAGACTCTTGCGTTAGGAAACTCAAAAATGTTGTAGAAGGAATTGCAATAATAGTCTCTTTAAGTGGAATGTAAAAACTTCTTGTTGTCCCAAAAATAACACGAGCAACAGGAGACGAACAGGCTATGGTATTTATTTTATCAATTAATGACTGGAATCTTCGTGACGAAGTTCAAGGCCTTGTATTTGACACAACTGCATCAAATACAGGCCTCCAAAAAAGAGCGTGTACCATAATTGAAAAAGTATTAGGAAGAGAGCTTATTTGGATTGCCTGCCGTCATCATATTTTCAAAATTATGTTGTCATGTGTTTGCAATATTTTACTTGGGCCTACGAATGGTCCAAAGAGGATTCTCTTAGAACGTTTCACAAAACAATGGTCGTCATTTAAAAAGGATTTTCTTTTAGAGGCGGATAGCAGTTTATTCGTCAATCCAGTAATGCATAATCTTCGACGAGAAATGGTCCCATATTTTCAGGAAGCTTTGAAATCTCGTCAGTTGCGTGACGATTATGAAGAATTGCTGCGACTAAGTCTCATCTTTCTTGGGGGCATTAATAAGCCCCAGGAGCGACTCATCATGCACGCTGGATGGCTAAGGCTATATATGTCCTGAGAATATACTTGTTTACGCATCAACTGAAACTAACGGAACGTGAAAAGGCCAAAATTACAGATTGCCCTCTTCTTATTACTTTGGTCTACTCACGTTTTTGGAATGAAGCCCATTTTAGGAATTAATGCTCCTTTAAATCACATTCTGCTTCTTAAAACTTCGCAAAAGTACCCAAATCAGACAATATCTGAAGAAACAATGACAGCATTTCACAGAAACCTTTGGTATGTTGAAAAACATCTTGTTGCTCTTGCATTTTTCGATCATAGAATTAATGCTGTGACCAAACAGACGATGGCCTCTAATCTCCAACGTAATGAAAACACCAATGTTGATCGCCGATTGAATCTTACAAAAAAATATCCAGTATTTGGACTTGCATAAATTTGTAAAGCAAAAAACTAAGCTAATCGTCAGTCTCCAAATGAAAGATGAATACAAGTTTGCAGAGGATACATTCTTGAAGACTAACCCAAGTTCTTGGAAAGAGAATACGTGCTTTCAAGAATTTCAACTTCGAGCGATTAACTTACTAGTTGTTAACGATCCAGCAGAAAGAGGCATTGCAATTATCGAATCGTATAATGCATCTCTAACAAAAGATGAAGAACAGAAACAGTTGCTTGTCAGACATGTGGCAAAACATTAAAAAAATTTCTCTCATGCTCAAAAGAATCAATGTTTAATCAGCAATTTTAGATCTAATTTTTGTCAAAAAGTAATCATTTGCCCTTTAACTATTTTCTTTTCACTTCAATATGAATATTTTTTTAAAAATTGTGTTTCAACACCAATATCTGTTTCAAATAAACTAGTATTTGCAAAGATTGTTCATTTCTATCCCAAAAATTAATTTGCCAGCAGACTAAAAGATCCATATAGCGACCAGTAAATATTGTTAGATTTGGATTAAATTGAGTATGTGACCTACTGTTCAATGTGGTAATGCAATTAGGCATGTGGAGATCAAGAACTAATTTTTGGGGGAGATTAACCTAATATATATATATATATATATATATGTGTGTGTGTGTAAGTGGGTGTTTAAAAAAAGTTTTTTCAATTATGACAAATTTTTTTCTCGGCCAAATTAAAAAAACGTGATTTTGTTTTTGTTTTTTGGGGGGTACAGCTATTGCAGTCGCTTCATATTTTATGTCGAAGAAAGAGAGATCGAGTAAGATTTTATTTAAAGGATTCGTGTGAAACTAGAGTTATCGGGAACAGCAACGCCCTACGCTCGTTGGCAAACTTCCCTTGTGATTAGCCGAGAATATCTTCGATTCAGTTGGACCATCAAAACCCCGCCGCCGATCTATAAACTCTGAAGAGTGAGGCAGGGGTTAGTTGCTTCCGTTAGCAAATATAGGAGTTCCGGCGAACGCTTATATGTTTCACTTCGCAAAATTATTCGTAGAAGTATTCTGTGAGAATCCGCCCAAAGAAGAGTTCTGAAGATGTAGCCTCCCCCCTTGGAGAAGACCCCATTATCGTCGTGGTGAGCTGTCTCTACGTTACTCCCGAGTGAGTCAATCTCGGAAAATAAAGAAGGTATTCGTCGGCCTCCTTCAAGACGTCTGTGGAGTCATCCACTGACAGAACATATCCTCGAGCGATAGAAAAAGGTGCTATACCGTCCCGCAGCTAGGATCATATTTGGAACGACGGCGTCAGGACAGAAGGAGCTGTCTAGAAGAAGCGCACATTCTAACCCCCGAACAAGGTCCCCCCTCCCCCGAGATCTACTGTAGAATATTATGATTTTGATCACTTACTTGGAGAATCTTTCAAGAGCGTCTTCTTGTGATCCGCACCCCCCCAAAAAAAGAAAGATATTTACACCTTTTCTTTCTTTGTTGAGGCGGTGCGTCACTCTCCGACTAAGACTCGTCAAGTAGGCTCTTACCGATTATCTCGGATAAATAAGGTGAATTATTGTGCCCCAAGGCTAGAATTACATTCACCACTTTCAGTGTATTAAGCCATTTCGGCATGAGTAATTATTGGTAATTACTGATAATTTTCCCATTCATGAATTAATAAATAACTAGAGATTGAAAATATTTGTATCATATTTTTTGTTGTGTAATTAAAGATTATTTTTGAAATTCTTGTTTAAGTCCTCCAACTACCAAAGCCTAATTAAATAAGAACAATCCCGGCAGGCCATATTTAAAGTATTCCAATAACAAAAAACCCTCCGCAATCAATGAAGTACTCTTTTCCCGAACAAACGAAGGAATCGGGAATTAGGTGATAACTGCCTAATTTTACGATATATATATATATATATATATATATATATATATATATATATATATATATATATATATAGGTTAAGACTATGTAGGTAAACCAAAAATTAGAAAATAACTCAGGAATTTAAAAGTCAAGAGAATCAAATTATCAATCTAATATAACACTATTTCCTTTTTCTTTTGTCGTTTCAATAGTGTAATATTAGATTGATAATTTGACTATCTTGACTTTTAAATTCCTGAGTTATTTTCTAATTTTTGGTTTACCTACATAGTCTTAACCTAATTTTTTTCAATATTTTTATTATTCTTTAACTGTATTAGTTTAATTTATGTTTTAGAACCTGAAGATGCGTGATACGCTTGAAACGTTGTTCCATAAATAAATCACATGTACCTCAGCCCCCTATATGTCCTTACATTTACCGTTATATATATATATATATTTATATATATATATATATATAGTATTATATTAAACTGGTTTTAGGTATTTAAGGGTCATTAGTGAAGATAAAACAAAGGCTTGCAAAATGGTGATTATAGGATTTCAAGAGACAAAAGCTTCTTAATTAATTATTAGGGTGCAGAGTATTTTAATTTGTTTTAATAACGGTCAACGTTAAAATTTGCCTCGTCTGTAGCCAGGTTCTTTCTCCCTTGTACATTTGTTTTTGGTCTGCGTGTTTTGGGTTCGTGAAAATTCGTGTGCCTCCCCATCCTCCCCACAAGTCTTTACCCGAGCGTAAGATTTGGGTTAATAAAATCCTTTTATATTCTCTCTAGTGCGTACTGACTTTTGCGGGTGAACAAGTCAGAATGTCATCATTTAAAATATTTAAAACACAAGGAGAATCTTTAGGATTAAGTGGAAGAGAATTGATGTCCTGCATACAAAAAGAAGAAAGGACCGCGATGAAAAAAAAGATAGAGAAAAAAGTAGAAAGAGAAAGAGAAGAGAAAGAGAAAGTGAAAAAATAGAAAGAGAAGAGAAAGAGAGAGAAGTAAGGGGCACAATTCAGGCACATGAATTCGAAATCGGGAAAATGAGGAATGGGGCTCTATCACTCACCTTGAGAGCATCAACTAATCAACAGGCGTCCGTTAAATTACCAGCATTTAAAGATAGGGAACACTTCGCCTCCTACTTAACTCATTTTGAAACCATCTTTGAAGTCAACAACTGGGATATAGAGTCAGATGGTATAGCGAGGTTGTTGTCACTCCTAAACACCTCCATGAGGGATATGTTTGTATCCGTCCCATAGGAAGCAACCATCGATTACTTCACGTTAAAGGCAGAATTGCTCTGTGCCTGCAACATAACTCCCGACTTCTATCGAGTTAAGTTCAGGCAGAGTCGTATTCAACCTAAACAGACGTTAAGCAATTTGGGTTTACTCTTCAAAGACTCCTAAATTTTTGGCTAGACGCCTCGAAAGTAACCCAAGAGTAAAACACCATTATTGATTTCCTCCTGCATGACCAATTTTTAAAATCTCTTCCTTCCGAAATACGATCCTTCATCAAGGACTAAATATGTAACAACTTTAAGGAATGTGTAGAAGTGACTGACATATATGCCACCAGCCATAATTATTATCCTAAAAGAGCAAAGAAAATGGAGCCCATGTCCCCCAAGTCGCGTTTTCAGAAGCGTCCTTTATTCCCTTAAATTAAAGGAAAATCTGTCCAGATAATCGGCCTGATTAAGTCAAAACTGAACAATTTCCATGAAGCAGGAAAATCGGGCGTTCTCTTCCAATCCCACTCCTTAGCACTTTCCACAAGAAACATCGTGCATTTGTGTGGAGTTGATGGACACGTTTAATACAATTGCACTCAGAACACCCAGATGAGAAACAACTTCTCCTACTAGGTGTACCAGGTGAGTGCACCGCCCACTCAGCCCACGTCGCATGCAGAATCCCCGACCTCGTCAAGTGAACCCGGTTCGTCCATGTAAACTTTTTATTCAATAAAAGCAAATATGGGAGCCTCCGGTTCACATTAGGTGCGTTAAATGGATGCCGTATCTCCACCCTCGTCTGAGATACAGGGTGCACGTGTATCGGGGTCTCGGATAAGTTACTCCCACAAGTAGCACCGGATCACGATCGGTTCGCTATTTTCCATGACAATTTTGGACGTGCTAATAGGTTCCCCATAGTAAAGTACCAAATTGATTGCGCATACTTCACCGGCTGGCAGAAGTAGTGGTGGCTTCCATAAAGTTCTGTGCTGTTCTGTTTGGGCAGAACCCCAAGATCTCATCGACCCCGGTGGCTTAAAATGTGACCACCGGCTTTCAGGCTAAGAGACATTCCAAAGCGCCTGTCGATTTAGAAAATCTCAGAACAGCAGAACAGTAATGTAGAAACTTAGTCAATGAGAAATATTTCAAGAAGCAAAAGGAATGTTATTCCCTTTTACCCTGGGGGATTTCCTAAATGCGTGAGTCGAGCAAAACGAGGATTACCCTTTTCCTGTGCCCGACAAAAGGGAGACCCCTTCAAAGGATCTGAAAATCAGGAAACAATTAACACTCAACAGAAAGCTCAGCTCGTAGCTAGCCTCGAGCGCTTCCGTGACGTTATCCCCGACGGACATTGATGTGCTACCTAATTCAATCACGATATTGAGTTGACGACCCAAGAAGCAGTTAGGTCTAAACCATACCCTTTGCCTGCCCACCTAAGGAAGGCATTTAACAGAGAGGTAGAAATTTACTAAAGCTGAAAATCATTGAGTCTTCCAAATCTGAAACTTTTTCCCCTGTGGTCATGGTAAGAAAACTGAATGAGTCAACCAGAATGTGTTTTGACCTTAGGAAATTAAACGCGGTCACCGTCTTTGATGCGGAGCCTATTCCGCTAAGTGACCAAAATCTGCACTTGTTCGAACCACCAGAATATATTTCGGAACTGGATTTATGCAAAGCGTACTAACAGATTCCTCTGAAGGACAGTACAAAGAGATTTACTGAATTTCCTACCGAAAAGGGGTTAATGCAATTTAGAAAGCTTCCTCTTGGCCTCGTCATCGCTTGTAGTAACTACAAACTGATGATGGAACAGATTTTAGACGGATTGCCTGAAGTTTCCTTCTATTTTGATTGCATATATGTTGCCATGAACGATTGGTAAACGCACCTAAGTGCCATTCATTCTCTATTAGAAAGGTTAAGAAGCCACAACCTTACTATCGGGCCAAACGAGTATCATTTTGCCTTCGACCAATCAACCACTTGGGATTCTGCATAGGAAACCGACGATTAGCCCCACATGAAATAAAATATGAAGCCATCGTGAAAATGCCCCTACCCGTTAAAAAACAACAAAAATTAAGGTCATTTATAGGCTCTACCTCCTTATGCGATCCACTCCCTTATGCGATCACCTCGCCTGAACCCCGTCTTCAATTGCAGCTTTAATCAACTCCAAGGTAAATTCACGTCTTCCCCGATCTTGCGGCTACCAGATCCAGCCGACCATTTTGGCATCTGGACAGATGCTAGCAACGACGGGATAGGTTGCGTGTTAGTCCCATATGGACCTAATAAGGAGGGTTTCTCCATTGCATACGTTAGCCGAAAGCTGTTACAGCGTGAGAGGAAAGATGTTGCAATCGAGCGTAAAGCCCTCGCTATTGTATGGGCAATCCAAATATCTAAGACTTATTTATTTGGCAAAGAGTTTATCATTTAAACAGATCGCAAGTGCTGGCGTACTTGAAAAAGATAAATAATAATAAGGGTAGACTGATGCGTGGGAGCCTATTTTTGCAGGAATCTCTATTCAAAATTTCATATCTAGAAGGCTCAGAGTATTGTATAGCGGATAGCCTAAGTCGCAACCCCGTTGATTTTAGCCCCAATAAGACTTAAGCATACATTAATTCATGTGTTATTATTTCATGTACATAGGTATAACTAACTTCGGGCCTTGTTAGGACCCTCATTGTTAATATATGCTCCTATGTGGTGTAACCGAGGCTCGATGTGCCTCTGCTGAATCTTTTGGGGGAATGTTTAAGTTGTTGAGTAATTTACCTTGGCCATGTCTACCATGAACTTCAGTTTTAGGTACAATGAATCTTTTTCCCTTTATGAATGTGATTATATGTACACCTTGGTTGAATTATTTATTACCCTTGGTATCGTAGTAACGGGTGAACATGTTTTCTTAAAATCCCAAGTGTAATTATAATAAAACCATTGTATATAATAATTTCTTTTTGTTTTTAATTGGCATGACTCTCAGTAGTGTACTTGGGGTACACCTTCAATTAATATTAGTTGTGATGTCACTTCTCTTGTGCGTTCCAACTTAAGGATGGAGGAGTGTCGAAGAAAGAGAGATCGAGGTAGATTTCATTTAAATGAGTCATGTGAGACGAGAGGTGTTTGGAAAAAGCAATGCCTATCGACCGTCGGAAAATATCCGGCGAGAATAGGTGAGAATTTCTTAGATTAGTTGGGCCATCAAAAACACACCTCTGCGCTATAAACGCCGAGACGGTAAGGCAGGGGTTAATGGCTTCGTTAGCAAATATAGGAGTTCCGGAGAACGCTTATATATTCCCCGTCACAAAATTAATCGTGGAAGTATTCCGTCAGAATCCGCCCAAGGCAGAGTCCCAAAGACGTACCACCGCCCTTGGAGAAGACCCCAGGTCGTCCTAGTAAGCTGTCTCTATGTTGCTCCCGAGTGAGCCAAGCCCGAAAAATACAGAAGATATTCGGTGGGCTTTGTTAAGACGTCTGTGGAATCATCCACTGACGGAGCATATCCTCGAGCAATAGAACACGGTGTCATACCTTCCCACAGTTAGGATCTTATTTGGAACAACGGCATCAGGATCCAAGGACCCGTCCAGAAGAAGCGCACATCCTCAGCCCCACAATAGTCATCCTCCAGAGCGTCTACATAATAATCTTGCTTTTTGAGCGTCTACTTGGAGAATCTTCCCCGAGCGTCTACTTGTGGTAACCCACTCAAAATAGTAAGATATTAAACCTTCCCTTTTCTCATCGAGGCGGTACGACGCCCTCCGACTAAGACTCGTCAAGTAGTCCCCTAAGAGTCATCTCGGATAACTAAAGTGAATTATTTTGCCCTTAAAGCTAGGATTCCATTCGTAGTTTCTTACCAATAATTATTGATAATTTTCTCATTGCTGAATTTTCTAAATAATTAGAGAGTGTAATTATTCGTATTATATAGTTTGTTGTGTAATTAAAGATTATTTTTGCAATTCTTGTTTAAGTCCCAACCACCAAAGCCTAATTAATTAAGACCAATCCTGGCCATCCATTTATAAAGTATTCGAATAACAAAAACTCCGCACTCTCAAAGAAATTCAATTCCATTTTCATTTTGAGCTGTCGTAGTCCTTCCCCAAACAAACGAGGGAATCGAGAATTAGTCAAAAACTCCCTATATTACCACATTGTATTATATATCATTCTTTAGGTACTTTCTAAAGGGGGTTTGATCCCCCCCCACACACACACAACGCACAATTTTATAATAAACTCATAATATTCCTAATTCGAATTCAAAAGGCGATGGCTTCGGACATATAAGCTTCATCCCCGAATGCTAATAAATCATTCATAATTTCTTTAAAATTGATTAAAATGAAATTTCCATATCATATTCTAATTCAGAAAAAAAATCCTTTTAAAATGATATATAATACTCTATAATTTAATTCTAATTCACAATGTTTTTCCGAAGCTCGCGGCCAATCTATTTTTCGTTCTAACATCATAATTAGAAATTTGCTCCCCATCAACTAGTGAAAGTAAGTATTTTTTTAAAAAATAAAGATATTTAAAATAAAGTGCACACAGAATTAGTTGGTAGGCATAATCCACTAATTAGAGTCCAGGGAATAACCTGCTTGCCTATTGTAAAAGGCTAAAATTAAATTAATAAAAGGAACTCCGCCTATATAGTGTGTGTAAAGAGTACGGTATGCGGCTCTTTTGTAAATTACCCCTGAGTTAATTAATCTAAAATCTGATATATGGTGAAATGTTTTATAATATCAGTCAAAGATGAAATAAAGGAAAGTTTAATTTCTTTGGTTACATATTTACCTCCTTTCACGAGACTGATTGAAAAATTTGTTTTAATCTAATCCTTGAATTTTATTGTTAGATTGAAAATGTATAGCTTTGGGCAATATCTTTTGCTAGAGCGCTCAATCATTTCGTAGGTTTATAATACAAATATATAATACATTTTACATAAAAATATTCTTTTCTTTTTTATTAACAATGTGTTTATATTAATTCTTTCGAGCGATATTTAAGAAAAAGCCTAATATACTGAACTAGTGTAAATGCGTATTGTGAAGCATCGCTACTAGCAATCAATGATTTGTCATCTGTTAGTCGAGCACCTCTTCAAAATAGCAGAATGAGGTCACATCATTAGAAGAAATTGGAGATAATGAACACTACCAATAACTAAACGCTGAATATGTATTCTTTTCACGCTTGTAAAATAATGTGGCTTAGTAAAAATGAGAATGTTGCTTGAAACAGTGTCTATTATTTTTTATGACAAGGGCAACAGCAAGGACAAACATTCTAACGTAAAATGCTGTTTCTTTATTAATCCTGTGGATTTAACTAGCCTAAGGCCATTAAATGTCCAAATACCTGAAATCCATACTGATAAGTATGAAAGAGAATAGGAACACAGACGGGTAGAGGGTAGGCTGTAGCATCGATAAACAAATTGCAGCAAATCAACATGATTGAGTGAGCAAATGGAACTGAAGGCATGGTGTTACTAATGCGCAACAGAAAAGGATGTATCTATGAATATTCTCTACTAATTTGATTTATACATAGGTGAGCTTAAAGGCATTGAATTGACCTCTGATATTATTACAATAATTCAAGTTGTTTTCAAAAGTGAAAAATTGCTATAGATCTGCTGAACGATTCCTAAATATTGTAATTCTAGCATGTTCATCCAAACAGTGTTGCAGACTTGAGTCCAGGAGTTCACTATGTTGCTTAGTAAGTGTTAGATAACGAATTAGATCATTGAATTCTGGTTGAATGATGAGGTGTGGTTTCTGGTCAGATTCAAGGTGTGCCACATATGGTGTATCTTTAGATTCTGAATCGTTTCAGTTGCTCGTGTCATCGCTTGGTAGTATAGACTGCGGCTGTAATACAGGAATAGCACTTGAATGTCTATATGGGCAAATAAAAGATTGAAAATCTGGATACATAATTGATTTCTTGCCTTTTCTGTCTCAACTTGCAGTGAAATAAAATAAAGTCAGACTAAAAATGGATAATACTGGCTGTGATCACTTGTAGAAATAGTGGAAGTATGTACAACAAAGTAAGGATTTTTATCTTTTTACTTGATACTTCTCTTGAAAATATACTAAAGAGCAGGAATGAAAACATATTAAATACCCAACTTTAATATCTGTTAAGTAGAAGCAGCAATCAGTTGAATGGTTATTTGGCTCCCGCCAGAATATTCCTACACCAAACAGAAGGCCAGGCCCTTTGCCTTTCACCCATGCAGAAATGGAACTTGTACCCCTGACACAACATATATGAGGTGTCCAGCGTTTCTTCTGATTACCCACTTCACAGTACATCCAAAGTACAGCTCATAAAGTATCTTTACATGTTTATAAATTGTCTCTTATTTTGTGTTGATATAACAGATCCACATAAATTCATAACTATTCGGCCGATTCTAATGATATTTGAGACACATATTTTGTTTTACATTCTTTTTCGAATGATATAATTGTTAAGCTCCTCCCCTAAATTATTAAAATTTTAAAGGTTGCAAAGTCATAAATCAGAATATGTGAGAGCACGCGACGTTTGTTCAACAAAGCTTGTTTTATTTGCAGTCACATTCCTCTGTTCAGCATGGGTCATTGAGCTCTTTAGAAAATTTCTGCTAAAATATGGAATTATTTGTTTGTTGTTTAAATTTATTGTCTTAAGAATGCGCATCTTTCTTCAAGTCTTTCATTACTTGTTATACAGGCATTCTATCATGACCTGTGGCCTTGGAGTGTCCAGAAAATATTGCTAAACCTTTTGTCTATATTTTGGCTAGTTTGTAAATAAAGTAAAGTAGAAAAGGTCTGGAATGTGAGATAGAATAGATCGCCAAACACCTCCCCCTCTAGACTTCTGTTTGACTTCTAGATAGGAGAGAGGGAGACAGGGAGACAGGGAGAAGGATAGGAAGAGAAAGAGGAAAGGGAAAGGGGGATAGCAAAGTTTGAAGTAGTGTGGAAAATTAAAACGAGACCAAGGTGGTCGGCGGGCCTAAAGCTTTACGTGGGATCTGAACCACGGTGTGTACTATATCCGGTCTATTCATTAAATCTCTACAGCCCCTGTCCCAGCTATGCTGTGTTAAGCGCAGTGTAAAGGATAGAAAAAAATGTAGATGGAAAAGAAAGAAGTAGAAGATGTTCAGTTGAATGCAAAGTATACGTGGAGGTCACGCTAATCTCTGGCATTTAGAAATATTATAGTTTAGAATTCAAATGGATAGAAATAGTTGCCTGAGTATCAGGTTTATTTTTTATGTTCGTTTTATGTCATGTTTAGAAATCTGTGTTATTGTTTCTGTGATGTGGTCTTCAAACCGTTGTTTTAGTTGTTTTCCTTCACTGGTATAAAGTTTTCCCCTTTCTATTTCATTATACCTGGTTCTTGTTTATCCTTTTATGTTTCTTTATTATTTTTCGCTTTTTATAACTTTGTTTACTTACTTCCTCTGTTTGTTCTCATCATGTGAACACTTCGTCCTCTTCTTCGTTATTCTTTGAAGTATATGTGGGGAAGTCCCTACGTGCTCCCCCTTCTTGTTTCTGGGTGATCATGGGCATTACTTACTTTCTTATCTCGCGTTGCGTGGTTTGGATTAGTTTCTTGGCTCTTTTCTCTATAAGCTTGTTGATTTGCTGAATTCTTGCTTCGCGATGCAAATCTTTCTGTTGTCTTCTGTCTATTCTTCTTTTGTTCGTGATTATCAAAACTGCCTTGTTCTTTATTCGTTGCAGTGGGATAACATTACTTTTTAACAGCCTAAATAGTAGCCCGAGTCTCTTTCTTCCTTTCACTACTCTTTCTCTCGCATGTTTGGTGTATCCTCTCTTCGTAATCGTTAATCTTAGCAGTGTAGCTTCATTTGTGTATTCGTATCTGTTTCCTTCGATCACAATGTTGCTGAGTCTCATCCTGTGCATTGGTACGATTTTAAATTTATTTGTGTTGGTGATCTTCCACTGTTTTTCATAAGCGTGCGTGGATCCGTCGTATTTCTTCTGCTGCCAGTCTTGCTTGCATATCCAGGTTCCTAAAAGAGCAGACGACAATCTGTGTGATGTCATCTCCGAACTGTATATTTAGGCACCCGTATGTAGCTGGTAGGGGAATGTCCAAAGTATATACAGAGTATAATATTGGAGTCAGATATCCTCCTTGCGGAAAGCCAGCCTCCATCTTGAATTTATCTCCATGGTAGTTTCCCATTTGATAAATGCGTTTCGTTCGGTTATGTAATTGTAAAGTATACTTTCCATCTTGCTCTCTAGGTGTAACTGCAATATTTTATATTACATTCCTTTCGTTCATACTTTTTCAAAAGATTTGGACACAATCCTGCAGACTATATCAACGCTAGCCTTTTCTCTTTTAGCTTTAGCTATTTTTTCTGTTATGAGAGCCAAGGCCATTTCAGTGCTTTTTTTCTTTCTGAAGTCGAATTCAAATTTATTTAGAAGATAATTAGCTTCCAGGTGATCATTTAGGCGAGTGTTCATAATTTTCTTGAACATCTTCCCGATGAAGTCGAGTAGAGATATAGGTCGGCAATTCTCCACTCGTGTAGTAGGCTTGCCAGCTTTGGGTATGAAAATCATCTTGGCTACTTTAAGTTCCTTTGGGAAGTAGCCAGTGTTAAGGCTGTCATTAAACACTTAAGTAATGCACTGCAGTATTTTTTCAGTCGCTTGTTCGTAGTGCCTCTTAGTGAACTCTCATCTACCTGGTGCCTTCTGCTTAAACTGAGCGATTATGTTTTTCAATTCTTGGACGGTAATTCTTGCGTCGTTGCCGTCCAAGGTGTCTCTTGCTGCATCTACATTTCTGTAAGGGATTATCCTGTTCGCTTCTAGTTCGAGTTGTCTTGTGATGTTTCGTTCGTAGTCCCTGTCCAACTCTTGATTGTCCTCTTCACTAATGTTAAAAATGTTCTTCCAGTGTTCTTTAAAAAATTGTTCTATTGCGTCGATATCTTCTATCTTATTGCCTTTATTATCCTTCCAGGTCATCTTTTTGTCCGCTGATTTTCCTTTCATTAGTTTTATTGTTTTCCAAAATTCTCTTGCAGGTGCGTCATCGTCAATCTTCTGGATTGTTTCATTCCACTGCTGACTTTGTTTTTTTATTATTTCCGTATTAAGAATCCTCTTTATCCTCTTCATTGTGTTGAGTAGCTCCCTCGTTGGTCTGTCTCTCCTTATGTTGTCTGAAATTTCGCTTAGTCGTCGATGGTTTCTTATCATCTTTGAAGACTAAGTAAAAGTCTTAATCGTAGAGTAGCTGTTTCTTGGGATGGCTTTTTTATCCGCCTTTGTTTATCAAATTCTGAATAGTTTCTAGTTCTTCGTCTATCTTTTCTTGCAAGGCGCCGTCTAGTACTTTCAGCTGTTATGTGCTTAATTCTCTATTATATGTCTCAGTCTGCTCTATGGAATGCTTTTGTTACCTTTCCTAGGATCTGAATTTGTCTTTGATTAAGGATGAGCAGAGTCGCTGTGTGGTTCGTACATGGAATATCTTCTGGCCTAATATAGTAATTATATGGGAGATGATTATTGCCCAAACAGACGTTTGGTTAAGTGGCTGCGTTTACCCTCAAGTAGGTGGGGTAGTCCGGTCCAATTCTTTGACAGATACCTCTAGCGAACAAAGTTTCGAGGTCTCTGCCTATCCCGTTTCTTCGTCTATATCCGCTCTCTTGTTAGTGTGCGTTCACGTCACCAAAAAATAAGACTGGTAACCTATTTTCAAAAGTTATGATGAAGTTTTGAGTGCGCAGTTGGTTTCTCCTTGGCGGTTTGTATCCCGTCGCTATAATCATGTTCGTTTCCACTGCGATTTAGACATGTTCCAATTCATTACAAGTTCTATATTCAATATTAATCCTTTCTGATTGTGATAGCTGCCCCGTATTGTAGTTCTTCCGTCGGTTTGGCCGCTATAACATAGTAATTCCAGATTTGAATCTCCTCTTTTTGAAGATTTACGCTGTCTGCCGAAATTAGAATTATGTCCGGGTCAAGTTTTCTAAAAAACTTTGATTTTCCATCCGTTAATGTTGAGCTGTAGAATCTTAAGATTTATTTTATCCATTGTATTTTATAAAGTCCTAAGATCGATTCTGTTTCCAAAGTCCTTTAACCTTTTCCGTTAGTTGATCGAGTATCTGTACTGAAAACTAAGTAAAAACTTATTTCCGTCTTCCTGCTGGTTTACGGGAGCCCTTAGCTTTCGCGTGGTAACCGTGTTTGTTCGATGTGGGCTTGGTGAGCTTTGTCTTCTTTATGGAGCTGGGCTCTTTCCCGTCTTTGGATTTTCTTTTCTTTGGGGTTTTCCTTGTTATTCTTCTAGGCTATTCTTCTTCAGATTTGGAGCTAGTGTCTTCTGTGTCTGTTTCCGTTTGGCTATTTTCTTTCTCCTGAGCATCTCCTTGGTTTTCAGTCTCTGCGTTATCTATTCGAGAATGGCCTCTGAATTAATCTCTTATGGCACGAGAATGGGTTCTAGTCCATTGGCCTTGAACATAAGGTTGAGTATTTTTGCATATGTTCCAGGATTAAGTGCATTCTGGACCTGTGCATGAATCACGCAAGTATAGATCTTACCAAACATTTCCTGTGTGATGTTTGGCAGTGCTGGGGTGGTTGAGCATTGGCTTTTGGTTACGTTAGCGTAGCATGTGGTGTTTTCTGCATATTTCTTTGTCTGTAGCTCTCCCTCCTTCTTCTTAATAATGACTTTTCTATCTAGACATGGCATAGCCATGGTACTCGTACGATGGCTACCGCCGCAGTTTACACATTTTTTGTACTTGTTTCTGCAGTTGCGGTAGTCGTGTCCCTCTTTGGCGCATTCTGAACATGTGACTCTTCCTCTCTTGGGGCAGTTGGCTGAAGTATGTTTTTCCATGTCATAGTAATTAAAGCACAATTGAATGTTGACAAATGGGTCTCTTTCTATATTCTGCGGAGGAATACACATAATCCCTTTTCTTGGGCTTTGGCCGCCATTTGATTTGTCTCGCATATAACTTTAACGACATGAGTATAGTCTTTTAATTTTACAATTTCCTGTATCTTGATCCATTTCTGACTTTTCATTAGTTCCCTTTTGATTTCCCCTTATGAGTGAGATCCCACCCATGCTTCTACTTTCCGACATACGAAGCTCCGGTTTGCGATGATCTGCAGCGGTTTCTTCGCTTCCCGTTGGAGTTTTCTGAGGGTTACCGATCCACCCGGAGATAGTAGCTTTTCCACATCATTTCCTTTTGGACACATCGCGATGAATCCGGTCGGGACAACGATGCATTTTATCAAGGGTATGGAGAGGTCCTTGAAGATAATCTGCACGATTTGTTGCTGAGTACATTTGGTTCCGTTGTTACCTTTCTGATTCCATCGAAGAGGCAGGCTTTTCAAATCCTTTTTGTCCATCCTGGTTCTAGTCTGCCCAACTAGTGTGGTGCTCCTAGTGGCAAAATCTGTGAGTAAAAGTTATGTACCGCCCTTTGTTTCCTACTGGTATTAAGAAAAATTCACCCTCCCACCATCCTAGAAGTTCCCTTTGGTCTACTTAAGTATATTATGGTTAATTTACTATTATTCCGTTTAGTTTCTGTTGTGTTGTTTCTTGTATGAATGTTCCTTGGCCATTTTAATTTCAAGAATCTTATTAATTTTTGTATTACTGGTCCTCCCTCCTCACTTTGTTTATCCATGTATTTAGTTTATGCTATCATGTCAGGAGCCTCCCTCCTTCTTGCTTCTTCTTGCTTACGTTTTGTTTCTTGTTTTTGGTTAGGTATGCTTTTACCTTTAATGGTACTGATTTTTGGTAAGTGTTTTATTAATTTGTTCTGTGAGGGAGGGAGGGCTGTGTTCTAATTATAAACGTAACCCAGTAGCAGGTTAAAATTTAATTAATATACATATGCCCTTAATGAACCTCGCCAGTTGGTGGCCATAAAATTGTTCCTTGTTGGCTATTCCTGACATGTATGGTGGCTTGCTTCTCAAAGTTGTCCATAATATATACAATCTTTTTATGCAAACTGTCCAAGTTTCACTTCCATTTATTCAAAATGGTAAGCTGCATTCATTATTTTTTTTTAGCCTATGGTGAGTTAGGCCACTTTTGATAATGTACCTGTACTTTCGTGCAATCCCCTCAGATGGTAGAAAAGCTCAGCTTTAGTTGCCAGTTTTCATTTTAAATGAGTGAGATATTGTAAGAGAGTAACAATTTAATATTATTATTATTCGTATCTATTGAGCAAGCGAATATTTAGTTAATTAATGTTTTCAATCACGCTATGTCTCAGTGAATGAGGAATCATAGGCTAATAATATCTTTTCTACCTTTATATGGTATTAGCAGTTTTTTCTATGCTGTTTTAAACCTAATCGGCGATATTTTTATATGTTGCTGCCGGCTGTCGTGCTCAGAACATAGTTCGCCTCCAGAGAATAATTGCCCTGTTTTGTGATGTATCATCATGAAGGTAATGTATCGATTATCTCAAGTCTTTAGCCCATTTTAGTGAGTGAGTGTTATGTAGTTCATCACACGTTAATCTCTCATAGTGCACCCATGACTCACTACGTGGGGACTTGCCTGTTATTTTTCCATAAAAAAATGAACAAACCACTTTGATCATTGTTTTGTTATTATTAACGTGTATTTCTGTAGGAACTTAAATATTGAGGGAGGCTTTCATGTTATTTGAAAGAGATGATGTTCTCTTTTCCTTTAATTATAATTTAATAATAATTGTGACTAACAGATTTTTCTAAATTATTTTTTTTATTTTGTAATGGGTCACAAATATATACTAATATTGTTAAGATTTGTTCATAAAATCCTTATTTTTAAGATAAGGGTGCAAAAATAGTAGTGTTGTCCCTTCGATCATTTCAAAAAGTAAATGAATTAGATTAGGTGGATATACGAGAATGAAGTAAACTTCCTAATTCTGGCAGAACAGAAGAAATCCTTAAACACATCCAAACACTATTTCTATATATACGGTGAACTAGATTAATTCTGAAGTTTTATAGTCTATTATAGTTTCATTTCATGATTTAATATATTCCTTAGAATTTAATTAATTGTAGCAAATTGAGAGTAAAATATTTCCGAAAATTGTTTTACTATTTGCAAAAGAAAATATAAGAAAATCCGCTTTCAAGGCTATAATTGGCCCTAGAATTTTAATGACCAAATTATTTACTGCATATGTAATTCTGGGTTCAAACTTAAGTTAAATAATAAAATTAACTTTTCTCTATTTTAATTACAGGTTGTCTGGAGGATAAAGCAGTTAGTAGTAGCTGTAATTTGACTTTTAAAATATTTATAGTATATTAGGGATGAAAGATGAAATTTTTTACAGCAATGTAATTGGTAAAAAAATGAAAATTTAGATGATCTAGAGCAAATTCATTTTAAGTAAGTAAAACTTTGTAAATAAATACATAAAGTATTCCTTGACTGCATTTGAATAATTGCATTTAAACAAAGAGTTGTCTGATGTAGTATATCTTTCAAACAACAGAATAAATTGTTTAATGTTTCTTCCTAAAATGAGAATTTGGGGGAAAGTTTCTAAGTTACAAAACAAATCATTGCATTCCAAATTAACAAATATGTTGAGAGATTTAATAATCAATTGAGAAACCCTCTTGCTAATGTGAAACAAAAATTTGAGGAAAGGAATATTTTTCCTTCAAATAAATACACTAAATCGCAGGGAATTTAATTTTGTTTCACATTTGCTACATCTTCAACTCTCACGCATTTTTATATACTCTTCCTTTTATCTCTTATTCAATAACCTTTTCCTTTTGATTTTTCCCCGTCTTTTACTCAATAATTGCGTCCTCTTAGCTATGGACAAACCAATCATGTTATCAGATATTTCCAAATTCATGCCTGTTACACCTTTTACATCAAATAATTCCCGCAACATCTCCCTTACTAAACAATAATCAAACCTGCTCCAAACTTTTCTCCTCCTCTTTTTTCTAATCCATGTGTATTTATCCTCATACATATGGTAAAATATGGGTCTGTTACACAGGTTTCTGCATAGAATACCACCAAACTCCCTTAATTTTCATTCTCTCCAGGTTTAACCAATCTTCATTTATCCATTTTAATTTTGTCACCTATTGGCCCAGTAATTGGTTAACTTGTCACCTATTTGTCTATTTATGTCTCCTCATAAAGTAAAGATAGTCCCTCTCATTTTGCCAAGTAAAGAACAGCCCTCCTAAAGTTATATTAGTAAAGCTAATCCCTCCCAAGGCTGAAAAAAACAGCAAAAATTTATTTAAAAATATATTTGTTAGAAATTTGATTTCAAAACAATTAAAAATTGTAAACCTTGTAGGATTGTAGAAATTAAATTTTAATAACTTAATAAAAAAATCATGGAAAACATTGTATTTATTTTCTTCAAGCTACATAAATTCCTGTAGATAAGAGTTTAGCATTTATCTCTTAAATCCTAGCATGCGTTTAATTCTTAGCTTAAGCTTATTCCAGTAGCTTTAAAATGACGATGTCATAATCTCGTATACCTCCCATTTTACCAACTAAATTTCATCCCTCCCCCAATTAACCAAGTAAAGTTAATCCCTCTATTTTGCCTTAGGAGGGATGCCCGTGAATGAATAGCGTGAGAGGAAATCCCCTCAGAATAACCCTTCCAAATCCTTCGCTCTAAACCATGTGCTCGAAGTTTAGAATCTTTGAGAAGGGTGCAGTCCCAGGCTGAGTCAACGATCCAGCTGTATTTGATTTCGAACGCTACTCACTCCCCCTCCCCCGCGATAACGCCTATTTCTCTTCCCATGCTTTCCAGGCATGTATATTCCCGCACGAGAGCAGACCTACTAATCCTACCCCCATATCATGAGTCAAATTTCACTGTCCAATCCGACTCAAAATCTCGAAGTAAGTATACATACACTGACGTTGGGAATCCTCTAGAGACGGCTATGACCTGGTGCTATCAATCGGACCAACAACCTTGCTATTTAACTATGAGTCCGCTATCCCTCGAGTTTGCCAGTCTATCCGTTCAGACTGTTTGTCTGTTTTTCCGCGAATCCCACAACCCCTCTTCTAGTCGTACCTCGTCGTATGATCTCACTAGCAGATTTTCTTTCGTAAAGCTTTGGCCCCTGTTCAGAGGAAATCTATCGAGCTCCCTTTTTCCTGGAAAATTATGTGGGCCCTATCATCTCGGACCCCTTCAAGACTCCCATTCCTTCGAGACTGAGACTACCTGCCGATCCGCAAAATCGTTTCGTAGTGACATTACATCTCTCTGGAGCAGAGAAAATCTCATTCTTCAACAAGAAATAATCAAACCCATCTACAACTCCTCCTCGTTTAAACTCACAGAAGTTTCTTCTCGAAGATTTGTGCCATTGAGCTCAACCCCCCCTCTCCAATTCAAGGTAAAGCGATCTTGTGCTGTAATCCCCTGATCACCTCGTTAATCGTCACCTGCATATACTTTTGATTTGACTTTCCGTTCAATCGTAATAAATATCTCTTGTTCGAATTAACGTCAATTTTGCTCCTCTTGCTCAACTCTGTAATATTATAAATTGTCAAAAACCAATTACCTACCTTTATCGAGTAATTTTTTCTCCCCTTTTGTATATATATATATTGCCCCCTTTATTATATGTATATATCAAAATTATATTTTGGGGTTTTGTTCTTTATATATCCTTTGAACTGCAACTTGGCAGGCCATTAAATAAATCCCGGTCAACCGTAAACCGCACTCTGTATTAATTTCCCCAAGGCAAATCGCATGCGGCCTTGGGTTTGCTACCTGCCCATGCTTGTATATGCGCCCTTGCTCCGAGTGAGTCTTCACAGACATACCTCGACAAGGAACTATGTTTACTTGATCCATTTCTCCTACAAACATCAAATGCTAACCTTCCCTATTCTAATCTTGTACTCGTCACTAATCTATTTCGAAACCTCTCTTACCTTCACTAATATCATTAATCTCCATATACTACGTCCAAACACAATTTCACCATTAAAAACCTGAACTTAAACCTCAATCATCTCTTACTTACACATTCAGCGCACTCATTACATTATGGCCCTCCAACTCCCTAAATCTCTTTAATCCATTTCATGTTTCTCTCCCGTCAAACATGTATCAGCTCGAGCGCTGAAAAGAGAAGCATTATTAAATTTTTGCTCGTATTGGGCTCCTTCAGAAGGTCTGAAAGGAAATGAAATGAAAAGGAATGCTAGAGAAATATAACAGATTATCCGAATCCCCCCGCTCCTGCCCCTTTATCAGTGGGAAAGGAGGGAGAGAGGCAGGACCTGATATTCTTTTATACTGCCCTGTATCCACATTGTCCTGAGCCTGAGTAAGCCCCAGGGTGTGTGGATACGGGAAGAGAAGAAAGTTATTCAGAATAGGACACTAAGTGGGCTTAGCTAGTCACGGGACCTACGACTTAAAATGGAATCCAAGCCACGATGTTTAGCATGTCACTATTCTAATCAGCTGTTTTTTGTGACCGCTCTAACCATTGTTAACTGTGAATCATATGTGTGATTATCAGAGGTGATATTACAGATGCTGAAATTTGAAGAAAGAGAGATATTTTCAAAGAGATTCACTTTGGCCTGAGATCAAGCTAATTTATCTATGTCCAGTGTAAGTATCTAGTTACATTGAAGTAGCATGTATATGTTAAAAGGACGATTTGCCTGAGAATCACGTAACTCTTTTATGATGCTGTATATTAGTAATTATTCTTACTAATACTAGTGTAGGTTTACGATATAATCCTTAAAGTTTTGGAAAAAGCTTCTCATTCCTCGTGTGTAGATTATCTCTTGTTCTTTTTCTCTTTCCTGAACACTCAGTAGGCATTGGAATAGATAGTGTAATCTCCAATCTTCTCTATGGGTGATCTGATTGGCTAAATCTATGGCAATTTGGTTATGCGTCTTTAATATGACTTTCTTGGCCTACTTTGCATTTAATGCGTCCAGTGGCTTTATTTTTGCCTCCCTAGATAGATTACCTTGTCTTTTTAATTAACTTCTTCTACTATTTTTCATAAATCTGTATCGTTGTGTGTGTATGCACAGTATTGTGATGCATATAGTGTGGTAACTTTAATTTAGCGTAGGCTCCCTGCTTGTCTCAATTTCACGTGCGGGTTCTTGCTATCCAGGTGCTATCGTTTCTTAGCACTGTGCAAACCCAGGAGCCGAGTGCGTAAGTTTTCCCCTGTCAGTACATAGCCTCTCCTTAATCTAGACCATAGTCGGGCCTCCTCATAGCCACCTTACCGCTTCAGGCCAAACCAACAGAGGATCCCGGAGCAGCAGGAGGCCTCAGAGGTGCTGGACTTTAGCCCACCGACTTGTGGACACGCTCTGGTCTCTCGCCAACTCCTTACCCACTGTTTTGTGTATTTCTTTGACTAGACAGAGACTACAGGATTCAACCCCTAATGTAAAATCTTCTCTGGTGACCGGCGAGCAGCAAGGGCAGGTTTGGAGAAACTGGATGCCCTTAGCTCTCTTCTGCACGTGTGGTGGACCCGGGTAGAAGGTTGCTGGCAAACTGTGGCAAAGCGTTAGCAGCCTCCAGAGGCAGCTCCCAGAGTGACTAGGCTTTATTAAGGATCCTCACTGCCCACCTTGTATTGGGAGGGGTCTAGAAAGGTGAACACAAACATTGCCTGTCTCTATTAACCACGCTGCGTATCCGAGCTCACCGTGTCTCCTATCAAGTGGTCGAATTTATAAATCCAATTCACTTAGACTAGTCCTGGCTACATAGAATGGAAGGCCGCTACTAGAGACTAACAACCAACCGGAAAGACGCAGAGCATTAATCGCCCATGAACTGCAAAACTACAATATTGATATATAAGCAATCGCCGAATCTCGTTTTTCAGAGAAAGGGTCCCTCATAGAGAGTGGATAAGGCTACACCTTCTTTTGGAAGGTACATTTTGATCAACCACGCATACATGGTGTTGCCTTTGTCATAATAAGGAATGTCCTCCATCACATCCGAGCTACTCTTATAGGAAAAAGTGAGAATTATTCAGTGGCGTATCCCATCGACAAAAAAAAACGTCATCTATACATCGTCAACGCATATGTTCGCACTTTACCTTCTTAGGAAGCCCCCAGGACCAGTTCTCTCCGTTGCTTCACACCACATTATAATCTATATCCCGCGATGACAAACTCATCCTCCTTGGCGATTTTAATGCAAGGGTTGGGACTGAATACCACCTATAGGAAAAGGTGCTGGGCCACCATGAAATTGGTAACTGTAATGTTAATCACATAAGACTACTCATCTTTTGCTCTAGACAAGATGCTTGTCATCACCAACACCATGTACCAACCAAGCGATATGCACAAATCTACCTGGTTTTACAGCGGCACAAGCAATGGAACCTAATAGACTTTATCATCACAGGCCAGCATGATCTCAAAGACGCGATAATCACATATGCATGACGCTGTTCTGCCTCAATAACAACGCTCTCCAGGATGCCAAGATCCACTCAACATTCCAGGCGGAGTTAGTGTAGGGTGGGGGGGATTTTTTGCAAAAAGTCATTCTTTCAATGTGGTACCCCCCTAATATTATGTTCTAGGCTTGCCTGAATTCGGAAATACCAACATTTGGTCCATGGGATCATAATAACCTCCCTGTACATACTGTTTAAATGTTGTAACCCTCAAAATCACCCCAAAATATGAAGTTTGTGTGATTTTGCCTGATAATCGATTTTTTTTGGAGTGCTTTTAGGTGAACTAATAAGTGGAACAGAGTATTTATAATTGTGGGATTTCTTGCATTTATAGTATATATGATATATAACAGAATATATATAATTATATTATAATTGTTTACGGGAACATAATACTATTTATATTTTTCAAGTCGGATAGATATGGCTAGTGTAGTGACGATATCTCATTACATAAGGAATGTGTGGTGTGGCATATATAGAGAGAGCTGAATTCCAACATGGGATGTGTCGAGGTATGCCTGTGTAGAATAGCTCGGCGCACAGAGTCGTACACAAGCACGAGCAGATAGCCGACTAAAGGCCGCTTAAGGTATGTTCTGGTGCGATTAATAGAGAGTGCGATTTACGGTTGACCGGGTTTTTACTAATGGTTTCCAAGTTGCAGTTCAAAAGATATATAAAAAACAAGACAGCAAAATATAATTTTAATATATATGATAAATGGGGCAACTTTTATATATACAAAAGGGGAGAAAAAATTCCTTAATAATGGTAGTTAAACGAATTATATTTATTTATGATATTACAGAGGACAAAATTAAAGTTAACTCAAACGAGAGGAATTAATTAAAATTTAGCGGGAAGTCAAATCGAAAGTTAAATGCAAATGAGGATTAACGAGGTTATCTGGGAATAATAATACAAGATTGCTTTACCTTCAAGCGCGTAAGAATTGGAGGAAAGGGGCGGGTAGAAGACAACTGTACCTGTCTTCAAGAAGATACTTCGGGGAGTCCTAACGAGTAGGAGTCAAGATGGGATTTGAATACTACGCGATAAAGAATGAGATTTTCTCTGCTCCAAAGAGATGTAATCTCAACTCAAGACGATTCTTGAAGGGGTGGTAAAGATGAGAGGGCCGCACAACTCTTTGGGAAATAGGGGTTCGATAGTTTTCCTCTGAACAGCAGCCAAAGCTTACCGAAGGTACATTTGCTGGCGAGATCTTCGACGAGATTCGATTCGAACACGGGTTATACGGCTTCCCGGGAAACAGATAGGCAGCAGTTTGAACAGAGTGAATGGCGTGCTTTCAATCTCTTCGAAAAATGGCGAGCTTTAAGTCAAAATGCCGGGTAGCTAAACTGATATATAGCCTTAGCGCGTGGTTGTTCCTTGAGCATTTTCGGTGCCACTATAAGCAAACACAATTCATGATAACTAGTCAGCTCAGACGGTGATACTTGCCTCGTGATTTGGGGGTTGGGTTAATGAGGCTGCCATCGTGGGGAAATAGGCAGGCCTGGGAATCATGGGGTAGAGTTCGGATGGCGGCGAATAACGTTATTGAATGAAAGGAGGAAGAGACCGGAGGCGTTGTAACGCAAATACAGCTACGCTGGGTGATTCGGCGCGGGGCTGATTCCATCTTGAAATTTCCAAACTTCTTCGCTAGGCGCAAGTGGTTATAATTGCTGCGGCCAAAGCAGGCCGGCTAAGCTCTGCTCTCTACGGATGCAGCAGCACAGCTGATGCCAAAGCTGGTTCAGAAACACTGGATATTTTTCCAACTGTACAACCACCACACTGGGCACATAAAGAAATTTATCCTGAAGCAGTACGGTGAATTTGTCACTCGGATCTAGACACGGAAACAGCGACTAAGTGAGAGTTTTCAAGCGCGAGCAGCAGCCCTCAATGAAATGATGAAACAGTTGACTGACTTGCTCTGCCAGGACTCTGAAATACGCAACAAGATAAAACTGCAAAATAGGGTAATGGGCCTTCCTTGAACATCAAAGAATTCAGAAGAAAATGTACTGTCAAAACTTTGTGGACAGGAATTGGATGGAAACAATTAAGCACGGAGCAGAGATTTTCCTAACCTAGAGAGAATAATAGCTGATTTTGAAAAGGAGAAAGAAATCTCTGTGTCAGTTGCATCCTTTGCAGACAACGAACAAACAGCCTGATTCTGAAGATGCTGGCATGGGCACAGATGACCCCTACTCTGATGTTGAAAGTCATAGTTCTGCTGTAGAAGGTGAGGGTTTAAGTGTTAAGAAGCGGCGGACGGCGACAGAAACAGTCACTAAGCAGCATTATGAATATGTGACTGAACATCCATCGATCTATGCCTCGACTCATCAACCATAACTTAGATGTCAAGCCATAGAACCAGGAACATGAATTTGATATCTACCTAACGCCTAGACCAAACCACTCTGTCAGCCTTAAGCACGAGCGCTTCAATCGCCTAACACTGATCTGCGCCATCAGTTTCTACCATGTTGAAGTTGTGGCATCCCATCTGCAGAAATACGATAAGTTACCAATCAGGTGTCTTGCATTGTGACGGGCTTCTGGGAATAGAATTCCTGAAGGTGATGTACTGTGCAGGTTCCCTTCTTGTACTTCATCTAGTCCAGCCATACCTATCCTTAACGACGTCAGCTGAAACAACCTACAGCAAGATCATTCCAGCATTTCGGCAGCTGTACCAGGAACTGGAAGAGGTAGATGTGGCCACCTTGCTGCAGGTTCAGGAACCAGCCTTCAAGTTTGTGTCCCAGGAAAGTTTCCAACATACAAAGTATGATTAAGACGTCTGTGATGCCGTACTCAAAAAAGCACCCCCATTCCAACCGCAAGTCTTTAAGATTCTAAAGTTGATACTTCTCAAGTGGAAACGAAAAGGCGATATATTTGCCTGCAAAGCATGCTGCCACCCAGAACAACCCAGAGAAGTTGGAGAAGGCACCAAATCACAACCTGATTGCAGAGCGCATGTTGGATTTGTTAACTTTGAACTGTCTAGAGAGGTGCTAAGCAGTTTGGCAGTGCATCAGCAGCACATGTCAAAGCTAAGTTGACGGATCCTATCGATAGAAGGCAATCATGGTCATTCAGGGGCTATGACAGTGGGGTCAGGAAAAAAGGAAAGAAGGTGAACAGAAGGGAAAATGAACAGAAGCAACAAGGACTACAGAACAAAGAGATTGGCAATCTGTCAGTAGACGGCGAATAAACACGGATCTAGACCAGCTGAAAAGAATTGGAGGACCATTGACCTTAGCTGCTTCAATAGATGAGTTTTTAGCAGAAACTTACAACAACCAGTACACAGAGGTAGAAAACCTGTACCTGGAGGTTCGCTGTGCTGGAGACATATCACTTTCCCTGCCGAAATCAAGCGATCTATTCCTCCTCATGAAAGACCACAAGAAGCTTCCAATCAACACCTATGCAGTGAACCTGAATCTGTACCTGAAGTACATTACCTCTAGCGCAGAGGTGACACAGAAAAATTTGATGAGGCCATGGATACAATTCTATGTCACTGACTATCTGTTGACAGTGTTGTTGAACACTAACACACTCTGGACACTCAAATTTAACACTGGTATGGAGACACATTTTGGCCGTAATGTACATTAATATTTGTCCCAAGTAAATTTAATGTGAATAATATTAAGCTTCCTTACGCTATTTCAGGTCTTTACCAATATTGTCAGGCGATTTGAGTCAAAAAACGCTTTGGGGAAAGTTCAAATTTCAAGGCATATGTACAAGGGGGTTAGGCTTGATTAAACGGCATATGATCTGTAGTTTCTCTTTCAAACTGACCATTTTCATATTCTAATGGGGTTATATCAAAAGATTGGCACTAACAACCCTCCTTAATTAGAGAATGAGTTTACGAATAAAACCAATTGACTCTTGGGCACGGTAGACCTCACAAGACCTTTTGTTAATGTCTGCAGCAAAATCCATGTTATACATAAAAGTGTTTTCTGAATTAACAGGATAAAAAAATGTATTGGTTCGATGACCATCCCACTGGTATCCATAAATTAATAGAGGACGGAAACAAAGCTTTCAGAAGTGCAGTATACAAACCATCCCATGGCTTGCAAAAGAACTTGCTGAATTATGCTGAAAAACACTGTGGAAGAATAGAACCATTAACAGCCAATGTGGACAAAGCTTGCCTAAGAAGTCCAGGGATAGGCAGAGAGTGGCAATCAGCAAGAATTCCACACCTCCCTTAAAACAAAATATGGGCCTTGCAGAAATGCCTTTCGTCCAGTTCGAAGTGTAAATGGGAACATTTTGAATACAGAAAAGCTGAAATTCTTATACGCTGGGCAGAACAGTAACGAAGCACTTCTTAACAAAAAAACACAAATTGACCCCAACCTGCTTAATAATCTCCCCGAATTTCCAATCATTTGGGAGCATGACAGTCTCTCCACCATTGCGGAAGTCAGAAGAACAGTTGATGGCTTTAAAAACAACAAGGCAACAGGACCCAGTTGTACACTTTTCGAAATTTTAAAGTATAGAGGTGATGCTTTCAAAAAGTGTATGCACGTTATTAGCATGGTAAAATGGAAAAATAAATGGATGTCTCAGCAATGGAAATAAAATGACATCACTATCATCTACAAAATAAAACGGTGCCATTGCCGTGTGTGGCAACAGCCGTGGAATATCGCTGCTCTCTGCAGCGGACAAAGTCCTTTCGAGACTTATGTTGATGAGATTACTCAAGTACACTAATGAGGAAGTCTTGCCTGAAACGCATTGTGGATTCATAAAGGAGCGCAGTACCATCGAAATTCTCTTTGTAGCAAGGCAACAGGGAAAGTGTCGAGAGCACCACAAACCGTTCTATATGGTCTTTGTCGACTTGACCAAGGCCTTCTATACAGTGGACAGACCACTCCTTTGGAATATCTTAGAGAGATTTGGTTGTCATCCAACCTTACTTGCTATCCTAACTGCTCTCCATGACAGGGCCAATGAACGCGTAATCAGCGCGGGAAGCAAATCAAAACCTTTCGCAGTAGAGTCAAGAGTTAGCCAGGGTTGCGTCATAGCTCCTATAATCTTCAACCTCACCTTGGTGGTGTACTGAAAGCTTCTTACAACATATTTACTCCAAACGTTGGTCTTCCCCTCAACTATTGTCTGGATGGCAGCCTGTTAAATCTCCGACGCCTTCAAGCTAAAACCATAGTGACAAGAGAAACCATCTTAGTTCTGCAGTAAGCTGACGATGCCGCTCATGTCAGCTCATTACTTGAATACCTACAGCATTTCATGCACTCTTAGCCAACCTTTACTGCTGTGCCGGCCTCATCATCAACACAACCAAAACAGAGGTTCTAGCAATGAAAGATCCGCCTCAAGGACATGTAATTTCAACATAAATAATCGAGAACTGAAGAATTTTCCCTTTCACTTTTCATACATAGGCTACGTTTCTTGGTAGTGCCAGAAAATTTACGCCTTACTCCATCAGTAATTGAATTTCAATTTCTGCAATTCCAAAATTAGTTTAAATTTGTCTTTCTTTCCATCATTGTGTCCGTTTAATTTCAAATATCTCCATTTTGGGACATTTATTTCTTTTAATAAATCTTTTATGTTTCTCGCCCTAGCTTTTTTTCATCCTCATGTGTGCTATTACTCACTTTTTCAAATCTTTCATTATCGTTTTTCTCTTTCATTATTATTTGTTTAAAAAAATAATCGTATAAGTAAATAAATTATACGCTGTATGTATACTTGCATATTGATGCCTAATACGTAGCTTGCCTTTCCTTGTCCCCTAAAAGTTAATATTCTTGCTAGGATAATTTATTTTCATTACTAACAAAGAAAACCACAATGTAATCTATATTAACTATTTTTCAATCTACAAAAATTAAATATTAGATCCTAATTTAGCTTAATTATTACCCAGGATTTCTTCTTCTCAAGTTATGGAATATAATACAGTTTTGTCGGAATAGCAAATTTTTTAAATACCTTTTATTTATTCTGATACTTTAAAATCTCCTCGATTATTGATATATGTTTCTCGTGATTTCAGCCTTACTGAATACATAGTTGTCTCTGCAGCTTTTATTCAGTAATTAAAAGATGTACCTAAGTTCAAAGCTTGTTCAATTCTTTGGAAAAAACATATAAATAGAACTGAACTGTTCGCCATACCTGAGTTGACCTTGATATTTTAACTCAGTAACATACTTTGCAACAAACTCGGTAACACGCATTGTAGTCAAGTTACTACCGATTATGCAATTAACGTAGTAACGAGTATTGTAGTCAAAGCGGTAATAAGAATTACACTCAATTCTGTAACATACATTGTTGTCAGCTCGGTAATAAGGAATGCAGTAAATTCATTCACAGGCAATGCACTAAACTCGGTAACAAGCATTTCGGTAAACTCGGTAACAAGAATTACAATTAATTTGATAGCAACAATGCAGTTAACTTGATAAAATTTAATCTATTCAATTCAGTAAAAGGTAATGTATTCAACTGGGTAACACGCATTGCACTTAACTCGCTAAGCAGTAACGCAATCAACTGTAATAATCACTGCAGTGAACTCACTAACACACATTGCAGTCTACTTGGTAATAAGCATTGTAGTCAATATGTTATTAAAAGTAAATAGAACAGTTAGAACCACAAGGGGGAAAAATAATTTGGGGGGGATGAATGGAATCGTGTATAATTAGGGGAGCAAGAATAAATATGGTGTGACATTTCATTTCATAGAGGATTATCATGATTCAATATTTGGGTATTAATGTGTGAGTTCGATAATTTTATGAGTGAAGTTAAGTTTAGATTTGTAATGGTGAAGCTGTGCGCAGTTGTAGTATAGGGATCCTGTAATGATAGAATTAAGCTGAAAAGCTAGGTAAGTACCTATAAGGAAGTTTGTAGTAGAGTGAGGAATGGATATTGTTTGATTGTAGTATGAGATATGAATTGATGGAAAATTGAGATATAGAGAGAATGGTTAACTGGAGCTTTTGGCTCAATTGGATTGAATGAAATTGAGAGAAGGTGATAGAGTGTTGTGTTCAAAGGAAGTTGAGTGAAGCAAATGCAATTTTTTGGCAAGGATGAGTATAAATACACATAAGTTGGCCAAAGATTCCTGGGGGAAGTTAATACCATGATTACGTTGTGCCAGTTAATAATGTAATTGCTGTGGGCCGTATTTCATGTAAAAAATGAAAACGATATTAATATGAATCTATCAGGTGAAATAATTTAGGTATGTACCAGACGTGAGGAACGTAGCATGGAAGGGAAGAAATTCAAGGATATGCGCGAATTCTTGCAAGTAGAGGATGAAAAAATTGCGACACTGGGTATAAAAAATATGGACAAAATTCAAGTAAGTGGTATTTGTTAGTGCAGGTGGTTGCATGTGTGTATATGCTTGAACATAAAAGACGAAGTATAAAGTCGATGGTTGAAAATTTAATAGTGTCCATTTGGATGTCACAGAGTTGCGGTTAAATAGTAGGCATTCCTCATTCTATGAAGAATATGGATCTGCATTCTGGGATGTCAATCCAGGTTAACAACATCGTCGAGTGTGGCTGGCCAGTCCGATGCAGCAATGATACTCCATCTGGTACCGTAAATACATGAATGATGAGGAAGGTGTCTTTGTCTGGTTGGAAGCCTTTGTTCACTGTATCTTGGCTTCAGACTGTTTGACGAATGTCTTTTCAAATATAGATAAGGCATTGCATACCACTTGCCTCCAGTTCATTCATTCTGAGGCTGGGCCTTCACAGGTGTTTGTTTCAATGTTCATTTCTCTTTTACAGATGTCTTTGTAGCGCGGTTGTTAGCCCTTTTCCTTGTTTCAGGTCAACGTAGAAGAGTTTTTTGTGCATCCGGCCATCGCTATGTGCAAAACGTGCCCAAGCCAGCTCATTTGTTTCTGTTTCAGCAATCAGTACATGCTGGTGATTTCGGCTATCTCCAAGACAATGCTGTTAGAAAATTCTTTCTGCCACTGATGTTCAGGATATGTCACAGACAGGCCATGTGACAGGCATTGAGCTTAGGTTCCTGTCGTACTAATTCATCCAAGACTCGCTGATGTACAGGAGGGTGCTCACAACACAGGCAATTTGGACATGAACTTTGGTGCGCCTTGAAAGATTATAGTTGGTCCACGCATTCTTCTTTAATTTTGGCCTATAGTGGTGGGGGCTTTGCTGCTAATTTGCTTGTTAAGCTCGGTATCTAGAAAAATGGATTCAGAGATGATGAAGCCCAGGTACCCAAAGTCATGGACGATCCCAGTTCGTGGTATAGGATGCAGGTGTGAGGTAGAGAATCAGTCCATAGCTGATTGGGAGGTGATTGCAGCCTCGTCAGCAAAAAGGAAGACTAGAAGGCATTTCATTTTGACCATCGACTTTACTCTTACTCTGAAGAGATTGAAAAGCCTGGAGACCGATCTAGTGCGTAGGTATATACCTTTGGTGGCATTTATTAACGCATAATGCAGTATGGCTGCGAAAAATATCCCGATCACTCTTGGCGTGAGAAAACAGCTCTGTTTTGCCCTGCTCTCGATGCTGAAGGAGTCGGATGTAGAGCTATCGAAGAGCACTGTGTCCTCATGTTGTCGTGAAAGGACCTAATGATGCTGAGCATTCTGGGTGGACAGCCTATCTTAGGAAGCATTTTGAAGAGGCTGTTCCTGCAGACTCGGACGAAGGCCTTTATCGGTTATATGAAGGCAAAGAAAGGTGGCTGCCTCTGCTCCTTGAATTTCTCCTCCTGTTGTTGGAGGAAGAAGATCATATCGATGGTCGACCTATCTAAACGAAAGCTACACTGGGATTCGTGATATCTATCTCTGCTAGGGTTAGGGTCTCTTCAGTTTAACCCAGGCGAACAGCTTTCCAACAATGTGAGGAAGGAGATGCCGCCATAGTTGTTGCAGGCGCTTCTGTCACCTTTGTTTTTACATAGGGTAAAAATAATAGCATCTCTTCTGTCCTGGGGAATTTTAACTTCTTTCCAGCAGGAGCACAGGATCTCGTGCAGTTCGATGATGATAGTCTTTCTACAGAACTTGTGGATTTCGGCAGGGATACTATCTTTTCCAAGTGATTTGTCTGGGACTAGAGAATATAGGGCTTTGCTGAGTTCGTCTAGTGTTGGTTTCTGGTCTAGCTCTTCTCGGATGAGCAGACACACAATGGTGATTATAGCTTCTTCGGAGACTATGTTTTCCTTAGCGTACTACTCAGAATAATGCTCTACACAACGCTCCATCTGCTTAGGGAAGTCCGGGATCACTTCGCCTGAGTTAGACTTGAAGGAGATGATCTTCTTATTCTTTTGAGTTTTGTGCAATGCCAGCTTGATGCCATTATACATTCTCCTGATGTTGAAGCAGAGCTGTATCTAATAGTCATTGGCGTATGACCTGGAGATCTCTTGAACTTTGCTGCAAGCAGCCCGGAGAAACTGAATATTCTTCACTAGGGCTGGCTTTGTATGCAGCCAGAGCGTTCCTCTGCACCTCGATTACCGGTCTTAGTTAAATAGAGTAATCTTCAAACCAGGCTGCTAAATTGCCACCCTTTCTACCAAATATGTCAACAGTGGCATTGTAGGCAGTGTCTCTTTAGTTTCCCATCTCTAATGGGCGTTTGCTGTTTGTGGGAAAGGTATGGATTTCTATAGAGCAGCGGCAAACTTCTAAACTCGTCCCTGATTGCCTGTCTTGCTGACATCAAAGCGAGGTCTATCCTAATCTTTAGTACATCACACTTTCTTTGCACTCATCATGACCTTGCAAAAAACTAGTTAGTGGTCGGACTCACAGTCAACGATCTGGTAGGTGCGTGTGAGTCTGAAGCTTGGTAGGCTGGGACGTCTGATGAGGCTCAGGTCGGGTTGGTGTCAATGCTTGCAATGGGTGTATCTCCAGGACACTCTGTGCTGGATAGGTTGTTGAACTTCCCGAGACATGTAGGCTAGAAGTTGCTCTTGGTCCCCACCCTTGACTTTTAATTGCCTAGTACAAACTAAAACTCCTTCTCAGACAGCTTGTTCATAGCTCAATTTATCTTTGGCATTGGCAGGTATATTCAATGTTGGGTCATAAGAAGTGATAGGATTTGCAGGTTTACCTGAGCTATTAAGATAAAGAGACATAATTAGCTCAATTACTTCTGTATGCTGATTGATGGATCCCAGTAGGCCGTTTGGGACACCAAACCTCACTTCATGCTCTCTAGGTTATTCTGTATATTTTACTTGGCAGCAAAATGTAAACTCTTATTGTTTCACGGATCCTGATTTTGGTAGTCTGGTCTCTTGGAAGCCAACAATGCGAAACTGGAGTGACGTCTATAGCGTGCGAGGCCTGGATAAATTGATATAAAAGATCGGATGTTACCCATTCAGCAAGTTTCTCATCTCCACGGCGCTGGAGAAATAAAATGGAAAGGCAGTAGCCAGTATACCTGGTTTCAGAGAAATCGTAGGAGTATCCAGGAGGAAACTGTATACAGCAATGGGCGACCTTAGTGAATCCTGTTTTGGATTTTCGGTTGGGGTTTACTCTCTTAGTTTTTCCATCTCCCCAGATGTCAACAAGTCAGCGTAATTATTTACTCATAGCTGGGGGATTGGCTTCCGGTTACCAGGGCTAAACCACCTCTGAGTCCCTTGTAGTATAGCCTGAGTCATCAAGTGGTCAGTTTCCATGTGTCACCAAAAGGACGTAGTACATAAGGCTTGCTGAAGGAGAGACTATGTGCTTGCAGGAGAAGCTTACCCTATTGGCTTCCCCTTTTGCTATGCTGTAAAACAGAGGCGCTAGCTGGCGGTATTAACTCAGAGCAAACACACTACGAATCAAAAAAGCTATTGGTACATACATGCAGTTAAATATCTACAACTAATTAAAACACAAACTTAAAGAAGTGATTAAACAAACTAAGAAAGCAGCAAATGGAGTATTTATACGAAAACTGAATGAGATTGACGATGAGAATAGAAAGATTATATTGAAGAAGATTGTCTCTGTGAATATCAATTATCATGTTTGATTTTATTATATTTACACAGTTTCAGGCTTCACTAGATCATAGTTTCTTTAAAATTTAAAACAAAAGCCAAAGAAATAATTCTAAAGTAGAATGTAGTTAAAAAAGATATTTAAAAAGCGGGGATTTTCAAATGTGTGGAAAATATCGAGAAAATGGGGTAATTTTAATAGTTGGGCCTGTAGGGCACGAATTCCTAGAAATTTCAGCTGTCGTATCGTTCCGCATATTTGTTTTGAGAGCTCTTTGCAGGTGCAGGATTAGAATATCATTTGAAGACAAATTAATTGAATTAAAGAAACATTTAAACTATATTAAATTCATTATAATTCTTTTTAAACCTCGTATGTTTTTTTCGACATTGTTTTTCAAAATAATTTTACGGTACAAATTTTTTTATAATTGTATTATTCTTAATATCTTTTAAAATAGACAATCTGGTAATGGTTAAATAAATAAAAACTATAAATGTTGCGAGAATATCAAGTTACTAAATTGAAAAGTCACTATAAAAATCAAGATGATAAGTATTTTAGAGATATAGTAAAAATAACTTCAATTTTCAATTGGTGGAATTCCTCTCAAAAAATGAAATAAAAGATGGACTTATATTAATATTCATAAAATATGGTTGGTGTTTATTAATCTCCTATCAAACATTCATCAGATATAGAAATTAGTTAGGTTTTAAAAAAGATTAACAATAATATTTAGTAAGGTTTCTAGATATTTTAAAACTCATTTACAACCAATTATATCATTCAACTAACACATAAATATGCCAGTTTCACATGGCTATTAACGCTCCAAAGCTTTTAGATAGAATAATTTCCATTAACCTGAAATTAATGTTTATATCAATTAGTATTTCCATTTATAATCCTATTTGTATGGATCCAGAAAGTTATATTAAAGGCTCCATTCCCCTATATAACTGGCTTTTCCTTATTTGGAGAATAAACGAGCTGTACAAACATATTGCCTGGAAGAACAGCATAATGAAATTTTAATGTTTTTATTGATGGTATCAAATTGTCTGAGTTTATAGTTCTTTGTAGCGATTTCCTATTCACTTGGCAGTAAAAGCATTAAAAAATTATTAAATTTCTCCTAACATTTATTCTGTTTTAAGAAGACTTTCAAACTGACAGTAAAAGAAAGTGTTTGGAATACAAACCTTCCTGGGTGAAATTAATTTGTATGCTTCAATTGCCTCTCTTCGAAATGAGGATAAAAGCAGAATAGTCCACCAAAGAATATCTCGAAATTTAGATTCATATCATCTGTCATAAATTATTTCTTCCAATCAATATCTTTAATGGACGTTTTTTCTTCTCGTACATCTCTAATATTCTTTTATACACTTGGTAAGATCCGATTACAAGTGATAAAGTAATGAAACCTGTAATATCATCTACCTCAAACTTGTGCGATCTCTAAAAAATACTGCATGACTTGCAATTATATTAATATGTAAGAGGAACCAACCAGTTTCTTCTTACACCCGCCAAGATGAACCTGTCCTTTTCCAAAAATTGCCGATGGATTTACTAATTTAGCATATATTTAGGATCTATTGAGCACAGGCTTATAGCCAAGGATAATTTCACATCCACGCATCGTCAGTTGTCCGAGCTTCATCACCTAATACCATTTTGCACGCCTTAGTGGAAAAAAATAATTGGATTTACGTTTATATTTTACTTTTTGGTGATAAATAATCCAGCTCAATAAAACGATCTGCTTATAATGTTTTTCTATCAATCATGATTTGATTAACGATCTGCTGGAAGTGAAGAACAAGCCGTAATCATAATCCCTAATCTCTCTGAAGCAGTGTATAACTTATAAAATGAGTTTGAGAAATCATAAGATTACATTATATTATATTAATGAATCAATTTTGCATTTGATCCTTAATAAATATTTCAAATTGCGGTCATGTTATACCATCCAAGATTCAGCGTTTGAGGACAAATATAAACTTTTGATTCCTGTACCCTATGAATATTGGCTAAATTAGTTTATAGTTATATATAATTGAGTAAATATGGGTTATTTGATATAATTCTCTAATAATGAGGCTTTTTTTAAAATAATATGGAAACTGGAGTACGAGGCACAAAATTTTCCAAAGGTAAGTCACAAGTTTTAGTCAAAGACTTTAGACATTTGCAATTTCTACATTTATTACATTCTAAGGAAAGGGCATGAGAGGTAATACTGGTTGTGTGTAGTTTCTATTCCAATCTTTAGAAACAAGGTTCATTATAATGGTTTCATGAGAATATAAGCACAACGCGCTGTGTAGAGAGAAGATTATTAATCTTAAATGTCACAATTCGAAAATCTTAGCTTAAATATAATTAAAGTTAAGCGAAAGTCTGTAGCTGATAATAGAAAGAGAATAGAGAAGAAAGAGTGAGGTAGTGGTGGGTTCAAGTATTCACAAGGTTTTGAACCATGAAAACGCGTTTGGTAGCTTTATTTCATTTGAAAAAGGAACACTAATCATTTTTCTTAAGTAGTTTAGCAAATCCTAGTGTAATATATCCTTGCATGTATGCCAATTCTCAATATCAAAATCTACATTAATTCAGAATTTTACGGCTGAAATCATATTTTATTTCATCTATTTCATGATGCGTGCACCTGTTAGATTGGCTCCACAAGAATTAAGACGAACGAGATCAATGGATCCTATACCTGATTATCTCTAGATAAAACCTAGAAAGATTAGTTGTAATCCATAAGTACTTAATTAGTAATTTTACGGTTTTATTCTAGGTTTGAGTCTCCTAGACTCAATTTAGTTGGGAATTATATAAAAATTTAAAACTAATTAACAAATGCATTGACAAAAATTGAAAGAAAGAAACAACAGAAAGAAAGACTGAATATATAGAATGAAAGATCTTATAAATTAGTTTATATATCTCAATTATTGACAAAAACTTTAACTTTATAATACTAGTAAGGAAACAAGTTATGATTAAATAAAAGAGTAAAATTTCATCTTCTTTGATCATCGAGAAATATGCAACGATCAAAATGCTTACTTTGTATCTGTTGTCTGAAGAATATGTAAGAATACCGGCAGATATTATGTGAAGATTCTTTCTTCTCATTCACGTAACCCGAGTAAAGATAATTTTAGAAGTAATTTATTATGTCTTAATTATTCACACTATTGAGGCCATACTATTTGAAAATATAGGAGTTTTTCTATACGAGACCTGCTATTCTCCCTTATTCACACTGACAGAAGACTGTAAAGGGTAAAAAAGTGGAAAGATATGAGAAAATAAAAGGAAAAAGAAGAATCGGAGCACTAGTGAGTATGTTATAGATAAAACTAAGCTCCGGTAAGATAGGAAAATTAGAACATTAGATATAAGGAGATTGAATACGCGATCAATGGTGGGTTAACCAAGCTGCGACATCCCTTTCCTAAAATCTCATTTTCCTCCTGTGCAGACTTACTCAGCCCAGTCCTAAACAATCTGTGTAACATTAGAAAAAGAATTGACATACTCTAATTTCAAAGTTAAACTATTTTATTGCAAATCTCCTATTTCTGCTCTAAATATCAGGACACCTCGCTGAAAGCATCTTTGTAGTACTCTCTAATAGAGTACGGAATAATTCAGGGGGTTTCTGGTATAATTGGATCTTTTGTCTAAACTGAATATCATGGTCCTAGAATTGACCTAGACACACTATATATGTAAAATAAAGTCCTTCCTCATTAATAAAATAGATCTTTCCAAAATAACTGCTAACACTTTTGCACCTCATCAATAGAAGTGGCATTAAACATATTTAATTCTACCTCAAAATTTACTTAGTAGTATTTTTTACGGCGCAAGAAATTCTTCAATCCTAGTTGCGATAATATTATGTTACCTCTATTTTCATTTGATTTCTATTCAGTAGTGGAATCGAATTGACCAATCGTTAACCTTCTCTTTTCTCTTCTATGGATATCTTCCATTAAATTATATCTGTGATCACTGTTGAAGTAAGAAACTCAATACGCCGTTATCACACAGAATTTCTCTGGTCAAGACAGATCAAGGCAGCTATGTTTCATTTTGGGTGCTTTATCAACGTATTTCCCCAGCTTGCTAACGCTGTACCCTATCCAGGAGACAGCCATGTCCGGTATTACATTGGGAGGCTATCGTGCGCGAAGCCTGGTCTGGTCCATGGCTGTGGCTTCTATATAAATGATGTCTGCAAATCTTCAGCAGATAGAGAGAACCCAAGCTTTTTTCCGTCCAGACCTTAATGTCTGTCTCCCGTGAAGTGATCTCCTCGCCCTTGTGATCTCATCAGCAGATCGTCTTCGTGTAATCCGCCTTGATCAGAGGAAGATTACAGAAACGCGGAAGATTGTCCTGGGTTTCTCTCTTCTCACTGCATTGTTTGAGACTTCCTGCCGTCCAAAGACGAATCTCGATTTCGTGGTTACTTCTCCATGGAGCCGAGGTAATCTAAACTTCCTTAGGAGTCTCTCTGGACGCCTTCACATTGAGACCCCATCGACGAAGACCTGGCCATTGGTCAACATCCCCACTTCATCCTCCAGAAGTAACCAGGAGTCCTTTCTGCGTAAGTCCCACCTCTTTTTCCCAGTCTTAAGAAGAATTCCCCATTTGGTGTAACGCCCATAGACTTGCTAAATCTTTCATTCAATCCAACTTATTGGATTACTTATATATGTATTTTCCCGGAACTACTTTGGTGTATTTTTGCCTGTCCTAATATTCTTTTGTCTTACTAATTATTTAGATTATTATTTAGATTTCCATATTTATCTGTGCCGGTGTTCTTATTAATTGTATTAAAGTTTATTTTTGTAGAGGGGCTTATCTTTCGAATAACCCTTGAGAAGAGCCCGGCAAACGTATTCCATTTTAAAGAGCCAACCTATAATATCGCATTCTAAGTGGAAAGTCATTACATTTTTTTCCAATTCAATTGTAACTGAGCGCAGCTCCGATAGTTGCTATCTTGATTACAGTAGTGTGTACCTTTAGAGACTTTTTGGTCACACACCGTCGTCCCTCGTCTATCAGCTAAAACGAAAAAAAATTAAGCGATTTTACATTTCCTTATCATTCTCCGTAGAATTCAAAAGAAAAATATTTTGAACACCATAATTGAAAGTACTTGTTTTGAAGCTTTTGGAAGAGCTTCTTGGCGAACAAAATGGAAGGAAAACTGACAAATGTGATGGTCTTCTTGAGTTCTCTCACTGATTCTGAAGGAGCCTTGTATAAGAAAAAACAGCAGGGATCTTATTGTAAACAATAGATTCTCATAGAGACAAAGCAGTTCTTGCTGGAATTGTATGATTTCAAACTCCAGCGTACTTCAGCTGTTGCACAAAAGGTAGGTAATATGAGTCCTCTGGTATTGAGGGAAAACAAAATTACCAGATCGCATCGCTTTTTCTTATTTATTTTTAGCCTTCCTGTCTAGATAGTATATGAGTTATTTTATTCACGGAAAGATCAGCCAATCTGAATCAGAGAATGGAGTTGAATCAACAAAATTTGCTTAAATTATGGATTCAAGAATTTTAGAGTAGAGGTTATCATGCAGCCACTAAGACCCTATATTCGTGCCAGAAATTAATAATAATGGAATGTAATTGTATAAATTAAAATCAATTAAATACTGTACATAATATTCAATATGAAAATATTGAAGAATAATGAATAAATACACTTCGACTGCGGAAATGCTGAAGCCAACAGTTAAATGCGATTTCTAAAAAGTTGATTATGGCATATAATTTTAGTAAATAGAGATTAATAACTCAATATTGCAATAGGTCAGCAAACTCAAAATGATGGAAAATAACTGATATAAGTGTTTCAGGGGATTAATTGCCATAATCGATATTTTATCATATCATACTCATCTAGATTGCAGACCCTGTCAATTATGACGATAGGGACGATGCAGCGCATATATTATATCAAGTGTTTTTAAATGTTTGATCAAAGAATATACAAATAACTGACCTACAATACAAGACATAATAAATTTAACTGAAGGCTACACAATAAAATATTCATAGTGGATGAATCAATTGGACCAATCTAAGAGCCTCTAAAGGAGCTTAATAATTTGAAAAAATTATCTAGGATTATAATTTGATGGCAGATAGAATGAGGCGCACGGGGTATTTCTGGGTCTTAGGAAGGCGATAAATTAAGCCTAGTAAATAACGGTTAACAGAAAGATTGCCATAGTAAACAAAGAATGCCACGCTCTTATAAGAAACTAAGAAAATTATTGATTTTGAGCTCCAACTTTAAAATATTTGCGATCGGGTAAACCCGAAATTTGAGAAACCTGGTGAAATCACAAAGTATGCTCCCTATTTTTTTTAAATAATATATTCCATTGTTAAACCAAATGGCCTGAATATTCCAAGCTTTCATAGAACTTAAACTTAAGTTATCGATGAATTTGGGTTGGTTATACAGAACTTCTCGTTCTCTTTCTAAGGGTTTCGATGAAACCTTAGCATAATGAAAAAGAGCATTATTCGATTGTTGATGACTCGTTTTCTATCTTGTCCTTCGCCTGAAGCGACAATGATTGCAGAATATTAAAAGTATTGTATATTACAAATTACGGCAAGAATTAATAAAATATCCTCCATAAAACTTTACACTATATTATTCCTCAACTTAAATATTTATTCAATAAAACGTCCCTTGTTCGAAAGATACAGGTTAGTTCTCGTGTTTGAAATGCATTTAGTTAGATTGAAAATTTATATGTTTCACATTTTTATTACTATTTTTTCTTTTGCAAGAATCGATATTTGTTTTCACAATTCTCTATTTTTTACATGCATTTTTTTTTAATGAAAACATGTCGCTTCAGTTGTATTTGAACCTTCAACATTTGTAAAAGCTTTAATTGTATACTCCTTAGGATTTTTGCTGAGCTTTTAAATTAATTTTACCGATTTATTTATAATTATAATTTTAGGCAAATTATTTAGTTTTACTTAGTATTTTGCTTTGATTGAGCCACTAGAGATGGTCTTAGTTTGAATTTCAAAAAGTTTGTAAAAGGGATTTATTATCATTTTTGCTAAATATTACTTTGTTTTCTCCTTATATATATATATATATATATATATATATATATATATATATATATATATAGAGAGAGAGAGAGAGAGAGAGAGAGGATGGGGATGGTATTTGTTCGCAACTTGACCATCTTAGGAATATATATCTCTTTTCATTTCTTTAGATATATTCGTTAATTTTATGTCAGTTTTTCTTCAGCACATGTTCCGTCGATCTATCTCGATGAACCCGTCTGTGGCTTTGATGACAGCCTCAGGAAGAACTAGGAACCGACCACAGTGTTTTCTCACTATCCCCCTTAGTATGCCCCTTAAGAAACTGAAGATACCTTCCTACAGCTCAGTTTTTTTGTTGAAGCTGCATTTGTTGGTTTCTTATTCCACCAGCCCTCACAAAAAAGTCGAGGGTGTTGGATTCAGGAGAGGTGGGATGCCAAATCGTCGTGTAATGACCAGACACTATATTTATATATACCTTGGTACTTTGGAGCATGGGGCTGAAGTAGGTTGAAGACCGATAGTAAAAGGGGAAATTGCTGTGAGTCCAGGGGGGATGGTTTATTATTAACTTTGCGGGGTTATTTTAAACAAATATTTCAGAGTGCAAGTTGACCAAAGATTAACGGGTAGCTGGTACGTACTGGGGTTGCAAAAGAAAGAAGATGACAAAAATATAACTTCACTAACAACAAAATGATATATATATATTTACATAAAAAGTGGGTTAAAGGGAATGGTGGCCCAGACGGGGTTAATTTCCACACGCAAACAGGTAGGTTAATTAAGGGATTAATCTGGTCGAATTCAGATTGGTGATTTAAAGGTTGATTTTAAACTGGGACGTTCACACAAATAATGGAACAATTGGGTAAGCCAGGTTTACAATCAATCTGCAGGTGGAAACGGTTACGATTACCTTACCTGCTCGTTGTCAAAAATAAGCCAGTTGGGGCTAAGATGAATGTGACGGAAGAAGTCGGTTAACCTCTTGCTTCAGACTAGGGAGCCCTTGTTGCCTTTGTGGTTTGGAATCCTTGTCAGTTCGTGCTGATTGGCTATGGCAGAGTTCACTGATGGCGAATCTTGCCGATTGACTGAGGCAGAGTTCACGAATCGTTTTAGCCTTCAACTTGAGGCGAAATCGCTGCTTGGGGTGGAAGGGAGAGCGTCATTTAGCTCTTTTATCGGAGTAGGTGGAAGTCTAACAGTGCTGCTCTCTAAACACATTTGAAGCGTTATATAGGGGCCTGGGGAGGTGGCTTCAAACGCGTGCACGAAAAGAGAAAAAACTCGGCGACTCCTTTGGGAAAGGGGAAATAGTGATAACGTTTGTTGGAATGTCAAACGGATTTCCATCTTGGTGCAGAAAGCCAGAATGCTAGCGTAGGGGTGACCAAGAGGGTGGGGGATGGCATCGGTTGCTAGGCAAATACAGCTGGGGCGTGTGATAACGGCGACGGCCGCATCCTTGCCCAGCTTTAGCCATGGTTTTCAGCTCCATGCAGTGATCTCAGGATCCACTTGTGTACAGAAGGGCACGTGGCCACCATTTGACCTCATTTTGCTACACAAATGTTAGTTACTGTGTGATCGAATAATTACTCCGACATCCGGGCCTGGGTCTGCCAGCGTGTGTAGTGCGATGCAATGTATTTTTTTCAGACTCAAAGCCTTCCGGTAGCTATGCAGTCGATACTGGTCACACTATCTTAATAATAACACGAATGTAGCAATCTTTGCTCAACCTAAGGACCACGGGAAAGAATTGTTGTTGCACGAATTTTGTTTAACTGATAACGACACCAAATAGCATGATTTTTTCTGAAAAATTCATCTGAATCAGTCTGGGGCGGCTCTTGGGTGCGAAAGCGTGCAACATGTTGTTCTGGGGGTTGATCTACTAGTTTTCAAAGAAATTCTTTTCGTCTAGAATGAAACACTGCATGTCTGAGTTCAACATGTGTTACATTTGGATAAGCATCATGTTGAACTTCAATTGCTTTTCCTACATAAACGAAGACAGAAGCTTTTTCTCATATTTAAAGCAAGCAAGCGAGCGAATATCCTCATGCACCACCAGCCTGAATAATTTTAAACCACAGATTTCTCCATTGAATGGCGCGCCTAGAATTTCTGTAATCATTGTTGATGTTTATCCGGATTTCGGCAACAAATTCCGCTATTCTGATAACGTCAGAATCATCAACCATCATAATTTCTCTCTCCTGTTGCACTCAGTCGAATCTTCAATCTTCTAGCTCCCTCTGACCATTCCCACTATCCTTGTGCTGACCGTGAGGATGTTCAAATCTTCTAGTTGGCTTTCTGGTGAGGATTAAAAGGAACACTCTATGTCTTTATACAGATTAGGGGTTAAATATTTTCCATAATCATTTTTTCTGTCAAAAGATAAAGAAAATTGTTATTTTTTTCCAAACGAATGAGACTCTTAGGAAAGGCAAAAAAAAAGAAGCTTCAAATCAGCAGTTGAAAAATGGGAACGGATATATATATATATATATATATAGAGAGAGAGAGAGAGATATATGCAACCAAGCCGACAGGGAAAATTAATACGAGGATTCCAACTACTTTCGAACTTTATTTCGAGTTCTTTATCAAGGAATAATCAAAGTATTGAAAATTGTAATATTTATAACGATGATACAGAGGAGAGGGAACGCCTAGAGATTTTAAAATATGAAGGAGAGAAGCAAAGGATGGATTAATAGGAAGTACAAGAGTATGCTTGTTATTTACGTTGTCGATGAAAATAAGTTTAAAATTTATTTGACAATAAAATTTCCTTAAAGTCGTAGGGAGACGTTTCCGGGCAGGTCATCAGAACGGCTGATATCTAAAAACACGATAAATCTTTTAGGAACATTAAAAGAAGGGGAGGGGTTATATAGCATGAATTAAAATTTACTAATACACTTTCCACTAAGGATAAGAGGTAGTAATTTTTGACAAAGTATTCTTCCAAAAAATTAAATTCCAAATCCATACTAAGTTACGAAGAAGACGAGTCAAAAAGTCTGAAGAAGAGTGTTTTAATGGCACCAATATTGTGTTATATGAAAGAAACTAAAGAAATTTAAACCGAGCCCTGTGGAAGTTGGTTTAGTAAAAAAACTAGTTTAAACTGCAATAGCAGTACAGGAGACATTAATATCTCGAAATGTCAAACAATTATTAATCTCATGTTCTTGGGTGAGAGTAATATTGGAGTGCAAATTGTTCCTAAAATGAAAAAAAAATTTCGAACTGAAACTAGAAGAAAAGCAGTCAAGGTATCGTCAACATATCTTTTATACAGTAGGTGAGGGGGCAGGGGTAGGAATTAAGCAGGTTCCTCATGAAATAGTCTCTGATTAACGATTTAAATAGCTCCCGATAATGGGTTTTGGAATAAATCGAAACGTAGAAGTTAAAGATGGGACCCGCCTTCTTCGTTTTGTGCTTCTTAATTAAAATTGAACTCAAGGGTTTTATAAGAAGTCATGGTGAATACTTATATATATATATATATTATATTAAAAATTCTCTTAAATAGACAAGCTATGTTATGGCGTTCTTCGATAGCACGAGCGGAATTATAAGTAAAAGGAAAATTAATCGCGAATTTAAAAGACCAACGAGGAATAGAGCTTAATGCGCAGCGAGAGACAAATAAACTAAATCAGAAAAAAACGCAAAAAAAGAAGATAACAGGAATAATTTTTCTTCGAAAAATGCTCTTTTCCAATTGGAAAAACTTTTGGGAAGTGGTAAAAATTAAACCAGCCACACTGAGTCATCGAGCGAATGATTTTTTCTCAATTAAAAGAAATCTTTAGAACACTCGGCTACACAGGAGAAAATAAATTTTCCCGAATAGATAAGCTATGTTTAAGGGTGGTTTGCTAGCACGAGCGGGACTATAAACGAGAGAGAGAGAGATTATTTGGGAATTCAAAGTACATTGGAGAATTAGAATTCAAAGACAAGCGAGAATTAGAGTTGAATGCCAGGGGAAAGATAGGGGAGATAAAGGTAATATGTAATTTTCTTTCCCCAAAATGTTTTTTGTAATTGCGAAAAAATCTGTGCATGGATTAGAATCTAAACAAGCACACTGGTGCAGCAAGCTTACGTTTTTCTCATTTAAAGCAAAACTTTATAACTCAATTTACTGTTTCAACGTATTAAAGTCTTAAAAATAGTAAACAGATTAACTATTTAAAATTTTAATTCTATATTCAAACTAGATAATGACTTCCAACTAAAAATAAAAGTTATAAGCTAACGAACAAAAGACTTGGCACTACATTACCACAGAATCTTTCTTATAAAATAGCCTACATCAAATAAGCTGCCTGGCTATCTCATTGAAAGCAAGGGAGCGAAATATGTTTAATAAAGAATGGCCGAATATAATCTAAAACATAACATAGAAAAAAAGAGATTTTGACTTGATTCTTTTCATATATTCTGTATGCTTTTAATTTTCCATTAACTTGGATTTCCACATTTCTTCTGTCTATTGAGATATCCCCGAATGGATCTTATGTTCTTTGCTCGTCTATTATCTTTTAATTAAACCTATATTTCCTGATTTGTAAATTAAGTCTGAAAGAACGTGTTCGAAGAAAAAAGTAATCTAGGGAAAATACTCTAATATTTACAGAACTAAACAAATTTTTGGAAAGTAGACAAAGGGGAACATATGTACATATGTCGTTAAGCCAAAGACTTTTCACAATATCGTGAAGGTTTTTTTTAACACGCGGGAATATTTATTGTATTAATGAGTGCTCCATGACTTGGACACAAAAGAAAATGCCATATTTTATTATAATTTTTATTAAAATGTATATCAGTTGAAAGATTGGTGTTATCAGTATAATATTAGATATTTATTTTAAAAGTTACTTCTATCCTATAAATCGCATGTAGCTCTTTTATTTGGTATTTTTAAATACTTAGTTTGGACTGGTATACAAAATTGAAACTAGCTTTTCTCGATGGATTACTAATACTATACTAAAACTTATACTCTATAAGTAACAGGTTATTTCTTTGGGTTTCAATTCCATGAAAACCTTACATTTGAGTTTTTTATAGAAATTTCTGAAATTAGGAGAGCATAATTTCGTACTTCTTAAACAATTAGGAAGTAGTTTTCTAAAGTTTTCCTTTCACAAATCTCTTCACTTGACGTAAATCCTGTCGTCTGCCAGTAAGCTTAACTATAATCCCAAATATTCAGAGTTAGTGCTCTGCTCGTTTTAGAATGGGTAAACATACAATAAACAAAGAGACTAGTCGTTAATATCAACTTTCGACAAACACTATAGAAATTAGTATTTTAAATATAGTTTGACTAATTCTATGTTAATCCAATAATTTCTCATTGAATAATGACTTATACTTAACTCAATAGAACATGTTTAGAAATTTATACAGTATGAGGTATTTTGAGCAAGCATACGATCTTCTATATAAGGATTCAAACTTACCTGGTCAAAATTGAATTTTACACATTTATAACTACAAATTTGCTCTTAATTCCCTCTAATATTTTGTTTTTACTTCCATAAAAATGTAATTTTCCATTCCCTTGTAAACCCACTGTCAGTTAAGATTTTATTTTAAAAGCCTCTGCTGTAAATGTGACTTATGGTTAGTAAAAATGAACTAAAAGATCATAATGAGTTGTATTGAACAGTAAATACGAACAATTCTTCCTTCTTCTCCCCTTTCAAGAAAATCTACTGGCTTTAAACAAAGAGAAAATTGCCGCGTTATATAAATAACTAAAAATAACTCATTCATTCAGAAGGAAAAGTCTTAAAATATTTCAAACATGAAAACAAAGCTAAATGTTCGTAAACACCATAATGTAAAAGGTGTTGAAAAGAAAATACAACTTAAAAGTTATTTTAAATTAAGCTATCCATTTCCCTTTGATTTTCTTTCACTCTATAACGCATTCCCCTCAGTAAAAAATTTAGAAAAGTGATAGACAGATAAAGATTTTTGTAACACATTAAAATATGTTATTTTATTTACTTTAAAGTCTCATCATAAAGCTAACTAACGAACTGCTGGAAATTTGAGAAGGCATTTTTTGTCACTAAAAGAAAATAATTATTATGAATCATCTGAATATACTTTAGAAAAGGTTAGGATAATTTATACTGTAAAAATCGTTGGGTCTAAATATGTATTTATATATCAATATTACGCTTGGCTAATTTCAGTTGTTTTCCACCATTATATGCTTTACTAGATTTTAATTCATAGAGAACAAAAGAAACAATTTTTTTAGTGTAAATCACTTAATATTTTATATTTAAAAGATTTCGCTATTGATAATAAGCCATTTGACAAAATGTCCCTTTTTCTTTTTCTGCGTTCAAATAGTTATTTAACAGTTGTTTGTAACTTATAAATGAAAAAGGTCTATTTGTTGGCCCCCCCCTTTTTTGGTTGTTAGAGCACTGAATTTCTAAATTTGATCATTTGGAAAATATTGCTAGGGTAGTAGAAATTTTTGAAACAATGAGAATATATAAAAGGCTGTATGCTTTAATTTTTAGCAAACATGTTAAAAAAAGTAAATTTTATTTTTAATAAAGTATTTAAAAGTTTTAGAGAAATAGTTATTTTAAGTAAACCTTCCAAAATATTTTATATTTAAAGATAAATTTCTCGAATTTAGTATAATTTTATGAAATTTCAAGAATGTTCCAGAACTTGCCAGAACACATGCATTTAAACTCCCAAAACCTTATGGAATATTCTAGAATATCACTTCAGATATTTATATAAACTGACTCACAAACTTGCTATAATTTTAGCTTTAGCTACAATAAGTTATAAACACAACGGAAGTGGAGTGGTAGAAAAAAGCTGCAACTATTGTCCAGATGAATTTTGTTATATGTTAGGACCTTATGTCCAAACAAGAGCCAAATCGTTCGGTCTGGCAGTATCTATGAAAATATAGGAATCTTACAAAGCATATTATGCTATGATCGTAGTTGAGGTCCAAAAGAAAGCCTAGGTACCTCATGTGCTTGTGAAGGCTGCAAGCAAAGTTGGAAAGTAAGATAACTATTTTAATGACTGAAATATTTAATTTCACAATTATTTAAGTTAAGATCGTTTGTAAGCCAAAAATTAATTAAGTATACTTTTTACTTTTACAGAATAGTTTAAATAAGAAGGATGAGTCATGAAGTCTGCCATGAACAGGATGCGGCGTGAACTTACTGACCACTCGGGCAACTGTTACTTCTGCATGGGGAACCTTACCAAGGTCAAGGTTTAAAAAATGCAGCTGCTCTTTCCTATCCAGCTCTTCTATCCTCTCTTGCACCATTACCGCACAGTACTAATCTTCCTGTACCTACCCATTCAGAATGGAATACGCCATTTAGACTTAAGTGTCAGAGATATGACTGTTGAGAGGAATCCATAATATCTAAACCAAAAATTTCAATGAACTTATCAGAGATCTTATGCTTTTTACATTAAATGCTGAGATTTTGACTTCCGTTTCAAAGAGTCGGATTTCTTGGATGAAAATGTTGAAATGACAAACCAAATGAAACGTTATAATTTTCTACTGATTATTTTCTTATTAAGCAGAGCCATGCTACTGCAATGCTGTATACAACCAGTTTTATGAAATTTGAATTTGATGTAATCCTGACCAGTGAAGGCTGTTAGTTCACAGCTGCTAAATAAGCATCATAAATAGTTGTACTTTTCCATAATTGAAATAAGCAACCATTCCTTTCTTTAGCTCATTCAGTACAACTTTGGAGGAAATACAACAGTGTGAAGCTCCTGCTATCTGCTTTAAATTATGAGAAATATAGCTGGAAAGTTATTTGATTTTTTATTATGGTAGCATTTGTGATGAGTCTCCAGGGATGCTTTATCATGTTTCTAAGTCACCTCTCTCTTTTGGACAGTAAAGATAATACTACACTTTATAAAAGGAAGCACTGGCCCAAAACTGGGTTCTCTGTTAGATGACGTAATGTCAAGCATTAGCAATTGGTAGACGCGCAAAAGGTATTGTTTCCTAAATTTCATCTAAAACAAAGTCTCAGGAAGCAGTTTGTTATAGTTCTTATAAAAGAGTCTGCAGCATTCAAGTAAATTCAAATTTCTTTTGCAGACTCTCTGAGGCAAGGGTGAAAGCTGGAATCTTTGTTGTATTACAAACCAGGAAAATCATATTTCTCAGAATCCCCTGAAAAGCTTGACTAAAACTGAAGAACCAAAGCAGCTTCAAGCTTATTTCGATTACATGCAGTACCAATCTTTGAGGAAATTCGGGATATTAGTAAGAAAGATTCTTACAATGTTAATGAGAATGAAAAATAACCTGGTTTTTGACTGTCGCGCACCAAAGCCTTTTTCTCCAAAAGAACTCAATGACCTTAGTTAGAGATCTCACTTGTCCCAATCCTCTGTCGAACTCTTGCCATGCAGATTGAAGGAAAATAAATTATAGAGCTTTTATCACACTCTACCGCAAATGACATTAAGAGTATCCTGAAGACAGAGATTTGGTGCACTGTACAGATATTAGGAAGCTTCTGCACAAGCTCAAGTGTTACACTACCAACTAGATGATTGGAGACTTTTCATTAAAAGCATTCTGCGATCGCAGAAATAACTACTGCTGTACAATGGCAACCAGTTTGCCTATATATTGATAGCTCACTCGAGTACAACGAATACAAAATTCACCATGATTTGGGTCACTCAGTTCATATACGTGGTAGAGAAAATTCGGTATGATCTGCCAGAGTGTTTGATTTGTGTTGACCTGACAATGGTGAACTTATTGTTTAGGCAACATTGCGGGTTCACCAAGTACCGTGCTTTTTTACATGTGGGATAGTAATGATCAAGCTCACCATTACACGAAGAAGGACCTGCCTGTACAGAAGAAATTGGCGCCTTGCAGAGCAAGGAATATCAGAAACAACCATTTGCTGGACAGAAACGGGATACTCTTCCCGATGGTGCACACCAACCTTAGGTTGATCCAACATTTCAGGAAAGCTCAGAACAATGATGTTGGTCACTTACTTACTTGGGCCAGGATTGGTCAAGTAGAATTTGAAAGCTAGCCTCTTTAATGGTCCTGATTTTCGACAGCTAATTAGGGATCAAGAGTTTAAAAATCAAATGGAACTGGAAGCGTAGAAGTCTTTTGTTCTTGACGTGAAGAATTTTCTTGGAAAAAAAGGCCAGAAACTACATATATCATGTCACCAATATAATGACTGCTTTCAGAGAACTAGGTGCACATGAGAATCAAAAGGCATTTCTTATTCTCATATGGATCAGATTCCTCAGATCTGGCGTTATGAGCGAAGAGCAGTGGGAGAGATTCCATCATGACATGAAAGAAATCTAAACTAAATATCAGGAAAGCTGGGATGTAGACATGAAGGCTGATTACCAATGGCCTCTAAAGAGACACAACCCTACTGCTTAGTATTTTACAGGATCAAAGAAACGGAAGTTCATTTCCCGAATCTTGAACAATAATGACCATATCCAATTTACATGTTTTTACCTTTATCAATGTGTACTTTTTAAAGTACACAAATTATTTTTTCTAAAATTTAATTAATAGATTGCGTTAGAAAACTATGTTTATATTTTTTTAAAGCCAATTCCGGATGAGAAATATTAAAAAAAATAACCGAAAATGTCACAAAAATGTAATCGATTTACTTAGAAGACCGGATGGACGTCATAAAGATAGACTTAGCACATAAACCTAACCTAATCGGATGACACGAATGTAATTTCTGGATTTAGCGGTGCAAACCTTTTTCTAAATTTAGTATAAAACTTAGAGGACTTTGAAAGATTTTTTAGATCAGTTTTATAAAAGGTAATATACGGTTGGTTAATAACTATATCAAGTCTGGGAAGGGTATGGTGAGACACCTTGGATATTTCAATATGACTCAGCACCATGTCGCGCAGCCAAATTAGTGAGGCATGTTGCTGCGTTAATGGGCTGGAAATTCTACAGATATGAAACATAATAAGCTTTGGGTGTATATTTTTCCAAGATGTAGTGCAGAAAGTCCTATAATATCAACAGCAACCCTAATGCACTTTTATTGACCTTTGGTTCAGCTCCAAGAAAATTAAAGAAAAGTGTAAAACCTTGATTATTGGTAGTCCAAAACGTGTTACAGCACTTAAGATAACTGTGATGAGGGTAGCCTACTAATTGTTAATAAATAGTACCGTAGCACTGCATAAAAATGAATCCTTTTACAATAATAGAAGTTAACCTACTGATAAGTTTGTAGAAAGAGTAAAGGTTGTTTGCCTTCACCGCATGATCCCGAAAATCTCGTTATGTTATAAGAGCTTAAGTTTGAAGCAATTAGCACTATATTGCTATGGCATAATCTTCTCTATTCATAAAACGAAGGGGAGAGATTATTATTGTAGGCACTATCTATGAACTTCTAATTATAAAACATAAAAGTGGATATCTTTTCGATGAATAGTTAAATATGCGCAATTTGTTTTGAATTTGAATAAATATTTTAAATAATGCGCAAATCATGATTTTATTCTTCTTTCCATCTTCATATTTTCGAATGACTGAAGTCCTAAACAATGAGTGCTATCAAACATTATAGACAATTATTTGTATTTCCTTTGAGCAAAAGATTTTAATCTCTTTAAATTCCAACTCGGTAAATGATTTTGATATTCAATAATGATTTTTAAAGCAATTTCTTAGACAATGAGTGAAGAGCCCAAAGGAAAGAATTCTTCAAACGTTGGCTTTATTTCGCTGAGGTAAACACAGAAAATAAGATCACAAAGAAAATAATACATATAATAAAAATATTCTCGCATAAGCACAGACACAAATGTACATTTCACAACAGATAATTATTTATGGTAATGTATAAGGGGCATAATTTTGGTTTCACAAATCTACGAGTCCAGGTCTTAGAGGAACTGCAAGATCTTCGCTCTCCTACATTATCTTCAGCAATTTATATATCACATACTTTCATATAATATTTGAAGTTAGCTAAATTTACTTTCCAAAAAATAATTCCTAATAAAAGAAAGAAACATAGGTTAGTTATGAACTTAATTAAAAAAATTATAATAATCTTCTTCTCTAAAAAGAGAAAGAGGATAAAATACAAAGAAACAATAGATCAAGCGTCTACTGCAAGTATATACAGGATCTAGCAGTTTTTAATATAAGTTTCAAACGGCTTTCTAGTTCACTTAGAGCGACGAAGAGTAGATTCAGGAGCGGCGTCGGGGGATCAGCTAGGGGAGAAACATCATGAGATGTATCGTTTTCAATATAACAGTAAACAATCTTCCTATATTGAGTAGATCGACGAGGAATATTTTCCTGGAAGGCTTCAGGGAGAGCAACTAAAGTAGGAACATCACAAAATGATTAATTAGGATCTGGTTTAGTTGCAACATTTACAGGAGCATCAAGAAATACGAAGGGGAGATTTTGAATCTTAATTATGATAAGGACTCTATCTTCGATCTTGTTTAACTTGCTCTTTCTAGCCGAGGCTAAATCGTGGATAGCCACCGTAACTTCTTGGTCGTCTGGAAATCTGCCGTATCATATTTAGGATTGGCTTGGCTTATTTTTACTTCACGTACTATGGGATCGTCCTTATTTCACACATGTCATTTTATCAATATTTTACCAGGTAAAGCAAGCCAGCTAGGTATAATAATCATTCCCGTCGTGGTCTTTCGAGAAAATAAAAAATAACAACGTTTGTGAGGAGATGCGTCTGTTGAAGTACATAACAATGAAGGTGAGGAATAAAGAGCATCCATGAGTACGTGTTACAAATGGTTACTACGACTCCAACGCCAAGGTAATAATTTTCCATACAATTCCTGAGTGGCGTTTGCATTGTCCATTCCCGGTAGTATGGTAAGGGATTGAATTTTAGAAGACATAAAAGGAGTACAGCACATCGAATGCAAGTACCCTGGTAACCCGAAAAGAGAAAACAAGGTAGTAGACATTGTATAACAGTTGATGATTAAATATCATTACAAGTAAAAGCAAAATGCCAACGAGAGTATTCTTCGACCAGAATTAATAAATACTTTTGGGGAGAAGATGGTAATGGCCTTATAAAATTCCAGGCTGATTCAATCAAAAGGCCACATTGCACGAATAAGCTCATGCTCCTTTGGGCGATCATATCAAAGTTTTAACCTTTGAAACGTTTTGCACCCTGAAAACACTCGCTTAGCATCATCTACAGAATAAGGCAAGTTTCTTAATCGAATTATATGGTGAAATCGTTTAATCCATGGATGACTGCGAGCTTTATGAAGCTCTACAAGATAAATAGTGGTCACGTTTGATCAGAAAGTGCGCGATAAGTGTCAGGAGCTCTATTGAGCGAAATTGGACGATGTATAACATGTAAGATACATACCTTTGATCTCTAATCAAGGTAAACTTACCACTGAGAAGAAAATGACGCTACCTTATGATCGCTTTAACAAAAGCATAGGCCTCTTTTTTAACAGAGCTCTAATTTCTCTCGGAAGATTTAAACGCTATCGATAAAAAGCCAACGGGTCCTCCATTCTGGTTAAGATTGATCCCAACGGCGCTTAATGAGGCATCAGTTTCTACTGTCAACGGTAAATTTTCCTCTATTTTGGCCCTAACAGAACTGAAAATAGCTGATTTTAATTGCTTGATTGCATTTGTAGCTTCTTCAGGAAGTGTAAACTGGCAATTAATTAGTGGATGAATTTATTTAGAGAATCTTGGAGCCCACTACGCCTAGTATCTAAGCAATCTGACTAAACTATATAATGATTCATAGTTAGGGTGCACGTCTATATCCTTGAGAGAAGAAAGGAGTGAACGATCTGGGGGACGTTCATTCTGGCAAACCTGATAACCGAAAATACAAAGAGTATTAGTTGAAAAGGTGCTTTCGTTTTTATTTAAGGTCATTTTATATTTCTAAGCAGCTTCTATAAACTTAGGTTTTTATCATATTTGACTTGTGTGCGGTCGCAAATAGTAACATCGTCAGGGTAAGCATACGTGTCCTTAAGATTATTTTTACGAATAAAATCGTCCTTAATTCTCTGAAAGCAGTCAATACCGTTAGTTAAACTAAAACTTAAGCGTTTAAATTGAAAAAGACTCCCATCCGCTTCAGAGGAGGTGTAAATTGTATCCCTCAGGGTGAAGAGGATCAAAATGGTAAAAACTACTTAGGTCGATGGTACTATATTTATTATAGGTCGATATTTTATTAACAATTCTTCCACATTAGCTAATGGATAGCCATCTAGGTAAGTATATTCGTTACTCGTCTGAGAATAGTCAATTACTAACCTTATCTTTAAATGATTCGACACAACAGAAAATTGAGCTCGCCAGGGAGTGGTAGTCAGTTCGATGATGTCTTCCTTGAGCATACGTGGTACTTCAAAACGAATAAATTTCGGGTCATACGTTTTAAATTTGCGTGACTTCCTAATCTCTGGTCTGCAATCAGATGATAAGTTGGTGAAAACCCTTAGCTAAACCGTAATCATAGAAGCCAGATAACACACTTCGAGGTCAAGTTGTTGACTTCCAAAGTTCAGCTTGAAGGAGGCATGTTTACTTAGGCAAGGAATTTCTAAAATAATGTCAGCGCAACATTTAGGTAAACGAACAAACCTACTGTTGCGGATGGCGACCTTTATTCTAACCTCGCAACATTCATTGATAGGAGATGTTAAATTTGTAGAGGCCATAGATATAGTTCCTTTTTAAGGTCTAAGATGAAATTAAAGGAGTTCGTAAGATTTATTGAAGTGAAGTTCTCGGAACTGCCGGTATCTAGAAGAGCCGTAAGAACACAGCCTTTCGCCTTCACTTTTAGGGATGACTTTTTCAAAATTAATGGCACACAAGCAAGAACGGAATTAAAGGTTAATTCTGAGACTTGATAGGAAGATGTCTTGCATACTGTCGTAGGTTAGCCGAGCTTATATATATATATATATATATATATATATATATATATATATATATTTATTTGTTTTATTAATTTTTAATAAATCAAATAAACTTTGATATGAGGCGTAGGTTCGTGCCTCCGTGATCGCTTGCGGATCGGGCTCTAAGAGTGCTAATCTTTATTTTTATTCTAGTGAATGAATAAACGGGGTTTCTTTCTTGACTTCAACAAATAGTGCATAGACTAAAGAAAAATAGACTTTAATGAATATAATCCAGCTCACTAAATAACATAAAACAAGTACCGATCTAATACACTTAAGCAAAGAGAAAATGGGATTACTGGGTGAGCTCTCGTAGCTCGCTTTGAAATAAAATTTTATGGGGGGAACAATTTCTTAAGTTAATATTGTTGTCCTAGGCCAGACATCTAATAAACTAATTATTATGCACGGGGACATAAACGACCGGATTATTCTTTACTCACATAAGGTAATGGAGATTAAATACTCGCGACCAGTTAGACTATCCTCGGAGATTTTGATCGGAGTTGGTTGTTTATTCACTAGATGGCGTTCGTAGACTTGCCTGGTGAGTTGACGGGTGACGTCACGAGGGATCTTGGGTAGAGGCGACTTCAAGCGAAAACTTAGCGCTTCCACTTTACTTCCGGACGAGATGAAATCGTTTTCTTCTTTTTTTTTTTCTATCGAGTTGGGGTTTGTTCAACTCAGATAGAGTTAGATTTAGAGTCCTCAAACTGGCTAGCTTGATACTCAATCTCTTGGGGGCTCGAGCGGCACCGAGCTTACTTGGTTCAATCTGGTTTCGTACAAGGACGGCGAAGTTCTCCTTAACTTGCAGAAAACTTTCTATCGGTGATTTTTCTGTTTTCTTCTCGAACTCGAAAAATTTCTCAACCGGTGACTTACTTGTCTCTTCCGTTAGAACGAACAAAAAGCCTGGTTTACTCTGGTCAACAAATTACTCCCGCGGGGGTGGTTGGCGAGGTGGATATGGGCACTCTCAAGTTGAGACCTCAGGTTGGTCTCCCGCGCTTTGCGTCTTGTGGCTCGAAGAGAGGGTAATACGAGATCGGCAGTTTTTACTTTTGAATGGTTGTTTATAAGTGCACCCTCGAAGGACCTGCCTTTTGAGCTGAGGTCAGGAATCTGTCTTATAACATTTAACCTTTTGCCCGTTCTCCTATGTTACCGGAGAACATCGGTGGGGTAAAGCTAAACCTAGGTTTCTTTTATTATTATTTCATTGGCCTCGATACATATATATATATATATACATACATATATATATATATATATATATATATATATATATATATATATATATATATATACTAAACTCTTATTATTCATCTACGCATACATTCGAAAAATGTCATGTCTTCTTGCATTTGAAGCAGATAACATCACTTGCTAAACAGCGAGCACGGTTCTGATGCGATAAATTTCAGAAAATATAATTTTTTTATGTTTTTAAAGCAAAGGAGCTGCTTCACAATTTGAACTCTCAGGATTAGGATTAAAACAGTAGACTTAAGCTTCTAGACTATGCGATTCTACTGAATGTACCCGAGCAGAAGGTAATTATTCTTAGGCCTCCGAATCCCTTGTGGTATTCTCTAACACTCCCGCTTGATCAACAGCTGAATATAATATAAGAGTTGTGCTTTCTAGAAGTCTCGTGTGAATTTTTGCTGATGAAAGCCTATGTAATAAAGGTATCTCAAATATATTAGGCATTCACAGCGTTAAAATTGCAATCCCAACTGAGTGTCTGAAGAGCACGTACATATTCATAAATCGTTTCATCATTTGATTGGTTCCTAGTCGCGAGCTTGCGTCGCGTCACGACTTCATTCGTAGGTTGAATGAATGAGATTTTGAGAGTAGCAAGAGCAACGTCGAAAGTAGTACATTCAGGAAAATTTAAATTGGATAAGAGCCTGAAAACGAATCGCTTGTATCCTCAATTAACGCTTTGTATTTCGAGAAGGAGCCCAAAAGGAAGAATTCTTCAACGTTCGCTTTATTTTAAGGAAATTAAGAGAGTTCATAAAAATACAAGGTAAATAATACATAAAATAAACATATTCTCGCATAAGCACACACAAAAATATAGGCACATGTACATTTCACAAACAAAGAATTATTCATTATCGTCAGTAATAAATCTTTTTCATACTTTCATGTAATATTTGAACTTCGCTAAATTTACTTGAAACAGAGGAATACCTAATAAAAGAAAGAAACACTGCTTAGTTACGAACATAATATTAACCAAATTATAACATTGACATTGGTCAAACTCCTCTTCCTCAAACTGTACTCGTCAATTACCATATGCACGATTCTAAATATCTTACTTCAACAGGAAACTGAGTTAAGACTAGCAAAACGCTGTTAGGCTTCAGAGTCTTTCTGGAGGCAATTACAGTCCCTTGCTTTTCTTTAGAAGTAACTCAAATATTTCTAGAAAATATGCTTTTTTGTGAATTATGAGCCCAGAGAACAAAGTGCCAGTTAACTTGGAGGGGGCAGGTTGCTTCTGCTAAATTACCTTTTAGTTTAATATCTGTTGAATATCTGGTAAAGTCGATTATAAAAATAACCTCTTCGAAGGAAATAACCGGAATCGGTGGCGAAAATACTTTTACGTTCAGCGTTATATACTGGTTCACTAACAACCTCCTTGAAAGATTTAATCGGATCCATCATCTTATAACAGTGGAATGCGAAGGTGGCTATTATGAGAGAGCCTTAAGTCAATTTCTTTAAAACATTTTGTTGAGATTTGAAATTACTTTAGTCATTTCTTTGGATAAAATCTCAACAGAAAGGTGGTCCTCGGCACACATTAGTTTTGGCTAAGGGAAAACTGTAAAAAGAACTTTAGGGAACCACGTAATCAATCGCAAAGTTGAATTCAAATGGGTTCTTAACTTTGTCCATTTAAACCCTTTGATATTTATTTAGAGTTTTCTTTTAAATGACTCTGGCTTTACTAACAGTAATATAAACATTATGAAACAAACGTACACTATTATAAAACTCAGTGTAACAATATATTAAAGACTAAAAAATACATAATAACAAATGAGTGTCATATTCCTTCCATTGACATTCATAAACTTTACCTCTGTCTATCATTTCCTTTCTTAGACTATGCGACGCATATCTACCTATCTTTCTCCAAAGCGACGTTTGCTTCAACTAAGTTATCTCTATTAGCAAACTAAATCATTACGAAATAACTCTCGTACAGCTTTTTAAACAAAAAATGACCAAATTAATGGGTAATAGTGGCTAATCATTCGAATGTGGCTCGATGTAAAATTATTGCGCCTTTTCGGTAAATTTTCGATCTCAATTCTCATTTTTGTCTATAAAAGAACCCTGCGCCCCAAATCCATCACCCAAAGCTAATATCACTAATATCTGATTTGCTTTTCTCATCTTTGGCCGTCATCTTTAGACACAATTCTTTTGTTGCTACCCACGCCTTGATTACATTCTTCTTTGAAGATTTAAATTATTTTCTTGCCGAATTAGGGCTTTTCACCGTTCCACCCTTTCAACTTCTTAAAAACTTGGCAGCCCTTGATATTTTATAAGGGAGAGTTTCTATAGTGCCATTTCATTACTTCTTCAACTACACTGTGTATTCATCCGATGTCACATCGCAGTCAGTCTTCCTACTTAACTACAATATCTTAAATACTACACTACCCTCGCAAAGTTTTGTCATGAAACCTTTACAAGCCCATGAAAACATTATTACTTCCTAGCTCTCTCTTATTATTGCAGGCCCTAGTAGGAGTCTGGGCTTGTATGTGTGACCGTAGTTTCTCAATTTTGGCTGCCCGCTAGAGGGGAGGGTCATATACCGGCTTGTTTGGGGTCAAGGCAGCCTTTCTTTCAAATAGAGCATGGCATGGAGTTATAATCGATGGAAGGAAGAAATGGCGATAGAGATTTGGAGGGAAGGATTCAAGACGTGAATAGTTACTTTTCTGAGGTAATAATTACGAAATTTACATTCTTAGGAGAAACGCAGTCATAATAGAAATGTTTGGATGCATCGGTAATAGGAAGAACTATATGATAATAATTTAAACTAAGCCTAAAACTAGATATACGAGTATTAGAAGAGAAATTTATACAATATTTGGAAGCCATGAAAGTATCGCTGTTAGAAGAAAAAATTGTATTGTTAAATAAATTCCATTTCCTCAGGATTTGTCTCATTGAATTCATATTAAATACAATTTATTTTAACAGAGCAAATCTCAATTTGAAATCACTAAGTCAGGAGAAAGTAATGGCAAATTTGAGATGGTATGATCTCATTGAAAACTGCCAACTTGTTTTTTTCCTTACGATATTTCCTGTCTAAAAAATTTCGAAAATCTTTTCCTTAAATAATATGGGAACACAAACAGGAGAGAGGAAGGAGATAGTGTTTATTAACTAGATTTTCCACTAAGTATCGAGTTTATATGTAAAAGAATGCGACCCATTTCCACAAGGCACTTGATTTCGGAGACTCGGTGCGGAAATAAGGATGTCACTTCCGCGCAAGTCTCATTCTCCATATTTTTATTTAGATTCTATAAATACCTGTGTTTAACTGTGGCAAAAGTGTGATAGAGATAATATATTTTGTCAATTTTGTCACAAAGCTGCAATATACGTGCAACATTCAAGAGGTTTGGCCCACTTGTAGGTGTTCTCTTACGTCCTCATTCTTCATCATCCATAATGAGGTGAAGTAAATCTATTGGGTATTACTGAATATGATTTAATCTCAACTAACTGTATTCGCAAAATTGACCTACGACAGCTACGATCGTTTTTCACTATATTTAGTTTCTCGTTGATTTTCTTTCTTAGTTCCCAATATAATAACTCAATTAAAATAATGCATTTGCTCATAATAAGATTTTCTCTTATTCTAAATCTGCAGTGGTAATAATGTTTAATCTTTCTTTGCCGATAGAGATGTAAATATAAACAAGTGGTGATCATATATTTCCATTTAAATCCTGATTAAGTTGTGTTTGGTTAAAACTTTTATATCCATCTAAATTTATTGGCCGTAAATAACGTAGGCTAAATATTTACATCTAAGAACTGTGAATATAGTAATTTAAGAATCTTTTACTTTGCTTATTAAATATAATCTGTGACCACGGTGGAAAAAACATGTCCAAAGTATCACTACCTTTCTTACATAAGCGACTTGAAACAAAGTGTAAAAATGGAATAATAGTCTATTTTATGGGTTTTGGGCCAAGCATTTTTATTTTATATTCCATAAATACTAATACTGAACTTGGAAAGTTCCCCCTTTCAATATATCGACAGCTCAGGAGTGATCAATGATGTAGAATGAATAAAACTCTCAATATACATATATCTTAAAGGTTTTAAGGGGTTAGCCAAAGGATAAACTCACTTCACCTAGGAGAATTTTAAATAACTTTACCCTATATTTAACCTAAAACTAAAAAGCCTTTCTGAAACATGTCCATCTCATAATTATAGGATGTTTCAGATGTACGAGTATAGTTTAAATTTAATATCAGGTTAAGATTATGAAACTATCAATTAATTATGCAGTAGCTTAAAAGACCGCCAAACCTTCAATCTTTTGACAGAAATTTGCAATTGCAATCAATCTTCTTTTTTCTATCAATGGAAACTATAATCGTAATCAAAATAATGATTAATGGAGAGCAAATTTAATTAAACAAGGTCTGTGGATCAAAAATTCGCTTGCTCTCACTTATTCTGATGAACAAACTTGTGATCTTCAAAACTTTCAATAACTCCTGGACTCACCTAGTAAGGACATTGGCAGTTCTATCATTCGAAAGTAGAAAGTAATACAACATAAAGGTTTCAAGGGCTTACATTGGGAGGACTTTGGCAAATATATCAATCGGAATAGAATGTAAAGAAAAATAAGGATTTCAAAGTTCGTTGGAAACGGCAAAATAGTTATGATATTATTGCCCAAAAACAATAATTCCTGGGCTAACTCGGGAGGACTTTGGGAATTATATCATTCTAAGAAGAATGTTAAACCACATAAGAGCTTCTAATTTTGTTGAAATCGGCAGAATAGTAATGATGTTATTACCAAAGCAATAAAAAGCAAAACGGGGACCGACCGACATTGTGAGATTCGCACATGACTAAATATTTTATTCGCCATTGTAATTCTAAAATCTAAGCAAGAAATGCATTGTCGAAGGGAAAAACTACCGCTATTTTAACCTCATCTCATAGCAGCCTCATTGCATTTCAGTTTAGAAAAAATATTTTAAAATTTACAAAAGTATATTTATTCCCTCGTTGATTCTTTTGTTTCAAGTGTAACCAAGTTGTTAGTTCCAAGCGAATCAAGTCGGGGGCGACTCTAGATCTCACTATGTCGGTCGGTCGGTCCCCTCTTTGCTTCTTTTTTGTTTTTGTAAAAACATTGTAACTTTTCTTCCGATTGTAACGAAAGTTGAAAAACATTTGTTGTTTTACATCCTATTTCCAATTATATAATTGATAAGGTCCTCCCATGGTTAGCTCCGTAATAATCTTGTTTTGGCAATAACATCATAACTATTCATCCGATTCTAACGAAATCTAAAATAATTGTGTTGTTTTACATTTTCTTTTGAATGATATAATTGTCAAAGTCCGCCCAAGGATAGCTGGGGAATTATTTGGCAAACAGTTCATAACTATTCGGCCAATTCTAACGGAATTTGAAACTCTTATGCTGTTTTACATTCTCTTTGGAAGGTTAGTGAGTCACTTTTTAAAAGTTTTGCAGCTCGTAAGGTCATAAATCAGAATAATTGATAGCTTGTTAAGCTTCGCAATAACTCTCGGTTACTAATATTAGATAAATTCTATGAAGTTGTCCATGACTAATCCACTTGGGCATTATCAACATCCAGATGTCAAAATTCTTACTTTTAGTAAAAATACGATGATTAAAGATGTTTCTTGTGGTATGACATTACATTATATCAATACCATATTATATCTATCAGAGAGGGACCAATAACTTGAAAGCGAACGGACAAAAAGGACGGAAAACCACGAGTTCAGACGGGCTGAGTAGCGAGAGAGTGCAACGAGGTCAGGTAAATTATGGACAATGGCAAAAATCAAGGTTATTTAAAGAGGCATGTACAAAAATATAATTATATTTACACAAAAATAATGAGAGAATTGATGGGTAAAATTACCTTAGAGAATTAACGGGCAAAATCACATCAGTAAATGAAAGGGGAAATTGTAGTTATAAATCAGACTATGAAGTTAGAACTTAAGGTTTTCCCGGAGAAGACTATTCAAATGGGGGGAATTAACTCAATCAGGTTACTAAAAGGGGAGAGGGGTTTGCTTACGGATTTCTTCTGCACTTGAGGTGAGGCCACTCGGACTTCAAAGCGGGAGGTTGGAGTGATGAAGGTTCTCCAAAAGCCAGGGGGGGGGGGTAAATTCGGTCATGGAAAGAGTATATTGGCTACCCGAAATGAGGAGGGCTATGGCAGGAGTTGACGAAAGAAGTCGGGAAAATAACTCGGGGCGATCGTTCAGTGAAATTACCTCCTGGCTGGGGCAAATTCTAAATATACAAAATAGTCCAGCTGTCACTTTGCTTTGTTGCTAGCACTTGACTTGGAACCATGTGGAAATCTTCTGGGTTCTAGGAGAGACTTCTCAACTCTGTTTCTCCTCATGGGAGTCGAACACTATTTATGTCCGAGTCTCTCCCCAAGGAGGGTTAGCGAGAAACAGCTCTACTCTCGAATGGCCTCGAATCTTCTTGCAGAGGCCATTCTAATCCGTGTAAAGGTGAATCGTGGGGGACGAGGATCAAGGCTACCGCTTGAGGAAGGAGGGGGTTAAGCTTACTAATTTAGGCCTAACCAGGCCTTCTGCAGCACGTGGAAGTTCCGTCTGCTATAGGTTCCATGTGGGGTTCCCTCACAATGTTCATAATCCATAATGATAATTAAAATAAAACAATAATAACCATTTTCATATCAGACATATTTTAAACCATTCCTTTCTTCGCAATTAGATTTTTTGGTATGCTATATAATATTTAGTAGAGTGAAAGATAATTAAAACTTTACATTCACTTTAGCCTTATAACATTTATTTGGTGCAAGTTATGCAGTAATCATTTTTACAAGCACACCGTTAATCAGCATTGTTTTCAGATTAATATTGTGGCAAGAATAAAAACTCGTCTTTTTATACTCCCTTTATACTTATCAACCTGGGAAACTTTGTTGGAAGAACCATAATCCTAAGTTTGAGAAATTGTATCTATTTGGTAAAATTTAAGATAAAAGCAAATGAATATTAAAGCTAGATAATGGTATTATGTCATAACAGTATATTTCCATTGCAGTCACGTTAAATACGCACAAAAACAGGATTTTTTCTCTCAAAACTCAAATAAGAGATAAATTGATGGCAGGGCGGAAGGAAATTCCCTGTGGGGAACCTACTATGAAATAGTTTTCTTAAATGGGGCCTTAGATTATGTCTTTTGCTGTTTATATCACCAAAACAAACCAATAAAAATGTGTGCCCAAAGGAAGTCTTCTTAACACAACTCTATTACTCATATCAATTACCAGCTTAATGTTAAAAGTACCACGAAATATCAAATGCTGCCCTTATGTGGATGACATAGCTAAGTGGTTTACAGGCAATTTAACAATATGAGACCTCAAATCTAGTACAATAAACAATCAACAATCTAGACTGTACACATAGTCACACATTTTCGCCTTTCAAAGTAAATAACTAATTGATCTCCCCTTTATAAGAAACTCAAACCGATCCCACTAAGCCATCAAGCGCTTTGTTTAGTCACTGGTGCATTCAAATCCACTCAATCATTTTCAATCTGTGCAGGGACCGAAATCCCACCTACTAATTTACCAAAGACAGATTTCTGAACTCAAATTCCTTTCCTATTTCTACAGTAAACATTCCAAACTCTTCAAAAGAGTGAAAAGCAGATCTTAGAGAAAATACAAGATTTTCCCCAGTTAGAGTGCTTGCAAAAACTAAACATTCTTTCTAAAAATTACCATAAACACTCCCTCTTGGCTGTTGCCAAGTAAAACAATTTTAACTAGAAATCTCGACGAAAAAATCGATAATACTAATAAAATTGTGTCAAGAGTACCAAGGAACTCAGCGGTTCTGGCAATCCATATTCACCGATGGACAAAATTCCTTGATGGTGTTTCATGGGAAATAAAATTATCGCAACTAATAAAAGCAGTTTGTGTGCCATACTACACCTTCGTCCTTTCATCAGCACTAAGGCAATTAAATTACCTTAAGATTCCATGAAGGAATATAAGAATAGTAATTTAATCTTCTCAGATCCAAATAGTGCTCTAACGGTAATAAGATCCCCAATTCAAGATCACCTTTTAGTCAAAAGAATCAAAAGCCATTGAGCCTACCAATCCTATAACCAAACGTGTCCTGGTGTCCATCAAATATATGGATCAATGTTAATCAATATGTAGGTATCGCAACAAAAACAGCCTTGACATATCGCACAATGCCTACAGCCCCATCAATTTTAAAGAATATCACACCTTTTACTCAAGGAAAGTTAAATCTAAATGGGAAAAATAATGGCGAACAAATGGACGAAACATCTTTACCAAATCAACGAAGTCGTCAATAAATGGAAAGGCAGATCAAGAAAATTGCAGGGATTATGTTGTCCGAGCAGGTTTACACTATAAAAACACAAATATACACATCGCTACCGTTTATCGAGCTCTCGATTATTACGATGCATCACCTGCAACAACCAAACCTCATCTCCTGTAGATATGTCATAATTACCACCAAACCAGAATTAAGTTCCTCAAAATAGACCACGCCTACAGAGAGTAGTGACAAACTATCATCGAGTGATTACTCGTTGGTATAGTAGCTTAGAGAAGCCAAATTATTTCCAAACATCTGAAAAAGTGAAAATGAACAAAGATGATTGAAAAATATTGTTTTATAGTTATTTATTAAAGAGAAAATTATAGAACATCTGATAGAGCGAAGAACCTGGGCTTGGGTGTACGCCGTTATACACACACTGGCCTACTGGCCGACCGAAATTAAGGCTTCACCTGGGGATGGCTTTAAGAATACTTTAAATACACAGTTGCTAGGCCAAGGAAAATTCAAAAACGGCTACAAAAATATACTTTAATAGGACTAAAGAATACATATAGGGCAAGTTAAATGGCAATGCAATTAAATATTGACGGTTCACTGCTAAGATGAATGACACTATCAATTAAGATTGAAGCGAGGGATAATTAATTAGGTAATGATTTTACAATTATGCAAGTTCTAGAGAAAGGGGATCCTTGAGGTTCGACGCAGTAAAGGTGCGGGGAGCGTTACGAAGCGGGGGATAAATTCATTTTTCCTTGATGTGCGACGATTAGGACCAGGTAGGTAATTCTAACTTGTACTTGTAGGCGTCTCACGTGACACACAATTCAACCTCGGTAAACTGAAGTTGCGGGGGAGGGGGGCTAATCCTTAAGAGGCAAACGGAGGGGTGCTTTGGGGATGGCATTTCCAATCCTTAAACTCTGAATAATTGATGAGAAGGGTGAAGTGCGCCTAACTATCTCCACGAACAACATTGAGTAACGACTAGCTCTTCCTTGACAGTTTGACAATAACTTATTTCTTCTCTGGATGAGAATGTATTCAATTTCTTCTGTCTCTACTTTTCCACACCAAAGCATCACAAATGCTCCTGCTTATTTTTGTATCAACATTACTCCTCCCGAATTCTGTACACTAAACTATGTTTATGATCTAAATTCCAAGCCAAGTACTTCATGCAAAACAGATACCTGATTTATAGATCTTTTTATTGTGCTTTACTGAGATTTTATTGCAACTAGAAGAAATTTAATCAAAATAGATAACCAAAGAAGGAGATACATATAACTGCCAACAAATATAAAAATATTAAACAAAAATAACAACCCAAAATAAACCAAATAACCTTTTCTGGCGAATATGCATAACTTTTAATTTATCCGGGTAAATTTATCTAATATTTGTTATCTAATCTTAATATCATTGGCATATTGTCTAGCAGTTCTCCAAAGAGGAATTTTCCTAGAAGCACACTTTATATTAAGAAATATATTTCCTCACTACTCTTAATATAAGACCTTATAACTAAGCTCTTTTCTGAAAAATTATTCCATAAATATTTAAAAAATATCTAATAAATTATATTTATTGGACACGATAAATTTTTAATTAACCACTTTCACCTTACTCTTATCAAAATATTATCAGGATGAAAAAACTGTAATTTTGTCTCTGCATCTCTCCCTTCCCCATATTTTTGGATTTGCTCAGGAATTGTGTGAGAAATTTTCCATCGAATCGAGGATATTTGATTTGTACTTCAATGAGTCCATCAATCGGCCCAGAGATATTATTGAGTCCTGTCACAATATCGTTGATTATTCTATTTGGAGACTAGCCGATACACAGAGCGGCATTTTATAAAGAAATTGGATTGATTTATTGAACACAAGAATCCAAATTGAAAATGATATGACTTCTTGTAAGTGTGATTGCTCTTTTACTTCGACTATTAAATGAGAAATATAGGTGAGATGAGCGATGATTGCAATAGAAGTGCAAGGCTATGTAAAATATACAGGGAAATAGGAAAGAATATGGACATATAGTTTTAGGAGACATCTGATAGAAAAAGCCTAATTATAGACTGGTATGAAGAATTGGTCATCAAAATTGAGCACGTGAAATGAATCTTACGGAAAATAGTTTACTATCACGGCAATAGTGGCAAAAAATATGAAAAGTATCATGAATTTTGTTTGCAAAACAAGAATTCACATGAAAAACGATAGATTTTTTTCTAAAGCTAATTTCTCAACATCATGTAAACCAAAAACTATGCAAAATGTATATAATAAAATAGTAAAACCATTTACACAAACAATCATCTCCATGCTGATCTAAAATATCATTAAATATGCTCCCTCCTCAAAGTGGTATTTATGAATATAAAACTAATATCATTAGCCATAGGAAGGAAAAAATATTTGCTCCAAATAAAATCACTTACTCCAAAAATGTACAACTATTATACGTAATATTTATCAACATAAAATGATTTTCGAGACGTTTTGCCGTGAACTTTTGTCATCTTGAATAGGTGGCAAGTAGTGGCCTCTTTGGGTCGAAGACAAAAACAATTTAATGTGTTCTCCTTTGCCATTTTACTTTTTGATTTCTGCAGGAAACGTAACTAGCAATCTTGGTGAATTTAACTTTCCTTGTTCTTTTAGTTAGTTAGGGGTTCTCTTCTTCCCACCTAGATGTTTTTGTGTTATCTGATGTTTTTTTCCTGCTGTTTCATCACGCTAATTTTAGATTGAGATAACTCATTTTTTTTCTTGTTGTTTGCCTTTCACATTGTTTTCATCGAACGGGCATACCTTAAATACAACTAATGAACTCTTTTTATTCAGTTTCTTTATAATGAATAAAACGAGTTCATTAGTTTGCTTGTCAATCTCATATTTAACAAAGCTTTAAAAGGTAAATAACTTTTGTAAAATAGGTAAATATAATGAATAAAAGTGAATATCACATGAATATTTAAATACGATATTTTTAAAAAATAAATATGGAATAAATATAGCAGTTTAAATTGAAGAACAAATGAGCTACATATATATCTTAAGAGTATTAACGAATAACGAATAGTGTTTTTGGTTAAAGTAAAAATATAAACTTTAATATTTCATATCATTTATCAGGATCATAAAAAGCACAAATAATTTGATTTTACCTTTCCATCTCTGCCGAAACTTCAGATTGTTTCGATGTATCGAAGAATTAGATAATATATTATTTTTCTCATAACTGAGTTAAGTAAACATAATACTTTCATTAAATTTTTGCATGTAGTACAAAGGGTTTAAAAACCTTGAGCTGTGTGGTTACTTTTTATAATATCCCAAATTTTAGGATAAAATACGAAATGTTTCTTAGAGAATATCATAATAACATTGTTACTCAGACAGTGTGTTGATTAGTTCGTGCTGAAGCTATAATGCTAGACCACCTTAATTCTTTTATTCCTTCTTATTTATAGGCTCATTTACACTGAATAAACTTCTGACTAGAACTTTGTCTTCGATTAACTTTAAAATTCCAAATTTGAAACAGCTACTAGACCTTTGCCTGACTTGTTTCATTCTTTATTAAACACTAATGTTTTTGTTTCTATAAACATTGATTCTCGTCGTTCGTAAAAGAAATTATCGCAGTAATGACCTGCCATATACACAAACAGTTCCTTGTAATTTTAATAATATTTTATTTCGATATATGGCACTTATATGGCTTTTAATTAAATGAGACTTTTTCTAGCTCAATATTTTCAATGGCTGAAAACTTTGATAAACATATTCGAGTAAATTTGTCATGATATAAATATTGTTTTGCTCCTTTCTTTAATATAACATTTTCTTGAAAATAATAAGATTTATCCTCAGATATATATCGTGCACGGGAACATATTAAATGCTTAATCTAAACCATAATCAAGAAACTAAATTATTTAAATGCGACAAGTTTTTGACTAATTTTCTACTTTTTCCGAAACTAGCTACTCCTTATCTGTTTTTAAAGATATTTGTAAAAAAGAATTGAAGAAAGATTTGGATTGTAATTTATGACAGTAGGAGTCAAAATATCTAATAGAAATGTTAATTACGAGTATATTCCGTCTTATTACTGAATCTACATGCACTCTTACACATCATTTTACATAACTTCTTTTGTTTCAGAACATATTTTAGATCATCTTGATTCTTATATAAGCTAAAATCAAGTGGTTACTAATGTATGCATCACATTGCGTAAATATGTTCTAAAACATCAAAGAATAAACATTATTTTCAGAGAGCAAGTTTTATTAGAGACATGAGTAATGGCAAGTTTCGCGAAGAAGAGTTTTACAATATTTTTTCGTAATCTTTTAAAATGAAACTCGATTTTATTACTCTTTGAGTATTACAAATATTTCATTCATAGATCGGAGACTGTTCCATCTTGTTTTGCAATCTCATATTAATTTAAATTGCATTCTATCGTGAAAATTTATATTGATGTAACTAATATTTTGACACGAATTGTATTTATCTTGTGTAAAAGAAAAGCGAACATCTTCCTTAATTAGTCTTTTCAAATGCCAAAATTTCTTGAATAACTTATAACTGGAAGCTATAGATTTAAAACTGAATCCATTAAAACTGCAAGATACGTTATTTCTTATTAAATAATTTTTTTTAAAAGAGACGATTCCAGTAGCGATAGCTTTTTTTAACTGAGATTTCATCTTCATCTAAATTATAAGAATTATATTTACTAGTTACATTTGCATCAAGAATGGTCCTTAGATGTAATAATAACCCTTTGGTTGAGCCTACAGTGCCTTATATTATTTTTTATCGCACTTAGATCTCTCGGCTTCTTCTTAATTTCTGTACTAAAATTATTTCATGCAATTGATAAATTGGCAATCCACTAAATTTAAATGTGATAGAAAAACCAACATAAAGCCACTTAACCTACACCACGAAAAGATCGAAATCATTCGTTCGACATTCCAAATAAACTTAATATTTGGCATCAGAATAATCAAGTGCAAACTAAACTCTTACCTCATTCATATCTTACGAAGTGATAGGCATTCAATTCCAAATAAGCCCCATCGGATCCTTAAATTGGCTTTGTTTACTCTCACCTCTCTTACAAAGTTACCTCTGGGATTATCTAAGCCCTTTTCTCTTTTTATAAAAGAAAAGTCTCAATGAAGATCTCCTAGCAGACATAAGCCCTATATTTTACAGGCTAACACTTATGGCTACCCTATCTTTAAATATAGAGGATTTGTGAATAATTGTACGGATGAGTTTATCGCATTTACTTGCCTCTAATCGCCTTGTACTTTTCAGTCGCAAAAAAATGCAAATCCAGGCTTGAGAACTGATTGTCTCTCAATCCCATAATTAGAATATTTACTGGAAATTACAGAGCTCTGTAAACTTTTCAAAAGGTTTACATAGAAAATGAACTACCAGCTAAGTTCCATGCAGTGAGTTCATTTAAATACCTTCCAAAATCTAATTAATCTAATTAATATAGCATAAGATTATTTATCTATTTGCCTCCTGTAATCTAGTTTGCCTACTCTAAACCCCTCTGCCATACAAACCTCTGATTCCCATGTGCTTGCCACTGATGGTCATTCTGAACCTTACACGGGTTTCATTATCTGGTAGGCTAACTTTCTTCGAATTAGAATTTTCTATCTTAGAATTTAGAAAATCGAGTTTAGTGTTTATTTTCTACATCGTAAATGAGATATAAGACGTATTATTGAGTAATATGTAACTTCTTTAACCATGAAATTCTTGCTTACTTGATCATTATTTCTAAACCTTGTCTAGTGAATCACTAAATTTAGCTACAGGTTTCAACCAGATGAGCACTGGCCTGGCCCCTGAAAAAGGCGGAATGTGACCTCGGTTTCAAGATGACATATTACAAGAGAAGTTCAGTATCGGAAGTCCAATACTTGCCCACATTGCTTCCATTATCTATGCCTGAATTATCGTGGCTCGGAGTCACACAATTGCTTAACGAGTATGTAACCACAGAGATATCATCTTAAAAACTGTTATAGCAAACCCTTGAAGGTAATTTCTAGACGTCAGATTATGAGTTCTATATAGCGATATTTTGGCTTGTGGTGCCGGGTAGCTCAATGCTTAAAGCACCGAGTTGGCAAATGTAAATCTCTACGTCAATTCTCGACTAGGATATTTAAATATTTTTACAGAGCATTATTAGCAGTCTTCTCAGTATGGATTGCACTAATTGAGCTTTCCTTTGTCTGTTTGATCTTTGTTTCTTTCAATGACCCTTTATTTTGCCTTCAAAACTCAGGATTGTATTTTCTTGCACTAATTCACATCCAACTGGTCTGTCTCTTCTGCTATATGGATATATAGTCTACAACTAGGCGGTTCCTTGTGGTAGTTGGTTGTTACCCGCGGACATGTAGTCACTCGTTGCTCATTATTTTGAAGCTATGTGGTTAATAAATTGTTTTTTTATCAGCACTTTGTTTCTTGTTTGATTTTGCTGGTGATTATTTTGAGTTCCCTTCCACATTTCAAGGGTCAGCATATTGACTTTTCTCTGACATTAATTTCATATTGACGGTTTTATTGTCCATTTCGTATTTAGCCATTGGTAATTTTACTACCACGATACTGTTCTGTGTAGTTGTGAGCAAAACCACATTATGGAAAGATTTGTTCCCTGTTCATGGCCAACGAATCTACTGAAATATATTTCCAAATATTGTTTGGCATTTAGTTGATCATTTAAAAACAAAAGTTATGCTACTGAAAGATTTCTATGTCACAAGTTTGTTTGACGTAACTGTTTGTATAATTTAAGTGTATAGGTTGCCTTTAATTATTGTAGTCTAATTTCTCTATTTCCTGTGTCTTTCATAAATAGAAAAGAAATCCTAAATAGGTCTGCTTGTTTCTGCGTGTATGAAGATTTGCGTGTATCTCACTTTTTCTGTTTTCTTCTCAAAGACCAAATCATGGATAAAGGAGGGCTCGTTTTTTGCAGCCAATTTCCTCAGTTTGCTGTGTCATAAACAAGGATGATTGGTTTCGAAAAGCTTAGAATTTGATTCGATGCTGCTGGTGGGCGGATAGTACCAAATATCATTTATGTTTATGAAGAGATTAAGGACCTGACCAAAGAGAGAAAAAAAGGTATTAAAAGAAATACAGAAATAGTTTTATTGAAGACGTTAGCTTTTCTTTTACTATTTACCAAAAAGGATAAAATTTATAATACTTCCCTATACGAACTCGTATATATAAACTGAGGAGTAAAAACAAAACAGACGATCAGAGAATATTAATGAAGTTGGGTAATAGGGAGTACATTTTTAATACCAATTCTAATTCCTTAGCTTCTTGAACCCCCTTTCCTCTTTATCTATGGAAAAATGATTTTCATTTTTCAAAAGTGTAAATTAAGAGTACAAACGTATTCTGTCAATATTTTTCATTTATCTTGGCTAAACTTTATAATTAAATATACTTTTAAGAATCAAAGTTATTAATTTTATCCTACTAACCTAACCACCCTTGGATCGGCCATAACATGCGAGTTAGGGTGGACTCTCATCACCACCAGACATTTCGGTAGTCCCCCGAAAAGTTTAAAAGAGAAAATTGAGCCACGTGAAATGACCTTGAACTCCTTGCTCATCGCCTTCTCTTCATCTCTTGCTTCCCTGGCAGACTTTACCTACAAATAAATAAAACATATATATATATATATATATATATATATCTTTAGGAAAATAATAGCTTTCCATACCAAAGGACATGCTACGTTAATTGTTAAGCCTCCCTTTGAAAGCTTACCAGTAAAAAAACGTTATACAAGTAACTTCTTTGAAGATGTTTCACCTTTATCATCTAGCAAAATCCAGCACGCACAACAAAAGGCAAAGCTTAATTAAATCTTGGGAAATCATCACTGCTACACACAAAGAGACAAAGAGAGAGATTGTTTCATACATTGACTTCTCTTTCACAAAATATGAAGTTAATTTTCTATTCCATCTGTTCTCCTCAAACTGAACAAGCCGCCGAAATTAGAATCATCGCTCTCAACTGGCGTTTGGAATTAATGCGATACTTTGACCTGCCCTTTTAGGTCGCTTGACGTTTCATAGAACGTCGTCAAGTTAGTTTAAATAATTATCTAACCAAGGAAGCCCACACGTTGTCTACTTCTCTCTGGAATTCGTGCTAGTATCAAGAAACCTACCAATATTGAGACAGCAGGTGCCTATATACCTCTCTGTAACCCCCAAGCAACTATGGTGCGCAATAGGTCACTTTCGTTTCATCCGTGTGGAAAAGGCAGGGTTGTGTCTGAAGCCTCTTCACTCCTCACTCCATTACGGCAGTTTATTTACTGATGGGCATTGTTCGATCGTCTCATTACTTCTGCATCACAAGAAAAGCGACTAGACACTCATCACTACTTAATTAGTAGGTCAACCGTTCTACTATTAGAAGCTATGTTCACTGGCTCTCTCTCCCAGGCGAAATTTCTCCTGGATATATCAAATAGCTGATTTTCATAAACGTTTACTTAACCTTGATTTAAAACAATGTACAGTAAAGACCCAGTAAATTGAACACGCTTATTTAGGGACTTAATTCGGTAAGGAGCATGGAGAATAATTGAGATAGTCTCACAACAAACTCTCCATATACGAAAAGCTGTTGCATATTAAATGCCTTAATTACATCTAGATATTTTTGCTCAAGCAGATAACTGCACAACAAAGCAATACAATCATACAATTTTAAAATGCGTTTACTAGTAACCTCATGGTTTTTAGCTTGCTATAGCTAAGAGCGCCAAAAAAGAATAGTGTTGCATGAAAATGAATATATCTCTATAATATTGGTAACTCCAGTAGCTTTTCATCGAGATTTAGCTTCAAAGAAACACGTCACTTAATGACTGATTTGTGACTTTTGTGCCTTAACAGTGTCGACAGACCTGATATAGACCTTCAGTTCTATTTCACGTCACTCAATGTAGGTGGAGGGTCCTTTCCGTTCTTGAGCTTAAACTAGAATTTTTCACCAATTATCATAACAAGAATCGAGTGTTCTCAAAGCTTCTGTGACTGCCCCATTTGACCACGTAAGAGGAGCGGCGATTTGTCTTCCTAGCTGCCCTGCTGACGAGACTCAGTGCCCCGTCCTTACCCAGCTTAGCCTCTCCTTATTCTTAGTGACCAGCCTGTGTTTTTGCCTTACCATCTCTCTCTCTCTATCACCTCTCCTACAACTTTCTATGGTCGGCTTCTAATTGCACAGGGTAGATGCCGACCAGTTTCCCCTCACTCAACTATCCCGGATCATGGCTGAGGAGGCAGGAGACAATGCCGCTTCACCCGTGATTTCCGATTTGGAGGGAGGGGAATTTAACTACCTGATTCATCAGCACCTACACATTCCTCACATACCCCTTTCTCTGTTCTTTAAATCTCTAGCGATTTCACGCGAAGCCCAAGGTAAAGCCACCATGATGAAGGGCTGCATGGCCACTGGGTGAAAAGGTGTGGTCCTAAATAGCGACAGCTAGTTCTGCCGGCCCCGTGTTTAGCCCTCGCCGAGCGAGCTACTGTGGGGGCGGGGAGGGCGATTAAAGTTTATTTCTCACATAACTAATAGCGTTTCATGCCCGATGACGAGAATTAATAAAATAAATCTCTCCCTTTTCCCTTCACCATTGACGGAGCCGCCTTCGGGCAGCTCCACCGGAAAAATTGAGGTCCGCCACATGTGCTCTCGCAGGGTACCCACTCAAACTCTTCAACCGCAGAGGAAGCTTACACCTCTCCTTTGCTTATGAGTGTAAGGGACTAATCTTCACCCAGTTCTCTGAAGCCGCCCTTGGGCGACTCCTTTTCTCTAGCGGCAGTCTCCGTTTTCATTTCTAAGGTAAATTCCAAAAAAGGCAGGCAGCACATAATTGACCGCTGACGGTAAGACTGGCACAATATGGCTCTCGTGGTATTTGGCCGAGTACGTATGTATGTCTGATTCGTACAAGAATAAATATTTTCCACTTTTTTCTAAGAGTGCTTTAATTTAATTCTTTAACCAGGGGGGATTCTTTCGAAGATCTAATTAAACAACTCAGGCAAAAGATTATACTTTTAATTACATAAATAATGAAAGACTTTAAATATACTAATGCTATAATAAGAGGACCTAATAAAAAAATAACAATACCAAAGAGTAATATGCGATGGTTGATGCAAAAATCACTTTCGCTCAGAATAGTAACTATCAATCATGAATAAGTTTTGGATTCTTTTTACATTTAACTAAGAGAGAGTCTGCAGTTGGAGGACCTTGAACGGAAACCTCCTCGATGAGATTATTAGAGGCGCGTTGGAGCATGGCTGAAAAAACAGCAGATGTTTATCACTAGGTGAAAGAGACGCGTCTATACGGGAAGAAAAGCTGATGCTTGTTCTAAAGAGGAGGTGTGAGGCGGGGAGCAAGACTTCTTGACTTAGAGGTGTTAGTGAGTGAATCTTGGATGTACAGAAGTTATTTCGATCCCTGGGTTATAATTTTGAGCTTCTCCATGATAAGACTTAACCAAGAGGTGAATCTTTTATAGAATGGGTATTCACGTTGGTATTCCTCAATGATTAGGGGTATCTTTGTTTTTATTCAGAAAAATGAGATAGGGGATTTCTATGGATGATAATGGTATGCGATTGGGTCTTGATATCACTGGAGGGGAAATCCCGCTCGTTTCCAGCTATCTTCTTGATTTCTTTTTTGACTTAGGGACTCTACTTCTTCTTTCGTTTGCTTCGCGGATTCTCCTTTCATTTCTCAAAATCGAACTATATATACGATGAATATCCAAAAGGGGGGAGGAGGAGAGACGAGGGCCCACAGTTAAGCCTTTCTCCTAGGACATAAATTTTCAACGTTGTGACACTTCGAACCTTCTGGTTTACGTACAGTGAAAGTGAAATTTCGTCTATTTGGCGAAAATAGACATAAAAAATCGGAGGAGACAGAGAGCCTGTTTATATACTTTTATTCTAAAGGTTCTTACATCCTCCTCTGTTTACATTAACGGACTACGAAATCTGCCAACTGAAGTCCTTCTTTGTGAGCGACGCTAGAAGGGTCATTGGAGCGACGGGGAAAAGGAGGGGGGGGAATGTCTTGACCCATGTTACGCGTAACCTTTGACGCCGTATAAACAAACCTGTGTCTATTTGTCCTCGTGATATTTATTCCCCCACAAGGGCCAAGCCACTTAGGGGGAGGAGAGAAGAGAAGGTCCATTGGACCCTTCCTTCTGAAGACCTGCAGGCTTGATTATTGAATTTAGATGGGGACACCGTAAGTGCCCCCGTCTCTTCCTCGACCAAAGACGTTCTGACCAATGAGAACTGTGATGTCCTGGGGCGTGGATGGGCGAATGGCGGACATCTCTGAAATGTAGATGGTCCCTGAATGAACCTACCATCTAGCTCAAACGGTAATATATTCCATGGTGACGGACCTGGCCTCGGTGCTAATCACCGAACCCAAGTCCGCCACTGAGCAAGGTGCTCCTCAGATGGCTCAGGTCTACAAGTCCTGAGAAGGAGAGGATGGATCTCCTCCTCGGGCTGGTGCTCCTGTGACAGCCAAGACATTCTCTATCTCGGAGAAAGATCTTGCTGAAGCTGGTCCATATGGCCTGGGGGCTCCTGCCGGTCGAGGAGAGAAGCGGGTTCATTCACCGACCACCTCTTCTAAGAAGAGAAAAATCAAAAAACAAACAAAATGACCCGGGATTCCTGTCCATCTGAGGGGCGGAGGGGACAGTTGGGTCTAGTGACACTTCGGTAAGCGACCAAGCCATGATCGGCACGTGCGGTTCCGTTGCTTCCTCGTTCGGGAAGTCCAGGACAAAGACAAAAGTGCAGGTGTGCAGAATGTAGTCTAGATTAGGTCGGAGCCCCTCTTCCAGAGACTACCTAGCGTTTTCAAGCCCCCTGGCTCCAAAGATTTCTTTGTTAGTCGCCCCCGTATGGCATCATGTTGGCTTTGGGCAAAATTATTCATGAAAGGAGAGGTTTGCTAGTGCGATTGGTAGAGAGCCTAAGGTGACCCTTTTCTCGGATAGGAGCCTTTAGGCGAATGCGTCTAATACCGCTGAGGCAACGATGATCAGTGCCCTTTGGACGATTACTGGCCCGTCTATGAGTGTGACGCTGCACACTACCATGAAATTCGTGAAAGAAGTAGTTTATGCGAGGGAACTCGTGGACTACTCAAAGAATGTATCACATCACCTTAGAGCTGGCCGACCATAGGGTGGTCAAGGTCAAGCGTTTGATGAGAAAACAGAGAGGGCCCCTAGTCCCACCGCTACACTCTTAGTCACGTTCTACTGTGACAAGCAGCTGAGACGGTGCGTGACAGTTGGTTTTGCTACCACGTGATGGCGTTCGAGCCACTCCCGCGGCAGTGCTACGATTTCTCTCTCTTTGTTTGGTACGCTAGGTTAAGTAATAAAACGCTCCCTTTGGATAAAGGAAAATATTGAGCCAGGATTCTTTATCTTTTGGTAAGCAGCTGGAACAAGCCTTGAAATGGCGAACGGATATGAGAACTTCTTTCTTCTTAAATAATAATGATTGCTACTCTTATCTAATCTTTTTCCACAAAAATACACCTATATAAATAGTTATTCTCTCTACTCCTAATTCCATAAAATCCAACCAATCAGGAGTGAGATACATTTAATTGCCATACTTATGTTCATTTTTGGAATAACAGACCTTAGCGTTAACAAATTGACCAATCAACTTTTAGACATAAGCACTGTAATAATTGTCCAGTCATAGTCACGATAGATTTACAAAGTTAATAACGCTCAAACAGTTTGCGTGTATACACGGCAGAAATCCATTTTTCCCTCAATCAGAGCTCGGATCCAACCATGCTACCAAATGTGTATCCTCCAATGCCGCGACGGCGTCAGGTTGTTTTCTGTCGTCTCCCAATTTTACACACTCTCGGGACATACTACCATTTGATGGAGCACTCGCCTGATCATATTGCGATGACTGCGTTGTACTCCAGACTATTCGTCACATTATTTTTGAATATCCCACTCAGTATGGGTGATTTTCACTCACGCTACCTGTCCCTGTACTGGGATGAGCGGGGTCGGGTTCATTTACACTGGCTTGTGGACTTTATGACTTTTTTGAGTAGGCTTAGCTCATCCACTTTATTTAACTGTTTTTTGTAGTTGTTTTGTAGGCTACAGGGTCCTGTTCTGGGTGGAGGCGGGCATCCACACGACGCTAGAGCGTGCTTCCTGCTTGTTGCCCTTTTCCTTTTTTTATAGTTATTGTTGTTTTTTTGCCATATTGTTATTTTAATGTGAGTGTGGTGACTTATGCCCAAGTAGGCAGTTTCCAAATGGGCTCCTAAAATAATAATAATAAAAATGCCCATTTGAGATCATAATCTCAAATATTTGTACGTCTATTATATGAAGTAATTAGAGACTTTCGTCTCCTCTCTTTTACAGGTAGAGGATGAATTTTTATATTCATTAATTACCTACCTAAAATCCCCACCTTTAGCATCCCAAAGGAAGGAAATCGTATAGATACCCATGCATCTGGTACCTTGTGAGCGGCACTGTACTATTTTCGCCACTGTTTTTACACGGTTTCTTTTCATCTATTTTCTCGGACGGCGACAGGATTTGCAGGTTAGTCGACGAGACACTTTCGTTCATTCATCCCTGTTTATGGTTGAGAGGGTTTTCTGGTGAATCCCCCCCCCACCCATCTTTCCCTAAGTTTGGATTAGCGGGTTTTAACACTATTTTTCCCTTTCACAGGCGCCTTTTCATTATTTTCCGTATCAGCTCTTTTACACATAAGCAAGGAGATTTCGAGTGACATATTGTGGCTTCTATGCTCTCCTGGAACAAGTATGATCATCCGGAAAAATTGCCTGCAGAAGGTTATGCTGTTATAAATCTTCCACACATTTTCACTTTCCCTATCACCAACACTTTCTTTATACATCTCTCATTACAATCTTTTTACGTTTTACACCCTTTTGCTTTTGCACTTTGAACTTGAGAAATATCAACTTTTGCCAAGCATATTTTGAGCTTTTACTTGTCGACAGATTGGACTTTACCTCAGACTACCCTCAATTAATCAAAAGCCATTTTGCAGTAGAGAAACGTAAACTAATTTGGTATCTTTCAACCAAGGACTGCGTCTCACCGGTTAAGAGTAGGTAGAGGCCCTCAAATATGTCTTCGTGCCATAATCATATAAATACGTGTGGGAATTCCAGGTCATTTTATCTTTTATTAAAACACGTTTAAAAAGCTGCCTCAATTATAGGCCTTAATAGCGAAATTCACAAAGCCTCACTTATACATGACCAAATTGTATGGTACTTGATAAGAAGTTATATCAAACACCTTGTTTGCACCTTATATCTTGCCAACAACAAGCTTTATGATATCTATTAGTGCCCGATGACTATGATTCAATATTCCTAGTAACAAAATTTTCCTATTACGGCTTTGCAGCAATTCCTTAATGCATTTTAGAACTCTTCCACATATTCGGTGTGATTTTAGCTTCAACAACAAATATTAACACATTAGTTCATAAAATATTATGCTCGTTTATGAGGTACGGTGCTGCTTAGAAGTTTAGCTAAACTACATCTAGAATTATATTATTAAAAAATTCGAGTATTAAGGATAAGATTTTACTCATCTGCTTACGCGTTAAAATGGCTGTTTCGAGGCATTTATTTAGTTATTTTCTTTCCATGCTAAAGTATTTTGCACAAAGATGAATTTACAGTTCCCTACCTTAAAAGTTAAGGAGGCTTGAATAGATTTTATCGCGAAAAGATACAAGGAAGTTTTTATTTAATTAATGTAAAAACTAATACTATGATTTTCGTTTGAGTAATTATTTGAAAGAGTGAGTTTTCATAAAATATTATTATGTAGTTATTTTCATTGTGTCATGGACGGTAAAACATTGAATAAATATTAATTCACACTCTCTGCATCGTCTTCTGGATTGTCACTAAGGAATACCTCTGCATCCTGCTTTGACCCGATACACTCTTTATTTGACTTATTTTAATTTTCTTCGCTAGAATAAATTATGGTCTTATGTTGATCTAATAAGGCTAAATACTTTTAGCTGTTCTTATTTGACGTTTTACATTACAACGATTTTACAGACATCAGTTTCGATTAATTGCAATGCTTGTTGTCTAAATTTTATAATGTCATTTAGGATCTCATGTGCACTTTTAATGTTGTATAGCGATGCATATTGTTATCCATTGCTCATAATTTTCCTCAAGATTTTTTAGCAGTTAAAATATTGTGTAAATATCGACCAAGGACTAATCATTAGCATTACCTAGTCCGTCTTTCGCACAAAAATCCAATAAATGATTTTATTTCCCATTTAGGCCAAAAAATTAGCTACCGCTCGCTGTAAAATTCAAAGGAGCGCTTTCTACATTTTAGAAAATATCAAGAGCGCCTTCTCCAATTGTAAAAAATAGAGACTATTCTATAACTTAGATTTACCAAGGAGAGGAAAGAGGAGGAACCACGTTCACCCACGTTCACCTCCAATCGCAAGGGAAGGAGAGGTTCAGAGCTGTTTCTTCCCTTTATTTTACAACGAATAGGCTGATGAGATCTGTACTAGAAGCCTCTATAACCTAAGCTTCCCTGCCCCAGCCGTATGCGGGGTAGTCCAAACACTGAAAGTCTATTGTTCAATGCTCGAGCATTTGCTGTAAATATGAATACCGCAGTTTATGCCTGTTTAGAGATAAAAAAAAGCCTGGAAATCAATATACATTTCCTTGGCGTTTTTAGCCGCGTGCAACTATATAACTCAATATTTCGGTCGGTTGGCGGGTTCGTTGATCCCTGTTTGGCATTTTTCTCATGATATCAATTTAAAATGAGTAAATACTAAATCTGGATTCCAAGCCTTGGCTGCCGCTTCATTTATAATTTATGCATTCTAAAAGTTAAGTTTAAGTACATATAACCTTTAGCTATTTTAATTAAGCCGGAAATAAAATATCTAATCGATCCTTTTGTTTCTCAAACTATGCCTATTTTTTATAAAAACCGGCAAAATTTCAAGTTACATTTAAAAAAATTTGATTGTATTCATGATTCTTATATCATAACGAACAACTCTCATATACATCTTAGCTCCCCATTCTTTAATGCAGTCCTATATAAAACTCCATCAAATAATTATTCCAAGGACCGTCTCGTCTGGCCGACCGTATCTCCATCAGGTCCTGAACTGAAAAATTGTTTGCCATTATTCTAGTTGATCTCTGCTTTGGTAGTCTCTGTGGTATAAGGGGCGAACAGGCAGTAATGTTTCACACGCAGATGCATTATACAGGAGTGGCAAGTTGCTCCAAAGAGTCTTAATAAGCAGTAATTAAAGGATGTCTGTCAGTGTTGCGGACATCACAAACATTACAAATGAAATTTTAATTGTAAAGCTATTTTTACTGAAACATTAAACTTGTATTAGAGGGAGAAAAGAAAAATAAGAGATTGTTTTTAATCTGAAAAATAAGAATAGGTAGAATACATCTATAAAGGTTATGTGGCGCTATGGATAATGCTGCATTACTAATACTTAAAAATCATTCATCTACCATTGTGCGAGACCATGGATTGCCTATCCTCCGTTGACAAGAGCCTATTGCGTATTCTTCCCTACCGAATCGTAGGGGAGAGGCAGCATTTCAAAAATTTCAAAAATCGGAATGAATTTTTAGAAATTAGGTCAAACTCAATCGTAATAGAGTAATCTCTCCCTGATGGGGAAAAGAATAACTATGATATTAAACTAGGAATATGATGTGATACACTATACCCAGTTTCATTTAAGCAAGGCTAAGAGACAGGCAAAGGTATGCTCATTTAAATACAAATCTCACTGAAAGAAATATCGACAGAAGCAGAGATGGTACCCGCAGAGGAAGAGACAGCAGAATGCAGCTGCTTTAATAAAAGTAGATTAACTATTTGTTTCCCTTTTGTAATGGTGAAGTTCAATCGACGCAGCTAATCGACCAAACAACATGCTTTAAATACTGAAATACTACAAAGGAAGAGAAATCGGTCTCGAAATTTTCCGCTACATACAGAATGAGTGATCGGAACAAGATGGAGTTGTAATTTTCCTTAAAAATAAGAGCCGGACCTTTAAATTTGCCATGATTTGAACTTTTCCAGGGCCTGTTGAAGAAAGCTAATACAAATTTAATTCCTCGTCTTCACGGTTCCGACGCAAGGCGTACAGTATATTTCCCGATAATGATAGGTACTCGCATTAGAAACGAAAGCGAATTTTAGTTCGCTTAAGATAAATAGGTCATTAAACTGTTCTATGTCTCTTCGAGGTTAAGTCTAGTAATCTCGTTCAGTGACGGTGCGCCTTGCCCTAAATGTTAATCAAGTCGAAGCCCAACTGGAAAAAAGCAGAAGAAGTGATTGCCAAGAAATCCACCAAGGACACGAGTTCCAAGATTGCCGTTCCATCTACTAAGAGGATGGGAGGTGTATTTGTGTTAGAACTTAACATGGATCCTTTGAACACTCTTATACATATATGAAAGAGGTGTCATATCTTTTGAAACGCAGGCGTATTTTAGCAGAAAGAAACACATAAGTGTTAAGCGCCTTGGGAGAGAAAATTGGCCGCTGCGTTTTCTAATAAGCGATCAAGCGCAGGAGAAGTTCAGAGTAATATTAAACAGAGCAAGGCTAACAATCTATGAGGGTCCAGCCCAATCAATGTGATAGTCGGATGCGGCAAATTCCACAAAATTAGGCATTAGAATAGGCTATTGCAAAGATTGTGAGGCCAATTTATGATCCTGACTAAACAAAATCAAGTCAGAAAGCTTGGAAAGCAAGGACCTTCTACTCAAATAGAAAAGAATTACAGCTGTATCGCGTGCAGGCTAATAGCATTTAGCACATACTTAGCATATATATAAGTCCATTATCCAGTTCTAAATTATTTGTAGAAACATAGAGCTGGTCACACTCACCTCAAATGAAAACGCGGCATACATATGATGGCAGGTTACTGCTGGACCATTAAACGAGAATGCTCTGAAACAGTTTATAAACGGAAGTGCTACAAGCGGATATTCATGCCTAAGTAAACTGCAATTGAACTTTACCTCCTAATATTAACAAGTGTCTTATCTACCAATCAGTTTTATATTAACTATAACCATTGTTGATTTTGGAAAGTGTTTCAAATCGTGATCTTATACAGATTTTTACTATCTTGCATTTCCTTTTTTATTACCCGGTAAAATTAAATACTTTTATAACATACTACATCACATGTTTTTCCTGATAGACTATGACGTCAATGTGATGATGAATAACTTTGAGATTTCAAAATACCTTGATTGCAAATCCACGCAAGAAATTAGCTATTACCAAGTGTTTGATATCAATGCAAAAAAAACTTTGTTGCCCAGCGTTATTTGATATGGCACAATACATGCGCTTTTTGGTGATTCTCTTTCATGCTCAACTGTGGCAAATGCAAACATTATGCTTATTGACATTGTGATTCATATGAATGGGTGGTTCATCCCTGAAAACAAGTCCTTCATCTAACTAATCCTTTTGAACTTTCTCTTGCATACATATCAACACAAAATTGTTTGTGCTTTCTCTTGCCAACAGCATTTAAGGTTCGAACGAGCTACTGGTTGTACAGTTTAATTCAGAAGCGTTTTTACAAGACACGCCGAATTGTCATTCGAGTAATCAAAGTTACCAGGCATGTACTTCTTATGGACCACTATGGGCTTCAGAGCATTTTCCGCGAACCTACTCGACTGTCTTTTCCGATGATGGCCGTCGTATATATTCTTCTGCTCTGCACTCAATTTCTCTTTGAACTTTTTTAAAATGTTCGAATCTGTATAGCTGTTGGTGCATTTTAGAAAATTCTCTAACAAATGCCCACTGCAATCTTATTGGATTTTGTTTGAGCATTACTCTAGGAAATAAACAGATTTTCTTTTCCAGTTATTGGCATTTAAATATATACCTGAAAATATAAAAAGACTTAATAAAATTTAAAATGCTCTAAAAAATTGATGTTACTTGAAGGAGCATAAACAAAATTATTAGATCGCTAAATAATAGAAAACTTTAGAAACCCCCTGTAATTGAGAAGTCTTTAGTTTACGTAAACACCTCTTTCCGATATGCCGTGAATCTCTGGTAGTATTTTTTAACACTCTTTTATTAACAAGAATCTAACTCCCTGCTCCCTTTTTACCTTTTCTTGTAGAGAAGGTGATGTTCACTTCTTTCAACAATGGTACGCTTCTCTGTATGGTTTAGTTTGAGACAGACCAATCATATCACTTTTAATTTCATTTCCTTTTTTACCTGTGATAAATTTATTAATGTCTTTCTTTTGCATATTAGCAAATATTGAGTTTGGTAAATATATCATACCCTTAAAACCATTATACCACTGATAAAAAGTGAAGTGTAGGTAATAACAGCTGAAGGGAAAAATAATCATAGAATTGCCAATAATCAAACTGATACGGGCAGTCTAAAGGAAGCAATTTGCTGCAGATGGCGTTTATATAATCTTTAATAACTTCATGAACAAAGAGACACAAGAATTAAAACAGTCACGTAAAGCGGACTAGCAAAATTTAAACAATCACTCAGCTAAATTCAAATATCTGCCATACCAGAAAATATTCTTTAATATAATCTTCAATACCTGGGCTATTCTCCTTACAGAGTAGATTATAGTTATAATAAGCTTTAGGAATTATAATTAAAATTATTTATTAACCGCTAAAACAAAACCTTTTTCACATTTAGCAAAAAGTTTTCCATTTTAAATTTTGAGGTTTACGGTGCCATTATCATAAATATCGAGGCTTTACTGGTATTTTTGAACCAGCATATGCGTGCTTCATTTGCATGCAACATTATTTTAATTCATTCCAAACACGTTCTATGTTATCATAATAAGGGAAGCTTTTTTTTGCAAACTGATTTTTTGTATCTTTAAAAACCAAAGGAGGTAGTGTGTGTCCCTTAATTTTAACTATGTAATAACCGCAGAGTATCTACTAGCACAAATGAGCTCATCGTAATCACTTTGTAAAAGTGTCATAAAAAATTAAAGATAATTTGAGGAAGATCAGAAGATATTTTGTATATACTATATAAAAGAATACAAAATAGAGTAGCGTAAAATAGTCCTGAGGAGAAAATGAGGAAATAGTAATGGGATATTTGATTTTTTTTAAGATGAAGTACATTTTAATGACTTGAATTGTGCTTCTGAGTTAGAAAACTTTTACGGACATGTTGAGATCTACGTTTTCTTGGCTGACAGACCCATGACGTTTTCAAACTTCTGTATATAAGGTGGCGAAACCTGATGAAAAATTGATGAAATTAATCCAGCAAACCGCAAGAGACAGAAAATCAGGATAATTTTTCTTCAGAAATGTTATTTCCTAATTCGCGAAAATTCCGTACAAAGGTGGGATTTGAACCGTGAACACTGAGGCAGCGAGAAACCGCTTTGATCTCCGCTAAACAGTCCGATAGACCACTCGGCTACGCGGAACTTAAAAATATTCCGAACGAAGAAACTTTTAAAGACTTAGCTGAATTTGGGGTATTTCCTGAAAGTTTCTTTAAGGAGCGAATCAATTTTTTCACAATTTTAATTGGAATAACGTGTGTATACCTCCTTAAAATAAATCTTAAATTACACTTAAGGAGTATGAAAGAATAAACAATGTAGAACTCCCTAAATGAATCGAGTCGTATTTGAAACAGGGATATTCGAAACTAAATGGACTCCAGAGATAAATATTATTTAGAAGACACTTGAATAACCCTAGCTATTTAATTAATCATATCTTTCCTTCTCGAATTATTGATAATTGCGAAATAAAATGGAAAACCAAAGGAGAAATGGTAATTAGAATAAAGTATGCATAATAATTTAACGCATGTGTTACTTGGTATTTGTGTTTCTGCGAGCTATTATGCGGTATTCTACTACACGAATGAATTTTTCCCAATTCTCAAAAGAATTTGAAATAAATATTTACAATGGACAGTATATTTGTATCTTCATCCATTTTTGTAAATAAGTAAGTACAAATGTAACAATGAAGTTTTGAGGAAATAAAAAGTTAGAGATAACATGCAAAATTCTAAATTAAACGGGTGATGAAATATTAAGATAGATTTTATCATTTCTCTCGTATTTGTACATTTTGATTAAATTGTTTGCAAATAACTATGAACGCTAGGCAACTGAGGAAATGGAATGGAGTTTAAATCCTTTAATTTAAGCATATTTGCTATACATTTGCTTCTAGGCATAGTTCTCTTCAATGAGTCCTTCTGACACTCTGAATAGATTTTTTTCCTATAGAATTTCTTTTCATCCTTCAAGTCTAGTAGTAAGCATAAATTGAGAGCAAGAAAGAGACCAATACTTCTTTGGAACAGTGATTGTTTTGCCTTAACTCTAGACTAAGGAAATGCCTGTTGCCCAAAATATATTCACTCTTTTTCCGTCAGGATTTTCTGAATATGAAAACACTTGGGCCAGTTTTCAGGATATCCACTATTTATCAGCCACCAGTTTGATTATCGCTCACACATTCACTATTTTGTTCAAGTCTTGGGAATTCCATGGCCAAGCTCCGAAAAGTTTCATGTTAGTCTTATGCAAGTATATGTAAATTATTGTATTTGCTCTTTGAGAAGCTGCAACATCATGCTGAAAAATACAGTTATTATCTCTAAATAGGGCATGAACTTTTGAAAAAAGGTGCTCATGAGCCACGTTTTGGTAGCATTTCGAGTTCATTGAAGAGATCCTAGGCAAAGTTCTTAGTGTTTATTTGCCTAAGATGAGAAGTAGCCACTAACTCGTCAAAGCGCTTCCTGAATTTCGTATTAACGAGGAATCTTCCAGAAACTCAAATTAACGGAAGCGCCCTCCATCAGTAAATATCAATTTGTCAGTCTTTCCCGGTGTATTCTATATATTTTATACTAAGTGGAGCCTATTCGTAATGTTTTTGTTGGTGAGATGAGGCTTCTTGGCATACCTTTTCGACTTTAGACTTTTGTCGAAAAGTTTTCACCTTACTGTGGGCAGGAATATTATCAATTTTTTCAAAGTAATTAATGAACTCATTTTTCTGCTCTTTGATTCAATACCCTACCAACATTCTCGTTGCAATTCAGGCCACTTTGGAGTAGAGAATAAATCGTTGCACCCTTTTTTTTGAATAGAAGTATTTCTGGAATTAAAAAACATTCAAACATTTTAATTACATGACATCGTTTATTTATCCCATAATTAACATAATATTATCCAAGCTTGATTGTTATAATTTCAAACTTAAAATCTATATTTATATCTTGTATTAGTGGGGATCGATTTTTTTTATATAAAATAAAGCTTCCACTTCTTCTGCTGAAGTTGACTCTATTAAACAATTTAAAACCAAATAGATAAAATTTTACAATAATCTCCCTTTTAACGCTTACTCTTTGTACCTTCGTAAATGCGAAAATATGAAAACTTCTATCGTCCTTCAATTCAGCGATTTTATTCCTCAAAGTATCAACATTTGCATATAAACATTAAAATTTCGTGTTAGATTTCTATAACTTTGGTTACGTGCATACTTATTCCGTTTCTTGAAAATGACTCTCTTGTATGCTCTCGAAACCTACAAAATAACTCATTGCTCACAAAACTCTCCCTGAAGTTTGATAATCAAAACTCTTCTTCCTATATTTTAAGTTCTTCCATACAAAACATTTCTTGCAGCTCTTGTCGTAAGAAAAACTGTGCAAACGCTACCTTCCTAATGTTTTACTTAGGCCTTCATTTTATTTGGCTTACTAAGCTCATGGATAAGATAACCTTATTGGATAACCTACTATCTAAGATATTATTGTTATCTACATGCATAAAATAAACTGCGTCTTGGTAGATCGGTTATGAAATTCTCTGATAAATCGACCAATCGTTTAACTCTCCTTAACTGATCGCATTACCACCTCCATCGCGTAATTCTATGCAGGTTTTAGTATATAATCTCTTACTGTTTTTTTCTAATGACTATTTTTTAAGCCAATATGCCTTAAATTACACTTGTTCACGTTAATTGGAAGCTGTAACATGATAGGCCATCTAATTATTGCACTCAAATCTTGAGGTATTTAGCACCTGTTAAGTCTCCTGTACCATGCATAAATATTGATATTTTACTTAAAAGGATGAGGTGAAAATCTTTTATGAAAATTAATAAAAGTTCCGGACCAAGACGTAACCCTTTTAAATGCCGCTATTCCTAGACACGCACTCGGATAATTCGCTATTTACAACTCCTCTCTGCTTGCGGCATGTAGGTAATTTTTTAATCCATTAAAAGTATTCTTCTAATTCCACACAATCTAAGCTTCTCTAGGCGACGTTGGTGAGGAACCGAGTTCCGACTACCCTGAAGACAATGTCAATTAGGTCTTGATCTTTAAAGTAGTCGTAACTACAGGTCATATTAAGAATAAACTCAAATGTTTTTGTAAGCAATAGCAAAGACTTCTTAGGCCGTATTGTTTACTTTTTATTAGCCCCTGATTTTCCAAGTGGTTAACTACTCTTTCCCTTATGACGGCTTCCATGTATTTACCAAAAACCGAAGTCAGACTAATATGTCGATAGTTCCTTGCGTCTGCATTATTTTCTTTTTTAAATACCCCTGACATTTTCAAGTATAAAACCATATGGAGATACACCATGATTTAGAGACTCGTTGGAAATAACCAATCGAGAATTAGCGAACTCATTTTAAAGTTCCTTTTAGTGTCGGAGATATATTTCATATGGGCAAGACGAAATTGACACCTTCATCTTATTAGTATAAATCAATAACATGGTCTAGGATATCAAGATATCTGGTAGCGTATTTCTCTCTCCGAATTTTCTGGCATCGTGAGCACAGGAATGCTTTTTATAGCCTCAAATGTAAACGCATATAAAAAGCATGCAAATACTGAGCAATATTTTAGGGTCTACTAAATATTCGACCACTTTTGTTTTTAAGTGAACCTCTGTTTATCCCGAATGGGCTTTTTAGATGCTAGCATATAAATATAATGTCTTGGAATTTTCCTTTCAGGACTGGACGAACGTTGTTGCGTAATGATTCTTTGCACGCCTCAAATTTATCATGACCAGGCGCCCATAATGAATATTGTAGTTCTTCCAATTGTTTGGTATTAAAAAGGTGTTTAACATTATGAAAATGTCTATGCTCTTTCCTTGATAGTATGCGTAATTGAATATTTTAGCCACTCTCTCTTTCTTAAGAGTTTAAGATTCAAATAACCTATTTTTTTTGGCATTAGCTTCATTGAGAGCTCAGGGCTGAAATCAGTCAAGTGCTCTTAATTTTGAATGATGCTCATCGAAGGGTTCGTTTCTAAAGTTATGGATACCTAAAAGTCTCATTTAGATATCCCAGGATGGGTCTAGTTTTTAAAATTTCAAATTCTTTAAATCAAGGGGGCTAAAATGTTGCAGCACGACATATGAATTCTAAAGATATTTTTGTTATTTTAATATACATAATTTAATAAGCTATTTAAATGTTGCGACTTTTGGACTGTTTCGCGAAATTAAATGACGATTATTTTATTAAGAATTATATCTAATTACTGATTTTTATTTTAAAGATTGGAGAAGATTGCTGAAGATTACTTTGCCATCAGTGCTACCAAAAAATAACAATGGGAATTGGCCTACAAGGGCTTTTAAATATATGGCAAGTATGAGGTCCTTCACACATATGAACAACTTAATTGGAACTGACAGAGAGTTGGTGCAATCTAAACTCCCAACTCTGCGTGACGTTCTGAATAATGGACTATTGCTCAGAGAGAAAATTAGTGATTATATGAGAAACTATCCAGGAGCCAGTCTTGCAAAGGAAATTTACCTTAAAATAATTGAAATTTGAGCAATAGCGAACAGTTTTTTTGTATAATCAGTGGGTTAATTCACGAGAGTCACAATATTAAACAATATCCAAAAAAACCGAGAGCCAACTCATACTTGTTCGAGGAGGACACCTACACTTAGAGTGGAGCAAAAATGAAGTGTTTTTCATTTTTTTTCAAAATCAATAACGTAACCTAACCTAACGTAATAGAATTTTGGTGTTCTCTGCCTAGAAAATGCATGTCCCAAAATCCTAGCTCATATAAATACTATCTTCAAGTGAGTTTTTCACCGATTTCGCTAAATAAGTCGCGAGGTTTATGAAACAATATTTTCTTACCTAATAGAAATATTTAAGGTTAAAAGCTTTCTAAGAATAACATTTTAAAGTTATATCTCTCTAAACAGACATTTTGAGGTGCCGCAATACTAGTCAACTTATATAAAATATGAGGAAATTACCTGTGTTTTCGGTCGCCGCAAAGTACACTGATTTCATTAATGCCTAAATTATTGCATTGATAAACGTGTTATAATCATACCTTTATTAAAAAAAATATAAATTTGAGGTCTCTAGAGCTCTCAGTTCAACTCCAAAATAAATTATTTTGGAATCTATTCAGGACCCACCACGAGGAGGTAGCTCTACTTTGCGCCCCACCCTAGCCCAACTCATTCTCCCTTCTATTTGAGCTATTCAAAATTGTTTTCAAGCTGCAAACTATCGTTTGGTTTCAGACTTAGGCATTTTCTGACGTGATTCTATTCTTGAGCAAATAAATCCATCTCTCAATTTTTTGCCACAAACTAAAGCAGAAGATTCAGTGGCTAATTTTTCGCATCGGTTGACAGCCTGTGTGTGACACGGCACGTTCGTAAAATTTTCTTCTCGTTCGATTCAATTAGATGATCAATTTCTTCAGAATTAAATATTTAAGTTAATGTAGGTTCAGTAATATTTTCATGTTGCCAGCATATTATAATTGTGTAGTTCATGGCTTTTTAGTTTAGTTTACGAATCTCAAACATTCTAACAGTCTTTCCTTTAACATGTCCTCTAGCCTTTTTTATTCTTCTTTAGGCAAATTGTCGAACAACGCTATTTTCATCGTTGATCATGCTGAGCAGTAGATTTTCAGGATGAGCATAGAATGCAATGCGTTGAATGACGGGACGCACGATATCTCTCACTTCTGAACTTAGGGTGCCTGTTTGCTCAATAGTCTCAAATAGATGATGAAGTCCCTTTTGAGAAGAAGAAGCAACTTTAATTTCAAACCATATTGGAGCGTATATTTTCATTACATATTCGGTGATTGTTTTGAGAGTGGAAGATGGTTTATTGGTCGCAACATATAATCGTAAGATACGGTTTGTAGTTGTTAATCACCGGGAATGTGCCAACTTTCCCGGGTTCTTTTGCTCTAGTTCTTGACTTAAACTACCATTTGAAATAGATATGACAATATAGTGTAGATATTTTTCATCGGTGCTTAGATCTTTTTGCTCTATCTTAGGCAAATTTGATGATATAGGCTCAAAGACAACAATGTCTAATTTCTCACAGCCATCAAAGTTTTTACATATATTACCAGTATTACCTTTTAGACCGACAGGTTTACCATCCATGGTTTGAAGCAGAGCGCGAAGAGGTATTTCATTTGCGTGTAGTTGGCGTACAAACCAGTGAACCAGTTTATTTAATTTTAGTTCCATTAATCACACGACACTTCCTTCTGTTCCAGTATTAACTGCAGTAACGTCGCATCCATGTGCTTCAATATCGTCTGCATTGACGCCCTTTTCGATCATAAAGTCATACAAACCATTAAATATTGCTTGAGCAGTACATCCTTGTACTGACATATGGCAAAAGTATTTGGATCCGGATTCTGAAACAATTGATATATGTCGCTCTTGTACTGTTTGCTTCAAGCATTTCCTACTAACCTTGATTTGTTTCAGAGTCTCATCTTTTCTTCCATCAAAATAGAGTCCAACGATACTTTCATCAAATGTGGCTTGCGTTTCTTGGATAAAACCTCTGTGTTCTTTATGACTTCTCATTCAGGACCGATCAACCACAAATGCTGGATTTATTTCAGAGCATCCAGCATTGTCATGCAATATGAAACTTGCAATAATATCTACAGCTCTGTCTGAAACTCCAGTTCTGTCACAAGCCGAAGTTAATATTGAAAATTTCATCTTTTTTGCTGACGTTGGTTTGTATTGTCTCGCATTTTCCTTTTTTCCTTGTTAATGGTTCTTCAAAATTTGGGTCTTCTGTTCAATCGCTTTTGAGTTTAGAGGAGGGATCTGACGCCAATACATTTACTTGCAAATCCCCACGAAGTTCATGTGCATGGGAATTTTTTTTTTCCTTGTAACTTTGAAATTTTCTTACCTTTCAATCAATTCTGCCTTTTTCTTTGAAAATATTGTGTCTATTCTGCCAATAGCCATCTTCCTTTCGGTTCTTTGGTCTGTTAAGAATATCCTCTCTTGTTCTAGGACTTTTCTTTGTCCTTCACTAGTGCAGCCTAAAAACGATTGGCACATACATGTTGAAACATCAAAAATTTTTAGGGCTGCTTTGCTTCTGAAATCATCATTTTTTCTTGAAATTAGGATTATCTTTCTTTCCTTTAATCGATTTCAACAGTACTCTGTATTCCTGGTGGTAACCAATAATCATTTTACTAATTCGATTATCTGTCACACAGGGAATGGAACCTGTTATCCACAATTTTTTTAATTTTATTTTCCCCTCAACTTTGAGATATTACTCACTGGGAGGTCTTTGTTTGTGTTTGTTTTAAGAATCTGTATCTCAAACAAATAACATTTTATCACGTCCGCATCAGTTGGTAACACTCTCTCACTCAGGTCACAAGCATTCCCATAGACTAAGCAATCAGGTTTATTTCTTTTCTAATTCATTTTGATTTAGCTATTATATTCTGTGTTTAACAATAATAATCATGGGTTAAAAGGTAAATGGCATGAAGGTAAAGTATTAAATAATAACATATAATGCAACAGAAGTTAACTAGGCATGAAAACAACCATGATATCACTAGCAGTCACTGTAACACATCGTCCTCTCACCACAGCTAACCTGTTAGTGCCGTCTGAGAAACCACGCGTAAAGTGTGTTGACAATTTTCCAGTGGCAGCACCTGAAGGCATGATCCTAAGATGTTGAGTTTTTGAACACATAGTTGTGATGGTTTGCACTAATTTCTAATCGCTATTACTATCTTTTATTTAAGAATATGAAGAAAATATGGCCACTAAAAGTGAATAATTGGTGAAATATTGAGTTTTTTAAACTTTAATGGCTCGAAGGCACCTGGGAAAATTAGATTTCCGTAAAAAGTTTCTAACTCGCTTAATATTTACCTACAGAACGCCAAAATATCGCTATTATGTTTCCTTTTTCTGAAAAATAAAATTTGGCTCCACCCTAACCTACATGTCAGAGTCTTTTATTGAAAAATTTGACAAGCTTTTGACAACGTCAGTTTCATGAGAAAAATTGTTCATTCTTGTGGATTTTGCTACCTTGCTCTAGGGTGATGGATATATCTCTGAAGGAATTGCTCTAATTAAAGTTCAGAGACAGATGTTTGGTTCTATTAGCCTACATTAGATTAGTTTTGCTGATTAACCTGAGCAAAGCAGAAAAGTCAAAAGGCACAGGTCGCATAAACGTAAAAGACAAAGAGTTGCTTGATATAATTAGACAAGTAAGCAAGCCATTGCTTTTTGGCTCTGAAGTGAAATAATTTTCCCTGCTGATAAAAGTAAACAAAAAATAGCTGATGCTAAACCTATAAAGGTTGGAAGTTATGAATTGAAATTAAAAATACCAAAAACATTTTCAACTTCCATTAAAATACCATTGTATAACACATTATAAATACCTACTGTTGCTATGCAAAGATTCAGATATGATGTTGGCCTGCGTGTTACAGCTTCTAATGCTAAGGCTGTCTTTATGGATGCTAGCTAGATCACTAAAATGAAAAAGAGACTTATAGTGATCACACTAAATTCAAGATGGGACAAGATAAAATTATAAGATCCAGGAATCAGGATTTTAAGGAACCTGGTAAGAAGGCTGAAATTGATGGCAGCTCTTATGATGGCCGTCAAGATACAACTAAACTTATGCTTAAAGTAAACAATTTAGATCATTTCACCACCATTATAAAAAAAAACATGTGGAAAAAGCTGGTGGAAGATATCTCTACCACTTCTAACTTGCGAAAGACTCTAAAGAGTAAAAACCTGTTGAAGTTATTGTTCATAATCTTTTAGATTTCATAAAGAAGAAGAAAAGCATTGATAAAAACTTGCAGGCCATTAAAGGAGATTCTACAAATTGTAACACTGGCTGGGAGCGTGAATTCATGCATTGAGAAGTAGTCAAGCTTAGCCGTAAACTGATCTGGTGGGTTTGTGCCATCCATACTCACTATTACCCCTGGGACTCTTGATCAAGGTACTAGATGGGATGACCTTTCTAACAAAATTCTTTCAGCAAAATTATAATATAGAAACTCTTGTGATCAGATGAGAGTGAGAAAAGTAGAGCTGATTGTTTACATCAGGGGTGGAGTTGATCACAACATAGTAATCTTTCTCCACGTCCCAGGAAGACGCCTTCCATCCTTTTCAGTGCAATTTCCATGTTGGAGAAGTCAGACTGGACAGACAGGTTACTCAAACAAATTTTGACATATAAATTGACGACAGCAGAAATAAAGAAGTCCCTTGACAAGCCTATGCAAATTCTACAGTTTCTCAGTTAAGTTCAGTCAATAAAATGGTGTGTGAAACAAGTCACATATGCATCATGATTAGTGTATACACATGTGAAACGTCAGGGGTATATCATAGGTCCATAAACTAATCAAAGCAGGAATTAATGAATCATTATAATTATTTTTTTAATGATAGCATAACTTTCTAATGTATGTTTAAAAAGATATGTTTGCTGATTACTGGTATATTTTATTTCTGAGAAACTAAAGGTTTATACCATTACGTGCCATTTTGAGAAGCTAAAATTAAAAAGGTTTTTTCCTATAGTAGATTATGAGCGTTTAATTTTAAAGTACATTCTCTATGCCAAATATTAAGCAATAATAAAAATAATAGCAGATTAAATTTTATGTTTAGCTACTTGTATATGTTTTAATCTTAATAGGATATGTTTTACAAAGAAATAAATATCTATACCATTACCTGCGATATTGAGGAGGTAAAATAATATCTTTTCTGAGAGAAATTTTTCATTTTTTTTCAAATGTACATCTATCTACCACCTAAATGTAGAACAATCACAAAAAATAATTACTAATATAAATTACTCTCATCCAAACACATATCTTATATCCCTTAAAGATGGCTTTGGCAATTAGTAATTTTCATTCGACGATTTGCCGCACTCCATACTATAATGATTGCTTGCCATTGGGTCTTATTTTGTTAAGATAATGTCTAAAATATTCCGCTCTCGAGTTTGCTCCATAATGGCCTTACTAAAAACAAAATAGGCTATTGTGTTATGTTCAAAGTTGAGATTTGGAATATTATTGTTAGTGTTGTTTATTATAGCTCTCAGGGATCAGAGGGAATCTTTGCTCCCTCTGACCGCTTAAGAGATTAAGGGAAAAATCCTTTGACCCTTCAGCTTGTGTTGTGCTCCTCGCCTTGTTACCACAATTAATTGTGGACACGGCTTACTGTGAGACTGTTCTGAGGGACTAGGATAGAGAAGAGAGATCCTGTTGCATGGTGGGTAAATTTTATATCCCTTCCAGGTGTCCGTACAACACTAAGAAGTGAGAATTATATTGCAACTTAACCTCACATGGATTGCATCCAGGTGTGATGATTATGCCATAGTCAATTGTGAATGACTGACAATAATTCGACTTTGTCTTATTCTTTACAGGTTGGCAACAGTTAAAATGAAAAATATTTCCTAGTAATGGTACCCAGAACCTGGAATAAATGCGCAACATGTTCTTGATATAGAAAAGATGTTCTTTAAACGTACGCAAAATTGAAAACCGTCTTGTTCCTGTTTACAATGACTGCTAAAATCTATCTATCTCTTCTTCGTATTCCTTCTATCTATCCTTTTCTTGAATCCTTGCCTATTGTTTCTTTTAAAGTTCAAAACCATTAAAATCAGTCGTAGGAAAATCTCTACGATCTGTTTGCAGCCACGTTTTCGTTCTAGCGACAAATCCACAGTTTTCAACATTTACTTAATTTAATCATTCGCACTTGAATTCATGATAATGCACAGATAAAAAAATAATAAACTTAACGTCTATATTGATTCATTACCCCTTTTAGTGGGTTTTTGATGTTTGTTGATCTAAATGATTGTACCTAATATTTTCATAACATTATAGACTTCCCTGATGGGGTTCAGATCAGATGAATTATCCCTGGCACTTTACATCATAAATTTGGTCGATACAAAGAACGGTTTTATCACTTTTTGTTGGTGAACAGTAGAACATCATTTAAGAAATACAATAATAAATAATCAAGAATGTTAGCAAATATTCCTCCAATACATCGAGGTATTTGGTCCAATCCACGGTAACATGTGTGTGGAAGAAATACAACTCTGCTCTGCCCATCACATTACTAAAAGAACTCAACACTATTACCCTGGCCTGTATTTTACCCTCTTCCCTGTATATCAGGTATGAAAGCGTAATACGCCGCTCGGCCAACGCACTGTATTGGAATTCCCATTGACTATCCTGAAGGTGCTTTCATCACTAACCAGTACTCTTTTCCAGTCTTTTGTGGTTCAGACTGTATTTATTTCCGAAATGTGCCTTTTCTTCATAGAATAAAAGCGATAGGGGCATAACTGCGCGTCGTGCCGGTAATCCAAGATATTTTACAGTGGGTTCCGGATCGTTCTAACAGCAATGTTCTAGATGAGGTCTGGGATTTGTTTCTTGAGTGTTACTGGTGTTTTGAAGGGTTTAACATCGCCTCACGTTTATTGGGACACCAGAGTCATTCTTCCTTGGGATAAGCGTGCCTGGTGGTAATGGCATCACTGCATCTCAGACACGATAAATGGATTGTCTAGACGTTTCCTGGTTTGCGGCTGCACAAATCACAGACATAACCTGGTTTAATAGTAAAATACGCCGAGACTTTTCCTCTATAATAAGCTTAGTATGTCCCATTGTGTGAGGGGTTAATGAATTTATAAAACTGCAATTTATGACTCGTCAGGATCGCACTAGCAAGGCAAACAAACTTTGCATCCCATCTAAGATATCGTGGCTTACTTATGCCTACCGGGGTGGTGTGGTGTATATACAACTGCATTGGGCCACTGCCTCAACCCAAATTCTGCTGTCTTTTTGCGCCAAAACAGCAACAATAATCGCAAAACAGAATTCACCTGTTTAGATTATTCTGGCTGGAGATGTGTTATTATTTTTTTGGCAGCGACTGTACAGACTAAGCTATTCTAATTTTAACTAATTTGACCTTGTTCTTAAAAGATAATGAAGAGAACTTATTAAAGGATATTTTACATCCCAAAGAAATAATTTCGAAATAAATATATATAATCAAATACACTAACTCACTTATTTGTTCGTGACGACAAGTTCCCTCGGATTTTGAAAGAAGGTAAATATGGGTTAAAGGAGCCTATATCAAACATATTTATAAAATCATTAGATTGGCATTGTACCAACGGTGTTGAAAATTCTAATATATATATATATATATATATATATATATATATATATATATAACTTTAAGAGGAAGGATAAAATGATTAACTTCAATTACCAGCCAGTGAATTTGACAGCAGTGTTTAAGAAATCTATTACATATGGATCACTTCTATAAACATACAGGGTACGGTGGATAAATTGTAGCAAAATCTACATAAAAGAAGATAATAGAAAGTTAATTCTTGCAGATATATTTATTAAATTTACATGTTGACTACTTCAATGAATGTAATATTCCTTTTATTCATTGAAATTTCATTCGGTGTTAACCATGGCCTACAAAAGATGTCGGAACTTAAGCAGGTGTAGGAAAGTTAGGAATGAATTAATAAGGACCATCAAAAAGTGTAAACAGATTTCTGAGATTACATAATCACAGCATAGTAATCAGAATCAAATAAATAGAAGATAGAGTCTCTTAAAGTGTATGGGAAGATTCAGGAAAAGTTGAATTGCTACGGGCCCTGATAATATACATTTTAGGATTCCTCAGGAGGGATGGGGAGGTATTTACCTTGCTCTATTAAAGATATTTGTTACTTATATTAGATTTAGACAGAAAACATATGACTGGAAAAGAACTCATGTATAAAGTAAGGTGGGTTACTTTTCGCCGTTTGCAGCTCTTAATTCCGCGCGCGTCGATTTTCAATTCTTCTTATCATAATATACTTAGTTGTGCGTCGTATGCGAAGGAATAAATACAATGGCATAAGTCAATCCTTAAAACTTGAAAAAAGGATATGTGCTGATGAGATTCACGCCGGGAGGTACAATACAATGATTCGCCAGAGCTTGGGTGCTAATTTGATGACGGTACAGAAGATCAGGTAAGAAGTAGATGAATCAGGTTGTGATTACAAGGGTACGACGGCTCAAAACATCAGTATCAGAAAGAGACGGAACACCCTATGTGGGATTCAATGGAACGGCCGTTAACTTTACATGTACATACAGTGCCTGAGAGCTGGTGCACTTCCGACGCAGATACAAAGAGCGTTCGAAGCAAAGAGAGTTCAAAACAGATCTGAAACTCAGCCTGACCGTGAGAATCCACGCAGGACGCGCCTCGTGAAATAAGTCCCGCTTCCTTTCGGCGCCTCGGGCGATGCACTTCCGCTGAGACTACATACATACTCAGACAAGGGCCGCAAGAATTAAGTATAGTTTCCAGTACAGTCGCGAGTACAGTTGCCAGTATAGTCGCGAGTACAGTTGCGTATAGTAGCACCGTGCAGATCCCGCTATCCACGTGAAGTGACGAGCCGCCCTCGACTCTGTCTCGCTTGCAGCTGACACAAACGTTCTTGCCAGATAGAGGCTAGTCAACAGACAAATCTCTATCAACCTCGGGTCAGCTCCTTTCTCGCCTGGTGTACTACCTCGTTCATCTTCTCATCTTTGGCGAGGTTAAAAAGTGTTTGCAATCGGAATTTGAAAACCCCGTCGTCTCCAGGCCCCATCCCATTTAATTTACGTGACTTTGCCTAGGAATTCATCCTACCCGTTTCTCTCAAGAGTTTGTTCGTACATCCAGTGAACGATTCTTATTGAGTTCCGTTATACCTCGAGTCTGCGTGACCTTGATTTTGTACTTCCGTATCTATCCCCCTTTAATTTCGTGTTTTGTATCCATTGTAGAATTACTTATATTCCTTAATTTTACAGATCAGTAAATTATTTTTCTATACTTAGTTTCTCTTAACACAGAAGCCCTAAGAGTTTTTACCTTAGGCCAACTATCGCACTCAGTAGGTTATTGTTTGTCTCACACACTCTGATTGTCCTCATTATTTTGACTCCCTCCCTGTTCCGTCTGAGGAGAGTCAGTACAAGGTCACTCAACGACCCTGACTCTATGACAATCAGTCTAAGCATTTTGTTCCGAAAATAACCCCCAAAGATTGCGGAGTTTCAGGAAATCATTGCCATCCATCCCTTGAAGTGAGTCAGGTACATAGCAAGGAAAAAGGCTGTTTCAGACAGTTATTGCGCGGAGGAATACAATATTACTCATACCAGATTCGATAGAACCACTTATGTCGCAGAAGATGGAGGAAAAGAGGAAAAAGTACCTCGCTGATTGTGAACAAACTGAAACATTACCTAAAACCTGGCATAATTTTGCTCTTCCCAGAGGAGAAGATTTGTGCCAAGATCAACTGGTGAACCCACAACATAAATGTTGTTTTCCTGTGTTCCACAAAGATGTACCAAGTGTAAGGAATAAATACTGAGCTCTGCTTTCACATCATGGTGTTTGGTGTGGTCATAGCAGGATGACGTCAATTGCCTGGAACAGTTGGGTTTATTCTAGATACAGTAGGTGGGTGCTCAATTGCAGTATGTGTGGCAATAGAACTCTGCAACTTTCACACAAAAATGAGGACACAGTCTTTGCTGTCATACATATTATCTTACCACGTCACTACGAAGAGTTGCCCTTCAACTAAAAAGCCTGTAACCTTTGGGCTATTTTAAGTATAGCTTATTGAAATATATCACTCCTAACATGTCAAGAACATTTTTTCGAATCAATCTATATTGAATTTATTCAATGGTCTATGTTACTATTGATATAATAACTGTTTGAATTTGAATATTTTAGGTGTGGTCTTACTCTTCGTATTTAGTGTTTGTAAGAACAAATGCGGCTAAATCGGGCCCTTTTGTGCTCTCGAGTTAGTTATACTGTACTACAAGTTAATAAAAAAATCGGGGTGTAAAGGAAAATGGACCCTTCCATTGTTAGGTAGGTACAACAGGTTTCTATAGTTTCACAAACCTGTAATTTAAAAATGGAAGGCTAAATTATGTTAACTTGTATTTTTTCATAAAATATTATTTCTGTTCGTTGTTCAAATGTTCTTCATTTTTAGCGGTCGTAAGGCGAAAGAGGGCTAACACGAGGCTAACTAAGATTTCGACCGAATTGGTATAAAACTCTGATTCCCGCCATTTGCTTTCCGACCGCAAAAACAAGGAACAGATTTAAACAAAACAGTAGAAACGCTACAGAAAGAAGTACCAAAAGGTGATTATGGTCAAATAAATAATAATCTCCCCTGACCCAGAAAGTTAGAGGGTCTAGAATGCCTCCAGCTGGTTCCGACGCCGCATGATGGCCGTGGTTGAGGCGACTGTGATTTCATTAAATAAAGTAAATAGAAATTTTCTTTTTATATTGAAGTTAAGCGACACATTACACAGCCTAAGCTGTAGTTCCAAATCTTCAGAAATAGAAGGAAGGAAGATCATAATAACTATAATAGTGTAAGGCTAACTTCAGTAGCATGTAACTTACTTGAGAACGTAGTCGAAATGAGAGAGAAAGGGCTAGTATGTTGAGTAATAGTTAGCATGGATTCAGCTTGAATTTCTCGATTATAACACATGGTAAATGGATAAAAGTATTTTGTAAGTGCTGTCTGTACATAACTTCAGAATGTATGGAGTTCCTGGTAATACTTTAAATTGGTCGAACAAACAAGCTGAAGAATAGAAAGAAGAGATTAGTACTAAATATAGAGGAATCGCAATGCATGAATGCAATTAGTAGTGATCTACCCTATTCCTCTGTTTTGGGACAATTATTATTATTACATTAATCCACAGTGTGGGGGAAAAATTCAAAGTGATTTACATAAATTAGTTGCATAGGCATTTAAGTGATAGATGACATTCCAGCTCTAAAAATGCAAAGGTTCTCATAGGGGCAACCATAATAGGGAATTTAGTTAGGAAATGTAAGATTGTTGGTTGACCTCCGTTGAAGAAAAGAGAGATTTAGAAATAACAATAGATCAGTCATTGAGGATAGAAATAATGCCAATATTTTATTATAAATTATCAATAGATATATATGTTATAAAAGTAAAGAAGTTTTCCAAGACTATATAAATTATATATATAAATATTGTATTCTGTTATGCTCTCCACATTACAGATATGAAATTAACATCTGAAGGCAGTGCATAGAAAAACGAAAATAATGCTACCTTAGTTGAGACATCTTGATTTGATGGATAAGTTTAGGCTACTTAACATTTTTACATATAAATGGAGGTACTTAAGAGGTGATCTGATCCAGTCTTTTAAAATGTTTATGGGGATTAAAAGACTAGAAATGGGGAAGTTTGTTGAGTTTCAGTCTGCTGATAGGAAGTGGGCCCTGTGTGAAAAATAAAAGTTCTAGATGTAGACTGGAATTAAATAAATATTGTTTTAGTAATAGAGTAGTGAATAATTAAAGGGCATTTCATGGAGATGTAATTAGTTCAAGTTTCAGGGAGTAATTGTCGAGCGCATATACATACAAACTGATTTTGCATGCTTATCACTAACTCTATAATTTAATAACGGGATTTTTTTGACTATTTAAATAATAATTTCATCTTAGTTTGGTTATAGCTAAGTATATTTAAAATTTTTATCAAGATAATTTCTAAGAATTTATTTATAGTTTGAAAGAACAAAATAGTTTAGCCTAGAAAAAATAATTATGAATTAGAAATGGTGAAGTTTAGAAAATTCATTAAAATTTAAGTAAAGCTACTTTTTTATTTTATTTATAACTATATTTTAGCAACGTGATTTTTTTGAAAGGGGGGAAATTTAGTTTAGTTACTTTTTAAAATTATTATAATTAGCGAAGTTCAGAAAATTAAAAAAAATTTAACCATGCCTGCTTGTTTTTAGATTTTAGATTTTAATCTTAGTAGCGAAGCGCAAACTCCCTCCGTTGAGGGGAGTGGCGAAGCCATTGCCTGGTATCTATATATATTTTTATTAGTACCTCCGCACTTAACGTCTTGAATCATAAACTTAATATGACGAGCATAGTGGATTTCTGATAACGCATTTCAATTGAACAATTTAGTAGCTTATTGGTGTTTGAATACTCTGACTGGAATGAATTTGAAAATTTGTGGTGGATTTTCATCCTTCAGTTTTTATATGTTAAGTATCTAGGCAAAATTTATCTAATTCTCTGTTTTTCTATCTGAGTAGGCGGGAAAGGGCAGTGGCCTAAGTCTTTTTATTGCTACTAATATTCCGTCACAACACGTAAGTTCCGATTGGTATGTGATGGCCTCCCTATATACTGAATATATAGATTTCATTTTGAAGATAAATTTTAAACAAATGATTAGGCAAGTTCTTAGAGGGGAAACTTGGAGAAAAGACTTGATAGGATTTATATAAAGGCATGTCAGTCTCATAAATTTTAACAAAGATATATAGGATACGGCAGCACCGATTGAGCAGTTGTAAGGAGTCAATGCTCGGGCAAAGGAGTGAGCAGGGAGGTGCGCGTGGTTTTTCTTTGCTTGTTGGAGATCCCCATTTCAGTAAAAAACATGGTGAGGACGGGATAGGCCCGTACTTCTTTGAGGAGGAAGGAATGATCGTGACCGTGAATTCCGAAAGTTATGTCTCAATGTTGCACAATTTTCTGAGGTCCAGAATGGAGGAAATTGTTGAAGATGAGGGATGGGGGACGTGGGGTTCCAGCAGGATGGGGCTCCAGCTCACACAGCCTGAAATTCACTCAATGTTTTGAGTCAAATGTTCACCGGACGTCTGGTGTCTCTGAGAGGTGATTTAGAGTGGCCTGCGCGGTCACCTGATTTGAGCATTTGTGACTTCTATCTTTCGGGATATCTGAAAGAAATGGTGTTTAAACGTCGCTGTCACACTCTACCACAGCTAAGGGAGTGGATTATGGTAGAAGTTAACGCCATACCCCTGGACGAAACTTCAGAGATCGACTCCTGCAGTGTGTTGCTGTTAACGGCTGCCATCTACATGACATTATTTTTAGAACCTAGGCATTATAAATGATATGTACTACTAACTTCGACTATAATAACATTTCTTCTCTATATACCACCTTTACATTTTTATAACTCCTTAAAACTGATCAATCGGTTTTGCCGCCCCCCCGTATAATTCATTAAATTTATATAAACTAATTGTAATTTAAAACTTTCCAAAAATCAAAGTAGCAATTACGTAACCAGCATAGAATAAATAAGAACATTATGTATATAATCACCGTTTTTCTATACCTACTTTTCCGATTCTATCGGTTGAAAACGCCGCTAAAAATGATTTGAAACAATAATAATTGGTATGAAACAATTTTGAGCTAATAACGAACCTATCCTAATGAACAACAAATAACTAATAGACTCGCCTATGTAGGCTAACTGTTTATTAAGTTTATACCTGCTGTTGCTTGTCAAAATTTGTACATTTTTTAGTGGTAATGGGCTATGCTACTGCTCTTTTGTTTTGAGCTCAAAGTTTGTTGCATAGCAATTCCTATTTTTTCAAAGAATTTTATTTCTTTTTTTAAACGAATAAAATAGGAATAGGATGGAGAACAAAATGGAAACTATATAATTTTTTAAATAGAGATTAAAATACATATGGTATATTTTTACGACGAGGATTGAACTCTATCAATGACCTAATAATATCGTATAAGCATGCAATATTTCCATTTCTATTCGCATTTGAGAATATTGTAATGCAATTTTCGCAGTGGCCTTCTTAAAAGGAGAGAGATAGACTGTCGTTTATTCTTTTATTTTATACATTTAGGATTATAATTTTGAGAAAATTAAACATATTGGCTCGTATCATCTGAAGAGGAGATCATAAAACCTATTCTTAAAAAGTTAGTGGAGGATAATTGAAACTATGGAAGAGATGAAGTTTGGAATTCCCAAGTAAGTGAAGGAAAAAATAAAGGTTGATTGTCGAAGTTAGAGCTTTTAAAGAGAAATGTGAACGATGAGGTATGTTCTACATACTTGGGTCATAAATAATGATTTTCAGAAGGAAGGTATGATTTAATATATTTTCCATGAACCTATTTAGTTCACATAATCACAGTGTAGTACATGTTTGCTGCGAAAAATCAGTAAATTAAAGAAATGGTGTATGGAGGGAAATATCTTGTTCGCACTAAACACAGGAAGAAAGATGACAGAACTCAAATTTCAATCACTTGAGAACCGTTTGTAAGAAGAGCTTATGTTTAAATAAGAACTACTTATTGATAGACATGTATAGATTCCCTATTCATAAAATGAGAAGAGCGTTTGCAATGGGTTTAAAATTTAATATAACCTTTATCACTATTTCGAGTTGACTCAAAGAATGAGACCTAATGAGAGACTAACATTTAGTAAAACCGTTCTAATAGACAATCACAAAGTGAAATTCACAAATTAAATATATATTCTATTATAAGCTAAAAGTAGGAGAAGGACCAAATATGACATATCATTGGAAATAATTTTGAATTGCCCCTCACGTGAAGCGTTAAATGTTAAGTTAGGTGCTCTTACTAAATGAATAAGGTCTTTGATGCTTTTTTCATTGTAGAGCAAGTGATTTCTTTAACACTTTAGGGTCAATGGCAGGCCTGTGTGGCATGACTTTAAATCGCTGTATATACTATTTTTATATTTATTTTAATTACTAATATTTATATATTATTTTAGCTTTATATTATACCTACTTATTGACTACCTCTAATTGGCAACTCAGTTGTTTTATCCGGACGAACAATTAATTAGGTTTCTGACCAAATTGATATTGGCAGGTTTTATATATATTTGAGTAAGTGTTAGTAAATATACTTTGATGAACAATTTTGATATTAAATGGTATAACACATAATTTAATTGAAAATGAATTAGAAAGAAATAAAGTAAATATTAACTCTAAAGTTTCAAAAGTATGTATACGGCGCATAAACTTGCCAATGACCCTAGAGTTAATTTTATATGGCGGAATTTGATTTCTCTAGATTTTATTTCCTTTTGTAATCTTACACATACATATTGTATGTGACAGGTTATTTTCCCTCAAGCACGAGCTACAATTGGGCGTTTCCGACCATTTTCACCACCTGATAGCTTAGAGAAAAGATGATTATGTTTATTGTACCACAATTACATGGAAAAAGGCAGCCATGAAAAGGATGACATAAGGGAAATGATTGTAATATTAAAAATGGCCTCGGAAACGATTGAGAAAATGGTTACATTTTTTGATGAGTTGGATTATGACTTAAGTAATAATAAACGCAAAAGAGAATGATAGAGATAGAAAGAAGAGGTAAAAGTGGTACCTATATAAAAATTGGACTCTGATATAAGGACTTCACTTAGATACACTCACTTAGCTTAAGTCTTAAATGGTTGGACACGAGTATTTTAAAAATCCCTTGCATAAAATCTTTGCTTTTAATAGGTTCTATGTAAGCTCTTTAGTCTATCTAGTTGTTAAATTTGTTAAAGACGGGTGATTACATACCCTTTTTGAATTTTAGATATTGATAAATAAAGATTTAAAAGGTAAATCTTGGTTCTATTTGTGCAGTATCGAAAGTAAGTTATAACCTTTGAAGTTTTTCTAATCCCACGGGTTTAAATATGCTATTGGAGCAATTGATTTTTAATGCAAACGGAGCACGTTTCTTGAAGTCACTTTTAACAGTAATTAATATTACAGAGATTACGTTAGAAATATAAATATATATATATATATATATATATGTATCTAGTCTAAGGAAATAATAACTGAAGACATCTGGGTTTAGCTTTGCCCCTTCGATGTTATCCGGTAGCATAGGAGAACGGGCAAAAGGGTAAGTGGTACGAGACTGATTCCTGACCTCAGCTCAAAAGGCAGGCACTTCGTGGGTGTACTTATAAACAACTCATTCAAAAGTGCAAACTGCCGATCTCGTATTACCCCCTCTCCGAGCCACCAGACGCAAAAGTGCGGGAGACCAACCTGAGGTCCCACCTTGCGAGCCCCCCTCCCTTCATCCAACTCCCCACCCACCTCAGCAGGAGTTATTTGGGTATATAACAGGATGACCCGTGTAAACCAGGCTTTTTGTTCGTTCTAACGGAAGAGACAAGTAAGTCACCGGTTGAAAGATTTTTCGAGTTCGAGAAAGAAACAGAAAAATCACCGGTAGAAAGTTGTCTGCAAGTTAAGGAGAACTTTGCAGTCCTTCTAAGAAAACAGATCGTACCAAGGAAGCTGGGCGCCGCTCGAGCCCCCAAGAAATTGCGTATTAAGCTAGCCAGTTTGAGGACTCTAAATCTTACTCTAGCTGAGCTGGAGAGACCGTTCATATCTTCCGGAAGCAAAGTGGAAGGGTTAGGTTTTAGCTTGAAGTCACCTCTACCCAAGATCTCTCGTGACGTCACCTGTTAACTCGCCAGGCAAGTCGTCGAGCGCTATCTAGCGACCAAACCACCACCACCGATCAAAAATCTCCCAGGATAATCTAACTGGGCGCGAGTATTTAATCTCCATTACCTTATGTTATTAAAGATTAATCCTTTTGTTTATGTCCCCGTACATAATAATTAGTTTAGTGGATGTCTCGCCAAAGACAACGCTATTAACTTAAAATTGTCCCCCTGTAAAATTTTATCTCTACTCGAGCCTCGAGAGCTAGCCCTGTAATCCCATTTTCTTTTTATACGTGTATTAGATCTGTGTGTTTTAATGTTATTTAGTGAGGTGGGTTATGTTCATTAAAGTCTATTTTTCTTTAGTAAATGCACTGTTGTAATTATCCCCGAACGAGTTGAAGTGGGAATATTTGATAAAGTCAAGAAAGAAACCCAGTTTATTCATTTACTAGAATAAAAATAAAGATTAGCACTCTTAGAGCCCGATCCTCAAGCGATCACCATGGCATGAACCTACGCCTCAATTTAAAGTTATTTGGTTTATCAAAAATTAATAAAACAAATAAATATAAAAAAAATAAATATATTAGCTCGGCTAAACTACGACATATATATATATATATATAAATATATATATATATATATATATATATATATATATATATATATATATAATATATATATATATATATATATATATATATATATATATATATATATAAATATATATATATATATATATATTTATATATATATATATATATATATATATATATATATATATATATATATATATATTCAACAATATTCCTTCGAGGAAGGCGTAATTTTAATTGCAGTAGGAAGGATACAACCATCAGTGACATTCTTATTTATTCCAAGCAACGTTTTGAATTACCCAATCCATTATCAGGCGAAATGGATAAACACAATTTGTGAGGCAAACAAATGTTAACATAAACTAGATACAAATCAGAAGCAAAATAATTTAGATAGTTACCTATAAAATTAAAAGTATTAATAATTGCAAGTAAATATACAGATAAGGAGAGGAACAAATTCATACTTGCTTTCAGCGAGTCAGGGGAATGACTAAGAAATTTAACCCAAATCGGACACAATTCTGGGTAGTTTGTTGTCGGTAGAATATTTACGGGTATAAAGCTGCTTGGTTGTTGATATTACCTATAATGGGTGGCAGGTCAAGTCTGAATTTAACGTGGGCGAATGTGTTTTTATGAAGAGAGATTCCAGAATTCTGAGCTGTGTGTTGTTAGGATTAGGACACCGCGGTGTTTCATGGGTTCAATAGCCAACAATTTTTATAGTTGATACTCCTTGCCTCTAAAGATAATATATTTAATTTCAATGGCTCCGTCTATCGTTAAGTGGATAGTATTTCGATGGGAAGTTCCCTGACACCAACCTTGGCTAATGCCTTTATGGTATCCCTGGAGAATAGGCTCTTTAAAGAATGTCCCTCCTCCTTTAGGCCGCTTTTTTATAGGTGTTTTGTTGATGACACCTATGCACTATTTAAATCTGAAAATGAGGCTTTAAGTTTTTTCCAATTTTTTAATACACTTCATCCTAATATAAAGTTCATAATGGAGAGTGAACATGAAAACTCTATTTCTTTTCTGGACATTCTAATTAAAAAAACACCTACTGGTTTCTGCACGTCCATCTTTAGAAAACCAACATATTCTGGATTAGGTCTAAATTTCTTTAGCAATCGTAAAAAAAAATTTAAAATTAAAAGTTTGTACATATATTTTGATACAAAGAGCCATACGGCTTTGCTTCTCCTACGCTTTAATGCACCTTGAATTTGACATTTTAAGAAATTTTTCCGGTCCAACTCATTCCCCCTAGATTTGGTTAGCAGAGTCATAGGCAAAATATTAAATTACTCCTTTCATCCAAAGATTGCGAAGATAGATGTCCCTTAGGACTTGCGATATTTTTTCCTAGCTGATATCAGTCCTCTGAATCAACAAGCTTTAAAACGATACTGAAAAGTTCTTCAGAGTTTTTTTCCAAAAATACGTTTCCGAATAACCTTTATTAACAATTTAAAAATAGGTAATTTTTCCGCACCAAGGATTTAACCCCGGCTTATTTGCGCAATAGCATTGTATACAAATTTTCTTGCCCTAGATGTTCCCAGGGAACATATATTAGTAGTACTATTCGCTCGTTACACTCGAGGGTTTGAGCACACCTCGGCATTAGTTACCGAACAGGAAAGTCTCTCGCTAGCAAGGAAGTCTCGCCAATCAGAGATCACATTATAAAGTGTAAGGTTGATGCAAACATCAATAATTTTCAGATTCTCGGCTATAATCCCAACATCACAAAGCTCAGAATTCTAGAATCTCTCTTCATAAAAACACATTTACCCACGTTAAATTCAGACTTGACCTGCCACCCATTATCGGTAATAGCCACAACTAAGCAGCTTCAGACCTGTTATTATTTTACTGACAACAAACTACCCATAATCGTGTCCGATTTGGGGTAAATTTCTTAGTCATTCCCCTGATTCGCTTACAGCAGGTATGAATTTGTTCCTCTCCTTATCTGTATATGTACTTGCAATTATTAATACTTTTAATTTTATAGGTTCACTATCTAAATTATTTTGCTTCTGATTTGTATCTAGTTTAGGTTAACATTTGTTTGTCTCACCAATTGTGTTTATCCCTTTAGCCTGATAATGGATTGGGTAATCCAAAACGTTGCTTGGAATAAATAAGTATGTCACTGATGGTCGTATCTTTCCTACTGCAATTATATATATAGGCATTTATACGCTAATAGAATTGGCTATTTCCTTAGATAAATTCGCCTCTCCAACCATACATATATTTATATCTTCCACTATATTTCCATTGTTTTGATTTTTTTGTCTGAATTTACGCATTATATAATGGAATCACCAATCATACCTTTTGTTATGCAGTTATAAATGGTGAGAGCGGAAAATAGTTATGTTCTTGAATAAAGTGGATTCATATATTATCGTTTATAAATTCTTGCATCGTATATATATATATCCTAAACATGACAAATTTAGCATGAAATCCTAAAATACATTTTAAATAATATAAATGAATACATCTTAGAAAGATCTACAAATTTCTATTATTTTATGACACACTCCTCTTTATATTACAGATGAAGTATGTCAAAGCGAATGAAACACATTGTTGTTCGAGCAAATGAAATTCTCAATTATTCTCATGTGATTTTATTGTTACTGAGAATTTAGCCGAATTGGATGATAGAGACCTAATTTTTATAGAACAAGATTTATAAAATGCTTGAAATTACAAGCTGATTAAAGGCGTCAATGTAATAATAGAGTCTATCAATCCTCCCATATTTAAACAACAAATCTCTAATTCTAGTTGTTTCCTCTCTGATGCTGCTTCACATCAAACTTCAAGTGAGAATGCGACTATGAAGAGAGTATAAAATAAAGAAACAATTCAATCTTTTGATAACCTTGATAATTCGTAAGCCTATGAGTACGAAAACGTTCTTATCAAACTGAATAATGATCGAAATCATTATGGAATATTTGAAAGTTTAGCTAGTTTGGACATTTTACCAACTAAAAGTAAAAATCATTAAACTATATTCTATATTAAGCACAGAGGTCATGAGTTTATAACTACACTGAAAGAAATGATAACATATTTTGGAATGAACCTAGTAAGGTGGTATTATGTCCTACTTTCACTGTCGGATTGTTTGTTAAGGCAACTAGATCTTGTTGCTCAATTTTTTAGCTAACTTGTTGCCTTTGAATTGTTCAGAAGAAATCATAACTTTATTACATATTAACAACGATGATGAAATGACAAATCAAGCTGATCTATTGCACGATAGAGCTTATAAAGTCAGAACAGTATTAGATCATTTCGACCATATTCATATTCCATGAATCCTAGTAAATGCCAATAAATTAACGAGCAGATGATAAGAATTAACGGTTATAATATCATCAGACAATATTTGAAAGGAAAAGCAATCACCTCGGGGTTCAAAATTTTGTGCCAGTATTTTCTAAATAAGGATATTGGTTTGAATTTGACCTTTAAACTGGTAATAAAAATAAATCAGAATATGGAATTGGCGCAAGAGTTGTTCTAAAACTTACAGCAATAAGTAGAGAAGGGGTTGTAACATTTTTGTAGATAACTTTTTTCTATTTTCCGTTTATCTATTTCTTTTTATCCAAGAAAAAAAAATTAATATTGCAGAAACTCCACGAGTAAACGGAACAAATATTCCAAGATCACAGGTACCCTCTAGTAAAGACAAGCAAGGAGGGGATATCACTTGTTTTGAATCAAATGGAATTTTTATTTAAAGTTTCTAAAAATTTCTCATGTCGAATTTCTATCAGGAATTTCTATTACGAAAGTGTACAGTATGAAAAAGGGAATGGGTGATATAAAGCAGAATGAAGGTCCTGCTATTGTAAGCACTACAAAGCCCATATACTGGATACAATTGAACAATAGAAAAGTAACATATGTTTTACCTTTTATCAAACTTTATATACATCTCAGAGAAGCTTTTGGATCTTGATGGTGTTGCAATAAATATTTACTTCATCGTATTCAGAATTTGATAGAAATTTCAAGTAATGATCAAGTGCATTTAAAAATATTCAAAAGAATTGTAGCTCACAAGATGATTGGAAACTTTTTCAACGAAAACAAATCTCATAAAATCTCAACTAGAAAAAGTAAGATACAATCTAAAATCTTACACCAATACATTCAATGAGAAAATCTAATTACGGACAAAGTTGTACTAGTAATAAAATTTAGAGAATAACTAATAGGTTTGGATATTGAATGTGGTATCCATCTGTTACTTAAGTGATAGAAATTGTTTAAAAATTTTTAAAAATAATTGAATATTTATAATGTGTTTAATGTTATCTATCTAGCTCTATTTCTTTCGATATTTCTATTATTTTTTTAAATATAGATTTTCAATAGTAAGTTTCGTACATTATACGTATTTTTTTCTGAATAATTAAACAACGAAATAAATAAACAATATCTGTGAAAAACATAGACATAAATATATATTTTAACTCTGTTTGTAAATTTGGAATAAATACAATTATATAATCATATTGTTTTTCTTCCTGATAATATTAAAGGAAAATCTTATTTTTAGCAGCAGATTTGTACATTTCTGTAAATAATAAATAATTGCCCCTGAGGCTTATGTGCGATTTAACATTTTCAATATTTTGGGGGAATATTTAATATATTTTTAGTTCAAACTTTAACTATGACTCATATGCAGCCAATGTACATTTCCCTAAAAATAATGCTGAATTTATAGTCCGTGGAAGACATTTTCGGTATTCCAGATGTTATGTTGGAATAATAAAAACTCGTAAAATCTTCTTTCACCACCAATTACACTAGACAACCCCAAAAAATTTCTGGTGCCTGCAATTTTTAAACGAATTCTTAAGGGATTTTTGTTTTGTCTACTAAATCGAAAATAACTTCAGTTTTCACCTATCAGGTCTAGTTTTCTATCTTTCGTTATCCCCATTTTGGCTCTATTAGATACTAAAATTGTGCCTAAAAATATTAGTGATTTTTAATGCAAATAAACAAGATTGTATCTTTATTTAAACTATTTTAATTCTACCATAGGCAATTAATATGAAACAATTAAGAAAACATAACACATAAACAGACAAAGTACAAGTACAAATTAAAAACTGAATATGCACGTTAGCAAAAGTTTGGCAGAAAATTCAGAGAATAAATTTACGCTTATTTGTGCACCGTTGATGTTGAGCAATAAGAGTATCTCATTTTAAAAACTAACAATTGTCTGGTATCACAGCGTCGCAAGGTTTTAGGTTACAAGTATCGATCTCTTTGATGTGCTGTTTGAATCATTCGCCTTATTTGTCGCTAAGATCTCCGAAAACTTTAGGAAAACGATCAAGATGATTAAAAAGAAATGCATTTTGATGCTCATACCAAATAATCGGGTCCCAAATTTTGATAGGCCTCATTTCTTAATTTTCAGGAAGGATTGAATGAAACTTTGGTGATAATTAGTAAATTGTGTTTAAAAACATCATATCACAACATGAAAGTCTTTGGGCCTTTTTTCTTTAAATTAGAGCTCCATTTAGCGGTGTGCATTGCATATCTTTAGGCGCAGCACAAAGTTGTCCATGATGTCCTTACAAACCGACCGACTAATAGCTCTGATTTTCTCCCTGATGGCTTCTTTGAGTTTCGAGATGATCCTGGGTCACCCTGCGTACACTCTGTCTTTAAGGTAGCCCCAGAGAAGGGAATCTGGCGGGCTAAGTTCTGGGCTGTGTGTTGCCCACTAAAAATCTGTTTGAGACTGATCACACGGCCACCAAAGTTCTCTTTCAGCCAATCTCGGCACATTTTTGAGGTGGGAAAGATTGATCCATCTTGCTGGAATCAGAACTTCACCTTAAGCGATGAAAACAGGGTCCGCAGCTCCCTCTTGAAGGTTTTGAGGACCTCAACATACCACGACTTGGTGACTGTCACTGTCGCGCCAGATTCCTCGAAGAAGATTGGTCCGATGATGCCTCTGGCTGAGATGGCAGTTCATAGCATGCACTTAGGGAAGTGTAGGGGCTTGGTAGCTATCTCATTTGTTCTGGAGGTGCCCCAGAAGACATTTGTCTTCGAGTTTACCTTTCCCTTAAGATGGAAGTGAGCTTCATCTGAGGTCCAAAGGAGATTAAGGAAAGTTGGGGTTCCTGAAACTTTTCCAGTATCTTGACTGCCATAGCCTTTCTTTGCTCCTTGTCTGAGGCTGTATGGACCAGCATTTTCTGTATTTTGTATCATTAGGCCTTTATATCGATTATTAGCACTCTCTTGCAAGTCTCACGGGATATACTGAGGGACTGACTTTGCTTGTGCACAGAGCGTTTGGACTCTGCTGAACTGACTCTCTCACGCTCTCTACCAGCTCACCTGTACGCTTTCTGGGGTGTCCTCAATGGCTTGGACGATTGTCACTAGCTGCATTGAGTTTTTCCTCTGTCCCATAGTTCTTAATGTAGTCAACCCAGTCTTGAATTCTGTTTTTGGATGGCGATTTTATACATTTGAACTGATGCTCGAAAGTATCCTGCACTGTCTTAAACAAGTTTGTCATGTAGTAAAGTTTGACGCAGTATATTCTTTGCTGGAGCTCCCATTGATCTCGAGTTTTGTTAACAGGTGTTTCTTCTGTCATTTTCTGCAAAGTAAGAGTGATTAGTGGATGAATAAAGGATATATAAAAAAATGTTTGCGCAGACCCGTTTTGGGAGAGGGGTCATCAATATCACGAAAAGTTGATATTAAGTTGGTAACAAGGTGTTTATAGTTTTAACTTTTGTGTTTCCATAAAACATTTGGAGAATAGGACATCTTGGTCATTTTCTATCGCTTAGTTCACCCATATACACAATTATGACCTATACATATGGACATTAACTCCTACATATACTTATATACATATAGATATTCAATCACACACAGACTTAGTAACATATGGATTTTGCTCCAACCCTAATATATGTATTATAAAAAGATGTTCAATAACTTAACAACTAGACCTAATAGATCAAAATAAAGATAAATTTTCGATTCAGGAGACCAATTTCTAACAGAAATGATGTCTATTACCTAAACACCCAAAACCTTGTAGACCAGTATTATCATTACTTTTTTTTCTTTTTTCATTTGAAAGAGAAAAAAATTCTTTAATTAATATTTGCTCAAAATTTAGAATGTTTTGCCCTATCGGGTCACATTTTGACACGAGCCTTCGATTGTTCTAACTAAGTGAAAAAAATTCACACAACCCGTCACTAATTGTCAAGTGTAAGAGTTAAACCAATTATTGACGTTAAACTAATAGCACGGATGTTAATAGGATTAATCATATTTCCAAATTTTTAGGAAGATTAGTGCAACATGACCTATTTAGAACTCTATTAGGACTATCCCGTCCTTAATAAACAGTTAAGTATCTTACACAAGGGTTTTTCTAATTTGCCCTTCAACTAGTTTAAGTTTAGATAAGTTGGTTACACACAATCAGGCCCAGATGACCTCAAGTATTTCATTTTGTTTATCTATTTAAGAATTAACTCCTAATTTTATCGAGTGTAGAAGAAAGTTTGATATTTCACAAGAGCAATACCTTTGCTAAGTGCAAATAGCTATGACAAGTCCTTAACACTTATAACATTTACGAAGTGGTTACATAATATAGGATCTGTGATTTTCTAATATAAGGGGTACGCCATGTTATTGTAAACAAATTAAAATTGAGACCAAATTATACGTACATTCAAAATAAAATATAATATTATATTGCATTTGAAATTGTTATAACTCATTTTAGGTGTTTTGCTGTAATTGGTTATTAACTAAAACCAACAACACATTCATTGTGGGCTCAATGCATCATTTTGAGTGATTGCAAGCCCAGATTGGGTAGTTATTGTTTGTGAGAGGATGCGCCTCGGAATACCCCTTTCAGCCCCTTCGCTCCAAACAACGTGCCTAATGGCGTTGGAATTTTAGAATCATCGAGAAGGAAGCAGTTTCGCTCTGAGTCTCTCAACCCGGGTGTATTTGCTTATGCGGAACGCATTTCGTTCTCCTTACCCTGGGACAACGCCGAATTCTCGCCCCATGCCTCACAGGAATTTCTTTTCCCCGCGAACTCGGCCGTATAAATTCAACATTATATCTTAGGCCAACTTCGCTTTCCGATCTAATTCGTTATCTCGAAATAAGTTTACATAGACTGGTGCTCTCTAACGGACTCTTTGAGTTGACCTCGTCGTTAAGATGTCACCAAAAGATTGCCCTTCGTGAAGCTTTGGCCCCTTCTTAAAGGAAAGCTCATCGAGCCACTTTCGTCCCGGGGAACTGTGCGACCCGAACCCCCTCATCTCGCACCTCGCTTCAAGCTTCCCGTTTCCTGTGTCTGAGACTCCGTGCAAAGCCGCAGAACCATCTCGTGTTTGAGATTCCATTATTCTTGAGCAGAGAAAATCTGGTTCTTCAACAAGAAGAACTTAAACCCCCGATCTACCAGTCATCGTCGTCAGAAGACACAAAAGTATTTCCGAGAAGACCTGTGCCGTTGGTCTTTCCCCTCCGAACAATTCTAAGTTTCAAGGTAAAGCGATTTGGTGTTCTAAGTCCTGATTACACCACCCGTCCATTATCACCTACATCCAATTTTGAATTGACTTGCCGCTCAAACTTAAGTAATATCAATTGTTTGAATTAACGATGATTTTGCACCTCCCGCTAGGCTCTGTAATATTGTAAATTGTCATTATCCAACTAACTATCATTATAAAGCACAATTTGTGTCTCTTTTTTCCGTTTATTGTATATATTAAAATTATATTTTGGTGTCTCGGTCTTTATATATCCTTCAAATGCAACTTGGCAAGCCATTAAATAAATCCTGGCTCATCGTAAACGTACTCAAAATCAAGGGCGCGGCCTTTCATTCCTTAATTGCTTCAAAGCATATCGCAGACGGCCTCGGGTCGGCTGTCTGCCCGTGCATTTGTATGGTCCCTTAATCCGGGCGAGTCTACACAAGCATACTTCGACATAGTTCATCTTTGCCATAACATACACGATCGCTGACTTCTATCACTCTTTCTAATATTGTGGCAGCAGTGGTTGACAACCTCCTAAATGGCTCCTCAGACGTCAATTAAATCTAAAGAGCTACTAGACTGAATTTCAGGAAAACCTGGTCGCACAGCTATTCCTGGGTATCATATGATGTGTGGCATGGGGAGTTTCCTGCTTAAACACTTCTGCCAGCCACAGGATCACCTTTATTTCTCTGGTTTTACAACTCTCTCAATGCTCAAGCTTGTTAAACAATATATTCGCCTAAAAAAATGGGTCTCTAGGTTCTTGTCGTAGAAGAATCAGACTCTCCTCAAGCAAAGTCCAATTATCCTTTTTTGAACTGCAACATGAGGGTTTGCTATGTTTATGATGACAAATACATTGTGTACTGGAATTTTTCGAATGGAACCATTCTAGATAAATTACCAAATAGAAAGATGAAAATTTTAAGGAAATATGGAGGGTAAAGTTCCAATAAATAGTGGTTGACTACTACATTTGCAGGAGATCAAATGTTATGGAAATAAATATAAAATCGGAAAAAATTTAAAATAAACATCTGCATATTTATTTTGTTTAATTTGATTTAATATCATTAGTGTTAAACAGGTGAGTGTGAAATAATGGAAGGGATAAAAAACTAAATTTGCCTGAGCGATTAACATGGTTAAATGTTGCTCAGAGGGCAAATGGGGGAAAGAAATCGAGGGTTTGAAACTTATGGGTTATGAAAGAAATACATTTAAGCATCTATTCTTCAGTTTAAAAGTAATGCAATTTAGAAAATTATAAAAAAAAGTTGAATATGAATGGACAGGAAAGTGGTAATATTTTTCTTAATTGGAAATTTAAATAAATTTTAAACCTTTGATTTAGGAAAAAAAGAGAGTATTTTGAGTATCATTAACCCTTTCGTTCATTGAGTAGATATTGGTGTGGCTTCAAGTGATGTATATAAGAGAACTGAATTTGTTCCCATGGTTACTGATCTCTTGGAAAGCCAAATAATCTTTGATAAGAAAATTGACGCATCCCAAGGTACCTTTTTTGTTTCATAAATATGGAAGCCCAAATCATTGCATAAATTGATTGATTCTATCCTGTTGCATCCACTTAGGCAATAGGAATTATTCAATAATTGTTATGAACTTTTATTATGCAATTGTTGATGCGAGAAAATCTATATATGAATGTATAAATAGTAGAAAGTCTTTGTATGTTATGACATCGTGCAGTTTTGTGAACACATTTGTGCACTTCAGAATACAATGGTTGTTCTTTATTTTTTATCATTTTATTTTAAAAATCATATATATATATATATATATATATATATATATATATACATTGAATTGTACGTACCAGTGTCATGTGTATGTACGTGCATGAATTTTTGCCAGTATTTTTAACGGGATCCCTAAAAAAACAAATATTGAAGCTGATAAATATGATGTGCGTGCATTTTTGTCTGTACGCCCAGATGTTTGTGCACAATGAGAGAATTTCAGGGAAAACTTTTCCTAATTATCTAGATTTCTTCTGATTGCAAGATTCAGGATTTATGAAATTTAATTTCCTTTCTCCTCTCTCTCTTTACTGGTTCCAGAGTTTTAGGGGTTCGTAAAAGAAGAAATATAGAATGCAAAGGTATTTAATCATATTTAGAACTCAATGATTCAGAAATAGAGCAACCTTTAAGCGTATCTTATGACCCAGAAATGTATGAGGAAATATGCTCTTCAGATCAAGAGGACCAAGAAGAGACAACAAGCACAGAAGAAGATGTCTTTGATAGAGGGACCAGAGCTAAAACATGATGCACATGTCAGTGCAAAAGAAAATGTTTCGACAACCAACTACAACATGAACTTATGTACCATCATTGACAGACACTGACGACTGGACCCACTCTCAAGTATTTCTAACGTTTTATTCTAAAGAGTTTATTAGAAGAAATAAAAAAAACAAACAAACATGTACTCGATACAGTCAACAGGATAATGTGTGAAAACAATGTTGGGGATTCATATTCATATGGGCATTTGGGGTTTTCCCTGAGTTAAAATGTATTTGAAGTCTAGTTCTATGATTCTTCTTATTGCTGATATTATGAATTTAAGTAGGCTTTATAAAATGAGGTCATATATGTATTTTGAAACCATTTTGATGACCATAAGATGAATGATAATCTCTGGAAATTAACTTCAATCCTCGATAGTGTACAAAATGTCTGTAACGAGTTATGGCTAAAATAAAATTTGTGTATCGATGAAATAATGATTCTTTTCAGAGGGAAATTATCTATAAAATAATATATAAAAAGCAAATCTAATCTACGGGTTTTGGTTTAAAACTTCATTGTATATCAGGGAAAATCTACTTCTATTCTAAGTGACATAAGAAAAAATTTCGGACTTGCAGCTGCCTCGGTTCTTGAAATAACAAATTTCTACCTCTGCATAATAACTTAAAAATTTATTTTGATAATTATTTTACTACACTACAATTTATTCAGTAACTACGGAAACAAATCCCTACATAGTGCTAAGACTATTTGAAAAAATGCGAATGATAGAGCTCCATTAAAGTTAGGAAAGAAATTCAAAGTGAGGGAAGAGGAGCTATTGACGATGTAACAGATTAATCTGGTAAAATGGTTAAACAACAGGAGAATGCAGTGTGCAGTAAATTTCGTTGGAAGCTAAAACGATGGATATGTCCTTCAAGAAACATTCAATTTCAATGTCCCCATGTTGTAAAACACAATTATCACATGGGGGGGGTGTTGCTAAAATGGATTTTCTCATTGCACTCTATCTCAATTAAATACATTAAAACAAATGGATATTATATTTCACTTACCTGAGTAAACGATTTGCAATTCTTGGTTAGACTATAAAGCACAAACTCATATTTAACCTTAAAATCAAATGAACCTGCTAAAATTAGGAACTTACACTGCAGAGACATTAGTTTGCCAACCTACAAAAGAAAAACGTACCCTGGATCGTCCATGATAAAGTCTTAATGAGGAAATGCTAATACATAACCGCTCAATTCGTGTTATATTGCCTTTAGCTGAAGTAAGGTATCATGGATTAACTCATTGGCCTGAGTTGTGTATAATAATATACCCTTATATTAATTCTCTCACGACGTACAAATTTGTGTACTACAGGTAAAACCTTACAGTTAGGAATAATAAATTGAAAGAGTATAAAATTGGGCTCACTCTCTGCCAATTAATAAAATTGTTACTAAAACAATAATTTTCAGCCACCAAATCTTAGTTCGTGATTAAAAGGGTTGAAGTATTTATAGATTATTCTGAGTAAAGCAAAAGGCTTTTGCTCTCCATAGATTTCTAAGTGCTGTTTTTCAAGTGGAAAAATTCCCAGTAACAGAAGAATGTTAGAGTGACATAGGAAGGACAAGGTGCAAAATTAGTTTTCTTTCCTTGTTAAAATTCAAAGATTTGATGGACCCAGTATGAGGCTAATACGGATCTTATACCATATGATATATAAGAAAGGCATAGTGAATTTCTTTCTGTTGAAAGTTAAGAAGAATAAAAAGAGTAATTTAAAGAAAATAAGTGATTAGTCAACTGGGTAGAGGGAAAGTTCATAGTATAGTAACTTTTGGAAAAAAGCTATGAGAAATTAATTGTCTGTTTGAGGTTGAGTAATTAGGATTTACATTGATATAAGATAAGAAGATAAAGGAGGGTAATATAACATTGGCTATTAATTAAATATACTCTACTATTGGTAGGAAATATGTGACTTTCGAGCAAAAGAATATTTATTTAAAAAGAGAAAGGAACTTGAATAATCGTCCTATGTTGGCATCAGAATTTGCTATGGACATGAAATTTAGGATTAAAACCCTTGGAGAGATTTGGCAGAGGAGTGGTTTGGATGTGAATACAGGAAATATTAGGGTATTACATTTCGTTGATAATGTTATCGTAACAAAAATAATTACTTTAAGCAAAGTAGCGCGTGAGTAGAGCAATAAATGCAAAAAACTCCCACACAAAATGAAAGGTGGATTCAAAGTTCGTTCGAACTTGTTCAGTTCATTATCAAGTAATAAGAGAAAAATTTACAAAGGTATAATCGCTCTTTGGACAATGCCGTTATTTGAGCTCTTCGAGTTTCAGGAATTTGTTTCTTACGAGAAAACTTTATCCAAAAATTACCACTTATAACTTAACAGTAAAATAATTACCCAAAAAATAGGAATAAACGTTAGTATCACACATTGAAGGGCAGAAGGTTGCCTCAACCAATTATCCACAATATATAAAAACGCATTAAAACGGTTATAAAATTAAAAGGATGACACATCAAATATTAATTACTGATAGAACTTACGCAAAAATGTATATTTGTATTAAGTCTTCTATCAAACAAATTAATTTCAATCATATTCTTCACTTTTTCTTACTTGCCCAATAATTTTGGCCAAGACGTATATATATATATATATATATATATATATATATATATATATATATATATCTTGAAGGAAATCGGGAAATAGGCTTCACAAATAACTTAGCCTGCCTCATAACTGTTTAAACATTCTCCTATTTTACAGTTTCATCACGCTGTCATCAGAAGATCGATGGAATTTACGGTCTTCATCTGGAAATGATAGGTTATCAAACTGTGAGGCTTTTAAGATCGGTTACTCTAACTCAGGCAGAGTCTTAAAACAGAGAGAGACGTCTTATTTTTATTAGTTGCACTCTAGAGCTTAAAAAAAGTTCTTTCTTTTAAATATTGCGTTTACTATGTGGGGTATAGGCTTCATCTATACCTTTCCTCCTTTTCAATTAAAACCACATAATCCTAAGGAAACACACATAAAGAATTGCATATACTCAACCTAAATTCCTGTGATAGAAATAAGAATTCTCTCCCTTCAAGGGAAACAGTATAGTAGAAACGCTACCTTGAAACACAGTCGACTCAGTATACCACATCACAGCAGATAGGAAAACTTTCTTTGCATTGGCCTTTACTCACGGCTAATTCAACATCTAGCTCATAAATTCAAGTAATTACACTCACTTTGTTCCTTTTATCAAACATTCGTCGATAAGAGGATACACAATTGGAGAATCATAGTCAGGATAAACACTTTAAATTATCAAAATATTCATGACACTAATAGCATCATTACGTTCCGTTCGCCAGGGAAAAACTTAAAACATTAAGTCCAATCATTTAGTTCACCAAGTTCTTCTAGCTATTTCTACTTAGAAATATTTATATATATATATCACTAAATTGTCAATTCAAGAGGTTTTTAAGTTTAATGGTATATTTGTAATAAAATATTCCTACGAATTTAATTCCAATTCAACCGGCTCCTCAAGTGAGGGAGTTTTATTAAACTAGCCTAATCGATGTAGAGAAACCCTTGCGAATTAAGATAAAAACTCAGTATTAGTCTTTATAGGATTTGGGTAAGTAAAGTCAAGCTTTCTAATTTTTTAAACATAATGTAATTAATAGTAATGCTCTGTCGAGAATAGATGTCAATACGGCCATCAGGCCTGTAACGAAGTCGGGTGAAGCAGAGAAAGATCGTGGGAACCGTGAGAGAACCGAGCCGCTTTCGCTGATAAGGAAGGAGCAAGAATTCCACGGAGCGGGCGCAAGAAGACGCTACTCCCCTCCCCAAACGATATCAAGAACCTCTGGTTAAGTTTACCCATATTTTTCAGGTGAGTGTTTGATTAAGAAGATGTCCCTTCTTGGCCTGAGGCATTTTCGCTTCCGGCCGGCCTATATATAATCCTAGACACAACCGGGGAAAAAAGCAAGATAGGTCCGCATACTCTGTTCGAGACACGTCATTTTCTCGATTCAGCTCCATTCCTCCCTTCTTGAGATTGAAAGCAAGAATTATCCCCGAAGGAATTTAGCCCTAGTCAAGTGGCTATCCTTGGAATCATCTCTAACCTCGTCTAGCGCAAGTAGTCCCTTGAATTTAATCCTAGGGATTAAACTCCATTGATTACGATTATTTGGTCAATCAGCCCTGCCCTGTGTCGTCTCATAAGGCCTAAAAGCTCAATTTAAGCTCCAGTGAATCAATTGTGGTTGTCTTTACGAGTCAACGCGTAAAGTGTATCCTCCTATATTGGCTCAATCGCAGCGGCTTGTGGGCTCACGTTTGAACTTATTTAAGCAGTAAGTATCCGCTGCAATCGTGTGCATTTATATATATCGTATCCCTATTGTAATTATTAAAGATTATTTTAATATCTTCCTTTCCATAGCACCAGAGTCCCGCAGCCTTCTTTATTATATTAACGGCCAATTGCACTCGATTCTGTAGCTAAATTCTTCCACGTACTTGATTGAGAACCCCGTTCCGTTATCTCCCCACTCGTCTGCCGCTGCTTGGAGACGAGCGCAAGTCACTCAATTTACCTTGACCGCCCACTTCGTCTAGATATAATATAAATATATATATATATATATATACATTTCTTTTACGTATCCTTTTCTTCATTCTAGTTTAACTCTGAAAATCACTCAGTCTACTAAAATAAAGACGTGTTCACTTAATCCTCTGCTATAACCCTTTTTACGAGACTTTTCCAAGGAATACTAAAAGCATTGTCTAATAAAAAGTGGTTTTGTCATTCATCTCTGTTGGCATGATTATATGATCTGTTAACTTGCTCATTTGCAATCCCTACCACTCTTCTAGTACGTGCTTCTCTAAAATTGTGGAAGTCTATGTGTATTTATTCTGTTGACTCTTCTTTGGGTGCAAATGATGCCTGTTGGTGTTGAGGCATGGTTTATTCCTTGTTTTCATTATCGGTGTAATGTGGGTTCTGTCTTTTTAGTCAAAGGCTAGATGAAAGATCGGGAGTGCCTATAGACGAGCACCAACAGACCGGTGTCTCAGCAGCTCCCTGCTGCCGTGGATGATGCCTGGTCGTCTCGAGCCTCTCCTGCCACTAGGCTCTTTCTTCCCTTGGTCAAGGTACGGATCCGAAGACTGCACACTTTCCTTCCCCTTAAAACCTAGTGCAGGTTTAAGGCCCTGAATATCAAAGCATATTCATTATTGACCTCAATGGACTCCCCAAAGCATTGTGGGGTGGCCTGAGCTTAGTTGAGAAAGGATAACTCTGCATGTTCTATGCAAATATTTTTCTAATTGGTTTATTAAGATGGGGGAGGTTCGTTTAGAATGTTGTTTTGTTGTACTGTGGGTGAATGTATTATGAATATATATGAATAAATTAGGGTTTGATGTTGTGGGAGGAATGCTATTTAAGAGATGTTGTGAGTAGTGTGCCTTGGCTTTTTGTTTTGTCTAGCTATTAGCTAGGATGGAAAAGTGTCATTGCTCTGTTCAAGAGTTAAGTTTCATTCATTTTGAGGTGTATTTTGATTGTTAGTATTTAAATTCCAACATGTAGGTGTTGTTTGGGTGTGCTGCTGTAATTATTTTCTTTGTATAGGAGAGTATTCCTGTAATTCTTTGCTCTGGTTAGGTGCCATCTTGTAGCTGCTAAATTAAATGAGGTGAGTAGGAATTGTTTATATAGAGTGTTGAGAATCTCTTTCTCTTGTCAAAATTTAATATTTGATAGTGCTATATGGGCGTTAGTTTTGCTTTGGCATTTCTTTGTTATGGTGGTTTGTAGATTTTTAATATCATGTAAGTGTCTAGTGAGAGGTTTTTGTTTAGTGATAAGTGTAGTCGGTTTAGTTTGACTTTTGGTTGTTTATTCAATTCCTGTTTGTTGTAGGGGTTAGCGTTATTGTTTATTCGTTGGTTGAGGCGTTTGCTTTGTTTTATATGAGGCAGTCTTCTAGTCTGTGTATATGTTGTTGGAGTGTGATGATTGCTGATATGATTGAGGGGTCTTGTGCTGTGAGTGAAATGTTATGTGCGTAGTTGTAGGCGTTGATTAGTTGGGTTGGGGCTTGTGGGAAACTCACTTAAAGCCTAATTTACTGCAAGCTTGAATACGGTGAGTAAACGGGGTGCTGCAAAGTTGAACTTGCGAGATTTCTTCTTCTTTAACCTCGCTGAGAAATCAGCGAAGGAGTACTCAAGTCGTTGAACGTAGTAGATAACCGAGTCATAGATGCCTTTCCGTGTCTATCCTTTGGTGGCGGAAACTCGGGCCTTAGATAAGAGCAAGGCTTGGTAGAGATGATGCGTCGGGTTTAAAGCTGGAAGCCGTTGGTAGGTAAAGCAGGGTATATGAGACTTTACGTGTCTGCTAACCAAGACGAGGTTGTATGAAACTGCCTCGGAGGAAGCGGTTCCGGGGTCCTCAAAAAGGGGACGGGGATCTCATTTGACCTGTCACGGCAGGGGGGAGGGGGTGTATATTCTCGGCGGCCTCACCGATTTGCTCAAAGGTCCTTGGCGCTGTGGTTTTGGCGTGGATCAAACGATGAGACGGGAAGATAAAAAGTCCCCAACCCGGTTCAGCCGACCGTGCGAAATCTCGATGCTCCCTTGGTGCTCTCTGGCCGTTCAGGTGCATCTTTCTTCGGCGCCACAGGTTAACCTTGGGTTCTAGGAGGAGGGGGTTAACCTTCCCTCTCTGACATCTCCTTCCCTCCCAAGATTTTGCTTCAGGAGTAAGTGACATCAGACTAATGTAGGGACACAATTACAAAACGGATGGTACCAAATAAAGGGGACTCGGCAGATGCTCGGTATTCCCATTACCAAACACATCAAGAATAAATAAATAACATAAATAATACAATAAAACAGACAAATTAGTTATCAATACCCGGGGTCAACGTAGTCTCGTTAACCAGGGCTTACATACAAGGATTTTAAAAAGAGAAAAGAAAGATTCCACGATACAAAAAAAGGTACGTACAACAGGCAACTCATCAAAAATAATGGCACATATTCTTATAAGGCAAAACTACATAAAATATTCAGAATATATACAAAGGTGAGGCATTTATCCTTACAATTAATGGAAAATTACTCTGGAGACAAATCCAGAGTATTTCTGCTTAAGCTGTCCACCAGGCAATTTTGGGAAAGCTTTATATATAAAATTTGAAATTTGAAATTTTGAAGAAAAAGACTACCTCATAAGGCGAACATTATTGTTCTTAACGTTCCGTAGGTGAGAAAGGGGTTAATGCTCATTCTCGATAATGAATTATTTACCTTGAGGAAACACTTTGATCTTGTGCATGCTGCAAACAATGGCAAGAGCCTCTCGCAAACGCGATGGAGTAACTTTCATTATCGTCACTATACTTGACGAGAACACATCCTATGCCATCGCTACTTGCGTCAGTACTTATGCCAAAAGGTTTAAGGGGGTCGGGTAAGCAGAGGATCGGTGCTGAAGCTACCAATCTAAAATACTCTTAAACTGGATTTATATTTCCCGTCGAGATAATATTGAAAAATTACATATAACAATTCGTTGAACTTCATTCAAACTTGAAACTGAATCTGTACCCACTAAAATTAAGGCAATCCAAAGCGTACATCGCTTTCCAAAGAACACATTAGTTTACTTTAAGATCACTAATTTCTGTTTGCTTCCTGATAGTTTACTGTTGTCTATTTTGGGAACGCTTGAGAATTTTTGGTGCTCGATTAAATTGAAGAAGCTCCACATCTGTTAAATGAGCAAGAGTAGAGAGCATAGGGTATCCTTAATATTGTCTTCACTGGTTACAGGATGGAATCCCTCAATGACTAGCGATGAATGACGGTAGATGACGGTGGATCAAAAAGATCCTGGCATCATCGCAGTGTTAATCGTATGGGATTCATAGGTGCCAACAGGAATGGGCCCGTAATTTCTTGCTTACATTTAGGCTCAATACCCTAAGACATCATTTTATTTTCACCTTCAAATCTACTTCTTTTCTTATTTTATACGGATTCTTCCAGTAATTGTCCTATTGAATTCATTTTCAGGAGCAAGTAAGATTCCAGAATCAATAAATAAGAAAATTTAAAAGCCTGCCATTTGCCTGGTGAAATATCTTGCACGATTTGCCAACACCAAACACTTTTTTAAGAGAACCATGGTACACAGATTACTTTCCCTTTCATGGTTGAAACATCATCAGACCAGAAATCGCATGGAAGAGACATGAAGAGATCAGAAAACGCATTTGGGAAAAAGCCTCAAGCCAGATAATCAAATTAACATTTAATATCTTTTGATTTAATTAAAATTCACCAATTTCTTATGATTTCATATCCATAATATAATTAAAGAGGCTACTTCAAATTTGGAATTGAACTTTGATTCGTAATATAAAAGGGTCTCCCTATTTTTCGCCTTCTCTACTTATTAACATACTTTACCAATACACATGACTTAAACGACACTGGCGGCCATATCATCCCATTCTTCTTTGTTTCTCGCGAGTTTTAGGAATATTTGCCTAAACAAACCACCGAAATAAATCATTAGGGCGTTATTTTTTTCTGTTTCTCTCTTGCTCTTACGCTTGCTATTTTACAGGTTAAAACCGATTGATAAAAGGTATCGTGATTCTTTGCTTCGAGCGTGTGACAAATTCAAAACTGCTTTCTTAAGAAGTTCTTAGCTGAGAAGAATCTGCCCCGATCATTTAGTGCTAATTATTACAAGTGTATGGTGGCTAACCTTTTGCAAAAAATTGAACGAATTCTTCTTTCTAAACGTATTTTGTAAATGAAGTATGAGACCTCCATTGCTTTTAAGGAAGTCAACTTACGTCACCATACATTTATTCTAACATCCCAACCACATAGTCCAACATGATCCGTACTCTATCTTCTACACCCACAGAATGTGGTCTGCAAATTTAGAAGGTAGTGTGGATCATAAACTACAAATCCGCATCTCTAAAACTTGTTAGACTAATAACAGTCGACCAGAAAATGTTACCCATTATCTGCAAGAACTTGAAAACAATTGATGCTCTCGGATTTGTTTTATACTCTCCCATTCCGTTCACGATCATTTAATGTATCAATCGCTAAAGGTTCTGCAAATTAAGAAAAATCTAGTTAAATCTGCAGTGAACTTGTTTAAATTGCCAAAAGTAGCATTAACCATGTCTAGCCTGGAGTGTGTGCTCTCTTCTGATGGCGTCCCCACTGATTAATATTAAAATTTAAACATATTCATATATTCAAACAAACAAAACGTATCTAACTGCATCAAAGCTCTCACTGTGTTCTTTGTTGATAAGGCGAAACAAGTGTAGCATGACTTTTGCAATACCTGGTAAAAGTTCGTATTGGGGGAAGATTTTAGAAGCTATGTGAGTAAATAGCAAAGATATAACCGTCGCTGGCAGATTTTTCACTGGTGCTCTGTTCTGTATATTGTATCAGACATCAAAGAGGCACGCCCTTCATGGAATGCGGGGAGATTTAAGGGTGAAAGGATCTAGAAAAATGAGAAACTGGACTCCTTGAGATCTATTATATAGGTATTGTAATTTAGAGAGAGAAAGGGAGTCAAGATGTAGAGTTATCACTTACTGTGCCCTGGAGGATAGCCACAAGTGTTGTGACGTCGTCCAATTTTTACGCAAAGGTTGTATGCAAACGCAACTCTATTAGTAAAGAGTCTGATATTGCGCTGAGGAAGATATAAGGAACAAAGCAGCGAACACATTGGCCAAAGCAAGCAATGCATGGCTCCTTGCAATGTCGTTTAATAAATCAATAACTAAAAGATTTTCCCATGTTTAATTCTCTTTCATTGATGTGATCAGTTTCCAAATTTAGGGCAAATTTTCCTATGCAAAATAATTGGATGTCTAAATTAAAGTTAAGTTTAATTTAATTACACTTCTCTCTTAGGTTAACTTTCCCCCCCTCCCATTAATAATATTTTGCTGACAAAATTATTTTACTATCTACCTTAGGCAAGAGTTAATCCTTATATGGAGTGAAGAAACATTTTAATAAAAATTACGGTGGATGTATCTTTACATTTTCCCCGGAGGTAAAGATTTTAGCTAGTTTTATGTTAATTCGAATCCTCTTCCAAAAATTTTGCATTGCAAACTCAAATATTTCACTCTAATTTTTTTCTGTTAATGGAAATGTGAATGAGGTTAAACTAATTGTCTCCAATCTCCTTTTCAATATGTATTGAAATTAAAAAGAAATCAGGTAAAAACAGAACTAAAATCCCCAAAAGAGTTAGGAACCAGAGGGAAAATAAATATGTGAGCACCAAGAGGAAGCAGGGCTAGGTACATTTGAGTAATGTCAGAAGTAATGGCAATAAGAATTTAATGAGATGTAATTAAGATGAAGCAAATGTAAACTTCATGCAGTCATATGATGGAGTATGGGAGATATAAACATGCATTAGGTGGTAGTGTTCCGAGAAGTATAAAAATGAAATGCACCTGGACCACAGGATATAGTCGCTGAGGTGCTAAAAGGTGGTTGTGACTATGTTAGTGAATGGGCATAGTAGCTATGTTGTACATCAGTGCATTTTGAAGAGCGACTGAGACTAGAAGAGTGAAGAAATATTGCCATTGAATTAGGATAAAAGGGAAAAAACTGAAACGAACGACTATACTGGCGTGTTTTCTTGTATATAAAGTGTAATTCAGAGTTTAAACAATGTAGAAATTATTTGCACAGAAAGAGCACATTTTTCTTGTTCCTTTTTTAAAAGTGTTATTTTCCAGTAGTTTGTAGATAAAGTAAATAAATAAAGGATATTTTTCTTCGCAAAATTTGCTTTTGTTGGTGCGATATCATTGATTTTAGAAAGAAAATTAGAATATACTGTATAAAAGGCTGTAAGATTTAATTCATTTTAAAACATGGTAGAAAATTGTCAATCTTATTTTAAATAAGATGGGAATGTCGTAGAATAAGATGTTTTAATAAAACCTTCCCAAATATTCTTGATTAAATAAAAAATTTCTAGAAGTTAATATAATTTTATACACTTTTAAGAATGTTTCAGAATTTGCCAGAACACACCCCTAGAAGCATAGAACGTTCTGGAATGTTCTAGAATTTTACTTCAGAATCACTCATACATGGATTCACAGATATGCTATTATTTCAGCTGTAGCTACCATAGTGAACATGTCAAACGATAAATGGCATTAAAGGACTACTATCATTCTCCAGATTCATTCTGTTCTGTCTGCAAATAGTTAATTAAAACAGGAAAAAAATATTCGCTGAGACAGCATCTATGAGAAGATTTATAGCTTACAAAGCTTACTTTGCCATAGCAGATGTGGAGCAATACAAATCCTGGAAGATAATGGCCTTTGACAGACTATGTCCCTTCCTCATCTTGTATGAAAAGTAGCGAATATCATTTTGTACCACCACCCTGATGAGCTTTCCTCTCACAGCTTTCTCCCTTTCAATGTTATATATTGTCTTTATGCGGTCAGTATTGATCATCACTTATAATTTCAATGACAAATTACAACATTCTAATTCAGATTGTTGACCATGGATATCCCTCACTGTATCGCCTCGTATTTAGATTTTGACTATTCTAGCTCATTTCTGAGGTTTACACCATCTTTATGTTTACGTTGAAAAAGTTTAAATCCTTGTTTGGCCTATCGTCGCAGATTTTAAAGAGAACTCAATCTCTTTTTAAAAAATTGGGTAGTTATTTATTTTTCATTGTGAAATATTCTGCCACACCACAAAAAAAGCAAAAAATGTTATTGTTTTTGAAAAGAAAAAGAATGAAAATGACATGAAAGGGAAGTTAGGAGAAAAATCTTTAGATCTCCGTGCCCCTCCCCCACCTTCCGACCAGTCCATCCCGGAGGAGGGACCCGATGGGGGGAGGAGGGCGAGGCCCGGTGTTCCCCCGAGTTTCCTCGGCGCCCTTCTCCCTCTGGGCCTGTAGGCACTGAGGGAAAATAACTCTGGAGAGCAGGAGAGAGGGAGAGAAAGAAGAAAGAAGTAAGGATACGACAGACTGCAAATAAAGTCAAAGGCGTGAAAGTTGACCAAGTTGGCCTGTAAACCTGCTTAACGTGGGACCCGGACCACGGTGTTTTTATGTTTTCCTAGCTTTTACTTGTTACGATTTACTGTACCTTTCCTTGGTATTAGCATTTGGCCCATCTTTGATAACGGCAAAGGAGGAAGATGATTGAAGTAGAAGGGATTTGGAGGTTTGCAGAGAGGTGCAAGTTACGTGGACGTCACGTTAATCTCTTTACCTTAAACTAATTTTAGAGTTAAGTTCAAAATAATTTAGTGTGAAAGTGTGTCTGTTTTTTTATTTATATGATTGTTTTGTTATTATGTTATGTGTGAATGAGATAAGCGTTCAAACATTTGTTAGCGTTATTTGTTTTCCTGCTTTGTTAATAACTCGAGTTTCTATGATTTTTATAGCATAACTCTCGGATCTGCATCTGCTCTGTGGGCTCATGTTCCTTGGTTATTTATTTGTTTAATTCTCTTCAATATTCATTTTGTTTTTTCGTTTTCGTTTGTTTGCATTTTTTGGTTAGTTTTGTCATTCCTTGTGGGTATTAATTCCAATCCGGTGAGTTTGACACTATTCGGGAAATTTTTGTTACAATCGGGTTTCCTTATTTGGTTTACACGTAAATCTCCTCCTCTTTCCTTTTGTCCGATTTTCTTTTAGCATTAGGAAACAGCATATGTTTTCTCTATCCTGCCCCTTATGTTATTTGTTTATTTAGTTACTCTCATATTTATTTTGGTGTTTTTTCTATGATTTATTGTGTCGTTTTTCAATTATTTTGGTTGATGGTTTTATTTTCGCTTCGATATGTAAGGCGCTTTGTTTTTTCCTCTCTTATCGTCTTTTGTTCGTAATTATGTATACTGCCTTATTTTGTATACGTTGCATTCTTATTAGATTGGTTCTTGAAACCGTATACATGGCAATTGTTGCATATATTAAGGTAGGCTGTATCATGGTCTGGTAGATCTTTTTATTATTTTTCATGTTTAGATTTTTTAATCTGTAGAGTAAAGTTAGCCTGCCTCGTGCTTTTTTTATTCTTTCGGTCACATTCCTTGTAACCATTTTTGGTAATAGTTAGGCCAAAAATCAGCGCTTCACCATTAAACCTGTATCGCTCTCCATCTAAGTAAATGTCGGTTAGTTTCCAGCGATACATTGGTATAATTTTAAATTTATCTTTATTGGTTTCAATTTTACATTTGCGTTCGTACACGTTTAGATTTTCAATTTCTCTTGTCATTACTCTGGCCTGCATCTAAGGGTTCCGATAAACGCAGGGAATTAATTGAGTCAAATCATCTGCGTATTATATGTTCACACAGCCCTCCTTCCTGGGTGGGAGAATTTCCGAGGTATACACTGAGTATAGCGAAGGACTTAAACACCCTCCCTGCGCGAGGCCCGCATTAAGCTTGAATCTTTCAACTTGGTAATACCCCTTGTCTATGTATGCATATCTTTGCATGACGTATTCGCATAAAATTCTTTCCAAATAGTTGTTCATTTCGAGATTTAGAATTTTATGTTGTATGCCTCTTTGCCAGACTTTATCGAATGCTATCGATACGTCCCGGCATACAATGACCATACTGCATTTATCTCCTTTCGCTTTGCTTATTTATTCTGTAATCACGCTCAGGGCCATCTTCCTATTCCTGTTCTTTCTGAAGCCGAATTGTTGATTGTTCCCGAGATTGTTTTCTGTGAGATATTCATTTAATCCTGTGTTCAGGATTTTTTCAAACATCTTCCCGATGAAGTAGAGAAGTAGTATAGGTCGGAAGTTTTCGATCTACGAAGGTGGTTTTCCCGGCTTCAGTATGAATATCACTTTGGCTATCTTTAACTCATCGAGGAAGTATCCCGTGTTTATACAGGCGTTAAACACGTTCCTCATCCCTTCGAGTATATTATCCGGTGCTTCTATATAGGTTTGTCTGGTGAGGCCCGATTTCCCAGGTGTCTTTTATTTAAAATTTGAGATGATATTCTTTAATTCCTCGATTTTGAGTTTGGCGTTAAATCGATCGTTCGCATACCGTTCCTCTCCTACGTAGCGATATGGGAAAATCGTCTCAATCCGTTCATTTAGTTCGTAAATTATTTAGTTTTCAGTACCTATATCGTAGTTTTTGTTTTCCTTTTCGTCAATGTTAAACACAAAGAATTATAACGAAGGTAAAATAAATATTTGTAAAATTCCAAAGGAATGCCGTCCTCACTTGATTCGGTTCTTCTTCCGAATCAAGTCACTCTTTTCTTTAGAGAGAGTAACAAATAACTCGCAATAACCCAAGTTAATCTATCAGGTACTTCCATAACCAGTAAATAAATGCATTTCGCCTATTCTGAATGATTACACAAATGTGAGCTATACAACCCCACAAGTCTCCACAATGGAAAAATTCTCACAAACACGGTTCAAAAATTGTGACTTTGGATGGATAAGTTCCAATCAGCTATAATATCTTTCCCCTAAGGATCTTCTAAAATACTTGAACGTCAATCTAACAGATAATAGAAACCACGGCATTCTCCGGGAATCAGTCGTTTGTCGCCACCTTTTCTCTTACATTCAAGAAGCATTTGATATTATAGCCACCAAAGCTACACATCGGCAACCAGCCTCGGTTGACTCACAAGCTCTCAATCGCCGCTCCTCGAAAATGGTGACTTCAAATCCTAACGGATCAATTAAAACACTTTCTAGAGCAGATGGATGAAGCATTAGCTCTTATCAAGGAAGACATCGCAAAACTCTCTCAAGAAGACTTAGCACCCTCGAAAAGTCGAAACCCTACTTCATGGGACGGTGAATATCTATTGTACACAACTTTCCCACTTGAATGCGCAAATCTCCACCTAGATCGTGCTACAATCTCACCTAATCACGCAACTCTCCAGGAGAATCGCACAACTGTCTTGCTGGAACTCGAAAATCTACACCTAATTACTTAACTCTCCAAATCCATAAGATGACATCTGATGGTACAACTAATTACGTGAGGGTGGCACACAGCTGTGAACCTGGTTGGAAGGCGATCATTGGCCCATCTAACTCTCTCACAACTTCACACTATCCAAAAGATGCCTAAACATTTGAATTTATTAGTACGAGTAAGTACACTAATTATATTCATCATATAGCCTTGACGAGAAATCTTAGTGGTGATCTCTTTTGGGCACCAATCAAAGATTGCAACACGCAATCCATGTATCTTATTGCATCCAAACCATTTAAATAAAAAGAAGGCTATCTAATCCCTCTTGCCATTCAATTAACTTAAATATTCCTTTTTTTCAATATTATCAAATATGAAGCCTGATCCATAATCAATTAATTAATTTAACATTGAAAACTGTACGAAAAAAACACCCCAAATTGCTTAAGTTTAATAAAATTTGCAAACCTTCTTCTTTGCATTCATTCTACATATTATTGAGCAAGTAAACATGGAAAACAACACACAATCTAACACAGATAGTATAAACATACAACCCAATATGCAAATTCTTAAAATCCAGCAAAGATACTCCAATCTAACTTAAGAGCAAATTCAAAAAAATACATGAATAATTAATTGCCATGAAATATATATAATAATCAGTCTGAAATTCCGTGGTTTCGGTTTTAACTATTTTTTATATCAAATTCGATAGCCGTGTCATATAAACGTATCAAAATAAAAAATACGTTAATGTGTTTAAAAACTTGGGCGTATTTGAGGAATCATTTCACACATATGATACTGTATATCAACATTAATATTACCATATATATATATATATATATATATATATATATATATATATATATACGGTTAAGAAGGTAATGTTATGGCTAACTAAGCTATTCACCGAGCCCTTAGAAGGCGCTATTCTCACATTCACGAGAGGAGAACGTATAATTAGCTTTTCTAAGCAATCTAAAAAGATTGCTATCAATCAGCCTTTTTAAATGTTATCTATGCTGTCGAAGACAATAAAAAAATCGCTTTACCTATCCTAGCCAGGCTATATCAATCCAAAATTATATTTGCAATTACGCAATTGTAATTATGCGGTTAAATAAAGCAATATTAAGGCTAACTAAGCTCTCTATCAAGAACTCGGAAGCAGCTCTTATCACAATCACGAAAGGAAGACAACAAATCCGGCTTATTTTAAGCAATCTGAAAAGATTGCTCTTAATTACCCTTTTTATATGTTATCCCTGCTTTCGAAGACAATGGGAAAATCGCTTTACATGTTCTAGCCAGGTCATTTAAATTGGGAATTATATTTGCATAACGCAATTGTAATTATGCGGTTAAGAAGGCAATGTTATGGTTAACTAAGCTCATCAACAAACTCTTGGAAGGAGCTCTTCTCACAATCACGAGAGGCAAACGTATGATCCATGTTTTATAAGCAATCTTAAAAAGTGCTAAAATGGGTTGGAAAGGGTAAAGCAATTTTTCTATTCTCTTTGAAGGCAGGGATAATATTTAAAAAAGGCTGAAAAGTTTTATCCCCAATCCATTAAAATAGTCATTTGGAAAACTGAGGTAACAATGGAATATTGAGTCTTATATAGAATAAGGTCTAAGCCTGGCAATGTTAAGTTTTCTCTGTTAAGTTTGTTTATGTGATGTTTGGATGCATTATACTTAAGTATTGGAAGAATGCCACAGCTTGAAGTTTATTTTTGAAAACTACAAAAGAGAAATTAAAAAACACGTAGAGAAAATAGAATTACACTCAGATGGAGAATCTTGAAACCTTTTTGATTTCAGATGATTTGATAAAAATATCTGGCAATAAAGTACCAATTAGTGATCCCATAGTCGCATTATCATCTTTTTTAGAAAATCATTGATATTGTAAAAGACGCTTCTTTAAATATTAAGTTTTAATAGAGATCTATATTAAGATTTATTTAACACATAGACGATTTTGTAACTTTCAAAGTTATAAACGTTTTTAATTCTTAATATGATCCACACCTATGTTATTTTTAACTTCCGGAACTTAATACTAAGGTATTTATCCGCTTTTCAAAAATATATGGTTAATTTGCTAAATTTGAATCTTTCCTTGTCCTCTTAAGGCCTCGTTCCTTCTACTTTTGGCCTGACACTTTCACCTAGACCTGGCCTCTTAGACCTGGAAGCGATCTGTACATGCGTCTTATATTTTGAATGATTCTCGGCTGTCTTTCTTTTTAGTTTATATGGTATAATGGCGTGCGGTGATTGTGATAGGTAAGAATTAAAGGATTCGAAAGGACTAAAACCCAGTACAAATTTTCCTCTAGTGCATTTAATGGCACGTTGCTTTCTCATGCTTGCATTCAAACAAGTGCTAGCCTTTTATTTCTAAATTGTTTTCTGTCCAAAATTTGTTTGAATCTTGAGGCCTAAAGACATTTAGCAATCGTTTTTGCATTTAAATATGTTGGGAATATTACGAGATTTTTAAAGTTGCGGGGGGGGGGCGAGGCAACCCCCACGATTAAGTACCTAAATCTTTTCAAGTTTTGCGGAAATAGCCTAAACTAAGCGGCGATATCATCGTCTTAAATTAACAGGTTAGGTTTGAACTTTTAAATGATTTTGATTATGTGTCTTTCTTATGTAAGTAGTTTTATGTGTAGTTTTCACTGGAAATACATAATTTTCCTATTATGGACCTCCACTCAATTATGGCCAAAGTATGCATTTCCGTGATAAACGAGTGTCAGATCTGAAAAGTAAATAAAAAACATATAGAAAAAGCTTTTTTAAATTACTGTGCACATTTGTGTTAAAAGGAATGTTTACTGAGCTCTAAATCTATTTCTGTGGATCTTTCAAATTATCATTGTCTGGAAAAATTATATCTTAATTTATCTTTATTGTTACTTCTACTCGAATGTTATTGAAGAGAGATTTAAAATCAAAGCTGAAGCTGCCAAAACAATACTTGCTCCTAAATGATGCTTTGTAGTGCATTAGATAGCCCTATAAATTTAAAATATAAATTTGATTAGTAGAAAAAAAAGAGCAAAGAGACAAAATATATAAGTAAGTTCTACGAGGGTTAGTTATAGGAGGCTAAAAATTGTCTAAGCGGATTTAAGGCTTGCGGATTTTAGACAATCAATAAATCTGCGCAAGAAAGGTGCCAATATAACGTGATTTAAAAAAATATTGCGTTAAAAAAATATTCAGGGAAGGTCATTCGGAATCTCTCTGATTATAATATATTTACGTGTGAAAAGTTCATCCTTGCACTTAGCCTCAAATTTAAACTACTATTTTTTAAGCTCGATAACCCCTATTTATTTTGCCTTTTGTAAAGATATGCAACGAGTCTCACTCTCTTACATATTGTGCTAGGCTAGATCAAGTAGCTTAAAATTCTCTAAAATATCCTTTGATAATTTTAACCAGATTCAAGAATATGACGTATAACTCTATAGTTTTTGGTAAAGAAGATCTTCGGAATTATCGGGCATCAGTAAGTTTATTATAACTAGATCAGAAAAAAGAAACGGTGTGGTTATATTGAATTGTATTGATTATTTGTCAATAAATTAATCAATTCTAGCAAAAGCCTCATAACTTACTGAAATTCTTTAGCTTAATAGTAAAGTTGGTTCAAAACTTGAAAATAATATGAACAGCTTTTTATCATGGCGTATATATACGCGTTACTTTTGCGCAGCGTTATTGTTTGCGTAAAATCCATAAGCCTGTAATTCTGCCTTGACTGATTTTGGATCCCTATAACATATTCTCCTAAAAATTACCAAAATATCTTGTCTCTGTTGCTCTCTCTATTTTCTAATATGAATTTAAAATTCACGTGAGATCCAAAAAGAACTTTTAAATCACCAATTCATATAAGATATGCTTTTGGTCAGTTTTGATGTTAAGTATATCATTACTAACCCACTAGTAGAAAAAAAACATAGAGATAGAATTTTTACAGAGAGTAAAATGATGGTAGGAATTACCAGAAATAGATTTGAATCCTTAATAGCACTAATATTTATTACTACATATTTTACATTCAACAGTAATATTTATAATCAACTGGTAGTGTGTCAATGGGATCAGCAATTGTTCCTTTATAGGCCAATATTTTCATGACATCTGAAATCGAAAATGTTTTTTAGGATTATTTATCTGAGTGTAATTCTATATCCGTTTTTTAATTAGCCCTTTGCAGTTCTCGAAAATAATGATGAAGCTGTAACCTTTTTGCAATACTTAAGTATAATGTATCCAAACATCACATATAAAATGGAAACAAACAAACCCTACCTTGCCATTTTTAGAGCTTACTATTTCTAAAACTAAAAATTCCATTGTCACTGCAGGTTTCCGAAAGCCTACATTCATTGAATTGGGAATCAATCTTTGCAATTTTTGTGAGGTTAAATTTAAAATATCAGCCATTGAAAATTTGCTTCCTAGTAGTAACCTTTTATCTTCCACTTATGCCTCAATTCATTATGAATTCATGAAATTAAAAATGCACTTTACGAATAATAGCTAATTGCAAAGTTAAATTAATAAAAGGATAGGATTATTTTTAAACAATATTTATTAACCTAAAATAGATATATATATATATATCTATGTCCCTAAGCCAATCCATTATTTATATTTCCAGAAATAGGAAATATAAAAACGGTATGCAGAAGAAAATTCTCATTGCGTGTCTAACAATATTTGTCAAATAGAATGTCGGTTCTTATGTGTTAATGATAAATGCGTGGGAAATATTTTCCCTGTGAAGGATTGAGTACCCGATTATTCGTGACGTGATGTTTGCTACAATTTTATTTGCTCCTGTGATTTTTTGTCACTATATATCGGCAGTACCGTTCGATTGTTTTGAACGATTACCATTTGTATATGGGAATTAACATAGAATATAGTCTGTTCTTTAAAAAAAAAAAACATTTTCCTATTAGAAATCGCATAATATATTATAAGGCGAGATTACCAATAGGAAGAATTAAAATTAGAAGTAGCAATAAATGTCGAATCAAACTCAGAATACCAGAATCAATATATATTATATTTTTAAAGCCCAATTTGAATTTACATATTTTTGCCGTTTCTTTTATTGTTCTGTAAAACACAACCTACTAAACCATAGTCAATATTATTGATTGTGGTTTGGTATAGTTATCTAAATATTTGTGAGAATTATTTATTTAAAATCTTCGATTATTGCATGCAGTGAATTAACTATTTAGCCGAATTTCTAATGTTATTACAATCTACTCTTTTAAGTAATTGAAAGTTATATTTCTCATTTACATTCTCTTTGCTATTGAGTTGCAATATATTCCCAGAAAGTAGTTTCAAACACAGTTACTCTTAATAAATGAATTTAGAAATATGCTTGGTTTCTATATCGTCATTGGTTTCATCTTTAATATATATATATATATATATATATATATATATATATATATATATATATATATATATATATATCTATATTTATACATATATATATATATACATATATATATATATATATATATATATATATATATATATATATATATATATATATATATATATATATATAATATATATATAATGCAGCTAAAACTTTTCGGAAATATTAAAGTTTCCTATTCCTCGATTGTCTATGAATATATTCATGTAGATTTACATACTTGTCATCCAATTTAGCTACAAAACAAAATAAACGTCAATCTTGTTAATAACTATTTTGAACTATCCATATTTGCCATGATATTGACTACAATGAAATTGAGGTATATTTTGCGGTGTTTTAAAATCAAAGTATCTTTATATAATTATTTATATGATAATTTTCTAAGACAATTGCGAAAACAAATCAATATTTCGTGAAGGAAGAAGCTTCGTACACTCGCTGAAGGAGGGGGAGGTCTCCGCTCAAGAAAAATAGCTCAGGGTGAATGATTATATTCCAGGATTGAGAAAAGTTGAAAAGGATCTCAAAAATTTTCCACATTAAAGACCTTCCTCCTTTTAGACGACTCAGGGTCAGTAAGCATCGGGATGCCATGTTTTCGGGTAGCATAACTATGTGAGATCGTAAGAAACCAGCACTTAAGCTGAAATATGCAAGTATGGACCAAATATGTAAGCACGTCAAAAGCCGTTCATACAATTAAAGCAGAAGGAAAATCGACCGGCCTTGACACCTGCTCAATGCAACTGTACATGCGTCACTAGCGACATGTGCTAAAGTCCGACTAGTTCACGTACCAGTTGGCCTCGACCGCAGGCAACGCTAGAGTCTGCAAAGAGGCGTGGGAATCAGTGGAATTGAGAAAGCATAGTGCCACCCGTAAATAATTTTACTCAGTCTCTAATGGTATGGGAATAGATCTCAAGTTCAGGTTTGTGATGGCACTAACGATTCGGGTCCTAGTTATCATGAGAGGATATTTGCTGCCCTCTACACAAAGCTACCAGAAATGATCACAATGTTAATTTCCATGAGGATAATGGACCCATATCACAAGTCTGCTTCCATCATAGCGGATTTGCGTGAAACAAAATTATGGTCATCTAATAGCCACCTGTCTACGGATAGAAACCCACTGAAATAATTCTGGAAGAACCTAAAAACGGTCGTATGAAGTCATGGAGTCTACTGATCAACTAAGTTATTTATTTATTCCTATTTAACTATTATTTGCATATTTATCCGGCATCTGTATAATTTCATAAAATAACATTAAATTGTAAATATACTATTTTGTTTGATATAAGTTATCCTTATAAATCATTTATAGAATTTGAACTGGTTTAGCAATATAGATCTATTAACTAGAATAGCACTTCTTTCAGTTATGGGAAAAATTTAATAAAGAAGAACTGAAGCAAATGATGACCTCATATTCAGATATGCCTGTGGTTTTCCTCCTTTGCTTTACAGTATTTGCTAGTCTAGAATATCCTTACATTCATGAGTTACTAAAGCCACTAGATTTCTCACATGAAATTCAAGTTAATTCACCCCAACCTCTCTCACTAACACTGCCTTGGATTGTTCATTAAATAAGGCTGATCAAAAGCTCTATCATGCAACTTCAATACACCATAATATCAAGATTAAAATATTTGCCATTTAAACTCTACGACAAAACTCAAGAACTAAGAAAATCTTCCCTTTCCGCATACTCTTCCAACGTGCGCTTGATAACATTTAGATTTCTACACTCTATTACCTCTTGTAGTAAATCATTTCAGAAAACTACCAGTTTATTTGTGAAAATCTAAGTTTTCTTACATCCAACATTGTTTCTAAGTTTCAAGGCGTAAACCTAAGTCCTATTAATACAAAGTGACTGGAAAAACTTTCCAAAATCCAACCTATCGATGGTAGAACAACTTTTACAATGCTTATTCGTATCCCTTTTCACTCACCTACATACTTCTAGATGAGAACCTATATAACTCCATCTGTCTATTTAAATATTCAAGGAGAGGTATATATTATTGCCGTCTTTTTCAGTGACTCTTGCGGGTGAAGACAATGTAATGACACTAAAATGTGTGGACTATAACTGTATAAAATAGATAAGAAGTGGTTTAAAATAGGAATTATAAAGTTTTTAGTTAGTCTCTTTATTTTTGTCACAAACCTTTCTCTTAATGCCCCATGGTACTTTATTTGTTTAAATTATCCACACAATCTACTGTTTAGAAAATATTATCAATCTCTACTTAGTTCAGCCAATAAATATGCCTTTCATAGATAAATCTTTTTCGTCTCTTCAGATCGTATAACTTTTAGTTTTGGAGGTTGAAAGTCATCTGTCCCATATATATTCAGGATAGTAATTGATTTCTACTTTAAATTTTTTCTGAACTTCCTCTACCAATTTTGAGTCATCAGCAAAATAGAAACTTTGATATTAAATGCCTCCACAAGGTCATTTAGATAGATTAAAAATAACAATGAACCCAGACGGCAACGGGTGGTGGAGAATGGACATGCTTCTGAGTGGGTGCCCGTTACTAGCGGGGTGCCTCAAGGTTCTGTCCTGGGACCACTACTATTCATCATCTACGTAAACGACATGGACGGTGACATGTTCGCCAAGATTTCCAAATTTGCCGACGATACCAAGCTTGGTATGAACGTTGCAAAAGATGGAAATACTGCCCGCCTGCAGGGAGATCTTGGGAAGATTGGGGAGTGATAGGACACGTGGCAAATGCCTTTTAACGTGGGGAAATGCAAGGTAATGCATATCGGCCACAGAAACCCCCAATCTCAGTATATCCTTAAGGGCACTGCTCTTCAATTGAGTGACACTGAGAAGGACTTGGGTGTAACTATCACTAGCGACCTTAAGTTCTCGAAACAGTGCATCGATGCAGAAAAGAAAGCCCAAAGGATGTTAGGCTACATAAAGTGCCAGTTTGGATACCGTAACAAGGAGATAGTACTTTTTCTGTACAACTCCCTCGTTCGCCCACACCTGGAGTATGCCGTACAATTTTGAAGTCCTTCGTTTCGAAAGGATATCGCAAGGTTGGAACGCGTACAAGCTAGGGCAACCAAACTGATTTCCCCTATCCGACATAAAAGTTATGAGGATAGACTAAGGGAATTAGATGTTCTCACTGGAAACCCGTAGACTGCGTGATCAGCTCATCGAAGTTTTCAAAATACTTCTAGGGTTTGACAATGTTAACTACCGGATAATTTTCACACTGAGTAAAAACAAAACGCGCAATCACGGCTTTAAACTTGAACTGAAGCGTTACAACCGAAATCTGTGTGGAAATTTTTGCGCCTACAGTATCTGCGGTAAGTGGAACGCACTTCCTGTGGAAGTTGGCAACAGGGAATCTGTTGATCAGTTCAAGTCAAGACTAGACAAAGTCTTGAAAAGTGACCGTTTAGAGACGCAAAACAATTGAGCAGCCATGTGCCCGCTCAATTGATAGTCGAAAAGTACCCTCTTTGAATGGACCGTAAGGTTGCCTGCTGTGACATTACTCAATTTAAAACTCTTCTCTACTTACTATTTTTCAGCCATTTAGTTATCCATTCCAATACTCTCCGAAATATCTCATTTTATCAACTAGTCTTTTATAATCTAAGAAAATTAAATCTAAATTCTCTCTTTTATCTAATGGTTTTGTTACATAATTCATATATTTCAGTAAGTTTGTTCAAAATGATATACGTGTTGTACATCAAGGTGAGCAGCATTCATTAACCCAACACTCTCTAGATGCTCATAAATCAACATTTTAAATACCTTATAAGGAATTTTACAGATAATAGAAGTCAAACTTCTGGCATGAATTTACGTGCTTCTTCTAAAATTCCATTCTCGCAACTTATCAGCACATTTGCTCTTTTCGATTCATGTGGCGCATCTCTATAATTTACTCCTTTAGTATATAGTTTTATCAGAGCTACTGCAATGCATTCTACACTTTATTTAAATAACCAACCACGAATGCCATTCGGGAAAAGGGCTGTTATTATTTAACTCAATTAAACTTTCTCTAACTGAAAAAATGTTATTAATATTTCCTCCCCTAATCTAGATCTATCTTTTTGTAAATTGTTCAGATCTACTTTTAAAAATACTGCAGCAAAGTGATCATTAAGTACCTCAACTATTTCTTAAGTAGCTTCCTTCATAACTCTTTCATATTCAACCCTGCTAGATATGCTTTTGATTGTTTAATAGTTCAATAATTTTCGTGGAACGTATAGATGTTACGAGCTAAGTTAATTTCTAATATCTTTTTGTTTTTCTTAGTAATTTTATTAAGCTACCAATTTCACTATTATAGCTTTCTTCATTTTTTCTTAATTAGCTTCATTGCGATACACTGCTTTGAGACCACGCTTAATATATTGTTAATATTATTCTAAATCTAATAAGTGCTTTGAGCGTTGAATTCTATATCTCAAATAAACTGATGCAGCATGTTTCGATTTTTCATAATCCTTTCTTTGATGCTTCGTATCATTGTTTGTTAAAAAAAATTGACATTAAATTTAATTTCCGTAACCAACGATTCTGTTAAACATAATACATATATCTAAATCATCATCAATGATATAACTAAATAATTTATCCTCACAGTTTCTAAGACTACGAGTATTGGTATAGAAAAAACTATGCCTTCCATTCCTTGAAGAACTATTTTAACCTAATTGAAATATTTTTCCTTACAACTATTAAAAACGAGTTTCATCTTCTAAACTTTCTTTAACTACTAACACTCTGTAGTTTCAAGCTAGATAAAAATAAGATTCATCAACATCGTTTTGCGTTCTCTTCATATAATTAAGATACCAAAAGTCATTGACTTTTACTTCTATCTAATTAAAATATTGGTTATTATTCAAAATCCCTAAAGGTTTTCTTTTGAGGGTCAAAAGTAAATATACCTGGATGTATATATTACGTATGTACTAAATGACGGAAATATGTACATATAGTTTTTAAAGATTTTACTATAATTTTAATACTCAGCCATGATCCAAACAGGGATCTGCAGCCCCCATATTTAGTATTTTGTGCATAACTCTTAATATGGCCATCGCAAGGAGTGCTGGTAACAATTTATATTTAAAAATCGAATTATAAATATTTATAGCATAATCTCACAGGGAATAGTTTTATAAACGGATAAATAAGTATATTTGAGAAAAAAATATTCAAATCTAACCTACACTTAAATTCAGCGTAATGTAAATTCCAAACCATTAATGGTAGGCAAACAATATTTGCATTTTTTGAATCAGCGCATTTCAATCAATTAGAAAATCAATTCTAACGTTTACAAACTCATTTTCCCATTATATGCGTTTGAGAGAATATCCAAATTAATATCTATAACATATATATGAATTCCGATCTTCTTAAATACTATCATGGTCTAGTTTCCCTAAAATTCTGTTATTAAATCCCTCTCTAAACTCAATTTTGTACACTCTTTCAGCTCCAGCGCAACTGCAACACATCCCTCGCAAACAGATTTTTTTCCCAAAAGGTGACAGCCCTTGAGAACACCTAACTACCATTCCACTACTATTTCCCATTTTTTTAACTCATTTTCCAATGTTCTAGAGATGCCCACTACACACCTAGTAGCTGAAAAGGTAAAAGTTTGACACTGCACATCTACTAATTTTGCTTAATTTACCAAATAGCAGACACTAGTTTCTTTGAGCTACCTTTCTCTACCTCACATGCAGCTACATATAAAAAGCAATTATATCTATTTCATTACCATTCAAAATCTTTTCAATTCCCTGAGTCACAGCTTTCACACGTGCACAAGACAAACATATTATTAATCTCATCCTTCACTACCTTCGTAATTGGTCAAATCTTGGTGACCTTGTGAAATTAGTTGTTCACAAAGCGAGTGGCCAATTGTGGATGAGTTAAAAAACTTGGAAGTTGCATATTCTTACAGCCTAAAACAGCATATCAATCCCCAAGTATAAACTGAAAGGGTCACAATTCCATTAAACATCTCGCATTCAGCAATGGCGACAGATTCTAAGGAAAGTTTCTTTAAATATCGCTATCAGAGATAACTTAAGATTATTTACCTGAAATGACAGAATTTTCTTAAACATGAGTGACCTAAGAAATAGAAAATGGATAATTTACTTCCCTTCCTGAAATGAGGAATATGAAAGCTACAGTGTGTGATAAAAAAAAGGAGATTTCGCTTTCTAACATAGATGGAAGATACGAATGCAGATTCACTTTACTTATCAGTGCGTAATACGTCACAGATGACTAAAATGGATAGAATCATGTTTTTTTATCATATTAATTTCACGCAAGAATAGTTTGATAGATGGGACTCTTTATCTAATTGAAACAATGACACCAAATCATTAATGAAATTTCGTAAAAAATGAAGAAATATATTTTCCAGCTATTCCGAGGAAGAATCTTTCACGTGGTTAACTGGAAACAAGAAATTAATGGAAAAGTAATATAAATTTAATTAAGTATATCAAGTGGCATAAAAGACACCGAAAAGTATTTATGAATAAATATAATGAATTCACTGTATAAATAAAGATAATATTATTTCCCTTCGTCAAGTTCAGCTTCGTTGTTTCCTTTAGATTTCTACCAAAGGTCGGACAATTGGTGGGAAGTAGTTAACATGAAGAAAAAGAAATGTAGGTTGTTTGTGTTTTGCAGGTCAAGAAAGGGTTACACCTCTCCATACAAAAAGGGTAGTTGTAGTTACAATGTTATTGTAGAGGCGAAGGTAGTTACAATGCCTATCAGCCTTCACCAAGTGACGAAATGCCACACTATCCTAGATTCAACGTTGATTCATTGCTTATATGGATTAGAATAATGGAGTAGAATCAGTAAAATTTAATTTAAGATTATATTTGTAAAAATATACATATAAATGCACAAATAAGTTCTTACGAGTTAATAAATATCTTATACCTTCTTATAACCTGTATTATTTACAAATAAGCATACCTTATCTTCTTCCAAACTGTTAATCGACAAAGAAGGGAAAAATATAGCGGGGAACAAGTTCGCAGTGGTCTCCAGAAATAATGTAGCTTATAAAAATCATTAAATATAAAATTAAATAAATTGTTTAAATTTTTTAATACTTATTTCCTTCATCAAACAGAAATTTTCCCCAAATCAGCTTTTTCAAAGGTAGATTAAATAATTTTCTATACAGAATGGTGGCAATTGAAAATAGGAGTTAATTTGTTTTAAGAACAAAACACTTCTAAAAACACTTTTAGCAAAAAATGAATTGCAGTCCTTTTGACTACTCCGCCTTTAAAAATCGGTCGTTAATGTCTGTCGTTCTAGATTATATTTATAAAAATATACATTTAAATTCACAAATAAGTACTTGATATTTAAAGAATATTTTATACTATCTTCAAAATTATAGATACGCAAATGGAAGAGCATTCTCAAATCTGCTATTTGGCATAATTTAAAGAAATAGGGCCTATTCCAATAAAATCGTTTCTACACGTTCACTAAAATCACCTTTGTTTTCACCATATTTATTATACGTATAGCTTTAATAGGCAGTAAAGGCAATTATATATAACAAATCAGATCGTAAAACAAGGATACAACTTTAGGTGACCTTTAAGGGTTCAATTAAATAACAAGATTGTTTTTTCCTAATAAACAAGTGTACATCTTACTTTGTTGCGAAATATTAAAGATCATTCCGATTTTGCTTAATAATAAGAATTGATTAAGCTTCAAGGGAATGATGAACTATTCAGACTATTTAAAAAAATTTGATTCTACAACCATTATATGAATTTAAAGTAAAACATTTCGTCAATGGTACAATAAAATAATATCCCTTTATATTCCAATTACAAATATGCTGTAACAGCATAGACGTTAGTAACTGTTTGGAAGCCGGTAAAATATATATAATTAGAAGTAACATCGTGCCCAATTAATTTGAAATATTCAAATAGTTTCATACCATGCTGGTTACCATCCTCTGGCTGGGTAATAGGATAGTTTGCTCCTACTTGTTTCCTAAAGAAGTAATCTGATTTCTTTTACTATAAGTATATCTTCAATTTATTTTCTCTTTCAGGAGATTCATCACTTTTTTATCTACTAGATTTATGCTATAGATAGCATAGCTCGTTTTTGCTGAACTATTTAAATACAAAGTACTAACTTTCACTTTTGTCTGAATGCAATGGCTCCTTTAGGGTCAAGTGAAATATCTTGATTCTGCGGAGGGAAAAAACTATTAATTTAACATAAATACACCCTTGGTCAAAAGTATGAGGCCACTGTTTATTTTTGTCTTTAAACTACTAATTTTGCTCTCATATCACTATGAGCTGATGCTACTCTCATATTTCACATAATATTCTAACATATTTTTAGTTTTAGCATTTATTAGTACTGAGCTATAAATCTGCATAACCAATATATTGCCAAAAATTATATTTGTTTTTTTCACAGGGTTGTGCCATAATATGTCGTAATTATAATTAATAATAACCAAGATGACAAACATTTTAAGTTGAGTGAATTTAATTGAAGACAAATAGTAGATCACTTTCAAAATGTGATGTCACACAGACAAATAGCTTAGAAGATGGAATGTTTCGGTGGGAAATCCAAATGAATTTCAGGCGCTTTAGGGATAGTGAAGGTGTTAAATTTAATCCAAGAACTGGAATGAAAAGGGTCACATCTCCCCACGGACAGGTATTTCATCCGTCAGTCACTTAAAAAATATAGTTAAACATCTTCAGATCTCTGTGCCGACTTCAATGAGGCGAATATCTCACAATTATCGACTAGAATTGTAACAAGGAGAATATTCACTATGCCCTTAAAGGTTGGAAAGCCATAAAAAAGGCCATGGGTCTATGATATAAACTAGAACAAACATCTTCAATGGGCAAAAAATCATTTCAAATGCAATAATAAGCAGTTGTCATTAGTCGTATGTTCTGATGAAATTATTTATAATATGTAAGATAGTAAGAGGTTAAAGCCAGCTCATAATATTTAGGTTTAAGTCGAAAATTCTGAGGAATATACGTTATAGTTCGAGTCTTGGGACACCTTCATCCTAAGTAGTTTTTCATTAATAAATCAGAAGAAAATAGAGGTAAACCAAAAGAAATTAGATATGCTCTTGGCAGTTTATTGATGCATCGAGATTTAAATTTCTAAGTTAATTGAACCAAACATCAGGAAAATATTCATAAAACTTGTATTTTTAAAACTTGTTTGCTAAATTTTGCTAAGAAGCAAGATGAAATAATAGAGAATCGGTGATAAAAAAAACTTAGCAGTCAAAAGGTTACATCTGGCAACTATACGCTCCGATGTCAATATTTGCTGTTTTATCATGGAGGGTAGAAAAGAGCTATCAAATTATATTAAATATCGAATTATTAAGGAACGTAAGTATAAAGTATTGATTAAACACATTGCTAAGCAACTAAATGTGCCCAAATCACCATTTACAATGTAATTTCCAAGTTCAGGCATACTGGATCAACTTCTAACGCCGTTCGCTTTGAGGGTGTTTCACAGATTTCAGTGAGAAAACACCGAAAGCTGATCAGAGAAATCGATAAATTCCACCAGTCTTGGAGAGATTCAGGTTAAACTGAGTGGAAACCAGTAGTGTACAGGTTAGCAAGACTACAGTTAGTAGAATTTTAAGTTCTTCTAGGTGTAAGCCATATCCACTTCGTAACAGCCTATATTTGAAGCATGCACATCTAAAAGTTCAACTACAATTTGTAGAAGAGTATAATGAAAAGCTATTGATAAGCCGTTTAGTTAATGGAAAACCATTTTTTCGTCAAATTTGACCAAACATGAGCTTTTTGGCCTAAATTGCGCTCCCTACGTTTTTCGTAAGAGCGAAATCGAGAATCTTCGTCAACCCTGGAGGGGGAGGGGATCTATAATGTTATGGAACTCTTTCAGTTCATCATGTGTAGGAAGCCTTCATCGAATTAATGTCTCGAAGAATAAGGCGGATTATGTGGAAATCTGCACAAAATGATTTCACTGCTCTGGGCCTTGGCGTCGTGAGACCATTTAAAAAGACAACAATCCCAAGCAAACTTCAAATTAGTGCAGGATTGATTAGAAATTAATGATATTGAAGTTATTAAGTGGCCATCCCAGTCACTAGATCTTAACCCTTTAGCATCAGGGTCGAAAGGCGTCAACCCAGAATTTTTTAAGAATTGTACCTTTTTTGTCAAGAGGAATGGAAAAAAAGGGTTAATGAAACTGTATAATAGGAGATTGGAGTAAGTAATTATTCGATTAAAAAGATATACAATTAAATAGTAAATTGTTCGTCCCAAGACATTCATATCTGCTTGTTTATTATTTTTATAATTAGCTGTTTATAGTTCAGTTGTTTTTCGATGAAATAACCGTAAACAATATTTCTAGATGCATCAATATACTGCCAACCGCATATCGAAATTTTATTGCAATACCTTTAATACTTTATGATTTATTAATGAAAAAACACATAGAATGGAGGTGTCCCAAGATTTTCGAACTATATTACACATAATAACGCATTTGATTATATTCGATGTTATTTGCCTCAGGTTTTCCGCACACCTGAGGTGACTTCCATCGAATAGTTGGTGAAGCTATTCATCCTTAATGTCCCGTCCTAACAGCAAAACCTGGAGGCGGTTCCGTCATGGTATGGGCTTGCATCTTTGCCAGATGACCCGGATAAAAGATTTTATGCCTTGGCGGAATGAATTCGGCTTACATATGTTTCCATGTTATTGGATTTTTTCGAGCCATCAATTGCTAAATTAGAGCGAGGTGTGTCAAAAACTAGTGTTATATTTCAACATGATGATGCCTCATGCTTATAGCTCTCTAGATTTAATCTTTTTTTAACCTTTTATTGAAAATACAATAATACACCTAAAAAGGAAAGGCAAGAAGATGGTGAACAAGATGAACGAATAAAAGAGTACATAGAAGATAAATGATGAGTACATATTTGAGAAAATTTTACAAGAGACAAAAAATACTTTTATAAATATACAAATATGGAATGTGGTAGAAGTATTTGAAAAATAACCGAAATTTTGGTAGGAGAACATGAGGCAACAGGAGTTGTGCGTACTTTGGGAGTTGAAAAGTGACTGAGGTCTTCCAGCATGCGAGGTTCCTTATATAGGTAGAGCCTGTGGGACCGACCAGGTCACGCACCTACTCTTCGAAGCTCGAAAACTCTGCCTGATTTCACTCCCCAACGCTAGAAGTAATACATTTATCGAGAAGAACTATACATTGAAGGAATCTTCTCGCGCAAGCATCCCATTCTGAGGGAAACTTATTCCAAAGTCCACGTCGACCCCGCCAACGAATTCATCTTAATTTCTTTTCTGCCTTCTCTCACCTCTTATTCATCCCCCTCACTCACTCCCTCCTCCTTAAAAAAGAGAATAATACATTTCATCCAGCCATCATATTTTAATATGTCCCGCTAATTTCACCACCCTACCCTTGGGGGAACCTCGTCCCGATTGGGAAGCTGTCTATCATCACCACCTAGTTCAAACTATCCCCTGCACTAAACAAAGGCGTAATTTGTGGCTCCGAGGAAAGCAGGTTTGAGGCCTATCACACTGTTGAACTCGGAGTCATAGGCACTTGGTCAATTGGACTACGCTGAAAGTCCCTGAGTGATCCAAAAGAACCTCCGGGGGAGCCCGGCAAAAACCATAGAGGAAGATAAAACCGTCTCTATATATGTTGGACGCAGCATATAATATCCAAAACCCTGAGGGGGCGGCACCCGAGCAGTGGGATTTGATTCCACCACCGTCCACCAAAATGTCCACCATGCTTCATCCCTCGCAGGATCCCCCTCAGAATGCTAAAGTACAGAACAAAGGTGGGACCATAGCAAAAGCGAGGAAAAAAGTGCTAAATTGTAGAGATCCACACCGCACACTCTCACTGGCCTGTTACGTGAAGAATCTAAATTTAAGGAACAAACAACTGAGATGTTAGAAGAGAAGGAGAGGAGAAAGACAACAACTTATACAGCTACAACGGCAAGGCCGGCACAGAAACAAAAGACGGTGATGAACATAGAGAAAAATATGAGGCAAGGTCTCATACTGTGCATTCTCCATGCACATTTTTTGAACATGGCAAAAACAGGCTCATACTCGGAAGAGCTAAATAAAATGCTCACAAAAAATGGCCTAAAACCTATGTGGTTCCACGAGAACCCACCTTCCAGCGACCTGTATAGAATCTCAATTAAAACACAACAGGAAACAAAAGAAATGACAAAAGAGCAAATGGACACTGAAACTGAAATTAATAAAAAGGGAATTGAGGGTCAGTAAACAAATTAAACTGGTGAAACAAAAACTTGAAAAAGAAGAGGAAAAAGCAAAGAAAACAAGACAGAAAAATTTAACATTAAAATTTACGAAACTCACACATCACCACTTCCGCTAGTTAAAAAAACAAAAATAAATCTTTGAAGATCTAGTCAAAGGAAAATACAAATTGGATTACGATTCCGAATATGGTGACTCATAGAAATTTCGGTGAATTCATGGTTTAACCTCACTACGGACCAATTTAAGAAAAAACGCCCAGGCGATACTTGATCACCCGCGAACTCTAAGAAGGCTAAAAACGGAAGCCCTGCAAAACGAAAAAATGCATCCAAACTTACAATAACCTCCAAATCTAGAAATCCTTAATTCAAATGCCGAGGGATGGAGCAATAAAAAACTCATATATTGCAACACAATTAGACAAATCGATCCTGATATAGTCATCATAAACGAACACGGTATTAACTTACAAACGGATCACATCAAAATCCCAAACTTTACAGTTTCAGCCGCAAGCCATACTCATACACGCTTTGATGGAACAGGCATGGTAATAAAAAAGGAATTTCTTAAACCAAAATTAGGGATCTGGAAGAGTCATATATAGTTATTAAGCTAAGAATGACAAAAGGTGATCTGGTGGTAGCCGGGGCATATCCCTTCCCCCGGCGCTCGTCGTCCTGACCCTGAACTTCATTCGGATCTTCCGCAGACCATCCTCAGCGATCCTTCTGGGGGATCTCAATGCAAGATGTAGCTGTGCCGAGTATACGACCACCTTCAATGGAAATGGGAAAACCCTAGAATTACTTCTGAAACGGCAGATGGGGCAAAGAGAGGACCCTGATTTCCCCACATTTGTAACAAACCAGTCTTCAACCACTCTAGACATAATATTAACTAATTTTAACTTCACTTTTAACATATACACCACTATCAGCCTCGCAATACCTTTTGATCACATCGGACTTATTACGAAGATTTCAACCTGGCCTATCAAATACCAATTGGACCGAGTATAAGAAGCATTTAGAAAATTACAGTATAACTTCCCTTGCAGAAAGTTCCCTAGAAGAAATCAACACAGATCTAAACAACATTACAAACCTCATCATAGAAGCAAACAGACTATACGTCCCAAAAACAAAATACGGGACAATCCCTGCTCCCCAATAGTCCGATGAAATCAAAGCTAAAATGGAGGAAACCTATAACACGTTCGAAGAAATCCGTTGACATGGTTGCAATAGACAAAGGTATGTACGATTAAGAGGCCTCAGAGATCAGGTGAACAATCTATAAGAATAAATATTAACTCAGTATGGAACAATATCATTAATAAAATGGATATTGAAATATACCCAAGAAGGTTCTGTAACCAATACAAAAAGCTTCAAGGTTCCATACCTAAAGAAAAAATGTACCTGAAAGAAGGCAAAATCACAATGCATGACAACAGACAAGTTGAAGAAAGGTTTAATGAACATTGGTCTAGGATCTTCTCTATTACGCCAGAGAAGAACCAAAACTACGATGTGGCCCATGAACAGCACATAATAGATCAACTACAAAATAGATAGCACAAACATTCAATATTCCCAAGGGTGAACGAATCCTGCGATCAAAGGAACGAGGGAAAGCCCTTCGCCATAATGGAATTTAAAGCTGCCCTTGCATCATTTAAACAGAAAACCACAGGCAATAGCGAAATTACCAAAAGAATATCACAAACGCGCCCACCAATATCCACCAAGCACTCCTCAAAATCTTCAATGCATGCCTGAACACAGGATATTTTCTACCAGCTTTGAAGACGGCGAGGATGATATTCCTTCCCAAACCCAGGAAACCTAACGGCCACATAAAAGTTAAAGACCAACCTCACTGTTAAAATACATCGGCAATTTAAAGGAGGAGCTACTCAATGAGGAATTAAAGACCTTCCTGGAACAAAATCATAAGCAAAATGTACAACAACACGGATTCAGGAAGAAAAGAGGTACAGATACATCACTGGCACTTATTACCGAGAAGATCGCAGTCGATATAGCAAGCAGCGATAGAATGGAGTTGACACTACGCGACGCCGCCAAAGCCTTCGACAAAGTATGGGAGCCAGGGCTTAAAGGAAAAATAATAGAACTAGATCTCGAGATAAACCTAAGCAGAATCCTGTGTAGCTATCTGGAAGATAGGAAGGCAAAAATCACCATCACAATTATACTGGCAGTAATTTCACTCTAAAAGCAAAGGTTCTGCAAGGTGGGTGCCTCAGCCCCACGTTGTATAAGTATACACCAACAATCTCCCTTAACCCTTAGAGAAAAGCAGGATGTATATCCAACTAGCCGACGATGTCACACAGATCATCGCCAGTGATAGACAACATCCAGAGAATATTGCACATCGCACTGCCAGAGAAATCATAAATATAAATGAATATGAGAGGACACCTAAAATAAAAACAGATAACACAAAATTCCAAATCATATCAATAAACAGAAGCAAGACACACCGAGTCACCGCCAACAACATCTACTAACCCTACAGTGAAGGGCGTAAGGTACTCGGCCTAATATTCCCCCAAAACAGGTACAGTACGCATGTGAGCCAAAATACTACATAAGTGAAAAGTACCCTTTCCTCTCTACAAAGATTCAAATACCTGTCTGAAGAAAACAAAATAAAATTATACCTAGCCCTAGTTCGTCCCATTTTAACGTACCAAGTCATTCAGATTAATACTTTATCCGAAACGCAAATGTTAAAAATACAAGTAGTCCAAAATTACGCGACCAGATTCATAACTAATACCTCAAGAGTGGAAGCAATACAATCAGTAGCACTACATCGAAGAGCAAAGTTGAAACCAATAAACCAAGTCCTTCACGAACTTGCCAAAAAATATGGCATCAATTAGAGGAGGAACTCCAAAACCAAATGAAAAAAAAAGTTATACCTCCCGAAAGAGAATACAGGAGACTACACTTAAAACAAAGGTTTAAAAGTAGCCGAACAAATATACAAAATGATGTCGAACCAATATATAGATAGAATATCAGAGAAAGAACCTAAATGTCTAATTAAATCTTAAGAAAACAAATTAATAATTTAATAATAGTAAAAATAAAATATATGTATACATGTGTATATGCCAAAAAAATTAATAAAGCATATATATATATGTATATGTGAGAGTATGTATGTACAAATAATAATAGTAAAAAAAAAAAAATAATAATTATATAAATGTGTATAGGTGTGTGGATGTACATATATGTTAATTATAATATATATATATATATATATATATATATATATATATATATATATATATATATGTATATATATATATATGAAGAATTAAACCACATTCTCTGAAGACAATTTAATTCAGAACAGTTTCGGTGTATCTCACACCTTTTTACAACTGACACTGGATAGTAAATATAAGAAAAGTGCTTACAAACATAACACACGGTCAGGTCGTAAAAGTTCCCCTCTTTTTTCCCCCAATCCCCTACCTGCGGCTAATCAGGGAGGGGGTTAGGCCTAAACATATTGAAGGGCTGACATTTTACTATTTTGTTTATTTGCATTCGTATTACAGGATTAAAAGAAAATTGACCCTCAGATAGATTTAAATTAGGGTCTGACGATATCAAGCTCGATTCTGCGATTCTTCTCTTAACATAGTTAGCCGATTTAAATACCATTTTACTTTCATTGAAATTGATTGAATGATTCAAGTCTCTAACATGGCAAAATATTTCCCTGCTCTGGCTGCCCACTCTAATATCTCTTTTGTGTTCATACAATCTCTTGTCTAAATTTCTCCCCGTTTCCCCTATATAAACTTTATGGCAATCGTTGCATGGTATTGCATATACTCCTATGTTATGATGTTCAGTGGGTTTCCTGGCAATCATCAATTGGTTTTAGGAAATATTATATTCAAAGGTTAGATTAATACCTGCTTTTCCAAATATGTCCTTTAATCTATTAAATTTATTATTAAATGCCAATGTTATACATTTGTTCAAGTCATTAGTGCGGGAAGGCTTATTACCATAGAATTTTTTCCTAGCTGCAAAATGGGCAGACGATATGAACCAATTGGGGTAATACAAATTAGAAAAAATGGTCCTGATAATGACAATTTCTTCATCTAAATAGGAAGGATGACATATCTTGTATGCTCTAAGGAAAAAGTTAGAAATTACTGATTTTTTAACAGTATTATCGTGAAATGAAAAATAATGTATATAGGCATTCGAGTAGGTTGGTTTCCTATAAACGTCAAGTTTTAATTCATGGTGATCTTTAATAATGAGGACATATAAAAAGGGTAATCTATTATCATATTTCCATTCATATTTAAATTTGATGGAGACATGCAAATTATTCACAATTATTAAAAAAGGTATCAAAATCATGGCCATTAGGCCATACAGAAAATATATAATTAGATGTATTAACATTAATGTAAAAAATCAGACACAGCATTCGAGAGTGCACTAAATATAGCATTAACTATTGGATAGAAGAAAAACTTCAAAGTAAGAAGAAAAAAACAAAGGCTCGAACGCTTCCCTCCAAAGAGACACTATTGAATAAATAAGTATATATGAAATCAAGAAAACAAAGGCTCCTAAACTGAAAAATGTTTGATAAAGTAAAATAAGGTAAATCAAAATAAAGCAAAAACAAGCGATTGCCAGGCAACCTGGTACACACACACTCATCATCACAAACACCATTGGCATTATTACCCTACCATTATCACCACATCAATCATCTCTCCTTTTACAGTATTATTTCTATCTATCCTATCTTATTCTCCTTTATATTTACCACTTTTGAAATCCAAATCTCAATCCCGACCAGGTCGTCACCCAAGCTTCCTTTACGCCCAAAAAGGGGTAAGGTGCGCAAAACCCGGTCAGCCTCATTATCCCCGGTGCGCACAAACCTCAGGTTCACGGAAGAGGCTCTAAAAGTCACAGAAATATTAATAAGAGATATTTCTGATAAGAATTCGAAAGTTTTAAATGTAATTTGCCACTCCTCGTGTTGTAAAAAGCGAGTATGTTGTTGCTGAAAATTTGGTCCTTGGGGAATAAATATAGAGCCAGCCACAAGACAATGATTTCCAAAAGAAAAACTTTTTGGTGAAAAAATAATTAGGGATGGCACAGCCTCATCTCCCCTACCCCAGTTACATTACCTCGTGACAGGCATCACAGAACACGAAAATTCCGATAGTCTTGGTTCTGACTCACGGAACAGCTCTGAAAAAGAAGAACCCGGCCAAGCGACCCACCTTTACACTGCCTTTGTTAGGATGGGAAGAAAGGGTATCTGCAAAGTGAACCTAGAACAAAGGGAGCTTCAGTCTTGGGACAACAAAATTAATACACTCGCTAAACGTAACGAAAAAGCTTTTTTATTTTAAAGAATGGAAGGTCCCTTATCATAAACACTGCGTCTCTTAATTTGTTTGTGAGTTCTTTGGTCAGTTGAGCAAAAAGATTAGCTATGTTTAGATTAATTACAAGGAAGATTATATTAGTTTGTGGGGTAATAATAAATTTATCCTAATTAATTAATAAGGAAGATTGACAAAATTTATCCCGAAATTTAACACTTTATCTAATTGCCCCATTATCAGAAAGTCATCTAAGAGCGTTATAAGGGGGAGCCCGAGAAGCTAATGGAAATTTTTGTAAATCTGAATTTCTGGCCGTCTAATGTTTTAATTCCAAAATTTGGACGGGGTTTTAGTGGAGGTTTATATGACAAAAACCATTTCTTAAGTCAATCTTAATTGTACCATCATCTAGTTTTAAATTTATAAACACTTTTCCATCGTAGGAGGGGGGGGGGAAATCTAGGCTGTTTAAATTTTTTCTTAGCGGGCTCATATCATATATAGGTCTTACAATGAGAAACCTTTTGTTAACAATAAACAGACTGTGTGCAAATATAATATTTTCGGATCTTTCTAAGATAACAGGACTAATCATTTTACTAATTATTGGTAGAGGTTTTATGTAGATTAAAAGATAGTTCCAGTAACCCCATGGGAATAACTATTTCAAGCCTGCCTCCTGGCAGGCTTTAATAAGATTATTTGAGCTGTGGACAACTTCAATTGGTCTAGTGAATAGGTTACCTGCAGTAATGTACCTCACTTAATTAACTAAGTAGTAATCTTAGGCTGATTTGATTCTATCATATCATTAAGAAAAGAAACTAATTCATATTGGCCCCATTATTATCACTGTTATTTTTATTTTTATGCTTATTTCTACGATTTTTGTTTTTAGTATCATTATTATCATTCCTAATCCTATCATTTCCAATAACATAATCATTATTTGCATTAACGTTATTGTTACCGCCCCGTCGTCTTGGGTCTTGGAAATCAGGCAGACCGCTCATGATATCAGGGAGTTCAAAAGATTGCGTGGAGGAGACTAATGACTTCAAAGTTGAACTGGTGTCTATTTGTAGAACTAGAATGTCTTGAGTAACCTGAAAATTGTAGTTGACTGCATGGAGCTTGTCCTGCTTACCTAAAATTCAAGTTGTAATAAATCTTTACGAAGGCCCTCTACTTTCAAATATTGACAACCTAAAATGAAATTTGTTTTTATATGAGAAGAAATTCAAATCTCCAATAATAAGATAAAATATATTATAAAATATTAAATCGGAAAAATATTATATTAATTGGCCTACACCCAGTAAGGGGCTTGGCGATTTGCCATCCTGGTCGCCGTGCTGACGGGACTCAGCACCCCGTCCGGCCCCAGCTTAGCCTCTCTTCCTAACTTCAAAACACTTGTTTCCTCTTTTTTCACACAACCTCTCCCGCAACTTTCCTTGGTCAGCCTCTAATTTCACAGGGTAGATGCTGACCTTCTTCTCGGCCAACCGTCCTGGATTGGGGCTGAGGGGCAAGGGGCCAATGTTCCCTAACCCCTGAGCTCCGGTCTGGGGTGTTTAGTTTTTAACAACCTGCTTCATCCCCACCCATACCTTCTTCACATCCCTTTTCCTCTCCTCTTCACATTCTATCTGTTTTACGCCGTGTCTAAGGTGGAGCCCCCATACCAATGGACTGCCAGGCCACCAGGCATGAGTAGTGGTCCCAAATGGCGGCGCCTGGCTCTGCCGGGCTTGTAAGCACCTCTCGCAGTGCGGGCTACTGCGAGAGGTGATGTGCGATTGCGTCCCATATAAAAAAGAGGGTCACCATGCCCATGTATGTACAACAAAAAAACCCTAACCCTCAACTTCCCCTGAAACAGCGACGGAGCTGCCCTCGGGCAGCTCCAGCAAATAAATAAAGGTCCCCTCTCCCTGTGCTTGCGCAGGGGACCCTCCATATTTCTCTAACCGGAGAGGAAGCTTACTCCTCTCCTTCGCCTACGGGTGAAGGGGACTCCCCCTCACCCCCTTCTCTGGAGGTGCTTTCGGGCACCTCCCTTTTTCCAGCGGCAGTCCCCTCTTTTCTTTCCAAGGGGACTGCCAAGAAAGCCGGCAGGCAGCCCTTAGCCAGCCGCTCCCCATCGAAGCGGCTCCGTAAGGCAAACCCTCTTAGGGGGGAGAGAAATGCCAGGCCCCTTCGGTCACTTCCCTCAAAGGACCTGCTGGCAAGGATATTGAACCTTGCCTGGTTTAGGCCTGTGTCTCCCCACAAAAGACTAGTGACAATACTGCCAATGGGACCTGCGATGTCTTGCGAGGGGATGGCCAACTGGAGGCCCCTCCTGTGACACACATGGACCTTAAGGAGCCCCAGCCTTAGACGGTAGGGCCTTCCATGGGGTGGAATACGGGCTCGGTGCCAAGCACCGAACCCGAATCCACCCCTATGCAAGGTCCTTCTCAAACGGCTGAGGGCTCCGAGGCAGTACAAGGAGGGGAGGGATCTCCTCCAACAGGTGCCCCTACGACTATCAGGTTCTTTTTCATTTCAAAGAGGGACCTGGCTAAGGCGGTTCAATCTGGCATGGGGGCTTCTGCCGGTGGAGGTGAGAAGCGGGTTCATTTCCCGCCCTCCTCTCCTAAAAAGAAGAATAAAAAGACAAGAAAGACAAAGAAGGCTCGGTGCTCCTCTCCATCCGTGGGGGCTGTGGGGAAGGATGGGTCTGCTGCCACTTTGGTAGGCGACCAAGCAAAGATCGGCACATCCAGCCCTTCTAACACCCCCGTGTGCGGAGCCCCTGACTAAGACCAGGAGTGCACTGTGCGGAGCCTCGATGACATCGGGGCCGGTCATTCAGAGGTTACCTGGCGTTTTCGAGCCCGCTGGCTTCAACCGCTTCTTCGTTATTTGCTCTACTGATGGCAGCATGTTGTCCAAGGGCAACATGATCCATCAGAGAAGAGGATTAGCTAGTGCAATTGGTAGAGAGCCGAAAGGTGACCCGTTTCACGGACGGGAGCCTTCTGGCGAATGCGGCGAATCCCACCGAGGCGGCCAAGATAAGTGCTTTTCGGACACTTCATGGCACCCCGGTAAGTGTGACGCCGACTCTACCATGAACTCTGTGAAAGTAGTTCATGCGAGGGAACTCGTTGACTACTCCATTGAGGACATCAGCCTAGAGCTGGCCAAACATGGGGCGGTCAAGTTCGAACGTGGGATGAGAAAACAGGCAGGGGCCTCGAGACCCACCCCTACACTCTTCGTAACGTTCGACTCTGACAAGCTCCATGAGTCGGTGCGTGCCGGTTGGTACCGCTACCGCGTGAAGGCATTCGTGCCACTGCCACGGCAGTGCTATTACTGTCACCGCTTCGGCCATACGAATCGCTCATGTAGACGTGCAAAGTCAGGGTCACCCGAAGTCTGTGTAAATTGCTCCAAGGTCACACACGATCAGTACAAATCGTGTGTGGCCAAGTGTGTTAATTGTGGAGAGCCGCACTCTGCTTCTTCGAAGCAATGTGGTGCATATCTCCTTGAGAAAGAAATCCTGGCCGTTCAAGCCCAGGATAGACTCTCATTCCTCGAGGCTGAGGACTTGGTCCTGACGCACCCAGCTCTGCCTGGGACGTCATATGCCTCAATAGTTAGAAAGGCACCCTCTGCTCCTGGCCCATCCAGGCCAACGAGCACGGTTGTTTCCGTGCCTATTCAGAGCCCTTCTGCGGGCTCTACCCAACCCAGGCGTCCCCTGGTAAAGCTGGCGGAAAAAGGGTTCATACACAGCCCCGGCTAAAACCAGGGCTCCCCCCTCTTCCCCCAGGGTGACCGTTTCCCGCGAAGCGAAACGGCCAGGCGCTTCCACCGAGTCGTTAGACTCACAGGAGGCAACACCCCTGAAGATGGTCGCTAGGCCATTTTCGGGGGTTCCTAAAGCTGTCCCCCGAAAGGAGGACAGCAACAAAGGAGCTTTGGCTTCTTCGCCCACGCCCCGAGGTGGAGCGAGTGGCTGAGGGACGGTGGTTCCTCGAAAAGAGGGCCCCCCGCCTCCAAAGCCGCAACGCCCGCCTAAGGTTTCGAGGCGGAGGGAGAAGAAGACTCGCATGGTGAGCCCGACCTCCCTCAATAAGTCCTCGAAGGCAACAGCACCTTCAGCGCCTTGTCTTGCCAACAGCGCTTGGGGTTCTGCCCCTGGGAAGCGTACGGTTATTCCCGTGAGGGTCTTCAGTTCGAAGAGGGCCTCTGCGTCTCCTCCGAGCTAGGCCTGGCAGGCATATTCCTTGAATAGAATTGCCGTGGACTCCGGGCCAACTGGGAGGAGCTGCGGAGGCTCGTCTTGTCCCATTCCCCGTTAGCTATCTATTTGCAGGAGACCATGCTAGGCGTGTGCCCCCTGCCCGCCAACAAGGGGTATAAGGGTCTTACGACCCCACCACCGCGGGATGGCCGGGCTGGGGGATACGCGGTTTACACCCGGCATGAAGTCTCCGTTCTTTCTTTCTCTGTAGATACATCCTTTCAGGCAGTAGCTGTGCAGCTGCACCTGGATAGGAGGTATACTATCATTTCTGCGTACATTTCACCGTCAGCTGACTTCGAAGCGAGGGACTTCCGCCCTGTTATGGCACGGTGGCCGAGGCCCTATCTCTTGCTTGGAAATCTAAACAGCAGGCATCCTCTCCACGAAGATTACTCCATGAATCCCAGGGGACAAGAACTTGCCGATCTGATCGAAGAGATTGAGATGGGTGTCCTAAACGTGGATGAGTTTACGCATCACTGTCCGAGAACCGCTTCAGTTTCTTGCCTCGACCTATCTTTGTGCTCCTCGGATGCAAAGCCTGATTTTGATTAGGGGGGTGGTCGATGACCTCCATGGTAGTGATCACTTTCCTATTCAAATATCATTTTCAGGGCAACTGCCGCCTGAGAGACCACCTCGGAGGTGCTTAGCACGGGAGCGGTGGCCTGCATTTCAGGGAATGACTGAATTCTCTATCTCAGTCGAGGAGTTTAGGTCGGTAGATGAGGCCGTTGAGTTCTTCTCCGGCAACCTCATCGCCGTGGGCCTGACTACTATTCCTAGGACGTGTGTCCATTTTGCACTCCGAACACTTCCATGGTGGTCTGGCCGAGTGTGAGACGGCCCTCAAACAGAAGCGTTAAGCCTATATGCGCTATAAGCGCCACCCGAACGATTCTACTGTCGCTTAATTTCGTCGGGCTAGGGCTAGGTTTCGGTATATTTCGAAGCACGCCCGCCTCTCTTCTTGGCAGGCATACGTGTCTTTACTTAACGGAAAGACCCCTTTAGCTGAGGTGTGGAAGCGAGTCAAAAGGATTCGGGGCGAGTTCCGCAGGAACCCCCTCCCGTTCTCCAGGAGAATCGAACCGCCATCTCGGACTTCGCGTCCATGGCGGAATCCTTAGCGACCGCTTTTTCCGCATTTTCCTGCCGTGATGTGGCTCCGCCAGCATTCAAAGCACGTCGTGATGTCGCGGAATGCCGCCGGCTGGACTTTACCTCCAGAGGCGGAGAACCCTTCAACGACAAGTTTACTGTGAGTGAGTTGCATTCCGCTCTCGCTTCGTTCGCGGACACCGCCCATGGTCCTGACGATGTCCCATACGCCATGCTTCGACACCTGCGTGAGCGAGGCATGGCCTGTCTGTTAGATTTGTTCAACAGGATCTGGGTGAAAGGTCTTCTACCAGACTCCTGGCGAATCGCTACTGTGCTCGCCTTTCGCAAACCGGGGAGAGATCACTCTACTCCAACCGGTTTCCGCCCAATCTTTATAACCTCTTGTGGGTGCAAGTTGATAGAGAAATTGGTAAATGTTAGATTAGCCTTTTTCCTGGACAGCGGAGGCCATCTGTCTTCCGCACAGTGCTGCTTCCGCAAGTTCCACTTTACGTTGGATGCTCTGCTCACACTGGAAAATGCCGTCTGCGAGGGTTTTCTTCGTAGACAGCACTACTCCACGGTGTTTTTCGATCTGGAGAAGGCCTATGATACCACATGGCGATACGTTATCATGAAGACTATCCACACGATGGGGGCGAGGGGACGCCTCCCAATGTTTATATCTAAATTTTTGCGAGATCTTCGATTCTGCGTACGGGTGGGGGAACCCTCTCCAGCCCAAAGGAGCAGGAAGAGAGTGTTCCGCAGGGAAGTGTCCTCATTGTCACACTCTTTGCCCTGAGCATCAACGGCATCACCTCGGTGCTGCCGGGAGATGTTCTCGCTACGCTCTACGTGGACGACCTTTCGATCTCTTTTGGCGCGGCCTAATGCCCACTCTGGAGCGTCGACTCCAACAGGCATTGAACCGCGTCTTTCGCTATGCCAAAGCGCACAGCTTTCGGTTTTCTTTGGCTAAGACTAAGGTGTTGCACTTCTGCAGCCATCCACGGCTTCACGTCGACCCAGATTTGTTTCTTAATGGGGAGCGCCTGGATGTGGTTGAGTCGCACCGTTTCTTTGGTCTTGTATTCGACCGACGCCTCACAGGGAGGCATATATTCGCAGCCTTAGGATCTCTTGTACCCGCGCCATGGACATTCTCCGTTTCGTGATGTTCAGCGCTTGGGGCGCTGATAGGGCTACTGCCCTACTTTTTTATCGATCCTTTGTTCGTTCAAAGCTCGACTACGGATGCGAGTTTTATGCATTCGAAGCCGAGCGTTTATTGCGGAAGGTGGATTCGATCCACCACCCCGGACTTCACCTTGCAACTGATGCCTTCCGCACTTCTCCCATTTAGAGCCTGTTGGTCGATGCTGGGGAGATGCCACTCACTCTGCGCCGCGCTCAGTGCATCACCCGCTTGTACGCGCGAGCCTGACGCCTCCCTTAGTCGCCAACAGCTCTCACTGCATCCGCAGCTGATCTCGATGGTGCCTATGCCGCCGAGAGACGCCAGTCATACCCTAAGCCCTTTGGGTTTAGGGCCAGGAAACTCCTTCGAGAGCTAGATATTGCTCACGGGCCGGTGGCGCTCCTGGTTCTGCCCAGGACGCCACCCTGGAGGGTACCACATTTGGCTATTTGTCGCCACGCCTCTGCTCCCAAAGCTTGTACTGCGGCGGGTGTATTGGGCTCGACCTTTTTAAGCACACATCGTGTCACGCTGGAACCGTGCCACTGTATACGGATGGCTCCAAGTTCCAAGAGGGGGTCGGCTTCCACGCAGTATCCCCTCTGTTTGAAGTCAGTGGGGCTCTACCAGGCGCTGCGTCTGTCTTCAGGGCTGAGCTGGTGGTAATACACCACTCGGTGCGGGAGATTACGCAACGTGCTAGGTTTGGAGACCAGATTGTGATCTATAGCGACTCAAAATTGCCCTGAGTGCTCTCGCGGCATTGGAATCTCCGCATTCCCCGGTTTGCGATATCTATGACGCCCCGTTTTTGGTGAGCCGAGCAGATGTCGAGATTATCTTCTTCTGGATTCCTGAACATGTAGGAATTGCGGGGAATGAGCGCGCCGATGAGGGCGGCAAAGAGTCCGTGAGGACTCCGCGACCGGACCATCGTTTCGCTCTTCCTCACACCGACTACATGGCAGGAATACGGGCAGTTCTTCGGACTGCTCGGCAAAGAAGATGGGAGACGGTCGAAGGGAACTTAAAGTTGCATGCTATTGCGCCGCAACTGTTCCCATGGACTATCTCCCAATGCGGCTTCAGGCTGCTTTCTCTCGTCTCCGAATCGGGCACACTCGTGTGACGCATCGCAATTTGATGGAGCACTCGCCTGCCCCTTATTGCAAAGACTGCGTCGTCCCCGAGACTGTTCGGAACATTCTTTTCGAATGTCCTAGTCTGGGTGATCTTGGCGCACGATACCTGTTCTGTTACCGGGATGGGCGGGGTCGCTACCGCCTATCCCTTGTACTCGGGACGGATTCGTGCACATTGACTTCTGGACTTGTTGACTTTTGCGGGGAGTCTGGGCTTTTCCCCAGATGGGCTCTGTAAACAAAAAAATAAATAAATGGGCCTACACTATGTCACAAAATAATTGATTACTATCATCAATAAAATTACACACTAATAATCATATTGTTAAAAGAAATGTAAATATTTATTGCACTCGTAACATTAGAGCATTGAACTTTTCTTTAGCTGCATTACTCTGTAACTGGTCATCACTTTTTTCAATTGAATCATAGTACATAGTAACTCTCTGCCTGAGGAACATAATAACCATAGCAATCATCACTGTCCACAGATATTTCACTTCCTTCTCAGTTTTATTCTGAAATTGATTTCAAATTTCCAAATATATTAAAATATTTTGCCAGGGTATAGTAGTAAGCGTTGAGATTGTTGATGTCGGGATAAGTCGTGAAACGCTCCATTTGCTATTAGGAGAGGAGGTCAAAGTGACCGTTTTGCTATTTTAGTAAAATCGCGGAAAATCTCGTGAAATGCCAGAAAGTATTGAATTATATGATACCACAAAAATGGTTATGGAGTAGTGAAGTCATTCATGTACATAGTATGATGGCAAGCTAACACTAATTAACAGACTTTGAAAAAATAGTACAGAGGTTTTAACATTTCACTTTTTAATTTCTTATGCAGGATAGGATTAATTTTATCAGGAATTAGCGAATTAGATATTTTATTTTATTTTCATATCAAAACAAATTTCATTTCATGTTGATAATATTTAAAAGTATAGGGCCTTCATAAAGATTTTTAACAACTTGAATTTTAGGTGTTATTTATATCTCGGATAGGGTAAAACGTTTGCAAAGGGTTGATTTATTCTTTTATTTTAGCCTCTTAACTGAAAAACTCCCAGCCTTCTGAAAGGACCTAATGTTCTGTCTAAATGATTAAAGACAATGGATATTTATAAAATCTCTTGGGCATATGTTTGGAGATCGAAATTAGTGGTTTTGGTAGTTCTTTTTAGATGTTGTTATCTCGCGATTAGGAAGCAAACCATTTTAATAGTAACGCTTTTGATGTCTGACAGTATTTCTCCTTAGAAAAGTTTAGATAACCAGTTATGTTCTCTTATTCACTTAATCTCGCTATTTATCTAAGACACCTAATTTGACATTTTAGAGTTTTCGGGTTTATACAACGCTATTTTGTTGTTGAAGATAATACTGTAATACATGGAGCGGTCAATAAGTTTTGCAATTCGGATATAAGGAAACGAGATATGAGGAAAAGTGCTTAATTATTTTTTAATATAACTACTCTCGATTTCAATGTACTTGCGCCACTTGTCCCCGAGGCTTCGAATTCCCGAAAATCATCGTCCCCAAACCGGCTTCGAAGTAATGCAGCCTTGAGCTGGCGGAATAAAAAGTAGTCGCTAGATGCCAGATCTGGACTGTAGGGAAGATGGTTGATCTCCTCGAATCCGCACTCGCGCAAGGCAGTTCGTGCAACTCTGGCCTTGTGGACAGGGGCATTGTTGTGGAGGAGCAGGACACCGCGTATCAAATTGCTGCGCCGCTTCTGACTGATGCACTTTTTCAATCCAGCCAGTTCTTCAGGGTGATATTGGCCTGTGATGGTCCTTCCACGAGGCCCATAGTCCACCATCAACACTCACTCAGAATCCCACAAGATAGTGGCCATAATCTTCTCGGCTGAGGGTTGGGTCCGGAACTTGATGGGGGTCGGAGAGCCCCTGTGCTTCCAGGCCATACTTTCGAGCTTGGTCTCGGAATCCCAGTAATGGACCCACGTTTCATCACTTGTCACTATGCGTGACTCGAATCACGCCGGGGAAGGGTTTTAGAGGAGCAGCAGCTCCTCCGAACTTTGGCGACGGTGAAGTAGATCATGGGGCGTGAGGTTTCTAGGGACCCCACAGGCAGAGACCATAATCATGGCTAAATTGTCGTGGATGATGTTGATAACACTTCCGTGTGATATTCCAAGTTCTCGCTTGATTTCTTCGACCTTCACTTGTCAATTTTCGAGGATGATCCTCTTCACACGGACCACATTGTCCTCGTTGGTCACGTCTGACGGGCATCCTGGACGGGGGTCATTTCATTAGACTCACTACCATGGCGGAACTCCCTAATCCAGCGAGCAATGGTTGCATAGGAAGGGGCGGTGTCGGTGTACACTGCAACCATGCGTTCATGGATCTCTTTTACATTCTTGCCTTCCTTGGTAAAAAATTTGATCAGTAAGAAGAATAATAAGCTAAATATCCGTTTGCCTTGATTGGTTAGAATCCATTAGAAAATAAAATTTTATTACTATATATCAGAATTGACAACTAAATTCTCCCTTATCTCATGAATGGCTGTATTCACCATGTCAAAAAATACATTCGAGCATTTTTTAAATTCTTATCAATCTCGTCGTTCTTTAGGCCTCTGGTCCATTCCTTAAGCTAGAATACTTCTCTGTATTCGTAAATCTCTTACAATATATTGATGAAGTCAACCCATTCTTTTAGCTAAAACTCTTAACAAAGCTGTCAATATATGAAGCTCGTTTGTAGAATTCATTCGTTGCACCTACTCTTGGAATAATATAGGTAAATGCTACGGTATTTCTCTTCTTTAGCTTTCTCATTATTTTGCTTTACTATTTCAGGAGTTTCTCCGACCTTCTAACTAAATAATTGGTAATTCCCAAACGGCTTGCATATTACGCGTTTGAATGAAATTTACTCTAATATAGTAAACTGTATTGAGCAGATCCTCAACTATCTGCAAGATAGAATAATCGCATCTTATGTGTTAGTTTCCTTCTATAGAATTACTTCAGCGACTGTTAATAATATTGTCCCTGACGAGACCAACTTAAATGCGCTCTTCATCTTGCTCAGGATCTAGAATTGAGGATTTGTTTGCCATTTTTACTGGTAAACTCGGATTTGGTTGTATTGTAGAACACTTTAGTCAACCGGAACTAAAGCTCACCATCAGGTCCTAATACACGAGGTAAGCTCTCTCAAGTAGCCAAATCGAACTTGCTCGTAGTTCCCTTTTAGTATTCATGCTCAACCATAAGTGTGCACCTTACTACCAGGGCGTAGAATTGCCTCCTCAAGAACTTCACGTCAAAAAACAGCGCCAAATAGTCTTGTTGAATGAAATAAATATTAACCTATAAAACCATTAACATTACGCAAACCTGGAGGTTATCATGCAATCCATCAATGTGAGCTATTAGGGCAGGCCACTATTCGTCGTAATTATCGGCCTAAGGGGAGTACCATCTTTGTGTGTTTTCGGTAAACCATACATTTACGGTAAATGACTGGAACAAATAATTATCTTTTGTCAATAAAACAAAATAGTTTAATAGCTCACTCAAGAATATTATCAAAGGTCATTCTGAACTTATTAAACAATTCAAAGTGTACAATCCCTCGCTACCAATCATATATGCTTTACCAAAAGGACACAAAGATGGTACTCCCCTTAGGCCGATAATTTCCAGCGTAGGATCTCATGCGTACAAACTCTCTCAATGGCTAGCGAAAATCCTATCTAAATTAATTGGTAGCATTTCTAATGCTTGCATTATCCATTCTGGTAATTTTGTGAATAAAATCAAAGAGGTTGACCTATCAAATAAGCAGTTGTTAAGCATTGATATCAATAGCCTTTTCAAAAAAGTTCCCATCGATGAAGCTCTGGATGGAATTATGAAAATCTTGCCTTTGTTAAACCGAACATTACCCCTACCCTGTAATAAAATTGTAAAATCAGTTCGTTTCTGTTTGACGGTAAATGTGTTTAGAGCTGAAGATTGTTTTTACAGGCAGAAATATGGCATGAGTATAGGCAATCCCCTTTCCCCGATATTACGCAATCTGTTTAGGGAGACTTTTGAAAAGCACCTCCTTCCTCCTATTTTGCACAATTTAATAACGTGGTTCCTTTATGTAGACAATATATGTGCCGCATGAGCCATCACTGATAACAGATATGATTCCTTCTTTAAAAAATTGAATAAGATCCACCCAACTATTACATTTAAAGTAAAATGGGAAGTGAACAACTCATTACCGTTTCTGGATGTAAAAATATCTAACATAAACGACAAAGCATATTATTCCATCTGCCCGAAATCAACTAATTCTAAGGTTTATTTTCATTATTTCTCGTGTTAGGATGTATCCGTTAAAAGGTCTGTAGTTTCTTCCATGTTCCTGAGAGCCTATTGCACTTGTGATCCTTGTTACTTGCAAGACGAAATTAATACAATCATCCAAACTTTCATAGAGCTGCAATATCCCTTTGGATCATAGAAAAGTGTCACTATAAAGCCAAAACCATCTATTAACCCCAGCTAATTATAAGGAAAACAGATGTGATAAATATTATGTTACCTTCCTATAATCCCCCTAGTTAATCAATTCCAAAATGTTGGCACGGATCAACAACATCAATGTTGTCTTTCAGTACGAGAATATGATCAGAAATAGCCTATCCAAAAATAGATCGATCGATAAAGAACTGGGAGATTATTTTATTCCACGCAAATCATGTAATGAATTATATATCGGTGAAAGCAGCAGATTTTCCAAGCGAATGAATTAACATAAATGCGATATACGACGTGGTGCCCTCTACTCGATTTTATTTGTACATAAGTCCAATGAAAATCAGGAAATTGATATTGATAATGCTAAAATAGTTTATAATCTCAAAATTATATACATCGACGCTTAATTGAATCGGCACTTATAAACGAAATTCCCAACTTTAATACTTCCGATGGCCAATTCAATACTAATACCATATTAATCAAGAAAATCATACTTCCCTTTCTCATAAATGCCGACACATTCTCGCATAATCCATCTTAGCGCCACTGATTTTTGTGTTTGTACGTTAAGCAACTTCTGTGTCTCACTTGGTCACTAGCGACTGACAATGAGGAATGTCTCCGTCTAAACCTGGTTTCGCAAATAAAATTAGTCCTATTACTGTGGTTTTATCCCTATAGTTAACGTACGCTACTGTACTTTTTTGGATATATATATATATATATATATATATATATATATATATATATATATATATATATATATTCATTCGGTTTTTTTTCTAGTTACATTATAGAAATAATTATTCTAATATTTAAATTATTTAAGATTCCTTTAAATGTCAGTGTTTCAAAAATAACATTGCATTCCTTCTCTGAATACAAAATCGTCCCCTGGTCCGTCTTGTTCTATTAAAAGTATGTTTTCTTCTGTAGATCTTTGCTATTCGATGTAAAGTATAAATTTCTGACAAATATCGAATAAATTAATAATGTTGTTTAATTATAATCTAATTCGCAAAAGTTTTAGTAAAGCAAATGTTTGAATCTTTTACGATTCCAGGTATGGTTCTTTCCCCAGAAACGCTTGCGTCCAACAATCGATGCTCTTGAACAAATGGCCTAAAATTTACGGCGATAGGTGCTAAGGGTATCGCATTAAGGTGCCCAATCTTTACGATCATTAATCACTTTAAAAAGACTGGTTACAATAGTGTGAAGAAGTCTTTTGACCCTCGATTGCTTCAAATATATGCCAAGATCGCCTCCTTGTGATATCCTATCTCAAGGTTCTGCTTTGCCCCAACGCAAAGCTCTCTCACGATTGGAAAGAGGTAGGTATAAAATATTTATTGCGCAACCCTTCTTAAGTTACCAAGAAATGCGAATAAGCCTCATCTCAACAAGACGCTCTCTTGCGCTTTTTGGAACTTCAGAAAAATCTCTCGTTAGGAGGAGGAAAGGAGAGCACTTCCACGAATCCTGTGTCTTTCAAACAGTGGAAATGCTTCTCATCGCTGAAAGTGGAGCACTAAGAAATGTACCGAAGAACCGGCAATGAACTCGAAATGGGAACATTTTCAAGAAGTTCAAGATCAATTTGAGTTACGATTACTGTTTTTTTAAGCATGATAGTCCACCTTAAAACAAAAGCTAAAAAGAGTTGTTGGCTTAAAATTATAAGAAATTTTAGAACTTCCACAGGATAATTAGCCAGAATTGAACCCCATAGGGAAGTGCGAGTGATAATCAAACTTACCTTTAATAAAAAGAAGCTATCAAACAGCAAGCAGTTGCAGGTGCATATTCAACAAGAAGGGAGCAATATCAGTCCGAATATCCTAAAAAATTCGTACCCTCTTAATTAAATGAATCCTGAAAAATAACGGTCATTATTGTAACTATTGACTACGCATATCAGTTGACTGTATCTATTAATAAAATATGTTTGGTCTTTAAATATTGCTATATTTCACATTTAAATTATTATGACACAAACATAGGAAAACAAAATGTAACGTTTGAATAGTTCTATTATTTGTTTCTCTGAAGGTTGAATGTTGAGGAGACTTGACGTGTTTTGATGTTTTGAGAATGAAGTTTATCTTTGATAACTTGTATTCATCTAGTAAGTATCCGGGCTTTTGTACACGTTATAGATGTTCTTCTTTGGTTTTTTATGGTTTTCTGCTGTCTTGCGGAAGTTAATTCTGGTGATTCCTTTGTGGCTCGGCCATTTATGATAGAGGGAATTGATTTAGATTTTTAGTTATTCTGTTCTTTTTATTGGCTATAGAGCTTGAATTTCTTCCTTTTTTCGCATTACTGATGAAATTGGGGATATTTTTATTTTGCAGATTCGAAAAATTTCTTCTAGATCATAATTGACTTTTTTATTTTCCTCTAGGACTAGAGAGAAAACCCATTTACAGAGGGCGCAAAAGTTTTTTCGTAGCCCTCTTATCGTGATTCAACCCCACCGGTTCTTTGATAATAATTATTATTTTTGTTCCAAGGTGACGCTTTAGATGCTATTAATCATTATCTAGTTTTCTTTTGAGGCTTCTTTCTACATTTACTGATGGAGTTGAGGATATTTTTCTTTCTAAGTTCTTCCTTCCTGCAGAGAACAGAAAAACTCTCTCTATGTTAAGTCCAAATTATTTATTTATTCGTTTCATCTCTTCTGTACAGAGGTTGTGCAAAAGTAATAAATTTTCTTCTGTTAGCGTTCGTCTCATCCGCTTTGCTTATTGCCCTTATTAATCTTCAGGGTTCTTTATTTATTTCTTCCAGGCATTCATAAAATATCCTTTGGGATGAAGTTTCTGAGTTCTTTATTATATTGGCCGCAATTGACTGTTGGCTGTCTTCATTTTCCGGTGCTGAAGTCTGTATTCGATACTGGTTCATGAACATACCAACATGGTGGCTGGTTGCATATAGATCTGAAATTTCTTTTAATTGTTTTTAAAATCGATGTCTGGATTTGTTGCAATATTTCTGTGACGTATCTCTGAAAGCCTGGTCCAATTCATTTGAAAATATTTCTTTCTATCAACATTCATAAGTTATCTCTTCTTTTGTTACGTATATAGTAGACGTTTACCATGCATCCGCAGTTTTGGTCACCTAAAAATATTTTATGCAGATCAGTACCAAAAAATATGATTAGGTTGTGCAGGGGTAGAAAATTTTCGTAGGCGCTTGATAGCTTGTAGCCACTATTTTCTGCTGTTTTACTTTTTCAATGTTTAGCCCCAGGAATGCATCATCCAGGGAGTTAATATACTGAATTGTAAGCCTCTTCTGTTTGCTATAACCGCTCCGTCATGATCCTCATCTGCTGGGTTAGCATTAACGACGATCTAATTAAATAGTTTCATATGCCTTCTTTATCGTTTCACTCCGGGCTCTGATAATTATATTATGTTTCGATCGATTAATTTGGATATATTTCCAAGTATTTTAGTTTAACCGATCCACCCTTGTGTTTATTTAATGGAAACTTAGCTTCCTTCTTCATTCGGTTTCTATTGTTATCTAAGTAGAATTTGTTTTGTTGCCTTATTGTCCTAACCTGGTTGCTTTGTTGCTACTTGTTCCATCCTTGCTTCTGTCCTCTTATGTATTTGTTGTTTGTGTGATGCTTAATTTCAGGATTACGGATGAAAACTAGGTTCTCGGATCACCACATATTCTTCTTTCCATTATTCGATTTATTATTGCAATATTACGTTCAGGTATTTTTTTCTATTAAGTGCTTTTTGGAGGAAAATTATTTTTCCAGTCGGATATTATCTCATATTAAAGCATGGGGTGAATATTTCTTTTATCACTTATTGGGTATCGTTTGTTGGATTTGTTAGATGAGAATTCGTCAGTTTTTTGTTGCTGGAGCTATTTACACAAATGATTTCAGGGCTTTGAATTATTCTAATTTGGAAACGCGTTATCATTACCTTTGAAGGTTGCGTCCTTCCACGTCAAAACGCGAGTGGGGTCCAATGTTTGCATGCTATTCTTGGAGATTTTATGGGATTTGTTCATCGTGTCCTCGTTTGTCTTTCCAATAACTTATTAAATTTTGTTCGATTTCTCTGTTATTAACTATTTCCATTTATATTTTCATTTTTGTTTTTTCTCACCGTTCTAACATATAATTTTTTATATTGGTTCCCGAAACTTTTCATTATGTTTCTTATCTTACCCCCACTAGATTTTATTTTATTTGGATAAACGTTCCTATTTGCCATTGTAAGTTTATTGTTCTGAGGTATCTTTTTCTGTTATTTCTCGTTTTAATTATCTATTTTTTATAAGTTTGAACTCTTTCATTTTCCTTTAATTTCTTCCTTCCATCACGGTTCTAATAGTATTCGCTGTTCTATTTTGGGCTTGTAGAGACTCTTTGCTTGTTTCATTTTTATCAGGTATTTTTCAGGCTATGTATGTTTCCACTTCTTTTCTTCGATTATTCAGGTAATCTATTTCAAAGGTTCTGAGGGTTTCTTTTATATCTGTTTCAATATGTTTTGCTGAGGGCGTTAATTGTGTTATTTAACTTGATTGTTAGAGGTCAGGATTGTTATAATGAAGCATAGGTAGTCTAATCTAGTTACTTGGCATGCTTTAGTATGTGCGAAATGTTCAGATTTGCCAGCACAATGTCCGTGGTTGTAGATGTTCTGTCGGTTAAAGAATGTTGGGAGGCCTAGTTCTTCCTTTGTCATCAAGTTTTTTTTTAGCTGTAGTATATTTACTTGTATACCATGCTTTACGTTAACTGCTATTAAGGTTTTCGCATATTATCGCAGATGTTCGACGGCAATAGATAATATGGAAATTTGGGAGGTGAAGATACGGTCATCATTGGAATTGGAATGCATCTGCTACAAGGGGCGGACAATAAGTTTCAAAAAATCGGTAAGGCAAAACAGAGGAAGAGGGATAGCTGTTTGTGGGGGTGTTACGACAAGTTATGACAAGTCAAAACCTGCAGCCGCACGCTCCTGTCTCGTCTATTTAATAAGCAGTAGCTGATCGCAGATCGTCACTCACAAATTTTTCAACAATACAGAAGGTTGAGCACCGCGCAGTGATCCAATTTTTTACCAAGGAAGGCAAGAATGCAAAAGAGATCCATGAACGCATGTATGCAGTTTTCCCCGTCTCTGCTCCATTTATGCATCATTTTTTGCTTATTCCAGGCTTTTCCTTCGGCCTGTCTGACTGATGAGCGAGCATGTCGTAGCATTTTCATCTGAAATGCTTGTTAGTGAGCTTTGACAGGACCAAGGACTGATGAATATCACTCCTTGCTCAAAGGCATTGTTAAATTTCGTTCGCCTTTATCCGAGTAATAATTCCTTTTATATTTCCCTTTTACAAGCCACACGATAATATCTTTCTGCTTGTATTTTTTAGCATATTGCTGTATTTAAGAGACATTGATTTTAATGGACAGTTGTTCGATGTTAGGTTTCTGGCTTTACTCTTTCTGATTTTTGTTTTCTAGCACGCATTATTTTGTTCTGTTTTCATGTAAGTTTCAGGTCCTTTAGCGAAACTTATATTCGTTGAGCGTGGGTTTACTGGGAATCACACCGGTAATTATTCATTCTTATTCAACATTTTGTTCAGTTATTCGACGAATGATCAAGGATTTGCTACTTAAAAAGTCTAAATTGTTGATTCACAAAATCAAACCGGTCTTATGCTTCCCCTTCGTTTGCAACTGTGCTTTCTGCTTTAATTTTTTGTTGTGCCTTATCTGTTGCCGTAGTGCTTAGTAGGTGGTGTGTTTCGTTCATAATTTATCATCGTTTATTTAAATTTCATTTCCTTTAACAATATTCTTCTGTTGACATTTCACGGATATTATCTTGTTTAGAGAACAACGTTTAGTCAATTCTTGCTGGTGCCTTTGCATTCATACTAGCTGTGTTTTTGGCTTTTGCGTTCAGCCAATATTTATCTTGCAAGGTGCATTATTTTTCTTAAGTTTATCTAAAGTCTATCACTTGAAGCATACAAGGACCAATATGAACGTTTTTCTTTCAACTTGGTTCGGTTCGATATTTGCATAAAACGTCAATATACCATGTTAAGTTGCCCTGTTAGTTGTCCTGAAGATGATCTAGAACACGTGCATTGTTATTCTTTTGCGCTTTCTTGAACTTGATCACCTCCTAAAAGCTGGCCAATGATTATTTAGTTTTGCTTTAGACGTTTATTTCCAAAACATTTTGCGTCCCTACTAATTCATATAGGTGGTCGAAAATGATCGACCTATTTGTGGTAAAAACATCGGGGAGTTCGTGGTTCAAGTGCAAATTTTTAAAGTTTATTGTGTTCCTATTCACTGAGAAGTTGGTTAAATCATTTTTTGTGAGATAAAGTGCAATATATCCATTATATTCCTCATTCCAACTTTGCAAAATTGCCCTAATATGTTGGTAGATAATCTATAGTGTTTAAACCGGTGAGGGACTCGCTTTTCTGTCAATGACACGAAGAGACACCCTCTTCGCTTTTTCTGTTTACTCTTGAAATTTCCAATATAGTTCTATTTTTGTGTCGTAATTCTTAAAAAACTGTTTTTACCTGGTAAAACATTTAATGGTTTGGCCCCATCATTATAAATTAAAGGAGTTCCCCTCACAACTTAAACTCTAGATAGGTTTATGCCAAGATAAGAAAACTATGATTGGATGGTTATCTGTACGCGGAGAGGCCATGCAGAGGGATTACACATTTGGGAATTAAAGATGGGTGGCAGGGGAATAAACTACCCTACCTGGGATGCCAACTTCTTAGTGGTATGGTTATCAAAACTGCGGCCAGTATACACAAAAGAGTGGTATCTCCCAATTTGGTCCAGGCTGTCTCTTAGGAATAGAGTAAACACTTCCACAAGATTTAAGGAATCGCGTCTTGTCCGGGATACTGGTGAACATGGGTACATTGGGCTATTCTACAAACCTGCTTTTCATATCCCCTCAAATTGGCTTTCCAAATTCCCTGCATAGTATGAATTAAGATGCGATTGACAGCTACTTCAACCATTTGCCCAGTAGCAATTAGTTGGGAGAAAATGGATGCTGGCACAAAATGAGGTTGGGAGAAGAAATGAGATCTAATTGCTCGTAATACTAGTTTTTCTCTCTAAAACTTCAGATGTCAGAATTTGGTGGTGAGAAGAGTGACCTTGGTCTGCGAAAGATCAAATATTTCCATGTGAGTTAGATCGATTCTGAGCAGCCAAAGATGTCTAGGAGTTTTTGAGTGGGATAGTAGAAAGGAAAGATTCCCCACCAGCACAGCTCCCCATCTAACTCGTTCTCCCCAGTGCAATAGGAGGGTGGAGAGTGGCCCCCGTTCTATTCTTAAACAACTCCCTCTCCCTCCCTAAAAGTTCCAAGTGGTCCCAGTTGGGAAAGGATCAGAAAGAGCTGATGTAGATAGAAAGTATTTGGAGGATGAATAAAACAAATAGAAGTGAGAAATGAAGTAAGGTATGAAAAATTCTTTTTTTTACACCTTTTTATGGCAGAAAGATTTGATAGAATGTAACACCTCTATTGTTTGGACCTAATGATTTTTTTACGTGGATTTAAAACCACGCATCTCTGTATCACTCGGTTCCTTGCATCTGTTTTTGTTCTTTTATTTCACTTTTCCAAATTCTTATTAGTAGCAGGTGAACCACTTAATCTCTGTTACATTTTTCTCTTCCTCTTTCATTCTGTTGTTTTTTAGATCTAAGCTGAGGGATATTTTTGTTTTTATATATTCTTTCATATGATGTTTAATCTTTTTGTGATTTAATGGTTTTCTTGTCTTATTTTGTCCTTTTGGCTATATGTTATTTGTAGCCTACTTATAATATGTTTAATCACAAGACTTTGACTTCTCTCTGATATCTAGACAGTTGGCCGTTTATTATGTTATCTGCAGTGTTATTTCTGAAGATTTTGAATACTCTGCTCTTTCTCTTATTTGTTCTTATGTTTCAGTCCATTTCGCAATTGATGAATTTTCTGATTTGTAATAACATTGTTCTTGCGTGAAAGCGTTCTTTCGTCTACTGGGTAAAGATGAGCTGGCTTAGGTCGTACGCGAACTCTATATTTTAACAATCAGGCTTTATTGTGTACTCTATAAATTGCATAGATTGTCAGATTGAGACAGTCCCCCTGTGGGAGTCCAGCTATAAGATCGAATTAAATACTGTCTAATCATTAATCGCCATGTATGCTTTGCTGTCGGTGATAGAATCGCAGATAATACTATGCAGATTGGAGTTTATCTTGCGATTTAAAATCATATATTATATTCCTCTGAACAAGAATTTGTCAAATGATTTCACTAGATCTCTCAGGATCATAACGATGTAGATTCTATCTGCTATTGTCTTGGCTATTTTCTCAATAATTATACCGTTTCTCATTCTGGTGTCTTCTCGTCTTCTAAATCCGAAATAGTAATCATTATAAAGGTCATTTTCTTCGAGATATTCATTCAGTCTTTCAGTAAAGATTTTATCTAAGACGGAAATTAGGTGGGTTAGTTTATAGCCATCAGGTAAGTAACTAATGCTTAGGCATGTGTTAGGTATATTCATTTAGGTTTTTAAGATTACGTTCAGTGCCTTGGTAAGATTAATTCTGGTTATTACGGAGAGGCCTGGCGCTTTTTGCTTGAATGTTTGGATTACCAAGATTTTTGTCTCTCTGTTCTACTGCCGGTGCCATGATTATCTTGGCGATGTTTTCACGCACGTAAGTGTAGACCATTTCATCTGGAGTGAATTCTTCGTCCTCCTCCGGTTTTAAGGACTTTCATTGATTGCAATATTGTTCATTTTTATTCCTGTCTTCTTGAATCTTTTCATCCCGTTCGTTTATAATCATTATTTTCTCTCTCTTGGCCTACCTTAAGTCTGTTTATTTATCCAAAGTTTTAATGTTTTTCTTTACAAATCTATCTTTTATATTAAGCTATTCCATATATTGGCATAGTGTTCCCTTTGCCTTAACTCTTTCTATCGTCATCTGAACGCATCATATCTTCCTCTTGTTGGTTCAGGGATCTTTAATTGTTCGTAGAGTATTGGATAGAGTGTCGAATACCAGAATCAGAGAAATAACAGGGGTGCAACCGGTCAATGAGTTTGTTAGATTTTGCCGTTGGAAATGATTAGGTCATGTTTATAGAAAGTAGGGTATAGTTCGTGATACACCAGGGTTATTGGCCCGCGTCGAACATGTAGAGGTAGGGTAAGGGAGAATTGGATAAGGACTATGAGGAGGGAAGCAGGAGATAATTGTTGGAAAGATCTTCTAGCATTAGCTCACGATAGACCGTGGTGGCGTGAGTTCATTGAGGCTCTATGCATCCCCGTGGGTGACACAGAAAAAAAAATATTCCGCTTCGCTCTCGATATTTTCTGTTCCTAAATTATGTCCACCAAGAATGAACAAGAGTGCTGAATCTCGTCCTCGTGAGGTTTCTTTAGTTCTCTTCGTTGATTGATCTAGTTAATTGTGAGTTTTCTTCTACGATTTACTCCAGGTTTGTATCTGTGAAATCGTTTGTTCATGAAGTAACTGAGTTCTTTGTAATTTTTCTAGTTTTCTTTCATGCAGTCTTTTCTCTCAGATTATAGTAACTGTATTGGGTATTGATACGTAAGCATTAATATTCAAACATCGTCAAAACCTGCAATTGTAATTGATTGCATGTGGATGTAAACGACATATTTAGGCTACTTGGCGTAACATCTGGCTTTATAGCTATATTACCTGTAACATATGCTTGAGAGTCCGGTCCTATTCTCTTGAAAATGTATTTTCCCAACATCCTTTCTAAATCGTCTCCTCTTTTGTTCCTTGTGGGGCAGCCATTTGCTCTAAACCTGGCATTGAGCTCTTTCATAAAAATAGTAGGAACTCCTTTGCCAAAGATTGTTATTAGGTTGTGCAGGGGGTAATAGTTTATTTCTAGGCGCTTGCTGCTTTGTGGAAACTATTATTTTGATCATTTCTGTTTCAATTTTAACGGCAATGAATGATCATCCAAGTTGCTAACTTCCTCGAATATCAGGCCCCATTTGAGTGCTATGGCCACCCATCATGTTGCTCGCCTAAAAGGATTGCGTTAATGATTTGGAATTGAACAAATTCATCGGTATTCTTTCGGATTCACTGTGTGCTCAAATATTAATATAATATCTAAATCAGTCTCCCTGAAAACATTTCTAAGTGTTGATATTTTCCTGACCAGCCTTGACTGTTTCTGTAGTGTATGATGACCTTTCTCCTCCTTTCTGCTTCAATTGTTTCATTAATTCTAATACTTAGATTTCCTTAGAGTTCTGTTAGGTGGATCTCTTGATGACTTCTGCTTCTTTCCCTATAAATTTTACATTTATATTCCTACAAACGTACAATGGTCGAGAGTTACGCGGTCTCCAGGATAAATACGTATTCTCTCATCAAATATGAGTTTTTCCACCTCTTTGTCATCTTCTCATGTTTTGCCTCTAAACACACATTTGCATATCCTTTCTTTGAATGCTTTGGTGATGTCCTATTGCCTCTTTCTTTTTGGTAGAAGGAATTTCTCATTACTATGTAAATACTCTTAAATTGATATAGGCTGCTTCCCTGGGAATTTATTTGTTTTTGTTTTTCAGTTTGGTTTATTCAATCCTATTGAGTCTTCTTCTGAGTTGTTTTCATGGGCCTTCATTCTTGTTGTTGCTGTTGTTGGTGTGACGTTTATCTGCAATATTCCGGATGATTGGAGGTACTCAAAGAACCTCATCTTCTTTACCTTTCTTTTCTACAACTTAGTATATAATGCAATTGAGGAGGTTCCTGGTTTCCCTATATTCATGATATACAAATATAGGATACACGTCAGAAGTTCTATCAATATTCCTTGCGGTACTGTTAGGAATGTTTGAGATTCCATCATTTGTTTCACAATTATTTTACTACCATCGCATACATAACGTTTCTTTTGTTTGTTTTTCTTTTATTGATTCCCTCTGTGCTGTATGGAAATTTATGTACTCATTGTTGTTTCCTTACGGTCTCTCCATTCCTGTTATTTTAACCACACTCTGACTATACTGTATTCTTCTCTGTGCACTGTCTGGTTAGGTGGTCTTACAATTTGTAACATCTAAAACATATTTGTATATTAATGTTTTTTGCGATCAATATTTTCTGATGGAATCCTCATGTTGAACATGAATATTTCTCGTTGATGCATATTTCAAGCCATCTTGGTAGTCTCACCCACAGTTTTGGGTACACGTGCGTGATAGCCAAATTTAATTATTTCGTTTATTTTGATACCTTTGTGTTTTGCTCAAATTCTCTCTTCTTCAATTTATTTTCTTGTGAATCTACCCAGATGTCCACCTTCCAGCAGATAATAGTTCTTTTTGCTGTTATCTGGGGATAAATCTTGGGCACTACTCGTATGTTTATAGGGATTTTACATCTTTTGAGGACACTAACTTTTCCACATCTTTCTTTACGTTGCATATTACAATGTAACCACTTTGTATGTCATTGATCTTGACGAGAGCTACTTTTAGTTGTCCGTAGACGCTTGAGAAATATTCGCTTTGTCTGGTTTATTTTCTTGATCAATTATGCGTAGAAATATCTTACGCAATCTAGGGGGCTCTCTTTTCCTAGTGGTAGGTGGTACTCTCATCCTGTTTTTAGGGCACCTAGGCACTGTTTTCCTTTTCTCCTTTCTCCCGAACTGTTGTTAGTTTCTTTCTTCTTTAGTATAAAACTGTAATGAAAGAGATTAAAACCGTTTTTTATTGCCTAATTGCCTAAGGGCTCCTATTTTCCTGACTATTTTAACACTTCCCGACAACCATATCTGTATATACCTAAGCTGTAAGGCGCCTCCACCGAATTTCCGGCTCGGGGTGCTAAAGCCCCCTTTCTTTTTGCCCCTTATTAAGGCTTCCTTCCGTCGTTTACTACTCTTTATATTTTCAGTGGTCTGAGCTGTGCGATTTTGGTGTTATGTTGCTTTATTCTGTAAAAAAGAAGAAGAAAATTTAGGGTATGAAACACGGTTAGGGTAGGTACATCGCCCATTCAGTCCAGTGGACGCATATGTTTCTTCTTTTCTGGAGTTGCTTTCTTCCTGATTCGCTGAACTTTTTTGTTTCCTTTTATTCACCATGTGAGCTGGATCTAGCTTTCATACTCTTTTACGCTTTTCGCAAATCAACCGATCATTATTTAGCATCTTTTTTATAATTTGGAGGAGTGATGTTAAGCTATTTTCCACTGTGGATCGTTTCAATTGTCCTTCGTTGCTTGTCTAGTGTGCCCTTTGGTTGGTTTGGTCACAAGAGCCTTGTACTTGCCACTTAAAATCTTTAAAATTATTCCGGTGTACGAAAAAGTATTTGCAGAAGAAGATTTTGGTTCTGTCGTTGAGGATTAATTTCTCAAAAAAATCTTTATCTTCTTCATCTGTCTTCCCATTTATGGCCCATTTGCATGTTGTGCTTTCATGTAGGGCAGTGGTTCACAAACTTGGGGTCAAAAGCCAAATCTGGGTGGCAAGGGCGCCCCTGCGGGTTGCAGGATGGCTAAAATAAAATTTAAAAAAAATATTAAAAGTAAAAGTAGTTCAAACATAATTATTAACATCATACTTCTGGAATATGAATCGTCATTCAAACTGAGACAGGAAAATAGTTGCGATTAATCAAGTACGATAAATGAACGGAGAACAAAATGTATACGAGTATGATCAGCACCAATACTGTATTGTACGCCAATGGGGATGCAGCTTGACTCGATCTGTTTCTTCAGATTCTTTAGTTCCGACGTAGCTGTGTTTGTGGACAGACGTGCGTATCACATAAGTTTAATTTGCATGTTACGTTTTATTTATTCTGATTGTTAAGGTAATTCAAGAGTAGAATAATTAATAGTCTTATATCAAGAAAACAGCATAAACTTATGAAATTTCACGGATAAAGGAATCTTGAGAAAGTTAAGGTTATTGTTATGATTGGTGTAATTAGGTTGGCAATTTATGCTTATATCTTTTACGTCCGAAGTAGGTAACATTGAGTATGTGGGTGAGGGTTTATTTCCTTTAAGAAATAAGTAATTTAGAACAGTATAGGTATTGGAAGACACAAAGTTAGTTGGAATTACATCATATTGTAGTATACATTATTTTAAAGAAATTATTTTTTTTATTTAAACTATGATATGGACATTATATATTTATTAATTTTAGAGAAAATAGGAGTGATTCAAATATCCTTCGGGGGAGAGGGTTATGTCTGAATTTAAGTAACACTGTAGCAAAAATAGAGGCCTAAAGACATCCGGCTATCGTCTTTGAATTCGAATCTAATCTGGGCTTTCGAATTAGGATTAATATGAGTTTTTCTAAAATAGGGGGATATGTGGGCTCAAACCCCCCATAATCAAATGGTTGTATGGGGTGAATTCCCTCCTATTTCGAAACCACAGTAAAAATGATATATAATACAATATAATGCGATTCAATTACCCTAACAAAAATGGCCCAAGAAACCCTTTTTTTATTTTTGCGCCCCCCCCCCGCCAATATTTTGTGAATTAAATAACACTGTTTTTTAAACACAAATATATATGAAATAGAAGTAAAATCTAAGGCGGGCAGTTTCCAAAAATTAACAATCATATATATATATATATATATATATATATATATATATATATATATATATATATATATATATATATATATATATATATATATATATATATATATATATATATATATATATATATATATATATATATATATATATATATATATATATATATATAAAAATATATACTCATTGCAGGTATGAATTACAGGGCGATCAATGCCGCAACGCAAACAACATCTAGAGTATAAACCTTATTTTCTAAAATATGGCTTCACACCTCTGAGAGATAGATCAGGAAATGTTCGCCCTTAGTCTGTTCAGTGTCTGCAAGTCCTTATAAATGAATCTATTAGTGAAAACAAATTGAAACTTCACTTGTGTTTAATTCATCCAAACTTTATGAAAAGCCACTAAATTACTGGAATGATAAATGAGAACAGGTAAAACGAAGATGGATCAATACTGCTTCAGGCTCAGCTTTTTTTAGGACAAAGCTTCCTTGGCATTACTTAAGGGGCATAGTATATTGCATGATCCAAAAGTCTTAAAACATTGGAGAGAAGCTGGTGAAAGAAGCAGAAGTTGCTATGGTGAAAATTATTTGTGGAGCAGATGTAGCTAAGAAACTTGATTCTGTACCACTTTCTAACAACAGCATCAAACCTCGAACTGGTTTTATGTCATTAGATATTTTAGATCGATGAATTGTAGCACTTAAAAACATAGGTAAATTTTCTTTGCAGACACGAATCTCTGGACAGTGTTTTTGAATGTCAACTCATGCGTTTTGTGAAGAACAGAGGAAATGACAGAATTTTGGAAGACATCTTTTCTGTAATTCGCTGTCAAGAACCACGACAGAAGAATAGATCTTTGCTATAGTGGACCCTTAAAATAAAATTTGGGAATTTACTAATAAAGGTCGATTTAATGATAGTAAATTTCTAAATATTAATTTAAATCCAGGGTTATATAAACTTGATGATTATTTTTTTGAATTATATTTAGAATGTAGTGTCTAAAATTTTAATTCGAGACGAAATATATATATATATATTAATCTTAATATACTGTTTAATTTTCCTTTGTGTGCATCAAAAGTAGCCTTATCTTTGTGTTTTTATATCCATTTGAGTCAAGTCTTTAGAACATTTGCCTTATTCTACCTTGGCTTTTAGATCCTGACCTCTGAGGTTAATCTCTTGTTCATAATTTTTCCCTCTCTAATTGAGTAGGCGGTATTTTAATCCTCTTGTCAATCTTCAGTCTTTGGAATTTACCTGATTTAATGATCTTAGTTAGTATTTACCTTCACTCTTCCTAAGTTGTCCATTTCATATTAATTCATTTTGTTAATTGGTTCATTACTTTTTCATTGGCGTTCCCTCTCCTCTGTATCATCTTTATAAATATTACAACTTTCAATACTATTGTTATTCATTGATAAGAACTCGGAAAAAGTTCGACAGTACTTGGGATCCTGGTATTAATTTTCCCTGTGGCCTTTGTTGCATCTATTGCTTACTCATCCTATACTTTGTGAGTTTTCTACACCCACACACATATATATGTATATATATATATATATATATATATATATATATATATATATATATATATATATATATATATATATATATATATATATATATATTTGTTTTATTTATTTTTAATAAACCAAATAAACTTGTACATGAGGTGGCGGTTTGTACCTCTGTGATCGTTTGAGGATCGTTCTTTAAGAGTGCTAATCTTTATTTTATTCTAGTGAATGAATAAAAGGGGTTTCTTTCTTGACTATATCAATTATTGCCACTTTAACTTGCTCAAGGATAATCAAAACCGTGCTTTTACTAAAAATTAGACTTTAATGAACATAAACCATCTCACTAAATAACATAAAACAAATATGGATGTAATTCCTCAATAAATAAAAGAAAATGGGATTGCTGGGCGAGCTCTCGAAGCTCGATTCGAGATAGAATTTTACGGTGGTAACAATTTTCAAGTTAATATCTTTGTCATTGGCCAGACATCCAATAAACGAATTATTATGCACGGGGACATATACAACAGGATTATTCTTTACTCACATAGGGTAATGGAGATTAAATACCTGCGATCAGTTAGATTATTCTCGGAGATTTTGGTCGGAGTTGGATGTTTGCTCAATAGATGGCGTTCGTCAACCTGCCTGTCGAGTTGACGTGTGACGTCACGAGGGATCTGGGGGTGGGTGGATGCTCAAGTGAAAGCTTAGTCCTTCTTCTTTCCTTCGGAACGAGATGAAATCGTTGTCTTCTTTTTTCTATCTATTCGAGGTTTTTCCAACTCAGATAGCATAAGATTCGAAGTCCTCAAACTGTCTAGCTTGATACTCAAAATCTTGGGGCTCGAACGACGCCGAACTTCCTTGGTACAGTCAGGATTTGTACAAGGACTGCAAGTTTCCTTCTCGAACTCGAAAAATCTCTTATCCGGTTACTTACTTGTCTCTTCCGTTAGAACGAACAAAAAGCCCTGTTTCCTCGGGTCAATCTGCTATATACCCAATTTACTCCCGCCGGGTAATGGGAAAATGGAGCTGGTACTCGCAATGTGAGACCTTAGATTGGCTTCCCGTGCTTGGTGTCTTGTAGCTCGGAGAGTTGGTAATACGAGATCGGCAGTTTGCACTTTTGAATGGATTGTTTATAATTACCCCTTCGAAGGGCCTGCCTTTTGAGCTGAGGTCAGGAATCTCTCTCGTAACATTTACACTGTTGCCCGTTCTCCTATGTTACCGGAGAAGATCGGAGGGGCAAAGCTAAACCCAGATGTCTTTTGTTATTATTTCCTTTGCCTTAATAGATATATGTACTAAACTCTTATTATTCCTCTACACATATATCAGAAAACGTATCTACAACGAGTATTTAGCTTATTACTTTTTGCATATTTTACCTTACTTTATCTTAGAAACTCTATTAGAGAATCCATTTTAACTGTAATGATATTTTAGGATCGAAGATATGATTGTTTTTTATATTTTCCGTATCTTCCTCAAACACTTAACAGGCCAAAAGAAGTGTAGACAGTAAGTTGAAGAGTATATTTGATGCTAGGAAATCTTGGTTTAGCAAATGAGAAGTACCCAGGAAAAATTTGCTGTCCTGTGCAGCAGATTGTGCTCCATCCATAAATGGAAATTATTAGGGAATTATTGCTCACTTTAAAATGCATACCTTTTTCTTCTTCAGCACATTATATTCTACACCATTATTAAATAATTAATAAAAAATTTAGTTGAGATCTTCATCGGTCACTGATAGTATTAAAACAATTATTAAAATTAAATATTGCGGCAAATAAAAAGACTTTTTCAACACTTCTGCATTCATAGCAAAGAGCAGTAGATAAGACCTATTCTGTATACGGAAGTCCGCTTGCTTTCAAAAGGCAATTGATTGGCAAGATTTATAAACCTATTTGATAGTTATTAACTTCCGGAAAAATGAAAGGGAGGAAGATTAGGAAGAGGAAATGAATAAAGAATAATGTGGCTTCCATTTTTTGGCATGGCTTTCTTAAAATTAAAATAAAGTTATAGTCCAACTTCAAAATAGATAATGCACGTTGCTATATATCAAAGTGATTTGAGAGTTTTTACTGTGAAAGTAAGATTGTGTTAAATCAATATATGTAAAGAAGTATATCAAGAGCATGGTGAAATGAACAAAAATAAATAGACATCTTCGGACGAAACGAATATAAAATACGTAGAATATTTATTGAAATTAAGGAAGAACTAAGTACCGATTTTTATATTGATTTGCTTCGAAGTTTATCCATGAATAAACGATACTTCCGATTCTGATATGAAATCTGTCAGTTTTAATATACAAGAAGACTTTATTAAACTTAAATGCAATCATGTAAGTACATAGTTGCAAGATGTAGAATAACTGAACTATTACTGTAAAAACAGATAAACAGTTTTATCCAAAAATGTGGCCTTAAATGGCCCAAATAATGTCGAAGTTGGATTATGTGCAGTTATAAAACTGTATTTCAGAATGGGATGTTTTGAATAATAATAGATAGTTTTTCTCTTAGTTTGTTTATGAAAAGGTTATATTTAAATTTTTATCTAAGCTTATTCTAATAGTTCCTTTCAACTTTAAAAAAGCAAAATAGTGAAGTGAAGAAATTTAAATACTATTTGTTCATCCGTGAGATACCCCCTTAAGCTTCATAGTCTGAGTTAATCTCTCTCACTCTCTCTCTCTCTCTCTCTCTGTCTCTCTTGCTCGCTCTTACAATCTACCTATGGTTTTAACGCGCGTGGCCAGCCAAAACGCTTTAACTGACTATTCTTTCTACGAATGCGGGAGTTTGTCAGAAATTTTTCTTCGTAAATCCCTATTTGGGAGTAAAAAAGCTGCTCAGGGTTCTGGATGAACTGGCAGTGACCATAGAGTGATCAAACGAAGAAAGTCTCAGGATTGGATAAAGGTAAGTAATACTACGTATGCAGATATGCGAACTTGATTATAGTTTCAATTTTATCATCGGTCGAAAATATAACAACATACACATCCTGATGTCTCTAAGGATATTTGGCGGGATAATTTAAATTCAAGCCTCGTTGGATGCTCAAAGATTGCTCGTGAGTTAGAAAGCTTGTTCACAAACTTGACAACAAAATATTGAAGGGAAAAAAGATGAGATAAATTGATACCGCAATTTACCGAAGTAATATAATCTGAAATTTAACTTGCGGATTTTTATACATCTCTCTGTATCTTTATCCATTCAAAAAGCCGAAACTGCGATATAGAAGCAGTTTTTTTGCATTAAATCACTAGAAATTAGCAGAAAAACTATCACATATGGCATGGATAGTGATTACAATCGAGTATACTAAATTATGTATAAGCATTTGCTCTGGGAAAACCGAATGATACTTACGTGTATCCTTTCCATGAACGTTTCTGTGCCACTGAGTTTGTGGTGAGAGAGACTTCTGGTGTAGAAATGGACGAGAGGTCATGTGTTTTGCTAAGTTGAGATACTAGGTACATGCTTCACAGGCACTTCGTCTTGAACAGAGTATGCTAGTTGGTGAAAATCAACGAAGAGCTAGGCGTACGACGGATTAACTATGTACATACGAGTGTGATTGGTGATATAGAGCAGGTGGTATAAGAGCAACCATTTTCGCCAAAATAAAACTTCGCGTAACTTTCATTAGCCTACGACGCTTAAGGTCAATCATTCATTGAGATACTATTGATTCCTTAAGATGAATGTGGGCCGTTTTGGGCTATTTTTTTAATTAACGTACTGTTCGCAGCCTCTAATTGAAAGGACTGATTTGGAAAATTGTGTTCATAAAAAAATGCTGGTAACATGCTGATGGTTGCACTAATACACCACCGTTAGAGCTTATCACCCACCAGTATGACTACCGCCCACAAATTTTATATTAGGTTTAAATTTGGCGAATTCTTGGACCAAGGTCTGAAAGGTATTATGTTATTTTAAGCCAAGAACTTTAGAATTGCTTTTGCATTGTGACAAGGTGCATCTCCATGTTTAAATTTATAATTATCATCGAAAAAATGGTCCAAAATTGTTGGAAAATGTTTTAATGAAGCAGATTTAAGTAACATTTGGAGTTATGGATAAATTGTTCGTTATCCAGTTCCCTTAGCTGAGAAGTACACCCAGATATGGAGAGTGTACGAATGCTTCCCCTTTGACACGACACAGGATTCGTGAGAGCTCTTCCCTTTTCTGCTCCTAAATAAGGATCATCCAGAAACTCCGAGTACGATGAAGAGAGCTTCATTAGAAAATATCTCTTTGTTCATTCTTTTTATTTCCTACAAAAATGGAGCCTATTTGTAAGTTTTTTATTCATAGTGAGATAAGCCTACCTCGCACCACTCTTGACCTGAAACGTTTCTCGAATATTCTTCCTTTCACTTTACGCTCTGATGGGTACACAACTATCTCTTCCTAATGGTCGGGAAGCTGACACTGGAGGCATCTCTTTCTTTAAGCTGGGACCTTATAAGGAGGCGATATCATCGTTTATTTGAAAATGGTGGATGTCTAAAAGATTTCTTCACAGGAGTGTTAGTACTTTTTAAAAGTGAGTTCTGATCCTAGAGATGGTGCACCTTGATAAAATACTATTAACAACTAACTTCATGAAGTTCTGGCCATATAAATACAGAACAGAATTGGTTGCACCCTTTTCTTTAGCAAGATCTACTTATTTAATTTTAAAAGATCCATATATTTATGTTTACGAACTAATATTATGAGAAAGATGATGACTACACAACATCATTTATTTAACACATATTTTGCATCGTTTTACTTATTTGATAGAAGATCAAAGTTCAGACTCAAAACCTTCTCCTATAAGAACGGGGCCAGAGTGAGATTTTAGATCCAGTGAAAGAATACACTGTTTTTATTATTATTTTTCAAAGACTATCAGTCAGTCGTTGGTTTATGACATTCGCAATTACCTACCCAATAAATTAAGTAGAACTATTAGCCTGTAGCTATCCACGTGAGTTATCGGCTCTCCTATTTTTTGGAATAAGCTCAATTTAACTGTCTTAACCCTGGAGCACTAAACATGGTTATAGTTTGACTGAGGCTAGTGATGTCATGCTCATTCCTCCCCCTCCCTCCCAAGGCAGGATGCTGGGAGTCTTTGTAGCTTCAGTCTAGTGAATGCTGTCATAGAGTGAGGCCACATCGGTCCACTTCTCCGATTGGATTTCCCAGTGGTTTCCTGTTTGGTTACCGTTTACTCTAGTTCAGTGTTAATTATAGTAAAAAAGATACTGGGTAACCTGAAACCAAGTTCAGTGGTTACGAGCGTACAAAGAGAATTTTGCCTGAATTAGCGAAATTCTATTTACTTCAGATAGTGACCTTGATAATGATTGTGTTGAAACTGATGTACTTTATGGTAGTGAGAATGATGAAGAATATGTTCCAGAGCTCTATGAAATGGCTGAAAGTTCAGACGGTGTATCAGGTGAAGACATTCCTTGCTGATGCAAGCAAACAAAGCTGGGTGGTGGGAAGACAAAGAGGCCTGGGCTTTTTCCCTCTACCCCCTCGCCTACTACCCACGCCACTAGAGCTAATAACGCTAATAAGGCTACTGCTGGCCCATCCTGCAACTATGCTGCTGTACTGTACAGATCCAAAGACAAAAAACCGCACTAGCTACAAAAATACGCGGCAGACTAAACGAGCTACCGCCGTCAAAGAAATGAGAATCCTTATTGATGCCTGAAAACAATTTATGAATGCCATATCACATGCTGCAAAAGATACTCTTGGTTTTACCACCCGAAAAAATCAAGACTGGTTTGACGAGAGCTCTGAAGATATGAAAATAGGACTGAAAAGGAGAAATGACGCCTACTCTGCATACTTGAATAACAGGAGATCTCAGTTCTTATTACAAAAATGGAGACTAATTCTGGGTGAGACACAGAGCGCCTCAAGAGAAATGCAAAGTAAGTGGTGGAATGAAAAAGCCAGTGAAATGCAAGGATTTGCCAACATGGGAAACAGCCACAACTTCTATGATTCTTTAAAACAAGTATACGGCCTACGTTCACAAAGTAACAACTAGTAGATCAGCTAATTAAAACACACTATACACTGGAAGAGATGAAATTGTTGCAAGATAGAAAGAACGCTATAGCCAACTCCTAAATACATACTGACCCCACAGCGCTCTAGCTATTACAACATTAACCAATAATAAATGAATTGGATGCTAAGCATACAATAGAAGAAGATAACAGAGCAATCCAGAGTTTGAAGAACCACAAATCCCCAAGCCTGGATGGAGTCCCCTCAGATATATAAAAAAATGGTGAAAGAACATTGATACATAGGCTATACAATCTAATAGCCCTCATCTGGCAAAAAGAAGACCTACCACAGGATTGATAAATGTCGATATTATATCTATATATAAGAACAAAGGTGACCGTGCAGACTTTGAGAGAAGCCGGGGAATATCTCTGCTAGTAGTAGCAGGGAAGGTTTTGTCAAGAATCATTCTTTTCAGAATTAAACATCATCTGATTGACAGAGTTGTTCCTGAGTCTCAATTTGGCTTCCGCATGGAGAGGAGCACATTTGAAATGATTTTTTCTGTGAGGCAACTTCAAGAGAAAAGCCGAAAGCAACAACAAAATCTCTGTTTTGCATTCATCGACCTCTCCAAGGCATTTGCTACAGGGAATAGGGACTTTCTTTGGAGAATATTAAGGAAACATGGAAGTCCTCAGAAATTATTTAACATCATCAAAGCCTTTTATGATGGGGTAATGAGTCATGTTGTAATGACTGTTGCAAAATCAGAGCCATTTCCAGCAAATGTTGGGATCTGACAAGGCTGTGTCCTAGCTCCGGTAATATTTAACACACACATGGCAGCAGTCCCTCAACTATAACACAATCTGGTCGAAGCACAAGATGGGATAAAAGTTTCGTAGAGACTTGGCGGCAGTGTTCGAAACTTGCGACGCTTACAGGCCCATACAAGAACACGACAAGAATGTGTGCTGGAAGTCCAATATGCAGATAATTGCGCCCTTGTTGCCCACGATCAACAGACACTACAACGAATGCTTGGACTAATACATACAGTTTATCAGGAGCTAGGTTTATAAATAAACTGCAACAAGACAGAAATCATGTACCAGTAGGATGAATTACCTGACAACTTGCCCGTAACTGCAATAAATAAAAACCTGTAAAAGTTTTTCCTAATTCTAAAGACCTGGGGAGTATTCTGTCTGCAAACTGCACCATAGACGATAAAATACAAAGTAGAATAAACCACGCATCATCTGCTTTTGGAGAACTGAGAATGCGCGCACTAAAAAATCATAATTTAAATTAAAAACAAAAGTCTCAGTCTATAGAGCTGTATGCTTGTCCATACTGTTATATGGTTGTGAGGCATGGACATCGTAAAGAAAACATATGAGAAGGCCCGAAAGATTCTATATGAGATGCGTAAGAAGAATTCTGGGGGTAACGTTGCAAGATAAAATAACAAATACAACGATCTTGACACGTATCGGAATCACCAGTCATGAGTGATTACTGCTGGAAAACCAGATGAGATGTGTCGAGCATGTAATTCGAATGCCAGAGAAAGGAGTGCAAAGAAAATAATGCACCGACAGTTAGAACAGGGTGTTACAAGTGTTCCTGGTAAGGAAAAGAGATATAAAGATAATGTAAAACAGGCCTCGCGCAGCATAAATATCAACCCAAGTCAATTGGATACATTAGCCTAGGATAGGACACTATGGGGGACAAGATGCAGTGAATGAATAAACAACTTGGAACAGCAACGGAGGATTGTACTTATTAGATTTCAAGAGGAGAGACATGAGAGGGCTGCACAGCCTCTACCTTGCGACCCTGCTATCCAGTGCAACATCTGTGGACGGCAGTGCAGATCCCGTATTGGTCTTTTCAGTCGTTGTCGCTCCCATCAAAGAAGATTACGCTGAAACACAAGTTCATCATTGGATTACGATGGATTTCCTGAAGCAAAAGGTACCCTGCTGTGTCATCATGCTCTGATGAACCTGACGACCCTTTTTCTGCAGCCGATGTTCCAGCTGCCACCCATGTTGCTCTTCCTGCTACCACCCCTGCTGCTGCTGCTGCTGTTGGTGCTGCTGCCGCCCATGCTGTTGCTGTCCCTGCTGCCATTCCTGCTGCTGTTGCGGCTGTTTGGGCTGAACACCCCTCTTGCTGATTCTGCTCCTGCTGATACCCCTGTGGCTTTCCCTGGTGCTACTCCTGCTGCAACCCTTGCTATTGCTATTTCTGCTCACTAGCTACAATGTCGACGAAGGGCAGACGATGAGGAGTTGCTAGTGACTTTTTACTCTGCAACAATCAAAAGTCGCTTAGGCTATGTATGACAAACTAGACCCCAGGTAGCTGCAACATCTAGAACAGCAGCCCGAAATATTGTGGCATCAAATAGGCCAAATCCAACACAATTAGTTGCTACTGCCACAATACCTGAAGAGTGTTTTCGCCAGTTTGCCATGGTTAATCTGATTGTGGAGTTTACCAACAAGAAGATTGATGTTGTTGCCATGAGGTAGAGAATACAGACATCGACTGTACAGCGAACAACAGCAGCGGAGATACGTGCCCTGCTAGGTGTCCTTATATTCAGAGGTTATAGAAAACATAACCACTTGAATACTAAAGAGTTGTGGTGCCCTGTGGCAGGGGCTCCTTTTTGCAAGGCAGCAATGTCTGAGGTGTTTTTTTGCTTCCTGCTGTACTACCTTAGGTTCATGACATAGCTATACGGGAGCAGATGCGGGCTATTGACAAATTCTTCCCAGTCAGGGCTGTGTGGGTCATGTTTACTGCCTGCTGTGAGGACAAAAAAACACCCCACGAAAACCTCATATTAAAGGAGCAATCGCTGGCTTTTAGGGGTAATTGCCTGCTTAGGATGTATGCATATCCAAAATAAGGCAGCAAATTATGGGATAAAAATTGTTATGGTGAAGGATGTGGAAAGTAAGTATATGTTGCAAGGTATTTCCTACGTAGGGAAACAGGGCACAACAACAAGACATGGACTGCAGCTCGGCTATATGTTCAACAAAGAGCTCACATATCTCAACCACCAAACTAACAGAAACATCACTACCGATAACTGGTTCACGTCTGTGCCCCTCATACAGAATACAGGACATGCTCAGTAAAGTGCTGACAATGGTGGGTATAGTGCAGTCGAACAAGGCGGAAATCCCTGAGGTAATAAGGCAGAAGGACAACCGCGCACCTTGCATCTCATCATTCCTGTTCACGAAAGATATCAAACTCGTTTCGTATATCTCCTGCTGTCATGTAGGTACACCAAGACATCGCTGATAATGTCATTGGGGAGCCTGAGATCATTGAATTCTATAATGCAACAAAAGGAGGGGTCGACACGTTTGACCCGACGTGTGCAACTTATAACTACAGCAGAAAAACAAATAGGTGGATTTTGTTTGTGTTCTTTGTGATGCGGAATGCAAGTGTCATAAATTCGTAAATCATTTACCAGAGCAACACAGCGAGGGTAGGAGGCAGCGCCCTGTAGAGATGGAAGTACATGCACGACTTGCTCCTGCAACTCATCAGGCCCTCAGCTGAGGAACGATTCAACACCCCAACACCACATCGACAGGTGAAGCTGGTCGACAGACAGGTGTGCTCCTTTAATCTCCATTCTGGCACGGCTGCAGGTGCAGGGCCATCAGCAGCTGAGATAAGGGAGCCCATTTTACGGTGCAGCAAGTGTCAATCAAAGCCAGGCAAGAAGATACGCCTTAGGTCTCACAGCAGCCGCCAACCTGTCTGCCCAAGCCACTAGTTCCCTTAGTTCTCTGATTAAGTCTGAAGCTGAGGTAGATAATAAACATGAAATTTTTTTTTCTTGGTGTGGGTATGTGCAAATGTGATATTTTTATATAACTAAAACCATTAGGTTCATTTTATTAGCCACCACAATCTCAAACCAATAAATATTGTAAAATAATGAAAGCTTTCCATATCAGTGACACGAGGCTGCAATGGATAAACAGCAATGGAGATGCTTGGTGTGACCGGTCATAGGTCATGGTCTGTATTGTATCTTAGTAGTCATTTACAAGTGGTTTCAAGGGGTTTTAAGGGGTGTCATAACAGAAAAACATTATATTGAACAATTAGTCATTTTTGGTACACTAAGCAAAGGGTGATTTTCACACTCTCTTCCCACTCTCTCGTCAGTGTCATGAAGAGTTTCTGAGAGGAGAGACTCTCATCCTTGGAGACATGTTCGAACGTTTGTGCGAATTCTATGGAAGTTTTTTTTCAAGGGAATTTTTCACTTTTTAACTAGTATTTTATAATATAACTTTCTTAAAGTAAGTATGGATTTTTTTTAGTTTAATTATCATTTGCATGCTAAATAGTTAGTGTGTACATGATACGATTAATAAATTTGTATGTTTACTATTTTCTTTTATTTTGCAAAATCTGCTATAATATACCCGAGTTCAGTGACTATGTAACAGGGAAATATGTTTAGTGCTTCAGGATTTAGGATATCTGTAAATTAAAGTGTGCTTAAGCTGGCTTTTAAGACATTTGCAATTTCCTAAATATTTCCCTCACGAGTTTAATGATAGTTATTCTTGGTGATTACAGATCTTCCAGGTTATTTTTTTCCCCAAAAATCAATATTAGGACCATTACTTCTTATTGGGAAATTATTACATCGACACCACTTTTTTGGTTCCCTCGTTTGCAACGAGGAACTTTTGTTAGATATGTCTATGACTTGTTGCTACTAAGAAATTTCAAATTCTTCATATTTCTCTTGCTCTTATGTCAAAAATTCTCATCCAATATCCTCAGAATATCCATTAAATATTGTGCTCCTCTACTAAATCGTTTACTCGTGGTTCTTTTATTTTTATTTATTTGTTACTGCTTCACTTTTTATTTGATTAGGGTTCCTCATAAAGTTCCTTCAGGGGTGCATCATCGTTGATCTTTTGGATTGTTTCATTATAATGGCATTTTGTGTTTACGTTGGTTCACTCGTAAATTCTAGTTTTTCCCTCTTTACTTCAATGTATCGCTTTCTATTGTTCTGCTTTATAATTTTTGTGTTTTTATCCGTAACAGACGTTCCAGCAAAAGGTTTTAATCTGCTTTTACTCGACTGTGGTGAATGCTTTCTTATCTGCCACTCTCATCTTCTTTCATGAAAGAGGGATGTTCCAAAAGTTCAAACGAGCGGAATGGAGCTTAATCAGAGAAAATCTTTGAGCCCTAGCCTTTAACAGTCGAATCTTTATATATACTACAGAGATTCAGCCTATCCGTTGGTTCTTCTTGGTGAGATAATGCTCGACTAGAGAAAAATGGAATGCTTTCACGAATCATATGTCATGTCCATTGTGAAACATTCGGAGAGTCTTTAAGGCTGTGGCTGCTTCTCATCTAGGAAGAACTGCAGCACTTGTAATTTTTCTAAATATCACTGAAATGAAATAAAAGTGTTAAGAAAACGTGCTTAATCAGCATATTTTCAGAACAGTTCAGGACTAATTTGGGGATGATCACTGCATTTTTCAGCATAGTAGCGTACCTTGAACCAAAGATAGAAAAATCCTAAATTTCCTGGCAAATAATTACATCGAATTTTGGGAATCTTGGCCCAGGTATTTACGCGATTTAAACCCAGTATTAAAATTGTAGTGATAATGATTCTGGAAATTGATAAACAGAAGCCATCCAATTTGAGTCATATCTGAGAGCTTATTGGAGAAATGGAGTAATATCAGTAAAAATATTGCAAATTTTGTCTCCAGCATGTCTAAACGAAATAAAGCAGTCCTGAAGAACAAGGAATGTGGATATAAATATTGATTAAACAGATCATTTATAGTGTATTCATTAATAAAATCAGGTTGGGCACTAAATCTTTGTATTTTTCACCTTCAAATTATGATACACACATATTAAAACAAAATGCAATGTTTGAATATTTCTAAATGTATTTTGAGGGGATATCACAAAAAACAAAAATTTGAAGAAGTGTCGCTAAAGAGAATTATACTTTCTTACAATTGAACATTTTTTCACCTAACTTGAGTCATTTGACGTTCCATTATTGAATCGAATCTTAGGGGATCCAACCTTGAATTATAAAGGTGTCCTTTCGATATATGTTATGCAAAGATTTTTTTAAACAAATTTTGCAGCTCTTTTTCCTTGATTTGCGAGGAAAGTTTCATCGCTTTTCTAAAAAAATCCGTCTCCATCGATTTAAAAGTCTACACCTGCCGATTTCTAATTACATGGATAACACTATTCATATTGTTTTATTTTACGACTAAAAAGATAAAATTCTATTAATGTGATGTTATAACAAGCCAATGAAGGTCTAAAATGTTCGCTATGGTATTTAATTATTCAAATGGCTTTTAAATCTATGCGCTTTTAATTTCTTTCTTATGGCAAACTGGTATAGTCAATTTGTTTTTTAGTCGCTTGCGAGTCTAGTCGCGAGCGACTCTACATCTCACTCTGTCGGTCGGTCCCCGTTTTGCATTTCTTTTGTTTTTGTAATAACATCCTAACTATTTGGCCGATTCTAAGGAAATTTGAAAAGTTTATGTTGTTTTACATCCTCTTTTGAATGATATGATTGTCAAAGTCATACCAAGGTTAGCCCGAAAATTAATTTGTTTTAGCAATAACATAATAAATATTCGGCCGATTCTACCAGGCAAGTTTAGGCTAGGCTATTCTAAACTTTACTAGTCTATGCTATGCTAGGCTATTCTCTACTATGCTATGCTAAATTATGTAGCTATATTATTATATTTTAGGCTAGGCTACACTATGCTATGCTATATATACTATATGTACTATAATATCCTAGGCTATGTTATGTTATTCTATTCTTTGCTATATTATGTAATGCTGTGCTATGCTATACTATCATATGAAATAATATTCTATAAAGTAAGGGCGCGTGACCTTTTGGTGAGCAGACCTTGTTCTTAAAGCAAATAATAAATTACTTGGAGAATATTAAAAATCTTTAATCCTTTTTTTACGAGGATTGTAAAACTTAATTGCGAGTTTGGATATGAATCTTAACTTTCCTCGCACGATTATTTCGTCCCCCTGTACTGGGTTTCAAAATCATCAGTAAATCCTGAAATAAGGGCCAGTATCAGACGGCTAGAAAAGAGCCGACTGAAACTTTAGGGTCTTGCTGTTTAACATTAAATTTTCCCACTTTTTTCTACTATCTCCCAGATCATACGATATATATTCTGGTGATTATATTTTGATACACCAAATGTAATCAAAGTATTCAATTCTGTCAAATATGTAGGATGCAAATTGAAAACAAAAACCTTCACTGTAGTTATAACAAAGCTACACATCATTTTGTATATGTCGTACGCCCTTGATCTTGATTGGATAATAAGTATTGTATTCAGGTTTCATTATATGGTCCAGACTCTTCGTTGAACATCATTCTTACAGAATATCATCACCCTGCTCCTTCACTCGCCACATTACTCTCAAATATACATAGATTCGCATTATTAATCAACTATTTACGCATTCTCTAACTATTTGATACTATTACCTAGCAACACAACCTCAAAGAACACTAGGTAACAAGCTCGTTCATATCCCTATTTATACCGTAAATATTTCTGGCCAATTCGTTCTTCACTCTATTTACATACTTTCAACACACCAACCTAATCCCCCAAATCGTCTATTTGTCCTGTTCTCGCACCTCACTCCTTTTTTCTTAGTTATATCATCAACAAGAGGAAATACCACTGATGATTTTATATAAGAAGTCGTGTCTTTTCAGAAGCAGTGTGTTTTCTGGAGATCATCAGATCTGGTATAACGAGAAAAATCCTTTGTGAATTATTTCTGTAACCTGATGAATTAATCCAATATTATATATGAGTTGATAAAGGAAAACTAAAGTATAAATTGAACCAACCTTGTCCATAAGAACATACTAGATTGAATTTTGCGAAATTAGGGCCAAATTGAACGCTTTTTTTTTGTCCTACACTCGAATGTATGACAGTAGTAGAATTTTTTCCCTGTTATTCTCTATCCTCCCAACACTTATGACATATATGTACTTCATATTATGACTCTCTTCCTCTCTCCTAGAGATTCATGCTTTTTGACCATAAAGTTATATATGACTCATAAAACACCAATCTTTGCAAAATTGCCTCGTTAATTTTATAGGATATTACTTTATAAGCTATTATGTAGTTTTCTGGGTATTATTTTTACAGGATATTATATTCTATTGTCTTTTTAGCCTTTACTTTAGTCATAATTGACAGGGTAGATAGATTGGCTTGATACAAGACTTACTGTTCCTTTACCTTTTTATGTCCATTAATTTGCGGTTAGGGAGATTTTGTCAGATGAGCATAAATGTAAGCATCTTCGGTGGCAGACGCTATTTTCTGCCATAAAGGCTAAAGTGCCTAAAAAATTTTGCTTACACAAATAGATTCGGAATCCTATTTCATATGTGCTAAGAAATGTGGCATGAAGTTGCCAACTGATTTAAATTGATTTGCTTTGCTGTTTTCCTTCACTTGGTAGAATAATAATTTAATAAATTTAAAAAGAATTTAAATAGTATACCATTTAAGTTATCAATCATCAGGGATTAAGTATATCGTTACAGTTCAAAATCTAAAAAATATGTATGAGTTACAGTTTAATTTATTCAAATTTACACTCGTTATTTAACTGGCTTTCGTGAAAGGTAATTTTTTTTCCGATTTTGGTCGTTGATTCATTTAATTAGGCAAATTTTTATTTATTAAAAGAGGAAGGTTATATTTCAGCCAGACTGCTACCATATTTTCCTCCTCTAGTTCGTGAGTAAAATTATCAACTCAAGGCAACACGCTTTTGGCCTGCGATCTAATTGTAACCGCGACGAGCGCTGACATCTTGTGTCCATACGGAAGGTAGATTTATGCCTCTTTAAATATTTTTTTTACTTCAATAAGGAATCTCTTGCAAAAAGTAATAACTCACACTAAACTGTTGCAAAGCACACGAGCAGAGACAGAACGGAGTCAATCCGGCGAATCTTGTCGCATCTTGGTTTGAAGTTGGCTGGCATATTTACCTTCTGCTGTCTTTTACCTATCCTTAGCATCACCCTAATATTAATTAATTCTTTTAGGCTGTTTGGAGATTAAACAAATTATCACGACCGCAATTTCATCTTTACTATATTTTATTCCTTCAGCAATAATTCTATGATTTCATTCATGCTGTTTAGAACAACAAGCGGAGTTTATCTTTTTCAACCTGAACATTCGAGTATATTATTTACAAAAGAATTTACTATAAATTCACTTATGTATATGTCTGCTGGCGTAACTTAATTATTAAGAATCAATGTATTTATCATCTCACTATAAGGAGAGGAGATAAAGATTATTTCATTGTTAAATCCTTGAAGTCTTGTCAGATTTATCTAATGTCAGATATTTTTTACCAAAATTAACTCGATTTCAGCAGTACTTAAAATATAGTTTTCCTATTGTAAGAATGAATTGCAGGATATTTAATCATCATCTTCTCGGGAATGTGTTTTGAAGAAAACATGTATTTTAAAAATAATAATATAAGTTGTTTAGATAAGACAGTATAAAAGATGATCGATCATTTTTCCTTCAATCATGACAGAACTTAGATAATGATTCAAGAGACTGTTTTATCTATGTCATACGACTTATCGATTGTCGTAAGGTCTAACTTTGATGCTAGCCGAGGATTGAGACAGAAATTGGGATATATAACGCAGTGCGGTTGTCCTAAATAATTAATCCTTAGAGGTTCTAGGTTCTAGAGAAATTGATGGAGAAAAATAACTACTTTTTCTAAAAAAAAAATATTATTGGCAACAGTAAATAAATGACAATAAATAAGATGAGACACAGAGTACCAAACGGGTGGGAAGGATACAAATGACTCGAAGAAGACGAGAGTCTAGGAAAGGATGCATAGTGATCGTTTCCAGTGAAAAAGAGAGAGGGCAAATTACGGGGAGACTCACGTGAAGCCTAATTAACTGGAGGTTTTGGATACAACGAGTAAGCGGTCGGCTGCAAAGTTCCACTTACCAAATTTCTCCTTCGTTAACCTCACTGAGAAATGTAAAAGGGAGTACTTAAAACGAGAACGCAGTCGATACCCGAGTGAGAGATGCATGTCCGCGTCTATCCTTTGTCGGGCGAAAACTCTGACCTAAGGTAGGAGCGAGGCCGGATAGACGCGTCGTGTTCGTAGCTGGAGGCAGTTGAGAGGCGAAGGAGGGCGTAGGAGAATGTACCTGGCTTCTAACAAAGACATGGCTGTATGTTACTAATTTTTCAAAGTTTTTCTCGAAGTATTTATACTGCCTCAGCGTAAGGGTGTCGCCGGAGGCCCCAAAAAGAGGACGGGGATATCATTAGACTTCGCGCGCCAGGCGGGGTGGGATATTCCTGGCGCGCATCACAGCCTCCTGCGAAGGTTTTAGACGCGGTAGGTCTGGTGCCGTTCAGGGAATGTGACGATGTAGAAAGATAGCCAAAACGTCTCATGCAGCTGCGCGAAATTCTTGCTGCTCCCTTGGGAACTATCTGGCCGTGCAGCTGCATATTTCTCATGCGCTACGGGTAGACGTTGGGTTCTAAGGGCAGGGGAACCTTCTATATCCGACATCTCCTTCCCTTCCAAGATGGAGCTTCCCTTTCCAGAGAGTGAGTTTCCATGGTCTTAATATCCTTGTTGAAACGTTCACCTTGCTCATCACTTACGGCTCCAAGATTTTCTGGCAAAAATTAGGGATGCGAATGCAGAAAATGAATTTTAAGTGACATACGACATCCTATTTCTTTATAAGATTGAAGAAGGTTTTCCACGATATTTCTGTATACAGGTGACTTGTTGATGCCCATAAAATTTGCACATAACCATTTTAATGCTAGCCATGCATTTAGTTCAAGAGAAGTGAGGGTCTTCTCGAAGTCAGGGTTTGCTAAAACCTCCCTGCTTTGTGGTCCTTCAAATATGCCTTCGCTTAGTTTTTCCGCGGTCATTTGTGGAAATTTTGTGCACAGATATTGGAATCCCTGAGAATTGTCCTTAGGCATTTCTCTCACGATGTTTTTCATTAGATCTAGTTTTATCGAATTTGTTCAAGGGGTCACCTTGGATATTTGTGTATGTTCGTGTGTTTCCGCACGACTCAGACGAACTATTTGCTTTTATATCTATTTGATAGATTTACAATTGGTATCCAGTGATGTGATAAAGTGTCGTTACTCTATGTAATTACATTGTGTGGAAGGTACAAACAGATCAGCTAATTTTTGGGCCAAGATTGAATTCTACTTAATGCATCGAAGCATCCTCCCATCCAGTCTTAACATTTATAGAATTGTCTCAAATTTCCCTCACATTTTTCATAAATGACATTCGTTTTCATTAAATCAACAAGATTATCAGCAATTACTTTAAGCTTTTCTTAGGAGTCAGTAATTGAGATAACTTGCACCTCTCTTATTGAAAACATAAAATTGTTGATCTTTCATGATGCTGGAGAACTGATGATTTGAATTGTCTACTTTCAGCATAATTGTATCTTCACTGTCCTCATGGAGGATGCAGTTAATTTTACTCGTCTTACGAAGTTCATCAAATTCCTGATCCAGGGATCTCAAAACCTTTTCTTGACTATTTTGATCCACTATTTGTCTTGCTTTTTTTTAGTGATTAAACCAGCATTCATAAAAGCAGCCAACATCATATATGATGTTATGTATAGTAACATTATGAATTTCTAGTGTGTTGCACTGTATCTTTGTAACCGAAGATGAAAATGTACATACTTGTTATTTTTAATGTCATTTTATAACTTTAGTCAGTTCCATTGTGATTATCAGCTAGTTGTCATTTACTTTTATTAGGAGAGAAAATTATTTCACTTGATGGCATTGGGACATTGGCCTGCTTGCTTATCTGCTTATATTCAGCAACTCTTTTTCTCTAACCTTCTTGAACTTCTGCTTTTGAACTTGTCTCTTTTGCCTAGTTTGATCAGACAAACCAATTTGATGTGGTCTAATAGAACCAAATTCTTTTCTCTAACATTTGATAAAGGCATGTATGTTCCTTAACAGGGATATTCACCTCTCTAGATTATTTAGAATTAATGTTACGTTTCGTAACCAAGGCAGTCAAATTCATAGTACCGAACATTTTTTGACTTTATCTGAGGATGTCTTTTTGGCAGGTATCTGTCCTACCCCAAAATATATGTTTTTGGGCTCTTCCCACTTATTTTAGATGTTTTTCAAGATTGCTACTCATGAATATACAACGGAAACAAGAAAGGAATTAGTCGTCGTTCCCATTTTGCATGTTTTATAATTCAACTGTCCTTAGCAATTCTGGCTGTTCAGTAGATTCTCACACACTCACTACTTTCTGCTCTGAGCCATAGTCAATATTTCAGAATGGTACTGAGAGTTACGATTTAAGAGAGCAACAACTCTCAACAAGGAGTAACAACAAGGAAAGAAGGTACCCTAGGAGACCGTACGGTCCATTCAAAGAGGGTACCTTTAAAGTAGCAATGGAGCGGGCACAGGGCTGCTCAATTGTTTTGCGTCCCTAAACGGCCACTTTTCAAGACTTTGTCTAGTCTTGACTTGAACTGGTCAACAGATTCACTGTTGACAACTTCCACTGGAAGTGCGTTCCACATACCGCAGATACTGTAAGTGAAAAAATTTCCACACAGATTGCGGTTGTAAGGCTTCAGTTCAAGTTTAAAGCTGTGATTGCGCGTTCTGTTCTCACTCAGTGTGAACATATCCCGGTAGTCAACATTGTCGAACCCTCGAAGTATTTTGAAAACTTCGATGAGCTGACCACGCAGTCTACGGGTTTCCAGCGAGAACAGATCTAATTCCCTTAGTCTATCCTCATAACTTTTATGTCGGATAGAGGGAATCAGCTTGGTTGCCCTGGCTTGTACGCGTTCCAATCTCGCGAAGTACTTTCGCAATGAAGGACTCCAAAATTGTACGGCATACTCCAGGTGCGGTCGGACAAGTGAGTTGTACAGGCACAGTACAATCTCCTGGTTCCGATAACCAAACTGGCGCTTAATATAGCCTAGCATCCTTTGGGCCTTTTTCTCCGCCTCAATGCACTGTTTCGAGAACTTGAGGTCACTAGTGATTGTTAAACCCAAGTCCTTCTCAGTGTCACTCGATTCAAGAGCAGTGCCCTTAAGAATATACTGAGATTGGGGGTTTCTGTGGCCGATATGGATTACTTGGCATTTCCCCACGTTGAAAGGCATTTGCCACGTGTCCGACCACTCCCCAATCTTCCCAAGATCTTCCTGCAGGCGGGCAGTATTTCCATCCTTTGCAACGTTCATACCAAGCTTGGTATCGTCGGCAAATTTCGAAATCTTCGCAACCATGTCACCGTCCATGTCGTTGACGTAGATGATGAATAGTAGTGGTCCCATGACAGAACCTTGAGGCACCCCGCTAGTAACGGGCACCCACTCAGAAGACTGTCCATTTACCACCACCCGTTGCCGTCTGCCACTTAGCCAGTTCTCGATCCAGCCGGCTACCTTTCCGTCTATGCCAAGCCCTCGCACTTTTCGGAGAAGGCGGCGGTGTGGTACCTTATCAAAGGCTTTCTGAAAGTCTAGGTAGACCACATCCACCGCCTTGTCCCGATCGTGCTCACTGAAAACGAAGTGGAAGAATTCTACAAGGTTCGTCAGGCATGACCGTTGCCTTCGGAAGCCGTGCTGGGAACTCTTCAGTAGCAGGTTTGACTCTAAATACGACCTCAATTTGTCCACCATGATGCTTTCCATGAGTTTACTGACTATCGAAGTCAGACTGATAGGTCGGTAGTTCGACGGTTGGTTACGGTCTCCTTTCTTGAAGATAGGAGTCACCTCCGCCTCACGCCAGTCTCTAGGAACGCATTTGGTCCGGATTGACATGTTAAAGATAGCGGACAGATGTCTTGATACTTCATCGCACACTTCCTTCAACACTTTAGGTAGAAACCCGTCCGGTCCAGGGGACTTATTCGTCTTTAGGTCAGCGATCTTTTTCTTTATTTCTCCTTCGGTGCAGTCTATTGCCTCTAGCTTTTCCCCCGAGTTGGAATCCGTCAGCTGGGGAATGGGACCACACTCTTCAGTTAACACTGAAGAGAAGTAGTCGTTGAGGAGGTTGGCATTTTCTGCATCTGAATGCTTTAATGTCCCCTCCTCATTCCTCAAAGGGCCAATCGTTCAACGGATTGGTTTATGGCTGTTCACATATCCAAAAAACTCCTTGGGATTCTCTTTACAGAGTCTCGCCACTCGGAGTTCCTCAGACCACTTAGCCGCCCTTATGCTGGACTTCACTCTCCTGGCTAGCCTCCGGTATTCGTCAAAGTCACCCGAGATCTTCGATTGCCGGTACACATTTCTCTTCTCCCTAAGCAGTTGCCCGATTTCTCGATTAAACCACTTTGGTTGAACAGAAGACCGACGGGGGCATTTCAGAGGGATAAAACGCGTTTGAAGACTCATGAATGTGGTTTTGAAACTGTCTCAAGAGTCTTCAACAGCATCGCACTCCTCTAGGCTCGCGTCAGTCAGTCCCGCGCGTAGACCTGCAAAGTCTGCTCTTCTCAAATCCAGTTTCCTTGATTTACTAGTTGCAGGCTCTGCCTTGGGGATTTTGACTACAAATCTAATTAATCGGTGGTCACTGCCACCGAGCTTTTCGCCAACAGAGAGGTCCTCAACGATGTCATCCTCAGAGGTGAAAACCAAGTCGAGGATATTGTCTCCTCTCTTTGGCTCTCTCACCCATTGAGTGAGGAACTCGTTGTTCGTGAACTCCAGGAGTAGTGCGTTCTCACAAGAGGGTTCTCTGGTTTCCCAGTCAACTTGTGTGTTGAAATCACCCATGACGATACACACTCTGTCTTTCACAAGTTCTCCTAGTAGCTGGTACAGATCTCTGTCCTTTTCAACGAGTTGGGCAGGAGGTCTATAAAGCACCAGGGTCCTGTATTTGGCAGGACCTATCTCTAGGTCAACACCTAGTAGTTCATGGTCGGATACGATGTTGCAATCTGTCGAGTTAAAAGTATCCTTGACATACAACATCACACTGCCACCCTCTCTGTCTGGCCTATCTTTCAAGAAGAGCTGGTAACCGGGAATCGTGAATTCACCTTCAAAATCTCGGCTTGAGGTTTTTATCCACGACTCCGTATGGCCACCATCTCCGGTTCTTCTGTTGCTACGAGGCCTCGAAGTTCTAGAAACTTGTTTCTGATAGACCTCGCATTAAACAGAAGATTTTCCTCTCTATGAATATCTATTATTTTGTCCTAATTTTAAAATCGTTTGTAGAACAATTAACCATGGTTACGCTGCGAGGTCTGACCGTCAAGTAATTTTCAGCACACTGATGAATAGGTTTCAACCTGTAAGAGAAACAATGCAATGAATTAGATATAAATATTAATAAAATAGCTGACATTTAATTCTTCTCAACCGTCAAAAAATTCAACATTCAATAAAAAATTACCAAGCAGAACTAAAATATGTTAAAATAACAAAAATACTCTTAGAATCCTTAGGTGGTGTTGCAAAGTTTAGCATCACTCATTTATGGAATTTGAAGATTAAAAAAATTGCCACACCATAATATGTCAAAAGGAAGCATGGGACATCTTACAGAGCAACGTGGAAGTTTACTACAAACTATAGGTAAGGCAAATTTATATACTTTTAATTAAAGTAGAACTTTACATAATGAAAAGAAAATAGTGATCGGAAAATCAAAACAGCAAACAGGCAAAACTTTATAAGGACAATAATAATATTTGGCACGGGAAAAGTTTACTATACATACATATACCAAGTAATTCAAAAGTCATCTTACACTCGTTAAGAAGCTTAAAACCAGGAAGAAAATAATAGTTATGATGAAGTTAGACAACATTTTATTGATTTAACATAAAACTATGTATTTAATTTGTAATATCAATCAATGCGGCCACCATCAACGGCTAGCACGCGCTGCCATCAAAATCTAAAAGGCGCGAGCACGTTGAGCAAAAGAAAAGCAGTCCTCCATCCCCTAAGAAACAAGGACAATCAAAACCAAGAAAACTGCTTCATTTAGTAAAAGTCCATGGGCCCTTTAAACAACAAAGGTAACCACCCTATTTTTCCGGGGTGGAGATCCCTAAAGAGATCCTTTCTGACAGGGGCCGTCAATTTACGTCCGAGTTGATGAAGCATGTGAATAAGTTGCTCCAAATTAGACCCATTTTCACCACGCCTTTTCACCCCTCTGCAAACTGTATGTGCAAGAAGTTAAACGCTAGTTTTAAAACCTGTGCCACGACCAATCCAGGAATGGCACCAGTACCTGCCAGTAGCTTTATTTGCGTGTTGGGAGATTTCCCACCAAACTCTGAGATTCTTCCCATTCGAGCTTCTCTATGGTCGTAATGTTCGAGGTCCACTGAGCATTCTCAAGGAACGCCTCACGAACACTTACTCATCTGTTCTGGACTTGCAGGACACGCTAGAAAAATGCTGGGAGGTTGCCACAAAAAATTTCGAGATTAATCTAGAGAAGTATCGCACGTATTTTAATATTAAATCGAAGGCACGAAAATTGAAACCAGGCGATGAAGTTCTGCTTTAACTCCCCACAAAAAACAACAAGATCCTAAACCGGTTTAGGATCCACGGATTGACAATCAAGCCTTCCAAGTTCCAATTGGCTCATAGCACTATCTCTTACTTAGGGTTCAAAGTAGGAGAGGGACCATTAGGCCCCAAAGAGGTCAAAGTTAAGGCAATAGAAGGCATGTCACTTACTAAAACCAAGAAACATCTTCGTTCGTTTCTTGGCTCCGTCTTCTTCTATCGGCGGTTCATCCCCCAATTCGCTTTCATAGCGTCACCCGTTAATGACCTTCTTAAAAAGGCTCAACCAGAATCCAGGCTATGGAATCCCGCTGTGACTTAGAGTTTCGGGGAGCTTACGGAAAAATTGGTTTCCGCTCCTATCCTTCGTTTACCCAATCCTCAGAACAGAATTAGCATCCAAACTGATGCCTATAATCTCGGCATTGGGTGCGTTTTATTATAATATGAGGAAAAATGAACCCCATTTACAGTGGCATACGAGAACCGGAAGCTGTTGGTTTGTCAAAAAGCATAAGATACTATAGAACTTGAAGCTTTAGCAATCATTTGAGGTATTCAAAAGTTTAGGATGTACTTGAGAGATAGACCTTTTACTGTCTAAACAGACCATAGACCACTAGCCTAATTGAAAAACTGTAAAAGTCAGAAAGGCAGACTTATGAGATGGTCCCTTTTATTGTCAGAATAACAATACAATGTATCTTACGTAAAAGGAACGGATAGCGTCATTGCTGATAATTTATCACGCAATCCAATAGACGAAGGCCCTATTTGTGGGTATTAACCAGAACTGTCCGGCCATTGTTATTTTTTTCTTTTGTATATATGTATGTTCTATTATTTTAGGTATGTTTAGTTATTCCTGGAATTTCTAAGACCTTGTTGCGAAATAATTCCATTTTATTATGTCAATTTCTTTTGTGTGTTTCGCGTATGTATGTTTTCTGGGATCTCATTTTTGCTATAGATTGTACCTGCGATTAGGTTATATCTTGTGACATTATCCCTCGTTTACTTCAGAAAAATGTCCCCTCGGGATCGGTAGGGATGTAGAAGAATAGCCGAATGCTCCCACGTTTCCTCTCCTCCCTTCCGGGCGGGCCGCGATATTACCCTTTCCCTTTCAGCCCGATGTCTGGTGGCCTCCCGCTGGAAGAACCTGCTGGCCATTTCAGCTAACCACCGCATTCCTTTCGGGACCGGTTAGGTTATCGATAGATGGAAGCCAATCTTGGCTTCCGGTAGTTTCCTGAATTTTAAAAACGACGAAATGGAGGAGATAATCAAGTAGCTCTTACCCTAAGAAGGGCGCTTGACATCAAATCTACTTCCGGAACAATGTGAACCTCTCTCGACTTTAAGTTATAAAAGATGAATTCTTTTAACCCTCGGTTGGAGAGCTTGCACAGCGTCTGGTGGGGGATGAATTGCCATCTATCTCGGTGTTGTGATAAATCGTCGAAGCATCAAGTGTTCAGTGAGGAGATTAGTCCTAGTTAGGGAACCTCCTTACTCCGTTGGTCTGTAAGTCAGTGCGGACCCAGGCTCGTACTCACGTTTTCAGAGCTGAAGCTACAAACAGCCTCACTCTGGTTTCCTAAGCGAGAAGACTATATCTCGGCTTTTCTCCGTGACCATACGCGTCGATAGGTTACTTCGTCCCCCTGGGAGATTACGAGCGTGGGGCGCCCTTCAACAAGAAGCTCTCGTCACCGCCTTTCTCCAGCAGAATCGTGATGGTTTTTTGGAATCAGTTTGGTCCCTGGAGAACCGACCTTATCTCACCACCTGAACATCCGGTTTCAAGATAACCCTTCCCTTTCTTATTGCCCAACCTTACCGCGAAGCTTACCAATTTTAAAAGTGAATAGGGATTTAAATAGTGAAAAGTTATTTACAAGCCAAGTGAGATATCCAAGTTTCACTTATTAATTTATCTCTCAGAGAACCTTATTTATATATATATTTTTTTAGCGTTCATTTAAATTTTATTTTCATATTGTTTGCATATCTAACTTCTTTTGGGTCGCTTGCTAGCGAAGTTATTCCAATCCCCCCATAGCCAACCTTTAAGCAGTCTGAGTCAATCACCCATTCGAGACAAGAGCCTAACGAAGTATAAGGAGTAGTACGACGACCCCTCCGCATTCGGGATAATATGATATATATACATATATATATATAAGAGTCGAGGGAAACTCTCCCCCCCCCCCTCGACCTATTCCTCGACAGGCAAGATCTTCTTGAACTTATTGTAGCCCTTAATAAGAGATAATGTGGGAACAAAACGATCTTTTTACCTCCTAAAATCTCTCTAAATTCATATTTTATCCCAATAGGTTACTAGAATTCTCGTAATTCAATTTATTATTTGGATCGTTTAACACGCCCTAGGATTTTATCGGAATGTACAGTGCGAAAACTTCCTAAAAGAGTATGACGTAAACCACGTTATTCATAGAGAGATGCAGTGAGATCTGAAAACACGTGTGGTTGAAGTTAGTAACCAAAAATACGATAAGTAGAACGCTGCCTTATTGTTTTGTTTTTTTACCTCTAGAAAAAAACCCCTCTTTTAAGGTAACTAACTGTAAAGCTCGTTTGGTAGTTGCAAATGAACCTGTAAATAAATGAGCAACGTTTTCGGTAAAATTATTTTAGATATGAAACGAAAGTAGAATTTTCTTTCGAAATTTAATCAGTATTATTTGGGGGACATATTGTGCAGCTTACATGCCAAAGAATTAGACTTTTACATTCAATCATGGTATGGGATTGCTGTGTTCATTAAGTCTTGGAAAAATGGAGTTTGTCGAAAGAAGCATCAACGGCAAAATGTAAAAGCGTTAGTTCTCTGAACTTGAAATCAATCTGTGCAGTTCAACAAGATAATGACCACAAGCATACAACATAACAAACAAAGAATTGGTTTCATAAATGCAGGTAGAATTAATGTTTTGGAATGGCGAATAAAACTGACCAGATTCCAATTGAAGATCTGTGGAGAGAAGTAAACTCATAGACGATCAAAGATATTTACGTAACATATCTGATTTGCATAGAATATGTTTGGAGATATTTCTACAATCCATGCACTTGTAGAAATATCGCAAGAGAATACTCAAAATGGCTGCAAGCTGTACTTGACCACAATCCTTTATTCAACTGTGTTAAAAAAATGTTTAAATGAATATGTTTTAAAATTATATTTGTCAAATTTCACTATTGTCCTTATAAAGATTTTCCTGTTCAGCATTTTGCTTTTCTGATCGTTGCATTGTGATTATTTCATAAAGTTTCACGTGCGTGTTAAATTTCATCAACCTGCGTTAACCAAAACTTGTGCAACCTGCTGTTTATGCTCAATTTATAAATACATATCCAAATTAAGCGTTAGGAGTGAAGAACTTCGTTCAGCACATATCCTGTGATTAGGTAATTTGCCCTTTCCATGTTGTAGAAAATTCTTAATAGTTTTGTATCTTTTATACCTACAGAGGTACTTTTGTATATATAAGTTTGCTACTACAATTTAAGTTTACTACAATTATATACATAAATCGAACTTAGAAGTGATAGAAGTAAAAGAAAATGGGTTAAAAATAATAATTATTTTATATCTCGACCATATTTGCGCTCAAAACTAGTCTAATTAGAGGTTAGTATAATACGGAAGGAAGCCCCGTTAGGGGTTGCGTATAAAGAAGAAATTTATTAGAGGCTGCTAATATAATAGTACTAATTAGGTAAGATGTTTAAGTAGCGCTAATTTCATTAGGAAAAAATTAAGGAGCCATAGACCGTTTAACAGATTAGGACTTGTTTATCTATCTTTTTTATATTAAATTGACGAGTGACCTTGTAAAACAAATAGAATAGAAGAGAGAAAAAGGAAAAGCAAAGGATACCAGATGCAAATGGGAATGAAGGCAGGCTTGAACACCTCTGAGTGCCATTAAGGAACATCGAGAAATGAGCGCCACGATCAAACAAAGTAAATTTATGCGAAATTGAAAAGAATCAGCTAGGACCAAGATCGCGGAAGTCACAAATTTTGGAAGTCTCATATATATATTCTCGATAGTGTAAACAACAAGAGAAATGACCAACAATATTGCACAGAGTTGACTCGTATTTTTTGATATGACAATCTTACCAGAACAAGTGTACAAAAAAAGCCATATCAATATCAAGATATGCCTCACTTGATACCAATTGGAGGACCACATTATAAAGCATTTCCCAGAGAATTAATAGATATGTTCTTAATGCAGCCTAACCAATAAACATCAGTGTGTTTAAAACTCTTGAGAAGAAGCAATTTATTAACTGCAGAGTGTCACCTAATAACTGTGGCAATGGCATATTGAAAACACAACTAAAATAATGAAATATAAGGAAACGAAGAAAAGGATAACAAGAGAATAAAAGAAACGCTACCTATACATGAGTGTCGGTAGTCATCGTAAAGCAATGAGTGAGGCAAAATGGCACCTGATACTACCAATTGACGCACAGAGTGAGGTAGTCAAGTGCCAATTATACGCTCATTTCATGAATATTAGCAGATCTGGAACGTTAAAATCAACATTAAACAAAATATTTGAGAAAAGCGTTAAAAAGAAGATGTGGTTTCCTGAGAACCCACGATCTTCAGAAATAATAAACATGAGTGTGTTTAAAACTCTTTAGAAGAAAGTTCCAGAAAAAAAATAGCGAACGTAAAAACTAATATAGCAGAGGGAAAAAAGAGCACTGACTCAGCTGACGAAAAGTAAATGTAACACAAGAAAATAAAAGAGAGCTAATTTGACTGGACTAATCAAGAAGATTGAGGCCGCCGAGCTAAGTCTACATATATGAGCAGCAGCTTTACCCTGCCAAGAGTAAAAAACAATCTCATACATTAAAAAGGGTTAAAGAAAAGCACATGCAAGTGGTCTTTCAGAGGTAAAACCGGCGATTAAGTTGAGCGTAAGGCGCAGGAGATAATCAGGGTTTACCCTGGAGACTGCGTGATTCAAATGCAACTTTGCTAGTGCTCATAGTTAAAACTTTGTGGGTGAGACAGAGACTTCTAGGTTGGACACTGGTCAGGCCAAAAGAATCCCCTAAACAAAAAAAAAAAGTGAACAATGGATTAGGAGAGGAGAAAGAAAACTCAGAAGTCTTCAAATTAACACAAATGGATGGATTGAATCAAATCAGCCTTAATTTTAATATTTGGAAATGGAGTATAGACAGAGAGAATAACAATACAAATTTTCAATTATAATATCATTCAGTTTTTTAACGAAACAGGTGAAGCGCTATGTGATGGACATAACAATCATAAAAGACAGATTATAAAGAAATCGATGGCTTAATGAAGTTTACTTTGCTGTTAGAATGGAAACAGAGGTATCAACATTAATAATAGACAATGGATACCAACCGCTGAGACGCAATTTCATTCCTTTGCTCAATATGATGACCATTTTTTAGCACGGTGCTCCGAAAAAAATTCATAAGAGACCTGAACGCAAGGTGCAGAGCAAATGGCTATCATCTCAAAAATTGAAGTGAAAAGAACTTTTAAATATTGATGAAAATAAACATATTCAACAGAGTAGGCCCAGACTTCCGTGCATAATTAACGGCAGAGTTACTAGAAATTCAGAGGTAATGTTAATTGGCCAATACATGCCATACAACATCCTACTAAAGCCCGTCAACATAGCATGTCGTAATTACTTGGGGAAATTACTAAAGTAAATCACAACCTAATACAGATGCAGCTAGAGTAAAGCAAGAATTACAATCAAGCATTTGGGGGTGAATACAATGAGAATCTTAGGATATTCCTCCTGCTTAAATTTAATCAAGCAGACCTGGACGAAATTGATCAAGAAATTGAGCACAAAAATCAGCTTTCAATGAGACAGAGAATAAGAGCGTAGCGAAAAGGACATAACCCACGCTCCATGAAGCAACGTGGACAGAAGAGATGACTGATAATAATGTCCTACTTAGCAAAGGTACTATGATCAAAGTGCCATTTTCGCAACATAAAAACTGAATAGAGATAGACTAAGGTGTCTTATAACTACAAAAAAAGAATAATTGAAGCATCTCTTAGAAGAACAACAATGAACAATATGGGATAGCCTCAACCTAAAAATTGTCATGGAGAGAAGCCATAAGGAAAGCTGGAGGCTAATAAACCTAATAAAAAGGAGACCACCAAGCACAAAGTTTGCCCTACTAAATAAGCAATAAGAAAAAATAAGAAATGAGATCAATTAAGTGTAATCTTAAAGCTAATAAAGTCGGTTTTTTCCGTAACACCGAAAGAAAATGCGAACTACAATCCAGCAAAATAACAAATAGTCCATTTAAATATCTAAAACAAACAACAAAATTCTCTCCAAAACCAGTCATAGGAAAACAAAGAGAAGAGAATCAAGGAGCGTGGGTCACAACTACCATAGAAGAACTAAAGGGTGCAAAAGGTTCATTCAAATTAAAAGAGCCAAGCCTTTCTGGAATCAACAGATTCACGCTCACTAAGGCACTGGGCAACATCATTGAATCAATATAAAACATATTCAATGCGTGCCTCAAGACCAAATACTTCCTAGAGGACTTCAAACTAGACAAAGTGCTTTTCATCCCAAATCCAAGCGAACCACCGGATCCTCTTAGCAGCTAACAGTCCTATATCATTTATTAATTTCATCGGAAAGTTCTTGGAAAAAATATGAAACAGAAAAAATATATTAAATATGTCACCCCAAATAATCTCCGCAATCAATACCAATTCGGATTACATTTGCATTTGTCATCAGAACAGAAAAAATTGCCAAGGCCAAATAGAATAAAAAATACATCAATGAAAAATAATCTGGAGAGAATTCTCTGCGACTATGTAACAGAGAGAAGAGCATACCTAGTGATCAATGACTTCATAGGACCTGAGTTAAAATTGGTAACAAGGACTCCACAGTGGGAGGTTTGATGGCTGTCTTAGCCACATGAGCAGGGTATAAAAGAAAACACTGGGAATAATATAAAAAATATAGCATGGTTTATGTAAGGAGGCGCTGATCTACCCTTCTATCCCTATTAACACCCTATCTAAAGAAAAATATGAGGTCTCGATGATTCCTTCATAGAGGTGATAAGATTCAACTGATTAACATAGTTGTAAAACAAGAGCGGAAAGATCTAGAGGGAAATTCATAACCTTCTTCCAAAGTGGCAGAAAACACAATCACTAGAGTCAAGAATCATTTTAACTAATGATTCTCTAGTGGAAGAACCCATACGCTAATAGTATAAGCAACATTGTACACATAACTATGCAAATCACCAGTTCAAGAAACCAGCTCCTTTGGAACTTACCCTAAAGAGAAAAACAACAAAGCAAGCAAGAAAATAGAAGAAATTATAAAGTCCCAACATGATAAAGGACCCTACAAAATGACTAACCAAATGGACACCCCAAGTGAATAGAAAACCCAAGTGAAAAACTTGAGTAAATTGAGATAAAAGTGGCGACTATAGTAAAGTTAAATAATTAAGTGAACGTGAAGGAAAAGAGAAGAAAGAAAAAAGAATTGGTAAAGTGACAAAACCTGAACCCTCCAGAAAAATACACAACACAGTAGCGAAATGAACCAAAAATATTACCCCATAAATGCTACATTACAAACTAGAATGAGAGAATAAATAAAGGAAAACAGAATTAGTCACATAACATGACCACTTTATAGAAATTGCAATTTTTACCAGTAGAGAAAACAGGTACATGATTGGTATTCCGCATTAATCAGTAGGTCCAAACGCTAAGGAGCTATTCCTTTCTATCTTTCTATCCCCACTATCAGTAATATAGTCACCTAAATTTAACTTCTGATCTCGTAATACGCTATCATTTTTATCTTTTTTATATTCTTCTCCTATCCATCTTCTATGCGCCACAATTCCTCGTCCCGGAAGCCAGAAATCTTCGATCGGGAGTGCTGTCTCCTCTTGTCCCATTGGGGCGGGGGCAAAGTGGACTGTAGCCAATAAAGGTTCATCTTCAACCCCAAAATATATGTTACCTCAAAAAATGTACGAGAGCGCATGGCATTTGTAAATAATTGAATGCAAAAAATGAAATTCGAGATAGCGATGCTCTTAAAGGTTGAACACAACAACCTCCACAAGGGCTCGCTTCAACTACCTCTCGCGAGAGAAATTCCGGACATTTAAGAAGCACTACTAGCTCTGTTAAAATAAAAATCTCCAGCAGTCTTCCAAAAGAGTTATGTTGAGGTTGATGTTGCTAAGGATAATAAATATGAGCAAGAAAACAAAAATAAAAGATGCCTTCGATGAGTAGGCCTTCTCTGATAGAGATCTTTTGAAAGGAGTCCAATAAAAAGTGATGAAGTTTATGGATGAAAAAAGAGGAAGATGAGAAATCAACTGCAATAGGGACCTTATTAATGCCCTAAACTCTACTGAACCAGGTCTCCTTCTTTCACTGAAGCAGATTGTATAGAGAGGGGGAAAATTGGATTTTAATTGTTTTCCCTATAGACAATATTTAAAAATTAACACGATTTATTTGATGACTCTACTCACTAATACAACTACAAAAATCGAATTTTTGTCATTAAACAAAAACGTCTGTATATAAATTGAAGAGGCGAGTGATGTGGTCCAAGAACTTAGACCCAGAGGATATAAACAAATTTCCCTGATATGGTTAAATGGCAGGATGTGTAACCCATCTTTTTTAACCCAGTAGCCGTAAAAAAGTAAATATATTCCTTATTTTAGCAGCTAGGCAGACTTATCACGAAGATTGAGTCCCTTACTTAGCTTCTTCCTTTACTTAGCAAGTTTTTATTACTAACTGAGATATGCAGTGGCTTTTGCTTTAGTTAAATAACAAAATAGGAGGGAAGGTAATAGCTGTCATGATAAAATTTATCTTTCGTTTTTGGTTCCACGATACATATATCAAACTCGGTTTTCAACTTGTATGTCAGCATTCTTATATAATTTATCATGCTTGTATCTATAAGTGTGCTGGGTAAGAAAATCCCTTTCTTCAAAGGCATTGCCCTTTTGTTCATGCTGCCAAATACATAAGAAGCACCTTAAACAAACTAGATTATTGATATTAACACAGATGTATTTATGAAACTAAAGAAATGTATCACTTCTCCAACGATTGTTTCCATAGATGCAGGCCATAGGGTTGTAAAGAGAATCCTTATATAATGGGTTGAGGAATAAAATCTTGCGGTTTTGTTAAATTTATTCATTACCCTTAACAATTTTAGAAAAAATAAATTTTAATGGATAACAATATGCAATTTAATCAATAATGTATTCTCCGTTGTTATGTACGACTTCTTTCTAACTTCAACTAGTTTTTCGATGCCTCTGCAATAGAAATCTCTGGATTTTCACTCGAAAAATTCGTCTAACCAGGTTCTTAATTCCGCATCAGTATTGAACGAAACGCCACGCAAATTGTTGTAGAGTGATTGGAACAGATGGAAATCCGATGGAGCCAAGTCTGGCGAATATGGAAGATGCTGCAGGATTTCCCAATTGAGCGTTTGGATGGCGTCTTTTTTTCAAATTAGCAATGTGAGAAAAGCATTATCGTGTTGCAGAAGGACTCCATAACGTCGATGAGGTCGGTTTTCACGAATACCTTCGGCGAGTCGATACATTTGTTAAACTTAGATTTCTGCATTGACAATCTCGTTGTTCGCAAGGAGCTCATAAAGAATGATACGTTCACCATCCCACCACACATACAGCATCGTCTTTCGTGGATCAAGTCCTAGCTTTAATCGGGGAAGTGGTTTTCTTTATTGTGGCTAAGCCATTGTTTTCCATTGTTCATGTTAACATAAACACACCACTTTTCGTCGCTAGTGATGATGCGGTGAAGAAATCTGTCCTTATATCCACGAGTAGACTTGTGACTAACAAGCAAAACCTGCGGCAATCGTGGAGCGTTGAAGTTTGTTGCTTTCGTTCAAAGCGTGCGGAACCCATGCACCGAGATTTTGAACTTTCCTCATCCAATGAAGGTGATTCACTACAGTTTTATGACCACACGCCAATTCTACAGCCAATTTTCTAGTCGATTGACGAGAATTTTCATGAAGAAGGTCGTTCAATCGATCTTCATCCAACTTAATGGGGCGACCAGAACGTTTTTTGTCATTAAAATTGAAATGACCGTTTTTGGAAGGTGAAAACCACCAATGAGCTGTCCATTTTCTCCTTACACAGCACAAATATCGTGACGAGCTTTGGCTGCATTTGTATTGTTCCTGTCTCGATTAAAAATTAATAACAAGTCTCGAAAATGAGCCTTTTAAATTGAAATTCCATTTTGAGGGTACAGAACAAAAATTTAATTAACCCAACATTTAAATAAACCGCAATGACTTATTAGTCAACTTCAAGACGTAGCCTAAGCAAAAGCCTAATAGTTTTACGCTGTTAAGAGACGTAACCTAACCTTTGAAAATTTTGCTCTCATTATTTATTATTGTTTCTTAATATGTGCACAAATCAAATCAACACAACATCTAAAAAAAACACAAAAACTTATTTCTCAACGTAATACAAATTTTATACTGATTTTGGCCAGTGGAATTGGTTAAATAGATCAGCAGCAAAGGTGTAGTGACGCAAACATTATTCAAAATGTTTTGTATCTGTTTCCTGTTAGTGGATTAAAATACAGACGTCTGCCAAAATGCAATGAACTCAACTCTAATGGATGAACCCTAAAATGGAGGGGGAGAATTTTTATTATAATCTTAAAAGGTTCAACACAGGAATATCAAGATAAAAAGTGTGGAGTAAGTAAATGTCAATAGGAATTTAACAGGAATGAATGAAAGTCTATGCTGAGGGTAGAACTAAAGGGAGTGATGTATGAGTGGAGATATGTGATAAGGCGAGTAACCTAGGGATCAATTTTATATTCATTATTTACTCATATTTTATGAATTGGAGAAGAGTTAATATTAGTGCAACCTTTGCTGATGAGACCAAAGTATCACTAGTAGCATAGGAATTTGAGGGTTTCTTTGAATTTTTGAGCGATTTAATTAGTTCAATATGCGTTGAGTTTAGTGTATTAAAACTTTCAAAAATATTAAATGATTAACATAGGAATGGTTAATGGGGAATTTAGCTAATAAATAGATGGATATTGGCTGAACTCAGTAGATGCTACAGCCATCAATTCCTTTACTAGACGAATAATAGATATGATATTTAGGCTTTATACACCAAACTATGTGTTGATAACTACATAATGTACTCTGGAGTAAGACTTTTATTAAAAGGGAGTCATGTATGAGTGGAGATATGTGATAAGGCGAGTAACCTAGGGATCAATTTTATATTCATTATTTACTCATATTTTATGAATTGGAGAAGAGTTAATATTAGTGCAACCTTTGCTGATGAGACCAAAGTATCACTAGTAGCATAGGAATTTGAGGGTTTCTTTGAATTTTTGAGCGATTTAATTAGTTCAATATGCGTTGAGTTTAGTGTATTAAAACTTTCAAAAATATTAAATGATTAACATAGGAATGGTTAATGGGGAATTTAGCTAATAAATAGATGGATATTGGCTGAACTCAGTAGATGCTACAGCCATCAATTCCTTTACTAGACGAATAATAGATATGATATTTAGGCTTTATACACCAAACTATGTGTTGATAACTACATAATGTACTCTGGAGTAAGACTTTTATTAAAAGGGAGTCATGTATGAGTGGAGATATGTGATAAGGCGAGTAACCTAGGGATCAATTTTATATTCATTATTTACTCATATTTTATGAATTGGAGAAGAGTTAATATTAGTGCAACCTTTGCTGATGAGACCAAAGTATCACTAGTAGCATAGGAATTTGAGGGTTTCTTTGAATTTTTGAGCGATTTAATTAGTTCAATATGCGTTGAGTTTAGTGTATTAAAACTTTCAAAAATATTAAATGATTAACATAGGAATGGTTAATGGGGAATTTAGCTAATAAATAGATGGATATTGGCTGAACTCAGTAGATGCTACAGCCATCAATTCCTTTACTAGACGAATAATAGATATGATATTTAGGCTTTATACACCAAACTATGTGTTGATAACTACATAATGTACTCTGGAGTAAGACTTTTATTAAAAGGGAGTCATGTATGAGTGGAGATATGTGATAAGGCGAGTAACCTAGGGATCAATTTTATATTCATTATTTACTCATATTTTATGAATTGGAGAAGAGTTAATATTAGTGCAACCTTTGCTGATGAGACCAAAGTATCACTAGTAGCATAGGAATTTGAGGGTTTCTTTGAATTTTTGAGCGATTTAATTAGTTCAATATGCGTTGAGTTTAGTGTATTAAAACTTTCAAAAATATTAAATGATTAACATAGGAATGGTTAATGGGGAATTTAGCTAATAAATAGATGGATATTGGCTGAACTCAGTAGATGCTACAGCCATCAATTCCTTTACTAGACGAATAATAGATATGATATTTAGGCTTTATACACCAAACTATGTGTTGATAACTACATAATGTACTCTGGAGTAAGACTTTTATTAAAATACCCGGATGATATTTTGTTGTAGAAGACGGTTAAAATCCTAGACGTCCTTAATAAATTTATTCAATCAGCATTATGTTTTAATTTTGGGAAAGAAATTTCAATAGCTAAATGAAACTGACAATTGTGAATTAAACTAGAGCTGAATAGAAGAAAAAAGGCAGCCAGAACTAAATAAAGCATAAGATGTGGTTTGGTTAATGATTAAGCTAGCCTAGATAGCAGTCATTAACCTTGCCTTGAATGAAGGAATGGATGAGAACGCGTTAGAGCAGAGAAAACGAGGCAGTGCGTGACTAAAGTAACCAGGTAGTTTCAAAGCAAGTACTAGTTGTAATGTTTAGCAGAGTTTTTTTTCAACTTAACAATGAAAGGACATAAATATAACAAAGAGTAAGGAAAAAAAAATAGAAACAAACAGTTGGAGTAAATTAATTATGAATGATTATAAATGGATTAATAATTTGAGTGGTTAAAGAAATTATTCGATACAACGGGAATTAATATGAGTTGGTTGACATTAATATGAATGGTATAGCAATTTTGAAAATTATGTTATAAGATTATAGTTGGTAAATTTTATGTTATATCCACTGAACGTTGCACGAACTATAACTTCAAGGGGAACTTGACCGACTGGTATAGACACCACAAGTGAAAGATCGAAAGTTCTAGTGAGGCAAGAACGAGGAGGTCTAGAATGATTGGATCCTTTGAAATGCGTCAGACAAGGGTTGTAGTTGGGGGGAAGGGAACCGTACATCGTATATGGTATTCGTATTGGGTAAATAATATCGAATGTCGTACAGATGAATTTTAAGAGGCGAGATGCATAATTTCTTAGACGAGGAAATGCCAACTTCATCTTTTACGAAATTTTGTATGAGCTAACAAAGATGTCAGCTGCTACAATAAGCTCCTTGGACTAGGTAAGCTTTTCAAAATCGTTAAATCTTTTAGGCTGCGTCTAGGAAGTTTGATAAATTTAATCACTCCAATTATTGAGATGCCATTTTGCTGAGCATATAATTGTGTTATGTTTACTCTTTCAATGAGGAAATTAAGACATGGTTCAAAGGCATCATAAAATTCATTCATACAAACCAAGTCAATTAGGATGAAGAGAAACCACTTAAATTAATTGTGAAACGTGTGTTTCCATGTCGTGAAGTGGTTTCAGTTGAGACAAATTGAGGGTCACAAATCAAATATGGGCCTGGCCAGTCAAAAACGCCGTTGAAAAGAAATATATAACCTTGAAATTAGCGGTGGCTTTGTTACCATTTTCTCAAAAATTGTTGTAAGCGCTGTAGGACGGGATCTCTTGCCATTTCTTTCAAATTCTGTTCTAATGGGCTCTATTTTATCCTTAAATACATATAACATACTCTATTATAAATTAGCAGTAAGCGTAATTATTGCCGTCAGTAGGCAGGAAAATTAATTAATCTAAACTCTTGAGATGAATTTACACCTGATAAAGTAGGGCCAAACTAATCTTTACTGTTGTCATCTGATAAAATACGGCAAAAAGCAAATTCTGTTTCTTAGTATTTACATTTGAATAGGAAAAAATTAAGTAAATATTTACCTATAACATCGCGATAGTAATGAACATTTTTCCCGTCAAAATTAATGAAATTTCCCTTTGTAAATCCAAGCCTTATGTCGAATTACCGCTGAAGTAAAGAAAAACTACATAACATTAATTAAAGGGGTAATTACTTTGATTGGGATGCAGACCAACTCCAATGGATAGGGAGAACTGAAACGAGGTCAATAAAGAACTAGAAACTATTTCTTATACTAATTTAAAAAAGCTAAAATAATTTTTATACATAGGACTGGTAAAGCAACAAACAGGGTAACGAGATAAAGACTCTTTACTTATCTTGCTTAGCAAGGACTTAAAGAAAATAAAGAATAAAAGATAATAGAGAATCTAAAGGAAAACAAAGCGTATAACAAAATTAAATTTTGTTTCAGAAAATATTAGTACAGGATAATTTAACTGGCAATTATAATATAAAAGCCAAAGCCTAGAAATGTTCAATTGACATAGTCCTACGATGTGATGAACAGGCATTCGACACAATCTGAACGAAAGGGCAAATATATAAGCTTATCCTGCTAAACCTTAAGAACGACATGAAGCGCTTATTCTCAGAGTATATACGGAATAGGGTAGCTTACATATGTTTAGATCTATTTAAGGGTCCATTATTCTACCCGAGCACTCGTGTGCCACAAGAAGTTTGTCTTAGCGAACATTCTACTCATTATACACAACATATATCCCTATGCCACTAAAATCATGAAAAATGAACATCTAATAAGCAGGAGATATAACACATAAAGAAGGACATCCTATCAAAACCGAAGAAATCAAGCAGGACTAGCAAAATGAGAGATAGATAACATAAACAATTATGAAAAGCAAACGAAATTTATTACAAATATTTAAAAGATAAAATTATTACAATAAAAAAAACAACAGAGGCGGTCAGGATAAGATTAAGCAGTAAAGAGTGTATATATAAACGAAATGTCCTCGGACTGACAATAAACCGAAGAACGCAGAAAAATTAGGGACTTGAATGACCAAGCTGGCATGAGGCCGTTCAATCATGCGCTGAGGTATCGAGCGCTAATAATAGGAACTAAAATAGATTAGAACAATTAAGACTAATTTAGTGCTACAACAATTGAGGTCGATATGAGTATAAACAACAGATTTCCACCAGCAGGAAAAACTGCTAAAAGACGAAAGTCCTATTCATAGATAAAAATGAAAGACGAGAAGTTATGAGGATGAACAACAATAAACTAAAGAAAAAAGTGTAAACATCGGTATGAAAGCCAAGGAAAGATGAGGTCTCAGCAGATAGGGTACCTTAACACAACTGAGAGAAAGTGCAAAGCAGACAAACTATACGAAGTAATAGGGAGAACGAGTAGCATACCTAGACCCTGACGACGAGAGCCGATTAAACGAAAATCCGGAAGAGGATAGCGTCATCACAAATAATGACTGAATCAAGACAGCAGACATTAAATTAGAAGCGCGGAAAGGGGAGGGGTAAGTATAGGTTAAGGACATGCACATAGGAGTAGTACAAAGAACAAAAGCTGTATATCAGATACAGGAATCTGCTCCAGTCCCCGCCCTCTCTTTGGGCCGACGAGCTAGGCTCAATTTTGCACGTACCTCTTGCAAATCTTTTCACATTTCACTTCTTCTGTGCCTTGTCCTCTCTATTAAATATCTCGCGTCTCCATGCTGTATCTCGGCTACCAAAATAGACGATGTAAGGCGGTGAGTGAGTTCGTGCGGAGAGGTCGGCTGGGATTCCCCTTCCTGCCTCTCCAAGCCCAGATACAAATGAGAGGGTGCAAGCGAAGTGAAACTCATGAGTCTGTGCTATGCCTTTTTCTATTGTAAAGTTTGCTCTGATAAGAATTAGATATTAATTTATTTTAAATCGTACATTTCATCCAAAACAAATATCAATTATTCAAGAAAGGTATATAATTCTTAGTCAAACGAAGGGAGAGCTGTGGAAATAATAATAAGAAATACTTTACTCAGTAAATGTACTGATTTTTCTTTATCAAAATTATTTTACTAACATTCTTTTTTAAACAACAGAAGACTCTTCACAAACTGATTTTAGGAAGAAAAACGCTCAAGCAAAAACATTCATAAATAGCACATTAGGCCACATAGCGTTTGTAAGCTTATAAAACTTAATTTTCTCGACTTCTAGTCATTTGCTAGAGTGATTAAGATTACATACAACTTTTTTAAAAAATACGAGAGAGACACCATTTAAAGTGATGTACTTTTGGAAATTATTTATTCTTTGATGACTGGGGCTTACTGGGTATTGCAAAAGTCATGTTACAGTAGCAAGGATGCTCTCAACAAAAGACACAATGATAGTTATGTGTCTTTTATTGATTTAATATATATATATATATATATATATATATATATATATATAATTAGGTAGGAGGCCATGTTGTATGCATGCGTATTAAAGTCAACAGCTGCGGCAGCGTTATAGATTTTGACTTGGAATTTCTTGATTTGCCTTACAAGTCTCTTAACAGGATCTTCGATGAGAGAGAAAATAGCCACAAAGGAAATATTTTATTCTTAGACGTCTTTCGACTTCAGTGGGTTATTTTCAGGGAAATATGGTAGTAACTCTTATAATTTTGACAATATGGTACAGTATATAGTCAAAATTGTAAGAGTTACTACCATATTTCCCTGAAGATGACCCACTGCAGTCGAAAGACGTTTAGGAATAAAATATGTCTTTTGTGGCTATTTTGTCTCTCCTAGAAGATTCTGTTTAGAGACTTGTAAGGCAAATCAAGAAATTGCAAGACAAAATCAATAACGCTGCCGCAGCTGTTGACATAATATATATATATATATATATATATATATATATATATATATATATATATATATATATATATATATATATATATATATATATATATATATATAAATATATATATATATATATTTATATATATATATATATAGAGAGAGAGAGAGAAAGAGAAAGAGACAGAGATGTTTAAATTGTAATATTAATCAATGTGGCCCCCCTGGCGGCGATTTCGCGCCTTCAGGCGAGACCTAAATGCCTGCACACCTATGGACGAAGTCCTTCTTTCTCATCCTTGCCCACACGTTGTTGACGGATAACTTCAGCTCGTCGAGGTTGCTGTGTAGCTCTTACAGGCGTTTAATACCACATGCATACACACGCGATTCTCAGGCCAATTGAAGCCAGACGCCTGCGGCGGCCAAAAATAATTCGGCCAGAAGTTCATGTTTCGACCCCAACCAATCTTACACAGTCATTACCGTATGGGCTGGCGTTACTTCATGTTAAAAAGCGTACTACGCTCTCGTAATTAGCTTTCTCAACAAGAGCAAGACTTTCTTTGGCAAGATGTCCCTGTAATCAGCCGCCGTGTCCCTCTACCTAGCTGCGAACCACACCTGCAGCATCTTCTCGCCATTCAAATTTACAACGCAGAGCTTTAGTACAGAGGCAGTTTGCGTGGTTGGGGACACGTATTGAGCCTCTGAGATGTCCTGGCCAAAGTTTACCACGCAATTATTCTGCTTCTTGATTACCGGATCTTCCGTAAAGGTTTTTGATCAGAAAAATGAGAATTCGATTTCTATGACACTTAAAATCGTTGGGAAGGCAAGACAGCCCTGTCCATGCTAGTCTCGCATACGATTAGTGAGCAGAGGTCTTTCCACGCATTTCAACCTCTTGCCGCATTCCGCTTTGACCACTCTGTTTACCGTGGCAACCGAGAAGTTCTTCATCTTCGCGAGCGCTGCTATTTTCAAAGGCCTTCTTCACAGTCAAACGGTTGACAACTTGAGTTCTGCCTAAACGAGCTCGATCTTTTAGGTATTTCCCGTTATTGAGCCTCTCTGCGACTTTTTGTTCGATCATGCGCCTTAGGCTGAGACACTTGGCGATTTCGGTCAGTTCTGACTCGACGCAGGAGACCACAAATTTCAATACTTTATGTTTTCATCTACACACACATTTAGACAGGCAAAAAGGTTTAATGGCCCAATAACACGATAGGGAAAAGTATAACTTTGAGTTTTTTCACGAAACTCTTTGTTTCGCACACGTAAACCTCCGAAAAGTTTAATTAAACCAATGTAACAGAACTTTTGATAAACCAGGTAGTGTTAAAAGTACAGCCTAATACACCATCTTGCACATTAGTCTGTGTGTGCAGGCATTAACGTATGTAAGTCTAAGGAGGAGAGCTTAGATGATTCTCTTCCTCCTCTCCTTCTCTACAGCACCTTCCTTATGCTATTAAAGAGCAAATGTTTTATGGTTATACAATGAGGAAAGGGCAGTTGGACATCTGGGGCATCGAGACAAGACACCTACGCCTACCACCGTGCTCCACCTTGTGGTTTATAGATTTATTGTAGGCACAAGGAGTTACGCGCTTCGGACCTCACACGCCGGCCTTCCTAGTGTTGTCCCAACTACTCACTCCACAACCCCCCTTTCCAGGTTCCTTAAAAACCATCTTGCATGAGCAAAATAACCAGCACTCTTATCAGATGCTTGATTAGGAAACAGCTCTAGGAAACTCTTCGCAAACTCTTGGACTCTGGGCGGGACCGTTCGGAAGCTGCAAGAAAGAATCAAACTCAAAACTCTCAAACTCCGCTCAAACTTTTGGAAACGGCCGGGCAAAACTTCGAAAGTGTGTGACATTGTGAACGACTCTAGCTCGCAAGTAGGACCTCGCCCGTATACTCCGGCCAAGGTAAGCTTTCATATCGTCTTTCTCACATTGTCTCTGCGAGTTCATCGAATTCACATCAAACTCTCTCTTTCTCTCTCCCCCCCTCTCCCTCTCTCTCTCTCTCTCTCTTTTTTTCTCCCCCTTTTTCGCCTAAACTCCTTTAACCTTCGGTCCTTCAAACTCTTAAATTTCTATCTATTTCAGTACCATCAAAAATCTCTCAAGCTACCTTTTAACTAAACTATAACTAACGACAGCATTCAGAAATAAACATCGTTTCGAATAACTTTTCTGAAGAGACCACTATAACTTTCCGAATCAATCACTTAAGCGCTACCAACTTGCTTAACCCTGCCCTGCCTTCAGGGTAATATATCTAACAACATTGGAAAGTTATTATTTACATCCATTATTTATTCTAAGGAAAATTCCCATCGATTTGGAGAAATTTATCTTGGCAGAGATATCCTCGTTGAATTATCATTTTGCTCATCCGATCTTCCCGTTTTCGTTTTCAAACTCACAAATGGGCGAAAATCCCCAAATTTTCATTTTGGAGTAAATTGAATTACACATCAAAGTCTTGTTCAGAAATAGGGCGTTGTTTAAACATGAAATCACTGTGATCTTTAATAAAATCAGTTCTGAGTTAGAAGAGTCAGACGTCACTGCCCCCGATGTATTGCAAACTAAGATAGATAGATACGCTTAATTTCCACTTTTCTTCCGTAAATGATTTAGATAGTCAGATTCTTGGGGCTTGCGAATCCCTCTTTGCAGAGGGAGAAGATGAATCAATGGTAGACAGGGAGCTTTCTGCTCTGGTCGAATAGGATCTTGCTTTTAAATCTAAATTAAAGGAGTTTTCGATGAATAAGAAATCTACCCCCTCGCCTTAGGCCTCCTCGGAGTCTGATGTTAAATTATCGTATCTCAAAGAGATTTTGAGCGACTTTGAACAGCCATTGATCCTCAGTTGGTTGCAATTACCAATTCACAGGTGTGGTGAGGTAGCCCGTTGGAGAACACTTCAATCCAAATAACTACAAACACCCCTAACAACACTCAAAGGACTGGTACACGGATAATGGTAATTTGCTTCTACATGGTAATCCTGAGGGGGATGGCTCCTCCGATTTCGAGAACGAGGTGGGGAATGACGTGTGAAATGAGGTTAATTTTCCCCAAGGCCCTAATTTGGAACCGAAGGCAGACGAAATCTCTGTCGGCTTTATATTTCACAAAATCGGAACTTTAATTAGATTTGGGCCTAGAGTATCTGTTTTCCCTAGAATCCCTTCGGTTAAAGGATAGCGATGCAGGATCGATCGACAAATCTAAAATTTAACAGTTCAAAAGGTCAATAGAGCTTAGGAATGGGAGGTATTTCGTTGATTTGCCTAGGTTCCACGATGTACCTTTCTAATTTCCATTCAATTTCAAAATTGCCTTGGCAACAGTAAAGCCTGTTAAAGAGAGTTTAGAGAATGAGGGACCAGATTAAACATATAGCAAAGTGTTTCAAACCCAATCAGAAGCTGGAATTCTGGAAGAAATCGCGGTTTCCCAGGAAGACTATCCCCTTTATCATTGGTTTCCTCATCGCTCTGTCATAAAATTGCTTTTCAGACTACCACGAACATACGAGCTGTGTTTACGTGTTGTCTGAAATGTGGTCGGCGCCTTCTCTAAACCAGGCTTTATTCGGAGGATTAAATTTAATTGCTTCTCTGTTTTCCTTTCTTTGTAGATTTCGCTCAAACAAATTTGTTCTAATTTCCGACATTAAACAATTCTTCCTCCAAATTCGACTGAAGTCAGGGAGCTACAAGTATTGTTTCTGCTTTTTCTGGCTTAAAGAAGGCATACTCGTCACTTATAGATACCAATTGCTCGACTTTGGTCTAACTTGTTCCCCCTTTGCGTTAAATTTCAATTAAATCATTATTTCAAGGGTTTCCTAAAGATTGTCATCCTCAAGTTTAAATAATTATTTGCTGCTAAATCAGATGAAATCGTTAAAACTAAGCGTAAAGTCCTATCGATGATTTAGAAATTGTTAGACCCCCTCTCTTATTACATATATCAGCCGGTTCTTATTCATAGTAGACTGTTCATAAGAAAGCTGTGGTCTCATAGATTGGATTGGGATAGTCCAATTTCTGGCCACGTTCTCGAGTCTTGGGGAAAACTTCGCACCGATCTGGTGAAGTTGGTGGAAGTGAAAATTCCACGCTATGCCATTGCTGATGATGGTAGGGCAGAACTTAAAATAATTTGCGATGCAAGCACGTCTCACTACAGATTTTCAAACTATTGTTTTCCAAAATTTATATTATTGAAGGATTCAAAATCTTCATTTGAAATGCAAATATCTTTGGCTTGAATCCGCTCTCACTCACCTTAAGAACGAAGGATTTGGTTTGCCTCCACTCACCAAACTGTCAAGAAATTTCATAGTTATTGTTTAATCTGCGAAAGGTTCACTCCTTTGCTTTTAAGCACCATAAGATGAGCTAATTCCAGAAGGCTCAAAGATCATTTCAAACTTCATCAAATTCTTGATCACTTCTAACTTCTCCAACCCCATTCAAACTTCATCATTCATGAACTGGTCTGACAGTTGATCGTCTCAAAACTTATAAAACATCATTCAAAACTTCATCAAACCCATTATCAAGTCTAATACTTGATCGTCTCACAAATTCATCAATTTCATCGTCAAGTCTGACACTTGATCATCTCAAACATCCAAATTATCAAATATCATTTTAACACGTCATAATTCATGATCAAACTTGACACTCTATCTCCTCAAATATGATGTAACTCCATTCAAAACTTCATAAAATTCAGGATCTAGTCTGACAATTGATCACCTCAAACTTCAAACTTATCAAACATCATTTCAGATTTCATCATTTATGATCAAGCCTTACACTTGATCATATAAAATCTTATCAAACTTCATACAAAAACATGATCAAGTCTTATACTTAATCGTCACAAACTTGTCAAAAATTATTCCAAAACTTCATCCAGTTGATGATCATGCCAAATACTTGATGGTCTCAAAACTAATTTCAAATCCATGATCAGGTCAAATAATTTGCCATTCTTATCATTTCATTAAAATTCTCTAATTTAAATGTTTCAACAGTCTAATGAATTCCTCTCAAATGTCCCCCCCCCCCATCAAATACCTCCCCTTGAGTACTTATTCAAGTACCTCCTTCAAATGTCTCCTCACAAATACTCTGTTCTGTTATCTGAGTTTTGCCCTAACTAAATTTCAGGAATCCTGGCTCAAGCTTTACAACTTCATGAAGTTGTTAAGCTTCTCTGGCTGGGAGTTTGTTAAAAATACACCTCATTGCACCGTCTTAAACATGTGCCTATGTGAGCGGGCATGAACTGATGTAAGTCAAAGGAGAATAGCTAGGATGGTCTTCCCTTCTCCTCTCTCTCAGGCCTATCTCTATGCTATCAAATATCAAATGTTTTATAGTTATACAATAGAAAAAGGGCAGTTTGACATATTAGGCATGGAGGGGAGACGCCTACGCTTACCACCGCTCCCCACCGGGGTAGTTTATAGTTTTATTGTGGGCACAGTGAGTTACCCGCTTCGGACCTCTCACGCCGGCTTTCTTCGTGTCTTCCCCACTACTCCCTCCACAACCCCGCTTCCTGGTTTCTTGAAAACCCTCTTGCCAAAGCAACAAACCCCTTTCACAACCCTTCACACCACGGTCAGGCGTTCCCCAAGGGAGCGTACTGGCACCCACGCTATATATCATGTACACAAACGACACCCTACGCCCACCCGAAAACTGCTGTCACACATACACATTGTCCTACGCTGATGACGAGACTATTTTTGTTAGCGGCGTGGACCAGAAGAAATCGCGCTCCACGCACAAATAATACTAGATGCTAAGAAAGATTAAGAGGATAAATGGCTGATTGCCACGAATCCTCAGAAGGCAAAGATGACACTCTACGGCGCAAAAGATCACTTCATGCATAACCTACAAATCTTCTCACACACACCAGAGATGATCCATCTAAATCCAACAAGGCTCGAATACACACAACATACCAAAATCCTTGTTGTAACTTTTGAAAAGACCCTTATGTTCAATATAGACCAGAACATAACACAAGCAAGAGCCGCACGTACAAACACATCACTGCACAGTTTCTACCTTAAGTTCATAAAACTTCAGTTACACCTATACAAAACACTCGTGCGCCCTCTTCTCACGTACGTCCAACTGTCACTCGTAGCCGCAAGTGACACGTGGCAGCAAAAAGCCTAGCGCCGCTCTGAACCTCGATTGCCGCTCTTACCTGTACACGAGAATGTCTATTCGACACCACAGTAACAAATTAGCACCCCTCCACACATACGTTCACACCAGACTAACAAAACAACTCGAAAAACTCGTCAGAGATCCATGGTAGAAGTCTAGGTACATCCATACATTAGAGTATACCTAGATACATCGACACAGGTGCGTGTCCCTCCCTTATTCCAAATTTGCCTTTGGCATCGAATCTCCCTCACCCCTTTTTGCGCCGTCATAAACCCGTAGGTCGAGACGAAGAAAGATCGAGTTGCGATGAGGCGTGAATATGTCGCATGTCTGGCAGCAGACAATAGGTTTTTCACACAGCGATACGGATTTTATGAAAATTCGGAGCTCTCTCTCAATTTTAGCTCATGAGGGAAATAAAAGGGAAAATTCTTCCTGGAGTCAGGCGGAAGATCTTGGACCTAGGTTGTGTGTGGATCTAGTCCCACAAAAGAAACAGTTCGCCTGTTGCAAGAAAGAAAACTTCGGGTAATTGGATGTTGCCGTAACGGTACTTGTAGGTGCCAAACTTCTCGCAGCCATCCCTTCTTCAGAGTCAGAGGTTACACAGGACCTCATTCTGCGGATTACCCTAGGCGCAGCTAAATAATTATTTTGGCTACCGACTCCAGGAGCCAATAATCGAAGCAGACACTTCGACCAGAAGATCTTGTATCTACGTTGTTTGTGGAGCTAGTCTCACAAAGGAAACAGTTCTCCCGTTGCAAGAAGGAAAACTTCGAGGAATTAGTTGTTGCAGTCACGGTACTTGTAGGTGGCAAACTTCTCGCAGACCACCCGCTTAAGAGTCAGGAGTTACAGAGGACTTCCCTCTGCGGATTACCCTAGACGCAGCTATGTAATCATGTTGGCTACCGACTCCAGGAGCCAATAATCGGAATTAACACCTTGAGGAGAAGAATTCCGAATAGAGTCAGAGTCTGACTCGTCTTCGCGATCCGTCTTAGGATCATTACATCAAGATGCTGGTCTAGGATTACCTACCATTTAGTAACCGCGGCAAACCGAGCTAAGAGTGAACATTGTCGGAAGAAAAAGACATTCACCTTCAACCTCCAAATACTTTCGAACTCCAAGGTATCGTTAAAGTGAATTATCACATCCTCTTACTTTACCAGTTTAACCGTTAACTAGAATTTTTCATCCTGAGCTCATAACCTCGATTATTTCAAGTGATTAATTCAGTGATTATTTTTATAATATTATTCACTTCATTCTGTCGGGTGCAATTAAGAAGCAAGCATACTAGTACGTAGAATTCAAGTGTAATTCCCACGAGATTATATAGACTTACTTATTCAGTGTAAAGATTAATCCTATTTATACCTATATACGCTGTTTCATATTTATAATTCATGTATATTAAGGATTATTTTTGTATCTGTGTCTTTAACTATTTTGGACGATCCTTTGGCAATTAATAAGCAATCCATTCGGCTTACTTCTCTCTATTTTATAAGTCCACCTATGACTGGCTTTAAGTGAGTGAGAACACACTTAGGGGACCATTATCTTAATTTTGATCAAAAGGGACACACCGGGATTATTCTTTTTCACCAGAAGTGGCTACGATAGGTTTATTGGCTACACTTCGCCTACACTTCATCCTAGAGCGGGATTATAATATATGCCTAGGAAGTCGGACTGGGATTACCTACTCACTAAACCTCGACACCCATTATACACCGCACTACATGTAAGACGGTATGCGATGGCACCGCAATACCCCGCGGCTTATGACCACCTGCAACCTATACCATTTTTTGCATAAGCTAAAAGCATCTTGAATAACTCGTTTCCAACCAAGCAGACAAGCTCTCTATCCTGACCATCCTCCACCCGTCGTCCAGTCACGAACACCTCGAGACCAACACACCACACCCTGCATCGGTGTCTAGCTACCGACCTATCAACTCTTTTTATCCCCTATCAAGTTATTGCCGCAACCTTTTCCTCTACGACTGTTTGTTTGCCTGTGTTACACAGCTATCCCTCTCTGTCCTTTCTATACACACATCATCATTATTGACAAACGGCACTCTAGATCAGACGCTTGATTACGAAACAACTCTGTGGAACTCCTCGCAAACCTTAAGACTCTGGGCGGCACCGTTTTTAAGCTGGAAGGAAGAATCAAACTCCAATTCCTAAACTCTTCTCAAACTCTTAGACACAGCCGGACAAAACTTCAGAAGTGTGCAGCATCGTGAACGAATCTAACTCGCAAGTAGCTCCTTGCATGCGTTCTTTGGTGAAATTAAGCTTTCATACCCTCTCTCTCTCTCTCTCTGACTCTCTCTCTCTCTCTCTCTGACTCTCTCTCTTTCTCTCTCTCTCTCTCTCGCTCTCTCCTTCTCTCTCTCTCTCTCTCTCTCTCTCTCTCTCTCTCTCTCTCTCTCTCTCTCTCTCTCTCTCTCTCTCTCTCTCTCTCTCTCTCTCTCCTCTCTCTTGGCCCCCTCTCTTGCCTAAATTTATTTAACCATCGTTCCTTTAAACTCTTAAACTTCTATCCATTTTGGAACCATCAAACATCTCTCAAATACCCTTAAACTAAACTCTAATTAACAAGGGCATTCGGAACTAAACGTTGGTTTAAATAAATTCACTGAAGAGACCATTATAACTTTCCAAATCAAATGGAAACGAACGTCTCTCACTTAAGCGCTTTAAACTTGCTTAGTCTTACCATGCTTTCTTGGTAATAATTCTAACAGTACACATTTTCCACTTAATTTGATAAAGGTTTTATCTCATTTTCTAAGGCTTATGTTATAGTTAAAAACTATGATACTTGCCTACTATTTCTGCTGGTGGTCAAAAGGTTTACAAGAATATGTTTGCCTGTAAATCAAATTTTTGCCCTTCGTTTTTGTTAATCACGAAATTACTTGGCTGATAATACAAGTAAATATTATCTCACTTTGTTTTCTTTCATACTCATATACGAAGGGCGGTCACTAAGTTTTGTTAATCGGTAGGGCAAAACAGAGGAAGGAAGATGGCTCTTTGTGGGGGTGTTAGGACAAGTTATGACAAGTCAGCACCTACAGCAATACGCTCCTGTCTCGTTTATTTAAGAAGCAGTAGCTGATCATAGATCGCCTGTCACAAATTTCTTAGCAATAGAGAAGGTTGAACACCGCGCATTGATCAGATTTTTGACCAAGGAAGGCGAGAATGCAAAAGAGAGCCATGAACGCATGGTTGCAGTGTACACGGACACCGCCACTTCCTATGCAACCATTGCTCGCTGGAATAGGGAGTTTCGCCATGGTCGTGAGTTCCTTGAAGATGACCCCCGTCCAGGACGAACGTCAGACGTAACCAGCGAGGAAAATTTGGCCCGTGTGAAGAGGATCATCCTCGAAAATCGACGGGTGAATGTCGAAGAAATCTAGCGAGGACTTGGAATATCACACGGAAGTGTTATCAACATCATCCACGATAATTTACACATGACTAAGGTTTCTGCCCGTTGGATTCCTAGAATCCCTTACGCCCCATGATCGACTTCAACGTCGTCAAAGTCCACAAGGCCAGAGTTGAACAAGCTGCACTGCGCTAGTGCGGATTCGAGGAGCTCAACTATCCCCCCTACAGTCCAGATCTGGCCCCTAGCGACTACATTTTATTCCGCCAGCTCAGGACTGCACTTCGTGGACGCTGGTTTGGGGACACTGAAGATGTCCAGCTCACCGTCCGGGACTGCATTGAACAGCTGTCGGGAGATTTCTAGTTGTCGGGAATTCGAAGCCTCAGATACAAGTGGCGCAAGTGAATTGAAGTTGAGGGCAGTTATATTGAAAAATAATAAAACACTTTTCCTCATATCTCATTTCCTTATATTCGAATTGCAAAACTTATTGCCCACTTCTCGTATATCGATGCTCGTCCAACTTGTTATATGATTTTTTAAGTTGATATCTGGTCAAATATTTCCTCTTTGACGGTTAGAGTGATATTCACAATAGTTTTTTGGTCGGAAAAATTATAAATATTCTCGTGACAAATTAAACCATACATGTATGTTTAAAAGTTAAATGTAGTTCTTTAAGAATGTTGGTAAATTACCTATATCGTCCAAAATAATTTTAATAGATAATATTCGTTTTAAGACATTAACTATGTTTAAATTTTCAAAGAGATAAACGTTCTTAATTTCTTAAAGTCAGGTTTACGAACTTAATAATAGGGTAGTTAATCATTTTGCGAAAATACGTTAGTATTTTGCTAAATTTGAGTCTTTGCGCACCATTAGCCGTATATCCTTTAAATTTGGCCTGACTAGTTAGCCGAAAGCAAGCTATATTATATCTGCAGACGATCTGGGCATGTGTTTTTTTAATTATTAGCCAATACCAGGTTTTCTTATATTTGAGACTATCCATGCATTGCTGTCTCTTCAGTGATATAATAAAATGGGGTGAGGTGGTTGTTGTAAGTCACAATACAAGATAATACTTGAAGTCTTTGATGAAGATAATCCAGTCTTAAAAATATATAGAGCTTATAGTATAATCCTGCAAGTTTTTAAATTGCTTACATGGCGCAGAAATTGCCCATTTACGCAGGATCGAAGTTTTTTTTACTGTAATATAATTCCAAATGCTTCGAAAGGCAGTATAACCAAATGCAAAATTTCGCATAGTGGGTTTGAGGGTACGTGGCTTTCTAAATCTGGCATTCGACCCAGTACTTGTCTCTTGTTTATAAACTGTTTTCTGGGCAAAAATTGTTTTAGCGAAAAAATGACAAAAATTTCGTTAGGGGAAGATAAGGTAAGGTAAGGTAAGATAAGGTAAGTTAACTTAAGATAAGGTAAGGTTAGGGAAAGTTAGGTAAAGTTAAGTTAGGTAAGGTTAAGTTAAGTAAGTTTAGGTAAGGTTAGGTAAGGTTAGGTAAGGTAAGCTAAGGTTAGGTTAGGTTAGGTAAGGTAAGAAGAGGTTAGGTCTGGTTCTGATTTTGGATCTTAAAAAAAAATTGTAAATGTGTTTTTTTATGCTGTTTTATGTGTACTTTTCAGATCCGAAATCCATACATTTCCTATTATGGACCTTCACTCTTTTATGCAAAATGTATGCATTTCGTGAGAAAAGGAGTGTCAGACTGTAAAGTCCACATAAAACTTTATAAGTTTAAATTCCTTAGAAAAGATGCCTTAAAACAAATATTTACCGTTTTAAGCTCTACCAACTACTTTAGAAGAATTTTTTTTACGGCAGTGGGACTAGCTAACATTGATAGATGGTAGGAATTGGTAAAACCGTGATGTCTAAAACTATTCATTTGTTGAGTATTATACATTTGTAATTTACATATATGTTTCTAATTTTATCATAAATTTTAGTATTTAATATTATGTAGAGACTTCATATTAAAATATACACATTAGTTAAAGATTCTTTCTCAAAGTTAGCGAATAAATTAGTTGATATTGCTTTTGTTTGCTTGGCTTTTGATAGATCAAAGATCCTTTTCTTCTCATTAACCAACGTCAACCTAATTACTCTTATCGCCCGAATTTTACGTCAAGTCAATATCTCAGAACTAAAGTAAAGGTTATTGCGCTCACTAAGCCCGAAGGGATTAGATGCAGTGTCGTTTGAAATTGATTTTTTTTACTTTTATGGGGTCAAAGAAATTTTCTAGGGAAAGAATTCCAATTTTTACCAGTGTGTGGACTTTGTACAAATTTTTCCTTAGAACTTCAAATGGCACCTTTCAAGGAATTGAAGGGGAAATTTTATCCCTAATTCTTATTATTATTTTCCTTGTTTGAAAACCGTTTTATTTCTATATCTAATTTTCCCTTTGCATTTTCGTTTTATGGAGAGAAACATCTAATGACTAACAAAGTACATTTGACCATTATAAATAAAGATTTCGATGGATATTAGATTATCTTGTTTATGAACCATATTTCAATTGTATTCCAACCTCTACCATGAATTGCTATTAAGCTTCTCCTTATTTTGATTTGCTTTTTAATTGCCCATTTATTTAATACGAATATATATATTTTATAGATAGTCACTAGGTGAAGTCTAAACATAGGTCGACATTGTGTGGACTGCCATATTCAATGGCATCTCACTGTTCGGATCATAAGTAACGGCCATTGACAGAGTACTCAATACACAAATGAAATGAGGGAAGTACTTCACTGTGTCCAGTGAATTACTAATCGCCATCTATATCTGTGGTCAGGTGGGACCCATTGTATTTTTAATCATTTATTTTTTTTTCAGTCAAGAAATAAGGTAAAAATGATTCATAGTATCTGCCAAGTGTAGGACAGGAGCTGCCAAGTGTAGTTACACGAGCTGCCAAGTGTAGGCCATTAATGGTCTTTTGCAGTCTCCTTCTTTTCTTATGTTCTTATGTTTTTATATGAAAAATGTAATAAATAAAAAGGGGGTTACTGGGATATTAATATATATATATATATATATATATATATATATATATATATATATATATATATATATATATATATATATAGGTATATATATATATTTCCGGCCCAAATTTTGAGAGCAATATATATTTTATTCTTTCTTCCGTTCTTTTCGCGAAATTTAATTAGTTTAATTAAAATGTTATGATTGCAAAAATATATTAGACAAATAGAACTTTTCACTGAATACAAAATCGTGCTATGGTGCTGTTTCTGTTGGATTAGTTTTATTACTTAGACCTTTGTTATTAGATTAAAAGTTCCTAAAAAATATCATGAAAAAGGAGGGTTATCACCAAAAAAATTTGATTCGATGAATATGATTTATAAGATCATCTTCATTTATATTCTAAGAAAGTATTTCATAACATGATTTTTTGTTTCCTTTAAGAGATTTTTAGTCTAGGTTATTATCTTCAGTTTTTACTAAGAACCTAACATAAAGGAACTTTGACTCATATATGACTTAAAATATAGTCCTATTTTTTTATTTTCAATAATCTAACATTTAAAAAATTTAATAGAAATAAGCTAATTATTAATTAGAATATATCATTTCAGGGTGAATTTATTTCCATTCTAATTCGTAGCTTTTGAGAAATTTGTTTCCGGAGATTTTGAAGGTAAACTTTTGCTTGCGGATTTTGGTTTATTATTACGTTGTAGCAAATTTAAGATAGCTTTTTAAAAAATTTATTCTTTTTTATATATTATTTCATCAGGTTTTTATTCTTTGTACTTTCCACACATATCGCTATACACGTTTAACGGTAAAATTGCAAGACAATCCCATCCTGATAAAATAATAAATAACCGCGAGAACGAAATTTTAACTTTATTTCAAATTGATTAAGCGAAAGAACCTTAGGTTCTCTTTGAGGCATTCAAAGTTTTGCTTACAAAATTAGAGCATGTTTTGCAGGTGAATCTTAGGTAATCAAGATATCAAATCTTTATAAAAGACCTGACAAAAATATACACCCTCGATATCTAAACCAGATATCTACACTAGATATCCATGATAGAGGCAAGATTTCATACATAAAATCATGATGATTTTAGTTTTCTCTCTATAAACCAGAATAAAGAAATCTACTTTAGATACGCCTTTTCGTAATCAACTCAAAACGTTAGAATTTGGGAATCGTTGTTTGTTTGTTTTTTTCTTTATGTGCAGGAATTCATAGACTCATATCCTAACTTTAATTTTTCTAAAAGATTGTTAATATTAGATATAAGGGCAATTATTAAAAAATTAAACAAACTAATTGCTACACATTTTTTTCTCGAAGCGAAATTTAACGAGACAATCAATCTATTAATTAATGGTGGTAAAGAAAGATGTGTAAAGAGAGTTGATAAAAGAAAGGTACTAATAAGATGTGAAAGGTTATTAGAAAAAAATTGAATAGGGATCAATCCACAAAGAATGCGACTAGTGGAAAAAAATGTACTGAATAAAGAAAATAAGTGAGAAATTAGTAATCAGTTGCAGGAAATATTAAAAGGGGAATAAATTGGCTCAGAATTTTTAGGCTTTCCTGAAGATTAAGGCTGGAGTGTTTCTCACACAAACAGGTAGAATGTGAAACAGTAATGAGATATAAAATTTTAAAACTAACGATCGTATTTAACTCTGGCAGATATGTAGAATGGAACTTTAGATCGCATAGAGGAGTGCAAAGTTAATCTAATGTAAATCAAAGGGACAAAAATTTTATGTTGTTTGTATGTTTTATTATCACTTATTTAGACAGACACGGGCCCTATCTCTCGACAGACTCTTAGCTTAAAATGTGATTTTTAATTTTAATTAAGAGTCTGGCCAGGAATGTCCTTATGAACATATATGTACAATGGTAGATTCAGCAGAAATCCACACTCTCCCACCGTTAATACTACAATTAGCCAAATCGAAAACTAGCCTTCCACATATACATATCCACTCACCTAACCACCATTTTTTATACTAATATTTCTTCAAAAACATTCTGGTGGTATGATAGGTTTTCTATTTCCCTAAAATTCTATTTGAAAATTATCCCAATCTTCTCCCTTCAAGTGCTTGGATCCTTCTATTATATAGCGCTCGCTGAAATTCCCTACTTTTCTAATTCTGTTACTACAAAGTGCAATTTTACTTTATTTAAGATATTAACCTTGAATATTTTATACCTCATGAATTTACGTTGTTGCTTAAACTTCATTTTAGCGTACACGATTTCACGAAATAATGGGAGGTTTAATGAACCAATTAACTTTTTAAGTTGGTACCTTCGCCTAAACCTTATCTTACCTTTGCAAACTCGTTAAGAGTTAATCGCATATTTTGGAAACAAGACAAACGAGTCAAACTTAAGCAAAGTAGTTTCGTTGCGGATCCTCTTTGTACTGAGGATTTTGAGAGCCTTAATTCCTTTTCCGGTCTTTTCTCAGTTTTCTTTTGCAAAATTTAAACGAATGAAATTTTTATTTTGGATTTTAAAAAAGGGAACCTATTAGACTGTTTATTTAATTTTTATTTGTTTAATTAGTTGAAAGGCATTGCTTAAAAATTAGTTTCATAAAAATGCCAGGGAGCAAAAGTTGATTTATTAATAATTAGACGCCTTTACACTGCAGAGAACAAGCTGGAGGCCTATTTCATACAAAGAGTAAGTAAAGAAATACAATAGGGTATGGGTGACATATTTATAGCATACCCGACGATTGACTGAAAATCCACCGTGTGCTGTGAAGACAAAAAAAAAGAGTGAAATATTCAATTGAAACACTTCTTTTTACGCCCTTATTATATGAAATCTTTCAAACATTATAAAACTCAGGCCAAAATAAAGTTTGTTTGAATGCAGATATCCTTGTGACATAGATTTAGGCTAAATAACAACCTCACTCACAAAAAACCTACGCTGGCTTTTTTTGCCTCAACAATCTACTGGTTAGTATATTCTCCTTTTTTATTATCTATTTAGTTCTTATTTTATTTTTTCTCATTATTATTTGACTTGATTTCCAAGTTTATAGAATGAAAAAATTAGTCTCTATCGTTGTTTCAACTTTCAATGCCTTCCTACTGTATTTTTCCTTCCTCTTTCCCTCTTTCTAAATCCCTCACTCTATCTTCCAACTTTTTCTGCACTACCTGAATAAATCTTCATTTATTCTAAGTATACAAATTAATAATCAACAAATTATAATTTCCTGAGTAAACTTATTTCGACTTTATTTTCAGCCTAAGTGATGCACATGTGGTACATTCCAAAGAAATTCAGGTCACCAGAGATTACATACTATTTAATATTCTCGCTTTCTTTTCCCTCGAGCTCGATGCGTAGTATCCAAGCGATCTAAAATATTTAGCGAAAAAAATGGAAAATTAATGTAATTAGAGGAAAAAAAATTGTTATAATTCATCTTTAGGTTCACACAAATGGGAATCAAGCATAATTCAGGGAATGAATGAAAAATAAAGGAGGAAAAGCAATTAGGTATAGTACTTAGTTTATTAGATACAACTAAAATCGAACAGTGGTAATTTTTACTAGAAACTTAAAAAACAAAAAGATTAATAAAGCAAAGCATCAGGTTAAAAGGATTGGGAAATTGTCAGAAGTATAGAGCGGGAATGATTGAAGATTATTTTTTTTTTTGGCGAGCGGCAGGGCTCAAAGATATGTAAGTTCACTCTCGTAAGTGAAGATCACTGAGTACTTTTTTTCTAACCTAGTAAAGAAGAATGGGGGCCTCACTTTAAGTGCCTTTTTTAATTCTTAGCCGGATCGGACACGAAAATATTTTCGGTGGCTCTGTGAGCAGGTACCCACTCGGCGTTGCGCCAAATTTTAAGCACTTGTGCTAAGAGCTCGACTTATGCAGCCACAATTCTCTTTTCCAATATAACCTTTCCTTCACACTTGAAAAGTGTTGCAAATTTTTATTGTTGGCCAGACACTCAACGGCACTAAGAGTTTGCTATGGACAGACAGATTTAAAAATAATCATTACCTTTCGTGTTTTCCCACACAGGGCGCATGGACATATTCATGTGTTAAATATAATGAACTGAAAAATAAAACAAAGAAGAAATAAAAAGGTAGATAAATAGGAGAGATAAAGAGAAAAATATTGAATTAGAGCAATAATAACGTAAGCAGGTCTTAATATAAAGGGGTGTGGGCGCATTGTCTGGCTTCGAAAAGAAATGAGATCAATTAAAAGATAAACTTAAGTCACCTTGCATTGCAGATAGAATGATAGAATACTCTTTAAATTCACCTTGTAATGTCAAAATCAAGAATAAATAATTTTGGAAGAGTTTCCAATTTTCTCAATTAAGTTTCCAATCGTTTGCAATATAAATATCGAACCCGAATGATCAGAATTGTACTATATTCTAGAGGAAAATAAAAAAAAAAAAAAGATTTTTAATATCAAACAGATCATTTCAAATTGATTTTCAGGAGGATCGCTATAGATCTATGAGGCTTGAGTTAGCAAAATATGAAAATCTGAAAAAGTTTCGCCAACTAACATAGTATTTTAATTTTTAGGACTAAAACTACTGCTACTCATATATTCAAAGATATTCCAAACATAAAAAAGCAACCGTAATGAATTTTCCTTTTCATTTATGTTGCTTTTCTGATTGGCAATTACGTGTTACTTTGGGGAGCCTTAAATATATTTAACCCGCCGTAAGCTAGGTGGGAAAAAATAACTAAAATGCCATGTAGGGTCCTGAAAGGCCTCAACTTAAGTGCTGGATTTCTGCCAGATGCATAAAGTTACAAACGTTAAATTTTGTACATTTGTTGCACAGGAGAGGGCGCATGAAGCCAATCCACCATGTCTCCTTTTTATTTTATTTTTTTCTAAGAGCAAATTTTCGAAAGTTTGCACATTTTAGGATTTTAACGGCATATATCTTTAGTTTGTTTCAATATTATTTATTCACCATGTTGGTAACATAACAAAATAAATGTATTCTTAGTTATAATAACATAGAAAGAAAAATTACACAGTATAATGAAAATGAAATTACACGAAAATTGTGGTCGAATACATGTTCAGAACGAAAACACTACTCACATTTATTTTCAGAATACCCCAGAATTATTACAAAATCATGTGAACTTAACTATGAACAAGAGTGACATTTGCATCAGAAAACTCCTGAATGTGTTTAAAAAGCTGGTAAACATTAATTAGAAACTAAATATCCATGCTGTGCACAAATAGAATATCATACTTTCTACATGACTTCTTGGTCTTATTATCCATCTTTGTAGGGCAAAGTTCGGATCTTCTTCTTTTCATCTGCAATCATTGACCCTCTGTTTCTGATGCTGATGGTGTATCTTTTTCCTTCACAAATGTGTTTATACACATCCTAACATGCATTGGCATATATATTCCAAATGACACAGAATGCCGTTTGATTTGTGGCAAGCATAATTGTTCTGACAGCTTTGCTAGGAATTTTTTTCGACCTTGATGCCCTTCATATGCCATGGGATTTTCCTTCTTGAAACACTTGAAAGAATTCTAACCTGCAATGCTCACCATCCAATAAAAGACAACTAAAGATCATCTGTCTGATATGCGCTTACAAATATAGTTCTTTACAAGTTGGTCTAATTGGTCAACACCTCCTTTTGTTTTGTTGTAGTCAAGGATTACATGAGGCTTTAAGGGTTCTTCTTCCTTTATCTTTTTTGTAAAGTGCATTAAACTTAAAAATAGAACATTTTTTTATTTTCCTCTGGGACTCAGGTGCAGATTGTAACTCGTTTGTCGTCGGAAAAGCCAAATTTTGATGAATGCACTTTACGCTCTTTTAATGCTTGAAATGATGAAAGAATTTCCCATTATTCTTCCTCAGAGTTCCAATCAGTGTCAATTTCTGTTCAAGTAATTCTTTGGCAAGGCCATAATCAGTAAATAAGTTGTCTGTCGTCACGTTTCTTCCATTGCTTTGAATTGTTGTAATAAGATCATGTACGACTCTTTGGGGTTGTCCTCGTTCAACTATCCCATCAACTTTTCCCATATAAATTTGGGCATTGAGAAGAGAGTCATTTGTTGCATCAGCCATGCTCCACACTTTTATGCTATACTTATCAGGTTTATTAGGCATATAAACCTTGAATTAACATTTCCTCTCTATGCTAGTAGCAACTAGCGTTATAAATTGGTGGAAACTAATGTGGAGAACCTACCTCAAATTTGCTTTCTTCAGACCAAACAACTTTCGCACAATCATCATCAGTACAATCGTCATGCTCTTCTGCCAAAGACAATCGCTGATTCTTGTTCGCTTGAGACAGAGACAGTTTCTTTCTAACCTTACATCCTTTAAGGCAAACTTCTAATAATGTTCTTCTTACTGTGCATTTTGATTTCTCTTTGGACGAGCATTTCAATTTTCTTGCAATTTTAACATTGAATAATCCCTCTCTGGGCAATGCAATGATTTCCGTTCTTTGAGCTTCAGGGATCAGTTTCTTCGGAGACATTTTCAACAAAAGTTATCAATTATAAGTTAATAACAAGATAATAACTGAAAAGATTGGAATAAACGTTAGTATTAAACATTGAATTGCAGAAGGTGATCCCACGCACTTATCCACAATATGTAAAAACGCATTAAAGCCGTTTTAAAATCAAAACGATAACATATAAAAGGCTAATTATAGATGGGATATACTCGATTGTTATTATATTGTTTACAATATAATAATTTGGCCCAAGATTGTATATATATATATATATATATATATATATATATATATATATATGGGAAACTCACATGGTTGCGAGTGAGTAGAGCATTAAATGCAAAAAATTGCACATAAAAATGAAAAGCGGATTCCAAGTACTTTCTAACTTGTGAGTTCATTCTCAATGAATAAATTTACAAATGTGGTATATATTAGAGAAACAACAGAGTAATGCCCGGCGTATGTACAACAAAAGGACCTATTATCAAAGACGGGTTTAGCCACCGAATATGGAATATAAAACCAAATAGATTAGATCTACCTACGGAAAATCCAACTATGAGCAAAGAATTTAGACATTTTCGTCATAAAACTAAGTACATACATACGCAATTATGAATACATAAAAATAAACAAAGATAATGAATTCTATAAGAAATAGCATTTTTTTAAATGTAAATAATTCAATAAAGCAGTGGGAAGTTGAGTCACTCTGGATAAATATTATACGGGTGCTAAAAATAGGATTCTAAATTTGAGAGCCTTCTACAAACAACTTCTCCTTTAGTTATGAAGTATAATCAGGCCGCACCTGTCACAACGCTTTGCTTTCGAAATGACGCTATAATTAAATTTAACGAGGAATTAGGAGGTCTTATTAAAGATTAAAAATTTGAATACTCAAAAAACACGTGACTCTATTATCAACGTTAAACACACGGATTTTGGCGCGAAAATCTTTAGCGGCAGTGATATAAATATTTGTATCTAGTTGCCAATATGTGAATTAAGTGTGAATTAAATTTTACGAATGTGTGAATATATGGTTTATTTTCACATTAACAGAACGCAAGGCTGACGTATTTAAAATGCGAATTTTCTTTAAAATATGTACTTTCCACGCCAAACCGAAACCATATAAGTTTGACCAAAAATTGAATCGAATTATGATTATGCTGGAAGATATATGTTACGAAAGTGGGATACACATTCAATATCTGCAATGCTATTGAAGATTACTGGCTGATAAATCGTTAAGAAGTTTCATGAATAAACTGTAAATAGAAATAAGTTGGGCAATTTACTTCTGAAAACTTTAAAATAATGATGAACAACATTTATCAGGTCTTGTCTCATAATATTTATATACCTTTAACTTTTATTTTTTATTAGTTCACCTTTTATGACTATTTAAATCATTCCTATAAAAAAAATTTGTAGGAGTGTCAAATGCAAGTATCTATAAGGTCTCATTTTACCTGAATGGTAAGGAGAACTACGATGGCAGTTATTTTCTGAAATTCGCTTATAACGACCATCGGGAAATATTTTGCAACTAGTATTTTATGATACACTGGCCAGAAAAAGGAACTCATCATCGATGAATGGTCCTTGAATTATCTTCAATTACAAATCCACCAGGAAAGAAAAAATGGTAGAATCGACACATCCGTAAATTAACCAACTTCATCTAATCCGAATAAAACTTTTGCCCAAATAGCTTCACCCATACAAATAACCAAATAAGTAGGCTTCACTGGCCACTTGATTAGCACTACCAATCTCAGAATAACTGATATCCTAGCCTCCTTTACTTTAAGAACAAGCTCTTTAAAGTGATGGGTCTCGAGATGTTTTGAACACATTTCTAAATTAATGACATTATAAACGACATTTCAAATAATTGAGAAAAATATACAAAAATAGAGGGAGAGGTGACGCCCCCTTGTCGCGGGAAGAGAGCTTGTGTGGACCTTGGGCTTTTCGAGCTATGTCGGCGGGGGTAACTCTTCTGGGTACCCCTGGTAGGGCTTCCTTGTCGATTTGGTCGGAAACGAGGTTCCAGACTAAGTGCGTCATTCCTTCCTTTTTCTACTCTATCCCTCTCTTTTTTTTACTTTTATCCTATCTCCCACTCATACAAAAAGAAAAAAAAAGAAAAAAAAAGGCCTACTCCTATCGTGTCACTCTTTCCCTTTCTTCCTCTATCTACCTATAAGGACCTGGCAGCCACCTCATGCGTCAGAAGAGAGGCTTTGGAACCTCTATAAACAACGCCAATCGACGCTCACTGGTTGCGAGAGACTAGGACTAGGGGTGTCCTAGGCGTTGGGGCACGGTGAATGCAATGAGGGTAGTGCCTCGTTAACCCCTTCCCTGGCGCGTAATTATTGACCGTTCCCAGTGCCCGTTGACGGGTGCTTATGGTAGCATTGGTCCGAGGTGACGGCCCTTTGTTCCCCTGTTGGTTGCCAGGCCAATAAATAGCCTTGGGTCGAGTTCCTAGGTGTGGCGGTATATCCATTGAACGCTACTCCGAGATACTGGCCGTTGTGAAGGGAACTAGTAGGAGTTTAGTACGAGGCGTGCTTCGTTGTTGTTCACCTGGTGAGAAATCGATGGCCCCTTCGGGGACCGTCAGTGCTGCTTGGTTGGGAGCCACGGCACGCCGAGGTTTGACGACTCGGTCGGACGAACAGCAGCACATGGAGCGTGCCTTTTGAAAGATCCGAAACCTCTCCGATCGATAGGCGGGAGCGACTCACACTGGGAGAACTCACCAACCCCCCTTTTTATTATTGATTGGTCACGAGTTTTCAGAGAGAGATAAAGCGCTCAAAATGACAGGCAAAAAAGGACCCGTTCATCTCAAACACAACTGTGCAATATGCCAGTTAGAAAAGTGGTGCTTTGACTTTCCGGAGGGCTGCTATTCAAAATGCAGTCCTGAAAGTATCTGCACTACTTGCATATTGACGCGAGAGGTGTAAAAATTAAAAGACCTCTATAGAGCCTCAGAGGAGAGAGCTAAGGTCCTTGAGGGAAAGTTGGAGAAGCTCGAAGCCCTTAACGTAGCTCAGGTTCGATGCCTAGAAGAGACGTCGCCCACTGACGTGTCGGAATCCCCTAGTAATGAAGCGGACATTCCGGCATCATTTGAGGCCAAGCCAGCTGAGGCGAGAGAAAAGGAGAAAAAGAAGAAAGGAGAAACGAAGAAAAAAAGAAAAAGAAGATAGTTGAAACAAAAGTAGAACCCAAAATAGAAGAAAAACAGATAAAAAGGAAGAAAAAGAAAGATAAGAATGTGGAGAGTAAAGAGGAAAAGGGGAGGCCTCTTCCACAAGGGAAGACCCCGTCTTCAGAGACCAAGTGTCCGAAGGTCACCCTCATTGATGACTCGCAAACACGGGATCTGCAGCCGCTGCTAGCGGCCCGCCTTCGCACTAGCGTGAAGGTAAGTTGCCTGTCAGGACGGGGTAACCACACCATCAGAGTAGAGGCAGAGAAAGCTCAGATTTCTGAGAATTCTGTGGTTGCTCTGATGGTGAGCGGCAACGACCTCTACCTCAGAGGGGGTAAGGTTGGCCTCAGTGGAAAGACCATCCAAACAGTGATGGGAGCCGTGGACGACATAGGGCTTAAAACCCGCAAACGTGTGGTGGTTGGGATGCTTCCGAGAAGAGGTCAATCCCGAACCGCTCACGAAAGAAACGTCTCAGTGAACAAAAGGTTGGTGGATCTCTGCACGGCAGAAGGAGTCTTCTTCGTGGACCCCTATCGTACCTTTATCGGTAGAGACGACCTCTACCAAAGGGACGGGGTACATCTCTCATTTAAAGGGAAGGCCTTTCTCGCCAATCTAATTCAAGATGTCGTGGAACGCACCGAAAGGAGCGTTCGAAACAGAGCGAAAACGGACGTGCGCAAGCATGCCCGTGTGACTCCTGGAACGACCTTCTCGGAGGTCGTCAAAAAGGGTGTGACCACGAAAACAGAAAAGCCGGGAAACGGAAGAGCGTAGGGAGTCCTACACTAGGCTACTTCCTCAAAGTTCTTCTGTTCAATGCGAGGTCAATCAGGAATAAGTTTCTTGAGCTCCTGGCCTCGTAGTAACAGAGGAACCTGAGATGGTGGCGATAACGGAGTCGTGGATAAAAAACTCAAGCTGAGATTTTGAAGGTGAATTCACGATTCCCGGTTACCAGCTCTTCCAGAAAGATAGGCCAGACAGAGAGGGTGGCGGTGTGATGTTGTATGTCAAGGATACTCTCAACTCGACGGATTGCAACATCATATCCGACCATGAACTACTAGGTGTTGACCTAGAGATAGGTCCTGCCAAATACAGGACCCTGGTGCTTTATAGACCTCCTGCCCAACTCGTTGAAAAGAACAGAGATCTGTACCAGCTGCTAGGAGAACTTGTCGAAGACAGGGTGTGTATCGTCATGGGTGATTTCAACACACAAGTTGACTGGAAAACCAGAGAACCCTGTGGCGAGAACGCACTACTCCTGGAGTTCATGAACAACGTGTTCCTCACTCAGTGGGTGAGAGAGCCAACGAGAGGAGACAATATCCTCGACTTGGTTTTTACCTCTGAGGATGACATCGTTGAGGACCTCTTTGTTGGCGAAGAGCTCGGTGGCAGTGACCAACGACTAATTAGATTTGTAGTCCAAGTCCCCCAAGGCAGAGCCTGTAACTAGTAAATCAAGGAAACTGGATTTGAGAAGAGCAGACTTTGCCGGTCTACGCGCGGGACTGACTGACGCGAGGCTAGAAGAGTGCGATGCTGTTGAAGACTCTTGGAACAGTTTCAAAACCACATTCATGAGTCTTCAATCGCGTTTTATCCCTCTGAAATGGCCCCGTCGGTTCTCTGTTCAACCAAAGTGGTTTAATCAAGAAATCGGCCAACTGCTTAGGGAGAAGAGAAATGTGTACCGGCAATTGAAGATCTCGGGTGACTTTGACGAATACCGGAGGCTAGCCAGGAGAGGGAAGTCCAGTATAAGGGCGGCTAAGCGGTCTGAGGAACTCCGAGTGGCGAGACTCTGTAAAGAGAATCCCAAGGAGTTTTTTGGATATGTGAACAGCCGTAAACCAATCCGTCGAACGATTGGCCCTTTGAGGAATGAGGAGGGGACATTAAAACATTCAGATGCAGAAAATGCTAACCTCCTCAACGACTAATTATCTTCAGGGTTTACTGAAGAGTGTGGTCTTATTCCCCAGCCGACGGATTCCTACTCGGGGGAAAAGCTGGAGGCAATGGACTTCACCGAAGGAGAAATAAAGAAAAAGATCGCTGACCTAAAGACGAATAAGTCCCCTGGACCGGACGGGTTTCTACCTAAAGTGTTGAAGGAAGTGTGCGATGAAGTATCACGACATCTGTCCGCTATCTTTAACATGTCAATCCGGACCAAATGCGTTCCTAGAGACTGGCGTGAGGCGGAGGTGACTCCTATCTTCAAGAAAGGAGACGGTAACCAACCGTCGAACTACCGACCTATCAGTCTGACTTCGATAGTCGGTAAACTCATAGAAAGCATCATGGTGGACAAAGTGACGTCGTATTTAGAGTCAAACCTGCTACTGAAGAGTTCCCAGCACGGCTTCCGAAGTCAACGGTCATGCCTGACGAACCTTGTGGAATTCTTCCACTTCGTTTTCAGTGAGCACGATCGGGACAAGGCGGTGAATGTGGTCTACCTAGACTTTCAGAAAGCCTTTGATAAGGTACCACACCGCCGCCTTCTCCGAAAAGTGCGAGCGCTAGGCATAGACGGAAAGGTAGCCGGCTGGATCGAGAACTGGCTAAGTGGCAGACGGCAACGGGTGGTGGTAAATGGACAGTCTTCTGAGTGGGTGCCCGTTACTAGCGGGGTGCCTCAAGGTTCTGTCCTGGGACCACTACTATTCATCATCTACGTCAACGACATGGACGGTGACATGGTTGCCAAGATTTCCAAATTTGCCGACGATACGAAGCTTGGTATGAACGTTGCAAAGGATGGAAATACTGCCCGCCTGCAGGAAGATCTTGGGAAGATTGGGGAGTGGTCGGACAAGTCGCAGATGCCTTTTAACGTGGGCAAATGCAAAGTGATGAATATCGGCCACAGAAACCCCCAATCTCACTATATCCTTAAGGGCACTGCTATGGAATCCACCGACAGTGAGAAGGATTTGGGTGCAACAATCACTAGTGACCTTAAGTTCTCGAAACAGTGCATTAACGCGGAGAAAAAGGCCCAAAGGATGCTAGGCTATATTAAGCGCCAGTTTGGTTATTGGAACCAGGAGATTGTACTGTGCCTGTACAACTCACTTGTCCGACCGCACCTAGAGTATGCCGTACAATTTTGGAGTCCTTTTTGCGAAAGGACATCGCGAGATTGGAACGCGTACAAGCCAGGCCAACCAAGCTGATTCCCTCTATCCGACATAAAAGTTATGAGGATAGACTAAGGGAATTAGATCTGTTCTCGCTGGAAGCCCGTAGACTGCGTGGTCAGCTCATCGAAGTTTTCAAAATACTTCGAGGGTTCGACAATGTTGACTACCGGGATATGTTCACACTGAGTGAGAACAGAACGCGCAATCACGGCTTCAAACTTGAATTGAAGCGGTACAACCGCAATCTGTGTGGAAATTTTTTCACTTACAGTATCTGCGGTATGTGGAACGCACTTCCAGTGGAAGTTGTCAACAGTGAATCTGTTGACCAGTTCAAGTCAAGACTAGAAAAAGTCTTGAAAAGTGGCGGTTTAGGGACGCAAAACAATTGAGCAGCCTTGTGCCCGCTCAATTGCTAGTCCAAAGGTACCCTCTTTGAATGGACCGTAAGATCTCCTAGGGTACCTTCTTTCCTTGTTGTTACTCCTTGTTGTTGTTTATCGGATAAGCGATATATTTTGAAATTATAGGGCCAAACGAAAACATTTGAAACTAGCAGAAAAGAAGAAAGCATACATAATACAAGTCTTACTAAGCTTAGTAAATTAATACTTTTTAAAAAACAATACAAACCTTAATAAATAATAACTGCTCAAAACATGTTTTTGAAACCTGTACCCTACTTCCTAGTTTCTGATATTGCTTCATTTACAGTCAGTATCGTACGTGGTACTGCATTAAGAGGGGGCAAATATATTTCGGAAGTGCCGTATAATAAAAACCGCGGTATAAATCGGGTACACTTTGTCCCTCTTTCTAACGATACTTTACTAATTTACTTATAAACATATTAGGCAAATATTGTGCTACATTATCGTGGTATACTATTGTTCCAATACGTGTATAGTGGTGGCTTATTTGGCAAGGCCAGGCAATGGTACATATTAGCCCTACAAGTTTGTCTTACAATCAGTTTTTATGTATTTTTGCATTGCATTGATAAAAATTTTAGTGAATTTTTAAAAGTGATTTCGTGATTTAGTACATATTTTTTGGTAATTGCAATTATTGATTGGTCAATTGAAATTAATTTATTTATGGAATCATAATTAATTGGGGAGTTTCCAATTAATTTTTTACCACCTCTGTGCATAATTCCATTTTTTTAACTTTTAAGTTACAATTTCTATATTTTTAAGTTTATTGTTATTAAAAACCTCTTCCCATGGATAACTGGCTAAAAATAAAGACTGAAACCTCAGACGCTTCAGAGGTTGTGATTTAACAGAAGCTGGACAACATGAAAAAAGCAGATGCTAGGCTAAGCATTCTCACATAAAAAAGAGAAAATTCAATGAAACTTATTGACAATAAGGATTTAGATTTACATGTATATGCAATGAGCATCGAAAAATTCGTTTGGTTTGTGATGAGTGTTTAGCACGTGGAAGCATAAAACCTAAAATTTAAAGGGACATCTTGACAGAAATCATACTCCGTATGCTAATAACCCTGTGGAGTTTGTTGAACTGATGTTAGAGTCCTCAAAAAAGCAAAAGTTATCCATGGTAACTTGTGTACCTTCTAACTCGAAACCTTTTACAAGAATCTTATGAAGCCTCTTACCTAATTGCAAAGTCTAGATAATTTTAAAATCGGTGAAGAACTTGCTCTATCAAAAGCAATCAGAATGACTGAAATTATACATGGGCATAAATAAGCAGATAAATTAAGAAAAAATGTACATGTCAGAAACTACGGTGGCTAACGAATTATAGATATAAGCAAAGACCAATTTGGGCAACTAATTGAAAAATTAAATGAAATTCAAAATTTACAACCAAATGGATGAAACAACTGATATTGAAAATATGGCACAATTATTGGTGTATATCAGGTATTGCTACAATAATAATTTTCATTAAGATTTACTCTCTTGTAGGCCATTAGATAGACACACCACATGAGAGGATATTTTTAAAAAAGTAGAAAGATTTTTCAAAGAAGTGGGATTAAAATGGAAAGACTGTGTTGGGGTTTGTACCGATAGTGCAGCAGCAATAATTGGAAGAAAAGTTGTCTTTCACGCTAAGGTCAAGTCTGCAAACAATCGACTTATTACTCTAATTAACTGCATAATTTATCGACAGGTAATTGCATCAAAGAAGCTTAATGCACAATTAAACGCAGTACTACAAGATTCAGTGAAAATTATTAAGTATATTAAAAGCTGTGCTCTCAATAGTCGTCTCTATTCAAATTTATGTGAACAAATGTGTTTTAAGTTCAACTCCACTTTTCTTCCCACAGAAGTGCAATGGTTGTCGAGAGGTATGGCTTTGAAAAGGCTAGTAGTGTTAAAAGATCAAGTGATGCTATTTCTATCGGAAAGTAACTCAGATTTGGCAAAATGCTTTCAAGACAAAAACTGAATTTGTAAATTATGTTACTTGTCAGATATATTTAGAAAACTTAATGAACTTAATTTCTCTTTACAAGGAGATAACACCAATATTTTTACATTACCATCTAAAATTCATGCCTTCATGAAAAAAGTGAATGGATGGTTACGAAAAGTAATTAATACTTCATATGAGATGTTTTCATGTATGGAGGACTGCATCACAGACATCGAGATGAGTGTTAATATAATTAACCAAATTCTAAATAACCATTTCCCCAAAATATTTTGTACCAGAATTAGATATCAGCCTATTCGATTGCATGCATAATCCATTTTGTATTGAAATAGAAAGAGTAAGCCATCTATCATTAGAAGCGCAAGAAGAGTTTGCTGAACTAGCTATGATTGCCCTCCTTCCCTTTGCCTGTCTCTATCTGTGTGAAACGGTTTTTTTACGCTAACTTCTATAAAAACAAAATACAGCAAAGATCTGATCTTTTGTGCCAGCACATGCAAGCACATCAGTCCCATTAAAGGTACTGTTAATCTTATATTTTAGGTAACAAATATTCTAGTTTCATTGTTTTTACTTTTATTCATATGCTAATTTGGTTAAGGGGAGTCACAAAATATCTTTACTGTTGAACGGGGGTCGCGATGTGAAAGGTTTGAAGAGCCCGGCTTTAAGATACCCTATCTTCAACGACCAATGACGATTTAGGATAGAAATTTTTGTGGGTGATAGATATATAGGGAACAGATAGGAGAAAAATGTCTTTAGTAAGAGATGGTCTGTACCAGGTTATCTGGTAAAGTCCATCATCAGGCCTCTTTTATCCTTATTTTTCTCTTTCAAGTTTACTCATAGAATGAGTCCAGCTTTCGAGCCTTTGTCTTCGTTAACAAGCCCTTTTTTGTAAATTAATAGTACTTGTTACTATATTCTTCCTTTTGGTTTTCTTTTCATTTTTCACTGGCATTATTTTGGACTATTTTGTATTATTTTATACTTATTTCTCCTATCATTATTTTGTCCACTACTGGTCCTTTTTTAATTTAATTATTAGGGATATGTGGTTTTAATTAATTAATTTGTCTACTACGGTTCTTTTATTATTATTTTATTTATCTATTTATTTTATTATTATTTTTATATCTCCTGACACGTCTGCTGCTAGCTACTTTTGAAGGTTCGTCTGAAATGTACAGTACTGGCGGAATTACTCGTACTATGGTTTTCCAAAATCTGATTTTTTTTCTACATAAAAGGCCTTAGAAACATACGTCATTGATTGCAAATGGATTTACACATTTTATGCACCAACACCGAGCCACTATTTAACTTTTATTTTCAAGAGCCTTAGGTTACTTTGTAAGTATAATTGGTAACACTTAGGGAACAATACCTCATTTGACCATTTCAATAAAGTAACAGCCCTTTTGTATTAGTCAGCTCCTATGTTCACCTTAGAGTGCAAATAGTATGTCTTCTGTCATTTTTATTTTGTTTCAGATAGGTTAATAGTTATTATAATAGTTTGATTCTGTGTGTTTCATGTAGTTTGTTAGCTATAAACGACGTGAGGCCTTGGTGACACCACTTCTTCCGTCGGCTCCGCATACACTAGCTATATATCATCATTTATTTGATTCCAGTAATTTGGGCACTCGTAAAAGTCACCTGTGATGACTACCAGTATGACATCAAGTTTCAAGGGTGTTCAAAAGAATTCTGACGAGCAAGCCCCTTGAACCCAACACTTTTTCGAACCGGGCTACTGCAGGTGGCTCCACGCAGTCTCTAGATTATACACCTACGTCCCGGGACGTTTGGCTTCTCGACAAACTGCTAGTGACGCTTCTGGAACCAGTTTGATTCATCTCTTAACCGCTTATGTGTTACAAGGAAACTTCGTAATATCAAATTCAGGTTTAGAGAGGGATAAATTCCTCAAGTATCTCATCAGAGAGCGTCCTCGTCAGCCAAGGTTCGGTCACAACGGTCTGCTGCCAATTTATTTGATTGGCAGCAAAGTTTATGTCTGGGATCTTGAACGTGCGTATCGATTTCCGTTTATTATCTTTTCGTTTTTTCATAATTCTTCTCCATGCAAGTTCCCTGATATGATTTCTTTGATCTTGCAGCACACAAAGATAAATGTTTCCAGCATGTGAAAAATAGGCATTCCTTTGAATCACCGGGTAACTTTATCTTTAATCTGTTTGTATATTCCTTGCAGCTATTGCACTTTCTTTAAGATGTTGAGTGCTCCATCATGCGAAGAGAAGTTAGCTTATATTTTAAACCAGCATGGGGCATACACTTTCGGGATAAACAATACAATGGATTTCAGCGTGTCAGATTGGTCGGAAGTGGAAACATAAATTGAAGTATCCGATTTGCCTTTGTAAGTCATCGTGCATGCAACATTTTTCAGGACACTTACGAGCCATTTCAGCAGAACATTTATCTTGTGAGATAGATAGAAGGATATCAAACAAATTCATTTTGATAGGTGCGCAGATTTCGTCTGTCAACAAGTTAGTCGAAATTAGCTCGAATACAACAACACTTAAAGTCTAACATTTATCCAGTTGTTTCACTATAGCTCTGACAAATCCATGAGGCCCCGCTGTTTTCTCATCCAAATTGTTGATGAGATGGCGCAATGGGAGCTCATTTACCTGAAGCTGTCAAATAAACAAATGCAGTGGTCTATAAAGTTTTTCTTCTAACATTCTGATCGCACCTCCTTTTGTTTCTGTATTTACTGCCGTTCCATCGCGTCCCACAGCAACGAGTTCATCAGTTGCGAAGATATTTGCTTCTAGATACGAAAAAATATTTCGTCGCATAAAGATTATGCAGAACCTATCCTTAGTGTCAGGTGCCCAACGTATTCTGAACCATATTTTTCTATCAGAGAGATGTGTTCTTTCATTATCTTCTTCTTGTGATGACTTCCCTCCATCGGCTCAAGAACAAATGTACTATCTTTTCTTCCATCAAAATAAATAGAATAGAATGGCTTATCCGCTTTAATTTCTTGCTGTAGTGTAGTATGTTCTTTGACACGGTATCTTCTTACTTTTGACCTGTCAACTACTACAGAGGTTTCTTGGCCTTCAATTGGCGATATGTGCTTAAGTATTGAACTTGTTATCGGGGCTGCAGCTCGATCAGACATATCAGTGCGGTCACATGTCAACGCAAATTCCTACATTTTTATTCCTTAAGATGGATTCTTGGATGCAGATTTTTGTTTACTTTTTTGCGCTTAACGGGGGAAGTAAGCTCATAGTCGGTACCTTCGTCAACAGATTCTGTTTCTGTGATGGATGACGGAAGAATCACTTTGATATTATCTGTCACAGTAGATGGCTGATTTAAGAGACAATACTAACAATTGTTCGTAACTGCACTCTTAATATTCTTCTTTGATTGCATTTGATCGATATTAATTAACTATTGCTATTTTCCTAGTTGTTCGTTCGTCTTCCAGAAACGTTTGCCCCAATGATGGCACCTTCTTTTTTTTGCTACAAGAACAGTTTTTAAAGCAATCACATTTCCAACCTGAAATATCAGACAATTGTTCTGCATTCTTTGTAAAGCGTCACATTTCTGTTTGAATGATGTCGCATTTTTACTGGTAATATTTATCAGTAAAGCATCAATCCATTGTTTACCTCTATTGACACACAAGGGATTGATGCTGTTTTCCAAATAGAAATTAACCTTCGATAATTTGTTTAATTGGCGGGTCTTTTCTATTGCGGTCCTTTCCTTTTCTCACTCAAGTAAAATATATTTTATAACATTTCTATCCATAAGTTGGCAACACTCGTTCAATAATTTCGCAAGAACCGCCAAATCGTCTTTAAATTCCATGACACGTCTAGGTTTAAATGCCATAATTAAATATTGTTTTAATTTCTTTCTTACATATTATTTAGCTCTCAAATATATTACCTATTGCCATTTTTCTAGTTGTTCTTTGGTCTTTTAGAAGCGTTTTCTCTAATTGTAGAACCTTCTTTTCTTTGCTATAAGAACAGTTTTCAAAGCTATCGCATTTACAACACAAAATATCAAACAATTGTTCTAAGGTCATGGCCCAGCTCTCGGCCAACTCCCCGCTATATACACCTGTGTAAATCATGGCCTTCGTACCGCACGCGGTACTAGACTAGACAAACGACGCAGGTTAAGAGGCCTGCACGAATACTTTGAGGAGGCAGCCTTGGTGCCTTACACATTGATAATAGTCAACGACATGCGGCTCAGATCGTCTCGGTGTTTCTGCAACCATGACTGTCAGTCCCTACAGTAATTTACTCTCCATCTCCTTACAGCTTAAATCCCAGTCGCCTTATCCCTCTGACCATGGTCACGTCCTACGCGACAACGGTTATAATGGTGAACGTCAGCAGTTAAGATCAGGCTAATGAAGCCGGAGCTAAGTGCAACAGTAGCAACAACTAGCGAGATAACAATAGTTACAAACACATTGAATGGGTCAGCCCAAAAATTGACCACGTGACTCCCATGAGCGCGCGGCCTCGAACGTAAGACTGGACAACGTTCTCCCCGGTTACTCCTCGGACACCCCGGCCACGTGCCATCTGGAGCGTTCCATGCACTAGGCTGAAATCAAGATCTACTTCAAGCACAGCTACAAGTATTTTTTGCCCATCGTCACCAGCTTCGCTCCCCCTTGCCTTACAGTTGCTGGAAAATAGGATCGCAGAGGAAGGCAAGCCACTCTCCTATTGGCCCTGGATCTTCTGGGTGCCCAAAACACATAATTCCATGCGACTCGTATACGATATGAGTCTGGCAAAGAATGCCTACGATACACCCTACTTCAGGCTTCCATCAATTCAAAGGCCCTCGCTCGTTTGGTTCCTTCCGAACTTGCAAAAACGTTTAATTTAAAAACAGCCTTTACATTATTCCAATTGCAGAACATGCTTGACATTACTTTGAATTCTCGATACAAGGCGGTCGTTTAAGATTCAAGCGCATTCCCATGGGATTCACCGGAAGTCCTTACATCATGTAAATGGTAGTATCATCTTGAATAAGTGAGTGGGCCTGCCAATCAGGGTGCCTGGCTTACATGTACTTTGATAACGTTCTCCTCCTTGGCCCTGTCCTAGCTTTTCGTTGCTACTTTGGACTTATCAACGCCAGTTCAATCAAAATTAACTTAAACAAGGGCGTGTTTAAACCTACGGAGACACTATCGTACCTGGGCAGCAGAATCAAGCTACGTAAGAAGTGGGTGGCTCTTACTAAGTAGCCCTAGGATAAGACCTCCGATGCTCTGCGAAAGGAAATTAACCATCCCGACCCAAGAAAGTGCTAGTTGAGTCTTGCAGGCCTGTATTTCCCCCATGATCCTTATCTCATTTTTCTGGGTACAACTGTATTTGTGGCAAATGAGTGTGAATTACCATACTGTGCTCTGTGAGTTCACCCCGTTAATCTCGCCTAAGTGGTTTCGGTGGTGCCTGCCCAGGGTTTTTAAGTTTCTCGTATATGTGGAAGCCTGTCCTTCTAGATTTAGCAGCACTGGATTCTCTGGTGTTTGCCTTGCCTTTCATAGCCAGGACCTAGATTTGAAGATTTTTTGAATTGAGTCTTTAGTTCTCCGGCTCGAAGTCTCGTTGTTTCCAAATGCGAGGCATTTCTCCAATAACTGCTTGCAATTTGAAACACCCTCAGGGGCAAGATCCCACCGGAGATTCTCTGACGGCTCTCTCCTGCTTTGAGACGTTCCCTTACGCAGTCCTTCCGCCTATCCTCACGTAACTTTGCATGCGTTCGCACGAGGAACAACATTGTAGACGCTTTGTCCCTAATCACCTTATTTTGCCACGCGGTAGGCCATCTTCCGAAGGGTATATAAGGCTTTACCGTGCCGGGACACCGCAGAGCATTTTGTGGCATTGCCCTTCCTTCCTCCGCCGGTCAACCATTAGTTGACCCATTCTTCGAGGGGTCTGAACAGCCACACTACCCTTCGGCTTTACCAATAGAAAAGGATGCCTCTAGATCGATTCATTGGTCGTCATCTCCAACCCTACAACCACTCTTGCAGAACAACCTGTAAGTGCTTGGACGCATTTATTTTGCGTAGATTGTCGACAACTTACGTTTTAATCTTCAATCTTCATCTTTCAAAACTCGCAATGGCGAGGAAATTAAGGTATTATTGTCCCTTTCCAGATACAGGAACACCTTACCACGTGTAAAATACATTCGCATCTACCAACAGCTGCGACTGTACCATACTGTCTGGTTACATGGCTAGGAGACATCGCTGAGAGACGCCTGCGAATCTTCTGTGCTCATGAAGATAATCATTTAGAGAAAACTGGCCTTAAAGGCCAACCATTTTGGCATCACTACAGGTAACATCCCATCTAATATGGATCCTTAAACGCCCCGGTGGGTACGAGAGGAGGAGGCCAGAATGCAGGAGGAAATCGTTCTCGCACGTGCAATCCTAGAAGACGTCGCTGAGGATTTCGATTGGCGCCAGCGCTATTACGTGGTGCCCTCGTGCTGGAGACTCGGGGTAGGCAATCGATCGAGGTCTTCGACTTCTTTCGAATTCACTTTCCTCTCTCATCTCTTCCTCAGTCCTCGAAAAATTGAGCAAATAAACGTTTTACTGAAATAAATTAAAATTAAAACAGAAAGAAATAGCCAAAAAAACTCGGTATTTTAACTAAACAAGGCACTTTTATTAGGAAGAGAATGATAAAGTTCAAGGTGTCAATTAAAATAGATTGGAAAGAATGGTCGAAAACGAAAAGAACTCCAAGAACAGATATAAAATTAATACAACAGACTGTTAAGAACAGAACAACATCTTGCGAGAAGACTTTTATTGAGGATGTTAGACATCCCCGAAGAACAGTGAAAGATAGGCTTTTGAAAACTGGATTTAAATCATATCGCGCGAGAAAGAAGCCTCGACTCACGGAAACAATGATGAAAGCACGCTATTCGTTTGCAAAAAATCAGCTTGAGTCTAATTCACAACAATCGGGAGAGGTAAGAATGACACATCTAGCTAACCTGTAATTCACAAGAAACCATGTCTTTCTACTAACTTTAAAAGTGCTACATTTTTGTTATAGCTCTATTCTTTTCAAACCATAAAGTTTATTTGATGATTCATTACTTCAATGGCTTTTCCATTACTTCTATGGCTGTTCAAGTACTTATTCTGTATTTTCTACTATTGCAGGTAGCTTTCACTGAAGAGTCAACAACCATTCCAGTGCTAGATAACCGCGTGTTGAATGTAAAAAGGTGGCCTGTAGAAGAATTTATGGCTTAATGTTTGAGGAAAACAGTAAAATTTACAACGAAAATCATGGTGTGGGGAGCCATTTCGGTGCATTTAACAAGACTTCTGCAAATGTTCGAGAAAATCATGAACTAAGACTAGTATATATAATTTCTTCAAGGTCGTTTAATGCCTCAAATAAGGGAATTGTATTGCGACATACCTTGGATATTTCCACAAAACTTCGCTCCATATCATGAGGTAAAATCAGTGAAGGCATTGTTTGCACGGAATGGAGCTCAGCTGTTTCCATGGCCCAGAAATTCACAAGATATGAATCCAATTGAGATTTTATGGTGTGAGTTGAAAGTTCAAATACACATAAAGCCCAATAAGACCAAATAACAACTCATATGCTGTCCCATTGAAGTTTTGTTCAGATCTAAGTGAATCCATGAAATGTGCAAAACAATGATTAATGCAATGACAAGACGTGTTAAGGGACTCTTGTATAATAAGTGTGGCCAAACTGCTTACTATTAAATGTAAAAAACTAAAAACTGTGCAAATGGGATAAAATAACTCTCTTCTAATTCAATAAAATTAGTTTTATTAGCATTTTGGGATATTTTTTCCCATATTTCATTTGCCCGTTTATTCATCGTGATACTTATAGGGTCAAAGTCGGTGAGTTGATGATGTAACGCTGATGGAATGTGTTCCTAAAGAGTAACATTCGTTATGAATCTTGTTGCTTTGCTTTAGACCACTTGCGCTATTTCCATTAGTATATTTCTTAAAATTTGAAGAGGAATGCCAAGATATAGCAGGAACTGTCTTACTAATTCCATGTATAACTTATATAAATTGCAAGGTAAGAGCAGTCCAAACCTAAAGTGTGGCTGTACCATCTTATTGGCAGCATCATTTTTTATTTGTAATGCGTAGCATATCCAGCAGATGCTAGTTTAGGCCAAGTACTCAGCCATCTCTTGGGTGTTCATAATATTTGTCCTGCACCAATACATCCGCTGTCTTTCGAAGTCACATTGGTATAATTTTTTATCTTGTTTAATTTTCATAGTTATTGATGTTCTCAATCTCCCCCTTCTCTTCTGTGGGCAACACCTCTCGGATTATGGTAGTCATTAGTGACAACTTAGGTGATGTCATTCGCCATCTGAATATATTGTGCAAAGGTTTGATTGTGATGAAGTAGGTTTACAGTGGATATCACACACAAGGTAAGACTAAGGCATCCCTCCCCCCCTGCGGCAACCCTGTCTCCAGGTCGAATGGCTCCTGTTCAATGTTGTTTATTTTTATGAGTGTTTGCCGATCTTCTAAGTAGTCTTGTTTGCTCAATGCCGCGATCAATGATCTTCTTTGTAAGCGATTTTAACTATAGCTTATAGAAGGATAATGACACGTCACAAAGCACCACGTCCACATTGACGTTTTTGGCCTTGGCGATGGCAATTTTGCCAGTCATTAATGTTAATGACGTCTCGGTACCGAGTCTTCTTTAGGAGCCATTTTGCTGAATGTTATACAAAGCTTTCGTGTGTAACAAGTTCCTCAGCCAATTGTTTAGGAGTTTCTTCAGAAGCTGTTCCATAAACTGCCTATATCCTGTTTCGGTTTACCTCGTTTCAGAAGGAATAACATTCTGGCTCTTTTGAAATGGTCGGGGAAATATACAACGTTAAGGCCAACGTTTATTAAATGCATTTTGGTGATGCCAGGTTTCCTGGCACCTTTTGTTTAAAGTTATTTAGATTATGTATGAGAGTGTCTTAAAAAAAAGTAAAACTTTCACCGAAAATCATGATGTGGGGAGCAATTTCTGCACATGAATCAAGTTGCTTGAAATTGCCGAAGATAAATGAATCGGTATAATTATTTTAAAATCCTCGATGTTATTGCAATTGTTAGAATCACCAGTTTATATGAGAGGAGTGAGTGTGTGATGGAGGCTGGCTGAGTTTGGTGTGGCAGGTACAAAAAGCTTGTCTTCCAATCGAATTTTTTATGACTTTCAAAGTTTCTCAAGGGAAATACGCTTTTAAGCTGAGTATCAGACGGTGCCTTGGTAATCGTTGGTTAAAAGAAAGGACTCGTAAGAAAAGAGGTGATAAGTAACTTTTATTCTTAGCTTGGGTCTACCAAAATGGGAGCAAGTGTAACATTTCGAGTCCTACGCGGTTTTGCGTGTTTTCCGTTAATGCTAGATAGCTGAGGCTAAGGAGTCAGGATTCGAGGATGAGGGAACAGATTCGTGACGCTAATAATATCAATAAGCTGCTGTGCTGACAGACGACTTAACTGATTCTCTTTTTATATTTTAGTCTTTTCCTCTGTGTGTATTTAATATAAATTTGCATCTCGTTTCCCATGGGCGTTACATTTACATTGACCTGGGCGCTGGGCGGAGCCAAAGATTAAGAATATGTTTATTAGTTTCTTTGTTGGGTGGAGTTACAAAAGTTATGTGCATCTAATGAACCTACTTATTTTTCCCGTTTTGGCCTATCCTGTATCAAAGAGACGGTTTGCTTTTCAGAGTTCCTCGGAAATTTCAACCGGTTAAGGCACATATTACCCTGTATTTGTTCAACTTACCCCTGTTATCTATCATTGAGATAGTTTCCGTCTGGTGGCTGTTTACTAAAGTGCGTATGTTTGTGTGGTCACGTGAGAACTCTGGCTATTCGCTTTGATCGATTCATTCTTTCTTAATAAATATCAAATTATGATATACTATTTCTCTCTAGTTTAGATTGCCTCACTATCTATTTCATGACATATTATTTGATTTGTTCATTCAGGTACACACTTTCACAATTTGATAGATCCATCAGACGCTCATTTGTGGGTGTTCCTCGCTGGGCCTACTAATCCTGCAATTTGGTTGCCACCTACCTACTTTCCTTGCAAATCGGATGCCACAAGTTTAAAGAGTAAATTGAGAGAGGATTCTATTACCAAATTCTGGAAAAATAAATTCCCTATGGTCTACTCGAGGCCACTATGAAGAGGAGATAAAGATAGATGATAAAAAAGGAGTTAGTCTCAGGTAAGTTATTCCATATTTCAGTATGTTTACGAGAAAATATTGAGGGAGAGAAAGGGTATAGATTGCTAAATATTCTTTGTTCACTAGTTTAAATTCATTATTTACTTGGATATATATATATGCATATATATATATATATATATATATATATATATATATATATATATATATATATATATATATATATATATATATGCATATATATATATATATATATATATATATATATATATATATATATATATATATATATATATAGATATATATATATATATATATATATATATATATATATATATATATATATATATATATATATATATATATATATATATATATGTATAAGAGAAGATAATAGTAAAGCACAATATTTGAATCAAGATTTATTTATAACCACAAAATTAGTTTCGGCAAAGTCATAATTGCCATTTTCAACTAAGTAATGAACAAAGCCAAGCAAGAAGCCCAGAATATAAAAGGCGAACAAAATACTAAACAAAATGAAAACTTAGGAAAAAAGCTGGTTGTCATAGAATTGCTCATAGTCTGGTCCAATAATTATTCTAGTCCTTGATTTGGACACACCGCTTTTGTTTTAGTCGGTGGTATTGACCCTATGACTTAATCCTACGATCATATATATATATATATATATATATATATATATATATATATATATATATATATATATATATATATATATATATATATATATATATATATATATAAATATAAATATACATATATATATATATATATATATATATATATATATATATATATATATATATATATATATATAAATATAAATATACATATATATATATATATATATATATATATATATATATATATATATATATATATATATATATTGGTAAGCTTTAATGCCTACTGAACGTGCGAAAGCTGGTTAGAGGCGTGTTCTGCCGTAGCCAGATTCTCAATATAAAAGTCCCACTTGTTACTGGGGGGAGGTTTGTGATTGTTGAATTCTAAGAGTGCAAAATACAGGTTGAATGAATTAGCTGAAGGGATGCTTAATTTAATACTTGCCTAGGTTACGTCATAAGGGAGGAGCCACAAATAAACACACGTACTCAAAATAAACTTTACTTTACACAAATATAAGAATTAGCAATAGTTAACAGGCAAATTTTAGGATTAAATATTAGACACTAACGTTAAGCGTCTATATTTATAGTGACTCAATGCGAGTATCAATCACGGTTAATTAATTAGCTAATTTAAGAATAGAGTGACACTTGGTTTACAGATTACTATTAATTGATGGATTGGAGAAACGACTACTCGGGTCCAGATCGGGAGATAAGACGACGGGTTTCGGGCTGCTGGCTGCAGTTCCGGTTAGTTTACTCCTTTACTGAATGTAACACTAACAAATAGTAACTTCCAGTAACTATTTGGATGTTTCTTTTTTTAACCAAGTTACGTTGAGCAACAGAGCGTACTCTTCTAGTCACAGACTCTGCGGGGCGGGATTTATTTCCAGGAACAATTTAAGACAGCGACCAGGTTGACTCGACGGCGCGTTAGGAGTCGATACGTTAGGGCAACGACTCTCGTTGAACGTGAGGATTACGCGAGTAGATTTGGGACACTGCTGCTAGAGGGGTAAACGGCGATGTTATTTATATCGTGGATTGTGGGAAATCGAGAGGGAGATCCCATTCACGACAATTCGCTTATCGCAGCACCTTCCGGACAATCTTCATGCTATCATAAAGAAGGCAAATAAGATTTAAGCTTCTTTGAGAGATAGGCGTTCTTTCGTGGGACTTCCTGTCGCCAGTTGGGGGAGGGTAGGGGGAGAGAGAGAGGAGACGAAGGTCAACTCAAACAACAAATTTCTTTCGTTCCCACGATTTTCTGGCGGCATGTGAGTATGTACATTTCATACCCTCACACTGGTAGACATAAATATTTGGGTAGAGTCAGCGGAAGTTACTCATTTCCGAGAGAAAGATTATTCGATATAATAATCTTGCTTCATTCAAAATATATTTGTTGAATTTGTATTGCTCTTCGATTATTTGAAATTATCGACTTTGGTAATGATGATAGATTCTGAAATTCTACTCTCAATATAATTGTTTGATTTATAAATGATTTATGTTTGATTGAAATCGATTCTATGGTCGTAATTTTGTATGGGCGTAAAGGGACTTGAAGAAATTTTACCTCTTCCTATATCGGTTTGATGTTCTTTTATAATCTTATTAAAGTGACCCGACTATCCGATGTTGCCAAATTGCAATTATCTCATCGTATATGGTATGTGCCCGCGTCCTGATTGATTGGACCCAGTCTAATCAAGGATTTTTGTATGGTATTGGAATATTTAAATGGGATATTTATGTCATTTCCGTTGCATGTACAACCGCTGCATGGAATAATATATACATTATGGTCAGTGACGAAGTGAGGGTGATGGTTATAGTAAAGTAAACGTTCAATAAATGAAAAGAGAATTCAATCTGGCACGTTTTTCAAATTCTATAATATCCTTTAACTTTAAAGTGAGAGGTACGTAAATATATATAGAGCTAACTTGATGATTTAAGGCCTTTATTCATTTTAGGGAAAAATATTGTACTCTTTCAAGTTGCAGGCTTCAATTAAACTGAGAGAAGAGTCTAGAATTATAGACGTATAGCTTAAGTGATTCAATTCACTTTTTCAAAAGAATAGGATCACATATAATCTATGCTCGTATAAAAGTGATCGAAAATCCCGGGTTTGATGGATAGGTATAATTCCTAGTGTATCTATTTACGTAAAACTGTGGAGGATGAGCCAGGGAAAGTTCTCACAACTTTAACGAGGACAAATTGGAGTACATTATATCAGACTTCCATTTAAATTTTAAAATAGATAGTTGTGTGGAAAGAGTTGAGACTTGTGTGGAATATGCCTCAAAATTGTTTATATATTCTTGACACGCTAGAAGATATCTGCAATATAGATGAGCTATGGTAATAAATAGAGGTAGGTTTAATTGTCGGAAAGAGTTCAGTTTAAACTTTCTCCATAAAGAAATTGCTGGTAAAATTCCTTATTAGCCATCAAGTTATTGTTCAAGATGCCTAAAGCAACAAGAGAAAAATGATATCTTCGGGAGTGGGGAATCTTGAAGATTATTATTCAGATTAGTACGTAGTGCGGAGATGGAATCAAATATAGGGAAGTAGTAGAAGAGATTTTGACAACAAAAAATAAAAGAAAGTGAGCTCCCCAGTCTTTTCAAAAGATGATCAAAATGAAACCCTCCAGATGAAATTGTGATACTTAGGTGTGAATAGGCTTATTAGAATTCGATATGTCATACATACACACACTTACACGCGCACACATACACACATATATATATATATATATATATATATAATGGGTGTTCCAATAACTTGGACCGATTTTAAATGTGAGTTAAGTTTAAGCTTCTAATGATTTTCTTCTTTTTCTTTCAGGTTTAACAACTTCAATCTTTGGGAATTTCAATCATGGAAAGATTAACAATCAAACAACGTGTTAAAGTTATCGAAGTCTATTACGAAAATGGACGTTCAAACAGAAACGCATTTCGGACACTTCGCGATTTCTTTGGTCAATATAAACGACCAAACGAGAGTGCAATTGGGATAATTGTTCGTGAATTCAAACAAACGGGGTCGGTGGCAGATATAAAAACGCCATTGCGTTCTCGTTTACGCCGTTCAGCTGAAAACATTCCTGCATTGCGCGAGGATGTGGCCGAAGATCCAGACAACTCTATTCGTCATCGCGCGCAGGAATTGAACCTCTTCACAGCAACATTACATCGTTTTTTGCAGAGAATTTGTATCTATACGCTTACAAAATTAAATTGACACAAGAACTGAAGACTGCTGACCATTTGAAGCACCGTACATTCGTCAATTGGGTGCACGAGCAAAGACAAGCCGATAAGGATTTTTCGCAAAAAATCATCTTTAGTGATGAAGCATATTTTTATATTTGTAGATTGGTCAATAAGCAGAATTGTCGCATTTGGGTTAATGAAAATCTCAGGAAGATTGTTGAAAAGCCAGTGCACCTACAAAAGGTCACTGTTTGGTTTGTATTTTTTTCTAGCGGAATCATTGGCCGTATTTCGTCGAAAATGATGCCAGGAATTTTGTTATGGCGACAGGCGTCGATACCGTGGCATGATTACCAACTTTTAATTGGCTGAATTGAATTCTATGGATGCCGAAGATTTGTGGTTTCAGCAGGACGGCACATCATCTCTTGAAACAGCGAGGTCAATTGGCCACCATGATCGTGTGACTTGACGCCTTTAGATTTCTTCCTTTGGGGTCATCTCAAAAGTAAGGTTTATGCCAACAAGCCAACAACAATTCAACAGCTGAAGGATGAGATAATAAGGCATATTGGTGAGATCGAGGAGCAACCATGCAGAGACGTTATCAAAAATTCTGACCATCCCTTGGAGGTGTGCCGCGGAGGACTTGCGGATATTTAGGCGATATTATTTTTCACATATAATTGCCATGACTCAAATAACATGATCCAATAGTGAAATTAATAAATTTTCAGCAATAACACTCTTTTATTTACTGCTAACTTCGATGCGTCTTAATGGAACACCCTATATATAAAGAGAGAGTTGTGTCCTAAGTGACACCACTAAATTTAAACGTATGAAAAAAGATCTAACACAAAATGAAAAAGGAAAATAACAAATTGACAAATTACTAAAGCTAATGCAGTCATCGGAGGACTTCACTTCCAAAAGATCATGGGCTATTATACACCAGGATATCTGTATGAAAATGTAAAAAAAAAGAAGCCCGACAACCCATTTAGCTTATCATCTCTCAAATCATGACAACAACGTACTGTTTAGCTAAAACCTTAATTAAAGTAATAAAACCCTACATCCCTTCGAAGTAAAGCAATAAAGTCTAAGGAGGAATTTATCGATATACTCCACTCTACAAAACCGGCAGGAATAATTTCATCCCCTGATGTGGAAAGCCAATTTACGAACGTGCCTATCGCTCAGACCTTTGAAATAATTATAGAAAATGTGTACCACCATCATACAATGTCTCCGCCAAATCTTGACTAAAACATCTTAAAGAACATATTACGTTCATGAACATCAGCGGCTCCGTTCAGGATACCGGACGGTAATCTATACACGCAAGTATATGGAGTGGCTGACCGCCAACTACAATATTGGTCGACTTGAAAAAAAATTATTATGCAACAGTGAAAATAAGCTACAAGCATATTACCGATACGTAGACGACATCTAAATCAACCTCCAAAACGAAGAACATCTGATAAACATCAAACAGCTATTTGAGGACAACTCTGTGTAAAAATTCACTTATGAATTGAACACGGGCAATAATTTCCATTTTTTGAACGTTGAGGTACAAAACATCAATGGTAGCTATATCACAAAAGTATATAGAGAGAATGCTAGTTTTAGTTCGTAGTTTATTGGACGTGAATGATATAAAATAAGTGTAATCGGGTCATACATTGGCCGAGCATATAAATGCTGTTCTACGTGGGAACTTTTCTAACAAAAGATCTCACGCGTAAAACAAACATTCGTGAACAACGGTTTCTCGAACAGCATTATTGAAAAACAACTCCCATCATTTTTAAATAATCATCTTAAAGATACGAATAAAACCAAAAGTAATCAGGCAGCATTAAACAACATCAAACTGTATTACAGAAATCAGATGTCCGTAGCCTATAAAATAGATGAAAAAAACATCAAGGAGATAATTATCCATAGCATCAATGTTATGAATCAAATGTACAAAATTCAACGTATTATATACTTTAAAACGACAAAAGCCAACAATCTCCAGATGAAAAACAACAGCTGCCAAAATCCTCGAATCTACATAAAGTCAACCACCATAGTTTACGAGTTCATCTACCCCAATAAAGGGTGCAAGCTTTCTAATAACTCCAAATATATTGGAATGACAACTACTTCCCTTTCGAGACGTTGGACAATGCACCTGCAAAGCGGAGGAGCTAAAAATCATATGGAGAGTGCGCACGACATCAACATAACGAGAGATATTCTAGTTGACAACACCGTAATTAAAAGAAAAGACGGAAATAAAGCTAGGCTGAACATCTTAGAAGCTATCTTAATAAACGAAGAAAAGCCGGCTATCAATAGTCAAGCGTTCAGCTAGAATTGAGCCTTGAAGTTGTTTTAAAGTTCCACTCGGTGGATTGGCCCGTTTACTTTAACGTAGCGTTCAAACCAGGCAGAATAAATATCCCCTAAAGACCGTTTTCTTCTAACTTAGTCCAATTTTGACTCCAGACATTTCATCGGTAAATGAGGAAAGAATACATAAATACGCTCCGAAGATGATCGAGAAAGATCGAAAGCTCAACAATTTAGTTTGGTTTTTACCAAACTCATTCATTTAAAAGATAGATAAATACAGGACAAGTGATCCACCATCTATAAGATGGAATAAAAAAGACTTAGCAGAAAAAGGTTGCCAAAGGAAATTTACTAAAGCGAAATATACCATTGTCTTCAACAAAATTTGCATATATATATATATATAAGATTTATTAAAATAGACAGCGGTTAGGTGGCGGTGGCGGCTTGGTTAAGGTGGTGTTGCAGCTTTTTAAGCTTTTAACAGATTTTTTTCCGAAATGGAAAGGTGGGAAAAAATGCTGGCAAGTGGCATATCTTTATTAACCTAGAGGTCTTTCAACCTTGAAAAAATTTAGAAAAGTGGGTTTTATATATACATTATCATCTTAACCAAAGAATATATTTTAGGACCAATCAGAAATGGCAAAAATTATAAAGATAGAATAATATGTAGATCCCAAACGAAAAATTATTAAATCTTGACATAAGAATTTTTGTTTTGACAAATCAAATTTGAGAAATTTTATAAAAATTAAACAATTTGTACATCGTCGAAATAAAAGCGTATACAAAAATTAAATGATAGGCAAAGGAGGCAAGGTAAACGGGGGCGGGCTATGATGTGATGCGCCTGGTATTAATACTTAGCGTGGTCGTTGAACTGGAGTCTCGCTGGTGCTGTTTGTTTTTTTTTGTTGTTTTGTTTCCATATAGTAACGGCTCCAGCCATGCGCAGTCGCAGTCTATCACTCTCCCGGAGAATTATGGTTTATTTCTATTTAACATTTCTCGGGTGATGGTCGTCCGATGCTTTGCATTGTGACGTCTGATGGCTCCGTCTCTAAGATGCGCTGTTAGTCGCTGAGACAAGATTGTAGAAGTCATCAAAATGTGGAATTAAAATTCTTTCTATTATCCTTTTAGACTCATCTTAAAGTAGATGTTTATGGCCTTGCATTAGTCGCGCTTTGCAGGAAGTATTTGTCCCACATATTTTCTTCGCAGGCCAAATGTTCTGGTTACTGCATATTCATAGTGGCTGTGGATAAGTGAGCCAAAGAAAATGCCAGTGTACCTATTGAAGGAAGGGAACACAAGATTGCTAAAACACCGGTCCCCATTCTGATGACGGGGAATGAATGTGAAGAAGAGTATAAAGAGGGTTGTGATTGTTGCCATGAATTTTGGAATGTATGAAAACATGAGTCTCTTACAATTCTATAATCAATTACCTTGAAATTTAATGCACATTTAAAACCAATCTCAATGGTAATTGAAAGATAAAATTAGTAGACTATGTAAAGATGATGTGAAATAATTTATCTTATTAGTCCTAGTTGTCATATAGGCTGAATGTAAATCAACTTTGTTATATTGATAAATAAAATAATTGACAAAAATCAATGGCGGGCAAAAGAATAGTTAAATGTTAACTATACCAACACTTCAGAACGATTTTGGGTATATAAATATAGTTTATATCTGGATAGTGCAACTTTTCACAAAGAAAAGCAATGAGAAAATTTGGGCTGAGAATAACAAGAACTTTTAGGACCTGGTCAGGAATTTTCTAGATTTAAACAGAAACGGGAATTTGACTGCGATAATGAAACTGGAGCTAGATAAACAGAAGCCAGCCAATTCTCAGCAGTTGAGGTTGCTTATTTAACTTAGAGAGAGCAATATCAGTCAAGATATCATTACATATTTGGTTTCCAGTATTCTAGAACAAATTAAAGCAGTTCTGAAGAACAAAGGAGAAATCATCGTAAATATTGACCGCGCACTTCATTTGAGTCTATATATTAATGAAATATTTTGGGATCTAAATTTTTTAAATTGGCCTACAAATTACGATACCAAAATAATTTAGGAAAATACAACGTTTGATTAGTTTTATTAATTTTAGAACTAAGGGCTAAAGGTGGAAATGTATAAAATAATATAAAAAATTTAAAAATCCCTTAAATAAAAAAAATATATATAAAATAACAGGAAAAAATTCAATGTGATGGGCAAATTTCAGTAATTTGAGTGAAAATTAGAAAAACAAAATATATCTAAATGAAATTAATCAGGGGTAGAGTTCGAAGAAGAGGTAAACAGAATATACACAATATCAAATATTATTTGATTCGGTGATACCTGTGAGCTGACTCAACGTAATTCAAAAATTTGTTCCTAGAAAAGCTTTGATTTAGTTTTACACCAGAATTTCACCTACAAGACCAACAGGTGTTTCGATAGTGACCCAAGCTTATTGCCACTTCCGAATTGGCTTAAAGGCTGTCATCAAAGAGACAGCCGAGTTCATCGAGCGATAACGATATATCTCAAAAAATATAAACACTTATTTTGTTCAGACACATTCACTATGCGAACAAATACCATCCCTACCTTGTATATGAACTATTTGTTTTAACTTGGAGTGTAGTAAAAAGTGGAACTTATCTTGTGGTTTAGCCCTTAAGCCAAGTTTTTTTGGCGAGAAAGAACTTTCATATTTTCTTATTTAGGACAGAACCGGTTCAGAGATAAATGCATAGATTTTGGCTTTATGTGAGATTGGGCTCAATCTTACTTGTTAGGGTAGTCCATCGAGGTCGATGATGACGGATATCTTCAGGTTGCTCTTCTAAGATGGGTGCAACGATGACTGTGATCCACACTAACGGCCACACTCATCGCAACGAAGGCCGGGCACCGGCGGCGGAGGATGCCGGAGTGCTCTCTCATGGCACTGCCCGCGACGTTCGCTTCGCCGTCTGGTTCATGTTTCCTCAAAGTGGGCAGCACCACGATTACAGGCAGCGCGCCACCCACCCCTCTCAGCAGCAGTAGCTTCAAGTTTGTCTGGGATGATGTTGAAGTTTTTCAGTGCCCCTTTATCTTGGTCGTTGTACCTCTTTTGCTGGCCGCCATGGGCGCGTCTCCCCCCGACAGCTGCGCGTAATAGGTATGCCTTGGCAGGCGATCAGCGGGCATTTGACGTACATGCCCCAGCCATCGCACCTTCTGCCGAAGAGAATGCAATCGATGCTTGGTACACCGGCGCGCTCCAGCAAATCAGTATGAGCCTCTCGATCTTGCCAAGTAAGGTTGAGGACCCTCATAATGCACTGCACATGGACGGCCTCCAGGAGCTGGTTTTAATCTTTGACTTTATGGCTTGAAATGCCGAAATATTTTGTAAATATTTATAGTTTTTAGGAGGAAAACACAAATATAGTTAACTTTTACAATTTTCTTACAAATTCCAAGAGAAAGATATAAATAAAACCAAGTAAAAAAGTTAGCAATGAATAGTTTTCTTCATTTTCGTTTCTAATGTAAATCACTTCCCCATACCTACCGTCAAATATTGTTTCCTATCACGTTTACTTTTATATTCCTTGGTATCTATATTCAAGGTACAATACACCTAAATGAAAGCATTACCCTTACTCCTTTAGGTACATTCCTATATTCACCAGGAGCTTGTAAAGATGGTCATCGAGGGTGTGAGAGCCTTATGGTACATCATCGTCCCATCTGGCCATAGCGTTTCACTCCGTTCTCAACCAGTTCACGATTTTTACTTTCTTTAGAAGGTGGCTTATTCATTCCTGGAGGGTTAGGTACACGAATATCAGCACTGTGTGCTATTTATATAATAGAGGATGGAAGGTCAATTTGCCAATTTGACGTTTGGAAGAGTCCACGATGCAGAAATAGCAGTTGCTTAAGTTGTCAAGAGGTTTACCCCAAATCCTGGAATGGCCAGCTTCATGGCTCTTATTTTCCCTCTATATCATACTGTAAAAGTGAAATAATACTTTATTACTCTTTTGGCATACACTAACATTATGCCTTAAGTACTTGCGATATCTACTATTTTACTCATTTAAACAAACAATTTTCATACCATCCAACTTTTTCTTTCCGTGTTCACAAGAAAAATGATGATTCCTGCGTTTATCTTACTCCCAAACTGACACATGTTCTTATAGATGTTGTTACACAAAATTCTTTTGATTTTGATTTAATGAATTATCTGAAGTTATAATAAAATGAATCTGGAGAATGATTGCATCCACTTGATGTGATTTGGTTTCAGGTGTTTTCTCTATGTTAACTAGAGCTGAAGGGATAACATATTTGTAAATCCTTATGTGAATATTTCTAAAGTAATAATGTAGAATATTTCATAAAGTTTCTACGAGTATGTATGGCAAATTCTGAAAGATTATAGAAACTTAATAAAATTTTACTATATTATAGAAATTTCTCATTTAATCTACAATGTTGGAACTTTCATTAAAACAAATATTATTCTACAACCTTCCAATTATTTCTTAAAATATATTTATAATTTTCTACCCTGTTTAAAAAAAATAAAGCGAAGAGCCTTTTCTATATTCCCTATTTTTTTCCGAATATAATAATATCATAGCATTGGTTTCCAAATAAACAAATTTTGAACTTGAGTAGCGTAGCTAAAAAAGCAAAGTTTGGGAATAAACATAGACCCTATTTATTTACTTTGATTACAAGCCAATGGATAATAACACTTTTAAGCCAGGAACAAGAAAAAGTGCTCTTTCGGTGCAAATGATTTATGCGCCCCATATCATCTTTAAACTCTGATTTAAACTTTTATACAAGGTAACACACCGGTATAGTTGTTCTCTTGATTTTTTTTACATATAAATAGGTTTAAATTGCAATATTAGTGAATGTGGCCGCGGTCGGTAGCAAGCACATGTTCTAGGCGAGACCTGAAGGCCGCGAACACGATTCGGACGAAGTCATTTACATGCTGTCCACGCCGGTTGAATTTTGGCGTTACTCTGATGGACCTTGCAGGGCTTGTTCTCAACATGCAGCTACAAGAATTAGTCAATATGATTGAGTTTAGGTGACTGTGGCGGCCAAATTTCATGTGAGCAGAAGTTTATGATCGACCCCAATCATTTTCGTACGGTCTTAACCATGTGGGTTGGGGCACCTTCATGCTGAAAGAGTTAGTCAGCCTTTTTCGTGATTTTTTCACCGAGGGCTAGAATTTACTGGCCAAGATGTCTTAGTAATCACCGAGGTGAGCTTGTAACCGGTTGTGAACCACACAGGTGGCATTTATTATCATTCCATGTAAATGCACGACGCTAAGTTTCATCAAGCAGGCGGGATGTTTAGCTATGGACACGTAACGGAATTAGGAAACGATCGTTATGCTTGTTGATGACCAGATCAACCATGAAGATTGGTTGATCTGGTCTCGCATATGGTCGCTGAGCAGAGGCCTTCAAGCTTTTATCGCGTTCCTATTTACTAATTTGTAGACCAAGGCATCCAAAAATTTCTTCTATTTGTAAGCGCAGTCATTTTGAACTCCAGAGCTTTTTCTGACTGAAAGAGTCGATCTTTCAGCACTTATGCCTTTCAACGACATTGTAGACTGTCATTTGGCTGTCTTAGAGCCGCCTGTGATGTCGGACTTGTTGTCCTCGTGCGAACTCGCCTCAGAGTGGTAAGGCCCTCCTATTGGCACATAGAGATATGGTGTTTTAAGTCATTAGGGCGGGCTCTCGGGCGGCAGTGACCCCCAAAATAACTAGGCATCAGATCTATCATCACGCCTAAAGGAAAATAAAATGTCAATTAAGCTATAATTTATAATTTCCTGATGACTTCCATTCTCTGATGTGTTTATTTAGGTCCCTGTATTAGTCTCAGACTTCTCTACTTGCAGCGGAGATAGCTAATGATAGTCGAAAAGCTAAAATCTCACTAGCTTTAACAAACTGCTACAGCAGTTTGCAGCCGGAAACTTCGTCTGTTACAAGGCGTCGAAATTCTCGTACCAAGTGAACGTCAAGCTCTGTATAAAAAAATGCCGATGCCCTTACCCGGTAGACATAATTGCATATAAAATCACCTAACTAAAAGACGGTTGCTGTTCAAAAGTCCCATAAATCTCTAGAATCCGAGTCACGCGTTCTAAGTTGATCCTCCATCCGCGCCTAAAATTAGAGATAGTAATGAGGGACCGTGAGGATCTTCTGCTACTCCAGGTCTCTCAATTATTTTCACTTTCTTCTTAAGACACTTGCACAGAAGTGAAAAGTAATTTTAAAAACACAAATCTGAAAAGTAACACTTTGGGTTTGTTTGTAGAGCAGTTCTATACCAAAGAAATAGCGAGGGAAATACACTCCGTCGCTATTTCTTTGCTCTACTCGTGAATCAATCCATTCAGTTCTATATTTTCTTTTCCTTCTTATTCTTTTCCCTTATCTCATTGTTATTATAAATACCTCCTCAAATATGATCTTGTAATATCCGATTTCCTACGCACTGCTCTTCCACTATTCATCAAGTAACCTAGCCTCAGCTCCAACTCAAGCTGAGATATTTTCCTAAAATCATAACACCACGTTTTAAATAAATTCATTTAATGTATTGTCTACTCCCACATGTGAGATCATACATTCTACTCGTATATTGATAAGAACTTTCGGTCTAGATTATATTCATTGCTCCGTAATCACCCAGCCCTCCAAAATGAAGGTTACAGAGTTTGTTGAGCAGCTGCTAATCGTTTGCCTTTCATTCTCCTAGCTCACAAACTATCGGCAGGATTGCATACCCTCGATCACACTGCTCTTCTTTGAATATTTCTAGTTTTACTCTGTAACCATAATATATCTAAACAGCGAGATGTGTTCGTGTGTTAGGTAAGGTTTGGTTCTTGCTTAACACCCTTTTTTGTTACTCTATTCTTCTCCATGTTACTACTATCTCTCGTCCTGATCTATGATCCCATTCCTACGTTGATGATACGCAACTATATTGACCATTCGCTTTAGCGAATTTTCCTTAGAATTTAGAGGAATTATTTATGGCAAAACAAAATTGAAACTGAATATCTCTCGAACACTTCCTAAAAATAATAATGAGAGCCAGGTGTGGTTATTGATGACTAGCTGGAAAACGATTTGTCAATTTTTTAACTTTGTGCCCCTTGGATCTGGTCTCTTTTGGACACAAAAGAATCCTAACCTCACTTGGAGCAAACCTCATGATGTTGATATCTCCTCTTTCCTTAAGATTATCTGGTTCTACTCGCAATTTGACCAAAATCATTTCATTTCTCCTCCTTGAATACTTTTACATCCCTCTAGCTGGATGCAGTGCATCCATTGTTTCCTCCCGTTCGAACTATTCAAAATTTAAGTGTCTAATTCTATTCCGTTAAAAATTTTAGCTAGAGCTTCCTTCCCAATTTTTGAGTCACATTTGATACCTTTTCGATCCAGAATCACCTTTGGGATACTTCACTTACCTATTCCATTTAAAACGTCGTAGAAGCGACATAACTGTCTTTCTCATTGAACCCCTTTCTACCACTAAGATCCTAACGTACCCATTCGGGCCCCTTAATGATTTTCCTTTGTAATCTTTTGTGCGACATTTTGATATAGCTTGCTTGATATTTACCTCTAGAATGCGGAATAACATATTTGCACTATGTTCTCCTATTTTCCACTTTATACAAAACCCATTTTCTCGAAATTTTTTCTTGGTTGATAAAATGACACCCCATCAAATTTATTGAAAAGGAAGAGCGCCTTAAAAAACATATATACTATTCTTATTTTAAGCGAAATTGCTCGTTTTAGAAAAATTAATTGCAAGAAGAAAGCATGATGAACTTTGATTTAAATTAGTCCACCTAATCCACTCAAACAAAATCTTTAAGCATCTCTAACCATTACTTTACTGTCCCAAAATGGTATTTTGCGCATGTTTCTTCGCGACCTCGGCACCAATAATTTCATAATTATTGACTTAGAATTAAATTAAATTAGTAAAGTATATGGGAAAAAATGTCAAGAATATGACTATTGTAAGATTCTTTACAACAAAGCTCTAAAGGATATTGTATATCAAAGAAATGGTTAATTCGGTTTTATTTCTCATTAATTTTACAGACGATTGTAAGGAATGAATTACAAAAGATATTTAGTTAATTCTCTTATTTTAAAATAATGATATAGGTGTTCTTATGAATAAAATAAACACTTTGAAATCCAATTTAGGTTGTTTGAATGAAATCCTTTATTCTGGCTCTTCATAAAATGAAGAAAAGAAAATATTGAATTTGAGAGAAAGATTAAAAAGCATAAAGGCATGTTCAATTGTTCAAATTAAACAGCACCATAGTTAATCATATAGGAAAATTAACCTATTTTGTTGAGTTTGGAAAAAGTTATTGAAAAATAAGGGAAGAATAAATAGGTTATAAGACTTTAAACTTTAAAAAAACTTCAATATATTTGATTTTAAGACATCATATAATTTGGAGTATTTAGTATCTAATGACTTTGATATTAGGTAAGCAGGCAGATATCTCTCTCTGCGCTCTCTTTATCTATATATCTATATTCTATCTTTTAATCCATTTCTATATATAGGTAAAGTTGTGCAATATATTTTCATCGTAGCAGATTTTATTGAAAGCTACGGCTAACTTCGCATATGTGATTTTCTTTTCATAATTTTCAATTTGTATATTTGCCTCCACATTTGAGGTGAGGGCATGGGAAAAGTTCTCCGAAATTCTTTAAAACTCGGATTTTTAATTAAACGGAGGGAATAGGAAAATATTGCTTTAGCAAGACACTTTATTCATCTGCCACGTTTCGTTACCCTGGTATCATTTTCACAGATAAAGTAAAAATACAAATAACGAGAATACCCTATTGGTTTATATTTTAATGAGTGAACATACTTATATGCAAACAAAGAAAGAGATCAACAAGTGCGAACGTACTAACTAACTTGTGAGAATGTTAGGACAGGGTCGAAAGGGGTAGTCTTAGGTACGAAGAAGAAATTCACGGTCACGTCAAAAGAGATGAAGGACCTTCCAAGGGAGAGTTTAAGTATCCCTCGTAGTTCGTCGGCTTCTAGTTCTACCGCTTGGCAGTATTCCGTTCAGGTTAAATTAAATATTAAGCTTGGGTTGTTTTTCTAGTATATGCATAGCTTCCTTAAAAGTAGTTGGATACGTTCTGGGGCAAAGTCAATCAATGATTTGGGTGTTTTCTCCTAACATTTTTCTGATGAAAATAGTTCTATGTCTTTTAACTTGTCTTTTTTTTGGGGGGGGGAGGTCACTGTTGCTTAGGCTTATGTCATTTTTCTTGATACTTTAGTTTCCATTATTCCAATATATAAGTGGGTGAGTAGATGACAGTCACCAACAGGCATTTAACGGCCACTGTCACTGTGCCGAAGCGCACAGGTTTCAGTTTTCTTTGCCCAAGACAAAGGTGGTTGAATTCTGCCTCCTATCAAAGCTCTAACCCGAATTGGACTTGTTCCTAAATGGGTCTTTTGTACCCGCGCCATAAACGTTCTTCGTCGATCCGTGCTGGATAGCACTGGTGGTGTTGATCGAGATCCCACCTTGCATTTCTAATCGATCCTTCGTTCGTTTGATGCTTGCCAACTGATACGAGTTTTATGAATCGTAGCCGAGCGTGCATTGATAAATGTGTACTAAATCTACAACACCGGCCTTTACCTAGTTACCAGTGTACTATGCCTGTCCGCCATTAAGAGCCTACTTCTCTATACTGGAGAGAAGCCACTCGCTTTTCACCATGTACATAACTATTTGCATATTTAAGCGCGACTCTGGAGCCTACCTTAGTCGCCCACGACTCTCAATACATCCACAGCTAATCTCGAAGGTGTTTATGCTACCGAAAGAGGCCAGGCATGCCCTAAGCTCTTTGTAATTAAGACATGGAAACGCATTCGAGAGCTCGATCTATTATTCGGAACGCTGGCGCCTCTGGTTCTGCCAAGGACCTCAGTCTGGGCGGTACCTCATACGACTACCTCATACGCTGGATCCGTGCCAGTATATACATTTGGCTTTATGTCCGAGGAATGGGTCGGTGTTAACCTTGCAATCCCTTTGTTTGAAGTCAGCGAGGCTCTACTAGGCACTTTTTCTCTCTTTACGGCCGAGCTTGTTGCTATACCTAGCTCGGTACGGGACATTACTACTCGTGTTTGGTTCTTAGACAGGTTTGTGAGCTTTAGTTCTCGGTGCATTGGAATCTCCACGATACCTGGCTTGCGGGTTTCATGACCAGATGGTCACCGCGAACCGCGTGTATGTCTAGATTATCTCCAGCTTCTTGGACATGTGAGAACTGCTAAAAATAAGTGCGGCGCCAGAAGAGGCGCTAAAATGTCCGCGAGGTCTGGCGAACCAGATCATTGTGTTGCTATTCCTCACCCAGACTAAGGGGCAGGTTCAGAGCAGCCTTCCGGGCTAATGGCAAAGAAAGTGTGACAGCTGAGGGAATATAAATTTGAGTGACATTGCGCTCCAAATGTTCACATGAACCTATCACCAATGGCGCGATGGCTTCAGGTCGCCTCAATACTATCTCTACCTCCATCTTAACATAAAGATGACGACAAAGGAAGCAGCATCGGAAACGGTCAAATTAGTAAGTACTTTATGGGATTGCGCACGTATTCCAATGCAGAAAGTACAGCGAGCAAGAGAGAATGTTGTACGACTTCACGGTAACTAGAAAAATCTAAAGAAGAACAAAAACAGGCGAACAGAAAAACAACAGAAGAACAAGAATTATTTCCTCCTGTCCCTTTATCTCCTCTTTGACATCTCACATAAAGATGTGATGTCAATAATAACAATCGGCGAGGACAGGGAGTTTCTTCGAGCCCAAAAAGAAGGAGGTGCACCGGAGCACAATGTCAACAACACCGGACATGTTTCTTGCACATCAAGAACAACAGCGGAGGGATGAAGAGAAAAAAGAACAGCGTATGAAGCGCTTTTAAGCTAAAAAGCATATATTTAAATAAATCAATGAACCCGCATCATACTTTACATCAAGTTCCTGCAGTTTTAGTCCCACCCATGGTCCTTTTTAGTGTCATCCTGCAAAAAAGGATGCTGACGGCTGTGTTGAAGGACCATCTTCATTTATCATACCCCCAATAACGTGCTCCAGGAGCTCGAATAAAAACATCAATCCACAACTCTCAGCCGTGGTGGATAGGGCTATGATTTCCGATCGTGCAAGAGTTCATAGATTTGCAGCAGCAGCAAAAAGCCTTGGTCATGATCCCAAAAGGTGGTCTTAAACCAAGAGTCCTCCCAGTGAAACCGGATGAAGTTTCGTGCAGAAGCCGCCAAGGAAGTTAAAAACTCGTTCAGGCCTTTGGTGCCGCTGGTTGTGCACTGGGATGGCAAAATATTGCAGAGAGCGGCAGGTAGTGCTGCAGCTATAATCGACCGACTTTCTGTTCTGGTTTCAGGACATGGCGTTGCAAAGCTTTTTGGAGTCCCATTCCTTCTCAGTGGCACTGGCCACGCAATGTCTGATGTAGTGATGACTACTTTCAAAGACTGGAGAGTAACGTATCGCATTTCTGCCCTTTTCTTTTGACACCACAGCTTCGAACACAGGGATTTCGTCAGAAGCATGTACCATAATCGAGTACCGGCTAAATCGAAGAGTTCTTCACCTCGCTTGTCGTCACCACATCTTGGAACTGGGGCTAATATTGCTCTCTTCAAGCGATTTCAGACCAAGTGGAAGGACTTGAACAAACCTCTGCCTCAACTATTCACAGAAGAAGACAGAGCCACTCCTTCTTGAGTGTTGCGATGACCTCATGATTGAGTTTAGCCGACTACGGGAAGAATACACGCCACGTGACGACAACAAGGAGCTGCTAGAGCTGTCTAGAATCGTCTTGGGTGGACAGGCAAGGCATAAGATCCGAAAAATGCATCCTGGTGCCCTCCACTGTGCCCACTGGATGGCAAAAATTTTCTACGCCATCAAGATCTACTTGTTTCCAGATTCAGAGAAATTTTAGCTCACTGGAAGCGAAAAATCTGGAGTTCTACGATTCGTCACTTTCAGCATCTAGACGTACGTTGTGTCTTGAATCCGCGCTACAGCTCTAGCTGCCGCCCCGAAACAAGACCTCCAACTGCTTAAAATACTGGTGTGCTATCACAACAAGATACTAGCCAAGGCGAAAGCTACAGTCTTTGAGCGTCATCTTTGGTATTTGAGTGAGAGGCTGCTTGCTCTTGCGTCTTTTGATGATCACCTGGCTAGTGTGATAAAGAGAGAAACATTGAATGCTTTGAAAGAGGAAGAGGGCGCTCACGATCCTCCTCGATGAGCAACGGTCGAGCTAACATCTACTGCAATCGCAGCGAAATCTGTTGCGATTATTGTTACGTCTTCCACGCCATCCTTCTTTGAGATCCTTGGGTTGGATGCCAGTTTCCTTGCACTTGACCCAACGAAGTGGCCCGAAAATCAGGGATACTTCCTCCCGCTTCATGCATCAAGGAACTGCACACTGTGAAGTTGTTGAGCGTCGCATCGCACCGATGTCAGACTCCAACCTGGACCTCACAAAGGACGAAGAGCAGTGGCAGTTCCTCTTCCAAGTAGTAGAGAAACACCGGAAGAATGACTCTGACTCCCACAAGTCCACATTGCCTTCAACCTAGGCTACAATGAGTGGGAGATAGGTGCCCATGAGAACTCCCTCCTCTTCAGGGAATAATACACGAGAAGAGGGGGACTTAAAATCAGTGCTGTGAAATTAAATGTGTTCATAACTATGTTTATTACGTTAAATAAGGTGACTTTTAAGTTGTTAGTGACAAACAGTTTTCTAAATCCCCCATGATGACACAAATAAAAATATTTATTCTCCCTGGTTCAGGCTGCTCGTCCTCTGTCGAGTTCTTCAAGTTAGTCGCTTGATGATATGAGGAGCACTATCCATTCATAAAATGAGGGGCTTCCCAATTTCTCCTTTTTCATTCGAATTCCCAATTAATTTCTCTCTCTTTCATAGTCCCAATTGACCTAGCAAAGCGTTCCTTAAAAGCTTGTCTATTCGAAGTAATTTCTGTTCCTCCGCGTAGCTATGTAGTTAAAGGCTCTCTTAAATTGCCCCCAAAACGGTTGCTCACTGCTTCAGTGTGCTTGGTTCGAATCCCAACCACGTATGTATTTATCGAATTAGGAAATATCTTTTTCAGAGGAAAAATTAATTCATTTTCTCTGTCCTGTGGTATGCAGTGTATATATATATATATATATATATATATATATATATATATATATATATATATATATATGTTGAAAATAAGGCCTAAATATAGAACATGACCTTTGTATTTTAAACCTAGTGACAGACCTTTATTTAGATTAATTCTACTTAATTTTACCAACACCCATAATTACCTGGATTTTTTCATTCTACTCTAGTGCTGGAATTGCCTCAATTTTGGAGTATTTGTATAGTTTTTCTTCTTTCCCTGGATTAGAGTACAGTATTCCCTCGTTAAAATCTACTAATAGAGGGACTTGGGCGTCTGTTTTAGCCGAATATCCAGGTTAACCAATGATAGGTATCGTCTTACGTAATTGATAATAGGAGTATAAACATTGTATGCTGAACCTAATATACTGTAGCAATCTTACAAAAATCACTGTAAACATCTTTGAACCCATAATTCTGACACTATTTTAGGATGAAATATCACTAACTACTAAAATATCAGCGATAATTGCAGGTCAACACAAGCCTGAAACTCAGAAAAGGTAGTGAATAACAAGAAGTGGACTTAGACATCTAGTAGCTACGCACAAATATGCTTAAAAAATGTATTTTATTTCTGCTATTTAACTACATTTCAATAAAATGAACTTCATGTTATATAGAGACAGTCCATCTCTTAAGCCAGAATTCGTCCGGTTTATCCAAAATCCGGAATAAAGGGGTTCTTTTTAATGAGAGAAGACTGTATTTTTAAATAAAAACACACCATTTTAATTTATATTCTAAAATTTTCGGAAGATGAGGAAGAAGTGAATGAAAGATGAAGAATAAAGAAGGGAGATATAGGGAGGATTTGAAGGGAGAGGAAAGGTTGTGCGGTATGGGGCTCGATAGGGAGAGGGGGAGAGAAATATAATCATGCAAGGGGGCGGAGGAAGAATTGGAGAGGGAAGGGGAGAAAGAAGAGGGGTTGAGAAGAGGGAAGTAAGATAGGAGATATATAGTATTAGAGGAAGAGGGCCCTATAGAGATAAAACTTCCATATACGAGGGGCAGTCAATGAGTTTTGCGAATCGGTAGGGCAAAACAGAAGAATGGGGATGGCTGTTCAAGAGGGTGTTAGGAAAAGTTATTACAAGTCAGGACCTGCAGCCGCACGCTCCTGCTTCGTCTACTTAAGAAGCAGTAGCTGTTTGCAGATCGTGAGTCACAATTTTTTCAGCAATGGAGAAGGTTGAGCACCGCGCAGTGATCAAATTTTTGACCAAGGAAGGCAAGAATGCAAAAGAGATCCATGAACGCAATGTTGCAATGTACACCGACACCGCCCATTCCTATGCAACCATTGCTCGCTGGAATAGGAAGTTTTGCCATGGTAGTGAGTTCCATGAAATGACCCCCGTCCAGGATGTCCGTCAGACGTGACCAACGAGGACAATGTGGCCCGTGTGGAGAGGATGATCCTCGAAAATTGACAGATGAAGGTCGAAGAAATCAAGCGAAAACTTGGAATATCACACGGAAGTGTTATCAACATCATCCACGACAATTTAGCCATGATTATGGTCTCTGCCTGTTGGATCCCTAGAAACCTCACGCCCCATGATCGACCTCAATGTCGTCAAAGTCCACAAGGCCAAAGTTGCATAAGCTTTCCTATGCGAGTGCGGATTGAAGGAGCTCAACCATCTCCCATACAGTATAGATCTGGCCCCTAACAACTACTTTTGATTCCGCCAGCTCAAGGCTGCACTGCGTTGACCCGGTTTGGGGAGGATGAAAATGTTCAGCTCGTCGTCCAGGAGTGGATTTTACAGCATTCGGGGGATTTCTGGTTGTCGGGAATTCGAAGCATCAGGGACAAGTGGCGCAAGTGCATTGAAGTTGAGGGTAGTTATATTGAAAAATAATAAAACACTTTTCCTCATATCTCGTTTTCTTATATCCGAATGGCAAAACTTATTGACCGCCTCTCGTATGTTACTTTTGCCAAAACTAATCTTAAATTAATTATCAAAGCGTAATCAGATATAAGAATTCCGCATGACAAATGATGAGATTTGGTCGTTTTATAATATACACTCACTTAAAGAGTTTTGGGAAACAGGCACTTTAAATAAAATAAATGTATATCCTTCTACCCCATTCTTTTCAGATTTTCGATATTGATATATAAAATAAAATGAGTAACCTCCTAACATTCGACGTCAATAAGAAAACATAAATTGGAACCTATAACGTTAACGACAGCTCCAGCTCCGAGAGCGAGACAAGAAAGACGAGCACCGAAAATGGTCACATTGAATCATATGATCGTATGTGAAGCTTAAGATCTCATAATGAAAATATATTCAAAACAATCATCACCTTTACTCCTCGAGCTTGAGCAGACTGTCATAGTCCTACTCGTACAAGTTTATAAATGTAAACAGGATAACAAACGCTATCCCGAAGAAAAAGAGGTAGAAAGCCCCGGAAAACATAAGTTTATTCACGGGTATGGCAAGCGTCTCTAAAAGAATTCATAATAAAGTGTAAAATATAGCCAGAAAGTGGAAATCTCTAGGTGGAAACGGGAGTCTAAAAGAAAGAGAGAATAGACATAGACCAATCAATTGAACTATGGTTAATATAAGAAAGAGGTAACTCGAAATACCACAGATAATATTTAACGGATCATCAAATCAGAAAAATCATAAGAGAACTAAACCCAGTTATAGTAATAAATTTATAACATGGAAAATCTACAAAATTAAATCAGATCAAAATTATCAATTATATCGTCATAGCAACCAAACCAAAAGTAGAACGCTATGAATGCACAACAAATCCTTTCAAGATACAATTTAAATATTTAGATAAATTACATTGTCAATGCCTATTTTGTAGATAGAATTTAATTCAAAACTGCGTGCACCTGCATAATTTAATAAGGCCCGTTAGAATGGGACTCACAGTAATACTCATGTGAGACTTACATGCACGATGCCGAGAAAGTGAGGACATACGCAGAACCTAGCAGAGCCCTGCTGACTTCAAAAAGGTGGATACGACGTGGAATCGGACGCCCTCTTGGGACTTGGAGCCAGCCGTATACACTAGCACGTTTCCATCGTGATACGAAGTGTGCTCCATAAAGTCCAAAAGCAATACTGACGACGCTGTAGAAGTTTGGGGCAAAGAGTCATGGCAACAAATGGTCTAAAGTGCTATCTTTCAGGGTGGCGGCCTGGACAGAACCAGAGGCGCCACACACCCGAGAGCTATACCTAGCTCTCGTAGGAGTTTCCTAGCCCTAAACTCAAAGGGCTTAGGGTATAACTGGCGTCGCTCGGCGGTATAGGTTCCGTCGAGATCGGCTGCAAATGCAGTGAGAGCTTTTGGCGACTGAGGGAGGCACCGGGCTCGTGCACACAGGAAAATAATGCACTGTCCAAGACGTAGAGCAAGTAGCATCTGCCCAGCATCAACAAGAAGGCTCTTAATGGAGGAAGGGCCGGAAGGTTTTGGTCGCTAGGCGAAGGCCGGTGTGGTAGATCGATTTCACCTTCTACAATACACGGTCGGTTGCGTATGCATAAAATTTGCATCCGTTTTCGAGTTTAGAACGAACAAAGGATCGATACAAAAGTAAGGCAGTAGCACTAAAAGTGCACCAGGCGCTGAACTTAACAGAGCGAAGAATAACCATGGCGTAGGAACAAGAGAGCCTAAGGCTGCCAATATGAGCCTCCCAGTTGAGGCGTTGGTCAAATACAAGACAGAGGAAACGGTGCGAGTCCACGACTTCCAGCGCACCCCATTTATAAACCTGAGGGTAGAGCCGTCGAATGCTGCAAAGATGCACCGCCTTAGTCTTAGCCAAGAAAATTCCAAGCCTATGTGCTTCAGCATAACGAGAGATGTGTTTTAATGCCTGTTGGAATCGACGCTCCAGAGTTGATATCTGGATATGAACCCTTTGTGCCTCCAGCTCTACCAGGGGAGTGCTCGGTATGGGCAGAACCAGAAGAAGGGTGCCTAATGGGCACAGAAATGACTGTGCTCCTAGGCCTGGAGGGGTAAGGAGCAGAGAGTGTCTTTCTCAACATTGAGGCATAGGAGGACCCAGGCAGCGCCGGGCGCACCAAGACCAATTCCTTAACCTAGGGAAATGAGAGCAGATCCTGCGTCTGAATGACTAGGGTTTCCTTCTCAAGAAGATATGCACTACATTGCTTCAAAGAACTGGGGTGCGGCTCTCCACAATTGGCACACTTGGCCACACATGATTTCGACTTATTGCATGCACCTTGGATTCACTTAAACAGATTTCGGGTAAACAAGACTTTGCACGTCGACAGAAGTGATTAATATGGCCGAAGCAGTGACAGTAGTAGCAACTCCGCGGCAGTGGCACGAATGCCTTCGTCCTATAGCGATACTAAAGGGCACGCATCGACTCGGGGAGCTTGTCACAGTCGAATGTGACGAAGACTGTAGGGGTGAGTCTAGAGGCCCCTCCCTGTTTTCTCTTTACACGTTGGACCTTGACAGCCTCAAGGTCGGCCAGCTCTAACATGATGTCATCTATGAAGTAGGCGATGAGTTTCCTCGGATAAACTACTCCTTTCACGAAGTTCATGCTACAGTGCAGCGTCACACTCACAGGTGTGCCATCAAGTGTCCGAGGGCACTAATCATGGCTGCCTCGGTGGGATTCGATGCATTCGTCAATAGGCTCCTGTCCGAGAAACAGTAGCACATTCAGCTCTCCACTAATCACACTAGCTAAAGCTCTCCTCTGATATATCATGTTGCCCTTAGCAAACAGACTGCCATCGCAGGAGTGAATAACAAGGATGCGTTTAAGGACAGCGGGCTCGAAAATGCCAGGTAACCTCCTAATTAGGACCCTCGACGTAATCGAGGCTCCGCTCTACCCAGTTTTGGTCTTCGTCTGGGACTCCCTACCCTGGGAAGCAACTGTGGTGGACGTGCCAATCATGGCTTGGTAACGTACCAATACGGCAGCAGACTCTTCCGTTCCCGTGGCAGGAGAGGATCTTGAGTCTTTTACTTCTTTTACTTGTACTTTTTCTTTTTCAGAGAGGAGGGTGAGGAATAAACCCGATTCTCTCATCCACCGGCAGGAGCCTGTAGACCAGATGGGCTGGCCTCTGCAAAGGCCGAGGGAGGAGATCGCTCTTTCCTTGTAAGGCCTCTGGGACCTGAACCGTCTTAGGACGAACTTTCATAGAGGTGGACACGGGTTCTGTGCTTGGCACCTAGCCCGAGTTTGACCCGATGGAAGTTCCTACCGTCTGATGCGTGGTCAGCTCAGGGACCATGTCCGTCTCAGGTGGGCCTCCATGTTACCATCTCTTACACGAGAACATAGATTTTATTCGAGGTACCTTTTTTACCTAATGCGGGCGAAACAGCATTCGTGAAGGAAGTGAGGGGGCACGTACAGTAACCCCCTGTAGGCAATTAGCGCACGAGGGAAGGACGTTAGGGGGAAAGGACCGACAGTCCTTGCTATTTCTTTACCCCCTCAAGGGGTTGGCCCTATCACCCCCATTCCATCCTGTGGCGGTTATTTTCCAGCCACCTAGGTACTTTATTGGCAGTCCCTTGTGAAAGAAAAGGAAAGACTACCACTGGAAACAGAGAGGCACCTAATAGCGCCTCCAGAGAAGGGCGTGAGGTGATGTCCCCTACACCCAAACGCAGAGGAGAAGAGTAAGTTTTTCTTTGATAGAAGAAAGTTGGATGGTCTTCTGAGAAAGCAATGGGAGGACCTCCTTTTCACAGGGGAGCTTCCCGACGGCGGCTCCGCTGATGGTCGCGGTAAAAAGGGAGTATTTTTTCAAATTCATCATTGGGCATAGTGACCACTTTTTTGCACGGTAACTTTTGAAAGTACAAAAAGCTTAGAATAAGGCAGTGGACTTCATCACAAATATTAAAAGTGAATTAAGGAGATAATGAGACCTACACAAAGAGGCAATGATAAAGCCTCAATGATTGCAGGAGAACAAAGAAAGTCATAGAAAGGACACAATCTCTATCAATTTAGTAGAAAAATCAAACCATTCATATAATGAAATATATTATTACAGGATCTTTAAGCAAAGACGGTAATGAATCAGCATAACTTGCCTTATTTACCCCTTTGCTACTTTATTTAAACCATTATTTAACGATTACACATAGAATTTTTCAAATTTAAAATGTGTTTTTGCAACTAATTTCGCAGAGATTTTTTGCATGTAAAATTGAGTTCAGCAACGAAATTCAAGAGAAAAATAAGGTAGTATTAGTTTTTTCCCAGTTCTAAGCACAAGCAACTTATGAGAGTTTTAACTTTACGTAACCTAGACTATTTTCAAAAGATTCTTACCTTACGCCGGAACCAATCAACTCCCCTAAACCGAACTCCTTGAAAAGGCAAATAAACGACACCTAAATTCCATGTAAGATTGGAAAATGAGCGGCAACAGCCTAATTTGCCTACTGTTAATTTAGTAAGGCCTCCGTACTGATCTAAGTTTATTTCTTATACATATAGTAATTCAATACTTGCTTGAAGGCACTAATATTGAGTGTCTAATTCATAATTTAATTTTAGGATGATACTTGTTTAAATTTAAGTAAAGAATTTCATCCCCATGTTAAATATAAAATAATTATTAGTTTGTCATTCTCTATCTTTCATAGCACAATTGCAAAGAGAGCTTGGCAACTTTAACTCCATTAAGATCGCCTGGGTCCTCGGTATCGAATGCAGCTATGTGCAGAGAAATAGACAGACTTTTAAAATAAGTATCACACCTCAGCAAAGAACGACATCTCCGTTAAAATGAAACATTATCGGCAAAAAACCAGTCACACTTAAAATCTATGCACGCATGTAGATAAATTTGTTCACCTCTGTTCAGGGTCATAAATAAAGAACCAAATGATTCATATTTCTCCAACCCTGATGCTAGAGCTAGTAAACACAAGATACCGGAGGTTTATGAGCGAAACAGAGGGTGAGAACCAGGTCCCCTAAAAGTAATCTCAAAAGACGAGAAATGACGCTTACCAATGACACTAGTCTAAACCAAATGGCCAAAGCAGTCGCCCTTCTCAAAATTGATAGCCAACTAAAACCCATGTTTTTTCCAATTATGACTTTTGTATTTTATTATTGAAGCAATGTCAGTCAAATCTATCACACTTTTATTATTACTAGCATTATTTTGGCCGTTTTTAGTCTTATTTCCTTATATTAACTTGAAAATAAATAACTCCTCTATTTTCATATAACTTGAACAAATAGCTGACGTTCAGATATAAAATTTGAATGAAGGATTCAAAGATAATTTTTCTCTAAAATCCCTTTGGAAACCGAGCTGTTGCTCTTCGCTACCATAGAATCTGTCACTCAAATCGAGCACGAACGTCTCGACTTACGTACTATAAAAATATATGTACATATCACCGGCATTAGGTCAAAAGCCATGCAATGCAGATACTTTTTATAACCTTTCGGCATATAATTTCCCATCTGTCTATAGCCTGTCTTTCTCATCCATTCCTCTACCTGTTTCGTTATTTCTTCCTTTCTTATTTGTTGGTTTCCCTCTATCTGTTTTTATTCACTATCTTCCTCCTAAAAATTACCTTCATTTCTGTTTATTACTTTATTTTTAGAGTTTGTTCATTTGGCTCCAAGGCTTATTAATAAACCGTAAAATGATTATTAAAAATGATTATTATATTTAATTTCGATTTACTTTTCTAATTTCTTTTTACAATTATTTTATTTATCCATCTGTAAGGATGGTGGGGGAAAAGAAAGAGGGTGATATAGATGGAAGTGTAAATGACTGCATGTTTGGGCAAATCTCATACTAAATTAATAAAACGTTTAGATATTTTGCGCCTCGTTTGCACATGATTGTGATGATTTGAAGCCTGAAGGCAAATGGCATGATTTACATTCAGTAGGCCTAAGATTCTGTATTTTCACTTTGCTTAAGAAAATTATGAGGTGTCGTTTAATGGTAAAATATATTCCCCCAAATTTTGCTGAATATTTTGTTTGCTAAACTTTTCAATTACCAGCCATATGTCACAAAAAATCAAGAGTTTTTGAAAACTTTAGACACTAAAAACAATATAGACTAGTTTCAGGATGCGAAATGTTTGAATTAATTAAAGCTTGGGAATCCTGTATTGATATTAAGAATTTAGAGAAGAGAATTGTTTTAGGGGTTCGCACTCTTTTTATCCTCAAAAGTGTTACTCCTAAATTAACCTTTAACATCGATTCCAAATTACATCACTTTGTTTAGTGTTCAAACCGTCTTTATCTACATTTCGATAAAAGGTCTTAATCCATTATTAATTTGGATTCATCTCTTTGTTTTCTTATTCCTTCAGCTTTGCAACTCAGATCTAGAGAAAACTGAAAGGCATGCATAACAATAGCCACATTATTAAAGAAATTCATAACATATTTCAGCGGCCGAGCACTTAATTAAATTCATACCTGTCAGGTTATATTCGGGAATGTATTGATATAAGGGATTGGCTGTCAATGAAACCATTGCTTTGGTCAATCTAACCTCAGGTATCACTCTTTTAGATATGTAATTTAATTAATATCTAAGCCTTGACGCAAGAACAGGGCTCTCTGTCATCCTACTACATTCCTTTAGATTGATTTGGAACATTATATATATTAGTAGAAGCCAAGACATAATGTAAATCTCTTCTTATTTGCTAAGATTACGTAGGTATGCTGATAAAGACTGGGGAAAATAAGATATTTATTTATGATAATAAAAATATAAGCCGTCACTTGTCAATAATACCAAATAAGAGAACAGTTGCTATAAACAGGTGATGCTAAGATTACCTTAATCTTAAAACATACATTTAATAGGAGACAAATTCAATAAGATATATATTGAATTCCATTGGTCTCTCATAAATAAATAATAACATTTTTCATTTTGTATAAACAAAATCATATGACTTTTATTGGTCACATTTCCTACGGTTTTTTCTTTATTCCCTGTTTATATACTGAAATACACCGAAATACACTGAAATATACTGAAATACACAATCTGACAATTCTAAGTTTCTTATTATTTTCAATAAGTCTTTATTTATGTGACAATAGAATTCAAATCCAAAAGTTTTTCAATTATTTTGACACTAAAGATTTAGTGACGAGTTATATGTGTAACGAAAGGGCTAAACAAAATGGTGCGTGAACGTGGATATTTTTAGGTCATCAGGAAAGAATAAAACAAAATATTTCTTCTGGATCTTGCTTTCACTTGCATGGGAATGGCAGTGAAGAAGGAGAAAATACGAAAACGCCTGGCTTTCAAAAGATAAAGCAGGATATACAATTCGAGAGCGAGTTCTGCCGAAAATCCTATCATTTTCGAATTCCGGGAAGCTAGCCGAATATTTCCAAGAATAAGGCCACCTTTGGGGCAAGAGGAAATGAAAAGCACCCATATTTTTGCATTTCTTTCCTTACAACCTATTTTAAATGCAATGAAGAGTAACTGAATATGTCTAGGAACTAGGGTGCAATGAAACCAAATAAATTGTAGATATTAGAATTATTTTTAAGTTGTCCTTTTTCAAGTCTTTCTCTTCTTTATGAATATTAAAATTACCAGACTCCCAGAGTTATAATAAATGAAGAATATTCAATAAAAATTGTAATAATTATATGTAGCTAGTTTGTTTGAAATTAAAGTGGTTAATGCAGAGTTGCACCATTAAGCTATTTGGCGTATTAATGATTATAGGTTAATAGGGAGATTATTTATTTAAATCAAGTTTGAAAAGCAACACTTCTAAAAATATCGTAATTTCTTACGGTTTACATGTATTGTTGCTATTAGGTCTGTCAAAATAAAGAGATACTATTTCTATTGAATACTAAATAGATAAAAATTAAATATTCTTCTGTAAGGAACAACTTTAAAGAAAGATTTAAGCTGTTCTGAATCACAACAAATTTACAGCTGTGAGACGTATAATTTCGATGTCTTTTTTCATGATAAAAAACATAAATCACCTGATTTCACTTCAAAGTCAGGTTCTTCTTATGGATACCATTTTTTAGAGTGAAATATAAAACCCCAAGATTGTCACAACTCATCAAATCTGCAGAACGCAAAACACACAACCAAAATGTGTGCCCAACTTGTAGGACCAAAATTATAAAAATAAACACTGGGAAGGTTACGAAAATTTCCGAAAACAATGAGTTGGAATATTACTACAACGCAACCTACTTTCCTTACCACTAAGATGATAATAAATATAATATACTCTAAACTCGGATTATAAAAAATAACAATAAATTGGCCAAAATAACGAACTCACTAGTTGGCCCAATTGTTGAGATGTCTGATTACCGATTACTTTAGGATTAATGTTCGCATCCCTATGTAATTGTTGGTATCAACAGTGTTATAACCAGGCTCTCTTAGTTATTCATCTCCTAATATATCCCTTAGCCATTGGTTAAACTTTGAAATTTCTGGCTTAAAGGGTAGAAAGATACATTTGATTTCGAATAAAATGGTAGAGGTAAACCTAGGTATAGATCATATTAATCCCTCAAAAGGAAAAGATCTAATTGTGATAGAGGCTAATCCAATTCACATGGCCTATGTGAGATGAGAGTAATGAATTTTCTGCGATACATTTTTGAAAATCGCGATAAAAATATGATTTAACTAGATTGCATCATTTCTGAAGTAAATAATTCCCCCTTTAATTTTATAATTTTGTCTTGATTATTTAAAAGGTTTTCAAAATTGTTTTATTATAAAATTCATATTTTTAAAACAAAACTCAACATTAAGACTGCTAAATTCATTGAATTATTTTTTTAAATCATATATATATATATATTGTTTTGGTTTTCAAAGTAGTTGCACACTAAACACACCTCTTGTTGCTTGATTCTGTCGTAGAGAAATATAGCCAAGCAACATTAAAAACCATTTCCCTTGTAAACACGACTTAGCCGGGTAATAGGTATATAAAGTGTTTTATTGCATGCATTTGTCAAAGAATATAAGATTATACTTACAAAACTATACAAAATCTTTGACTTTGAACAATTTTGTCAATAAAGAGAAATTCGAGTTGTCACTTGGCTGATAAAAAATTATACTATTTTGCCTAACCAGATGGGAAGCATGAATTTTTAATGAAGTTAAACTCTGGGGGATGATTAAATATGTTAAATTTATTAAGTGCTTAGAGGGCAATGAGGGCTATGCTTAGCTATAACTCAAGGCTCTTTTGGACAACTTCTGTGCAATCACAGATTTACAAACATTAATCGTATTCAAGAAGGCTTACTGTAAAACTTCCAATAGTATTATGCACCCATGTCTGTAAAAAGGCCATTTCTCAGCTAGAATCTTAATTATTTAAAAAATGCAGTGATTCTATCTAAGTGGAAGGAGAAATGAAGGGGTAGATGGGCCGCTGTATTGTAATTCTGCTTTCACAAAATAAATAAGCTATTTTTACTTTACTTATTTTTTTCATATATATAATAGGAAATGTAGACCTGATTGAAAGGAAGTAACAATATTTATTGATTTATTAAAAGCATATAGGAATATATAACTTTATTCATACCTAGCAATCATGTTGATGCTATATTGGATTGCTTTATGTAAGGAAATCAATTGAAAATGCAAATAACTACCTCGTACAGAATGTAGGGAAGGGCCTGTTATAACTTCCCTAAGATATGTGGAAATACTTTCCTATTCTATCAGTTAAAAGCTCACAGAATTGATAAATTACGAGATTTTGTATATATATATATATATATATATATATATATATTGTACAAGAATTTCTAGGATAAAATATCACATCAAGCTTTTGGCATGACCTTCGACCATAAAAAGCAGGATGTCTTCAAGAAAGTGGTGATCATATGTCTAAGGCAAATGAGCGATTAGAGCAATGTTTGTGATTTTATTGAATACGCGATACAATGCTCAAAAATTTGTCTACAACAGAGGGTGTACAACGAGAGGAATCTGTTCGTCCAAACACAACTTGTTATTAGAAAGTTTCAAAACAGGGTAGTAATGCAACACCCAGTCATTTTACATGAACATGGGACCCACACATTTTTCCTGTCCCCAGATTGATATTTCAGCCTCATTATCCATTCCGCAATGTGCTCATGATTTTCAGTTCTGATGTAATCCAGGGATGCATGGAAACTGAAAAAATACCAGAATTGAGCTAAATTATTCTAGATTAGATCCTGCTTGAATAGAAATGAAGTAGCATTATGACCCTTGGTCGCAAAGTTTTCTCTTGGCCTTGTCTCCAAAAATCCGAAGCAGTATATGAAACTGGCTGTGAGTCTCTCCCCCCCAAAAAACACATATCTATGTGCCTTTATGCAATGGTAACTCTCCTCGGCTACTTATAAATGGAACAATGCTCCTTATTATGTGCTCGTGGAATAATACAATATTGCTTTACTCCCACTTGGAAAAATGTGAGTCGTAATTTAGCGACAAGATTAAAATTAGCTTCAAAACTATACAAAATCTTTGACTTTGAACAATTTTGTCAATAAAGAAATTCGAGTTGTCACTTGGCTGATAAAAAATTATACTATTTTGCATAACCAGATGGGAAGCATGAATTTTTAATGAAGTTAAACTCTGGAGGATGATTAAATATGTTAAATTTATTAAGTGCTTATAGGGCAATGAGGGCTATGCTTAGCTATAACTCAAGGCTCTTTTGGACAACTTTTGTGCAATCACAGATTTACAAACATTAATCGTATTCAAGAAGGCTTACTGTAAAACTCCCAATAGTATTATGCACCCATGTCTGTAAAAAGGCCATTTCTCAGCTAGAATCTTAATTATTTAAAAAATGCAGTGATTCTATCTAAGTGGAAGGAGAAATGAAGGGGTAGATGGGCCGCTGTATTGTAATTCTGCTTTCACAAAATAAATAAGCTATTTTTACTTTACTTATTTTTTTCATATATATAATAGGAAATGTAGACCTGATTGAAAGGAAGTAACAATATTTATTGATTTATTAAAAGCATATAGGAATATATAACTTTATTCATACCTAGCAATCATGTTGATGCTATATTGGATTGCTTTATGTAAGGAAATCAATTGATAATGCAAATAACTACCTCGTACAGAATGTAGGGGAGGGCCTGTTGTAACTTTCCTAAGATATGTGGAAATACTTTCCTATTCTATCAGTTAAAAGCTCACAGAATTGATAAATTACGAGATTTTGTATATATATATATATATATATATATATATATATATATATATATATATTGTACAAGAATTTCTAGGATAAAATATCACATCAAGCGTTTGGGATGACCTTCGACCATAAAAAGCAGGATGTCTTCAAGAAAGTGGTGATCATATGTCTAAGGCAAATGAGCGATTAGAGCAATGTTTGTGATTTTATTGAATACGCGATACAATGCTCAAAAATTTGTCTACAACAGAGGGTGTACAACGAAAGGAATCTGTTTGTCCAAACACAACTTGTGATAAGGAAGTTTCAAAACAGGGTAGTAATGCAACACCCAGTCATTTTACATGAACATGGGACCCACACATTTTTCCTGTCCTCCAGATTGATATTTCAGCCTCATTATTCATTCCGCGATGTGCTCATGATTTTCAGTTCTGATGTAATCCAGGGATGCATGGAAACTGAACAAATTCCAGAATTGAGCTAAATTATTCTAGATTAGATCCTGCTTGAATAGAAATGAAGTAGCATTATGACCCTTGGTCGCAAAGTTTCCTCTTGGCCTTGTCTCCAAAATCCGAAGCAGTATATGAAACTGGCTGTGAGTCTCTCCCCCCCAAAAAACACAAATCTATGTGCCTTTATGCAATGGTAACTCTCCTCGGCTACTTATAAATGGAACAATGCTCCTTATTATGTGCTCTTTGGAATAATACAATATTGCTTTACTCCCACTTGGAAAAATGTGAGTCGTAATTTAGCGACAAGATTAAAATTAGCTTCATGGGAAGAGACTTCTTGGTCTCCGTTATGATCGGTACTCTTCAAAAAATCTAGGAGAAAATCCAATTTAAGGATGCCCTTTTGAATTGTGGCTGGTTTATAGTTAGTAAGCTAGTCAGATAGTCTTTGTCCAATTGTTTCCTCGTGAAACATGACTATCGAGGAAAGTGGCGCGCTGGCAATGTTCTCGCTGAGTGAGAAATTCTTGATCAGCGGACAATGCCCGTTTTACAGCCCAATTGCTATAATCGCAGTCCTTTGAGTCTTTAATTTATTCTCCGTCCTTTTTAAGAAGCATATCGTTAATATTCCTTTTTAGGCATATTAAACTAGCATAGGTTTCTGCTAATTTTTCAAGCACAGATTTAATTTTACTTGGAAGAGCTAAAAATGAAACATTTGTTAAGAGTAAGTGGTTGATAAATAAATTCATCCGAGAATTTGATCGTAAATATCCTAGCTCGCCTAAACTAGAAATGTTCATTGATAACTGGTCTCTAAAATCTGTGGAGCAAATATAGGATAAGATGAGATGGAAAAAGTAAAAGTAACTATAAGTAAATTAAACAAGGCGTATCGATTGGTATAAGAGTATAAGAGTGCAATTACAAATAACGATCGATGCTGGTTGTTTTTGATGCACGATGCGCATGAACCCAGCAACAAAAATAAGAAATCTCCTTCTCCACGCTTGATCAGAATAAAACTAATGACGTAGTATCCACGTTATCTTTATCATACTACTCCGAATCATGGGTCAGCTAAAGAAGGGTGATCAGAAAATAATTATGGAAATTCAATTATTTAAAACCGTATTATTCACATACACTTCATCAACCAGTGGGATGAAAACATTTTATAGATGTGTAAACTCTTAGAAAGAACGAGAATTCTAGGTTTCCTATAAAGTCTAAAGTTCTAGAGCTCCTATGAATATGGGGGACGGGTAAATGTCAAACCTGACCGTCGTAGCCTTTAAAGCCTACCTGAAAGAAATATTGATATATATGTAAATTTTCAATCTAAAGCTTCATCCCTTCAACGTCGCAAAGGATATTTGCGGTTAAAAGAGTCGCTTTAAACATGTGTATTACACATATAATGAATGAGTGCGCATTGAATATTCATTCTCTTTATATCTGCGGCCTACAAAGATATTTATTGCGGTGTATGCAATACAACGACAGAACCTAAACTATGATACACTCTGTTGTTTTTGTTTTTTAGTGTGTGTGTAGCCAATAATGATTATTTACACCCTTGATTAGTTTTATGGATGAGTCATATGGACTCGTCATCCAACGCTCCTTCTTTCTCAGCTAGGCTTAGTACGGATCGCGGCACAGTTGTAAATATGTTTGTTGACCGCACACTATAGAGGCAGCGAATAATTTTACTCCATAAATTTGTAAACAGTAATTAAATTCTAATTATAAAAGGTTATAATGCAATTGTTTCTTTCTTTCTCATGCAATTTTCTCTTAATGGCATATCAGTTTCTGATTTTATTATTTATGTATCTTAATTTCCAATCGAATACATGTGACCCACTACACAATGTAACACAATTTTTGCTCCTGGCCATTAAAAGCTTTTTTCAAATTCATTTATTGCAAATCAATAGAAAATAGCCATTATTTACAAAACATAAGCAAGTTTGCTTTTCTTCCCCCAATCTAGAGCTAAAAATAAAAATACAGGGTTAAATTTCTGCAATTAACTTATAAATTCAACAAAAATTATATAGAAGCAAGTAAAAAAAGTTGGAAATTATCAATTCTTCTCGAAATTCGTTTGTAATTTAAAGTACTTTCTCCTAAATTTCCCAAATAGTCTCTCATCATGTTTTCAATGTATAGGTACTTCTAAGAATCAATGTTTAAAGTTCGGTATATCTTGATGGAAACTCTCTCCTTCTTCCATGATACATTTTCCCTCGGCCGATTAACTATGTATATTTACGCACAAATTCCTTTAAACAGAATATAATTAAACTCAGCATTTACTGTTTTCTTTAGTTTATAGGTGCATATCTCTGAACACGTTATAAATTCTAACGAAAAATTGGCTATGATGACAAGTCTCTAGTTTCTCTTGTATCGCTTTTCGATTTCTTTCTCTTGTTGGAACGTTTCTACGTGTTCTTCGCCAACTTTACCCTTACTTTTTCTAAAACAGCACAGATGAGAATGCATGATATAAAATCTACTTTTAGTGACATGCCCGATCATAGGATTTGATACGGGGTTTTAACAAAGGTTTTGGACTTTTAGGTCATGTGCATCCCGATTAGTCCATTACATACTATATATAAATCACAGCAGGCCATAAAATGGAACTCAATTAAACTCCATTTAAAATCACATCCAACATGGATGGTCGAGTTTGGAAATCATAAAATATGCCTTCTTAAACTTTAATAACGGTTACCATGAGAAATTGACATTTAGAGATTGAAAATTTGGAATTTTGACATCAGGATTGAGTGATCATGATACTGGTAACTCTTATCCAATATTAAGATACCTTTAACAACTCCGTGTTAGCTATCTTTTTCTGAACTGAATCTTTGCTATGTATGCAACTAACGCAATTCATTTTTAAATGCCTCAAAATGTTTCTGAAAAAAATGGTATTTACAATTGGTTAATTTAGCTGGCACACTCTGTATATACCATATTTTTCATGCTATTAAATTTAAACACTGAATGGAAGATATTTAGTTAGTAATCCTAATTTTACTTCAAAATTGGGTTGGTAATTAAAGTTTCTTAACATGAAAATCAGTGATTGCTTATGATTTTATATGTTACAGATCCATAGACATAGAAACATCTACCTAGTTCAAAAACATAATCAGGATCTTCCGAGCAAATAAAAATAGTCATAAATCATTGCAATTTAATTAGTATTCCAACCATAAAATGGTGTTCGTTAGCAAAATATAGGTACAATTTTGGTAATCTCCATACAAACTAAGTAAATTAAAATTATCTCGTCCATATATTATTTATTGCTGTAGAGTGTAATAATTAGATCGTTATTGCAAGGGCAATTTTTCGCTTCGAAGAAGAGGAGGAGTTGCAGGAGAGTTGTTGCAGTTAGGCCCTTCGGTTACTTGTGAGTTGTTTCTAACTTTTCGCTTTCTTTTACAATTATGCAACAGGAGATACTCTTGATGGTTTCAAATTATATTAGGAATTAATAAAAAAACACTTGATTGCATCACAAAGAAGTTACTCGTATCAGCGGAATTCTTCCTATCTCCTTGGTGTCACTTGGCTCATTGCTAAAAATAGCTTAAACAAACATTGCTATTATAAGAAGAAGAAAATATGGAGAGACAAAAACCGAAAATAATAGATGTAGGATTCAAAATACGTGATTGAGAAGTAGCTTAAGTAGATAAACTGTGATATTTTCGATGTGGGCTGAGGTTTATTAAACTCATCTGACGATTTTTTCATTTCAAATAACAAGAGTGCAATGTAAATGTTGTAGTTTAATACTGGTTCTTCTAATCAGACTTGAAGCTTTTGCTATGAATAAAAGAGGTTGTAAATGAGTCGTCAAGTCATCTTCACTGACTGCGATAAAAAAGAGATAGATTCAACGATGATGAATTTCATTTCTAGAAAATGAAAACATTATACATCTGTTAGAAAGACGTTGTCTAATCTTAAGCTGGGTCGTGAGATTTTTAAGCTGTGCTTGCTACTTCTAGGAGGATTGCACTGGAGAAGAAGACAGAGGCAGCATGGATCTGAAAGATTGCAACCCAACCTGGATTCAGTGTGGAAAAATGGTCTTATTTTTAAATGCGATAGGCCTGATCACAAGGCTCTTGCATCTCTTTGCCAATTTGCCACACTACTTTGTCTTTTCACCACTTGTCTATTTTCGACTCTCTACCCACGCACTATTTGTCCCCTACTCACACTTAATAAAACAATTAGCATTATTAATAGATGTTCATTATATAAAGAATGCTTATTCGTAAGTTCAGGCTTCACACCTAGTCTCACCCATGGAATACTCGAGCTACATTTTACATCGTTACGATTCCCAATATGCAACAGTCGATATACCAAGCTTTCATCATAGTTTTTGGACTGGGTTAGCATTGTTTTCCACTTACCTGCAATAGTCTGTTATGAAAGCCTACAGATATGGCTAATTTTTTAAGAGCACAAATCTATTTTCTTAATAAATAATGTCTAATGGCTCCTGCAGTCGATATTTACAATGATGTCCCTTGTTCTTCAAACCTGTTTCAATTCTTGCATCATTCTGCTGAAAAATACAATTATAATCCTCAAATTGTTCCTTAACTATTCGGAAATGGTTCTTATGAATCATTGTCGTGGTATAGCCAACTATCCAATAAAATATCTATTATTAATATCAAGGGCGAGAACTCAGGCTATTAAAGCGAACCATCCAAAGACTGAACGCTACGTTGAGGCGCAGATAATAAAGGTCAGGTTGAGACTTAACTAATCAGGTCAAATTCGAGGTTGGCGAGATTTGAATAACGAGGCCAAGAGTGACGTTCAGGTTGACGCAAGATAAACATAGGTAAATTTAAGTTTTATTTACAAACTAAAATTAATCAAAATGATATAAATAAAAATTACTGATTGGCTAATGATTTAGCATTACCGGCAGGAAAATCTAAATTTAAATAATTAGTTTAGAGCTACCTGCTCGGATCCGAATAGGTTCAACTGATAAAAGTAGAAAGTAAGCTTACGGGTTGGAGGGCGACGGCTACTTCACAGGAGACTTGAAGAAAAAGTAGCGGCTTAGCGAGACGATCTTGTCGGCGTCTTCGAAGGAGGGATCCTCGTCAGGAAAAGAGTAGGAACAAAGAGTATGGTCACCATCTTACTTGCGTGGCTGTGAAGGTGTAAGTTATAACCTTAGATGGAGCTCGAGAGGGGGGCTGGAATCCTTGGTGATTCTTAGGAGACGTCTTGCTACCTCATATTAACTCCGATCGGGCCAGGCGCTTCGAGAACTCGATGGAGTAATACAGCGCAGCTGCTTCAGAAGACGGTGGGGGCAGAGGCTTCTATTTTACCGTGGATGCTTTACCGTGGAGAAAGTGTCCATACTTCAACTGGGTACACACTGACCTCGCAAGAGTGATGTCTTTTGCGAGCGGCAATTCTCTCTTACTGCTCTTCTCAGGCAGTAAAAAGGCTTAAATATTTAGTCTCCTTTAGCGCGAAATGGGAAATAACCCCAACTTTAGGGAATTCCCAGGGGTCAGCCCAAGTCGCTAACTGTCGGCGACAAACAGTTCTTTTACCCGCTTTCTCTATCTCCGCTTGGGGGATGTTCTCCACACTCGCTTGAATGGTACGATGGGGGGGGGGCATCCTGAGCTTGCTTCGTCATGTGACTCTCGCCCACATGGGCTCTCTCTAATCACGTAGCTTCCTAAAACGTGATAAGCGTTGCAAACCAGGGGGATAAGATTTTGGGTATAAGTTTTAGTGTTGTGTTCCAATTCCTTATGTATAAGAGGATCAGCCGCAGACATGGATTGTTTTTATATGCTTCATGGTAGGCATGAGAGGGAACTCTAGAAAGCAATCCCCTTCTCCCTTCTAATGAAAGATCTTCTAGAATCTTTAGCCAAGCAGATGTGATAAATTAATTTGATTTATTGGCCACATGGTGACTAGCTACTTAGACATAGGTCACCAAAATTCTTTTTAACATTACTGTTATGTTAGATTAAAAACAACCGCGAAAAAGCAGGAAAACCAACAAAAAAACACAACATACAAAGGCAAAAAGGCAAGATATAGAAGGAGGCATGCTCCGGTGTGAGAGTGCACTTCCTTTCCCCGGCGCAAGAATATGAAACTTATAACCGATTGAGTTAAATAAAATGGATAAGACCATCCTCTTCCAAAAAGTCAGATAGTCCACAATATTTTTGCATACACCCATCCCAAGTAAAAGTAGAAGGGAGCTTGATAAGGGAATATCACTTTGCCACAGTCTTCAACAGTCCATTCACTCTATTTACTACTAAGGTGGAGCGTATCTGTAAGGATGTTCTAGGCGAGATGAGGCTTTTTCGCAGCTCTTCTCAACTTGATATTTTTTTTTCGATAAATCTCAGCCGAACTGTACCCGCTGAATTGTTCACACGTGCCTGTAACCAATTGCGAGCAGCCTTAGCAACAGGCAAACTAATCACTCAGGACCTTACCCAGCGACTATTTTACCCCTTAATTTGAACTTCTCATTCTTCTGGAAAACTTCTTCAGAAACGTGTAACAAGACTTTTTGTACTCATCAATGATATTAAATTAAGTGCTCATTGATAAAATATCCTTAGCGAATATCTGTTTGCATTTACTCCACTTTGGTGCTAAGATATAATGGTCGTACCCGTTTCTTTTGAAAGAAACATTTTTTGAATTAATAAAGATTCTCCGTTTATTTTTGGCCCCAAAATACGAATTGATTATGAATACAGATGATTGACTTAAGACATATTTGTCATCATTTAATCCTTTTGATCGAATAGAAAATATATAGAAACTGAAACAAACCTCTTACAATAACAGAAACAAAGCGCAAATTTGGAAAATAAAAACTCCAAATACACTGTCCAACAATAACTTTGCTACGAAAATGAGAAAGTACTTTTCTATTGTAGTTTTTTGCGTAGATATTAAAATGAACTTTATTTTTCATGAAATAACTTCAGTTTTTTGTAATCTGCACATTTAATTTTTTATAAAAAAAGAGATCATTCATTATGTATATAGAGGTATGAAATATTTGTTATTATTTTTATTTTATTTGACCAAGGTAGAAAAATAAGTGGAAACAAAAAGCTTATTTATCAAAAGAATTAAATAAGTCTTTTTAATACATTTCAGAGTGTGATATTATAAAAATATATTTAAAAAAATAAGGAAGCTTCAAGATTTCTTTCAAAATTGCTGAAATCTATACAATAGTCATATATTTTTAGAATATTTAGGCTTTTTTTAAGGAAAAATTCTTGTCTGTCTCTGAGAAGAGTCCAGCAGAAGTCAACAAGCATTGTAGGACTCCATTTCCCTATATAACGATTACCTATAGTAGCAATATCTTGGTGGAATCGTTCACCATTTTCATCGCTGATTTTTGCGATGATATACTCCATCCCAACTCATTATAAGACCTAATTAAATTCTGAACAGGAATGTGGTAATTTTCTGATTTGTGCTTTCCAAGGTGACCATTCCATATACCTTTGAAAGTATGCCAGGCCTCAAAATCTGGCTTGCTTAATTTTGCCTCAACTCACTCTCTACCATAAGTTGTCGAATCTAAGGCCCAACAAAGAGTCCTTCTTTAATTTTAGCATCACTAATATAGGAAATATTATTTTTAAATATAAGAAGGATGGCTGGTCATGCTTTCTTTCATTAAACCTAATTTAATATGAAGTGGTGGAAAAATTATTATTTCCTTAGGAACCAATGGTTCACGTATGACATTATGAAACCTACTTTTGTCTCTTCTCTTGAAGGCCATTCTGAGCGTATGTAATGTTCTCACCGAGCTTTACTGCCCCACTGGCACAAAAAATACATAAATATTGTGTAGCCTGACTGCAAACCATTTAAAATGGCTACTACCTTAAAGTCTGCACATATCAACCATTTATTTTCATTGTATTTAATGATTTTTAAAATGAGATCTAAATTCTCATAAGTTTCTTTCGAAACAAAAGAGTGAGCTACTGGGAATCGATGGTAGTTTATTTCCATTATGCAGAAGCACGGATTTACTACTATATAAATAAGCGTCAATAAAAAGTCTCCATTGAGTTGGTTCATAATGTATATCTAATTCTTCAAAGAGACGTGGAATATTATTACAGTATCATAAATTGTTGTCTAATGAAAATTTGTCTTATAAATTGTTTGATCGAATGCGAAACTTAGTAATTTGAACATCTTCTGCTACTAAATTTCTTTCTTTCAATCTCGAGGCCAGTAATTCACTCTGTTTCTTTGTTAAGTTTAGATCTCATACAAGATCATCCAGATCAAGTTATGAGAAAGGTTTTGGGGTAGTATTAACAGTTTCAGGAACATAATTTTTAGTCCCTGGTTCACATGATTTCATATCTGATTCATCAGAGTTAGACAAAACAATTTCTCAAGGTCATTCAGATACTGAAATGTCTTTTGATTGATGTAAATACCGAATAGCAGATCTAAGGTACTTCATTGTTTTACCTAAAGCTATCGAAATTATATGCAGAAAATCTAATTTATAGTGATCTACATATGTGTAATTACAATAAAGTGGTTGTAATCTTAATTAATTTTCTATTTTTAAAAAAATTTATTGCAGTATGCTACTTTAAAATATAAGTACAGTAGACAATACACAATTACTTAATTTGTATGTCTACCAAACAAAAATAGCAGTCAGTGGCATGATCTTGGGGCTCTCGCCATACCATTGGAACATCAAATTGAAGGCTTTTTATTTTTCCTTTAAACCATTTTGATAGAGAATTAAAGCATGTCAGGCAACATATATGTGGTGTGAATGGGCTATCTAGGTCGCTAATTTTAGAAACCAAAATACAAAGTATTTAGTTTTTTTCACTAAAGAAGAAATTTCTCTTTGATTTTTTTTAAATGTCACTTAACCACCTATTTAACAGAAATTATTTGGGCTATTTTTACACTGTCCTGTTGGCATTTTAATTAAATCGTTGCTTTTATTTAAAATTTTATTCAGTTAAATAACCTGAAAATAAGAAATAACAGAATGAAATTGGTTAAAATCTTCAAAATTTGACAAAAATAATAAATGGCAATTTACAAAAACTGGAGTCATTTCGATAAAAATGACTTCCATTTTTGAAATCTGCACATAAAACTACATTAAAAAATGTTATTCTAATCTTTGTAGTCGACAAAAGTTAAATATTGTTAAGACTGTTATTAATCTAGCCTGTTTACTACAAAGTTCGGTAGCTCCGTCTTAAATAGAATACATTTACACAGAATTTATTTTGGCATTGTTAATATCGTTACACCTCATTTAGACTTTTCAACATTTCTTTCACGCTTCGTTTTCTCCATCCAATTTAATTTCGGAAATTACTCAATATACTAAAATAAAGCCGTGTTCGGTATCCCTGCTTTATAATCCTTAATACGAGAGTTTCTCGAGGAATACTAAAAGCAGTGCTCAATAAAAGGTAGTTTCACCATTCAAACAGCAGGAATTATCTACCACTCACTGTTCCAAAGCTATTTCGCTGTTGTAATTTGAGAGATTTATAATTAAGTTTAGCCACCAAGATATATATATATATATATATATATATATATATATAGCGTTTTTTAATGTGGTATTATATGTCTAATAAACTTACAACTGGGAGATAGAAACGTATATATACAGAGGAAGCAATCGTAATATAATCTTAATTTACAATGAAAGTTCGCTGATAAATTTTGGTTTCATTAGGGGTTACTAACTCCTTTGCGATGGATGCTGTCCTATTAAAATATATTCGCATTTATTCGAAGTAAAATTAATTCATTAGTGGCAATTACTGCTTGTAAATATTCATTGAGTAATCTTGCTACAAAAGGAAGTATTTATGATAAATTTATTTATATTACAACGATGCAATAATTAGCACAGGAATCCTCAGGTTTTTTCTTATTATTTGAACACATCTTTCTTCGTTAATATTTGTTAAGTTGCTCTGTAGATTAATTAATTCTTGATACTTCATAGGGAAATTTGTTCATGGAATGTTGGCTAAATCATATGATCGGTTATATCTGCTTATTTTCCCTTCCAACCTCTATTCTGCGAGGTAGGACGGCCAACACGCTGCTTGATTTAATCCATAGGTCCTTAAGATAAGAGATGTTTTGTGCAGTACGTGCTTCTGGGAAATTGGGGAAGTCTAATTGTGGTTTCTTTGTTGAATCCTCTTTGCTTGGATATGGAAATGTTTGTGTCGAGGCATGTTTTATTCCATGTTTTTATTGTCGATGTATAATGAAGTGACCTGAGCTGAGTTGAGAAAGGATGACTCACTATTTCCTATACACTAATTTCTCTGATTAGTTTATTAAGAGGAAGGAGGCTGGTTTAAAATCTTGTTTGGTTGCTGTATGTTATTGTGCCTTTAGGTGAAGATAGTGTACATATGTTTTATTATATTAGTGTTTGATGGTATGGTAGGAATTTTATTGAATAGATTTTGTCAGTAGGGTGGCTGGGCTTTTTTCTTTTATCTATGGAGTGGTTAGGATGGTAAGGAAACCGTGCTCTATTAAAGAGTTAGGTTCCAATCATGTAGAAGCGTATTTTGATTGGTAATATATGTATTTCAGTACGTAGGTGATGTTTCATTATGCTGCTTGTGCATACTTAAATTGCTCTGTGTGGTTTGAAATTATTCCTGTGATTTTTGGCTATGGTTAGTTGACATGCTGTTGCTGAGTAATTGAGAGTGGTTCAAATAAATTGTTTTTATAGCGTAGTGAGAAGCTCCTTCTTTTCTCGAAATTTAATATTTGATAGTAGTTTAACGGTGTTAATTTTCTTTGTGTACTTGTTTGTAATGGGGATGTGTCGATTTTAAATATTACTTAGGTGTCTGGTGAGTTTTTTTTAGTGGTAGGCTTTGTCTGTTTATTTTCAATTTGGGTTATTTATTCTAGTCATGGTCGTTGGATGTGGAATCCAAAATTCTTGATTTGTCGGACGAGGCGTTCCTTTGGTTTTGTGGGATTTAGTTTCCTAGTATAATATGTTGTTGGAGATTCGCGCTTGCTATTTTGATTGAGGGGGTCTTGTGCTGTAAGTGATATGTTGTCAGCGTAGTTAAAGGTCTTAGTTAATGCTGTTTCTGGTTGTGGGATTTTATGTTTCAATAGGTGGAATAATAAGATTGAAAGAATGGCTCCTTTATGGGACGATATTTAGGAGTGATCGGAAGTACGAGTTCTGCTTTAGGCGGGTGATTTTGGCCTGCCTATTAGAGAGAAAGTTATTATCAAGTTTTGTCATTAAGGGGATTGGCATTCAGGATTTTGTGTGCTGGGTTGTCTTGGTGTGAATTATGTGTAGTGTGAGGTTGGTGAAGATGGTCGATGTTTTGTTTGTGCTTTCCTCAAACCATGCTCAGCTCAACTAGAAATAGAGGCTGGCTAATACTTCAGTGTAATAATTTATCGAATGTTTATGATAGTTTACATAGAGGGAAAATTGATCAGTAAGAGTTTTACAATTCGAATATAAGGGAACGAAAAATGAGGAAAAGTGTTTCATTATTTTTCAATATAACTATCCTCGACTTCAATGCACTTGCGCCACTTGTCCCTGAAGCTTTGAATTCCCGACAACCAGAAATCTCCCGACTGCTGTTCATTACACTCCTGGACGGCGAGCTGGACATCTTCATCGTCCCCGAACTGGCATCCACGCAGTGCAGACTTGAGCTGGCGGAATAAAAAGTAGTCGCTGGGGGCTAGATTAAATTGTAAGGGGGATGGTTGAGCTCCTAGAATCCGCACTCGTGCAGGGCATTTTGTGTAACTCTGGCCTTGTGGATAGGGGCATTTTTGTGAAAGAGCAGGACACCGCGTGTCAACTTGCCGAGCCACTTCTGATGGATGCACTTCTTCAACCCAGCCGGTTCCTCGGCACAATATTGGCCTGTGATGGTCCTTTCCTGAGGCGCATAGTGCACCATCAACACTCCCTCAGAATCTCAGAAAATGGTGGCCATGATCTTTCCCGCTGAGGGCTGGGCCCGGAACTTGATGGTGGTCGGCAAGCCCCTGTGCTTCCAGGTTATGCTTACGAGCTTGGTCTCTGGATCTCAGTGATAGACCCACGTTTCACCATCTTTCACTATGCTTGCCTCGAATTCCACTGGATCTTGGTTGTACAGGAGCAGTAGCTCCTCCTAACTTTGACGACGTTAAAGTCGATCCTGAAGTGTGAGGTTTCTTGGGACACAACGGGCAGAGACCTTTTTCGTGACCAAATTGTCGTGAATATTGTTGAAAACACTTTTATGTGATATTCTAAGTTCACACTCGAATTCTTCGACCTTCACCCGTCGATTTTCGAGGATCATCCTCTCCGCACGGGCCACATTGTCCTCGTTGGTTACATCTGATGGGCGTCCTGGCCAGCGGTCATCTTTAAGGGACTCACGACCATAGCGGAACTTCCTATTCCAGCGAGCAATGATTGCATAGGAAAAGGCGGTGTCGGTGTACACTGCAACCATGCGTTCATGGATCTCTTTTGTATTCTTGCCATCCATGGTAAAAAATTTGAGCACTGTGTGGTGCTTACCTTCTCCATTGTTGAAAAATTTGTGACTGACGATCTGCGATCAGCTACTGCTTCTTTAATAGACAAGGTAGGAGCGTACGGCAGCAGGTCCTGACTTGTCATAACTTGTCCTAACACCCCCTTAAAACGCCATCGCCCTTCCTCTGTTTTGCCCTACCGATTCGCAAAACTTATTGACCGCCCCTCTCAGATTGTGAGAGCGTTTTGTGTGGTTTGTAAATGAGGATAATCTGGGCTAGTTTTTAGATTGAATGCCTTTTATCTGCTATGTCTGGAATCCAGAAATCTTACTCTAAGGCCTCTTATATTTTTGTTGCTTATTTTAATGCCCATCACCAGCAATGGCTAAATTTCATTTCTGCGACGAACCAGCATATCAGTCTGTCTAAGCTTCTGTAATCTTGCCTGATACAAAATGCCTTTCTAAAAACTGCCTTGACCTTCTTTGACGAATGTTCCTGCAGTTGAGGATCTGCCGGTTGTGCACACTTTGGTAACAGCGGTAACTCTGGACTCTATTTAAAGATTCAAACTAAATTTGTATCACCAGGTGAGTCCATTACTCTAGTGATTTATTTGAAATCCCGTGCCCACCATCCTGGCATTTATACTGATTTTAACAATATCTGTTAGAGCCTGGTTCAATGAGGACTGCCAATTGCCCCAGGGAAAATAAGTACGTGGCATTTTGAGATGTGTCTCGTTTGCACTCCACAAATCTTTGAACTACTACGTGCAGCTCAGGTCATACGTACAGCGTACTTATAATGAGGCTCAAATAGCCTCTAATAATCATTTCTGATATGTTTTAACTGGTACGTCTCAGCCGAACTCTTGGTTATCTGCTATTAAACAATCACGGTGATGGGTTGAATCTAGCTTTCATCCCTTTTCGTATGCTGACGGCTCTGTTGAATTACCTCCATCTTGATTTGTTCCTATTAAACTGCACTCTTTGGCTTTTGAGTCATCAGACCTCTTTTCTTTTCAATGACCTTGATTCATTTTGCGGATGTGATCGTATGGGTTTTTGCCCATTTTTTTATAAAATAATTGTTAATCATAAAGTTCTATTATTTAAAATTAGTTCCCTTGGTATTGTTGATCATTTCCTTGGCATACTGGTTAAGATTATTCTTGTTATCATAAGAGCTAAAGGACATTGTAAAACGGTGTCGTGCTGCTTTGTTCTGTGCGTACGACAGAAATTCAAAACTTTCCTTTCTTAACATGTTGATTGCTGAGAAGATTTTTCATACTTCTTTTAGTAGCTATTCTTACAAGTGTATATTATGGGCAAACCTTCCGAGAAATTGAATGTATTCTTCTTTCCAAACGTATTTCCTATATGAAGTATGAGACCTTCATTGCTCTAAAGACAGTCAACATATGTTGCCATGCATTTATATTAACATCCCTTCCCTATGGTCCAATGTGATCCAATACTCCATATTTCTTACCCTTTTAAAACAGTCTTCAAAATTAGAACCTAGATTGGATCTTACATTATGATGCCTCATCTCAAACAGTTGTTGAATTAAGAACAGCTTAGCAGAAACTTTTGTTAACCTTTCTTCGCGAGGACTTGATGAAACCACAAATTTAGAAAAATCTATTAAAATTCCCAGTGAAATTGTTTCTAAGGAAAAGTGTTGCGTTCTGTAATGTTTAGCCCTTCCTATTCCTTATAATTTCCCTTTGCGTTTTTATTGGGCTTTAGTTGCAATTAGAAATAATGCTCCACTGCACGTTACTATGGCACATAAATCTGATGCAGTTGTTATTATTGATAAATTGTAATATATTAAAAAAATGGATTTAGTACTAAATGACTCATCCACTGACATATGTAATTCTAGTAAACGACCCAACAATTTAAGTTAATAGTGAATTCGATAAGAAAGTTCGTTCCCACCTTAAACATTTTCCCGAGTTAATTGCCAAGTTTTAATACAACAATCACGCTTTGTCATACTTATATGATCTTGTAATCTCATAAACATAATAATCCCATACGTCTTATTATTAGTTAGGTAGGCTCAGCTTCTTATTATTTAACTAAAAGTCTTACTTCATACCTCACTTCCCTCGTTAGAACCATTTCTCGATCTCATATTAAAAATAGTTACGAACTTATTGATAAACTATACTAAATCCTAACTTTATTAAACTCTCGCTTTTTAGTTTGGATGCATGTTCTCATTTTGCTAAAGTTGTGTTAGAGGAACTTTTCCCATTCTATATTGATAAATTAATTAATGTCGATATTCCTTTGCTGGTTAATAATATTATTAAGTTCATCTCCAAGTGCACCAAAAGAGTAAGTTTTTTTTTAATGGCAAATTACCTTCAAAAGTTTGGTTTAGCTAAATGAAATGGTTTTGCTTATCTCCTCTATAATTTATATATAGAGTTTTTAGCCCCGTGCAAGTCTAGTCACGAGCGACTCTACATCTGACTGTGTTGGTCGGTCGGTCCCCGTTTTGCATTTTGTTGTTTTGGTAATAACATTGTAACTATTGAACTGATTCTAACGAAATTTTTCAACTCTAATGCTGTTTTACATTTTCTTCAAATGTTGTAATGCCAAAGACCTTCTATGGTTAACCGATGAATTGTTTGGCAATAACAGCATAACTATTTGGCCGATTCTAACGTAATTAGAACACTTATGTTGTTTTACATTCTCTTTCGCATGATATAATTACCAAGGTTCTTCCAAGGTTAGCTCGGGAACTATTTTATTTTAGCAATAACTTCATACCTTTTCGGCCCATTCTAACGAAATCTGAAATTCTTATGTTGTTTCACATTTCCTTTCGCCTTTCGAATGATATAATTGCTAAGGTACTTCCAAGGTTAGTGGTGGAATTATTTAGTTATAACTTCATAACTATTCGTTCGATTCCTTCCAATTTTGAACCCTTATTTTGTTTTACATTCTCTTTCGAATAATATAATTTCCAAGGTCCTCCTAAGATTAGTTCTGGAATTATTGAAAGTTTTAAGGTAGTAAGGTCATATATCAGAATACGTGCTCTCACGTGACTTTAGGTCAGCAACCCTTGTTTTTAAACCAAATCAGATCACAGTTCATCTTTATCATGGAATATTTAATGATTCATTGTTAGGAATAAACTCAAACCCCCGACCACTGGACGAGGAGATTTTACTAAGTATTTATTGCGCTGTGAGACTTTATATAACCTATTCCGCTCAACATAAATAATATACGTAAGCAAACTTCAAATCACTGACTTTGACTCAAGAGGAAAACACATTAGTGAACATATATCTAGTAGAATAAAAGTATTTAAAACTTTCCTAAGAGTTTAGAAACATAAATAGGTGAGGTATTGGTAATACAAACACTGGGTAACACAGGTTCTGTTTCTTTAAATGTTTTAGTGTTTCTACGGTGGTTTTACCTCTTGATTCCAAAAATACCATTGCAAATTACATAGCATCGATATTTTTAGAGATAATTGGAATTTTTCTATATAAAACTAACCATCAATAGCTGCGACAGTTCACTTTATTTAGCATATCCGCATTGTCCATGAATAATAGCTGATAATATTTTTTCCTTATATTAATTTGTAAACTAATGAGAAAATGTGATTATAAGAGATAACCTACTAAAAGTGCACTGGAAATCGTGCTTTCTTACTGTGAGCTCCTTGATCTTTATGCACCAGTCACCATATATAGTCCTCAAACATAGCAGTGTCCCATATTCCTGGGTATCTTTGCTCCATTACAGCACTGACCTGATCGAACCGCTCACCATGCTCCTCAATCACTTCTCCCAAATTTTCACGAAAACACTCTAAATACGATCAAAAAGGTGCACCTTAATGACATTCTACATGCCAATTCTTATAACTCTCTAAAAGTTTGGCTACCAGCTGCTTGTAGTTTCGGCATTTATTTTTACCAAGGAATCCATTAACTATATTTCAAAGTTCACACCACGCCTTACTTTTGACATCACTCATTGCATTCTCAAGTTGCACTTACTCCAACATTTACCTTACTTGCGGTTCAGTAGATATATCACCATAACTTTGGCCTCTGATAGCTTTAAAAAGAGTAGACGAATCGCTTGAAATACTTTTCCACCATGATTTAATGCTTTTACAAACTGTTTGACTTAACCAAGCTTTATATGAAGTGGTGGTAGCAAAGCTTTGGCAGGCTATACAAGAGGCTTCTTAATAACATTTAGTATTCCTAACTGCAAATCATCTCAAAGGTGCCACTCAACCTCCTGGTAATATTCATGATAAACCCTACTGCCCCATAGGTAAGGAAAACATGAATACTTGGTGTACTCACCTTGCAATCCGAGTAAGGAGGTAAATATTTTAAAATCACTACAAGCATTCCATTTAAACTTAATATAGTTTACCTTCTCGTGAAGCTTTTTTATATTGTCATTTTATTCTTTCATCTAAACCGAGTATGCTATAGGCAGGGATGGATACTCATTCTCTTATGTGGTAAAACATCTTTGAGGCTTTTTGGAGAGCTATCTCTGAAAAGTGGCCATTCTTCAGGGTTGTGAGGAATTTCAACAGCTGTAAACAAGCCATTAATATCTTTGCAGAAGCAGTGATCCTCACTTATATCAAAATATACTACGAATTCCTCATAGCGCTTCCTGAATACTGTTGATCTGCAGTACTTCCCTAACAGATTTCATTCATTAAGTCGCGAGGACCAAAGCTTAGTTCCTGACTTAGTGAGACCCAAATGCCTAATGAGATCACCCAGTTCACGTTGATTTGGAAACTGTGAGCGGGTACATATTCTTGGCTCAAACGTTTCATCCATTTCTTCATTGCCACAACCTCTCGACTCTCCTGATGAGACCCCATCATACTCTCTACCGGAAAAAATATATAAAAGAGATGCATTTAAAAGCTGGAGCATGGATTGCATGTGTAATCACATTACAAGAAAACTTAGGTAGATGTTTTGAATATTTCAATATTGATTCTGTTACAAAGAATATAGTTGACAATTTAATAGGATTTAATTACATTTTCTTTCGGCCCTGGAACAAATATGGTGTCATTATATGGCACAGGTGCAATAGAGGATAAATTTTGGGATATGGAAGACATTTTCTTTCCTTAACTTTTCTGTACTTTGATATTTCAATCATACAAAAATAGCAATTATCATGAAGATTTTTTTGCTCTCGCGAAACTCGGAACAGCAAATGGCATTGCTTTTCTTGCTCCTCTCAGCCATGATAGACAACTTCCACATACAGACTTATAGCAATCCACTACTTTGCACCTTTCACAATTTTATGTGATACATGCTTAGGTCCAACATAGAAACCACAAACAAAATAGAAAGAATCTGATGAGTTTCGGCGTCTTCTTGTAGCCATATCAAGAAAGTCAATTTTTATCATATAAACCTGAATAAAAAAAAAAAAATTAGCAACAAATGTAAGTGTGCTTTATCCGTATCGCATGCTTTTTTTATATTAGTATAATTTGTGATATCTTTCAGACAGTGATGTGAGAGAAAAAGTAATTACCTATTTGGAATCAGCGCAAATTTTTATATACAAACACTCAAAAGAATAAGATAAACAAATATTTTGGGAAAATTTGTTACCCAGTGTTATGTAATATATTTTAATTTTTAAAAATTCAGGAAGGATCTTTTATTGATTGCTTATTCAATTAGATATGGCACGCATAAATTTAAGCTTGGAATTAGCAGGGAAAAGTGGCACTTATTAACCAGCGAGGGTGTCAGGGCGTGGCGAGGAGTTGAAAACATTGTCTATCATTCACATCTCTACAAAAAGCATAAATAGGATCACGTGGCGTGATGTCCCTCAAATGGGATAGAAAGTGTGTTGTCGGTGAATTACAAAGAGCGTCAGCTGGTGTTTCGCTATGTTTAGCGTGTGATCACTAATGGTCACCCAAAATTTAGGCAATGAAATCCTACATAGATGAAACAGATGAGTGTGATAAGCTTTGGAAGAAGAAATAGAAAAGTGAGAACCTTGAGGTGAGTAGACAGGTTTAACTTGGATCCTTGTATCATAGGAAAGTGATATTTACTAAGGAAGGGTAAAGTAGAACTCTCTTCCAAAAGTAAACATTTTTAACTAAGCTTGGGACAATTCTTTAGAAAAAAGCTAAAGAGACCTACGTTCAATTTTTATGTTTTTCTACGCTGCCTTCCAAACACATCGCAATTGTATGAGACAAAACACGAAAGTGCAGTAGCAGCACTTCGCTGGCAATTTAATGGAGATTTCTGTTTTACTGTAAATTTCAAATTCCTATGAATTTTCTATGAGGTATTAATGTAGGTAGTAGAGGTGAGATGCCCTCTTTGTTTATGAGATATCTAATAAATTAAACCTGGTGTACTCCTAATTGACATTTGTGTAGTGCCATCTATATTCCATTGGCTAGTGCTGGTCGAACACATACTTAGGTTCACTAGGTTTGTTTCATGGTTTGGAGAGTTGACTAATATGTTGTCTAGAAAATCTAAAATGAATTGTGGATTACCCAAGACTCCTTTAATAAAACGCACACACAATTGTGCACACGACCTCAAACCGAGTGCGATGTAAAGAAAAACGGACTAATTAATCTCAGAGGTGTCACATCTTTTCTCCACACTGGACGCTTCTACCCGAATTTGATGGATATCTTTTAGCAGGTCAAGTTAGGATTTACCTACATATACACATGGTAATGGAGCTACAAAATCTAACAATAATGAAAAGAGTAACACTGTTTAAGGCATGGTTGTCGCGTACTGTCCTATACAACCCATCCTTGTTAGAAGCTATATGCAATAGAGATGTACGGGAAGAACGCGATTTCTAAATTATGCCTTTTCCTCCATTTTGGAAAAGTCCTGTCTTGACCGCATGCATACGGAACGGCCATGCAAAGATAGGAGTTTTTGTGTGTATAGTGTGTTGAGTAGCGTGCTTCACTGTCTGCCCAAACAACTAGTGTGAGCTTAGGTCTGGTAAAGATGTGAGTATAAACTCTATTAACTGTATTAACCATATTTTTTAAGCTGCACCACAAAATAGATGGCTGTGGAATTTGGCAAGCCAAGTCAGTCAATAGGAAGGTCATTTAAATCAGGATAAACATGAAGTCTGGTAGGAAGTCGGTCACTAAAGCAGGAGAGACCGTCCAGTAAAGATAGAAATAAAAAATTTGTGTATATAATGTTGCCTAGACTGCTTCACCGTCTGTCAACACAAAAAGGGCTAGTGTAGGGCTGGTTAAAACGAGAGTAATGCATTCTATTAAACGACGGGGAAAACCGTCCGGATAATTTATAGACTGAAAGAAATTACTTACAAAAGACCGAGATAGTCTGATCTGAACTATGTTGGAGCGCGAAGACCATTGAAGTTTGATGTCTCTCCTGAGGCGAACCCGGATTCATCGAGACGGTATATCCGCTGTCACCGAGGAATTTCATTTCCGTCTCTTTATCTTGGTTGAAAAAAAAGGGTTTAGACCTGCAACGCTACCACGGTGAGTACGTGATAGGCTAACAAAGTCCCACTGAGGAATGTATCTCTGAACTGAAGCTGGTAGTGTGGGCGAGGGTACCAAAGTTCCGGTGGGGAGAAAGGAATAACATCTCTTAAATACGGTTGTCATTTCCGGTCTATTTACTGACTTATAGCAAGAGAAGTTTGGGTTTGCAAATATCCGCGTGTTCCCGTGGTTTACATAGTGGTTGGGCTGGTAGCAACTGAGTGGTTTGAAACTTCAGCATGATGTTACTAAGTGCCTTCTGATAGTGCAGGACGTGTTGTTCCATATAAGGAAGCATGGGAAGATAATTATTGGGTTCCTTCCAAACGGAAGCCACGGGTTGAAAGGCAGCGATTGCTTTTCTTTTGATTTTCTGGTGATACCAGCACGAGCTAGATAGGTCACTCCCTTGATCTCCAATAGGGGAAGAGCCAGATCGACCAGAGTACCGATAGCGAGAGCGAAAGCCGGGACTCTTACCTCTGAACGAGCTTTTCCATGCAGCTTTTAAGCCTGATTCGAGACCACCTTGATCAGCTTTGCAAACTATACTCATAAAGACGGGAGAGCTGCGCAAATCTAAGTTGGTCAGACTATTGTTGGCAGCAGCGATGAGTAGCTCCTGTCTATCAAAAGCATCCGGAGCTAAGACGCGTTCGGCATTCTCTATCATGCTGACAAGGGTTTCTTCATCCAGCGCCCCAGGTATGAATTATGGGAATGGGTAGACGACTGAGTAAGGCTGTCCTCAGCTATGGCATAAGGAATTCTGCCCTCGTGGTGTCGTGGAACTAGTTAAGCTGAGTTGTGGGCTTCTGCCCTCGTGGTGTCATGGAACTGGTTAAGTTTAGTTGTGGGCTTCTGCCCCATCAGAGTGATGATCCTGATGAGGTTTAGCCATTGTCACGAATCCGATGGCTTTTAGTACCGAAGGACGATGTCATTGATCCCTTTGTATGTCCTCTGCTTTGATGGCAATTCGAATAACGACTCAACCGACACCATGAGTTTTCCTCGTAATATGAGAAGAGCAACCAGAATTTCGACTTTGTCAGCGTGCTATTTTTTTTGTCTTAATCACCTGCTCTCATAGACTAAGCAAGTTTTGGGGTTTACCTAATAAACATTGGAGCCCTTCAATTGCCGTAGAATTTGCTGTGCCTGTGGTAGAATATTGCTTGTTGTTTTGTTAATGGGCTATGAGAATCGCGTTAATAATCTTGTTAATGGAGAAGGGTTGCTTGATGCAGGCTTGAAGAAAGCGTAAAACCTTCCGAATGTCAATAATGGAGCGTTTTGGTTATATGAACAGACTCCAATTAGGCAATAGATAACTTATTGTCAATAAATTGAGGGAGTTGTTTTCATTGAGTTCATGAATGGAGAGCTTCTAGGCGATCTGTGAAAGTTGCCTTGGCATGTGAAAAGAGTGACATAGAGATTGAGGTGAGAAATTCACGATCTCATTTTTCATTCTCTAAGTCGCACTTGAATAGGTTCGTGTGAAGTGAGGTTGCCAGGTATCTTAATCGTGTAGAGTACCAACAGTAGTTACATGTGTCAAATAGATTTCATAAAAGACTAAAATTAAAAGAAATGAGAGAAATGAATTACGCGAACGTGAATTGTGTGGGAGTTTACGGAGCGGAAAATCGCATTTTTCTGAATGGCTCAGTTCATATATATTAGAAAGCATAAGTTTTGTCAATTTTAATTTGAAAGCACCTTATACATATAAGGAAACTTGATTGTTTTTACTTATAATATGATACCATTGTTTATGTTAAGCTTTACAAACCCTCTCTACTTTCTTAACATTTTATAGTTTTAATTATAAATATTTAACCGCTGCCGAATAGCCATTTTCATGTGATATTAGAGCCGATTTATGAACAACTAAAGGTACAGTTGATATTATTATTAGGAATGGATTTTTTAAATCTGTGAGATGTCGGCCAAATTTATCATAGTCAGAAAGTGGAAACTTTGTAGATTAAATTTTAGATAAAGTAGGTAGCAAGAAGAGAGAAGATTAATATTAAAATCCAAACGAATTGAAGTTTATCACAAGAGTCCAGGAGTTAAATATTTTTAGTTTTATTCTTTTAGGTTACTAGAACTAAACATCTGAGCCCAAATTTTTATTAACATACTCGTAAGTTATAATCTAAGGATTACTTGAAGATAAAGCAAACACTAAAACGATGACCTGACCAAAGTTCTCACTGGTAAAAACCATACCCGTATTGCAAAACGATGCTCACTAAGAAGAGCTTTTGTGAGCTCTCTGTAGTTAAATACAAATAATCAATATTTGAATAATCACTGTCGTAGATTTGAACGTGGATGCTAGCCGAGGATTGACTCTGCGACGATGTAAGAATGGAGCACGCCAGAAATTGGGATATAGATCCCAGTGCGAGGGTAAAATAAACAAATATGAGCGCAGTTGGCTTAAATAATCAATTCTTAGCAGTTTTGGGTTTTAGAGAAACTGATTGTAGAAAAATAGCTAACTATATACTAAGAAAATACTATTAGCAAAAGTAAATAAATGACAATAAATAAGATAAGACCCAGGGTACCAAACGGTAGGGAGGGGGTGATAAAAAAAACTCAACGGGGACGAGAGTTCGAGAGAGGATGTAGGGTGATTGTTTCCGGTAAAAGATTGAGAGTGCAAATAAAGGTTGACTCACGTAAAGCTTAATTTACTGGAAGCTATGCAAAGTTCCACTTTCAAAATTCCTTCTTCTTTAACTTCTCTGAGAAATAAATGAGTGAGTACTCCAGGCGAGAACGAAGTCGAAAACCGAGTGATAGATGCCTGTTCGTGTATATCGAATTGTTAGGTGGGAGCTCTGGCTTTAGGTACGAGCGAGGCCTGGTAGAGAGGTGACGCGTCGCGTTCTTAACTGGAAGCCGTTGGGAGCCGGATCGGGGCGTACGAGGATATACCTGGCTGCTAACCAAAAGGGGGGCTGTATGGTAATAATTTATCAAAGCTTCTCTCGAAGTATTCATACTGCCTCAGCGGAAGCAGGTCTCCGAAGGCTCCTCCAAAAGGACAGGGATCTCATTAGACTTAGCGTGCCATTGGAGGGGGAGATATTCTCGGCGCGCAAGGTCTCCGACGCCGAACAGCGATGTAAAGGGGAAGTAAGAAAACCCAAACGGATCACGCAGTCGCACGAAATTCTCTCTGCTCCCTTGTGGCTTTCTGGCCATGCGGGTGCATCTTTCTCAGGCGCCACGGGTAGACGTTAGGTTCTAAGGTGGGGGGGAGACCTTCTTTCTTTGACTTTCTCTCTCTGTACTGGACCACAATTAACCATAGATTAATAAGACTGATTTATAAAATGGGTTATATCAATAGCTAACCTTTTCCAATTTTTTTACCTATACAAAATGTACCTACCTTATGCGTTGCTGGTGCTGGATTAATCATTTGACATCTTTCATATGATCTCACCGCCCTATGTACCTCCTGTCGTTTGACATTTGAATTAATTTTCTTAGCTATGTAGAATGATAATTCAATGCCAAAAAAATGCATGTCATTAACTTCTTTCAAACTAAGACCAGTAACACAGGGATAGTAAACATCACTATTTGTGTCATCATTATTTAATAGCCGCTTCTTAGGGAATCTGGTCAAAAATATCTGCTATATTCTTTTACGTAGATACCAGCTCAACAGTTAACTTCACTACAAATTCCTCCACAATTTCCTTCAGTATTCCCAGTCTGAGTTTTATAAGAAACTCTGCTGCCCCCTTAGTCCTTATTCTATTTTATCCACCCCAAATACAAGTAGGCCAATTGCAGACAGATGGGGAATTAGTAGCAAATGTAATATTCATATAGCCCCAATTCAGAGCAAGATTTATACGCTTCAAAATTCCATCAAGCTCTGCTACATTAATATGTTCATAATAATCCTTTTTCCTAATCCACGTAGCATCCTAACACAAACTTCACGTACCTCAAGTAATGCACCAATTGCAATACTGTTTGCATCGCACCATACCATCAGCTTTGCATCTCTAGGCACATAACACTGTCTTTTCACAGGATCATTTATCTCCACATTATCTTTAATAATACTATGAGCTCTATCACTAATGTATTCATCACACCCAGCATCGTCTACACTTCTTTTAATGAAACTTTAAGCAACTTTCCACCAGCTAGAAACTGGATAGTGCTCCACTAGTTTTCCACATCCGGGAAACTATTCTAGTACAGTTTTGAAGATAATTTGGCACTTCTCCATGTGAAATGGACCTTACACTTATTAATGATATTAATTTAGCCAATTAGATAATTTAGATAATTCAATAACAAAACACCTGCTTCGGCTTACAGCCTCGTCATTAATCGAATTGTAGAGAAATGGCTACCTTAAGCATCCTGGAGGAGTATACATCTGTTTTAAGGCGACCACCTAAGGTCCTTAAACGACGCTCTAACGATCCAATTACCTACGAGACCAATAAACCCGTGGTTATGGAAAAAAAAGCGGTTCGAGTCCGAAGGCACGCCAAGTAGTGGTGCGGTTGCGAGCCTCTAATTTGCGAGTTGACTTGGGCACCCCAGTGCCACCTCAGGAATTCTCGCTCGCCCCAGATGCGAACTCACCATTCGCCCCCCCCCTTGCCTCTGTGGCCTGGTCACTTCTTCCTTTAAATGGGGCGGCAATCCGCCTATAAATAAGCCCCGCAAAGAAAGAGAATAAGATTATCAAAAGTCGATACGCCAGAGGAGGATTAGTTCGTGAAGATTGATCCATCGGCCAGACAAGAAGATTATTAGAAGTCGATTCGCCAGAAGAAAGATTAGTTCATGAAGATCGATCTTTCAGCCAGACAAGAAGATTAGAAGTCGATACGCCAGAAGAAGGGTTAGTTGGTGACGATCGATCCTTCAGCCATACAAGACTATTTCAGTGAGAAACGGGAGGATCAGATTGAGAAAATCGATCCCCCCCCTTTCACGGCCGTATTAACCTAAATAGTCAAGTTTTATATCGGTGCCATACCGAAGAAGCCTTTTCAGTCTGCAAAGAAGTCCGACTGAAAAAAAGCAAAGCCGCTCACACTCGAGCGACTCTCACATCTTAAGCTCCGTAAGAGTGAGAGGAGAAGAACCCAGCCCCAACGAGCTCCCGTTCTTTAATTACGTTGAAGAATCAGCCCCCGTCACAGGCGACAAGCAATCCCTCCAATAAAATTCCACCAGCGGCCACCACACTTCAAAGCGAGAAATAAGTCCTCCAGTGACATCCGGCAATCCCTAATACCTACCTATAAGTTAAAAATAACATTTATATCTCTATTGCGATAGTAGAAGTTTAGTACGTCCCACGTTTTAAAGGAGAGTAGAAACCATTGTTCTTGAACCTAGGCCATATGTGTTTGTAGACGAGAGTACGTTAATTTAATGTTTAACGCTAATCAAATAGAGTCGCGATAAAAAAATACTAATCGGCAATTGGTATGTTTACGAGAAGCCTATTTGTTTATTTTTTGTCATTGAAAGATCTTTGATGCCAAAGATAGAAATTTGTTAACTGTTGGTTTGTAATATTTAAGTGTTTCGTTTAAAATACATGTTTATTTTGGTAGATTCTGGTGTTTACTCTTATCCTTATGTGTTTAAAAATAGCTCTTCCTTAAGAACTAAACCACTGAATTAGCACTCTTAGAACAAAGCCTACTTCATCATAGAAGTAACTCACGCCCCTGAAAGCATACCGCTACTAAAAGGGTGTCAAAGAGTATAGTGATCAAAACCAAGGGTCATTCTACGACACGCATTAAGGGTCTTCAGACTAGATATATTCCTCATAAAAACGGTTTAAATTATACAAAGGACAAACCTTGGATTAACCAATATATAAGACTCTAACATGATGGAAACGGTCACTTTAAAAGCGGCTAAAAGGCATCCAGTTATTAGGGCAAAACTTTATCGACCTACAAAGGCAGATAAAAAAAGAAGTAAATACTGTTAAATGCAGGTACGAAAATATGTTAGCGGAAAGGTCACACGATAATCCGAGTTCATTCTACAGGTACTATCAAACTAAAAACAAAGGGTTAGTTCAGATACTTAAACACAACGACCGAGTAGTTTAAAATGACCTCGAAAAGGCGAATATCTTGAATAATTACTTTGCTTCAGTTTTTAACAAGGATATTCCAAATATAAATAAGGATAACCTAGAAAACATAAATAGTAACATTCCAAAAAGGAATGAAATAATAGTTACGGCAGATGATGTAAACAATGCAATTAATAAATTAAGTCCTGTTAAATCTAACGGGCTTGATGAAATGTATGTGCAAATTATTAAGGAAGTTAAAAACGAAATTTCCACTTTACTCGCTTTTCTGTTTAATTACTTTCTGGAGGCAAATTTTGTTCCTATGGATTGGAAACTGGCCAATGTTGTCCCCATATTGAAAAAAAGTAAACGTGAGGCAAAGGAGAACTATCGGCCAGTGCGCTTAACTTCACTTATATGTAAACTAATGGAGTCAATTATTGATTTGAAATAACGCAATCATCTGGAGAAAAGGCAACTCTTAGTAAATAGTCAGCATAGTTTCAGGAAAGGGAGGTCTTGTTCACTAATCTGATCACATTTTATGAGTATGTAGCGAAAGCTGTCGATTCCGGTTCAAGTTACGATGTGGTGTATCTAGATTTTTCTAAATCCAATGATAAACTCCCGTTCAATATACTCTTTTCAAAGCTAAAGGCTATGCATATCCATGAAAAAACGATAACATGGATTAAAAATTAGTTAACCGACCGTAAGCAGAGGATAATTTTAAATGGGGTGACATCCGATTGAATGCCGATAACTAGTGGAGTTCCTCAAGGTTCCGTTCAGGGACCCCTACTCTTTATAATTTTCTTAAACACCTTAGGTTCTGGAAAGAATTTCCAAGTAAATTCATTCGCGGACGATACTAAGCTTGGGCAGATAATAAAGGATAAAGAAGAATCAAGCTGTTTTCAAAACTGCCTGAATATGTTAACTAAATGGTGCAACGAATTTAGCAAGAAGCTTAATGCTTCTAAATGCGGCGTTCTACACTTCGGAAAAAATAATGCTAAATTTAAATAACTTTAAGACACCGAGATTTTAGAAGTAAAAGAGCAGGTCAATCTAGGTGTTAAAATAGATAATAAATTAAATTTCTCCAGTCTATTTGCCTTTACGTTTGGGTTGATACCATGGATAAGTTTTCCGAAATTCATTAAAACTCAGATTTTGAAGTTAATGGGAGAATGTGAGAAGAATACTTTATTTATCCAATGCGTTTCGATACTATCCTATCATTTTCAGAGATAAAATAAAAATACAAATAAAAAGAGAAGAACATTGGTTTAGAAATCAATGGATGCACACACTTATATCCCCAAAACAAAGAGATCAGCAAGCGTAAACATAATGAAAAACTTGTGACGGGCCTTCAAAACATGGGGGGAGAGGGAACATTAAGCATCCTTCATAGCTGGTATCCTAATTCTACCGCTTGGAAAAATTCCGTTCGAATTGAATTGAATGCTAATATTTGTTTTTTATTCTTGATTATGGATGGCTTCTAGGAAAAGTAGTTGTCGGCGAACTATTACAAAGTCAATAATTTTCGGTTTTTTTTCTAATATATATATATATATATATATATATTTATATATATATATATATATATATATATATATATTAAATGATCAGCCTAGGGCAAAGTTAAACGGGAGGCCACCTATGATGCAATACGGCCGGTATTAAGACCTTGCGTGGTGGCCAAACTGGTTTCTGGCTGAAGCTGGATATTAATTTGTAGTTTTTGCTTCCATATAGTGACGGCTTCACTGTGCAACGTCCTCAATCAATGGCTAGAGAATAATGTTTGCATTCCTATTTAACACTTCCTCTGTTAAGGTTGTCCCATGATTTGCATTTAATGTTATATTACAAAATTGCCACGAATAAAATGAAAGAAACAGTTATATTCTCGAAAAAAAGGCATGCACACACTTTTCGTGATATATCTTTCATCTATTCACTAATCCCCCATAATTTGCAGGACATGATAAAAGCAACGCCTGTAAACACAACTAGATCTCAATGGGAGCTTAAACAAAGAATATACTGCGTCAACCAGTACTACGAGACAGGCTCGTTCAAGAAAGTGCAGGACACTTTCGTGCATCAGACGAATGTGTAAACTCCACCTTAAAGAGCAGAATTCAAGACTGGGTGGCTTACCTCGAGAACTGCTGGACAATGGAAAACTTTATTGCAGCAAGTGACAACCATCTAAACCATTCAGAACCCCAGTAAGCATACAGCTGAGCTCGGCGAGAGCGTGAGAAAGTTCAAAACGCTTTGTGCGCAAGCGAAGTCAGTCACTAGGTATATCCTGTCAGACTTAAAGGATAGTGCTTGTAATGCATGTTAAGGCCGACCCATACAGAATACAAACGAAGCAGACCCGGACAGCCTCAGAGAAGGAGCATAGAAAGGCTATGACAATGAAGATACTAGAGAAGATTCAGGAGACCCCAACTTTCCTTAACCTTTACTTGAGCTCAGATGAATCTGACTTCTATTTGAAGAAAAGGTAAACTCGCCGAGAAATGTCTTCTGGTGGACGTTTAGACTAAATGCTGTAGCTATCAAGCCCTTACGTTCCCATAAGTGCACGGTATGGACTGCTATCTCAGTTACAGTCATCATCAGACCATTCTTCGACGATGAATCTGTCGCGACAGTGACAGACACCAAGGAGAGGTATGTTGTGGTCCTCAAAACCTTCAAGAGGGAGCTGCAGACCCTTTTCTCGTCGATAATGGGGAACCTGTCCCGATATTGGCTGAAAGAAAACTTTGGTTTCCGTTTGATCAGGCTCAAGACTGATTTTGAGTGGGCACCTCTCAGCCCAGACCTTAGCCACCAGATTTCTTTCTCTGGGGTTACCTTGAAGACCTAGTGTACGCATAGATACCCAAAGTCATCACAGTACTCAAGTAAGCCATTAAGGAGGAGAACAGAGCCCTTAGTCAAGCGGTTTGTAAGAAAGTCATGGACAACTTTGTGTTGCGCCTCAAGAAAAGCAGAGAGCTAAATGGAGGTCATTTCGAGCAGGTGCTCTAGAATAAAGAAGAAAATTCCAAGGACTCTCATGTTTTGATATGAGATTTTTAACCAAAATAATAAAAGTTATAACCAAAGTTTTAGGTAATCCTTGCAGAACATTCAGAAATGAGGCCAATTGAAATTTGTAGCGCATTTTGACGGGGTCACTCTGTAGTACTAAAACAATTTTTAATTTACGCCGTTGTTTTAAGACTACCAAAATTTCATCTTATTTTCTTTTCTTACCAGATTAGTTAGTATTTGGGCCTACGTTAGTCTGCAACTGCTTGAAATGTATTTTATGATCATCTCTCTCCGTACAAACCCTTCTTAGTCATCGATCTTGTGTCAGAGCCCATATTTTCTGTAAAATTGTTTGTCGTTTGATATTATACTCGATAGATGTAGGAGTATTGTCACCAAAAATAGAAACATTATGCACAAGCTCCATTTTTCAGAGCTTAATAATTTTCTAATCTCTTTGAAGGATTTTTCTTTTTAGTTTTAATTTTTTCATAGTTTTTTTCTAAATCTTGCCAGTCGTTTGACCATTTCTGAAAACACTCATAGGGCCGTTGTTTATGTGTGTATGTATATATTTGTCTTTTAAATTTTGATCATGCCGATTTAGTAGATATCATATATATATATATATATATATATATATATATATATATATATATATATATATATATATATATATATATATGTATATATATAAATAAATATATATATATATATATATATATATACATATATATATATATATATATATATATATATATATATATATATATATATATATATATATATATATGTCGTAGAATGGACTCTCAACGATATACCATATATAACTATTCGTTGAGGAACCTTATTTAATTATCTTTAGAGTGCGTGGATGTCTTGGTTGACCGATATTATGTATCTTCGATATGCTTAAGAAGTGAAACTGAGCTCAAGGATAATAATATGGCTAGCATTAATAAAATAGAGTTTTATTAATAAAAACTATCGACGATACACAAAAACGAAAAATATTGACATAAACAGAGAATGGAAAGGGTCGTGGGGAATCTAGCTAATCCGAGGATTAAGAGCGTTTTAAAAAGGCAAAACAAATATAAAGTTAAGGGGATGGGATGGTTCGCTAAACCATTTAAAGCACAGGATAGGGTTAATAAAAGGGTTAAATACTCAAAGGGAACGTTCAGCTTACGTAAATACACTTGTTGTGCAGAGTAAGGCGGCGTGAAGGAATTTCCGGTCCGCTGGCCAGTTCCAGCCGAAGGGGGAGGAATTGAATGATCCTGAAGTGGCTTCTTGGAAATGAGAACCGTTTCTTGACGAACGGGCTTGAAGAACAATAGCTGTTCTACGTTGTTCTGTTCCGAATAACAGGATAGGGGGGGAGTGAGAACCGTCTCTTGTCTATGAGCTCGAGAACAATGGCTCTTCTAATGTTGTTCTCTTCTGACAACAAGGGGGAAGGTTGAGAACCGTTTCTTGGCGAACGGGCTGAAAGAGCAATGGTTGTTCTTCGTTGTTCTCTTCGGAGCAACAGGGAGGGGGGGGGGAGAACCGTTTCTTAGCAACAGGCTCAAAAGAACAATAGCTGTTCTACGTTGTTCTCTTCTGAAGAACAAGGGGGGGTGAGAACCTTTTCTTGTCAACGTGCTCGAAAGAACAATGACTGTTCTAACGTTGTTCTCTTCCTGAACAACAGGGGAAGCCTAGTAGACTTGGCGTCACGAAGGCTCGAACCTTAGCACTCAAGAGATATTGTCCTTCTTCTGGACAAGTGATGGTGGATCTCGAGGTTGAGGGCCCTTTGGTGCACAAGGTGAGACTGGACCGTAGTGATGTCTGACGAAGAAAATCTGGATCTCTAATCTGATCTTGGTGGTAAAGTTTCCAAATAAATAGTCGGGACATCCCCTTGGCGTGGGGGACAATGGAGTGGGGGCTTCAAGGGAATGCTCAGTCAAGCCTGAGAACAATACCTTATCTGCCCATAAGCCTAACTCAATCTTGCGAGGTCGACGCATGGGGCGAACGGGGGGAGATAAACCTCCTTGTTTAAACATTGACTCAGATGGCTGCGATAAGGTGCCCGGCTTCAAAGCGAAGATGCACGTGGGTAGCATCGTGGTTTTAATTAACATGTGCTAGTGGTTGAAATTAGGCGGCCTAAACCCGTTCTATCACACCTCTCCATTCCGGGGGAAGTTGTCACTTCGAAAAAAAAGGGAGAAGGGACAACGATAGAGCTTCGTCCTGGGGAATTCGTTTTCTTGTACCAACCGTACCTTCACGCACCAAACTAGTATTACCTTAATACATATGATTTTTTTATCTTTTGATTATAGGGGAAAATAACCTTTAGTACAAACTTAATAAAAAAAAGGGGCATTGAGCATAGAAATGACATAAAATTAGTACATATGGGACAAAATAATTTATACGTAATTTACTGAGTACAAATATATATACATACAAAAAAAATAGACAATTAGCGTTACAAAATTCAGACATATACATTAACTAATTATCTTACAAGAGAATCTAATTTAAGTCGTACAAGACGGTATATACATAAATGCAGATCCTAATCTACGGAGACAATTACTCTACGCTATTCGGTAACGCATTCCTACTGAGTGCGTCAGCGACCTGGTTATTGGAACTTTTTATATAATTTATTTTAAATTGATACTCTTGCAAGAGTAAACTCCAGCGCATAATTCGGCCGTTGGAGTATCGTACATTCCGAATATAGGCTAACGGACGGTGGTCGGTTCCTATCTGAAATTCTTTTCCTATGAAGTACATTTTGTATTTGTCTATAACCCAGATAATTGATAGAGCTTCCTTCTCTATAGTGGCATATCTCTTTTCGCGTGGTAATAATTGGCGACTAGCATATGCAACTGGATGACTCGTTCCGTCATACTCGTATTGAAGGAGTACACCTCCAATGCCTGCGTTGCTCGCGTCGGTCTTAATCCCAAAGGATTTTGCCGTGTTGGGCAACTTTAAAATGGGGGCAGAAATGAGCTTACTCTTGAGCTGATTAAGATAGGAAACATCGACATCATTCCAACGTAGATGATCGGGGGAATTCTCTTTATAAGGGAGCTGAAGGGCGCCGAAATTGCAGCAAAATTCGGAACAAATCGCAGATAGTAAGAAGCTGATCCTAGGAACGATCTTAATTGCTTCTTTGTAATCGGGAGGGGCATGTCGGCGATTGCCTTAATCTTGTCCTCTTGGGGACCCAACTGGCTTTGTCCTATTTTGAAACCCAAGTATTTCATGGTTTCGTGAGCAAAATGGCATTTGCTGGGGCCAATGGTGAGGCCATTTTCGCGCAGTCGCTCGAAAAGAGCTAATAGTGTGGTTAAATGGTAAGTCCATTCAAATAGTTCTTGTAACTGACTCTTTCGAAGTGGTGTCAGCTGCGCGTCAATATCCAGGTCAGTGGGTTCAAAAGACTCGCCTAGTAGGGAAGGAGGAGGGTAATCGGCATCAGGTTGGATGCACACTGTCTGCACTACATTAAAAGACTCCGCGGGGTAATCTTCTTCAATCGCCGATGTTTCGTCCAGTGCTAGGAACGTATCTCCATGGGTGCGTTGGGGGTACTTTTTTTCTTTGGGTCCACGGACAGCCTCTGGGTCCTTGTCTTGGGTCTTATCGCCTGAGAGTGTTAGTAATTAACACTCCTTTTGTTGCGTCCTAAAGTCCTGGTTAAGGGTCTCCGAGAAATAGGACGGTATCGGGGTTCTGATGGGGACGGGCTCATGGGCTTCTTTCTCAGCTCGACCTCGAGGAAGGGCGGCCTGAGACAGAGGGTCGGAACTTACTTGGGGGCTCTGTCCTATAAGCACGAAACAGAATTGTATGGGTGCTGAAATGACTTCAGCCCAGTTATCATAATATTGACACTGCAGGTAACATCTAACGACAGGAATCGGTTCGACGCCCAAGGTAGTCATGTACCACCGCAGATTTTTTGTGGTTAGGGTCCACTGGGGGAAGGAGCTCGTCAGAAACGATGAAACACGTACATCCTGTGACCCCCGACGACAGTCGAGACTCGGCAGCCGTTCACGCTGCCCTTCTCAAATTTCAAAGCTCCCGGGGAACTTTAGTCAAAAAGAAAATTTACTTGGTGGCCTGACGAAGGGAAAGAAGTTGCCACTTGGGTCTGCACCACCGGGAAAGCCATGGTGGCATTAATCTGGTGAACTTGGTGGGCTGCTCCGCTTTTAAGCCTAGAATTTTGGGGGCAATTCCAGCTCATGTGGTTTTCTACACTACAGGTGAAGCATATGATTGGTCGCTTCGGGAAGAGAGATGAAGGAGAAATTTTAACGGGAGGTTTAAAGTCCCGTTGCTGGTTTTGGGGAATGAAGTTTTGGGGTTTTACGGGGCCCAGAAACTTCGTCAGCTTTCCTGGGAAGGGGCGAGAATCCTTCCTTCTTTCCTGGTTGAGGGGTTGGTGAGAAGTTTGATTCTCCTTTGGGTATAAATTATGGCTGGAGGCATGGACATCCGCTTCTTCGGTACATTCTTTACTGGTCTGGCACCGACGATCCTTGACGAAGGCACGGATCTCCGTCGGGAGAGACGCCAAAAATTGATCCCGCAACACGAAGTCTGTTAAGGACTCGTAGGTAGGATAAACCTTTAAGGATTCTAACAAGAATTTAAAATTCCTCTGAAGAATGTATCCGAATTGACGGAACGTCTGTCCCGGTTTAATACAACCTCCTCAAAATTCTTGGCGGTAGAAATCGCGAGTCATATTATAAGCGGCCAATAACTCAGCTTTTAAGGTGCTGTAGTTAATTGTACATTCAGATGGTAAAGATATAAAAATTTCGCGCAATTTACAATTTAACAAGGGAAGTAATCTGACTACACCTTCAGCCTCCAGATCCATGTTATTGATTTCGAGGATCTTTTCGAAGTGGGCTAAAAATACTCCGAAATCCTCTTCGTCCCTGAAATCGGGGAGCTTTAGTGGGAGATTGAGGGGGGCATCTGAACGTGGACTGGCTGAGTGTATTTTTGCTTCAACACGAGCTAATTCAATCTGATGTTGAAGCTCAGCTTGTCTTTTCCGTTCTTCTCTTTCTTCTCGTTGGGTTTCTCTTTCTCTTTATTCTCGTTGGATTTCTCTTTCTTCTCGTTGGATTTTTCTTTTTCTTTTTTCTCTTTGGATTTCTCTTTCTCTTTCTTCTCTTAACTTTTGTCTTTACGTTCCTTGCTCCTCTTGAACGTACTCAATTAGATCTTTTCCGGAAAGTCCCAAGGATTCTCCTTGCGCTTTAAAGATTTCAAACTGAGTCATCTTTGCACTTGGGGGCGCAATAGTCAACCAACTAAATTCCTTGCAACAAGCATTATGCCTTCTAGCGAATTAGCCTACCTAAATATGGGTACTGACCTATTCGTACTTGGTTTCTCGATCTCAATAACCACTGACTAAAATCACACAAAAAAAATACAAACAAATTATAATAACAGTTCCTTGAGCTACTCCGGCTTCTTAAGTTTAAAATAAAGGGGATAGCAATCGTTAAAACAAAAGGGAACTACTATACTCTATTATTATAACGAATAACACTATGCTTTACTCGACTGAGACCAGTGTTTGCAAAGATATAGCGTTTAACCTTACACCATTGATACCAAATTCAAATAGTATATATATATATGTCGTAGAATGGACTATCGACAATATACCTTATATAACTATTCGTTGAGGGACCTTATTAAAATATCTTTATAGTGCGTGGATTTCTAGTTTGACCGATATAATGTATCTTCGATATGCTTAGGATGTGGAACTGAGCTCAAGGATAGTTTTATTAATATATATATATATAGTTTTATTAATAAAAACTATCAACGATACACAAAACGGAAAATATTGACATAAACAGAGAATGGAAAGGGTCGTAGGGAATCTAGCTAATCCGAGGATTAAGAGCGTTTTAAAAAGGTAAAACAAATATAAAGTTAAAGGGATTGGTTGGTTCGCTAAACCATTTAAAGCACAGGGTAGGGTTGACAAAAGGGCTAAATACTCAAAAGTAACGTTCAGCTTACGTAAGTACACTTGTTGTGCAGAGAAAGGCGACGTGAAGAAATTTTCGGTCCGCTGGCGAGTTCCAGCCGAAGGGGGTGGAGTTAAATGATCCTGACGTGGCGTCTTGGGAATGAGAACCGTATCTTGACGAACGAGCTTTATCAACAATGGCTGTTCTACGTTGTTCTGTTCTGAACAACAGGGGGGGGGGGAGAACCGTCTCTTGTCTACGGGCTCAAGAACAATAGCTGTTCTAATGTTGTTCTCTCCTGAACAACAAGGGGGAAGTATGAGAACCGTTTCTTTGCGAACAGGCTGGAAGAGCAATGGTTTTTCTACGTTGTTTTCTTCTGAACAACAGGGGGGGGGGGAAACCGTTTCTTGTCAACGGGCTCAAACGAACAATGGCTGTTTTAAAGTTATTCTATTTCTGAAAAACAGGGGAAGCCTAGTGGACTTGGCGTCCAAAGGCTCGAACCTTGGCACTCAAGGGATATTGCCCTTCTTCTGGACAAGTGATGGTGGATCTCAAGGTCGAGGGCCCTTTGGTGCACAAGGTGAGACTGGACCGTAGTGGTGTCTTGGGAAGAAAATCTGGATCACTAGTCTGATCTTAGTGGTAAAGTTTCCAAATAAATAGTCGTGACATCCAAATGGCGTGGGAGACAATGGACTAGGGGCTTCGAGGGAATGCACAGTCGAGCCTGAGAACAATACCTTATCTGCCCATAAGCTTAACTTAATCTGGTGAGGACGGCGCATAGGGCGAACGGGTGTAAATAAACCTCCTTGTTTAAACATTGTCTGGTGGCTGCGATAAGGCGCCCGGCTTCAAAGCGAAGATGCACGTGGGTAGCATCGTGGTTTTAAATAACATGTGCTAATGGTTGAAATTAAGCGGCGTCAACCCGTTTTATCACAGTATATATATAAATAAATATATATGAGATAGAACGGTCTCAGGCCACTTAAATTCAGCCGCTATCACATGTTAGAAACACATGCTACCCACGTGCATCTGCGAGAGGAAACAGAGCGCGTTATCGTCCACCATAGCAAACGTTTAATCAAGGAGGTTCACTCCCTCGTTTCGCCTCCATACGTCGATCTCGCCAGATTGAGTTAGGCTAATGGGCATATAGGATATTTTCTTAGGCGCCACCAGGACATTCCCCCGAAGCCTCCTACTCAATTGTCCCCTACGGCAAGGGGATGGCTTTGACTATTTATATCATAGCTTTTCCAGATTGGCGCAGATCAAATCCCGATTATCTTCGCGAGGCAGAACGCCGATCCGGTCTCACTTGTGCACCTAGGAACTCTCTACCTCAAGAAACCCCTTATTGTCCAGAAGAGGAGAATAACCCTTGAGTTCCCTGATTCTTGCCTTCGAGAAGCCAAGTCAACAAGGCCCCCCTGTTGTTCAGAAAGAGAATAAGGTTAGAACAGCCATTGTTCTTTGAGCCTGTTTGACAAAAGACGGTTCTTACGCCACCCCCTGTTGTTCAGAAAGAGAACAACGTTAGAACAGCCATTGTTCTTCAAGCCAGTTCGTCAAAAAACGGTTCTCGTTTCAAAGACATCACGTCCGGATAATTTAATTCCCATCCTTTTAACGTTCTTCAAGAGAATGCTTAGTTTAAAAAATAACCTCCATTGTTCATCTAGAACATCTCCGATTTTTCTGTCTCAAAGATCGCTCGTACTTTTGAGCTTCAGTTCGCTCTCAACTGGTCGAAGACAGTCCTTCCCCTTCGTTAAGGACAACCCCTTGAAGAACCATTCTGCTGGAAATAGCCAGTGGACTGAAGATTCCTTTGCATCGTCTTCATCTGCACAACAACTTTGTAATTACGTAAGCTGAGCATTACCTTTAATCATTTAACCTTTTGTCAACACAACCCGGTGCTTGAACTGGTTTAGAGAACCATTCCTCCCTTTAATTTTCATTTGTTTACCTTTTTAAATCTCTTCAAATCTAAATCCTCGAATTAGTCAGATATTCTCACGACCCTTTTCATTCTCCGTTTATGTAAACATTTTTTTGTGTGTTGTTGATAGTTTAATTAATAAAACTCTATTTTATTAATGGTAGCCATATTATTTATCCTTGTGCACCGTTCCACTTCTTAAGCATATTTAGGATAAATTAGCCTCACCCGGCCCCACCCCCTTTTGGACTAACCTTGGTCAATCAGATTACCACGCACTCGAAATATTAAAATAATTCCCCCAACGAATAGTTATATATGGTATATCATCGAGAGCCTATTTTACGACATATATATATATATATATATATATATATATATATATATATATATATATATATATATATATATATATATATATATATACACATATACTATTTAAATTTGGTGTCAAGTGTGGAAGGTTTAACGCTATATCTTTGCAAACACTAGTCTCACACGAGTGAAGCATAGTGTTATTCGTTATATGAATAGAGTATAGTAGATCCCTTTTGTTTTAACGAATGGTATCTCTTTTTTGAAACTTAAGAAGCTGTAGTAGCTCAAGGAACTGTTTTAATAATTTGTTTGTGCTTTTCTTTGTGTTATTTTAGTCATTGGTTATCTAGGTCGAGAAACCAATTGCGAATAGGTCAGTACCCATATTTTAGGTAGGCTTACTTTTTTAGAAGGCATAATTCTTTTCGCAAGGAATTTAGTTGGTTGACTATTGCGCCCCCACGTGCAAATATGACTCAGTTTGTAATCTTCAAAGCGCAAGGAGAATCCATGGGACTTTCCCGAAGAGAATTGATTGAGTATGTTCAAGAGGAACAACGAGCAGAAAGAGAAAATTTGAGAAAAGAAAGGCAAAGAGAAATCCAAAGAGAATAAAGAGAACGAAAAATCCAACGAGAAGAAAGAGAAGGAGAAATCCAACGAGAGGTAATAGAAAGAGAAAGAGAAAGAGAAATCCAACGAGAAGAAAGAGAGGAACGGAGAAGACACGCTAAGCTTCACCATCAGCTTGAAATGGCTCGTGTAAAGGCTAAAATACAATCAGTGAGTGCATGTTTAGAAGTCCGCCCAATCTCCTACTTAAGCTCCCCAATTTCAGGAATGGAGAGGATTTTGGAGCATTTCTAGCACACTTCAAAAAATATCCTCAAGATCAATAACCGGGATTTGGAGGCTGAAGCTGTAGTAAGATTACTTCCCTTTTTAAATTGTAAATTGCGCGACATTGTCATATCTTTGCCATCTGAATGTATAATTGACTACAGTCCCTTAAAAGCTGAGTTATTGGCCGCTCATAATACATATGACTCCCGATTTCTACCGACAAGAATTTTGAGGAGGTCGTATTAAACCCGGACAGACGTTCCGTCAATTCGGATACATTCTTCAGAGGAATTTTAAATTCTTGTTAGAATCCTTAAAGGTTGATCCTAACTACGAGCCCTAAACAGACTTCGTGTTGCGGGATCAATTTTTGGCGTCTCTCCCGACGGAGATCTGCGCGTTCGTCAAGGATCGTCGGTGCCAGACCTTTAAAGAGTGTACCGAAGAAGCGGATGTTTATGCCGCAAGCCATAATTTATACCCCAAGGAGAATTGAAATTCTCACTTATCCCCCAACCAGGAAAGAAGGAAGGATTCGCGCCCCTTCCCAGGAAACCGACGAAGTTTCCGGGCCCCGTAAAACCCTAAAACTTCTATCTTCAAAACCAACAACGAGAAATCAAACCTCCCTTTAAGATTTCTCCTCCATCACTCTTCCCGAAGCGACCAATCATATGCTTCACCTGCGGTGTAGAAATCACATTAGCTGGAATTGCCCCTAAAATTCTAGGCTTAAAAGCGGACCAGCACACCTAGTTCACCAGATTAATGCCATCATGGCTTCCCCGGTGGTGCCGCCCCAAGCCTCAACTTCTCCCTCTCCGTCAGGCCACCAGGTAAATTTCATTTTTTTATAAAAGTTCCCCGGGAACTTTGAAATTTGAGGAGGGCAGCGTAAACGGATGCAGTGTATCTACTCTCGTCAGGGACACAGGGTGCACGTATTTCATCGTGTCCGACGAGCTCCTTCCACCAGATGACCCTAACCACGAAAAATTTGCGGTGGTACATGAATACCTTAGGCGAGCGCACCGATTCCCCGTCGTAGATGTTACCTGCAGTGTCAGTATTATGATGACTGGGCTGAAGTCATTTCAGCCCCTATAAAATTTTGTATCGTACTTTAAGGGCAGAGCCCTCAAGTAGGCTCCGACCCTGTGTCCCAGGCCGCTCTTACTCGAGGCCAAGTTAAGAAGGAAGCTCAGGAGTCCGTCACCCTCAGAACCCCGATACCGTCCGAATTCTTGGAGCTACTTAACCAAGACTTTAGGTCCGCCCAAAAGGAGTGTGAAGAACTAACACCCTTATGGGATAAGGCCCAAAACGAGGACTCGGAGACTGTCCGTGGACCCAAAGTAATAAGGTACCTGGAGCAAGGTGGTCTACTTTACTGATCCGCCGAGGACAGTAATGACGCTGTTACAACTGTCTTATGCCTTCCACACACCTATGTACCTATAGGGCTCAAAATAGCTCATGACAGCATATTTTTCAGTTATTTTAGTTATACTAAAATCAGTCAGCGTATTTTTAAATATTTTTATTTGCCGGGTGCTGCAGCTGACATCTTAAAGCATTGTTGATCGTGCGATGTGTGTCAGAAGACGTCCACTAAGGGGCGGATCAAAACTGCTCCCTTACAAAGGGGACGAGTCATAACTGAACCCTTGTCCAGAGTGGCCATCGACCTGGTTGGCCCTATTCACCCCCCTTTGAGCGAAGGGCACAGCTATATTTTTACCTTAGTTGACTTTGCTACCCGTTTTCCCGAGGCTGCCTCCCTTCGCTGAATCAATAGTATTTCTTGCGCCAAGGCCATCATTTCCATCTTTTCAAAGGTAAGCGTCTCCAAGGAAATACTCTCAGACAGAGGACGACATAGGGAGCTGCTCAAGGTAAAGCCCCTTTTTACCACCCCCTTCCGGCCACAGACAAACGGGATGTGCGAAAAATTAAATGGAAATTTAAAATCAATTATTAAGAAGATTTGTACCGAGCAGCCCCGCAAATGGCACCGATATCTCCCGGTCGCCCTATTCGCCTATCAAGAAATTCCTCACCGTACATTAGGCTTCGCCCCGTTCGAGCTCCTTTATGGACGTAATGTACGCGGACCACTCAGCATTTTGAAGGAGTTGCTAATCAAGCCCCAACTGGATCAAGAACTACAGTCATCCTACGCCTATGTCTTGGAACCACGCCAGAGGCTCGAGAAATGCGTAAACATCGCCTATGAAAATGCCGATGTCAATTTGGAAAAAAATAAAACCTATTTTGATGTCAGGTACGAAGATCGGAAATTGTAAGCGTGGTGATGAAGTACTCCTGCTCCTTCCCACAGCGATTAATAAATTACTGAGGAAATGGAAAGGTTCGTACTTGGTCCGCGAGTTACAAGGACCGGTAGATTCCCTCATTGGTACCCCATCAGGCGATAAGCTCTACCACGTCAACTTTTTGAAAAAGTACCACCGATGCGCCCATGGAGATATGTTCGTAGCCCTGGACGAAACATCGGTGCTTGAAGAGGATTACGCCGTGGAGTCCCTTAATGTCATACAGACAGTGTGCATCCAACCTGATGCCGATTACCCTCTTCCTTGCCTGCCAGGCGAGTCTTTTGAGCCCTTTGACCTGTATATCGACGCGCAGCTGAGACAACATCAAAAGAGTCAGCTACAAGAATTTTTATGTCAGTTCGACGACTTTATTTCAGAGAAGCCTGGATGCGCTACTAGTTTCGAGCCTGATATTAAATTAACGACCTTAGAACCTGTCCGTTCAAAACCCTATCCCATGCCGATTCATTTACCCCAAGCTTTTAACGCCGAAGCCGATAATTTGATTAGTTTAGATATAATAGAACCTTTCACCACTAGTTATTGTTCCCCAATCGTCATGGTCAAGAAACCTGATGGCTCTTATCGGATGTGAATCGAATTCCGGAAAAAAAATTCAGGAACTGTGTTCAAAGCTGAGCCCATCCTGTTGTTAAATCAAAACCTCCACCTTTTTGAAGACGCCAAGTTCATCTCAGAACTTGATTTGTGCAAGTGGGGAAACCAAATTCCCCTCCAGCCCGATGTCAAAGCATATACCGCCTTTGCAACTGAGAAAGGCTTAATGCAATTAAAGTGCCTTCCTTTTGGCCTCATTACCGCTTGTAGAAACTATAACCGTCTCATGAGAAGGGTGTTAGATGGACTTCCGAATGTCTCCTTTTACTTCGATAAAATCTACGTCGCTACTTGTGAATGGAGTCATCATTTAACCACCCTATTTGCTCTCTTCGAGCGACTGCATGAAAATAACCTCACCATTGGCCCCAGCAAATGCCATTTTGCACACGAAACCAAAAAATACTTGGGTTTTAAAATAGGACAAAGACAGTAAGGTCCACACGAGGGCAAGATTAATGCAATCGCCGACATGCACCTCCCGAATACTAAGAAGCAATTAAGATCATTCGTAGGATCAGCTTCCTACTATCGGCAATTTGCCCCGAATTTCCCTGCAATTTTGGCGCACCTCAGCACCCTTTTAAAAAAGAATTCCCCCGATCGACTACGTTGAAATGATGTCACTGTTTCTCATTATTTTAACCAGCTCAAGAGTAAGCTCATTTCAGCCTCCATTTTGAAGTTGCCCAACCAGGAAAAATCCTTTGGGATTAAGACCGACGCGAGCAACGATGGCATTGGAGGTGTATTCCTTCAATATGAGGATGACGGAACGTGTCATCCAGTTGCATATGCTAGTGGCCAGTTATTACCCCGCGAAAAGAGATATGCCACTATAGAGAAGGAAGCTCTATCTATTATTCGGGTTATCGACAAGTTTAAGATGTATTTGATAGGAAAAGAATTTCAGATAGGAACTCACCACCACCCGTTGGCCTATATTCGGAATGTACGACCCCCAACGGCCGAATTATGCGCTGGAATCTACTCTTGCAAGAGTACCAATTTAAGATAAATTACATAAAAGGTATCGATAATCAGGTCGCTGATGCACTGAATAGGAATGCGTTACCAAAGAGTGTAGATTAATTTGTAATTCGTAGGATTAGGATCTCCATGTATGTATATACCGTCTTGTATGACTTAAATTAGATTATCCTGTAATATAATTAGTTAATGTATATGTCTGAATTTTGTGGCTTAATGTCTATTTTTTCTCTCGTATGTGTATATATTTGTACCTCTTAAAAACGTATCAATTATTTTGCCCCATATGTACTAATTTTATATTATTTCATTGTTCGATGTCTGTTTTATGGTAAAGTTTGTATTAAAGGTTAGTTTCCCCTATAATCAAATGATCAACATAATCATATGTATTGAGGTAATACTAGCTAGGTTCATGAAGGTCCGGTCAATGCAAGAAAGTAAGTTCTCCAAACGGAGCTCTATGGTTGTCCCTTCTCTCTTTTTTTTCAAAGTTACAACTTTCCCTTGAATGGAGGGGTGTGATAGAACGGACTGAGGCCGCTTAAAGTCAGAGGGCTATCACATGTTAGAAACACATGCTACCCACGTACATCTGCGAGAGGAAGCAGAGCGCGTTATCGCCCACCATAGCAAATGTTTAATCAATGAGGTTCACTTCCCCGTTTCGCCACCATACTTCGATCTCGCCAGATTGAGTTAGGCTTATGGGCAGATAAGATATTTTCTCAGGGGCCAGCAGGATATTCCCTCGAAGCCTTGCACTTAATTATCCCCTACGTCAAGGGGATGGCTTCGACTATTTATATCATAGCTTTTCCCGATTGAAGCAGATCAGGTCCCGATTATCTTCGCGAGGCATCACGCCGATGTGGTATCTCTTGTGCACCTAGGAACTCTCTACCTCGAGAAACTTCTTATTGTCCAGAAGAGGACAATGTCCCTTGAGTGCCAAGGTTCGTGCCTTCGAGACGCCAAGTCAACAAGGCTTCCCTGTTGTTCAGAAAGAGAACAACGTTAGAACAGCCATTGTTCTTTGAGCAGGTTGAGAAGAGACGGTTTTCCCCCCTCCTTTGTTGTTCAGAAAGAGAACAACGTTAGAACAGCTATTGTTCTTCAAGCCCGTTCGTCAAGAAACGGTTCTCGTTCCCAAGACATCACGTCTGGTTAATTTGATTCCCCCCCTTTTAACGTTCTTTAAGAGAACGCTTGGTTTCAACAATAACTTCCATTGTTCATCTGAAACATCTCCCTGATTTGCTTTTACAAAGATCGCTCGTACTTCCGAGCCCCACTTCGTTCTCACTCTTCGAAGACAGTCCTTTCCCTTCGTTAAACACAACCCCCCGAAGAACCCTTTTTTGGGAAATCGCAAGTGGAGCGAAGATTCCTTCGCATTGTCTTTCTCTGCACAACAACTTTGTAATTACGTAAGCTGAGCATTATGTTCAATCATTCAACCTTTATTTAACCCTACTCTGTGCTTTAAATGGTTTAGCGAACCATTCCCCCCTTTAATTTTTATTTGTGTACCTTTTTAAATCTCTCTAAATCTTAATCCTCGGATTAGTCAGATATTCCCACGACCCTTTTCATTCTCCGCTTATGTAAACATCTTTTTTGTGTGTTGTTGATAGTTTAATTAATAAAACTCTATTTTATTAATGGTAGCCATATTATTTATCCTTGTGCACCGTTCTACTTCTTAAGCATATTGAAGATAAATAATCCTCTCCAGGCCCCCCCTTCCTTTTGGACAAACCTCGGTCAATCAGATTACCACGCACCTAAAATATTACAATAATTCCCTCAACGAATAGTTATATATGGTATATCGTCGAGAGCCTATTCCACTACAATATATATATATATATATATATATATATAAATATATATATATATATATATATATATATATATAAATATATATATATATATATACATATATATTAGACTGATGGAACCCATATAGATGATTTTTCAATGTTTAGGAATTCTTCCTCAACAAAATTATTTTTGTTCTTTTATCGGTAAAAGACGTCTGTTTGAAATTTGGTCCCATTCAGCACTTAATTACTGTCCGTGCTCTCCATGATTGTTTTTCTCCCTTTGCTCCTTGGTGAATCAACGAAGTGCTTGAAAGTGGTGGCTGATTTGTGGCCCTCTAGAGAGATCCTCCACCTCCCTTCTTCCCACAAGTGGAGAGGTTTGAGATAATTTATAACTTTCCGTAATGCATCGAATGCTCCGTTGCGGAGGCCGCCAAGAAGACGGACAAGAATGTCAAGGAGATCTGGATGAGGAAAAGTTACCAGTGCAGCGGATAGACAGTTGCATCTGGTCCCTCGTTAAGCTAATCCTCCAGTACCAGACTTGAAATAAAAGCCAGAGGAAAACCACGCAATGGTGCAAGGGCTAAGATGCTGTATTTTAGATCTTTCTCCTCACGGACCATCTCCGGACGCCCTCGCTTCCATGAAGAATAAAGAGGAACCGAATTTTTTTGTTGAAAAACCTACAGGGCGTCTTTACTAACGCAAGGCAGGAAAGGATATGGTCACAGTAGGAAAAGAAGCCCAATAAGGAGCCTGTAATATGAAGGAGAGCGACGATGACGATGATACGACGAGAGGGAGGACCGTTTCCCTCACGGAGCAGCTGCTTTACTTCCCTTGTCTAGTTTTTCCTCATCTCTGGAATCGCAAGACTGGGAGTATTACCGGACTCCAGGTTCTTCGATAACTACATCGCTGTGGCCCAAAAGAACGAAGGATGGATCCGTACGTTGCAGCTGCTCTGGATCGCATGAACTTCATTGATCGGGAGGGTGTCTTCATTATTGAAGCCGTCATATCAGCCCTTAGGCCATTACTTCTCGGACCTGACGCAGTCACGAAGCTCCGTGCGGCGGTCTCGGTGCCTCGCGCAGACAGGTGTTTGCAGCCCAGAAGGAAGATGAATTAACGGTAGATTGCGCTCTTAATCTCCACTGGGACGTCAAGCTATTGCCAGATGTCACCGGCAAGGGTAATCGGTAGACAGTTGCTCGAGTTTACCGTGCTCGTTACAAGGACTTTGATGAAGCTGTTCTGTGTTTCCAAAATCGAGAGGGTGGCGGAAGAACTACATGCAGCTGCTTTTGTCGCCACAATCGAACAGTGTGGTCTTGTATCAACGATTCTTGGCCTTGTCTTTGACACGACAGCCTCCAACACGGACCTTCACGGCGGATCGTTCACCCCCATCGAGGAGGCATTGGGGCGCGAGCTGGTGTTGATTCCCACCAGCACCAAGTACATGATCTCCTCTTTTCGGCAGCCTTCAGGTCCACCTTCGGCCCTAACGCAGGACCAGAGAATAGACTATTAATGCGCTTCCAGAAGCAGTGGTGAAAAGTAAACCAGGCCGCCTTTGTTCTCACCACGGATGAGGTGTTCTAGCAGTGAGCTCTCCAGCACCCGCATACGATGACTATCGACTACCTGGAACGGGCCTTGCAGAATCAGCAGCCGAGACCCGACTACCAGGAGTTGCAGCTACCTCTTTCTCGGCGGAAAAAACTTCCCGGACACGTTCCGTTCTCCCAGCACCACTGATCATGCCAGCTGAATCGCTAAGGCCTTATAGTCCCTCAAGCTCTTTCTCTTCCAATCCTAGTTCCGATCCAAATTCCACGTTACAGCCTGGAATGCCAAAGCCCTTCTCTCGCTGTCGCTCTTCTCGTCGTTGCTTGACGCGCGAGACTGGAATGAGGCCCCTCAAGCCGACAAGTTTCCTCTCAATGACCTGCGCTTACTCTAAGGCCTCAAGAGCTACCAGAAAAAGCCATTGCCCAGAGGGCCACTGCTGCCTTTTGGTGACATGTTTGATTCCTGTCGAAGTACTTGGTTAGACTGACGTTCTTCGACCCGGTTCTGTCCCTCGAAGTGACCGGAGAATGGTGACCCGCCTCCATAAACCGATAATGGGTCTGGTCCATGGATACGTGCCTCTCTTCAAAGATAGATCCATTACCGTTAATCAGTTCATCATGCGTAGGTCTGCCACCATCTATGAACAGCCGTTGAACGGAGAAGGAACTTTTCTCGTGCAGGCGTCAAGGGCAGCGAAGTTCTGCTTCCTGAATGATGCTGCGGAGGTGGCCATTGCTCTGATGGAATAATAAAACTCCAGCCTCACAAAGGACGAAGAGCAGAAGCGGCTTTGCCTCAGAATGATGTCAGAGCATCGGTGCCAACTGTCTGGAACCCTGATAAAGGCGGCGCTTGCGTCCAAGAAATGAAAGTGAACCATTTCCTGTTATTTTATCTTGTGTTTATGAAAGAAAACAAAGTGTGCATTTCCTTTGTTTCAATTTTCATTACTATGTAATGATAACTTTTCAGTTCTTATTAATGAAAAGCAAGACATTTCCAAAGTTCCCTTTTTGGGACCAATCTAATATATATATATATATATATATATATATATATATATATATATACATACATACATGTATATATATATAGTGAGAGAGAGAATATAAGAATGAGAGGATCCGAAATGATAATGTAGAGTGGAATAAGGCTTAAATAATATTTAATTAAAGGGGTTTTATTTACGATGTTAACGGAAATGATTCTGAAGCATCCAATTACTTGTGTAAGATGTTTGTCTCAGCAGAACCATTTAGCACCAAGTAGAGCGCACGATATTCTGCGGAAGAAGATTTTGTTCTTTCCATAAAAGGTAGCCGTAGTGCCCGAGTTGATAGAACGTGATCCCCAGTCCACGTTGATTACTGCACTCGGTTTCTGTATAGTCTTCATCAGAAACGTGACGAGATCCATAATGTATATAGCATTTTTCACCGATGAAGCATTCTTTGATTACCCGAGAACCGCTAAAAGACTAGTCTCTTTGGGTACTAAAAATATTCATGAACTAAAGAAATTCCTCTACACAATTAAACTATCTGGGTATTGCATGCATTCAATCGTACGCGTACAAATGGCTCATTTGTATTAATCACACCATACACGCAACAGTTTACAACATTCACATTCTCAAACCTTTCATCGACCACCTAAAAGAGCGTGAGCTTGAAGTAGGTTGGTTTTAACAAGAGCTGACAACTACACACAAGGCCCGTGCTTCAATACAGTTTTTATATCTTGTTGTATAATAAAAGGGCTAGCGTCGGGATAACATTTGGCACAATGTTCAATAATTAGTAAGATTTATTAGCACACACAGAACAGATCAATGCACAAGCCCTCCGAAATGTGTTCGATACTATACAAGGACATGTGTAGACATATTTTTAGGCTTTAGGTGGAAATGTCCAACATTTTTTGTACTATCCTAAATAAAGCTTAACTTATATTGAAACTTTACTTACCACATTTTCCAAAGCATATTCACTTTTCGGTTACCCTATATACACATATGCATATATTTCTCAATTTGCCTCTGGTTCGTTGTTTGTTAAGTTTTAGTTAAACCTATTACACTTCGGAATTAAGTTCCTTATTTCACTTCATCTAAAGATTTGATTTATCCTCTTTTCTTCTTACTTATTTTAATACAGTATGTAAGTTTTTTTCTACCTTTCTATAGATATTTGACAAGTTGCTATTAGAAAAATTATATATACTACCCATAACCCTAGTATGGTCAGAAAAACTTCAAAATTGCAATTCCTCAAACTCCGTATTGATCGGCTACTCTTATTTAAGTTGTTTTTTTTTCAATTTATTTGACACTTATTTCTAGTCACTTGTAACGAGGGGATCATCTTCTTGGAGGCCTTCCTCGAATTTCCGTCCGTGTGCGAAATTAAATCCATTAAATTGTATCCCCTCTTAAGTTCCACAACTGTTTTAAACGAAAATTCGCATCAATAAAGTTGAGCAATTTTTTCACCCTTTTTATCCTCTATTCGACGTTCGGAAAATTCAAATTTCTACAATTTATCATTTTCTTTATTTTTATAAGTAAATGATAGAATTAGAAATGCCTTTTCTTTTCTTTCTATTTGACTCGGCGTTCTATAAGTGATTCAGAATTTAATCTTATTTTTGGAAGGCTCGAACTCTGTTATCAGTAATTGTCTCCCATATTGCCGGTGATCATGCCTAGCCTTGACATTTAAATTTTCTTTCAAATAAATCAGCAGATTACCCTCTCTACCTCGCATTTGGTCCCTACTATACACTTCGTAACACTATACTAAATATCCGAATAAAGGAACGATGTACTCTATCTATACTACTTTCAGTCAGAAGCAATTAGGTTGCTGTTTTCTTTACAGATCAAAGCGGTAAATTTTTTTAGTATGTATATAATACTGCGCGCATTAAATTAAAAAAAAATTACCTTATCTTTTAAGAAGACGTTGTGGTGGTCATAATCAGAAATTAATGAATAATAAGAAAGTTTAAGATTGAATTTCAACTAGTATGTCGTGGGTGTACTATGCTCGTGCGGGCATTGTTTTATCAAAAAAAGGCTCAAATAATAAAAAAAATAAGCACTTTGATGAAATTTAATATTCAAATCGTGTGTAAGTTGCACATATTATACAAATAACGTAAAAGAGTGAACACCTCATTTTTTAACTTACCAATGCAATGCAAATTTGTAAGCTGTTTATTATTGGTTCCCAAACAATTTTATTTGTTATACCTATATATACTGGTTAACTTCAGGATTGTCGATATATTCAAAGGAAAAGTAACATAAGTATGTAATATTTGTTTAATTTGCTTATTTATAAAATATTCATGTATATATATAAATATATATAAATATATATATATATATATATATATATATATATATATATATATATATATATATATATATATATATATATACAAATAATTGTAATACAATACTCCCTGTATATTCTTTTCAAATCAATAGAAATTGACAATCTGATAAAAAAGTAGCACCCAAGGCTTCTCATAGGAAAATATGGGACTATTGTCTTTGTTATTAAAGAAAAACTTGTGAAATAGTACTGTTTTTATTAATATTGGAAGACTTTGCAAAATAATACATCTAAATAGAGGAACGAAACTTTTTTACAATGGTATTTGTCAAAACTAGGTGGTAAAATTGATTAATAAGTGCTAATGTAAAAGGTTTAATGAAGAGAAAGTTAACCAACCAAAATATGAACCACCTATATATAATGAAATAAAGATTGTAAAATTAAATCTTAATGTAAAACATTGGTTTTTAGATAATGAATGAAAGAGGTGTGCCTAACATGAATATAAATAAGGAGTTGGAATGGGTCTAAAGATGGAGAACGGAGCATATGAAGTCGCTCCAAGATCCTGCTAATAAAGGATCCTGAAAGACTTACTAAGGAACCTTTTGGAGCATGTAAAGAAAAACCCCCCTCTCCCCAAAGACTCTGGGGACGCGTATATTAACCTAGAATTTTATGGGGACGTCTTTCTTAACCCATCCGTACCAGAAGTTGGATTATTTCTCAAATAGTTTAAAATTTCCCTTACTAACTAATGAGAATACAATAAGTAATATTGTGTAAAAGTATGTTTCAAAAACCTCTAGGGGTTACGGAAATAAAACCTGTCAGTTATAACGGACGCTCGGCAGATCCCTCCAGGAAAAGACTAAGCCCTGAGATCGGATTGCCTGCAGTTCCGTTAGTTCGCGATTGGGAAGCAGGAGGCATATTCACTTCAGCGCGACATCAAGGCAGATACTTTTTGACAATTTTCCAGTCGAAAAAAGCTGCAATAAGGCCTCTGTCGAGATAAAGCTGATAAATATATATCTCTAGACGAGATTTAATTAGCAAAGTGGTGTGAAATAGGGCGAAAGGTTGCTCAGTTGACCTCTCCTCGGCTCCGTTATCAGATGATGGAGGTAATCTAATTAGGGGAAAGGAAACCATTCCTTTGAGTAGGTGGGCAAATAACAAAAAGCGAAGGCAGATTAGCCGTTAATTACCTATCTGTGGCTGAATAATGTTCTATGTTATTTAAAAAAGTAGTATAAAAATAATATTAAATCTCACACCTAAAAGAAATATAAATATTTGCACAAATAAAATGAAATTGGAATATCAAAGAGTGTAAATTGGAGTAATTAGTACCATTCACAAAATTCATTATGTTACTAGTGACTACATATTTTGAAAATGATTATATTTGATAAATGATGATAATAAAACACATTTTTAATAATAATCCTATGTATTATTTCCACTTGCAAATTACATCATAAATTCCTTTTATAATTAATACACATACAAATAAAAAATTGTTTTCTTTTATAAATTATATGAATGTTTTATATTGACAAGTATATATACATAAATCAGCTAAATATATCATATTTTATTAGTTTATTGAAAATGACTTTTTCCTGAGCATTCCTTACAACGTCTTACTTTTGTAATGTACACGACCCAATGCCTGATGTTGTCATATCGACACAAATCTTTCACATTATTCAAAACTCTTTTTCCTCGAACGCTTTGCATTCCATGAGTTTTCCAAAGTGTGAGTGACATATTTTTAATAAAATGATATAAAGTAATTTTAGTGCCAACTTTGTTCATCAAAATGCAGGATGTGCTAACTGCAACTGATATTATATATGAAAAAATAGGCTAACACCACTTATCTTGTCTCATTCTAATACAAAAGGTGCCAACGTTTTGATCAAACTGATCTACATAACTTTATCCCAACACTGGATTAACCTCATTGTGTAGGTTTAAAAATTACACACCGATATCACACCGTTATTATTTTTCCACTTAACAACGACTAAATTATCAGATGAGCGAAAGTCAGTGTTCCTCTTCGTGATATTTTCATTTCTGCTTTGGATTTCAAAGGACATCTTCCTGTTATGTTTTCTTTACTAGTACCTGATGCACATATCCCAATCTTAGCTCATCTCTGAGACCAACACTATTAAAATAATTAGAAAAAAATACTTTATATCCTCTTTTTTGAGGTACGCCGGTCTTTGCAATTAGATCCATCACAACATTTACCCTAAAACCCAATATATTTTAACCTGGTTGTATTGATGTCGTACTTTTTCTTCTATACAATTGCGAAAAAATACATGTACTCATGCTTAGAACAAAGTGCTCATATTTTGAATTCAAATCTGATGGGTTTACCTCTAATAAATTGCTTTGAATAATGTTTACCATAGTAGGGTATCATACTTTCATCCATGGAAACATACTCCTTCAATCCACCATGCTCTAAAAATTTAGTTTGCATATGCTGAAATAATGGTCAGAGTTTGAATGCGCGATCATTTTTTGTATTGTTGTGTTGTCCACTAAATGTATATTCCTTAGAATATTTTCAAACTTGTCTCTGCTAAAGCTATTTGATAATATCTTCAGTATGTTGTCTTCTGATGACCAATACTTTCTCATATATGGAAGAGGACTGTGAGATAACAATAATAGTCCACCAAAAATACCAATAATTCAGAATTTCTCATATCAAAAATTTTATCATCTTAAAGAGCATATAAATTCGTTTGTTCAACAATCAAGTTTATAAAATCTTTAGTGAAGAAGAGATTAAAAAACATAATAGGATTAGAGCAAGTTCTAGCTCCTTCAGATGTATCTTCTGCTGTATTATAATCTGTATTTATACTCACATGTTGTTGCAACCTCTTTTACCATTTTCTTTGCATTTGTTTTTTTGATGGGTTTTCTCTATTATAAAACTCATTTTCTGACACTTCAACACTATCAATTTTACCTGGGGGATTGATATCTGCAGGAGCTTTTAGCGATCCTCGCTCCTGTCGAATAGATGAACCAGCTGCTTCTTGATCTGAATGGTCACTGTCCCCCTCAGATAGTTCATCAATAGGCAGACCCATAAAAATATCGCCAAATTCGTATACTTCTTTTAAGTAGGCCCTTGCTGCTGCCGTTGTAAGAGAGCTGTTTCAAAAATAATATATAATTAAGCTATGAAATACTATTTATGAGGCTGAGTGAGGAAGTCCTGACTTACTTAGGAAGCAGAAAGAAAAACAAAATTTGGGGAGCAACAGCAATATTAGGTTAGGATAGTCTTACTCAATTGACTACCAGCCTACCTAGGTTAAATAGGTTAGGTTATACTTTCTAATTTCAATACCAGCCTACTTTAGTTTTGTTGCATAATATGTTGTTATTTTCTTTCCGCTTCCTAAGTAAATTAGGACTTTCTGGCCAGCCTTATATCCATAAATATATTACTCATAAGTAATTTTTACTACATAATTCCTGAAATATTATATATTTAAAATTCTAAATGTAACTAGGTTACTTAGCTCTAAACTTATAAAACAAAGTAGCATTCTCTAACCATAATTTTTAGCGATAATTCGTGTATATTGTGCCGAGCGTCAGTTATAACTGACAGAGAATTTCCAAACAATAATAATACAGGAAAAGGCCCATACCATAGTAATGTTTTGTGAAATATATGAAGCTAAACTAATATGGTTATGTTATTTATAGCATTGACACACAATTTCGAATTATTATATAGTAAAAAGCGTGAATATAAGTATGCTTACTGTTTAGTCCGGCGTTTGTCACTTTTCGCCATTTGTTTATTATGTTGTTTGGGAAACAGTGGTACTAACTAAAACTTTTTTTCTCTACCTTTATCGCCTGGAATGTAGGCAAGATATTTATGCAATAAAATTTTAAAAATTACAATTATTAAATCAGTTATAATAGATTTTATTACTGTCTGTTTAAGCGGACCGTCGGTACGATTTGGTTAATTAATACTGGAACAGCGAAAAGCTTTTAAAACCACAAACAGTGAAGGCGGTCAGTTTGACCACCATTTACTATTATTTTTAATTTACACTTATTAGTAATTATCTGAGGAAAAGCATACATTTAACATGTGTTAAAAATTTATTTTTAAAAATGTCTACTGTATATATCACCATGTGCAATAAGAAGCGATAAACAACCTTTTTACAAACAAAATAAATTAATAAAACAATAAGGTAAACTTCAAGGAAGTAAAAAACATCTAATTCATATCTTACTCCTAAATGCTAGTTTTATTTTTTTGAGTTTTTATTTTGAAGAACACTTCTTGCATCTACTTTTCTTGATTATTGATTATTTTCAATGTATAGGATCCACATACCATTTTTCTTCCATTTGTGGGAAATTTCACAAGTTATATTAGCATTGTTTTCTTTACCCAAACAATATCACATCTGTCTTTGCAACTCTGCAATATCGCCTTCACTGATTTTACTGCTCGTTGTCACTTTTTTTGTAAAAGCAGTCGCAATTCTAAAGCTAGCTGCAGAAGAAAGTCGTGACAAGTTATTTTCTTATCTATAAATTCCCCAAAGAGAAGAGCTGCATTGATTCCAGCGAGATCCATCTAATTGACAATATCCACTCTATATTTCTATATTAAATTGTAGAAATACACGGTATCAGGAGTTCTTTTTACATCATCTTAAACTTGAACATAGCTATGTATGGGGGTTAAAATAATGATATTTTTTTTTTTGCGTTTATAGGGAGTTAACGTTGATTGCTTTTTCTTTAAAACAGGAGTGCGGAACTTTTGCTCCCGCAAATTCTTTAGGCCAAATTGTCGTGAGGATGATAGTATTTTTGCATTATTATTTACGGCATAAACGCAGAGAAGTAAAATATGTTTTTCATAACGTCTCTTCCTTTGCCAAGATATGTTTCAACAAGCTAAGTGAGAGTAATTGGTTAGTTATATGTTTTTCATCTTTAACGAAATATGGAAATCCGTTCGAAAAGTATTCTGGCTTGTTTTCAGGAGCTAATCAAAATTTTATTCAAAATTTGTTGTAATTAAGTGGTAATGTCCTGGGTAAAGGTGCTCCTTGATTTAGTGGAAAAGAACTGTTCATCACAGTTATATTTTTGCAAGGTTAGTAGCAAGCAATACAAATGAATGTGAATCAATGCCAAATTTCATTAAAAAAGGAGAACCCATTGGAAAATAATCTTCGAACAAACATGATTCCAACAGTGACCATAATTTCTTCCAGTGACATAGTTCATGAAGTAATTTTCAATTGTCTTGGAACTTCTGCTTGAAGAAACCTTTGTATATATTTAAAAATAAAGTTAGCAATTAGGAGCCTAAATGAACTCAAAAAGTGATTTTCAGAAATTTTTCCTTTATCATAAATTGTTAGAGCATGTTATTTGTGTGGAATATTGTGTAATCGAGTTTTTACCTCATTTGTGTTGTCGAGTTCAATAACCTACCATTCACTACCATCATTTACAGTCTTAAACGGTACCAACTTTTATCAAAACACGAATTTCGCATCTTTTTTTCTCATTATACTGATTCTCCAATTATCCCTGCAAATAAAAAAACACAAGAAAATGTCACTTTAATAAATGATGCCAACTTAATAACTTTAACTTTTCCCCTAGGCTTTTTAAAATTTATGCTGTTATGAAAACCTCATTCTTAAAGAAATTAAGGTTTACCTTTTGTTCCATATTTTGCGGCAATTTTCTTTTTATGGGCACTCGATCTGCCTATTTGATTATTGCAATGATTTTATATTAACATCATTTTATTTCTCTTCCTTTATCCTCCTCCCTATCCCCTCGGTGTCTGACTTGTTCTCGTGTCTTTCCTTATTTCCCTCTTTAGACTATCGCTATTGTAGGGGAATCGTCACTTCCCCCCATCGGGTTCACTCGTGGTGCAGTCACAAGGCGGTTACCGCAAAGACATCTGGCCGAAGGCATCGGCGGGTCCAGCGCTTAACCGCAGCGTTGCACCACGGCGCCATGAAAGACCTAAAGGTCGAAATGCAAAATCTCCGTCAGGAGAGTGAGATCCAGTTTCACGTCAAATAAGAAATTAAGGACGTGTTTCTCCTAAGCTCGGAGGCTAACGAGGAGCCAATGAAAGACACAGTGGAAAAAACCGTTGTGCATAGGAACTCTCCTGGGGCCGTCCTCAAGCCCCTCCACCCCTTACTACTCTCCCAGTAGGGTGACAAGGTATAAATGAGGAAAACTGAGGGAAATCGAGGTAGTATACGTCAGTCTCTAGGTGACGAAGTCCTCGGATCAAAACCGAGCTACCGAGACTGGAGAGGTAGTTTACTTGGGTCGTTAGACCAAGAAGTACCCTGCAAGAGAGGCAGGGCTACCTACCTTAAGGGGCTAAGAAGAAGCTCATCCTCGAGCTAGTTCCTGGTTATCAAACCAAACATTAAGCTAACTTTGTTAAGTTCGACTTACTCTCGCCAGAGAGACTCCTCATATCCTGGTGCATCTTAAACACCAGGAGTATTCCTCGTTCTTGAAAAATTAAGAAAAGAAAAAGGAAAAGGCTTTCTTTCGAGCCCGTTACTCGGTGGCCACACCGAACTCATAAGTTAACTTGGTTGAGGAAGCAAGTTCAACTTATTCTCGTCAGAGAAACCCCCCTTCGTTATACTTGCCCTTGAGGAAGACTGGAACTAAGAAGAAGCTTATCCTCGAGCTAGTTCCTGGTTCCCAAACCAAACTTTAACTAACTTATTTTCGTCAAAGAAACCCCGTCTCATCGATCCTTGCCCTTGAAGAAGACCCTCCCCGAGTTGAGTCCTCGTTCATGGGAAATTAAGTAACGAAGGAGAAAAGCTCCCCCTCAAGCTCGTTACTCGGTAGTCACACCGCACTCCAAGTTAACTTGGTTTAAGAACCAAGTTTGACTCCTTCTCGCCAGAGAGACCACGACTAACTTGGTGCCGCATAAAGTACCGTATTTGTTCTCGTCCTTGAAGAACCCTCCCTGGAATACCGTGTGGACCCCCCAGCTGCTGCCCTCGCCAAAACTCCCTCGTGATCTCGCCTACCTACATCTGGCCAGGTGGCACGCGTCGTGAGTCAATAACAATCCTTAGGCCTTTTAAACTCCAGATGTGTCTGTAAGCCTAATTCTTATATTATTGTTGTGTGTAGAGAAATTAACCAAGTTTATACGGTCAAACTAATTTAATTAATTCTTGTATATGATAATATTCAGAGTATTGTTGTAGTTAATGTTTAAATGTTATGTATTCAATGGTTAAGTTAAAATGCAAGTTTATTTTGGGATTATTGTGCATTTCTCTTATATCCTTACGTGTTTCGGAACGGCTCTGTTCGTCAAGATATTCAGATATCAATATATTAGCACTCTTAGCACTATTAGAACAAAAAAGGGGGCATTATACGACACTATTATAAAAATGGTGTCAGGTTAGTAGGGTTTTTATCAGAAAAAATTCTACGACAGCTATATTCGTTAATCCTTCTAGCCCTTTTGGCTCTGTTCTTGACTCTTTCTTGCCTCTCAGTTCGACCTTGCTATCTGTTATAGCTAAATGTTGAAGTGAATTTACCCATTCCTCTCCTACTTCTTCATTGGTGAGTTCTTGTCTTAGAGACAGTCCTTTATCTTTTAGTAGCTTATATATACCCTTATAATATTATATTCTCCTGTAGTTATCCTTGAGAATAAACAGAATAAAGTTCAAAAGTACTTTGAACACCTTCACATTTTCCCTGCGGGACATTGCATTCATTGCGAACGTCACGTGCTACCTTGTTAGTTATTCATTTCATATATATATATATATATATATATATATATATATATATATATATATATATATATATATATATATATATATATATAAATATATAATATCAGACATACCGTCGTTGATTGGATTGAAAAAACTGCCAAAATGCTATTATGAATGTTGAAAGTTATTTCCTTAGATTGTATTTTAACATATATAAAAATTGAGGTAAACTTTCATGTAGATAATAGAACTGTTTCTTTCTCTCTAATGTATAAGAAATGACTGTTACTTTTCCTTTAGATGATAGAGCTGTATTCGTATGGCCAACAACCATATAAGAAATGATAGATATATGTATCTCATTAATACTAGTATCATCATGGGTTTATATAAATTTTTGATCAATGATTTTTAGTATTTCTGTCTATAAATAATTTTGCTTTGTTAATCCCAGCTAAAAAGTTCCTTATAGACAATGTTTCGTGTTTTACCAGCATGAGCGAAAATGAAGAGATTGTTCTCGCTCCACACTCTGAAAACCTCAAAATATAAATGATCGCGTGAACAAAAATACTCCTCAATATGCAACCAGCAACTTTCAAATTCTGACTTTGAGAATTATTAATGGAAATCGCCAAAGTCAAACTTATTGGAAATCGAACTCGGTTGAACTCGAAATGTCAGAAAGTATTAAAAAAATACGAGGAATAAAAAATCTTCGCATTTTCCAAAGTCAGAAATTATTGTCACCTCTATGACATTTACAACACCTCTGGTCCCATCGCAGTACATTTTTCAAAAAGGTTAGGCAAATGCATGATTGTAGCGCCTATTTTCAATTGGAACCAATAACAAGGAGCTCCTGTTGGCTCCGCTAAGTTTATGAACACAACTGGTTAACTGATCTATTTGCGAGTCATAGACAACAGAGTGCATATATTTATAAGTATGTTCATTTCCTGATAAATCTTTCACGAGTCATTCATTTAAATTATTTACAGAAATGTTATTTCTTGCCATTTTTTCTGTTTTACACAATCCAACAGCATTGTATAATTTTAAATTAACTACGGAATGAGAGGTGAAGGGGGAAGAAGAGGAATAGGCGGAAGGTATAGGGAGAGAGAGGAGGAGAGAGGGGGGGGAAGGTTAGTGGGGGGGGAAGGTTAGAGGGGAGAAGAGAGAAAGAGATAGGGAGGAGACGAGAGAGAGTTAGGGGGAGTGGGGGATATAGATATGGGAGAGAAGGGAGAGATAAGGGGGAGCGGGTGGATCGTTGGAATCAGATTTTTTTAATCCTATTAATGGAAAGACACACAAACACAAATACACAGATAGACATACTTTATTTTTATATTTTATATATATATATATATATATATATATATATATATATATATATATATATATATATATATATATATATATATATATATATATATATATATATGTGTGTGTGTTGGGTGCTTTTGTATAGCTTTAAGTTGCTTTGTAGGATAAGCGAAAGGACGTAGAGGGAAACATTGATTTCTTAATAACAACAACGGTTCGGGTTTTCATTTCACCCATCTTCTGGTACTGAAAAATACAAATTTATCAAAAGACTAATATTTTAATTTAAAATTGTAAACATTCAAACTATGGAAGTAATTGAAGATTTTGACCGTTATTATTAGGAGCAATGCAGAACTTACATGCTATTGGGTTTTTATATGATGGTTATATAATTAGTAAAATTTAGCTAAATAAATTTGAAAAAAAAATAGATGCTCTTCAAGAAATCATCAACTCTGTACAATCATCTATCTGTTAAAGGAAGACTGGTCAGAAAGCGTGAGAAGCGTAAAAAAAAAAAGATTAGGAGGTTGGTTAATATTTTAAAGCAAAAGTTAGGGATAGGAAGAAGAATCTTAATTTAGGGAAAGAGAAAAATAATTTATTTACATTATTCTTGACTTCATAATGATGGAGGATCGGGTATGGTTTTAAAATTTTAAAATCATCTAATGTTTTACAATCTGAGGCAAGTAAATTCATATATGACGGAGCACTTCGATTTGGCATGGCTTGTGTCCTTACATATATAACGGAGCCCTTTGCTTCTGGCTGGATTCTGTCCTTGCAATCAAATTATTTTCCTCAGTGCTGTTTATTTCCCCAAAGTGATCTTAAAATTGGTATGGTAAAAAGAATTTCCTCAATATAGTTGTAATTTCTTTTTAACTTTTTTATTTAAAAAACCCATTTTTCTGGAGGACTACCTAACCAATATATTTACACCACTTGGGAATCTAAATTTGTGTTGATAAATGTTGTTAAAAGATTTTGCCCTAATTCTTTCCACCAGAGAGACAGGAAAACCGTTTCTTTAGAATTATTCAAACAGAATACAATTTTCTTCTGAAATTATGGTGTAGGATAAACAAATATTTTAAGTAGAGAATATTAGTGTTTTAGGGCATTGTTTTATACGAAAAATCGTAAAAAGTGAAAAAGTTGGGGCCTTGACCACTAAGGGTTGGCTTACGTTAAACTTTGGTTATAAATCCTCTTTGAGAATGGGAAATGTGAATATCCAAAAATGAGAGTTAATGCTTGAGGTCCTTTTTGGAGGTAAATTCAAAATTGGGATGCATGTGGTTGGCGTATTTTAAGTATATATCACCGGAGTCCTCAACATTTCACAGGAAGAATGTTTCATCGACAAAACGGTGGTAGAGTATAGGTCTAATGCTTCCCAGTTCTTCGTTGAATAATTGTTCTACGAACTAGGGCATGAAAATATCAGCGAAGACAGGGCTCAAAGGACTGTCAATGCCCACCCCATCTATTTGACAATAAGTTTCGTGATTAAACGTAAAACTATTGTCTTTAATGGCAAACTTTACTAGTTTTTTGAGAACTGGCGGAGTAAATCCATAAAAATTAGAGTTGGGATGGTGAAAGGCATATCTGACAATGACATCAATAGTTTGGTCTAGTGGAAAACAAGAAAATTAAGGAAACATTAAAATTTCTCATAAAGCCTCTTAAAGGATATTGATAATTTTGTAATTTTTCTTTTCACAAAAATATAACTTTTTTTGGATTGTAAATTGATTTGAGGAAAATGGAGTTATTAGAGGAATAAAGTAGCTTACTACTTTATAAGGTAGCTGATATGCTAAGTAACTGCGATTTAAGCCAGCAATACTTCGTCCAATAAGCAGCAGCTACGCACCATGTAGCAGGAGTAGTAACAGGACGCAGAAAGGTACAGGCTGAGAACCTGTATCTTTTATATAACTTGCAATGTCCATCGACGGCACTACGATAAAACGAGCGGAGGTCACCTTCAAATTAGCCTCTATACCACCACTGCCTTGGGTTTAAGGTTCCTTTTCTAAAAAACACTAAGGGAGTCATACTCTGACAGAAATACGACACACAGTATAAACCTATCATGTCACTGTGGTAGTTAGCATTATGCTCAAGATATGCATGGATAGCTCAAATGGAAAGCAACCTAGTCCTCGGCAGTCATTAAGTAGGCAGGGGTTGCTAAGAATCCTCATATTTATTCAAAGTAACCCAAGAAAAACAAGAAACAAACTAAAATATCGACAATTAATATATTAACGGCAAAGGACAAGGAAGAAGAACATATCGAAATTATGGAAGAGAAGGGATTTTCTATCTTGGACCTGTGCGAAATAAGTAAAAAAAGGAAAGGTATTACATAAGAGCTATAGAATAATTAGTAGCGGAAGAATGATGAATGACATGGCGTCGCATTTATCGAAGGCCGAAGTGTTGCGACATACGTGGAAAAAATCCAGGTAGATGAAAGAATCCTAAGTATATAAATAAAATTAGAAAATACTGACATCAGTGTAATACAGGTGTATGCGCCGCAAACATGAATACCAGTAGCAGAGAAGGAGGCTTTCTATAAAAACCGGCAGGATACGGTTGATAACATTAAGTACAATGAAGACCTTATACTATGCGGCGACCTAAACGAACGTGTCGGAGTTCAAAGACAAAAGCTTGAAAGATAATAGGAACACAAATTGTTGGATGGAGAAATGAAGATGGTAGAAGAATTATTGATTTTGCATTGGTTAACAACATGGCTATAAAGAATACTTTTATAAACAAAGAAAACGACAGAAGTAGACATGTTACCAGTAGAATGAGGCGCAACGGACCTATAGTGAGAAATCCATGATAGACTTATTCTGATTAAACGACAGGAAGAAAATTAGTAATGAAAGAGCTACACCACCTGTATCAATGGACTTAGATTATAAATGTTGTAACCACCTTAAGATTGGAAAAATTCAAATTCAATCCGAAGACTAAAAAACATAGCTATAAAATCGAACAGCTCAAATATCCTGCCTTCAGATGTAGATTTAATGAGATAGTTGCAGAAAAAAAATAGGACCACAGACAAAGGCCCCCCTATCGAACAAAAATGGATACAGACGAAAATAGTTAAAACACAGCAGGGAAAGAAATTACTGGGGTTGGACTATCGTACGGAGGAAAAATGAAATATACTCCATGATGGACAAAAAGAGTACGAGAGGCTATTAAGACCAAAATGAAAAGTTTTAGCGAATGGCTGAAAACTAGAATCCACCAGGAAAGGAGAGCATATGTTGAACCAAGAATGGAAGCAAAGAGAATGAAACAGCTGAAAAATCATAAATGTGCTAGGGGATCGGAGACGACTTGAATAGAGATACTCAATTTACAAGGAAAACTTTATACCACCTGGCAAAGAAGTACCAAAAATGAAACAAGGAATTAACAGAAACAATTAAGGATAAAAGCAACACCCTGTGAGTAAAGCCAAAAGATGTTGCAAGAAGATGGAGAGAATACCTTTGAAGAACTTTTAACATTTGGTGAAGGACAAGAAATCAGAAATACTCCAAATGACACCCAAGAGGAGGGCAAGCTCAGTACTGAGGAGGAATCGAGGACGGCTTAATCACAAATGCGAATGGGAAAGGCTGCAGGGGAAGACAGTATCCCGATGAATCTTTTTGAGCCATCTGAAAGATATTTACTATTGTAAGCACTATTGGAAATGTCTAACGCACAATATAGTACCGAAATAATTCCAAATGTATGGCAGAAAGGAATCATATGCTCAATATGGATAAAGGAGGCGAAAAGCATGTGAAAACTACAGAGGCATTACATTGCTCTCACATGTAGGGAAGTTATATGGACGCATTAACGAGAAAAGATTAAGAACGTACATGGAAGATACATATTATAGTTAAATAGCAGCATGGGTTTTACTCCGCAAGAAGCACAACAGATTTGATTTTACCGAAGAAGATGATATTTGAAAAAAGTTGGAAATGGGGAAAAGAAAAGTTCACACTTTTCATCGACTTGGAGAAGGAATATGAAAGGGTTGACAGCCAAATGCTGTGGGAGTCAATATCAGATAAATACGATTCCATACCACCAAATTTAGTGTGAGTTATTAAGAACATGTATTAACGGAGAACCAGCAAAGTACGAGGACCAGGAACAGAGATCGAATGGTTTGACATTGTAACAGGGGTTAAGTACGGTGATGTTATATCGCCATTGCTTTTTATAATATTTATAGACAAATGTTTGAGAAGAATACGGACATCAAGAAGAAATACAAGCATATAACGGACAACGTGGCAGTTGTGGCAAATTCGCTATCTGATTTCAGGAACTCATAAATAACTGGCAAAAAGGTATGTCTCAAAAGGGAATGAAAACTAACACCAATAAACGAAAAACTGAATTATATCTATTAGTCACACCAGTTAAGAGTACGATATGTACATGAGAACGGTTAACTAAATCAAGTTGCGGAGTACAAATACATACCTCAGGGGAAAAATGAATGCAAAACACATAAAAAAACAGCAATTGATAACCGTATTGCAAAATACAAACAAAAATGTAAGCATCATGTACCTCTGTTAAAAGACACGAATATAAATAGGGAAAGCAAACTAATAATCTATAACGCTATCTTGAAGCCAATAATTATTATGGAAGTGAATGCTGGGCCCTTGCCACCAGAACGGAGTTACAAATACAGGCTGCTTGAATGCGCGTATAGGAACGATCAAGCGAGTCACGAGGAGATTGAAATAAATAATACACAAACAGAGCAGAGCTTAAGGTAGAACCTTTATTAAACTCAATGGAAAAAAGAAGATCGGAGGGATATGGACATGTAATGAAAATAAACAAAAAAGGTACCCAACAAGAGCACTGGTATGGATCTCACAAGGAAAAAGAACACCTAGAAAACCGAAAAAAGGATGGATCGAAGGAGTACAACAGGCACTGACACAGGAAAGGAACATGCCTGCAAGGGGTGTGGGAGGAAAAAAAATTGATGATCGTATGAAATGGAGACGGTTCCTTAAGTGCTCGACGACTGACAGATATTTACTATCTACCAGGCAGATGGTGATAAAGTGAGATTATATGATGCTAAAATTAGTCGAAACAGGATACCCTCCATATCACATTTAGGAAGTCCCTAAAGTAAACCTAATTAAGACCCAGAAACGTGTAGGCATTTTGTGTAATTGGATCAAAAACCTTTAGGTTTTTTAATTAACGCCAATAACGGTTAATTTTGTCCCCCAACATGATAAGCAATGAGTTTGGGGATTCCGAGACCTTTTTTAACTTAGTGTTATCAGACAAATTGATATTCATTATCTTCTTTGTATTTAGACTTATCTACAACAATAACACCTCTACCCTTATCTGGTTTGGTCATGACTATCTCTTTAATTTTTCACAAACACTTGAGGATATCTAGGTCATTTCGGAGCAGAAAAAGCGAAGAGAATTTTAATTCACGAGGAAGATGAAAAAATTTCTGCGCAAAATATGAGAATGTTAAAGGAAAATCCTTGAATTTGCGGGTGATAGGCAGGTCTTTTAATTTGCCCAGCATTTTTTCAAATGGAAAGTAATAGTCAATATGATCAAGTTCAAAAGGCGGAATTTTAAATTCGAATCATAGAACAAGTAAAAATGATTCTATTGCGGTTAATTGGTGATGTGAACTTCTCTTTACTGCATTATCATCTGGGAGAAGAGGGATCGAGATATACTAAGTTTGAGTAGCTAACAGTAAGGAAATTTCAGGACAGTGTTTGCATAACTTTCATTAGTATGAGTTATAAGGGTATAAAAATATACATATGCACAAAAAGAAACAACTTTAAAAGATTTGTTTCAGTTAATAGATAATCTGTGCGAGTCGGGCCATTTAAGAAAGTTTAAAGTTGATTTCAATAAGTATATATTAGCATATTAAAGGACCCTTCGGGACCATATCTGCTTAGAACTCGAAAGCTGTATTATTTCCTCTCTATAATAAGATGTTGGAAAATTAATTATTTTAGATATGTTCCTGTATTTCTCTTATATTATATATTATACTGTGTAAAATGGTGAAAAAGGTCAGACATACAAAAAACATACAGAAAAACCTTTGCTCCATATTTGTTTTTTAATATATATTATAAACAATTAAATCGGCAAAATATTATACTAATTGACCTACGATATGTCATAAAATAATGGCAAAATATCATCGATAAACTTATGCACTAATCATTATATATTAAAACAATGTATATATTTATTGCACTAACCCATAACATGAGCAGCCTTGGCCTTTGTATTAGCTACATCACTCTGTATTAAGGTGATTACCTTCTTCAATTGACTCACGACTATGAATTTCTGCCTAAGAAACATAATCATCTTCGCTATCCTCACCGTCCCTAGATATTTACTTCCTTCTGAGTTTGATTCTAAGATTGCTATTAAATTATCTAGTATTTTCACACTTTGAAGAGAGCATTACTTGAACATGTGCGTAAATTGAAAGCGCAGCACAAGGTGCCTCTTCCAGTTATATTTAGTGTTGCCAACTGGTAATGGAAGCAGTGCGCTAAGAGTGGTTCAAAATAGCGCTAAAAACACGCTGGAATTTTTTTGTAAAGCGCTAAAAACGCGCCATATTCTATATTAATATATAACTTATTAATGTTAAAATATTCGTTGTACTTACCTTTATTAAGGAATATGAGTATAATTATGCTTAATTACAAGGCAAGAATAATATATAGATCTCTTCTAAACCTACCACTTCTGTGAAAAATTCTTCATCTGTATTTTAAGTTTCATATTTTCGAAAGCTTACAATATTTTAACACCATCTTTAGGAAGCTCATATTGGTAGCAACATTTTCCATGCCTTTTAAGTCCCTACTTTATTGAAGGAATACCTTTTTTTGTATAAACTTTCATTTTATTTCTTAGTTTAGTTTTCACTACGCCGACTTGACTGAAAACCCGTTCAACGTCAGCATTGGAATGAGGGAGAGAAAGAATCCCTAAAACGAATCATGAAAGTTCTTCAATTAGATTTTCTCCAGCAGAATCTGTGTAATTTGTAAACTCATCAAAAATTTCACAGTGTCCCGTTTATTACTTCTTAATATTTTCCATTGAACAGTATGCAGTTGCCTCCATTGAAAATCCAACATTTGGGTTAGAACTTTCGAAGCTGATGAAAATAGCTTGGCGAATGGAACAATATCTTCCGTTATTGGATTCATGCATTAATGCTTCGTTCTGAATTTTTTTTTTTAACCAGTAAAGTTATCTGGCCAGCGCGCCCGTAACTGTTCGATGAGAGCCAGAAAAAACATTTCGGCATCTTTCACGAATATTATTTTTTTCAGTTTCTTCAGCAATTTTTTTTATTTCCTTCTCAAAATCGTAGCCTAAATAAGGATTTGGGATTAAGTATTCTCTAAGATTAGTTTCTTCATCAATTTTAGTTCCAGGAATGATAATTTTTGAAGTTAATGAATTTATTAGCCGACTCAAATCATTTAATAATTTTGTTGAGTCGCATCTTTCACTTTCAAATACCTTGTTTGTTCGGTGCACTTCACCAAAAATAGGCTTTAAGAATAACAAATAAACATGGTTTTGGTGATTGATAAACATAGAGTGCAAAAATTCTGAGTTGTAACATCTCTTTCAATTTTGTAATTTGAAAACGAGTTTTTAATTCAAGCCACTGCTGATGAATGCGAATAATAGCTACGGCAATTGACAACCATCTTGGCTGACTGCATTGAACTAGTTTCACAGGCAACTTATTATTATTGAGTGTCTAAGAAGTGTATCACTTTCAGCATTAAAAACTGCAAATAGGATGGAAGGACAAATACATTTCATGAGAAGTAAATAGGGAATTTCGTTTTTTAGCCTTGCGTAAACACCACATTTTCTTCCAGTCAATACAGAATCATTGTGTGTACCGATGCCAACAATATTTTTAATGTTTAACTCATTGTTGTGGAAAAATGCTCTAATAGCTTCGCAAATACTTTCAGCATTGCATTCCCGTAGTTGAACCAAATAAAAGAAAGACACCTCTATATCATGATTGGCCCTAGAAAAAGATCATATAATTATAGCTAAAAGTTTTGGCGCTGATATGTCATTGCTTTCGTCTATGCTCCAAATTAAACTTTAATTTCCAATATTATTCAGTAAATCTTCTCAAAAATAAACAGGCAAGAATATTGCATATAATAGCAGAGCACTTGGTTCTCCCTAGTGTAAGATCTTTGCAGATTTTACTATCAAAATATTTTGCTTTACCCAAATGATCTGACAGAGATATTGCGCCATGTGTAGCAATAAATAGCGTAAGTGAAGCTTCAGTATGCTCATCAGAATCAGATTCTTCTTTAACAAATAAAAGAATATTACTTCTATGCTCACTATATGGTTCTTGAGCAGTTTTAAGCTCAGCAGTTTTTAAGTACCTTTCAATATCAGACACTTAAGCGGTAAAGCACTTACAGTATTTGCATCGGCACTTTGAATTGTCACCTTCAATACGCTGTGACCAGTTTTTATAGCCATCATTATTCAACTATTCACTTAGCAAACTTTGACTATATTTCTTTTCCATATTTAAAAAGGCCTAGATTTTTCTTTATTTTTGAACAGCTAAAGTAGTTGTAAAACAAATGTTAGACCAAAATCAGGAGCTGTAATTAATACGACCTAGAGAAATAAATTCACACCCAAACTGAAAATGGAAATGACAATTGCCGGAGGACGGAAGCAGTGGCCAGCCAATCAGAAACTGATATACAAGTATTACATAATCATTTCAAATCATGTTCCAAACATAATCTGAACAGTTTTAAACCAACTATTGCAGTCTGTTATATAGTTCGTTGAATAAAATAACAGAATTTATAGTAAGTGTGCATAAATATAATAGGAACATATTAAACACGTCAAAAAGGCAGTAATTTTTTTCTTCAAAGGTGCTAAAAAACGTTCCAGTATTGCTATTATGAGAGGCAGTCAAATTGACCGTTTGGTTGTTTTAGTAATATAGATGAATGTCTTGTGAAATACAAAGACGTATTATATCATATGGTCCCGCAAAAAGGTTAAAAGCGGAGTGAAGTCATTCATTGAATATGATCACAAGGTATCACGAATTAAGCAGATGCAGAAATTTGAATCTGAAAAGCGATCACTTTGACCTCTGCGCTGTTTTGGGGTTAACTTTGAAAGTGTTGGGGACATTCAACTGTACTTGGGTAGTTGGTGACGCTTTCCTTGAACTGTCCAATTCTTTTACCCATAAAAGAAGCCCGGCGCAATTTTATCCAGCCTTCAATTATGAAAGAAGAATAGTATACTGCCAAATAGTGTTTGTCGTACAATGCATAGCAAAAGAGAAGCGATACCCACCAAATGAATCAGATACCAACAATTCTTGGTCAACCAAACTGACGGTCTGACCTCACTAGTAAAAATTAAAAGGTATGCCTATTATAACTTTGCGCTTTCTAAATTGCCGTGGGCGTTTCACTAGTTACCATTATTGTTTCCCGCTTCGCGGGAGGCCCGATTTATTTCGCTCTGACTTTCACCTGTGGCCCGACTAGTCGTTTCCTTCGGACTATATAAGACAAGAACCAACTCATTTAACATTCGACCAAGACGAGCTTCTCAAGCGGGATATACATTTATGCATATGCTAAAAATAGACGTTTGAAGCACTTTTTTTTTGGATTCCTTTGATTGCATTTAAACTAAGTTTTATTTTGGCCATAATTCTGATTATTGCTATATGTTTGGCATTCCCCTTCACAGATGCTATTATGTAGCGAAAAGCTTGAGCAAGCCTGTATATGTCTCAAACCTGTATTTGTTCATTCTACGGACATTTGTTACCATTACTATGATTAGAATCTGCGTATCAAGGTTATTTTTGGACAGTAAGACAGAATCAAAATTATGATCGATTCTTAGGTTTGCAGATAACCTGCATCCAGAAATAATGCAAAGAAATATTTCTAAACATCTATATAGTTAACTGGGAAATGAAACATAGTAGAGTAGTATTTTTTACTCTGGTTCGGATTCAAAGATATGCAACTCACTGTTTCAGCCATTAATTCGTTTTTTGATGTTTGAAAGAGTTTATTTCATTTATGATACACTTAATAATTCAAAGGAATTGCGTTTTATTAAATAATGATTGCATTAGTGTTTGTCGTTTAGAAGAATAGCGGGTGCTTAGTTGATATTATTATTTATAGTATTATTCTTCCCCCATGACTATTATTATTTTAGTAGTGTCAATTTTATATCTTTGTGTTATTGTTTCCCTATTATTAATTAATGCTATTTGATCACAGTTAAAAGTATGCATTATGTACACTATGCTATGCAGAGAACTGTGATCAAAGCGGTGCTCGCTGCCTCGGTGTCCATGGTCCGAATCGCTTTCCTGCACGGATTCTTTGGAAAAAAGGTGATAAATATTACTGAAAGAAAAAAATTATTCGGTTCTCTCTTGCAATGTGGTTTATTGCATTTATCTTCATCATTCTCTTGCGCTAATTTGAGAGATATTATATACATTATATATATATATATATATATATATATATATATATATATATATGTACGGTAGTAACATTAATAATTCGCAAGCACATTTAAGGTATGTACGTTAACCGTTTCGCATCATTTAATGTTATTAGAAGTTTGCGCATTTCTGTTTTTGAGAGAGCTTCGTTATTTCTTGTAATATAGAGTAAGTGTGAGAGAGTACAATAAATATACTAATTATTACAATATTTAGGAGGAAATAATATTCTGCAAAAGGTATTATGATAAATTTAAAGGATGGTGAATAACGTGTGTAAATGACTAGATTTTACCTCATTTACAATGTAAAGCTAACGCGGAACTCACTTCAGGCGGCCCCTCATAACTAACAAACTAAGAAGGTCGCCAGAATATTTATTAAGAAGGAAAGCCAAGCTCACTTAGGAGGACAAAAGGTCGCGCCACTAGGCTACACTATGTAGGTTACGGTTGGTTACCAGATGGGGTCTGGAGTATCAGCGAGGGAAAAAGAAACAAGAAAAATTTAAATCTTATAATTTAATGAGAACTTTACCATGAATACAAAATCTATATTTAGTAAACACAAGAATACGAGTTATAATAACTTAAGTCACCTTGGCCACAAATTACCCAAGTCGTTATATAAACAGGGTGGACGATTACAGAGAATTCACGTTATATTAATTAAGAAGGAAACACCCAACACACACATATATATATATATATATATATATATATATATATATATATATATATATATATATATATATGTGTGTGTGTGTTGGGTGCTTTTGTATAGCTTTAAGTTGCTTTGTAGGATAAGCGAAAGGACGTAGAGGGAAACATTGATTTCTTAATAACAACAACGGTTCGGGTTTTCATTTCACCCATCTTCTGGTACTGAAAAATACAAATTTATCAAAAGACTAATATTTTAATTTAAAATTGTAAACATTCAAACTATGGAAGTAATTGAAGATTTTGACCGTTATTATTAGGAGCAATGCAGAACTTACATGCTATTGGGTTTTTATATGATGGTTATATAATTAGTAAAATTTAGCTAAATAAATTTGAAAAAAAAATAGATGCTCTTCAAGAAATCATCAACTCTGTACAATCATCTATCTTTTAAAGGAAGACTGGTCAGAAAGCGTGAGAAGCGTAAAAAAAAAAGATTAGGAGGTTGGTTGAAATTTTAAAGCAAAAGTTAGGGATAGGAAGAAGAATCGGAATTTAGGGAAAGAGAAAAATAATTTATTTACATTATTCTTGACTTCATAATGATAGAGGATCGGGTATGGTTTTAAAATTTTAAAATCATCTAATGTTTTACAATCTGAGGCAAGTAAATTCATATATGACGGAGCACTTCGATTTTGCGGGATTGTGTCCTTACATATATAACGGAGCCCTTTGCTTCCGGCTGGATTCTGTCCTTGCAATCAAATTATTTTCCTCAGTGCTGTTTATTTCCCCAAACTGATCTTAAAATTGGTATGGTAAAAAGAATTTCCTTAATATAGTTGTAATTTCTTTTGAACTTTTTTATTTAAAAAACTCATTTTGTGGAGGACTACCTAACCAATATATTTACACTACTTGGGAATCTAAATTTGTGTTGATAAATGTTGTTAAAAGATTTTGCCCTAATTCTTTATACCAGAGAGACAGGAAAACCGTTTTTTTAGAATTATTCAAACAGAATACAACTTTCTTCTGAAATTATGGTGTAGGATAAACAAATATTTTAAGTAGAGAATATTAGTGTTTTTAGGGCATTTTTTTATACGAAAAATCGTAAAAAGTGAGAAAGTTGGGGCCTTGACCACTAAGGGTTGGCTTACGAAAAACTTTGGTTATAAATTCTCTTTAAGAATGGGAAATGTGAATATCCAAAAATGAGAGTTAATGCTTGAGGTCCTTTTTGGAGGTAAATTTAAACTTGGGATGTATGTGGTTGGCGTATTTTAAGTATTTATCACCGGAGTCCTCAACATTTCACAGGAAGTATGTTTCGTCGACAAAACGGCGGTAGAGTATAGGTCTAATGCTTCCCAGTTCTTCGTTGAATAATTGTTCTCCGAACTAGGGCATAAAAATATCAGCGAAGACAGGGATCAAAGGACTGTCAATGCCCACCACATCTATTTGACAATAAGTTTCGTGATTAAACGTAAAACTATTGTCTTTAATGGCAAACTTTACTAGTTTAATGAGAACTGGCGAAGTAAATCCATAAAAATTAGAGTTGGGATGGTAAAAGGCATATCTGACAATGACATCAATGGTTTGGTCTAGTGGAATATAAGAAAATTAAGGAAACATTAAAACTTCTCATAAAGCCCCTTAAAGGATATTGATAATTTTGTAATTTTTCTTTTCACAAAAATAAAACTATTTTGGATTTTAAATTGATTTGAGGAAAATGGAGTTATTAGAGGAATAAAGTACTTACTACTTTATAAGGTAGCTGATATGTTAGGTAAGTGCGATTTAAGCCAGCAATACTTCGTCCAATAAGCAGCAGCTACGCACCATGTTGCAGGAGTAGTAACAGGACGCAGGGAGGTACAGGATGAGAACCTGTATCTTTTATATAACTTGCAATGTCCATCGATGGCACTACGATAAAACGAGCGGAGGTCACCTTCAAATTAGCCTCTATAACACCACTGCCTTGGGTTTAAGGTTCCTTTTCTACAAAACACTAAGGGAGTCATACCCTGACAGAAATACGACGAACAGGATAAACCTATAATGTCACTGTGGTAGTTAGCATTATGCTCAAGATATGCATGGATAGCTCAAATGGAAAGCAACCTAGTCCTCGGCAGTCATTAAGTAGGCAGGAGTTGCTAAGAATCCTCAGATTTATCCTCAAGTAACCAAAGAAAAAACAAGAAACAAACTAAAATATCGACAATTAATATATTAATGGCAAAGGAAAAGAAAGAAGAACATATCCAAATTATGGAAAAGAAAGGATTCTCTATCTTGGACCTCTGCGAAATAAGTAAAAAAAAGAAAGGTATTACATAAGAACTATAGAATAATTAGTAGCGGAAGAATGATAAAAGACATGGCGTCAGATTAATCGAAGGCCGAAGTGTGGCGACATACGTGGAAGAAATTCAGGTAGATGAAAGAATCCTAAGTATATAAATAAAATTAGAAAATACTGACATCAGTGTAATACAGGTGTATGCGCCACAAACATGAATACCAGTAGCAGAGAAGGAGGCTTTCTATAAAAACCGGCAGGATACGGTTGATAACATTAAGTACAATGAAGACCTTATACTATGCGGCGACCTAAACGAACGTGTCGGAGTTCAAAGACAAAAGCTTAAAAGATAATAGGAACACAAATTGTTGGATGGAGAAATGAAGATGGTAGAAGAATTATTGATTTTGCATTGGTTAACAACATGGCTATAAAGAATACTTTTATAAACAAAGAAAACGACAGAAGTAGACATGTTACCGGTAGAATGAGGCGCAACGGAGCTATAGTGAGAAATCCATGATAGACTTATTCTGATTAAACGACAGGAAGAAAATCAGTAATGAAAGAGCTACACCACCTGTATCAATGGACTTAGATTATATATGTTGTAACCACCCTAAGATTGGAAAAATTCAAATTCAATCCGAAGACTAAAAAACATAGCTATAAAATCGAACAGCTCAAATATCCTGCCTTTCGATGTAGATTAAATGTGATAGTTGCAGAAAGAAAAATGGATACAGATAAAAAATAGTAAAAACCCAGCAAGGGAAGGAATTACTGGGGTTGGACTAACGTACGGAGAAAAAATGAAATATACTCCATGATGGACAAAAAGAGTACGAGAGGCTATTAAGACCGAAATGAAAAGTTTTCGCGAATGGCTGAAAACTATAATCCACCAAGAAAGGAGAGCATATGTTGAACCAAGAATGGAAGCAAAGAGGATGAAACAGCGGAAAAATTATAAATGTGATAGGGAATTGGAGACGACTTGAATAGAGATACTCAGTTTACAAGGAAAACTTTATACCACCTGGCAAAGAAGTACCAAAAATGAAAAAAGGAATTAACGTATACAATTAAGGATAAAAGCAACACCCTGTGAGTAAAGCCAAAAGATGTTGCAAGAAGATGGAGAGAATACTTTTGAAAAACTTTTAAAATTTGGTGAAGGACAAGAAATCAGAAATACTCCAAATGACACCCCAGAGGAGGGCAAGCTCAGTACTGAGGAGGAATCGAGGACGGCTTAATCACAAATGCGAATGGGAAAGGCTGCAGGGGAAGACAGTATCCCGATGAATCTTTTTGAGCCATCTGAAAGATATTTACTATTGTAAGCACTATTGGAAATGTCTAACGCACAATATAGTACCGAAATAATTCCAAATGTATGGCAGAATGGAATCATATGCTCAATATGGATAAAGGAGGCGAAAATCATGTGAAAACTACAGAGGCATTACATTGCTCTCACATGTAGGGAAGTTATATGGACGCATTAATGAGAAAAGATTAAGAACGTACAGGGAAGATACATATTATAGTTAAATAGCAGCGTGGTTTTTACCCCGCAAGAAGCACAACAGATTTGATTTTACCGAAGAAGATGATATTTGAAAAAAAGTTGGAAATGGGGAAAAGAAAAGTTCACACTTTTCATCGACTTGGAGAAGGAATATGAAAGGGTTGACAGCCAAATGCTGTGGGAGGCAATATCAGATAAATACGATTCCATACCACCAAATTTAGTGTGAGTTATTAAAAACATGTATAAACGGAGAACCAGCAAAGTACGAGGACCAGAAACAGAGATCGAATGGTTTGACATTGTAACAGGGGTTAAGTACGGTGATGTTATATCGCCATTGCTTTTTATAATATTTATAGACAAATGTATGAGAAGAATACGGACATCAAGAAGAAATACAAGCATATAACGGACAACGTGGCAGTTGTGGCAAATTCGCTATCTGATTTCAGGAACTCATAAATAACTGGCAAAAAGGTATGTCTCAAAAGGGAATGAAAATTAACACCAATAAATGAAAAACTGAATTATGTCTATTAGTCAAACCAGTTAAGAGTACGATATGTACATGAGAACGGTTAACTAAATCAAGTTGCGGAGTACATATACATACCTCAGGGAAAAAATGAATGCAAAACACATAAAAAAAAACAGCAATTGATAACCGTATTGCAAAATACAAACAAAAATTTAAGCATCATGTACCTCTGTTAGAAGACAGGATTATAAATAGTGAAAGCAAACTAATAATCTATAACGCTATCTTGAAGCCAATAATTAGTATGGAAGTGAATGCTGTGCTCTTGCCACGAGAACGGAGTTACAAATACAGGCTGCTTGAATGCGCGTATAGGAACGATCAAGCGAGTCACGAGGAGAAATAAAATAAATAATACACAAGAAGAGCAGAGCTTAAGGTAGAACCCTTTTTTAAGTCAATGAAAAAAAGAAGATCGGAGGGATATGGACACTTAATGAGAATGAACAAAGAAAGGTACCCAACCAGAGCACTGGTATGGATTCCACAAGGAAAAAGAACACCTAGAAAACCGAAAAAAGGATGGATCGAAGTAGTACACCCGGCACTGACACAGGAAAGGAACATCCCTGCAAGGGGTGTGGGAGGAAAGAAAAATTGATGATCGTATGAAATGGACACGGTTTCTTAAGTGCTCGACGACTGACAGATATTTACTATCTACCAGGCAGATGGTGATAAAGTGAGATTATATGATGCTAAAATTGGTCGAAACAGGATACCCTCCATATCACATTTAGGAAGTCCCTAAAGTAAACCTAATTAAGACCCAGAAACGTGTAGGCATTCTGTGCAATTGGATCAAAAACCTTTAGGTTTTTTAATTAACGCCAATAACGGTTAATTTTGTCCCCCAACATGATAAGCAATGAGTTTGGGGATTCCGAGACCTTTTTTAATTTAGTGTTATCAGACAAATTGATATTCATTATCTTCTTTGTATTTAGACTTATCTTGAACAATAACACCTCTACCCTTATCTAGTTTGGTGCTGACTATCTCTTTACTTTTTCACAAACACTTGAGGATATCTAGGTCATTTCGGAGCAGAAAAAGCGAAGAGCATTTTAATTCACGAGGAAGATGAAAAAATTTCGGCGCAAAATATGAGAATGTTAAAGGAAAATCCTTGAATTTGCGGGTGATAGGCAGGTCTTTTTATTTGCCCAGCATTTTTTCAAATGGAAAGTAATAGTCAATATGATCAAGTTCAAAAGGCAGAATTTTAAATTCGAATCATAGAACAAGTAAAAATGATTCTATCGCGGTTAATTGGTGATGTGAACTTCTCTTTACTGCATTATCATCTGGGAGAAGAGGGATCGAGATATACTAAGTTTGAGTAGCTAACAGTAAGGAAATTTCAGGACAATGTTTGCATAACTTTCATTAGTATGAGTTATAAGGGTATAAACATATACATATGCACAAAAAGAAACAACTTTAAAAGATTTGTTTCAGTTAATAGATAATCTGTGCGAGTCTGTCCATTTAAGAAAGTTTAAAGTTGATTTCAATAAGTATATATTAGCATATTAAAGGACCCTTCGGGACCATATCTGCTTAGAACTAGAAAGCTGTATTATTTACTCTCTATAATAAGACGTTGGAAAATTAATTATTTTAGATATGTTCCTGTATTTCTCTTATATTATATATTATACTGTGTAAAATGGTGAAAAAGGTCAGACATACAAAAACCATACAGAAAAACCTTTGCTCCATATTTGTTTGTTAATATATATTATAAACAATCAAATCGGCAAAATATTATACTAATTGACCTACGATATGTCATAAAATAATGGCAAAATATCATCGATAAACTTATGCACTAATCATTATATATCAAAACAATGTATATATTTATTGCACTAAACCATAACATGAGCAGCCTTGGCCTCTGTGTTAGCTCCATCACTCTGTATTAAGGTGATTACCTTCTTCAATTGACTCACGACTATGAATATCTGCCTTAGATACATAATCATCTTCGCTATCCTCACCGTCCCTAGATATTTACTTCCTTCTGAGTTTGATTCCAAAATTGCTATTAAATTATCTAGTATTTTCACACTTTGAAGAGATCATTACTTAAACATGTGCGTAAATTGAAAGCGCAGCACAAGGTGCCTCTTCCAGTTATATTCAGCGTTGCCAACTGGTAATGGAAGCAGTGCGCTAAGAGTGGTTCAAAATAGCGCTAAAAACACGCTGGAATTTTTTTGTAAAGCGCTAAAAACGCGCCATATTCTATATTAATATATAACTTATTAATGTTAAATATTTGTTGTACTTACCTTTATTAATGAATATGAGTATAATTATGCTTAATTACAATGCAAGAATAATATATAGATCTCTTCTAAAACTACCACTTCTGTGAAAAATTCTTCATCTGTATTTTAAGTTTCATATTTTCGAAAGCTTACAATATTTTAACACCATCTTTTGGAAGCTCATATTGGTAGCAACATTTTCCATGCCTTTTAAGTCCCTACTTTATTGAAGGAATACCATTTTTTGTATAAACTTTCATTTTATTTCTTAGTTTAGTTTTCACTACGCCGACTTGACTGAAAACCCGTTTAACGTCAGCATTGGAATGAGGGAGAGAAAGAATCCCTAAAACGAATCATGAAAGTTCTTCAAATAGATTTTCTCCAGCAGAATCTGTGTAATTTGTAAACTCATCAAAAATTTCACAGTGTCCCGTATATTACTTCTTAATATTTTCCATTGAACTGTATGCAGTTGCCTCCATTGAAAATCCAACATTTGGGTTAGAACTTTCGAAGCTGATGAAAATAGCTTGGCGAATGGAACAATATCTTCCTTTATTGGATTCATGCATTAATGCTTCGTTCTGAATTTTTTTTTCAACCAGTAAAGTTATCGGGCCAGCGCGCCCGTAACTGTTTGATGAGAGCCAGAAAAAACATTTCGGCATCTTTCACGAATATTATTTTTTTCAGTTTCTTCAGCGATTTGTTTTATTTCCTTCTCAAAATCGTAGCCTAAAAAGGATTTGGGATTAAGTATTCTCTAAGATTAGTTTCTTCATCAATTTTAGTTTCAGGAAGGTTTTTTTTTGAAGTTAATGAATTTATTAGCCGATTCAAATCATTTAATAATTTTGTTGAGTCGCATCTTTCACTTTCAAATACTTTGTTTGTTCGGTGCACTTCACCAAAAATAGGCTTTGAGGAATAACAAATAAACATGGTTTTAGTGATTGCTAAACATAGAGTGCAAAAGTTCTGAGTTGTAACATCTCTTTCAATTTTGTAATTTGAAAACGAGTTTTTAATTCAAGCCACTGCTGATGAATGCGAATAATAGCTACGGCAATTGACAACCATCTTGGCTGACTGCATTGAACTAGTTTCACAGGCAACTTATTATTATTGAGTGTCCAATATATATATATATATTTATATGTACTCTGCCGAATAGATGAATCAGCAAACCAGTTATAAGTTTCAATGATAAGAAAGTTTAAATGTCTAAGAAGTGTATCACTTTCAGCATTAAAAACTGCAAATAGGATGGAATGACAAATACATTTCATGAGAAGTAAATAGGGAATTTCGTTATTTAGCCTTGCGTAAAAAGCACATTTTCTTCCAGTCAATACAAAATCATTGTGTGTACCGATGCCAACAATATTTTTAATGTTTAACTCATTCTTCTTGATAGATGCTCTAATAGCTTCGCAAATACTTTCAGCATTGCATTCCCGTAGTTGAACCAAATAAAAGAAAGACACATCTATATCATGATTGGCCCTAAAAAAATATCATATAATTATACCTAAAAGTTTTGGCGCTGATATATCATTGCTTTCGTCTATGCTCCAAATGAAACTTTAATTTCCAATATTATTCAGTAAACCTTCTCAAAGATAAGGGGCAAGAATATTGCATATATTAGCAGAGCACTTGGTTCTCCCCAGTGTAAGATCTTTGCAGATTTTACTATCAAAATATTTTGCTATACCCAAATGATCTGAGAGAGATATTGCGCCATGTGAAGCAATAAAGAGCGTAAGTGAAGCTTCAGTATGCTCATCAGAATCAGATTCTTCTTTAACAAATAAAAGAATATTACTTCTATGCTCACTATATGGTTCTTGAGCAGTTTTAAGCTTAGCAGTTTTTAAGTACCTTTCAATATCAGACACTTAAGCGGTAAAGCACTTACAGTATTTGCATCGGCACTTTGAATTGTCACCTTCAATACGCTGTAACCAGTTTTTATAGCCATCATTATTCAACCATTCACTTAGAAAACTTTGACTATATTTCTTTTCCATATTAAAAAAGGCCTAGATTTTTCTTTATTTTTGAACAGCTAAAGTAGTTGTAAAACAAATGTTAGACCAAAATCAGGAGCTGTAATTAATACGACCTAGAGAAATAGGTTCACACCCAAACTGAAAATAAAAAAGACAATTGCCGGAGGGCGGAAGCAGTGGCCAGCCAATCAGAAACTGATATACAAGTATTACATAATCATTTCAAATCATGTTCCAAAAATAATCTGAACAGTTTTAAACCAACTATTGCAGTCTGTTACATAGTTCGTTGAATAAAATAAGAGAATTTATAGTAAGTGTGCATAAATATAATAGGAACATATTAAACACGTCAAAAAGGCAGTAATTTTTTTCTTCAAAGGTGCTAAAAAACGTTCCAGTATTGCTATTATGAGAGGCAGTCAAATTGACCGTTTGGTTGTTTTAGTAATATAGATGAATGTCTTGTGAAATACAAAGACGTATTATATCATATGGTCCCGCAAAAAGGTTAAAAGCGGAGTGAAGTCATTCATTGAATATGATCACAAGGTATCACGAATTAAGCAGATGCAGAAATTTGAATCTGAAAAAGCGATCACTTTGACCTCTGCGCTGTTTTTGTGTTAACTTTGAAAGTGTTGGGGACATTCAACTGTACTTGGGTAGTTGGTGACGCTTTCCTTGAACTGCTCCAATTCTTTTACCTATAAAAGAAGCCTGGGGCAATTTTACCCAGCCTTCAATTATGAAAGAAGAATAGTACACTGCCAAATAGTGTTTGTCGTACAATGCATAGCAAAAGAGAAGCGATACCCACCAAATGAATCAGATACCAACAATTCTTGGTCAACCAAACTGACGGTCTGACCTCACTAGTAAAAATTAAAAGGTATGCTTATTATAACTTTGCGCTTTCTAAATTGCCCTGGGCGTTTCGCTAGTTACCATTATTGTTTCCCGCTTCGCGGGAGGTCCGATTTATTTCGCTCTGACTTTCACCTGTGGCCCGACTAGTCGTTTCCTTCGGACTATATAACACAAGAACCAACTCATTTAACATTCGACCAAGACGAGCTTCTCAAGCGGGATATACATTTATGCATATGCTAAAAATAGACGTTTGAAGCACTTTTTTTTGGATTCCTTCGATTGCATTTAAACTAAGTTTTATTTTGGCCATAATCCTGATTATTGCTATATGTTTGGCATTCCCCTTCACAGATGCTATTATGTAGCGAAAAGTTTGAGTAAGCCTGTATATGTCTCAAACCTGTATTTGTTCATTCTACGGAAATTTGTTATCATTACTATGATTAGAATCTGCGTATCAAGGTTATTTTTGGACAGTAATACATAATCGAAATTATGATCTATTCTTAGGTTTGCAGATAACCTGCATCCAGAAATAATGCAAAGAAATATTTCTAAACATCTATATAGTTAACTGGGAAATGAAACATAGTAGAGTAGTATTTTTTACTCTGGTTCGGATTCAAAGATATGCAACTCACTGTTTCAGCCATTAATTCGTTTTTTGATGTTTAAAAGAGTTTATTTCATTTATGATACACTTAATAATTCAAAGGAATTGCGTTTTATTAAATAATGATTGCATTAGTGTTTGTCGTTTAGAAGAATAGCGGGTGCTTAGTTGATATCAATATTTATAGTATTATTCTTTCCCCATGACTAATATTATTTTAGTAGTGTTAATTTTATATCTTTGTGTTATTGTTTCCCTATTATTAATTTATGCCATTTGATCACAGTTAAAAGTATGCCTTATGTACACTATGCTATGCAGAGAACTGTGATCAAAGCGGTGCTCGCTGCCTCGGTGTCCATGGTCCGAATCGCTTTCCTGCACGGATTCTTTGGAAAAAAGGTGATAAATATTACTGAAAGAAAAAAATTATTCGGTTCTCTCTTGCAATGTGGTTTATTGCATTTATCTTCATCATTCTCTTGCGCTAATTTGAGAGATATTATATACATTATATATATATATATATATATATATATATATATATATATATATATATATATATATATATATATATATATATATGTACGGTAGTAACATTAATAATTCGCAAGCACATTTAAGGTATGCACGTTAACCGTTTCGCATCATTTAATGTTATTAGAAGTTTGCGCATTTCTGTTTTTGAGAGAGCTTCGTTATTTCTTGAAATATAGAGTTAGTGTGAGAGAGTACAATAAATATACTAATTATTACAATATTTAGGAGGAAATAATATTCTGCAAAAGGTATTATGATAAATTTAAAGGATGGTGAATAACGTGTGTAAATGACTAGACTTTACCTCATTTACAATGTAAAGCTAACGCGGAACTCACTTCAGGCGGCCCCTCATAACTAACAAACTAAGAAGGTCGCCAGAATATTTATTAAGAAGGCAAGCCAAGCTCACTTAGGAGGACAAAAGGTCGCGCCACTAGGCTACACTATGTAGGTTACGGTTGGTTACCAGATGGGGTCTGGAGTATCAGCGAGGGAAAAAGAAACAAGAAAAATTCAAATCATATAATTTAATGAGAACTTTACCATGAATACAAAATCTATATTTAGTAAACACAAGAATACGAGTTATAATAACTTAAGTCACCTTGGCCACAAATTACCCAAGTCGTTATATAAACAGGGTGGACGATTACCGAGAATTCACGTTATATTAATTAAGGAGGAAACACTAGGCTTCACACCTAGACAACGAGGTACACACGGAATAACCTCCCCGTCTTACGCCCTTTCCCACGATCTAGAGGGATACTCTAGACTTACTCGGAGGCCTAGTAAGGTTTTTAGATGAAAGAACTATTCCAAAGTAGCTGATACTTGAGCAGTGGAGAGACACCTCGGAATGGGGTAATCTAACGCGCGAAGAATCCACGGATGGCGACGGCGTAGGTAGTGATAGTTTCCCGGGATGAGGAATTCCGAAGTTGGTACGGCCGAAGGACTGGCGTACCACACGGAGATAATCTGCAGTAAGAAAAAGTAGGTGAGGGGGGGGGGAGCCAAAACGAGCCCACGGTTTTCAGACTTCCCAAATAGAGAACTGTCAACGTCCAAGATTAGTAGCACTCGTGCAGTAGGTTAGCGTCAAACTGGCAGGAGATAAAGCAAGGGTCGTCGCCGTACGGACTTGAACGGTTCTTTCCCTTCTTGAATGAAGTTAAAGTCTTTTTATACGGGTGCTGTGACGTAATAGCATCATGCGTGCGCCACTTTTCTGGAATAATTACCGAGCGCGCACGTGGGGCGTCGATCAACGGGCAGGGCTAAAGAAGAGAAAATAACTTCAAAATGGGAGCCACACATTTTCGCCCTTACAGCAGTCCCGGAAAAAGATTCTACTGGGGAGAGTAAAAAAAAAGTTACATTCAATAACTATGAATTAAATAGGTTGCATGAATCCAAAAAGAAAAAAAAAAAGAAAAATAATTGATTAGAGGTCCTTGTTCGAAGAGTGTCTCCACCTCTCTCAAACACAGGCTTAAGGAGTATAGGCACGGGGTAACAGTTAGCCTGAACCCGGTCGGTGGTCATAAGGTGAATATCATGGACAATAGTAGAAGTGTATCCGGGCTCGTCCTAAAGGACGTCCCGGTACCCGTCAAAAAGTCCTTGCAGCCGAGAAAGCTGATCTGGGTCCAGAGCTCCAAATACTGGAAGGTGGGACGCAGAAGAACCAACCAGGCCATCAGGTGTCAGCGGGAGGCATGCCTCTTCTCTTTTCTTGATGATGCTAAGTTAGTCCTTTCCGGGAGCTGAAAGGGCTTAGAGTGTAGAAGTTTCGTCCAAAGGATGATGGAGAGGGGTTCCACAAGATCGATGGTGGTGTTTTCGAAGGGCTCTGTGACAATGGGCAAATGCTATAAATGAACAGGCCGAACGCGTCCCTTGAAGGAGAAACGCCGGCACTTGTCACAAGAAACGCATAAATTTCGGACGTCCATTCCAATACCTGGCCAGTAAAACTGTTCGGTGACTTTTGCTTTCGTCTTCCCTTGTGAAGAGTGACCATCCAATGAGTTCTCGTGGGCAATGGAAAGAATAATGGGGCGACAGTCAAGAAGAGCCACCAAGGTTGACTTGCCGCCCTTCTGCGGACAGTCAGATGTCAGACACTTTCGATAAAGGAGGCCATCAACCATAACAAATTGGTAGCTTGATCCGTTTGTAGTTCGCTCGATTTTCTCTGGAAGCGGCCTTTGCTCGAGCGGCGGATAGAGTCTCGCAGGAAGACTGGAGGCGGCCGAAATCGTCGGGCGTCACAGAGGGGTTAAAGAGCAGGCACGGCTAAGGGAGGTATCCATTGCATCTTTCCTGCTCTTGTCTGGGCGGCCCAGACATTACGTAGCTTCTGTTGGGCTGGCGTTACTGATTAAACAACGGAAGGCGGGAACATTACCAACCAAAACGCTGACAAACTTAATTTGCGCTCGGATGACCTCGGCCTAACCTTCGAAATAGGGGCAACGAAGGTAACAGGAGACGAGAGAAAAGGAATCCACCCGTCCGAATTAGTCGGTAACGAGGACTTTCCGACTGTTAGTCACGTCGATGTTGGGCAAGGCGTCCTCAGAAACGACCACACAAAAGCATTCGGTGTCTCTAGTGATACTAGAAACCCAAGCCCCGTTACTGGTTACGGAAACTTAGTAGTGAGGGACACTAGGCTCAGACAAGCAAAATTCCACCTTAAAGGGCTGTGTGGGAGATGGGACGTCCTTGAGGGCGCAAAGATTCTTCGAGCACCGTGGTTTGATATATCTAACTTCGCCCCAGCCATGACAGGTAACCGTGGAAGAGACGCTTTCCATGTTGCCGTCTAAACTGGATAAAGTGGTTGTCCCATTTGGGGACGGATTGGGATGACGAGAAAACTTCTTGGAACCAAGGTTGAAAGTCCAGGGAAGTGTGAGGTGAGCGGATGTCCGATTGTCTGCTAGTTGGATAGCCTCTGAGAGCGTAGAGGGCCGTCGTTCTGTGACGAATGCGCGCAGATCTCTTATTGAGAGAGGAGAGGAACTGATCCAAAAGCATGAAGTCATTTAGTTCTTGGAAGACTCAACTATTCCGGAGGACTCTAACCAAGCATGAAACAAACGGGCTAGATGGAAAGAAAATTGATGAAAGGTTTCTCCGGATGAAACCATGGCGCTACGGAATTCAAACCGTTAGCCGTCAGCAGTCTTATTGAACCCGGTGAGAAGAAATCGTTCAGAAAATCGTAATCTCTGGTGAAATCCCTCCAGGCTCGAGATCGGATTCCTCCCTAAAGGCTTAAGATTAGATTCCTCCCTGCTTGCTCGAAAATCAGCTTCCTCCCTCCGGGCTCAACAATCAGCTTCTTCACTTTCAGGCTCGCCCATCAGCTTCCTCCCTGCGGGCTCGCCCATCAGCTTCCTCCCTCCGGGCTCGACGATCAGCTTCCTCCCTTCGAGGTCGACGATCAGCTTCCTCCCTCCGAGGTCGACGATCAGCTTCCTCCCTCCGAGGTCGAAGATCAGCTCCCTCCGACCGGGCTCGAGGATCAGCTCCCTCCCTCCGCGCTCGACGATCAGCTCCCTCCCCCCGGGCTAGAACATTCAATTTCTTCCTCCAGGCTCGACAATCAGCTTCCTCACTCCGGGATCGACCATCAGCTCCCTCCCTCCGGGCTCGAACATTCACTTTCTTCCACCAGGCTCGACAATCAGCTTCCTCACTCTGGGCTCGAACATCAGCTTCCTCCCTTCGGACTCGACAATCAGCTTCCTCCCTCCGTGCTCGACCATCATCCTCCTCCCTCCGGGCTCGACCATTAGCTTTCTCTCTCTGGGCTCGATCATAAGCTTCCTCCCTCCGGGCTCGAAAATCAGCTTCTCTCCTCCGGGCTCTACGATCAGCTTCCCTCCTCCGGGCTCTACGATCAGCTTCCGCCTTTGGGCTCGACGATCAGCTTCCTCCTCCCGGGGCTCGACGATCAGCTTACTCCCTCCGGGCTTTACGATCAGCTTCCTGCATCCAGGCTCGACGATCAGATTCCACCCTCCTGGCTCTACGATCAGCCTTCTCCCTCCAGGCTCGAGATCGGATTCCTCCTTTCATACTTGAGATCGGATTCCCCCCTCCGGGCTCGAAACTCAGCTTCCCCAATCCGGGCTCGAGCATCAGCTTTCCTCCTCCGGGCTCTACGCTTAGCTTCCTCCCATTGAGCTCGACGATTAGCTTCCTCCTTCGGGTCATCGACTATCAGCTTCCTCCCTCCGTGCTCGAAGATCAGCTTCCTCCTTACTCCGGGTTTGACGATTAGCTTCCTCCCTCCAGGCTCTACGATCAGCTTCCTGCCTCCAGGCTCGACGATCAGATTCCTCCCTCCCGGCTCGACGATCAGCTTCCCCCATCCTGGCTCTACGATCAGCTTTCTCCCTCCAGGCTTGAGATCGGATTCCTCCCTCCTGGTGTGAAACTCAGCTTTATGCCCCGAACTCGAGCATCAGCTTTCCTCCTCCGGGCTCTACGATCAGCTTCCTCCCTTTGGGCTCAACCATCAGCTTCCTCCTTCCGGTGCTCGACTATAAGCTTCCTCCCTCCGAAGTCGACGATGAGCTTCCTGCCTCCGGGCATGACGATCAGCTTCCTGCCTACTCCGGGATCGACGATTAGCTTCCTCCCTCTAGGCTCTACGATCAGCTTCCTGCCTCCGGGCTCGACGATCAGCTTCCTCCCTCCAGGCTCGACTATCAGCTTCCTCCCTCCAGGCTCTAGGATCAGCTTCCTCCCTCCAGGATCGAGATCGATTAACTCCCTCCAGGCTTGAGATCAGATTCCTCTCTCCAGGCTCGAAACTCAGCTTTCTTCCTCGAGGCTCGACCATCAGCTTCCTCCCTCTGGGCTCGACCATCAGCTTCCTCCCTCCAGGCTCTACGATCAGCTTCCTCCCTCCGGGCTTGATGATCAGCTTCCTCACTCCGAAGTCGACGATCAGCTTCCTCCCTCCAGGCTCAACTATTAGCTACCTCCCTCCGGGCTCAACGATCAGCTCCCTCCCTCCGGGCTCGACCATCAACTCCCTCCCTCTGGGCTCGAACATTCACTTTCTTACTGCAGGCTCAACCATCAGCTTTCCCCCTCCAGGCTCTACGATCAGCTTCCTCACTTTGCAATCGACGATCAGCTTCCTCCTTCCGGGGCTCGACGATCAGCTTCCTCCTTCCGGGGATCAACGATCAGATTACTCTCTCCGGGCCCGACGATCAGCTTCCTGCCTCCGGGCTTGAAGATCAGCTTCCTCCCTACGGGTTTGACCATCAGCTTCCTCCCTCCGGGCTCGACCATCAGCTTCCTCCCTCCGGGCTCGACCATCAGCTTTCTCCCTTCGAGCTCGACCATCAGCTTCCTCCCTCCGGGCTCGACCATCAGCTATCTCCCTCCGGGCTCGACCATCAGCTTCCTCCCTCCGGGCTCGACCATTAGCCTTCTCCCTCCGGGCTCTACTATCAGCTTCTTCCCTTTCAGGCTTTACTATCAGCTTCTTCCCTTTCAGGCTCGACTATCAGTTTCTCCCTCCGGGCTCGCCAATCAGCTTCCTCATTCCGAGGTCGACGATTAGCTTCCTCCCTCCGGGCTCGAAGATCAGCTTCTTCCCCCCAAGGTCAACGATCAGCTCTCTCCCTCTTGGCTCGACCATCAGCTCCCTCCCTCTGGGCTCGGACATTCACTTTCTTCCTCTAGGCTCGAAACTCAGCTTGCTCCCTACGAGCTCGACAATCAGCTTCCTCCCTCGGGGCTCGACCATCAGCTTCCTCCCTCCGGGCTCGACCATCAGCTTTCTCCCTTCGAGCTCGACCATCAGCTTCCTCCCTCCGGGCTCGACCATCAGCTCCCTCCCTCTGGGCTCGGACATTCACTTTCTTCCTCTAGGCTCGAAACTCAGGTTCCTCCCTCCGAGCTCGACAATCAGCTTCCTCCCTCCGGGCCCGAAGATCAGCTTTCTTCCTCCGAGGACGATGATCAGCTTCCTTCCTCCAAGCTCGACAATCAGCTTCCTCTCTCATGGCTCGACGATCAGCTCTCCTCCTCCGCTCTTGACCATCAGCTTTCTTCCTCCGGGCTTGACCATCAGCTTTCTCCCTCCGGGCTCGACGACAGGCTTCCTCTCTTGTGGCTCGAAGATCAGCTCCCTTCCTTCGGGCTTGACCATCAGCTACCTTCCTCCGGGATCGATTATCATCTTCCTCCCTCCGGGCTTGACCATCAGCTTCCTCGCTCTGGGCTCGACCATCAACTTCCTCACTCTGGGCTCGACCATCAGCTACCTTCCTCCGGGATCGACCATCATCTTCCTCCCTCCGGGATTGACCATCAGCTTCCTCGCTCTTGGCTCGACCATCAACTTCCTCACTCTGGATTTGACTATCAGCTTTCTCCCTCCAGCTCAACCTTAAGCTTCATCCCTCCCGACTCGACCCTCAGCTTTCTCTCTCTATACTCGACCATTAGCTTCCTCCCTTCAGTCTCGACGATCATCTTTCCTCCTCCGGACTCTACGATCAGCTTCCTCTCTTGTGGCTCGAAGATCAGCTCCCTTCATCCGGGCTTGACCATCAGCTCCCTTCCTCCAGGCTTGACCATCAGCTTCCTCCCTCAGGAATCGACCATCAACTTTTCCCTTTTCGGGCTTGACCATCAGCTTCCTCCCTCCATGCTCGTCTGTCAGCTTTCTCCCTCCGGTCTCAACCATCAGCTTCCTTCCTCCTGACTCTAACCCTCAGCTTTCCCTCTCTAAGCTCGACCATCAGCTTCCTCCTTTCAGTCTCGACGATCATCTTCCCTCCTCCGGGCTCTACGATAAGCTTCCTCCCTTTGGGCTCGACAATCAGCTACCTCCTTTCGGCGCTCGACGAACAGCTTCGTTCCTCTAGGCTCGTCGATCAGCTTCCTGCCTCCGATCTTGGCGAACAGCTTCCTCCCTTTGGGCTCGACAAACAGCTTTCTCCTTTCGGGGCTCTACGATCAGCTTTCTCCTTCCAGGCTTGACGATCAGGCTTCTGCCTCCGGGCTCGACGATCTGCTTCCTCCTTCCGGGCTCGACGATCAGCATCCCCCCTCCGGGCTCTACGATCAGCTTCCTCCCTCCAGGCTCAAGATCGCATTTCTCCCTCAAGGCTTGAGATTGGATTCCCATCTGCGGGCTCAAAAATCAGCTTCCTCCCTCCGGGTTGACTATCAGCTTTTTTACTTTCAGGCTCGGTTATCAGCTTCCTCCCTCCAGAGCTGGCCCATCAGCTTCCTCCCTTCAAGCTCGACGATCAGCTTCCGTCCTCCGAGGTCGACGATTAGCTTTCTCCCTCCGAAGTCGACGATCAGCTTCCTGCCTCCAGGCTCGACAATCAGCTTCCTCCCTTCCGGCTCGACGATCAGCTTCCTCCCTCCGGGCTCTACGATCAGCTTCCTCCCTCCAGGCTCGAGATCGATTACCTCCCTCCAGGTCTAAGATCGGATTCCTCCCTCCAGGCTCAAAACTGAGCTTTCTCCCTCCGGGCTCGACAATCAGCTTCCTCCCTCCGGGCTCGACCATCAGCTTCCTCCCTCCGGGCTCTAGGATCAGCTTCCTCCCTCTGGGCTCGATGATTAGCTTCCTCGCTCCGACGTCGACGATCATCTTCCTCCCTCCAGGCTCAACTATTAGCTACCTCCCTCTGGGCTTGACGATCAGCTCCCTCCCTCCGAACTCGACCATCAGCTCCCTCCCTCCGGGCTCACACATTCACTTTCTTCCTATAGGCTCGAATCTCAGCTTCCTCCCTCCGAGCTCGATGATTTGCTTCCTTCCTCCGGGCTCGACGATCAGCTTTCTCCCTCCGAGGTCGACGATCAGCTTTGTCCCTCCAAGCTCGACGATCAGCTTCCTCCCTCCGCTCTTGACCATCAGCTTTCTTCCTCCGAGCGTGACCATCAGCTTCCTCCTTCCGGGCTCGACGATCAGCTTTCTTCTTTTGTAGCTTAAAGATCAGCTCCCTTCCTTCGGGCTTGACTATCAGCTTCCTCCCTCTGGGCTCGACCATCAGCTACCTTCCTCCGGGATCGACCATTAACTTCTTCCCTCCGAACTTGACCATCAGCTTCCTCCCTCTGGGCTCTTCCATCAACTCCCTCCCTCTGGGCTCGAATATTCACTTTCTTCCTCCAGGCTCGACCATCAGATTCCCCCCTCCGTGCTCTACGATCAGCTTCCTCACTTTGGGCTCGACGATCAGCTTCCTCCTTCCGGGGCTCGAGAAACAGCTTCTTCCTTCCGGTAATCGACGATAAGATTACTTCCTCTTCGCCCGACCATCAGCTTCCTGCCTCCGGGTTCGACGATCAGCTTCCTTTCTCCGGGCCCGACGATCAGCTTTCTTTAATGTGGCTCGAAGATCAGCTCCCTCCCTCCGGGCTTGACCATCAGCTTCGTCCCTCTGGGCTCGGCCATCAGCTTTCTCTCTCCCAGCTCGACCATGAACTTCCTCCCTCCGGGCTTGACCATCAGCTTCGTCCCTCTGGGCTCGACCATCAACTTCCTCCCTCCGGGCTTGACCATCAGCTTCCTCCCTCCATGCTCGTCTATCAGCTTTCTTCATCCGGGCTCAACCATCAGCTTCCTCCCTCCCGACTTGACCCTCAGCTTTCTCTCTCCATGCTAGACCATCAGCTTCCTCCCTCCAGGCTCGACGATCATCTTTCCTGCTCCGGGCTGTACGATCAGCTTCCTCCCTCTGGGCTCGACGATTAGCTTTCTCCATTCGGGGCTCGACGAACAGCTTCCGCCCTCCAGGCTCGTCGATCAGCCTTCTGCCTCCGGGCTTGACGAACAGCTTCCTCCCTTTTGGCACGACGATTAGCTTCCTCCTTTCGGGGCTCGACGATCAGCTTCCTCCCTCCTGGCTCGACGATCAGCCTTCTGCCTTCGGGCACGACGATCAGCTTCCTCCCTCCGTGCTCGACAAAAGCATCCTCCCTCCAGGCTCTAGGATCAGCTTCCTCCCTCCAGGCTCGAGATCGCATTCCTCCCTCAAGGCTTGAGATTGTATTCCTCCCTCCGGGCTCCACTATCAGCTTTTTCACTTTCAGGCTCGGTTATCAGCTTCCTCCCTCCGTGGCTCGCCCATCAGCTTCCTCCCTCCGGGCTCGACAATCAGCTTCCTCCCTTCGAGGTCGACGATTAGCTTTCTCCCTCTGGGGTCGACGATCAGCTTCCTTCGTCCGGGCTCGATTATCAGCTCCCTCTCTCCGGGCTTGACTATCAGCTCCCTCCCTCCGGGCTAGAACATTTACTTTCTTCCTCCAGGCTCAACAATCAGCTTCCTTTGTCCGGGCTTGACCATCAGCTTCCTCCCCTTGAGCTCGACCATAAGCTTCCTACCTCCGGGCTCGACTATCAGCTTCTTCCCTTTCAGGCTTAACTATCAGCTTCTTCCCTTTTAGGCTCGTCCATCAGCTTCCTCCCTCTAGGCTCACCCATCAGCTTCCTCCATCCGGGCTCGACAATTAGCTTCCTTCCTTCGGGCTTGAACATCAGCTTCCTCCCTCCGAGGGCAACGATCAGCTTCCTCCCTCCGGGCTCTAGGATCAGCTTCCTCCCTCCAGGCTTGAGATTCAATTCCTCCCTGCGAGCTCAAAAATCAGCTTCATCCCTTCAGGCTCGACTATCAGCTTATTCTCTTTCATGCTCACCCATCACCTTCCTCCCTGCGGGCTCGACCATCAGCTCCATCCCTTCGGGCTCGAACATTCACTTTCTTCCTCCAGGCTCGACAATCAGCTTCCTCCCTTCTGGCTTGAACATCAGCTTCCTCTCTCCGGGCTCGACCATCAGCTTCCTCGCTTTGGGCTCAACGATCAGCTTCCTCCTTCCTGGGCTCGACGATCAGCTCCCTCCGTCATGGCTCGACGATCACATCCCTCCCTCCGCTCTTGACCATCAGCTTCCTTCCTCCGGGCTCGACAATCAGCTTCCTCCCTCCGGGCCCGACGATCAGCTTTCTCTGTTTTGGCTCGAAGATCAGCTCCCTCCCTCCGGGCTTGACCATCAGCTTCCTCCCTTTTGGCTCGACCATCAACTTCCTCCCTCCGAGCTTGACCGTCAGGTTCCTCCCTCCATGCTCGTCTATCAGCTTTCTCCCACCGGGATCAACCATCAGCTTCCTCCCTCCCGACTTGACCCTCCGCTTTCTCTCTCCATGCTCGACCATCAGCTTTCTCCCACCAGGCTAAACGATTATCTTTCCTCCTCCGTGCTCTACGATCAGCTTCCTCCCTGTGGGCTCGACGATCAGCTTTCTCCTTTCGGGGATCAACGATCAGCTAACTCCTTTCGGGGCTCGACGAACAGCTTCCTTTCTCCAGGTTCGTCGATCAGCTTCCTGCCTCCGGGCTCGACGAACAGCTTCCTGCCTTTGGGCTCGACGATCAGCTTCCTCCTTTCCGGGATCGACGATCAGCTTTCTTACTCCAGGCTCGACGATCAGCCTTCTGCTCTGGGCTCGACGATCAGTTTCCTTCCTCCGGGCTCGACGATCAGCATCCTCCCTCATGGCTCTACGATCAGCTTCCTCCCTCCAGGCTCGAGATCGCATTCCTCCCTCAAGGCTTGAGATTGGATTCCTTTCTGCGTGCTCGAAAATCAGCTTCCCTTCTTCGGGCTCGACTATCAGCTTTTTCACTTCTAGGCTCGGTTATCAGCTTCCTCCCTCCGTGGCTCGCCCATCAGCTTCCTCCCTACGGGGCCGACGATCAGCTTCCTCCCTTCGAGGTCGACGATCAGCTTTCTTCATCCGAGGTCGACGATTAGCTTTCTCCCTCCGAGGTCGACGATCAGCTTCCTAATTTCGGGCTCGATGATGAGCTTCCTCCTTCCGGGCTTGACTATCAGCTCCCTTCCTCCGGGCTAAAACATTCCCTTTCTTCCTCCAGGCACAACAATCATCTTCATCCCTCCCGGCTCGACCATCAGCTCCCTCCCCCTGGGCTTGACCATAAGCTTTCTCTCTCCGGGCTCGACCATCAGCTTCCTCTCTCCGGGCTCGACCCTCAGCTTCCTCCCTCCGGGCTCGACTATCAGCTTTTTCCCTTTCAGGCTCGACTATCAGCATCTTCCCTTTCGGGCTCGACCATCAGCTTCCTCCCTCCAGGCTCACCAAACAGCATCCTCCCTTCGGGCTTGACGATTAGCTTCTTACCTTGGGCTTGAAGATCCGCTTATTCCCTCTGAGGTCAACGATCAGCTTCCTCCCTCCGGGCTCTACGATCAGCTTCCTCCCTCTAGGCTCGAGATTGGATTTCTCCCTGCGAGCTCGAAAATCAGCTTCCTCTCTCCGGGCTCGACTATCAGCTTTTTTTACTTTCAGGCTCGCTCATCAGCTTCTCCCCTGCGGGCTCACCTATCAGCTCCCTCCCTCCGGGCTCGAACATTTACTTTATTCCTCAAGGCTCGACAATCAGCTTCCTCCCTCCGGGCACGAACAACAGCTTTCTCTCTCCGGGGTCGACCATCAGCTTCCTCCCGCTGGGCTCGACCATCAGGCTCCTTCCTCCGGGCTCAACCATCTGCTTTCTCTCTCCGGGTTGGACTATCAGCTTCCTCTCTCCGGATCGATTATCAGCTAGCTCCCTCCGGGCTCGAAAATCAGCCTATCTACTTCAGACTCTACGATCAGCTTCCTCCCTTTTATCTCGAAGATCAGCTTTCCATTTTTGGAATTCGACGATCAGCTTCCTCCCTGCGTACTCGACGATTAGCTTCCTGGCTATGGGCTCTTCGATCAGCTTCCTCCCTCCTCTGGGATCGACGATCAGCTTCCTCCCTCCTTCTGGCTCGACGATCAGCTTCCCCCCCTTCCTGGCTCTACGATCAGCTTCCTGCCTCCAGGCTCGACGCTCAGCTTCCTCCCTTCCGGCTCGACGATCAGCTTCCTCACTCCTGGCTCTACGATCAGCTTCCTCCCTTTAGGATCGAGTTCGGATTCCTCCCTCCAGGCTTGAGATCGAATTCTTCGAACCGGGCTCGAAACTCCGCTTCCTCCCTATAGGCTTGAGCATCAGCTTCCCTCCACTGGGCTCAAGCATCAGCTTCCCTCCTCTGGGCTCTACGATCAGCTTCCTCCCTTTGGGCTCGACGATCAGCTTCCTCATTCCGGTGCTCGACTATCAGCTTCCTCCCTCCGGGCTCGACAATTAGCTTCCTGCCTCCGGGCTAGACAATCAGCTTACCTTCTACTCCGGGCTCTACGATCAGCTTCCTGCCTCAAGGCTCGACGATCAGCTTCCTCACTCCCGGATCGACGAATAGCTTCCTCCCTCCGGGCTCTAAGATCAGCTTCCTCCCTCCATGCGTGAGATCGGATTCCTTCCTCCAGGCTTGAGATCGCATTCCTCCCTCCGGGCTTGAAACTCAGCCTTCTCCCTCCGGGCTCGACCATCAGCTTTCCTCCTCCGGGCTCTACGATCAGCTTCCTTTCTTTGGGCTAAACGATCAGCTTCCTCCTTCCTGGGCTCGACGATTGGCTTTCTCATTTCGGGCTCGACCATCAGCTTCCCTCCTCCGGGCTCTACGATCAGCTTCCTCCCTCCAGGCTCGATATCGCATTCCTCCCTCAAGGATTGAAATTGGATTCCTATCTGCGGGCTCGAAAATCAGCTTCCTTCCTCCGGGCTCGACTATCAGCTTTTTCAATTCAGGCTTGGTTATCAACTTCCTCTCTCCGTAGCTCCCCCATCAGCTTCCTCCCTCCGAGCTCGACGATCAGCTTCCTCCCTTCGAAGTTGACGATCAGCTTCCACCCTCCGTGGTCGACGATTATCTTTCTCCCTCCGAGGTCGACGATCAGCTTCCTCCGTCCGGGCTCTACGATCAGCTCCCTCCCATCGGGTTTGACTATCAGCTCCCTCTCCCCGGGCTAGAACATTCGTTTTCTTCCTCCAGGCTCAACAATCAGCTTCCTTCCTCCGGGCTCGACCATGAGCTTCCTTCATCTGGGCTCGACCATAAGCTTCCTCCCTCTGGTCTCGAACATCAGCTTCCTCCCACCGGGCTGGACCATCAGTTTCCTCTCTCCGGGCTCGACAATTAGCTTCCTCCCTTCGGGCTCTAAGATCACCTTCCTCCCTCCGAGGTCAACGATCAGCTTCCTCCCTCCAGGCTCTAGGATCAGCTTCCTCTCTCCAGGCTCGAGATTGGTTTCCTCCCTGCGAGCTCGAAAATCAGCTTTCTCCTTCCGGGCTCGACTATCAGCTTCTTCACATTCAGGCTCGCCCATCAGCTTCCTCCCTGCGGGCTCGACCATCAGCTCCCTCTCTCCGCGCTCAAACATTCACTTTCTTCCTCCAGGCTTGACAATCCGCTTACCTTCTACTCCGGGCTCTACGATCAGCTTTCTCCCTTTGGGCTCAACGATTAGCTTCCTCCTTCCTGGGCTCGACGATAAGCTCACTCCCTAATGGCTCGACGATTAGCTCCCTACCACCACTCTTGACAATCAGCTTCCTTTCTCCGGGCTTGAACATCAGTTTCCTCCCTCCGGGACCGACGATAAGCTTTCTCTCTTGTGGCTCGAAGATCAGCTCCCTCCGTCCGGGCTTGACTATCAGCTTCCTCCCTCTGGGCCCGACCATCAACTTCCTCCCTCCGGGCTCCCCTATCAACTTCCTCCCTCCAGGCTTGAACAACAGCTTCCTTCCTCTGAGGCTCGACCATCAACTTCTTCCCTCCGGGGTTGACCGTCAGGTTCCTCCCTCCATGCTCGTCTATCAGCTTTTTCCCTACGGGCTTAACCATCAGCTTCCTTACTCCAGACTTGACCCTAAGCTTTCTCTCTCCATGCTCCACATAAGCTTCCTCCCTCCAGGCTCGATGATCAGCTTCCTCCTTTCGGGGCTCGACAAACAGCTTCCACCTTCCAGGCTCGTCGATCAGCTTCCTGCCTCCGGGCTCGACGAACAGCTTCCTTTCTTTGGGCTCGACGATCAGCTTCCTCATTTCGGGGCTCGACGATCATCTTCCTCCCTCCAGGCTCGACGATTAGCCTTCTGCCTCCGGGCTCGATGATCAGCTTCCTTCTTCCGGGCTCTACGATCAGCATCCTCCCTCCGGGCTCTACGATGAGCTTCCTCCCTCCAGGCTCGAAATCGCATTCCTCCCTCAAGGCTTGAGATTGGATTCCTCCCTGCGGCTCGAAAATCAGCTTCCTCCCTCCAGGCTCGACTATCAGCTTTTTCAGTTACAGGCTCGGTTATAAGCTTCCTCTCTCCGTGGCTCGCCCATAAGCCTCCTCCCTACGAAGCCGACGATCAGCTTCCTCCCTTCGAGGTCGACGATCAGCTTCCTTCTTCCGAGGTCGAAGATTAGATTTCTCCCTCCGAGGTCGACGATCAGCTTTCTCCGTCCGGGCTCGATGATCAGCTCCCTCCCTCTGGGCTTGACTATCAGATCACTGCCTCTGGGCTAGAACATTCACTTTCTTCCTCCACGCTCAACAATCAGCTCCCACCCTCAAGGCTCGACCATCAGCTCCCTCCTCCTGAGGCCGACAATAAGCTTTCTCCCTCCGGGCTCGGCAATCAGCTTCCCCTCTCCTGGGGCGACCATCAGCTTTCTCCCTCCGGGATCGACCATCAACTTCCTCTCTCCGGGCTCGACCATCAGCTTCCCCTCTCCGGGCTCGACTATCAGCTTCTTCCCTTTCAGGCTCGACCATCAGCTTTCTCCCTCCAGGCTCGCCCATCAGCTTCCTCCCTCCGGGCTCGACAATTAGCTTCCTGCCTCCGAGGCTAGACGATCAGCTTCCTCCCTAATCCGTGCTCGATGATTAGCTTCCTCCCACCAGGATCTACGATCAGCTTCCTGCCTTCAGGCTCGACAATCAGCTTTCTCCCTCCTTGCTCGACGATCAGCTTCCTACCTCCGGGCTCTACGATCAGCTTCCTCCCTCCAGGACTCGAGATCGGATTCCTTCCTCCAGGCTCGAGATCGGATACCTCCCATCCAGGCTCTAGATCGGATTCCTCCCTCCAGGCTCGAGATCAGATACAACCCTCCAGGCTTGAGATCGGATTCCTTCCTCCGGGCTCGAAACTTAGCCTTCTCCTTCTGGGCCCGACCATCAGCTTTCCTCCCCCGTCTCTACGATCAGCTTTCTCCATTGGGTTCAACGATCAGCTTCCTACTTCCTGGGGTCGACGATCAGCTTCCTCCCTCATGGCTCGCAAATTAGATCCCTCCCGCCGCTCTTGACCATCAGCTTCCTACCTCCGGGCTTGACCATCAGCTTCCTCCCTCCGGGCCCGACGATCAGCTTTCTCTCATGTGGCTCGAAGATCAGCTCCCTCCCTCCAGGCTTGACCATCAGCTTCCTCCCTCCTGTCTCGAATATCAGCTTCTTCCCTTTCAGGCTCTACTATCAGCTTCTTCCCTTTCAGGCTCGACCATCAGCTTCCTCCCTCCGGGCCCGCCCATCAGCTTCCCCTCTCCGGGCTCGACTATCAGCTTCTTCCCTTTCAGGCTCGACCATCAGCTTTCTCCCTCCAGGCTCGCCCATCAGCTTCCTCCCTCCGGGCTCGACAATTAGCTTCCTGCCTCCGAGGCTAGACGATCAGCTTCCTCCCTAATCCGTGCTCGATGATTAGCTTCCTCCCACCAGGCTCTACGATCAGCTTCCTGCCTTCAGGCTCGACAATCAGCTTTCTCCCTCCTTGCTCGACGATCAGCTTCCTACCTCCGGGCTCTACGATCAGCTTCCTCCCTCCAGGACTCGAGATCGGATTCCTTCCTCCAGGCTCGAGATCGGATACCTCCCATCCAGGCTCTAGATCGGATTCCTCCCTCCAGGCTCGAGATCAGATACAACCCTCCAGGCTTGAGATCGGATTCCTTCCTCCGGGCTCGAAACTTAGCCTTCTCCTTCTGGGCCCGACCATCAGCTTTCCTCCCCCGTCTCTACGATCAGCTTTCTCCATTGGGTTCAACGATCAGCTTCCTACTTCCTGGGGTCGACGATCAGCTTCCTCCCTCATGGCTCGCAAATTAGATCCCTCCCGCCGCTCTTGACCATCAGCTTCCTACCTCCGGGCTTGACCATCAGCTTCCTCCCTCCGGGCCCGACGATCAGCTTTCTCTCATGTGGCTCGAAGATCAGCTCCCTCCCTCCAGGCTTGACCATCAGCTTCCTCACTCTGGGATCGACCATCAGCTTTTTCTCTCCCAGCTCGACCATCAACTTCCTACCTTCCAGCTTGACCATCAGCTTCCTCCCTCTGGGCTCGACCATCAACTTCCTCCCTCCGGGCTTGACCATCAGCTTCCTCCCTCTATGCTCGTCTATCAGCTTTCTTCATCCGGGCTCAACCATCAGCTTTCTCCCTCCCGACTTGACCCTCAGCTTTCTCTCTCCATGCTCGACCATCAGCTTCCTCCCTCCAGGCTTGACGATCATCTTTCCTGCTCCGGGCTGTACGATCAGCTTCCTCCCTTTGGGCTCGACGATTAGCTTCCTCCGTTCAGGGCTCGACGAACATCGTCTGCCCTCCAGGCTCGTCGATCAGCTTCCTGTCTCCGGGCTCGACGAACAGCTTCCTTCCTTTGGGCTCGACGATCAGCTTCCTCCTTTCGGGGCTCGACGATCAGCTTCCTTCCTCCAGGCTCGATAATTAGCCTTCTGCCTCCGGGCTCGACGATCAGCTTCCTTCCTCCGTGCTCGACGATCAGCATCCTCCCTCCGGGCTCTACGATCAACTTCCTTCCTCTAGGCTCGAGTTCGCATTCCTCCCTCAAGGCTTGAGATTGTATACCTCACTGCGGGCTCGAAAATCAGCTTCCTCCCTCCGGGCTCGCATATCAGCTTTTTCAGTTTCAGGCTCGGTTATCAGCTTTCTCCCTCCATAGCTGGCCCATCAGCTTCCTCCCTCCAAGCTCGACGATCAGCTTCCGTCCTCCGAGGTCGACGATCAGCTTCCTTCCTCCGAGGTCGACGATTAGCTTTCTCCCTCCGAGGTTGACGATCAGCTATCTTCGTCCGGGCTTGAATATCACCTCCCTCACTCCAGGCTTGACTATCAGCTCCCTCCCTCCGGGCTAGAACATTTACTTTCTTCCTCCAGGGTCAACAATCAGCTTCCTCCCTCCTGGCTCGACCATCAGCTTCCTCTCCCTGGGCTCGACCATAAGCTTCCTCCCTCCGGGCTCGACTATCAGCTTCTTTCCTTTCAGGCTCGACTATCAGCTTCTTCCCTTTTAGGCTCGACCATCAGCTTTCTCCCTCCAGGCTCTCTCATCAGCTTCCTCCCTCCGGGCTCGACAATTAGCTTCCTCCCTTCGGGCTCGAAGATCAGCTTCCTCCCTCCGAGGTCAACGATCAGCTTCCTCCCTCCGGGCTCTATGAACAGAATCCTCCCTCCAGGCTTGAGATTGGATTCCTCCCTGCGAGCTCGGAAATCAGCTTCTTCCCTCCGGGCTCGACTATCAGCTTCTTCTCTTTCAGGCTCTTCCATCAGCTTCCTCCCTGTGGGCTCGACTATCAGCTTCCTCCCTTCGGGCTCGAACATTCACTTTCTTTCTCCAGGCTCGACAATCAGCTTCCTCCCTTCGGGCTCGAACATCAACTTCCTCTTTCCGGGCTCGACCATCTCCTTCCTCCCGTTGGGCTCGACCATCAGCCTCCTCCCTCCGGGCTCAACCATCAGATTCCTCTCTCCACGCTCGAACATCAGCTTCTTCCCTCCTGGTTCGAAATTCAGCCTTCTCCCTCCTGGCTCGACCATCAGCTTTCCTCCTCCGGGCTCTACAATCAGCTTCTTCCCTTTGGGCTCAACGATCAGCTTCCTCCTTCTTGGGCTTGACGATCAGCTCCCTCCGTCATGGCTCGACGATCAGCTCCCTCCCTCTGCTCTTGACCATCAGCTTCCTTCCTCCGGGCTCGACAATCAGCCTCCTCCCTCCGGGCCAAACGATCAGCTTTCTCTCTTGTGGCACGAAGATCAGCTCCCTCCTTCCGGGCTTGACCATCAGATTCCTCCCTCTGGGCTCGACCATCAACTTCCTCCCTCCACGCTTGACCGTCAGGTTCCTCCCTCCATGCTCGTCTATCAGCTTTCTTCCTCCGGGCTCAACCATCAGCTTCCTCCCTCCTGACTTGACCCTCCGATTCTCTCTCCATGCTCGACCATCAGCTTTCTCCCACCAGGCTTAACGATTATCTTTCCTCCTCCGGGCTCTACGATCAGCTTCCTCCCTTTGGGCTCGACGATCAGCTTCCTCCTCCGTGCTCGCCGAACAGCTTCCTCCCTCCAGGCTCGTCGATCAGCTTCCTGCCTCCGGGCTAGACAAACAGCTTCCTTCCTTTAAGCTCGACGATCAGCTTCCTCCTTTCGGGGCTCGACGATCAGCCTTCTCCCTCCAGGCTCGACGATCAGCCTTCTGCCTCCGACCTCGACGATCAGTTTCCTCCCTCCGTGGCTCGACGATCAGCATCCTCCTTCCGGGCTCTACGATCAGCTTCCTTCCTCCAGGCTCGAGATCGCATTCCTCCCTCAAAGCTTGAGATTGGATTCCTTCTGCGTGCTCGAAAATCAGCTTCCTCCCTCCGGGCTCGACTATCATCTTTTTTACTTTCAGGCTCGGTTATCAGCTACCTCCCTCCGTGGCTCGCCCATGAGCTTCCTCCCTACGGGCCCGACGATCAGCTTCCTCCCTTCGAGGTATACGATCAGCTTCCTTCCACCGAGGTTGACGATTAGCATTCTCCCTCCGAGGTCGACGATCAGCTTCCTACCTACGGGCTTGATGATCAGCTCCCTCCTCCCGGGCTTGACTATCAGCCCCCTTCCTCCGGGCTAAAACATTCCCTTTCTTCCTCCAGGCTCAACAATCAGCTTTCTTCCTCCCGGCTCGACACACAGCTCCCTCCCCCTGGGCTTGAACATAAGCTTTCTCCCTCCGGGCTCGACCGTCAGCTTCCTCCCTCCTGGCTCGACCATCAGCTTTCAACCTCCGGGCTCGACCATCAGCTTCCTCTCTCCGGGCTCGACCCTCAGCTTCCTCCCTTCGCGCTCGACTATCAGCTTCTTCCCTTTCAGGCTCGACTATCAGTTTCTTCCCTTTTAGGCTCGACCATTAGCTTCCTCCCTCCAGGCTTGACCGTCAGGTTCCTTCCTCCATGCTCGTCTATCAGCTTTCTCCCTCCGGGCTCAACCATCAGCTTCCTCCCTCCCGACTTGACCCTCCGCTTTCTCTCTCCATGCTCGACCATCAGCTTTCTCCCACCAGGCTTAACGATTATCTTTCCTCCTCCGGGCTCTACGATCAGCTTCCTCCCTGTGGGCTCGACGATCAGCTTCCTCCTTTCGGGGCTCGCCGAACAGCTTCCTCCCTCCAGGCTCGTCGATCAGCTTCCTGCCTCCGGGCTAGACGAACAGCTTCCTCCCTCTGGGCTCGACGATCAGCTTTCTCCTTTCGGGGCTCGACGATCAGCCTTCTCCCTCCAGGCTTGACGATCAGCCTGCTGCCTCTGACCTCGACGATCAGTTTTCTTCCTCCAGGCTCGACGAGAAGCATCCTCCCTACGGGCTCTACGATCAGCTTCCTCCCTCCGGGCCCGACGATCAGCTTTCTCTCATGTGGCTCGAAGATCAGCTCCCTCCCTCCAGGCTTGACCATCAGCTTCCTCACTCTGGGATCGACCATCAGCTTTTTCTCTCCCAGCTCGACCATCAACTTCCTACCTTCCAGCTTGACCATCAGCTTCCTCCCTCTGGGCTCGACCATCAACTTCCTCCCTCCGGGCTTGACCATCAGCTTCCTCCCTCTATGCTCGTCTATCAGCTTTCTTCATCCGGGCTCAACCATCAGCTTTCTCCCTCCCGACTTGACCCTCAGCTTTCTCTCTCCATGCTCGACCATCAGCTTCCTCCCTCCAGGCTTGACGATCATCTTTCCTGCTCCGGGCTGTACGATCAGCTTCCTCCCTTTGGGCTCGACGATTAGCTTCCTCCGTTCAGGGCTCGACGAACATCGTCTGCCCTCCAGGCTCGTCGATCAGCTTCCTGTCTCCGGGCTCGACGAACAGCTTCCTTCCTTTGGGCTCGACGATCAGCTTCCTCCTTTCGGGGCTCGACGATCAGCTTCCTTCCTCCAGGCTCGATAATTAGCCTTCTGCCTCCGGGCTCGACGATCAGCTTCCTTCCTCCGTGCTCGACGATCAGCATCCTCCCTCCGGGCTCTACGATCAACTTCCTTCCTCTAGGCTCGAGTTCGCATTCCTCCCTCAAGGCTTGAGATTGTATACCTCACTGCGGGCTCGAAAATCAGCTTCCTCCCTCCGGGCTCGCATATCAGCTTTTTCAGTTTCAGGCTCGGTTATCAGCTTTCTCCCTCCATAGCTGGCCCATCAGCTTCCTCCCTCCAAGCTCGACGATCAGCTTCCGTCCTCCGAGGTCGACGATCAGCTTCCTTCCTCCGAGGTCGACGATTAGCTTTCTCCCTCCGAGGTTGACGATCAGCTATCTTCGTCCGGGCTTGAATATCACCTCCCTCACTCCAGGCTTGACTATCAGCTCCCTCCCTCCGGGCTAGAACATTTACTTTCTTCCTCCAGGGTCAACAATCAGCTTCCTCCCTCCTGGCTCGACCATCAGCTTCCTCTCCCTGGGCTCGACCATAAGCTTCCTCCCTCCGGGCTCGACTATCAGCTTCTTTCCTTTCAGGCTCGACTATCAGCTTCTTCCCTTTTAGGCTCGACCATCAGCTTTCTCCCTCCAGGCTCTCTCATCAGCTTCCTCCCTCCGGGCTCGACAATTAGCTTCCTCCCTTCGGGCTCGAAGATCAGCTTCCTCCCTCCGAGGTCAACGATCAGCTTCCTCCCTCCGGGCTCTATGAACAGAATCCTCCCTCCAGGCTTGAGATTGGATTCCTCCCTGCGAGCTCGGAAATCAGCTTCTTCCCTCCGGGCTCGACTATCAGCTTCTTCTCTTTCAGGCTCTTCCATCAGCTTCCTCCCTGTGGGCTCGACTATCAGCTTCCTCCCTTCGGGCTCGAACATTCACTTTCTTGCTCCAGGCTCGACAATCAGCTTCCTCCCTTCGGGCTCGAACATCAACTTCCTCTTTCCGGGCTCGACCATCTCCTTCCTCCCGTTGGGCTCGACCATCAGCCTCCTCCCTCCGGGCTCAACCATCAGATTCCTCTCTCCACGCTCGAACATCAGCTTCTTCCCTCCTGGTTCGAAATTCAGCCTTCTCCCTCCTGGCTCGACCATCAGCTTTCCTCCTCCGGGCTCTACAATCAGCTTCTTCCCTTTGGGCTCAACGATCAGCTTCCTCCTTCTTGGGCTTGACGATCAGCTCCCTCCGTCATGGCTCGACGATCAGCTCCCTCCCTCTGCTCTTGACCATCAGCTTCCTTCCTCCGGGCTCGACAATCAGCCTCCTCCCTCCGGGCCAAACGATCAGCTTTCTCTCTTGTGGCACGAAGATCAGCTCCCTCCTTCCGGGCTTGACCATCAGATTCCTCCCTCTGGGCTCGACCATCAACTTCCTCCCTCCACGCTTGACCGTCAGGTTCCTCCCTCCATGCTCGTCTATCAGCTTTCTTCCTCCGGGCTCAACCATCAGCTTCCTCCCTCCTGACTTGACCCTCCGATTCTCTCTCCATGCTCGACCATCAGCTTTCTCCCACCAGGCTTAACGATTATCTTTCCTCCTCCGGGCTCTACGATCAGCTTCCTCCCTTTGGGCTCGACGATCAGCTTCCTCCTCCGTGCTCGCCGAACAGCTTCCTCCCTCCAGGCTCGTCGATCAGCTTCCTGCCTCCGGGCTAGACAAACAGCTTCCTTCCTTTAAGCTCGACGATCAGCTTCCTCCTTTCGGGGCTCGACGATCAGCCTTCTCCCTCCAGGCTCGACGATCAGCCTTCTGCCTCCGACCTCGACGATCAGTTTCCTCCCTCCGTGGCTCGACGATCAGCATCCTCCTTCCGGGCTCTACGATCAGCTTCCTTCCTCCAGGCTCGAGATCGCATTCCTCCCTCAAAGCTTGAGATTGGATTCCTTCTGCGTGCTCGAAAATCAGCTTCCTCCCTCCGGGCTCGACTATCATCTTTTTTACTTTCAGGCTCGGTTATCAGCTACCTCCCTCCGTGGCTCGCCCATGAGCTTCCTCCCTACGGGCCCGACGATCAGCTTCCTCCCTTCGAGGTATACGATCAGCTTCCTTCCACCGAGGTTGACGATTAGCATTCTCCCTCCGAGGTCGACGATCAGCTTCCTACCTACGGGCTTGATGATCAGCTCCCTCCTCCCGGGCTTGACTATCAGCCCCCTTCCTCCGGGCTAAAACATTCCCTTTCTTCCTCCAGGCTCAACAATCAGCTTTCTTCCTCCCGGCTCGACACACAGCTCCCTCCCCCTGGGCTTGAACATAAGCTTTCTCCCTCCGGGCTCGACCGTCAGCTTCCTCCCTCCTGGCTCGACCATCAGCTTTCAACCTCCGGGCTCGACCATCAGCTTCCTCTCTCCGGGCTCGACCCTCAGCTTCCTCCCTTCGCGCTCGACTATCAGCTTCTTCCCTTTCAGGCTCGACTATCAGTTTCTTCCCTTTTAGGCTCGACCATTAGCTTCCTCCCTCCAGGCTTGACCGTCAGGTTCCTTCCTCCATGCTCGTCTATCAGCTTTCTCCCTCCGGGCTCAACCATCAGCTTCCTCCCTCCCGACTTGACCCTCCGCTTTCTCTCTCCATGCTCGACCATCAGCTTTCTCCCACCAGGCTTAACGATTATCTTTCCTCCTCCGGGCTCTACGATCAGCTTCCTCCCTGTGGGCTCGACGATCAGCTTCCTCCTTTCGGGGCTCGCCGAACAGCTTCCTCCCTCCAGGCTCGTCGATCAGCTTCCTGCCTCCGGGCTAGACGAACAGCTTCCTCCCTCTGGGCTCGACGATCAGCTTTCTCCTTTCGGGGCTCGACGATCAGCCTTCTCCCTCCAGGCTTGACGATCAGCCTGCTGCCTCTGACCTCGACGATCAGTTTTCTTCCTCCAGGCTCGACGAGAAGCATCCTCCCTACGGGCTCTACGATCAGCTTCCTCCCTCCAGGCTCGAGATCGCATTCCTCCCTCAAAGCTTGAGATTGGATTCCTTTCTGCGTGCTCGAAAATCAGCTTCCTCCATCCGGGCTCGACTATCAGCTTTTTTACTTTCAGGCTTGGTTATCAGCTACCTCCCTCCGTGGCTCGCCCATGAGCTTCCTCCTTACGGGCCCGACGATCAGCTTCCTCCCTTCGAGGTATACGATCAGCTTCCTTCCTCCGAGGTTGACGATTAGCTTTCTCCCTCCAAGGTCGACGATCAGCTTCCTACGTCCGGGCTTAATGATCAGCTCTTTCCTCCCGGGCTTGACTATCAGCTCCCTTCCTCCGGGCTAGAACATTCCCTTTTTTCCTCCAGGCTCAACAATCAGCTTCCTCCCTCCTGGCTCGACCATCAGCTCCCTCCCCCTGGGCTCGAACATAAGCTTTCTTCCTCCGGGCTCGACCATCAGCTTCCTCTCTCCGGGCTCGACCCTCAGCTTCCTACCACCGGCCTCGACTATCAGCTTCTTCCCTTTCAGGCTCGACCCTCAGCTTCCTCCCTTCGCGCTCGACTATCAGCTTCTTCCCTTTCAGGCTCGACTATCAGTTTCTTCCCTTTCAGGCTCAACCGTTAGCTTCCTCCCTCCTGGCTCGACCATCAGCTCCCTCCCCCTGGGCTCGAACATAAGCTTTCTTCCTCCGGGCTCGACCATCAGCTTCCTTTCTCCGGGCTCGACCCTCAGCTTCCTCCCTTCGCGCTCGACTATCAGCTTCTTCCCTTTCAGGCTCGACTATCAGTTTCTTCCCTTTCAGGCTCAACCATCAGCTTCCTCCCTCCAGGCGCGCCCATCAGCTTCCTCCCTTCGGGCTCGACGATTAGCTTCTTCCCTTCGGGCTGGAAAATCCGCTTATTCCCTACGAGGTCAACGATCTGCTTCCTCCCTCCGGGCTCTACGATCAGCTTCCTCCCTCCAGGCTCAAGATTAGATTTCTCCCTGCGAGCTCGAAAATCAGCTTCCTCCCTCCGGGCTCGACTATCAGCTTCTTTACTTTCAGGCTCGCCCATCAGCTTTCCCCCTGCGGGCTCGACTATCAGCATCCTCCCTCCGGGCTCGAACATTTACTTTCTTCCTACAGGCTCGACAATCAGCTTCCTCCCTACGGGCTCGAACAACAGCTTTCTCTCTCCGGGCTCGAACATCAGCTTCCTTCCGCTGGGCTCGACGATCAGCCTCCTCGCTCCGGGCTTAACCATTAGCTTTTTCTCTCCGGGCCGGACTATCACCTTCCTCTCTCCAGGCTCGATTATCAGCTTCCTTCCTCGGGGCGCAAAAATCAGCTTATCTCCTCCGGGCTCTACGATCAGCTTCCTCCCTTTGGGGTCGACGATCAGCTTCCTCCTTCTGGAACTCGAAGATCAGCTTCCTCCTTCCTGGGCTCAACGATCAGCTCCCTCCGTCATGGCTCGACGATCAGCTCCCTCCCTCCGCTCTTGACCATCAGCTTCCTTCCTCCGCGCTCGACAATCAGCCTCCTCCCTCCGGGCCTGACGATCAGCTTTCTCTCTTGTGGCTCGAAGATCAGCTCCCTCCTTCCAGGCTTGACCATCAGCTTCCTCCCTCTGGGCTCGATAATCAACTTCCTCCCTCCATGCTTGACTGTCAGGTTCCTCCCTCCATGCTCGTCTATCAGCTTTCTCCCTCCAGGCTCAACCATCAGCTTCTTCCCTCCCGACTTGACCCTCCGCTTTCTCTCTCCATGCTCGACCATCAGCTTTCTCCTACCAGGCTTAACGATTATCTTTCCTCCTCCGGGCTCTACGATCAGCTTTCTCCCTTTGGGCTCGACGATCAGCTTCCTCCTTTCGAGGCTCGCCGAAAAGCTTCCTCCCTCCAGGCTCGTCGATCAGCTTCCTGCCTCCGGGCAAGACGAACAGCTTCCTCCCTTTGGGCTCGACGATCAGCTTCCTCCTTTCGGACTCGACGATCAGCCTTCTCCCTCCGGCTCGACGATCAGCCTTCTGCCTCCGACCTCGACGATCAGTTTCCTCCCTCCGGGCTCGACGATCAGCATCCTTCCTCCGTGCTCTACGATCAGCTTCCACCCTCCAGGCTCGAGATCGCATTCCTCCCTCAAAGCTTGAGATTGGATTCCTTTCTGCGTGCTCGAAAATCAGCTTCCTCCATCCGGGCTCGACTATCAGCTTTTTCACTTTCAGGCTCGGTTATCAGCTACCTCCCTCCGTGGCTCGCCCATGAGCTTCCTTCTTACGGGCCTGACGATCGGCTTCCTCCCTTCGAGGTATACGATCAGCTTCCTTCCTCCGAGGTTGACGATTAGCTTTTTCCCTCCAAAGTCGACGATCAGCTTCCTACGTCCGGGCTTGATGATCAGCTCCTTCCTACCGGGCTTGACTATTAGCTTCCTTCCTCCGGGCTAGAACATTCCCTTTCTTCCTCCAAGCTCAACAATAAGCTTCTTCCCTCCCGGCTCGACCATCAGCTCCCCCCCCCCTGGGCTTGAACATAAGCTTTCTCCCTCCGGGCTCAACCGTCAGCTTCCTCCCTCTTGGCTCGACCATCAGCTTTTAACCTCCGGGCTCGATAAATCAGCTTCCTCTCTCCGGGCTCGACCCTCAGCTTCCTCCCTTCGCGCTTGACTATCAGCTTCTTCCCTTTCAGGCTCGACTATCAGTTTCTTCCCTTTCAGGCTCGACCATCAGCTTCCTCCCTCCAGGTTCGCCCATCAGCTTCCTCCCTTCGGGCACGACGATTAGCTTCTTCCCTTCGGGCTCGAACATCAGCTTATTCCCTCCGAGGTCAACGATCTGCTTCCTCCCTTCGGGCTCTACGATCAGCTTCCTCCTTCCAGGCTCAAGATTAGATTTCTCCCTGCGAGCTCGAAAATTAGCTCCCTCCCTCCGGGCTTGACCATCAGCTTTCAACCTCCGGGCTCGCCCATCAGCTTCCCCCCTGCGGGCTCGACCATCAGCTTTCTCCCTCCGGGCTCGAACATTTCCTTTCTTTCTCCAGGCTCGACAATCAGCTTCCTCCCTCCGGGCTCGAACAACAGCTTTCTCTCTTCGGGCTCAAACATCAGCTTCCTTCCGCTGGGCTCGACCAACAGCCTCCTCCCTCCGGGCTCAACCATCAGCTTTTTCTCTCCGGGCCAGACTATCAGCTTCCTCTCTCCGGGCTCGATTATCAGCTTCCTGCCTCCGAGCACGAAAATCAGTTTATCTCCTCCGGGCTCTACGATCAGCTTCCTCCCTTTGGGCTCGACGATCAGCTTCCTCCTTCTGGAACTCGACGATCAGCTTCCTCCATCTGGGCTCAACGATCAGCTCCCTCCGTCATGGCTCGACGATCAGCTCCCTCCCTCCGCTCTTGACCATCACCTTCCTTCCTCCGGGCTCGACAATCAGCCTCCCCTCTCCGGGCCTGACGATCAGCTTCTTCCCTTTGGGCTCAACGATCAGCTTTCTCCTTGCTGGGCTTGACGATCAGCTACCTCCGTCATGGCTTGACGATCAGCTCGCTCCGTCCGCTCTTGACCATCAGCTTCCTTCCTCCGGGCTCGACAATCAGCCTCCTCCCTCCGGGCCCGACGATCAGCTTTCTCTCTTGTGGCTCGAAGATCAGCTCCCTCCCTCCGGGCTTTACCATCCGCTTCCTCCCTCTGGGCTCGACCATCAACTTCCTCCCTCCACGCTTGACCGTCAGGTTCCTCCCTCCATGCTCGTCTATCAGCTTTCTCCCTCCGGGCTCAACCATCAGCTTCCTCCCTCCCGACTTGACCCTCCGCTTTCTCCCACCAGGCTTAACGATTATCTTCCCTCCCGGGCTCTACGATCAGCTTCCTCCCTTTGGGCTCGAAGATCAGCTTCCTTCTTTCGGCACTCGAAGAACAGCTTCCTTACTCCAAGCTTGTCGATTAGCTTCCTGCCTCCGGGCTCGAAGAACAGCTTTCTCACTTTGGGCTCGACGATCAGCTTCCTCTTTTCGAAGCTCAACGATCAGCCTTCTCCCTCGAGCCTCGACGATCAGCCTTCTGCCTCCGACCTCGATGATCAGTTTCCTCCCTCCGGGCTTGACGATCAGAATACTCCCTTCGGGCTCTACGATCAGCTTCCTCCCTTCAGGCTCCAGATCGCATTCCTCCTTCAAGACTTGAGATTGGATTCCCTCCTGCGTGCTCGAAAATCAGCTTCCTCCCTCCTGGCTCGACTATCAGCTTTTTTACTTTCAGGCTCGGTTATCAGCTACCTCCCTCCTTGGCTCGCCCATCAGCTTCCTCCCTACGGGCCCGACGATCAGTTCCCCTCTTCGAGGTCGACGATTATCTTTCTCCCTCCGAGGTCGACGATCAGCTTCCTACGTCCGAGCTCGATGATCAGTGCCCTCCTTCCGGGCTTGACTATCAGCTCCCTTCCTCCGGGCTAGAACATTCCTTTTCTTCATCGAGGCTCACCATCAGCTTCCTCCCTCCCGGCTCGCCTATCAGCTCCCTCTCCCTGGGCTTGACCATAAGCTTTCTCCCTCCAGGCTCGACCATCAGCTTCTTCTCTCCTGGCTCGACTATCAGCTTTCTTCCTCAGGGCTAGACCATCAGCTTCCTCTCTCCGGGCTCGACCCTCAGATTCCTCCCTTCGCGCTCCACTATCAGTTTCTTCACTTTCAGGCTCGACTATCAGCTTCTTTCCTTTCAGGCTCAACCATCAGCTTTCTCCCTCCAGGCTCGCCCATCAACTTCCTCCCTTCGGGCTCGACGATTAGCTTCTTCATTTCGGGCTTGAACATCCGCTTATTCCCTCCGAGGTCAACGACCAGCTTCCTTCCTTCGGGCTCTACGATCAGCTTCCTCCCTCCAGGATTAAGATTGGATTACTCCCTGCGAGCTCGAAAATCAGCTTCCTTCCCCCGGGCTTGACTATAAGCTTCTTTACTTTCAGGCTCGCCCATCAGCTTTCCCTCTGCGGTCATGACCATCATAATCCTCCCTCCGGGCTCGAACATTTACTTCCTTCCTCCAGGCTTGACAATCAGCTTCCTCCCTCCGGGCTCAACTATCAACTTTCTCTCTCTGGGCTGCACTATCAGCTTCCTCTCTCCGGGCTCGACAATCGGCTTGCTCCCTCCAAGCTCGAAAAACAGCTTTCTCTCTCCGGGCTCGAACATCAGCTTCCTTCCGCTGGGCTCAACCATCAGCCTTCTTCCTCCGGGCTTAACCATCAGCTTTCTCTCTCCGGGCCGCACTATCAGCTTCCTCTCTCCGGGCTCGATTATCAGCTTCCTCCCTCCGGGCTCGAAAATCAGCTTATCTCCTCCGGGCTCTACGATCAGCTTCCTCCCTTTGGGCTCGACGATCAGCTTCCTCCTTCTGGAACTCGATGATCAGCTTCCTCCATCCGTACTCGACGATCAGCTTCCTGCCTATGGGCACGTCGATCAGCTTCCTCCCTCCTCCCGGATCGACGATAGGCTTCCTCCCTCCTTTGGGCTCGACGATCAGCTTTCCTCCTCCGTGCTTTACGATCAGCTTCTTCCCTTAAAACTCAACGATCAGCTTCCTCCTTCCTGGGCTCGACGATCAGCTCCCTCCGTCATGGCTCGACGATCAGCTCTCTCCCTCCGCTCTTGACCATCAGCTTCCTTCCTCCGGGCTCGACAATCAGCATCCTCCACCCGGGCCCGACGATCAGCTTTCTCTCTTGTGGCTCGAAGATCAGCTCCCTCCCTCCGGGCTTGACAATCAGCTTCCTCCCTCTGGGCTCGACCATCAACTTCCGTCTCCACGCTTGACCGTCAGGTTCCACCCTTCATGCTCGTCTATCAGCTTTCTTCCTCCGGGCTCAACCATCAGCTTCCTCCCTCCCGACTTGACCCTCCGCTTTCTCTCGCCATGCTTGACCATCAGCTTTCTCCCACCAGGCTTAACGATTATCTTCACTCCTCCGGGCTCTACGATCAGCTTCCTCCCTTTGTGCTCGACGATCAGCTTCCTCCTTTTGGGGCTCGACGAACAGCTTACTCCCTCCAGGCTCGTGGATCAGCTTCCTGCCTCCGGGCTCGACGAACAGCTTCCTCCCTTTGAGCTCGACGATCAGCTTCCTCCTTTCGGGGCTCGACGATCAGCCTTCTCCCTCCTGTCTCGACTATCAGCCGTCTGCCTCCGACCTCGACGATTAGTTTCCTCCCTTCGGGCTCGACGATCAGCATCCTTCCTTCGTGCTCTACGATCAGCTTCCTCCCTCCAGGCTCGAGATTGCATTCCTCCTTCAAAGCTTGAGATTGGATTCCTTTCTGCGTGCTCGAAAATCAGCTTCCTCCCTCCGGGCTCGACTATCATCTTTTTTACTTTCAGGCTCGGTTATCAGCTACCTCCCTCCGTGGCTCGCCCATGAGCTTCCTTCTTACGGGCCTGACGATCGGCTTCCTCCCTTCGAGGTATACGATCAGTTTCCTTCCTCCGAGGTTGACGATTAGCTTTTTCCCTCCAAAGTCGACGATCAGCTTCCTACGTCCGGGCTTGATGATCAGCTCCCTCCTCCCGGGCTTGACTATCAGCTTCCTTTCCACGGGCTAGAACATTCCCTTTCTTCCTCCAAGCTCAACAATCAGCTTCTTCCCTCCCGGCTCGACCATCAGCTCCCCCCTCCCTGGGCTTGAACATAAACTTTCTCCCTCCGGGCTCGACCGTCAGCTTCCTCCCTCTTGGCTCGACCATCAGCTTTCAACCTCCGGGCTCGATAAATCAGCTTCCTCTCTCCGGGCTCGACCCTCAGCTTCCTCCCTTCGCGCTCGACTATCAGCTTCTTTCCTTTCAGGCTCGACTATCAGTTTCTTCCCTTTCAGGCTCGACCATCAGCTTCCTCCCTCCAAACTCAACCATCAGCTTCCTCCCTTCGGGCACGACGATTAGCTTCTTCCCTTCAGGCTCGAACATCCGCTTATTCCCTCCGAGGTCAACGATCTGCTTCCTCCCTTCGGGCTCTACGATCAGCTTCCTCCTTCCAGGCTCTAGATTAAATTTCTCCCTGCGAGCTCGAAAATTAGCTTCCTTTCTCCGGGCTTGACTATCAGCTTTCAACCTCCGGGCTCGCCCATCAGCTTCCCCCCTGCGGGCTCGACCATCAGCTTCCTTTCTCCGGGCTCGACAATCAGCCTCCTCCCGCCGGGCCCGACGATCAGCTTTCTCTCTTGTGGCTCGAAGATCAGCTCCCTCCCTCCGGGCTTGATAATCAGCTTCCTCCCTCTGGGCTCGACCATCAACTTCCTCCCTCCACGCTTGACCGTCAGGTTCCTCCCTCCATGCTCGTCTATCAGCTTTCTCCCTCCGGGCTCAACCATCAGCTTCCTCCCTCCCGACTTGACCCTCCACTTTCTCTCTCCATGCTCGACCATCAGCTTTCTCCCACCAGGCTTTACGATTATCTTCCCTCCCGGGCTCTACGATCAGCTTCCCCCCTTTGGGCTCGAAGATCAGCTTCCTTCTTTCGGGGCTCGAAGAACAGCTTCCTTACTCCAAGCTTGTCGATCAGCTTCCTGCCTCCGGGCTCGAAGAACAGCTTTCTCCCTTTGGGCTCGACGATCAGCTTCCTCTTTTCGGGGCTCGACGATCAGCCTTCTCCCTCGAGGCTCGACGATCAGCCTTCTGCCTCCGACCTCGACGATCAGTTTCCTCCCTCCGGGCTTGACGATCAGAATACTCCCTCCGGGCTCTACGATCAGCTTACTCCCTTCAGGCTCGAGATCGCATTCCTCCTTTAAGACTTGAGATTGGATTCCTTCCTGCGTGCTCGAAAATCAGCTTCCTCCCTCCTGGCTCGACTATCAGCTTTTTTACTTTCAGGCTCGGTTATCAGCTACCTCCCTCCGTGGCTCGCCCATCAGCTTCCTCCCTACGGGCCCGACGATCAGTTCCTCCCTTCGAGGTCGACGATTATCTTTCTCCCTCCGAGGTCGACGATCAGCTCCCTACGTCCGGGCTCGATGATCAGTGCCCTCCTTCCGGGCTTGACTATCAGCTCCCTTCCTCCGGGCTAGAACATTCCTTTTCTTCATCGAGGCTCAACAATCAGCTTCCTCCCTCCCGGCTCGACCATCAGCTCCCTCCCCCTGGGCTTGACCATAAGCTTTCTCCCTCCGGGCTCGACCATCAGCTTCCTCTCTCCTGGCTCGACTATCAGCTTTCTTCCTCAGGGCTCGACCATCAGCTTCCTCTCTCCGGGCTTGACCCTCAGATTCCCCCCTTCGCGCTCCACTATCAGCTTCTTCACTTTCAGGCTCGACTATCAGCTTCTTTCCTTTCAGGCTCAACCATCAGCTTTCTCCCTCCAGGCTCGCCCATCAACTTCCTCCCTTCGGGCTCGACGATTAGCTTCTTCCTTTCGGGCTCGAACATCCGCTTATTCCCTTCGAGGTCAACGACCAGCTTCCTTCCTTCGGGCTCTACGATCAGCTTCCTCCCTCCAGGATTAAGATTGGATTACTCCCTGCGAGCTCGAAAATCAGCTTCCTTCCTCCGAGCTTGACTATAAGCTTCTTTACTTTCAGGCTCGCCCATCAGCTTCCCCTCTGCGGTCATGACCATCAAAATCCTCCCTCCGGGCTCGAACATTTACTTCCTTCCTCCAGGCTCGACAATCAGCTTCCTCCCTCCGGGCTCAACTATCAACTTTCTCTCTCTGGGCTGCACTATCAGCTTCCTCTCTCCGGGCTCGACAATCAGCTTGCTCCCTCCAAGCTCGAAAAACAGCTTTCTCTCTCCGGGCTCGAACATCAGCTTCCTTCCGCTGGGCTCAACCATCAGCCTCTTTCCTCCAAACTCAACCATCAGCTTTCTTTCTCCAGGCCGCACTATCAGCTTCCTCTCTCCGGGCTCGATTATCAGCTTCCTCCCTCCGGGCTCGAAAATCAGCTTATCTCCTCCGGGCTCTACGATCATCTTCCTCCCTTTGGGCTCGACGATCAGCTTCCTCCTTCTGGAACTCGACGATCAGCTTCCTCCATCCGTACTCGACGATCAGCTTCCTGCCTATGGGCTCGTCGATCAGCTTCCTCCCTCCTTTGGGCTCGACGATCAGCTTTCCTCCTCCGTGCTCTACGATCAGCTTTTTCCATTAAAACTCAACGATCAGCTTTCTCCTTCCTGGGCTCGACGATCAGCTCCCTCCGTCATGGCTCGACGATCAGCTTCCTCCCTCCGCTCTTGACCATCAGCTTCCTTCCTCCGGGCTCGACAATCAGCATCCTCCATCCGGGCCCGACGATCAGCTTTCTCTCTTGTGGCTCGAAGATCAGCTCCCTCCCTCCGGGCTTGACAATCAGCTTCCTCCCTCTGGGCTCGACGATCAACTTCTTCCCTCCACGCTTGACCGTCAGGTTCCACCCTTCATGCTCGTCTATCAGCTTTCTTCCTCCGGGCTCAACCATCAGCTTCCTCCCTCCCGACTTGACCCTCCGCTTTCTCTCTCCATGCTTGACCATCAGCTTTCTCCCACCAGGCTTAACGATTATCTTCACTCCTCCGGGCTCTACGATCAGCTTCCTCCCTTTGTGCTCGACGATCAGCTTCCTCCTTTTGTGGCTCGACGAACAGCTTACTCCCTCCAGGCTCGTGGATCAGCTTCCTGCCTCCGGGCTCGACGAACAGCTTCCTCCCTTTGAGCTCGACGATCAGCTTCCTCCTTTCGGGGCTCAACGATCAGCCTTCTCCCTCCAGGCTCGACTATCAGCCGTCTGCCTCCGACCTCGACGATTAGTTTCCTCCCTTCGGGCTCGAAGATCAGCATCCTCCCTCCGGGCTCTACGATCAGCTTCCTTCCTCCAGGCTCGAGATCGCATTCCTCCCTCAAGGCTTGAGATTGGATTCCTTTCTGCGTGCTCGAAAATCAGCTTCCTCCCTCCGGGCTCGACTATCAGCTTTTTCTCTTTCAGGCTCGGTTATCAGCTACCTCCCTCCGTGGCTCGCCCATCAGCTTCCTTCCTACTGTCCCGACGATCAGCTTTCTCCCTTCGAGGTCGACGATCAGCTTCCTTCCTCCGAGGTCGACGATTAGCTTTTCCCCTCCGAAGTCGACGATCAGCTTCCTACGTCCGGGTTCGATGATCAGCTTCCTCCTTCCGGGCTTGACTATCAGCTCCCCTCCTCCGGGCTAGAACATTCCCTTTCTTCCTCCAGGCTCAACAATCAACTTTCTCCCTCCCGGCTCGACCATTAGCTCCCTCCCCCTGGGCTTGACCATAAGCTTTTTCCCTCCGGGCTCAAACATCAGCTTCCTCTCTCCTGGCTCGACCATCAGCTTTCTCCCTCCGGGGTCGACCATCAGCTTCCTCTCTCCTGGCTCGACCCTCAGCTTCCTCCCTTCGCGCTCGACTATTAGCTTCTTCCCTTTCAGGCTCGACTATCAGCTTCTTCCCTTTCAGGCTAAACCATCAGCTTCCTCCCTCCAGGCTCGCCCATCAGCTTCCTCCCTTCAGGCTTAACGATTAGCTTCTTCCCTTCGGGTTCGAACATCCGCTTATTCCCTCCGAGTTCAACGATCAGCTTCCTCCCTCCGTGCTCTACGATCAGCTTCCTCCCTCCAGGCTCAAGATTGGATTTCTCCCTGCAAACTCGAAAATCAGCTTCCTCCCTCCGGGCTCGACTATCATCTTCTTTACTTTCAGGCTCGCCCATCAGCTTGCCCCCTGCGGGCTCGACCATCAGCTTCCTCCCTCCGGGCTCAAACATTTACTTTCTTCCTCCAGGCTCAACAATCAGCTTCCTCCCTCCGGGCTCGAACAACAGCTTTCTCTCTCCGGGCTCGAACATCAGCTTCCTTCCGCTGGGCTCGACCATCAGCCTCGTCCCTCTGGGCTCAACGATCAGCTTTCTCTCTCCGAGCTGGGCTATCAGCTTCCTCTCTCCGGGTCGATTATCAGCTAGCTCCCTCCGGGCTCGAAAATCAGCTTATCTCCTCCGGGCTCTACGATCAGCTTCCTCCCTTTGGGCTCGATGATCAGCTTCCTCCTTCTGGAACTCGACGATCAGCTTCCTCTTTCCGTACTCGACGATCAGCTTCCTGCCTTTGGGCTTTTCGATCAGCTTCCTCCCTCCTCCGGGATCGACGATCAGCTTCCTCCCTCCTTCGGGCTCGACGATCAGCTTCCCCCCCTTCCTGGCTCTACGATCAGCTTCCTGCCTCCAGGCTTGACGCTCAGCTTCCTCCCTTCTGGCTCGACGATCAGCTTTTTTACTCCTGGCTCTACGATCAGCTTCCTTCCTTTAGGATCGAGCTCGGATTCCTCTTTCCAGGCTTGAGATTGGATTCCTCCCACCGGGTTAGAAACTCAGCTTCCTCCCTCCGGGCTTAAGCATCAGCTTCCCTCCTCAGGGCTCGAGCATCAGCTTCCCTCCTCTGGGCTCTACGATCAGCTTCCTCCATTTGGGCTCGACGATCAGCTTCCTCCTTTAGGTGCTCGACTATCAGCTTTCTTCCTCCGTGCTCGACAATTAGCTTCCTGCCTCCGGGCTAGACAATCAGCTTACTTCCTACTCCGAGCTCTACGATCAGCCTTCTGCCTCCGGGCTCGACGATCAGTTTCCTCCCTCCGGGCTCGACGATCAGCATCCTCCCTCCGGGCTCTACGATCAGCTTCCTCCCTCCAGGCTCGAGATTGCAGTCCTCCTTCAAGGCTTGAGATTAAATTCCTTTCTGCGTTCTCGAAAATCAGCTTCCTCCCTCCGGGCTCGACTATCAGTTTTTTCACTTTCAGGCTCGGTTATCAGCTTCCTTCCTCCGTGGCTCGCCCATCCGCTTCCTCCCTACGGGCCCAACGATCAGCTTCCTCTCTTTGAGGTCGATGATCAGCTTCCTTCCTCTGAGGTCGAAGATTAGCTTTCTCTCTCTGAGGTCGACGATCAGCTTCCTACGTCCGGGCTCGATGATCAGCTCCCTCCTTCCGGGCTTGACTATCAGCTCCCTTCCTCCGGGCTAACACATTCCCTTTCTTCCTCCAGGCTCAACAATCAGCTTCCTCCCTCCTGGCTCGACAATCAGCTTACTCTCTCCTGGCTCGACCATCAGCTTTCTCCCTCCGGGCTTGACCATCAGCTTCCTCTCTCCGGGCTCGACCCTCAGCTTCCTACCACCGGCCTCGACTATCAGCTTCTTCCCTTTCAGGCTCGACTATCAGCTTCTTCCCTTTTAGGCTCGACCATCAGCTTCCTCTTCCAGGCTCGCCCATCAGCTTTCTCCCTTCGGGCTCGACGATTAGCATCTTCCCTTTGGGCTCGAAGATCCGCTTATTCCCTCCGAGGTCTAAGATCAGCATTCTCCCTCCGGGCTCTATGATCAGCTTCCTCTCTCCAGGCTCGAGATTGGATTTCTCCCTGCGAGCTTGAAAATCAGCTTCCTCCCTCCGGGCTCGACTATTAGCTTCTTTACCCTTAGGCTCGCCCATCAGCTTCCCCCCTGACGGCTCGACCATCAGCTCTCTCCCTCTGGGCTCGAACATTTACTTTTTTCCTCCAGGCTCGACAATCAGCTTCCTCCCTCCAGGCTCGAACAACAGCTTTCTTTCTCCGGGCTCGAATATCAGCCTCCTCCCTCTAGGCTCAATTATCAGCTTTCTCTCTCAGGCATCACTATCAGCTTCCTCTCTCCGGGCTCGATTATCAGCTTCCTCCCTCCGGGCTCGTAAATCAGCTTATCTCCTTCTGGGCTCTACGATCAGCTTCCTCCCCTGGGCTCGACGATCAGCTTCCTCCTTCTAGGACTCGACGATCAGCTTTCTCCTTTTAGGACTCGATGATCAGCTTCCTCTCTCCGCACTCGACGATCAGCTTCCTGCCTATGTGCTCGTCGATCAGCTTCCTCCCTCCTCCGGGATCGACGATCAGCTTCCTCCCTTCTTCGGGCTCGACGATCAGCTTTCCCCCCTTCCTGGCTCTACGATCAGCTTCGTGCCTATAGGCTCAACACTCAGCTTCCTCCCTTCCGGCTCGACGATCAGCTTCCTCACTCCTGGCTCTACGATCAGCTTCCTCCCTTTAGGATCGAGCTCGGATTTCTCCCTCCAGGCTTGAGATCGGATTCCTCCCACCAGCCTCGAAACTTAGCTTTCTTCCTCCGAGCTTAAGCATCAGCTTCCCTCCTCCGGGCTCTAGCATCAGCTTCCCTCCTCTGGGCTCTACGATCAGCTTCCTCCCTTTCGGCTCGACGGTCAGCTTCCTCCTTCCGGTGCTCGACTATCAGCTTCCTTCTTTCGGGCTTGACAATTAGCTTCCTGCCTCCGGGCTAGACAATCAGCTTACTTTCTACTCCGTACTCTACGATCAGCTTCCTGCCCCTAGGCTCGACGATCAGCATCCTCCCTCCCGGCTCGACGATTAGCTTCCTCCCTCCAGGCTCTACGATCAGCTTCCTCCCTCCAGGCGTGAGATCAAATTCCTCCTTCCAGGCTTGAGATCGGATTCCTCCCTCCGGGCTCGAAACTCAGCCTTCTCCCTCCGGGCTCGACCATCAGCTTTCCTCCTCCGGGATCTACGATCAGCTTCCTTCCTTTGGGCTCGACGATCAGCTTTCTCCTTCCTGTGCTCGACGATTAGCTTTCTCATTTCGGGCTCGACCATTAGCTTCCCTCCTCCGGGCTCTACGATCAGCTTCCTCCCTTCGGGCTCGACGATCAGCTTCCTCCTTCAGGGCCTCGACGGTCAGCTTCCTCCTCTGGGGCTCGACGATCAGATTCCTCCCTCCGAGCTCGACGATCAGCTTCCTGCCCCTAGGCTCGACGATCAGCTTCCTCCCCTCCGGGCTCGACCATCAGCTTCCTCCCTCTGGGCTTGACCATCAGCTTCCTGCCTCCGGGCTCGACCATCAGCTTCCTCCCTCCGGGCTCGACCATCAGCTTCCTTCCTACGCGCTTGGCCATCAGCTTTCTCCCTTCCGGCTTGACCCTTAGCTTCCTCCCTCCGGACTCGACTATCAGATTCTTCTCTTTCAGGCTCGACTATCAGCTTCTTCCCTTTCAGGCTAGACCATCAGCTTCCTCCCTTAGCCAGGTCGTTTGCTAATATTTTAAACATAGATAACTATTCCATTCAATTCCAGTGCTTTAGACTACAACAAGAGCAGCATTCTCTCAACTCTATGTAGCCTAACATGGATAATGAGCCTTACAATCCGCTCTTTTCTCTCCATGAACTTCATAATGCACTGAAGCACTGTGGATCGACTGCACCAGGATCGGATGGCATTTCCTATGATATGATTAGGAATGTGCATCCATCCCTCCTCTCAGATTTGCTGGACATGTATAATTTTATCTGGATTAGGAGCTGCTTCCCTTCTATGTGGAGGGAGGCTCTGGTTTTACCCTTCAGAAAACCAGGAAAGGATGGTACAGAAGCAACACATTACCGCCCCATTTCCCTTACTAGTTGTCCATGTAAATTATTTGAGAGGATGATCAATACAAGACTCTTATGGTTTTTAGAGACAAACTACCTCATATCTCCCTCTCAATCAGGGTTCAGAAAAAAGCAGAGTACCATCGACCTGCTTGTTAGAATGAAATGTCCTTTAAAAGATGCTTTTTTAAAGATACAGCATCCAGTTGCGGTCTTCTTTGATATTGAGAAAGCATATGATACCACCTGGAGTCGTGGCATCCTTAAGCAATTCCATGATTGGGGCCTGCGGGGTTTTCTCCCCAGGTTTGTCGAGCAATTCTTATGCAGCGCACATTACGTGAAAAAGTTGGAAATGCCCTATCAGAGCCAGTAGAGCAAGTTGAGGGTGTGCCACAGGGAAGTGTCCTCAGTGTCACCTGCTTCTCTGTGGCCATCAACAGCATTATCACAAATGTCCCAGCTGGTTTCCAAGATCCAGCGGTGGCTTTTTTATCTTTCCTCCTTCCACAAGATTTCCTTTTGCTGGGTGCCTAGCCATGTGGGCATCCCAGGTAATGAAAAGGCGGATGCCGCAGCCAAGGAGGCGGCATCTTTGGGGACATCCCCATCAGCCCCAGTCCCACTTTGTGATATCTATCCTCTCATCGCCGAATATGTAGTCGGCTTATGGCACAAGAGGTGAGATGAACTCCCTCCTACCAAGCTCCATTCTATAAAACCTTCAGTACTACCATGGCCACGTACCATGAGACCACGTAGACTAGAGGTTATTTTGTGCCGATTGAGGATAGTCCATTGCCGCCTCACTCATGAATACTTGATGAATGGGCAGCCCCCACCTTTATGCATCCTATGTGGAGTACAATCATCCATCCTTCACATTTTTGCTGAGTGTCCCCTTTTGAGAAATCTAAGGAGGAGGGTCTTCCCTTTCATTACTCAGCAGATGACCCCCCAGCAGGTCCTGAGGGGCATCTTTTCTGAGACTCATGCCTCCTTTAGCATGAAAAGAATTTTTAATTTTTTAGAAGAATCTAATCTTTTAACCAAAATTTGATATATTAGCTCATGATTCTATATTTGCTGCTGTTGTATCCATTATTGACCTATCTATAGTCTATGTTTTTATATTCTTAACTCTTGCATCTATTATTGAGTCATCTATAGTCTATGTTTTTTATCCTTTGTTGAATTTTAATAGCTTATTTTTCACATGTCTCTCTTTGTGCGAATAGAACTTTTACATTTTTAGAAGAATCTAATCTTCTAGCCAAAATTTTGATATATAGTGCCATGATTTTATATTCTCTGGCTTATAGTGTATCTCTTAGATGTCTCCCTTTCTATGAATAAAATGTCTAAATTTTTAGAAAAATCTAACTCTTTTAGACAAAACTTAATATATTATTCAATGATTTATACTCTTTGCTCTTGTATATATCATTGACCCATCTATAATCTGTTTTTTATTCTTTGTTGAATCTTTAATAGTTTATTTTTATATGTTTTCTTTTACATGAATAGATTGTTTAAATTTTTAGAAGAATATAAACCTTTTAGACAAAATTTAATATATTTTCCCTTCCCTTTGTTGAATTATTAACAGTTTATTTTCTACATGTCTCTTTCTATGTTAATAGAATGTCGTAAGTTTCAGATGCACCTAAACAAATTAATATATAGTGCCATGATTTTATAGTCTCTGGCTTATAATCTATTTCTTACATGTCTTCCTTATGTGAATAAAATCTCTGAATTTCCAGAAGAATCTAAATCTTTTAGACAAAACTTAATATATTATTCAATGATGTTATACTCTTTGCTCTTGTATATACCATTGACCGATCTATAATCTATGTTTTTTACTCTTTGCTGAATCTTTAATAGTTAATTTTTATGTTTTCTTTTAATTTTTTGAAGAATCTAAACCTTTTAGACAAAATTTAATATATTCTCCCTTCCCTTTGTTGAATTATTAACAGTTTATTTTCTACATGTCTCTTTCTATGTTAATAGAATGTCTAAGTTCCAGAAGCATCTAAACAAATTAATATATAGTGCCATGATTTTATATTCTCTGGCTTATAATCTATTTCTTACATGTCTTCCTTTATGTGAATAAAATGTCTAAATTTTCAGAAGAATCTAAATCTCTTAGACAAAACTTAATATATTATTCAATGATGTTATATTCTCTGCTCTTGTATATACCATTGACCGATCTATGATTAATGTTTTTTACTCTTTGTTGAATCTTTAATAGTTTATTTTTATGTTTTCTATGACATGAATAGAATGTTTAAATTTTTAGAAGAATCTAAACCTTTTAGACAAAATTTAATATATTCTCCCTTCCCTTTGTTGAACTATTAACAGTTTATTTTTTACATGTCTCTTTCTATGTTAATATGATGTCTAAGCTTCAGAAGCATTTAAACAAATATATAGTGTCATGACTTCATATTTACCATTTTTGTATCTATTAGTGACCCACCTATAACCTGTTTTTTATCCTTCGTTAAATTTCTATTAATTTACCTTTTAGAATGTTTAAATTTTTTTAGTTAAAATTTATATTGTTATGACTTTGTATATATCTTTGAATTTGGCTGCGGGATAGTCCGTTTGGGCTTTGCAGCATCTTTTCTCGGCACTATTCATTCATTCATTCGATAATAGGAGGGGGAGGACATCACTTCTTATCTCACCCGCTTCCAACAGATGGCTGAGTTGCTGGAAGTTGACCCTGAAAGCTAGGCCGTGAGGTTGGAAAACTTACTCACCAGAAAGGCAGCTGAACTCTGCACCTCTGGATTTCACCAGAGATTACAATTTTCTGAAGCGAGTCCTTTTCAACGGGTTCAATAAGACCGCCGACGGCTACCGGTTCGAATTCCGGAGCGCCAAGGTTTCATCCGAAGAAACCTTTCATCAATTTTCTTTCCATCTAGCCCGTTTGTTCCGTGCGTGGTTAGAGACCGCCGGAATAGGTGAGTCTTTCCAACAACTAAATGACTTCATGCTTTTGGATCAGTTCCTCTCCTCTCTCGATACAGATCTGCGCGCATTCGTCAAAGAACGACGGCCCTCTACACTCTCAGAGGCTATCCAACTAGCAGAAAATCGGACATCCGCTCACCTCACACTTCCCTGGACTTCCAACCTTTGTTCCAAGAAGTTTTCTCGTCATCCCAAACCGTCCCCAAATGGGACAAACACTGCATCCAGTTAAGCGGGAACATGGAAAGCGTCTCTTCCACGGTTACCTGTCATGGCTGCGGCGAAGTTGGCCATAAATAAACCACGGTGCTCGAAGAATCATCGCGCCCGCAAGGACGTCTCATCTCCAACACAGCCCTTCAAGGTGGAATTTTGCTTGTCTGAGCCTAGTGTCCCTCACTACCAAGTTCCCGTAACCAGTAACGGGGCTTGGGTTTCTAGTATCACTAGAGACACCGAATGCTCCTGTGTCGTCGTTTCTGAGGACGCCTTGCCCGACATCGACGTGACTAACAGTCGGAAAGTTCTCGTTACCGACTACCTGGGAAGGGTGGATTCCTTTCCTCTCGTCTCCTGTTACCTTCGTTGCCCCTATTTCGAAGGTTAGGCCGAGGTCATCCGAGCGTAAATTAAGTTTGTCAGCGTTTTGGTTGGTAATGTTCCCGGAGTTAAGAAACTTACTGGCGCTAAACCTTCCTCTTCCCCAGCTTCTTCATCGTGTGACCACCCACCTTCCATTGTTGAAGCAGTAACGCCAGCCCAACAGAAGCTACGAAATGTCCGGGCCGCCCAGACAAGAGCAGGAAAGATGCAATGGATACCTCCCTTAGCCGTGCCTGCTCTTTATCCCCTCTGTGAAGCCCGACAATTTCGGCCGCCTCCAGTCTTCCTGCGAGACTCTATCTGCCGCTCGAGCAAAGGCCGCTTCCAGAGAAAATCGAGCGAACTACAAACGGATCAAGCTACCAATTTGTTATGGTTGATGGCCTCCTTTATCGAAAGTGTCTGACATCTGACTGTCCGCAGAAGGGCGGAAAGTCAACTTTGGTGGCTCTTCTTGACTGTCGCCCCATTATTCTTTCCATTGCCCACGAGAACTCATTGGATGGTCACTCTTCACACCGGAAGACGAAAGCAAAGGTCACCGAACAGTTTTACTGGCCAGGTATTGGTATGGACGTCCGAAATTTATGCATTTTTTGTGACAAGTGCCGGCGTTTCTCCTCCAAGGGACGCCTCTTCATCATCCTTTGGACGAAACTTCTACACTCTAAGCCCTCTCAGCTCCCGGAAAGGACTAACTTAGCATCATCAAGGAAAGAGAAGAGGCATGCCTCCCGCTGACACCTGATGGCCTGGTTAATTCTTCTGCGTCCCACCTTCCAGTATTTGGAGCTCTGGACCCAGATCAGCTTTCTCGGCTGCAAGGACTTTTTGACGGGTACCGGGACGTCCTTTAGGACGAGCCCGGATACATTTCTACTATTGTCCATGATATTCACCTTATGACCACCGAACGGGTTCAGGCTAACCGGTAGCCCGTGCCTATACTCCTTAAGCCTGTGTTTGAGAAAGGTGGAGACACTCTTCGAACAAGGACCTCTAATCAATTATTTTTCTTTCTTTTGTTTCTTTTTTGGATTCATACAACCTATTTAATTCATACTTATTGGATGTAACTTTTTTTATTACTCTACTCACCCCAGTAGAATCTTTTTTCGGGACTGCTGTAAGGGCGAAAATGTGTGGCTCCCATTTTGAAGTTATTTTCTCTTCTTTAGCCCTGCCCGTTGATCGACGCCCCACGTGCGCGCTCGGTAATTATTCCAGAAAAGTGGCGCACGCATGATGCTATTACGTCACAGCACCCGTATAAAAAGACTTTAACTTCATTCAAGAAGGGAAAGAACCGTTCAAGTCCGTACGGCGACGACCCTTGCTTTATCTCCTGCCAGTTTGACGCTAACCTACTGCACGAGTGCTACTAATCTTGGACGTTGACAGTTCTCTATTTGGGAAGTCTGAAAACCGTGGGCTCGTTTTGGCTCTCCCCCCCCCCTCACCTACTTTTTCTCACTGCAGATTATCTCCGTGTGGTACGCCAGTCCTTCGGCCGTACCAACTTCGGAATCCCTCATCCCCGGAAACTATCACCACCTCCGCCGTCGCCAACCGTGGATTCGTCGCGCGTTAGATTACCGCCTTCCGAGGTGTCTCTCCACTGCTCAAGTATCAGCTACTTTGGAATAGTTCTTTCATCTAAAAACCTTACTAGGCCTCGGAGTAAGTCTAGAGTATCCCTCTGGATCGTAAGAAAGGGCGTAAGACAGGGGGGGTTATTCCGTGTGTACCTCGTTGTCTAGGTGTGAAGCCTAGAGTTTCCTCCTTAATTAATATAACGTGAATTCTCGGTAATCGTCCACCCCGTTTATATAACGACTTGGGTATTTTGTGGCCAAGGTGACTTAAATTATTATAACTCGTATTCTTGTGTTTACTAAATATAGATTTTGTATTCATGGTAAAGTTCTCATTAAATTATAAGATGTGAATTTTTCTTGTTTTTTTCTCCTCGCTGATACTCCAGACCCCATCTGGTAACCAACCGTAACCTACATAGTGTAGCCTAGTAGCGCAACATTTTGTCCTCCTAAGTGAACTTGGCTTTCCTTCTTAATAAATATTCTGGCGACCTCGTTAGTTTGTTAGTTATGAGGGGCCGCCTGAAGTGAGTTCCGCGTTTACTTTACATTGTAAATGAGGTAAAATCTAGTCATTTACACACGTTATTCACCATCCTTTAAATTTATCATAATACCTTTTGCAGAATATTATTTCCTCCTAAATATTGTAATAATTAGTATATTTATTGTACTCTCTCACACTAACTCTATATTACAAGAAATAACGAAGCTCTCTCAAAAACAGAAATGCGCAAACTTCTAATAACATTAAATGATGCGAAACGGTTAACGTATATAACTTAAATGTGCTTGCGAATTATTAATGTTACTACCCTACATATATATATATATATATATATATATATAAATATATATATATATATATATATATATATATATATATATATATATATATATATATATATAATGTATATAATATCTCTCGAATTAGCGCAAGAGAATGATGAAGATGAATGCAATAAACCACATTGCAAGAGAGAACCGAATAAATTTTTTCTTTCAGTAATATTTATTACCTTTTTTCCAAAGAATCCGTGCAGGAAAGCGATTCGGACCATGGACACCGAGGCAGCGAGCACCGCTTTGATCACAGTTGTCTGCGTAGCATAGTGTGCATAAGGCATACTTTTAACTGTGATCAAATGGCATAAATTAATAATAGGGAAACAATAACACAAAGATATAAAATTAACACTACTAAAATAATAATAGTCATGGGGGAAGAATAATACTATGAGTAATAATATCAACTAAGCACCCGCTATTCTTCTAAACGACAAACACTAATGCAATCATTATTTAAAGAAACGCAATTCCTTTGAATTATTAAGTGTATCATAAATGAAATGAACTTTTTCAAACATCAAAAAAACGAATTAATGGCTGAAACAGTGAGTTGCATATCTTTGAATCCGAACAGAGTAAATAATACTACTCTACTATGTTTCATATCCCGGTTAACTATATAGATGTTTAGAAATATTTCTTTGCATTATTTCTGGATGCAGGTTATCTGAAAATCTAAGAATAGATCATAATTTCGATTATGTATTACTGTCTAAAAATAACCTTGATACGCAGATTCTAATCATAGTAATGGTAACAAATTTCCGCAGAATAGACAAATACAGGTTTGAGACATATACAGGCTTGCTCAAGCTTTTCGCTACATAATAGCATCTGTGAAGGGGAATGCCAAACATATAGCAATAATCAGAATTATAGCCTAAATAAAACTTAGTTTAAATGCAATCGAAGGAATCCAAAATAAAAAGTGCTTCAAACGTCTATTTTTAGCATATGCATAAATGTATATCTCGCTTGAGAAGCTCGTCTTGGTCGAATGTTAAATGAGTTGGTTCTTGTGTTATATAGTCCAAAGGAAACGACTAATCGGGCCACAGGTGAAAGTCAGAGCGAAATAAATTGGGCCTCCCGCGAAGCGGGAAACAATAATGGCATCTAGCGAAACGCCCAGGGGAACTTAGAAAGCGCAAAGTTATAATAGGCATACCTTTTAATTTTTACTAGTGAGGTCAGACCGTCAGTTTGGTTGACCAAGAATTGTTGGTATGTGATTCATTTGGTGGGTATCGCTTCTCTTTTGGTATGCATTTTACGACAAACACTATTTGGCAGTGTACTATTCTTCTTTCATAATTGAAGACTGGGTAAAATTGACCCGGGCTTCTTTTATGGGTAAAAGAATTGGATCAGTTCAAAGAAAGCGTCACCAACTACCCAAGTACAGTTGAATGTCCCCAACACTTTCAAAGTTAACACAAAAACAGCGCAGAGGTCAAAGTGATCGCTTTTTCAGATTCAGATTTCAGCATCTGCTTAATTCGTGATACCTTGTGATCATATTCAATGAATGACTTCACTCCACTTTTAACCTTTTTGCGGGACCATATGATATAATACGTCTTTGTATTTCACAAGACATTCATCTATATTACTAAAACAACCAAACGGTCAATTTGACTGCCTCTCATAATAGCAATACTGGAACGTTTTTTAGCACCTTTGAAGAAAAAAATTACTGCCTTTTTGACGTGTTTAATACATATGTTCCTATTATATTTATGCACACTTACTATAAATTCTCTTATTTTATTCAACGAACTATGTAACAGACTGCAATAGTTGGTTTAAAACTGTTCAGATTATTTTTGGAACATGATTTGAAATGATTATGTAATACTTGTATATCAGTTTCTGATTGGCTGGCCACTGCTTCCGCCCTCCGGCAATTGTCTTTTTTATTTTCAGTTTGGGTGTGAACCTATTTCTCTAGGTCGCATTAATTACAGCTCCTGATTTTGGTCTAACATTTGTTTTACAACTACTTTAGCTGTTCAAAAATAAAGAAAAATCTAGGCCTTTTTAAATATGGAAAAGAAATATAGTCAAAGTTTTCTAAGTGAATGGTTGAATAATGATGGCTATAAAAACTGGTTACAGCGTATTGAAGGTGACAATTCAAAGTGCCGATGCAAATACTGTAAGTGCTTTACCGCTTAAGTGTCTGATATTGAAAGGTACTTAAAAACTGCTAAGCTTAAAACTGCTCAAGAACCATATAGTGAGCATAGAAGTAATATTCTTTTATTTGTTAAAGAAGAATCTGATTCTGATGAGCATACTGAAGCTTCACTTACGCTCTTTATTGCTTCACATGGCGCAATATCTCTCTCAGATCATTTGGGTATAGCAAAATATTTTGATAGTAAAATCTGCAAAGATCTTACACTGGGGAGAACCAAGTGCTCTGCTAATATATGCAATATTCTTGCCCCTTATCTTTGAGAAGGTTTACTGAATAATATTGGAAATTAAAGTTTCATTTTGATCATATACGAAAGCAATGATATATAAGCGCCAAAACTTTTAGGTATAATTATATGATATTTTTCTAGGGCTAATCATGTTATAGAGGTGTCTTTCTTTTATTTGGTTCAACTACGGGAATGCAATACTGAAAGTATTTGCGAAGCTATTAGAGCATCTATCATGAAGAATGAGTTAAACATTAAAAATATTGTTGGCATCGGTACACACAATGATTCTGTATTGACTGGAAGAAAATGTGGTGTTTACGCAAGGCTAAAAAACGAAACAAGGTATTTGAAAGTGAAAGATGCGACTCAACAAAGTTATTAAATGATTTGAATCGGCTAATAAATTCATTCACTCCAAAAATTATCCTTCCTGGAACTAAAATTGATGAAGAAACTAATCTTAGAGAATACTTAATCCCAAATCCTTATTTAGGCGACGATTTTGAGAAGGAAATAAAAAAATATCGCTGAAGAAACTAAAAAAAATAATATTCGTGAAAGATCCGGAAATGTTTTTTCTGGCTCTCATCGAACAGTTACGGGCGCGCTGGCCCGATAACTTTACTGGTTAAAAAAAAAATTCAGAACGAAGCATTAATGCATGAATCCAATAAGGGAAGATATTGTTCCATTCGCCAAGCTATTTTCATCAGCTTCGAAAGTTTTAACCCAAATGTTGGATTTTCAATGGAGGCAACTGCATACAGTTCAATGGAAAATATTAAGAAGTAATAAACGGGACACTGTGAAATTTTTGATGAGTTTACAAATTACACAGATTCTGCTGGAAAAATCTATTTGAAGAACTTTTATGATTCGTTTTAGTGATTCTTTCTCTCCCTCATTCCAATGCTGACGTTGAACGGGTTTTCAGTCAAGTCGGCGTAGTGAAAAATAAAATAAGAAATAAAATGAAAGTTTATACATAAAAAGGTATTCTTTCAATAAAGTAGGGACTTAAAAGGCATGGAAAATGTTGCTACCAATATGAGCTTCCAAAAGATGGTGTTAAAATATTGTAAGCTTTCGAAAATATGAAACTTAAAATACAGATGAAGAATTTTTCACAGAAGTGGTAGGTTTAGAAGAGATCTATATATTATTCTTGCATTGTAATTAAGCATAAATATACTCATATTCATTAATGAAAGTAAGTACAACAAATATTTTAACATTAATAATTTATATATTAATATAGAATATAGCGCATTTTTAGCGCTTTACTAAAAAATTCAAGCGCGTTTTTAGCGCTATTTTGAACCACTTTTAGCGCACTGCTTCCATTACCAGTTGGCAACACTGAATATAACTGGAAAAGGCACCTTGTGCTGCGCTTTCAATTTACGCACATGTTTAAGTAATGCTCTTTTCAAAGTGTGAAAATACTAGGTAATTTAATAGCAATTTTAGAATCAAACTCAGAAGGAAGTAAATATCTAGGGACGGTGAGGATAGCGAAGATGATTATGTTTCTTAGGCAGAAATTCATAGTCGTGAGTCAATTAAAGAAGGTAATCACCTTAATACAGAGTGATGTAGCTAATCCAGAGGCCAAGGCTGCTCATGTTATGGGTTAGTGCAATAAATATATACATTGTTTTAATATATAATGATTAGTGCATAAGTTTATCGATGATATTTAGCAATTATTTTATGACATATTGTAGGTCAATTAGTATAATATTTTGCCAATTTAATTGTATATAATATACATCAACAAAAAAATATGGAGCAAAGGTTTTTCTGTATTTTTTTTGTATGTCTGACCTTTTTCACCATTTTACACAGTATAATATATATGTCGTAGAATGACTCCCGACGATACCATATATCACTATTCGTTGAGGGAACATCCTTAATTATCTTTAGAGTGCGTTACTGTCTGGCGGCCGATATTATGTATCTTCGATATGCTTAAGAAGTGGAACTGAGCTCAAGGATAATAATATTGCTATCATTAATAAAATAGAGTTTTATTAATAATAACTATAAACAATACACAAAAACGGAAAATATTGACATAAACAGAGAATGAAAAGGGTCGTGGGGGCTCGGCTAATCCGAGGATTTAAAGGATTTAAAAAAAAAGGTAAAACAAATATCGAGTTAAAGAGATGGGATGGTTCGATAAACCATTTAAAGCACAGGATAGAATTGACAAAAGGGTTAAGTACTCAAAGGTGACGTTTGGCTTACGTAACTTTTGCACTAGTGGTGCAGTGGAGGGTGGCGCGAAGGAGTTTCGGTCCGCTGGCGAGTTCCAGCCGAAGGGGGGGGGATAAAAGGATCCTGACGAGGCGTCTTGGGAAGGAGAACCGTTTCTCGACGAACGGCTTGAAGAACAATGGCTGTTCTAGGTTGTTCTCTTCTGAACAAAGGGGGGATGAGAACCGTCTCTTGTCTACGGGTTCAAGAACAATGGCGGTTCTAATGTTGTTCTCCTCTGAACAACAGGGGGGGGGGTTGAGAACCGTTTCTTGGCGAAGGGCTCAAAACGAACAATGGCTGTTCTAATGCTGTTCTCCTTTGAGCAACAGGGGGGGGGGGATGAGAACCGTTTCTTGGCGAAGGGCTTAAAACGAACAATGGCTGTTCTAATGCTGTTCTCATTTGAACAACAGGGGGGGAAGGGTGAGAACCGTTTCTTGGCGAAGGCCTCAAAAGAACAATGGCTGTTCTAGTGCTGTTCTCATCTGAACAACAAGGGGAAAGCCTTGGGGACTTGGCGTCACAGAAGGCTCGAACCTTTGGCACTCAAGGAATATTGTCCTCCTTCTGGACAAGTGATGGTGAATCTCGAGGTCGAGGTCCCTTGGCGCACAAAGGAAGAGAGGGTCGTGGTGATGTTTCGCGACGAAAATCTGGATCTCCAATCTGATCTTAGTGGTAAAGTTTCCATATAAAGAGCCAGGACATCTCTTTGGCGTGGGGGACAATGGAGTGGAAGCTTGGAGGGAACGCACAGCCGGGCCGGAGAACAATGCCTTATCTGCTCATAAGCCTAACTCAATCTGGCGAGGTCAGCGTATGGGGGCGAACGGGGGGACGATAACCTCCTTGTTTAAACATTGACATCCGGTAGCTGTGATAAGACTCCAAGCCTCGAATCGAAGATGCACGTGGGCAGCATCGTGGTTTTAAATAATATGGGATAGGAGTTGAAATTAACGCAGCTTCAACTCGTTCTATCACAATATAATATAAGAGAAATTCAGGAACATATCTAAAATAATTAATTTTCAAACATCTTATTATAGAGAGGAAATAATACAGCTTTCTAGTTCTAAGCAGATATCGTCCCGAAGGGTCCTTTAATATGCTAATATATACTTATTGAAATCAACTTTAAACTTTCTTAAATGGATAGACTCGCACAGATTATCTATTAACTGAAACAAATCTTTAAAAGTTGTTTCTTTTTGTGCATATGTATATGTTTATACCCTTATAACTCATACTAATGAAAGTTATGCAAAGTCTGTCCTGAAATTTCCTTACTGTTAGCTACTGAAACTTAGTATATCTCGATCCCTCTTCTCCCAGATGATAATGCAGTAAAGAGAAGTTCACATCACCAATTAACCGCGATAGAATCATTTTTACTTGTTCTATGATTCGAATTTAAAATTCCCCCTTTTAATCTTGATCATATTGAATATTACTTTCCATTTGAAAAAATGCTGGGCAAATTAAAAGACCTGCCTATTACCCGCAAATTCAAGGATTTTCCTTTAACATTCTCATATTTTGCGCAGAAATTTTTTCATCTTCCTCGTGAATTAAAATTCTCTTCGCTTTTTCTGCTCCGAAATGACCTAGATATCCTCAAGTGTTTGTGAAAAAGTAAAGAGATAGTCATCACCAAACCAGGTAAGGGTAGAGGTGTTATTGTTCTAGATAAGTCTGAATACAAAGAAGATAATGAATATCAATTTGTCTGATAACACTAAGTTAAAAAAGGTCTCGGAATCCCCAAACTCATTGCTTATCATGTTGGGGGACAAAATTAACCGTTATTGGCGTTAATTAAAAAACCTAAAGGTTTTTGATCCAATTACACAAAATGCCTACACGTTTCTGGGTCTTAATTAGGTTTACTTTAGGGACTTCCTAAATGTCATATGGAGGGTATTCTGTTTCGACCAATTTTAGCATCATATAATCTCACTTTATCACCATCTGCTTGGTAGATAGTAAATATCTGTCAGTCGTCGAGCACTTAAGGAACCGTCTCCATTTCATACGATCATTAATTTTTCTTTCCTCCCACACCCCTTGCATGGATGTTCCTTTCCTGTGTTAGTGCCTGTTGTACTCCTTCGATCCATCCTTTTTTCGGTTTTCTAGGTGTTCTAAATCCTTGTGAGATCCATACCAGTGCTCTTGTTGAGTACCTTTCTTTGTTCATTCTCATTACATGTCTATATCCCTCCGATCTTCTTTAATCCATTGACTTTAATAAGGGTTCTACCTTAAGCTCTGCTCCTTTTGTGTATTATTTATTTTAATCTCCTCGTGACTCGCTTGATCGTTCTTATACGCGCATTCAAGCAGCCTCTATTTTTAACTCCGTTCTGGTGGCAAGGGCACAGCATTCACTTCCATACTAATTATTGGCTTCAAGATAGCGTTATAGATTATTAGTTTGCTTTCCCTATTTATATTCGTTTCTTTTAACAGAGGTACATGATGCTTTCATTTTTGTTTGTATTTTGCAATACGGTTATCAATTGCTGTTTTTTATGTTTTTTGCATTCATTTTTCACCTGAGGTATGTATTTGTACTCCGCAACTTGATTTAGTTAACGGTTCTCATGTACATATCGTACTCTTAACTGGTTCGACTAATAGACATAATTCAGTTTTTCGTTTATTGGTGTTAATTTTAATTTCCTTTTGAGACATACCTTTTTGCCAGTTATTTATGAGTTCCTGAAATCAGAGAGCGAATTTGCCACAACTGCCACGTTGTCCGTTATATGCTTGTATTTCTTCTTGATGTCCGTATTCTTCTCATACATTTGTTCATAAATATTATGAAAAGCAACGGCGAGATAACATCGCCGTACTTAATCCCTGTTACAATGTCAAACCATTCGATCTCTGTTTCTTGTCCTCGTACTTTGCTGGTTCTCCGTTAATACATGTTCTTAATAACTCACACTAAATTTGGTGGTATGTAATCGTACTTATCTGATATTGCCTCCCACAGCATTTGGCTGTTAACCCTTTCATATTCCTTCTCCAAGTCGATGAAAAGTGTGAACTTTTCTTTTCCCCATTTCCAACTTTTTTCAAATATCATCTTCGGTAAAATCAAATCTGTTGTGCTTCTTCCGGGTCTAAAACCATGCTGCTATTTAACTATAATACGTATCTTCCATGTACGTTCTTAATCTTTTCTCGTTAATGCGTCCATATAACTTCCCTGCATGTGAGAGTCATGTAATGCCTCGGTAGTTTTCACATGATGTTTGTCTCTTTTATCCATATTGAGCATATGATTCCTGTTTGCCATACATTTGGAATTATTTCGGTACTATATGCTGCGTTAGACATTTCCAATAGTGCTTACAATAGTAAATATTTTTCAGATGGCTCAAAAAGCTTGATCGGGATACTGTCTTCCCCTGCAGTTCTTCAAAGGTATTCCCTCCATCTTCTTGCCACTTCTTTTGGCTTTACTAACAGGGTGTTGCTTTTATCCTTAATTGTATACGTTAATTCCTTGTTTCATTTTTGGTACTTCTTTGCCAGGGGGTATAAAGTTTTCCTTGTAAACTAAGTTTTTCTATTCAAGTCGTCTCTGATTCCCTAGCACATTTATGATTTTTCCGCTGTTTCATCCTCTTTGCTTCCATTCATGGTTCAACATATGCTCTCCTTTCATGGTGGATTCTAGTTTTGATTCTTTCGCGAAAACTTTTTATTTTGGTCTTAATAGCCTCTCGTACTCTTTCTGTCCATCATAGAGTATATTTCATTTTTGCTCCGTACGTTAGTCCAACCCCAGTAATTTCTCTCCCTGCTGTGTTTTAACTATTTTTTATCCGTATCCATTTTTCTTCGATGGTGTGTCCTTCGTCTGTGGTCCTATTTTTTTCTGCAACTATCTCATTGAATCTACATCTGAAGGCAGGATATTTGAGCTGTTCGATTTTATAGCTATGTTTTTTAGTCTTCGGATTGAATTTGAATTTTTCCAATCTTAGGGTGGTTACAACATTTATAATCTTAGGCCATTGATACAGGTGGTGTAGCTCTTACATTACTGATTTTCTTCCTGTCGTTTAATCAGAATAAGTCTACCATGGATATTTCACTATAGCTCCGTTGGGCCTCATTCTACCGGTAACATGTCTACTTCTGTCGTTTTCTTTGTTTATAAAAGTATTCTTTATAGCCATGTTGTTAACCAATGCAAAATCAATAATTCTTCTACCATCTTCATTTCTCCATCCAACAATTTGTGCTCCTATTACCTTTCAAGCTTTCGTCTTTAAACTCAGACACGTTCGTTTAGGTCGCCGCATAGTATAAGGTCTTCATTGTACTTAGTGTTATCAACCGTGTCCTGCCGGTTTTTATAGAAAGCCTCCTTCTCTGCTACTGGTATTCATGTTTGCGGCGCATACACCTGTATTACACTGATGTTAGTATTTTCTAATTTGATTTATATACTTAGGATTCTTTCATCTACCTGGATTTCCTCCTACGTATGTCGCAACAATTTGTGCTCCTATTACCTTTCAAGCTTTCGTCTTTGAACTCCGACACGTTCGTATAGGTCGCCCCATAGTATAAGGTCTACATTGTACTTAGTGGTATCAACCGTGCCCTGCCGGTTTTTATAGAAAGCCTCCTTCTCTGCTACTGGTATTCATGTTTGCGGCGCATACACCAGTATTACACTGATGTTAGTATTTTCTAATTTGATTTATATACTTAGGATTCTTTCATTTAACTGGATTTTTTCCACGTATGTCGCAACACTTTGGCCTTCGATAAATGCGACGCCATGTCTTTCATCATTCTTCCGCTACTAATTATTCTATAGTTCTTATGTAATACCTTTCTTTTTTTTACTTATTTCGCAGAGGTCCAAGATAGAAAATCCCTTCTCTTCCATAATTTCGATATGTTCTTCTTCCTTGTCCTTTGCCGTTAATATATTAATTGTCGATATTTTAGTTTGTTTCTTGTTTTTCTTGGGTTACTTTGGATAAATCTGAGGATTCTTAGCAACCCCTGCCTACTTAATGACTGCCGAGGACTAGGTTGCTTTCCATTTGAGCTATCCATGCATATCTTGAGCATAATGCTAACGACCACAGTGACATGATAGGTTTATCCTGTGTGTCGTATTTCTGTCAGAGTATGACTCCCTTAGTGTTTTTTAGAAAAGGAACCTTAAACCCAAGGCAGTGGTGGTATAGAGGCTAATTTGAAGGTGACCTCCGCTCGTTTTATCGTAGTGCCGTCGATGGACATTGCAAGTTGTATAAAAGATACAGGTTCTCAGCCTGTACCTCCCTGCGTCCTGTTACTACTCCTGCTACATGGTGCGTAGCTGCTGCCTATTGGACGAAGTATTGCTGGCTTAAAATTGCCGTTACCTAGCATATCAGCTACCTTATAAAGTAGTAAGCTACTTTATTCCTCTAATAACTCCATTTTCCTCAAATCAATTTAAAATCCAAAATAGTTTTATTTGTGTGAAAAGAAAAAATACAAAATTATCAATATCCTTTAAGGGGCTTTATGAGAAATTTTAATGTTTCCTTAATTTTCTTGTTTTACACTAGACCAAACCATTGATGTCATTGTCAGATATGCCTTTCAACATCCCAACTCTAATTTTTATGAATTTACTCCACCAGTTCTCAAAAAACTAGTAAAGTTAGCCGTTAAAGACAATAGTTGTACGTTTAATCACGAAACTTATTTTCAAATAGATGGGGTGGGCATTGACAGTCCTTTGAGCCCTGTCTTCGCTGATATTTTCATGCCCTAGTTCGGAGAACAATTATTCAACGAAGAACTGGGAAGCATTAGACCTACCTCCTTTCACTTATCCTACAAAGCAACTTGAAGCTATACAAAAGCACCCCAAACATATATATATATATATATATATATATATATATATATATATATATATATATATATATATATATATATATAATATAAAATATATAAAATATATATATAATATATATATATATATATATATATATATATATATATATATATATATATATATATATATATAAAATATAAAAATGAAGTATGTCTATCTGTGTATTTGTGTTTGTGTGTCTTTCCATTAATAGGATTAAAAAAATCTGATTCCAACGATCCACCCGCTCCCCCTTATCTCTCCCTTCTCTCCCATATCTATATCCCCCACTCCCCCTAACTCTCTCCCGTCTCCCCCTATCCCCCTCTCTATTCTACCATATTTATATCCCCCACTCCACCCCAACTCTTTCCCGTCTCCCCCCTCTCTCCCCCCTCTCTCCTCCTCTCTTCCCCTATACCTTCCGCCTATTACTCTTCTTCACCCTTCACCTCTCATCCCGTACAAAATGACATCCAAACCATCATAAAATTTTGTCCATCCCCTCTCTCCCCTCTCTCTCCACCCACTCTTCTCCCCTCTTTTCCCCAAGTTAATTTAAAATTATACAATGCTGTTTGATTGTGTGAAACAGAAAAAATGGCAAGAAATAACATTTCTGTAAATAATTTAAATTAATGACTCGTTAAAGATTTATCAGGAAATGAACATACTTATAAATATATGCACTCTGTTGTCTATGACTCGCAAATAGTCAGTTAACCAGTTGTGTTCATAAACTTAGCGGAGCCAACAGGAGCTCCTTGTTATTGGTTCCAATTGAAAATAGGCGCTACAATCATGCATTTGCCTAACCTTTCTGAAAAAAGTACTGCGATGGGACCAGAGGTGTTGTAAATGTCATAGAGGTGACAATAATTTCTGACTTTGGAAAATGCGAAGATTTTTTATTCCTCGTATTTTTTTAATACTTTCTGACATTTCGAGTTCAACCGAGTTCGATTTCCAATAAGTTTGACTTTGGCGATTTCCATTAATAATTCTCAAGGTCAGAATTTGAAAGTTGCTGGTTTGCATATTGAGGAGTATTTTTGTTCACGCGATCATTTATATTTTTGAGGTTTTCAGAGTGTGGAGCGAGAACAATCTCTTCATTTTCGCTCCTGCTGGTAAAACACGAAACATTGTCTATAAGGAACTTTTTAGCTGGGATTAACAAAGCAAAATTATTTATAGACAGAAATACTAAATATCATTGATCAAAAATTTATATAAACCCATGATGATACTAGTATTAATGAGATACATATATCTATCATTTCTTATATGGTTGTTGGCCATAGGAATATAGCTCTATCATCTAAAGGAAAAGTAACAGTCATTTCTTATACATTAGAGAGAAAGAAACAGTTCTATTATCTACATGAAAGTTAACAGCGATTTCTTATATATGTTAAAATACAATCTAAGGGAATAACTTTCAACATTCATAATAGCATTTTGGCAGTTTTTACAATCCAATCAACGACGGTATGTCTGATATTATATATATATATATATATATATATATATATATATATATATATATATATATGAAATGAATAACTAACAAGGTAGCACGTGACGTTCGCAATGAATGCAATGTCCCGCAGTAAAAATGTGAAGGTGCTTCGAAGTACTTTCGAACTTTATTCTGTTCATTCTCAAGGATAACTACAGGAGAATATAATATTATAAGGGTATATATAAGCTACTACAAGATAAAGGACTGTCTCAAAGACAAGAACTCACCAATGAAGAAGTAGGAGAGGAATGGGTAAATTGACATTAACATTTAGCTATAACAGATAGCAAGGTCGAACTGAGAGGCAAGAAAGAGTCAAGAACAGAGCCAACAGGGTTAATAGGATTAACAAATATAGCTTTCGTAGAATTCTTTCAAATAAAAACCCTACTAACCTGACACCACTTTTATAAAAGTGTCGTATAATGCCCCCTCATTTTGTTCTAAGAGTGCTAAGAGTGCTAATATATTGATATCTGAATATCTTACGAACAGAGCCGTTCCGAATCACGTAAGGATATAAGAGAAATGCACAATATTTCCCAAATAAACTTATATTTTAACTTTAACCATTGAATACACAACATTTAAACATTAACTACAACAATACTCTGAATATTATCATTATATAAGAATTAATTAAATTAGTTTGACCGTATAAACTTGGTTAATTTCTCTACACACAAAAATAATATAAGAATTAGGCTTACGGACTCATCTGGAGTTTAAAAGGCCTCAGTAATGTTATTGACCTACGACGGGTGCCTCCTGGCCAGATGTAGGTAGGCGAGATCACGAGGGAGTTTTGGCGAGGGCAGCAGCTGGGTGGTCCACACGATATTCCGGGGAGGGTTCTTCAAGGACGAGAACAAATACGGTACTTAAAGCGGCACCAAGGTAGTCGTGGTCTCTCTGGCGAGAAGGAGTCGAACTTGGTAGTTAAACCAAGATAACTTGGAGTGCAGTGTGACTACCGAGTAACGAGCTTGAGGGGGAGCTTATCTCCTTCGTTACTTAATTTCTCATGGACGAGGACTCAACTCGGGGAGGGTCTTATTCAAGGGCAAGGATCGATGAGACGGGGTTTCTCTGACGAAAATAAGTAACTTGAAATTGGTTTGGGAACCAGGAACTAGCTCCAGGATAAGGTTCTTCTTAGTTCCAGTCTTCCTCAAAGGCAAGTATAACGGAGGGGGGTTTCTCTGACGAGAATAAGTTAAACTTGGTTTTTCAACCAAGTTAACTTATGAGTTCGGTGTGGCCACCGAGTAACAGGCTCGAATGGGAGCCTTTTCCTTCCTTTTTTCTTAATTCTGCAAGGACGAGGAATACCCCTGGTGTTTAAGATGCACCAGGATATGAGGAGTCTCTCTGGCGAGAGTAAGTTGAACTTAACAAAGTTAGCTTAATGTTTGGTTTGATAACCAGGGACTAGTTTGAGGATGAGCTTCTTCTTAGACCCTTAATGTAGGTAGTTCTGCCTCTCTTGCAGGGTACTTCTTGGTCTAATAACCTAAGTAAACTACCTCTCCAGTCTCGGTAGCTCAGTTTTGATCCAAGGACCTCGTCACCTAGAGACTGACGTATACTACCTCGATTTCCCTGAGTGTTCCTCATTTATACCTTGTCACCTCACTGGGAGAGTAGCAAGGGGTGGAGGGGCTTGAGGACGACCCCAGGAGAGTTCCTATGAACAACGGTTTTTCCCACCGAGTCTTACATCGGCTCCTCGTTAGCCTCCGAGCTTGGGAGAAACACGTCCTTAATTTCTTATTTGACGTGAAACTGGATCTCACTCTCCTGAGGGAGATTTTTCATTTTGACCTTAAGGTCTTTCATGGCGCCGTGGTGCGACGCTGCGGTTAAGCGCTGGACCCGACGATGCCTTTGGCCGGATGTCTTTGCGGGAACCGCCTTGTGACTGCACCACGAGTGAACCCGATGGGGGGGAGTAACGATTCCCCTACAATAGCGATAGTCTATAGAGGGAAATAAGGAATGACACGAGAACCAGGCAGACACGGAGGGGATAGGGAGAAGAATAAAGGAAGAGAAATAAAATAATGTTAATATAAAATCATTGCAATAATTAAATAGGCAGATCGAGTGCCCATAAAAAGAAAATTGCCGCAAAATATGGAACAGAAGGTAAACCTTAATTTCTTTAAGAATGAGGTTTTTATAACAGCATAAATTTTAAATAGACCAGGGGAAAAGTTAAAGTTATTAAATTGGCATCTTTTATTAAAGTGACATTTTCTTGTGTTTTTTTATTTGCAGGGATAATTGGAGGCTCAGTATAATGAGAAAAAAAGAAAAAAGATGCGAAATTCGTGCTTTGATAAAAGTTGGTACCGTTTAAGACTGTAAATGATGGTAGAGAATGGTAGGTTATTGAACTCGACAACACAAATGAGGGAAAAACTCGATTACACAATATTCCACACAAATAACATGCTCTAACAATTTATGCTAAAAGAAAAATTTCTGAAAATCACTTTTTGAGTTCATTTAGGCTCCTAATTGCTAACTTTATTTTTAAATATATACAAAGGTTTCTTCAAGCAGAAGTTCCTAGACAATTGAAAACTACTTCATGAACTATGTCACTGGAAGAAATTATGGTCACTGTTGGCATCATGTTTGTTCGAAGATTATTTTCCAATGGGTTCTCCTTTTTTTAATGAAATTTGGCATTGATTCACATTCAATTGTATTGCTTGCTACAAACATTGCAAAAATATAACTGTCATGAACAGTTCTTTCCCATTAAATCAAGAAGCACCTTAACCCAGTAAATTAGCACTAATTACAACAAACTTTGAATAAAATTTTGATTAGCTCCTGAAAACAAGCCAGAATACTTTTCGAACAGATTTCCATATTTCGTTAAAGATGAAAAACATCTAACTAACTAATTACTCTCACTTAACTTGTTGAAACATATCTTGGCAAAGGAAGAGACGTTATGACAAATATATTTTACTTCTCTGCGTTTATGCCGTAAATAATAATGCAAAAATACTATCATCCTCACGACAATTTGGCCTAAAGAATTTGCGGGAGCATAAGTTCCGCACTCCTGTTTTGAAGAAAAAGCAATCAACGTTAACTCCCTATCAACGCCCCCCAAAAAATGTCATTATTTTAACCCCCATACATAGCATTGTTCAAGTTTAAGATGATGTAAAAAGAACTCCTGATACCGTGAATTTCTACAATTCAACGAAATATAGAGTGGATATTGTTAATTAGATGGATCTCGCTGGAATCAATGCAGCTCTTCTCTTTGGGGAATTTATAGATCAGAAAATTACTTGTCACGACTTTCTTCTGAAGTTAGCTTTAGAATTGCGACTGCTTTTACAAAAAAAGTGACAACGAGCAGGAAAATCAGTGAAGGCGATATTGCAGAGTTGCAAAGACAGACGTGATATTGTTTGGGTAAAGAAAACAATGCTAATATAACTTGTGAAATTTCCCACAAATGGAAGAAAAATGGTATGTGGATCCTATACATTGAAAATAATCAATAATCAAGAACAGTAGATGCAAGAAGTGTTCTTCAAAATAAAAACTCAGAAATAAAACTAGCATTTAGGAGTAAGATATGAATTAGATGTTTTTTACTACCTTGAAGTTTCCCTTATTGTTTTATTAATTTATTTTGTTTGTAAAAAGGTTGTTTATCGCTTCTTATTGCACATGGTGATATATAAAGTAGACATTTTTAAAAATAAATTTTTAACACATGTTAAATGTATGCTTTTTCTAAGATAATTACTAATAAGTGTAAATTGAAAATAATATTAAATGGTGGTCAAACTGACCGCCTTCACTGTTTGTGGTATCAAAAGCTTTTCGCTGTTCTCGTATTAATTAACATATTCGTACCGACGGTCCGCTTAAACAGACAGTAATAAAATCTATTATAACTGATTTAATAATTGTAATTTTTAAAATTTTATTGCATAAATATGTTGCCTACATTCCAGGCGATAAAGGTAGAGAAAAAAAGTTTTAGTTAGTACCACTGTTTCCCAAACAACATAATAAACAAATGGCGAAAAGTGACAAACGCGGGACTAAACAGTAAGCATACATATATTCACGCTTTTTACTATATAAGAATTCGAAATTGTGTGTCAATGCTATAAATAACATAACCATATTAGTTTAGCTTCATATATTTCACAAAACATTACTATGGTATGGGCCTTTTCCTGTATTATTATTGTTGGGAAATTCTCTGTCAGTTATAACTGACGCTCGGCACAATATACACGAATTATCTCTAAAAATTATAGTTAGAGAATGCCATTTTGTTTTATAAGTTTAGAGCTAAGTAACCCAGTTACATTTAGAATTTTAAATATATAATATTTCAGGAATTATGTAGTAAAAATTATTTATGAGTAATATATTTATGGATATAAGGCTGGCCAGAAAGTCCTAATTTACTTAGGAAGCGAAAAGAAAATAACAACATATTATGCAACAAAACTAAAGTAGGCTGGTATTGAAATTAGAAAGTATAACCTAACCTATTTAACCTAGGTAGGCTTGTAGTCAATTGAGTAAGACTATCCTAACCTAATATTGCCGTTGCTCCCCAAATTTTCTTTTTCTTTCTGCTTCCTAAGTAAGTCAGGACTTCCTCACTCAGCCTCATAAATAGTATTTCATAGCTTATTATATATTATTTTTGAAACAGCTCTCTTACAACGGCAGCAGCAAGGGCCTACTTAAAAGAAGTATACGAATTTGGAGATATTTTTATGGGTCTGCCTATTGATGAACTATCTGAGAGAGACAGTGACCATTCAGATGAAGAAGCAGCAGGTTCATCTATTCACTGGAGCGAGGATTGCTGGAAGCTCCTGCAGATATCAATCCCCCAGGTAAAATTGATAGTGTTGAAGTGTCAGAAAATGAGTTTTATAATAGAGAAAACCCATCAAAAAAACAAATGCAAAGAAAATGGTGAAAGAGGTTGCAACAACATGTGAGTATAAATACAGATTATAATACAGCAGAAGATACATCTGAAGAAGCTAGAACTTGCTCTAATCCTATTATGTTTTTTAACCTCTTTTTCACTAAAGATTTTATAAACTTGATTGTTGAACAAACTAATTTATATCCTCTTTAAGATAATAAAATTCTTGATATGAGAAATTCTGAATTATTGGTATTTGTGGTGGACTATTATTGTTATCTCACAGTCCTTTCCCAAATATGAGAAAGTATTGGTCATCGGAAGACAACATACTGAAGATATTATCAAATAGCTTTAGCAGAGACAAGTTTGAAAATATTCTAAGGAATATACATTTAGTGGACAACACAACAATACAAAAAATGATCGCGCATTCAAACTTTGACCATTATTTCAGCATATGCAAACTAAATTTTTAGAGCATGGTGGATTGAAGGAGTATGTGTCCATGGATGAAAGTATGATACCCTACTATGGTAAACATTATTCAAAGCAATTTATTAGAGGTAAACCCATCAGATTTGAATTCAAAATATGAGCACTTTGTTCTAAGCATGGGTACATGTATTTTTTCGCAATTGTATAGAAGAAAAAGTGCGACATCAATACAACCAGGTTAAAATAAATTGGGTTTTGGGGTAAATGTTGTGATAAATCTAATTGCAAAGACCAGCGTACCTGAAAAAAGGGGATATAAAGTATTTTTTTCTAATTATTTTAATAGTGTTGGTCTCATAGATGAGCTAAGATTGGGATATGTGCATCAGGCACTAGTAAAGAAAACATAACAGGAAGATGTCCTTTGAAATCCAAAGCAGAAATGAAAATATCACGGAGAGGAACACTGACTTTCGCTCATCTAATAATTTAGTCGGTGTTAAGTGGAAAAATAATAACGGTGTGATATCGGTGTGTAATTTTTAAACCTACACAATGAGGTTAATCCAGTGTTGGGATAAAGTTATGTAGATCAGTTTGATCAAAACGTTGGCACCTTTTGTATTAGAATGAGACAAGATAAGTGGTGTTAGCCTATTTTTTAATATAATATCAGTTGCATTTAGCACATCCTGCATTTTGATGAACAAAGTTGGCACTAAGATTACTTTATATCATTTTATTAAAAATATGTCACTCACATTTTGGAAAACTCATGGAATGCAAAGCGTTTGAGGAAAAAGAGTTTCGAATAATGTGAAAGATTTGTGTCGATATGACAACATCAGGCATTGGATCGTGTACATTACAAAAGTAAGACGTTGTAAGGAATGCTCAGGAAAAAGTTATTTTCAATAAACTAATAAAATATGATATATTTAGCTGATTTATGTAAATATACTTGTCAATATAAAACATTCATATAATTTATAAAAGAAAACAATTTTTTTATTTGTATGTGTATTAATTATAAAAGGAATTTATGATGTAATTTGCAAGTGGAAATAATACATATGATTATTATTAAAAATGTGTTTTATTATCATCATTTATCAAATATAATCATTTTCAAAATATGTAGTCACTAGTAACATAATGAATTTTGTGAATGGTACTAATTACTCCAATTTACACTCTTTGATATTCCAATTTCATTTTATTTGTGCAAATATTTATATTTCTTTTAGGTGTGAGATTTAATATTATTTTTATACTACTCTTTTAAATAACCCAGAACATCATTCAGCCACAGATAGGTAATTAACGGCTAATCTGTTATTTGTTTTGTTATTTGCCGGTCTACTCAAAGGAATGGTTTCCTTTCCCCTAATTAGATTACCTCCATCATCTGATAACGGAGCCGAGGAGAGGTCAACTGAGCAACCTTTCGCCCTATTTCACACCACTTTGCTAATTAAATCTCGTCAAGAGATATATATTTATCAGCTTTATCTCGACAGAGGCTTTATTGCAGCTTTTTTCGACTGGAAATTTGTCAAAAAGTATCTGCCTTGATGTCGCGCTGAAGCGAATATGCCTACTGCTTCCCAATCGTGAACTAACGGAACTGCAGGCAATCCGATCCCAGGGCTTAGTCTCTTCCTGGATTGGATCTGCCGAGCGTCCGTTATAACTGACAGGTTGCAATTCCGCTAACCCCTAGAGGTTTTTAAAACATACTTCTACACAATATTACTTATTGTATTCTCATTAGTTAGTAAGGGGAAATTTCAAACTATTTGAGAAAAAATCCAACTTCTGGTTCGGATGGGTTAAGAAAGACGTCCCCATAAAATTCTAGGTTAATAAACGCGTCCCCAGAGTCTTTGGCGGAGGGGCGTTTTTCTTTACATGCTCCAAAAGGTTCCTTAGTAAGTGATTCAGGATCCTTTATTAGCAGGATCTTGGAGCGACTTCATATGCTTCGTTCTCCATTTTTAGACCCATCCCAACTCCTTATTTATGTTCATGATAGGACACCTCTTTCATTCATTATCTGAAAACCAATGTTTTACATTGAGATTTAATTTTACAATCTTTATTTCATTATATATAGGTTGTTGATATTTTGGTTTGTTAACTCTCTCTTCATTAAACCTTTTACATTAGCACTTATTAATCAATTTTACCACCTAGTTTTGACAAATACCATTGTAAAAAAGTTTCGTTCCTCTATTTAGATGTATTATTTTGCAAAGTCTTCCAATAATAATAAAAACAGTACTATTTCACAAGTTTTTCTTTAATAACAAAGACAATATTCCCATATTTTCCTATGAGAAGCCTTGGGTGCTACTTTTTTATCAGATTGTCAATTTCTATTGATTTGAAAAGAATAGACAGGGAGTATTGTATTACAATTATTTGTATATATATATATATATATATATATATATATATTTATATATATACATGAATATTTTATAAATAAGCAAATTAAACAAAAATTACATACTTATGTTATTTTTCCTTTGAATATATCGACAATCCTGAAGTTAACCGGTATATATAGGTATAACAAATAAAATTGTTTGGGAACCAATAATAAACAGCTTACAAATTTGCATTGCATTGGTAAGTTAAAAAATGAGGTGTTGACTCTTTTTAACGTTATTTGTATTGAGTGCATCAGCGACCTGATTATCGGAACCTTTTATATAATTTATCTTAAATTGGTACTCTTGCAAGAGTAGATTCCAGCGCATTATTCGGCCGTTGGGGGTCGTACATTCCGAATATAGGCCAACGGGTGGTGGTGAGTTCCTATCTAAAATTCTTTTTCTATCAAATACATCTTAAACTTGTCGATAACCCAAATAATAGATAGAGCTTCCTTCTCTATAGTTGCCTTTCTCTTTTCGCGGGGTAATAACTGGTCACTAGCATATGCAACTGGATGACACGTTCCGTCATCCTCATATTAAAGGAATACACCTTCAATGCCATCGTTGCTTGCGTCGGTCTTAATCCCAAAGGATTTTTCCTGGTTGGGCAACTTCAAAATGGAGGCTGAAATGAGCTTACTCTTGAGCTGGTTAAAATGAGAAACAGCGACATCATTCCAACGTAGTCGATCGAGGGAATTCTTTTTTAAAAGGGTGCTGAGGGGCGCCAAAATTGCAAGGAAATTCGGGAAAAATTGCCGATGGTAAGAAGCTGATCCTACGAATGATCTTAATTGCTTCTTAGTATTCGGGAGGGGCATGTCGGCGATTGCATTAATCTTGTCCACCTGTGGACCTTACTGTCTTTGTCCTATTTTAAAACCCAAGTATTTTTTGGTTTCGTGTGCAAAATGGCATTTGCTGAGGCCAATGGTGAGGTTATTTTCATGCAGTCGCTCGAAGAGAGCAAATAGGGTGGTTAAATGATGACTCCATTCACAAGTAGCGACGTAGATTTTATCGAAGTAAAAGGAGACATTCGGAAGTCCATCTAACAACCTTCTCATGAGACGGTTATAGTTACTACAAGCGGTCATGAGGCCAAAAGGAAGGCAGTTAAATTGCATTAAGCCTTTCTCAATTGCAAAGGCGGTATATGCTTTCACATCGGGCTGGAAGGGAATTTAGTAATACCCCTTGCACAAATCAAGTTCTGAGATGAACTTGGCGTCTTCAAAAAGGTGGAGGTTTTGATCTACCAACAGGATGGGCTTGGCGTCGAACACAGTTCCTGAATTTATCTTCCGGAATTCGATGCACATCCGATAAGAGCCATCAGGTATCTTGACTATGACGATTGGGGAACAATAACTAGTGGTGAAAGGTTCTATTATATCTAAACTAATCAAATTATCGACTTCGGCGTTAAAAGCTTGGGGTAAATGAATCGGCATGGGATAGGGTTTTGAACGGACAGGTTCTAAGGTCGTTGATTTAATATCAGGCTCGAAACTAGTAGCGCATCCAGGCTTCTCTGAAATAAAGTCGTCGAACTGACATAAAAATTCTTGTAGCTGACTCTTTTGATGTTGTCTCAGCTGCGCGTCGATATACAGGTCAAAGGGCTCAAAAGACTCGCCTGGCAGGCAAGGAAGAGGGTAATCGGCATCAGGTTGGATGCACACTGTCTGTATGACATTAAGGGACTCCGCGGCGTAATCCTCTTCAAGCGCCGATGTTTCGTCCAGGGCTACGAACATATCTCCATGGGCGCATCGGTGGTACTTTTTCAAAAAGTTGACGTGGTAGAGCTTATCGCCTGATGGGGTACCAATGAGGGAATCTACCAGTCCTTGTAACTCGCGGACCGAGTACGAACCTTTCCATTTACTCAGTAATTTATTAATCGCTGTGGGAAGGAGCAGGAGTACTTCATCACCGGGCCTACAATTTCTGATCTTCGTACCTGACATCAAAATAGGTTTTATATTTTTCCAAATTGACATCGGCATTTTCATAGGCGATGTTTGCGCATTTCTCGAGCCTCTGGCGTAGATCCGAGACATAGGCGTAGAATGACTGTAGTTCTTGATCCAGTTGGGGCTTGTTTAGCAACTCCTTTAAAATGCTGAGTGGTCCGCGTACATTACGTCCATAAAGGAGCTCGAACGGGGCGAAGCCTAATGTACGGTAAGGAATTACTTGATAGGTGAATAGGGCGACCGGGAGATATCGGTGCCATTCGCGGGGCTGCTTGGTACAAATCTTCTTAATAATTGATTTTAAATTTCCATTTAATTTTTCGCACATCCCGTTTGTCTGTGGCCGGAAGGGGGTGGTAAAAAGGGGCTTTACCTTGAGCAGCTCCCTATGTCGTCCTCTGTCTGAGAGTATTTCCTTGGAGACGCTTACCTTTGAAAAGATGGAAATGATGGCCTTGGCGCAAGAAATACTATTGATTCAGCGAAGGGAGGCAGCCTCGGGAAAACGGGTAGCAAAGTCAACTAAGGTAAAAATATAGCTGTGCCCTTCGCTCAAAGGGGGGGTGAATAGGGCCAACCAGGTCGATGGCCACTTTGGAGAAGAATTCAGTTATGACTCGTCCCCTTTGTAAGGGAGCAGTTTTGATCCGCCCCTTAGTGGACGTCTTCTGACACACATCGCACGATCGACAATGCTTTAAGATGTCAGCTGCAGCACCCGGCAAATAAAAATATTTAAAAATACGCTGACTGATTTTAGTATAACTAAAATAACCGGAAAATATGCTGTCATGAGCTATTTTGAGCCCTATAGGTACATGGGTGTGTGGAAGGCATAAGACAGTTGTAACAGCGTCAGTACTGTCCTCGGCGGATCAGTAAAGTAGACCACCTTGCTCCAGGTACCTTATTACTTTGGGTCCACGGACAGTCTCCGAGTCCTCGTTTTGGGCCTTATCCCATAGGGGCTGAAATGACTTCAGCCCAGTCATCATAATACTGACACTGCAGGTAACATCTACGACGGGGAATCGGTTCGCTCGCCTAAGGTATTCATGTACCACCGCAAATTTTTCGAGGTTAGGGTCATCTGGGGGGAAACGCTCGTCGGACACAATGAAATACGTGCACCCTGTGTCCCTGACGAGAGTAGATACACTGCAGCCGTTCACGCTGCCCTCCTCAAATTTCAAAGTTCCCGGGGAACTTTTATCAAAAATGAAATTTACCTGGTGGCCTGACGGAGAGGGAGAAGATGAGACTTGGGTCTGCACCACCGGGGAAGCCATGATGGCATTAATCTGGTGAACTAGGTGTGCTGGTCCGCTTTTAAGCCTAGAATTTTAGGGGCAATTCAAGCTAATGTGTTTTTCTACACTGCAGGTGAAGCATATGATTGGTCGCTTCGGGAAGAGTGATGGAGGAGAAATCTTAAAGGGAGGTTTGATGACCCGTTGTTGGTTTAGGGGGTAGAAGTTTTAGGGTTTTACGGGGCCTGGAAACTTCGTGGGTTTTCCTGGGAAGGGGCGCGAATCCTTCCTTCTTTCCTGGTTGTGGGATTTGTGAGAATTTCGATTCTCCTTGGGGTATAAATTATGGCTTGCGGCATGGACATCCGCTTCTTCCGTACACTCTTTAAAGGTCTGGCACCGACGATCCTTGACGAACGCGCAGAACTCCGTCGGGAGAGACGCCAAAAATTGATCCCGCAACACGAAGTCTGTTAAGGACTCGTAATTAGGATCAACCTTTAAGGATCAAACAAGAATTTAAAATTCCTCTGAAAAATGTATCAGAATTAACGGAACGTCTGTCCGGGTTTAATACGACCTCCTTGAAATTCTTTTCGGTAGAAATCGGGAGCGGCCAATAATTCAGCTTTTAAGGGACTGTAGTCAATTATATATTCAGATGGCAAAGGTATGACAATGTCGCGCAATTTACAATTTAAAAAGGGAAGTAATCTTACTATAGCTTTAGCCCCCAAATCCCGGTTATTGATCTTGAGGATTTTTTTGAAGTGTGCTAAAAATGCTCCGAAATCCTCTCCATTCCTGAAATTGTAGAGCTTAAGTAGGAGATTGGGCGGGCTTCTAAACATGAACTAACTGATTGTATTTCAGCCTTTACACGAGCCATTTCAAGCTGATGGTGAAACTTAGCGTGTCTTCTCCGTTCCTCTCTTTCTTCTCGTTTGATTTCTCTTTCTCTTTCTCTTCCCTCTCGTTGGTTTTCTCCTTCTCTTTCTTCTCGTTGGATTTTTCGTTCTCTTTATTCTCTTTGGATTTCTCTTTGCCTTTCTTTTCTCAAATTTTCTCTTTCTGTTTGTTGCTCCTCTTGAACATACTCAATCAATTCTCTTCCGGAAAGTCCCAAGGATTCTCCTTGCGCTTTGAAGATTTCAAACTGAGTCATATTTGCGCTTGGAGGCGCAATAGTCAACCAACTAAATTCCTTGCGATAAGAATTATGCCTTCTAGAGAATTAACCTACCTAAATATAGGCAGTGAATATTCGTGATTAGTTTCTCGACCTAGATAACCGATGACTAAAATAACACAAAAAAAACACCAACAAATTATTATAACAGTTCCTTGAGCTACTCCAGCTTCTTAAGTTTCCAAAAAGAGATACCATTCGTTAAAACAAAAGGGATCTACTATACTCTATTCTTATAACGAATAACACTATGCTTCACTCGACTGAGACCAGTGTTTGCAAAGATATAGCTTTAAACCTTCCACACTTGACACCAAATTTGAATAGTATATGTGTATATATATATATATATATATATATATATATATATATATATATATATATATATATGTCGTAGAATAGGCTCTCGACGATATAACATATATAACTATTCGTTGAGGGAATTATTTTAATATTTCGAGTGCATGGTAATCTGATTGACCAAGGTTAGTCCAAAAGGGGGGTGGGGCCGGGTGAGGCTTATTTATCTTTAATATGCTTAAGAAGTGGAACGGTGCACAAGGATAAATAATATGGCTACCATTTATAAAATAGAGTTTTATTAATTAAACTATCAACAACACACAAAAAAATGTTTACATAAACGGAGAATGAAAAGGGTCGTGAGAATATCTGACTAATTCGAGGATTTAGATTTGAAGAGATTTAAAAAGGTAAACAAATGAAAATTAAAGGGGGGGAATGGTTCTCTAAACCATTTAAAGCACAGGGTTGTGTTGACAAAAGGTTAAATGATTAAAGGTAATGCTCAGCTTACGTAATTACAAAGTTGTTGTGCAGAGGAAGACGATGCAAAGGAATCTTCAGTCGACTGGTGATTTCCAGCAGAATGGTTCTTCAAGGGGTTGTCCTTAACGAAGTGGAAGGAATGTCTTCGACAAGTGAGAGCGAACTGAAGCTCGAAAGTACGAGCGATCTTTGAGACAGAAAATCGGAGATGTTCTAGATGAACAATGGAGGTTATTTTTTAAACCAAGCGTTCTCTTGAAGAACGTTAAAAGGATAGGAATTAAATTATCCGGACGTGATGTCTTCGAAACAAGAACCGTTTTTTGACGAACTGGCTTGAAGAACAATGGCTGTTCTAACGTTGTTCTCTTTCTGAACAACAGAGGGTGGCGTAAGAACCGTCTTTTGTCAAACAGGATCAAAGAACAATTGCTGTTCTAACGTTATTCTCTTTCTGAACAACAGGGGGGCCTTGTTGACTTGGCTTCTCGAAGGCAAGAATCATGGAACTCAAAGGTTATTGTCCTCTTCTGGATAATAAGGGGTTTCTCGAGGTAGAGAGTTCCTAGGTGCACAAGTGAGACCGGTTCGCCGTGATGCCTCGCGAAGAAAATCGGGATTTGATCTGCGCCAATCGGGAAAAGCTATGATATAAATAGTCGAAGCCATCCCCTTGCCGTAGGGGACAATTGAGTGGGAGGCTTCAGGGGAATGTCCTGGTGGCGCCTAAGAAAATATCCTATTTGCCCATAAGCCTAACTCAATCTGGCGAGATCGACGTATGGAGGCGAAACGGGGGAGTGAACCTCCTTGATTAAACGTTTGCTATGGTGGACGATAACGCGCTCTGCTTCCTATCGCAGATGCACGTGGGTAGCATGTGTTTCTAACATGTGATAATGGCTGAATTTAAGTGGCCTGAGACCGTTCTATCTCATATATATTTAATTATATATATATATATATATATATATATATATATATATATATTGTGATAGAACGGGTTGAGGCAGCTTAATTTCATCCATTAGCACATGTTATTTAAAACCACGATGCTACCCACGTGCATCTTCACTTTGAAGCCAGGCGCCTTATCGCAGTTACCAGGCAATGTTTAAACAAGGAGGTTTATCTACACCCGTTCGCCCCATGCGCCAACCTCACCAGATTAAGTTAAGCTTATGGGCAGATAAGGTATTTTTCTCAGGCTCGACTGTGCATTCCCTCGAAGCCCCTACTCTATTGTCTCCCACGCTATTTGGATGTCACGACTATTTATTTGGAAACTTTACCACTAAGATCAGACTAGTGATCCCGATTTTCTTCGCAAGACACCAATACGGTCCAGTCTCACCTTGTGCACCGAAGGGCCCTCGACCTTGAGATCCACCATCACTTGTCCAGAAGAAGGGCAATATCCCTTGAGTGCCAAGGTTCGAGCCTTTGGACGCCAAGTCCACTAGGCTTCCCCTGTTGTTCAGAAATAGAACAACGATAGAATAGCCATTGTTCGTTTGAGCCCGTTGACAAGAAACGGTTTTCACCCCCTCCCCTGTTGTTCAGAAGAAAACAACGTAGAAAAACCATTGCTCTTCCAGCCCGTTCGCAAAGAAACGGTTCTCATACTTCCCCCTTGTTTTTCAGGAGAGAACACCATTAAAACAGCCATTGATTTTGAGCCCGTAGACAAGAGACGGTTCTCACCCCCCCCCCCTGTTGTTCAGAAGAGAACAACGTAGAACAGCACGTTGTTCATCAAGCTCGTTCGCCAAGATACGGTTCTCATTCCCAAGACGCAACGTCAGGATCATTTAACTCCGCCCCCTTCGGCTGGAACTGGCCAGCGGACCGAAAATTTCTTGACGTCGCCTTTCTCTGCACAACAAGTTTACTTACGTAAGCTGAACGTTATTTTTGAGTATTTGACCCTTTTGTCAACCCTATCCTGTGCTTTAAATGGTTTAGCGAACCATCCCATCCCTTTAACTTTATATTTGTTTTACCTTTTTAAAACGCTCTTAATCCTCGGATTAGCTAGATTCCCTACGACCCTTTCCATTGTCTGTTTATGTCAATATTTTCCGTTTTGTGTATCGTTGATAGTTTTTATTAATAAAACTATTTTATTAATGCTAACCATATTATTATCCTTGAGCTCAGTTCCACATCTTTTGCATTTCGAAGATACATTTTATCGGTCAAACCAGAAATCCACGCTCTCTAAAGATAATTAAATATGGTCCCTCAACGAATAGTTATATAGGGTATATCGTCGATAGTCCATTCTACGACATATATATATATATATATATATATACTATTTGAATTTGGTATCAAGTGTGTAAGGTTTAACGCTATATCTTTGCAAACACTCGTCTCAGTCGAGTAAAGCATAGTGTTATTCGTTATAATAATATAGTATAGTAGTTCCCTTTTGTTTTAACGATTGCTATCCCCTTTTTTTTTAAACTTAAGAAGCCGGAGTAGCTCAAGGAACTGTTATTATAATTTGTTTGTATTTCTTTGTGTGATTTTAGTCAGTGGTTATTGAGATCGAGAAACCAAGTACGAATAGGTCAGTACCCATATCTAGGTAGGCTAATTCTCTAGAAGGCATAATTCTTGTTGCAAGAAATTTTAGTTGGTTGACTATTGCGCCCCTGAGTGCTAAGATGACTCAGTTCGAAATCTTTAAAGCGCAAGGAGAATCCTTGGGACTTTCCGGAAGAGAATTGATTGAGTACGTTCAAGAGGAGCAAGGAACGTAAAGAGAAAAGTTAAGACAAGAAATAGAAAGAGAAATCCAAATAGAAGAAAGAAAAAGAAAATCCAACGAGAAGAAAGAGAAATCCAACTAGAAGAAAGAGAAAGAAAAACCCAACGAGAATAAAGAGAGGAACGGAAAAGACAAGCTGAGCTTCACCATCAGATTGAATTAGCTCGTGTTGAAGCAAAAATACACTCAGCCAGTCCACGTTCAGATGCCCCCCTCAATCTCCCACTAAAGCTCCCCGATTTCAGGGGCGGAGAGGATTTCGGAGCATTTTTAGCCCACTCCGAAAAGATCTTCGAAATCAAAAACATGGATCTGGAGGCTAAAGGTGTAGTCAGATTACTACCCTTGTTAAATTGTAAATTGCGCGAAATTTTTATATCTTTACCATCTGAATGTACAATTAACTACAGCACCTTAAAAGCTGAGTTATTGGCCGCTTATAATATGACGTGCGATTTCTACCGCCAAGAATTTTGAGGAGGTTGTATTAAACCGGGTCAGACGTTCCGTCAATTCGGATACATTCTTCAGAGGATTTTCAAATTTTGTTTAGAATCCTCAAAGGTTGATCCTAACTAAGAGTCCTTAACAGACTTCGTGTTGCGGGATCATTTTTTGGCGTCTCTCCCGACGGAGATCCGCGCCTTCGTCAAGGATCGTCGGTGCCAGACCAGTAAAGAATGAACCGAAGAAGCGGATGTCTATGCCTCCAGCCATAATTTATACCCAAAGAAGAATCAAACTTCTCACCAACCCCCCAACCAGGAAAGAAGGAAGGATTCGCGCCCCTTCCCAGGAAAGCTGACGAAGTTTCCGGGCCCCGTAAAACCCCAAAACTTCATTCCCTAAAACCAGCAACGGGACTCCAAACCTTCCGTTAAGATTTCTCCTCCATTTCTCTTCCCGAAGCGACCAATCATATGCTTCACCTGTGGTGTAGAAAACCACATGAGCTGAAATTGTCCCCAAAATTCTAGGCTTAAAAGCGGAGCAGCCCACCAAGTTTACCAGATTGATGCCATGATGGCTTCCCCGGTGGTGCAGACCTAAGCAGTAACTTCTTTCTCTCTGTCCGGCCACCAGATAAATTTTATTTTTGAGAAAAAGTTCCCCGGGAACTTTGAAATTTGAGGAGGGCAGCGTGAACGGCTGCCGAGTCTCGACTCTCGTCAGGGTCACAGGATGTACGTGTTTCATCGTGCCTGACGAGCTCCTCCTCCCAGTGGACCTTAACCACGAAAAATTTGCGTTGGTACATGACTACCTTGGGCGGGCGAACCGATTCCCCGTCGTTAGATGTTACCTGCAGTGTCAATATTATGATGGCTGGGCTGAAGTCATTTCAGCACCCATACAATTCTGTTTCGTGCTTATTGGACAGAGCCCCAAGTAAGTTCCGACCCTCTTTCTCAGGCCGCCCTTCCTCGAGGTCGAGCTGAGAAAGAAGCCCATGAGCCCGTCCCCATCAGAACGCCGATACCGTCCTATTTCTCGGAGACCCTTAACCAGGACTTTGGGACGCCACAAAAGGAGTGTCAATTACTAACACTCTCAGGCGATAAGACCCAAGACAAGGACCCAGAGGCTGTCCGTGGACAGCTTGAAGAAGATTACCCCGCGGAGTCTTTTAATGTAGTACAGACAGTGTGCATCCAACCTGATGCCGATTACCCTCCTCCTTCCGTACTAGGCGAGTCTTTTGAACCCTCTGACCTGGATATTGACGCGCAGCTGACACCACTTCAAAAGAGTCAGTTACAAGAAATATTTGAATGGACTCACCATTTAACCACCCTATTAGCTCTTTTCGAGCGACTGCGCGAAAATGGCCTCACCATTGGCCCCAGCAAATGCCATTTTGCCCACAAAACCATGAAATACTTGGGTTTCAAAATAGGACAAAGCCAGTTGGGTCCTCAAGAGGACAAGAGTAAGGCAATCGCCGACATGCCCCTTCCAATTACAAAGAAGCAATTAAGATCGTTCCTAGGATCACCTTCTTACTATCGGCGATTTGTTCCGAATTTTGCTGCAATTTCGGCGCCCCTCAGCTCCCTTATAAAAAGAATTCCCCCGATCGTCTACGTTGGAATGATGTCGCTGTTTCCCATTTTAATCAGCTCAAGAGTAAGCTCATTTCTGCCCCCATTTTAAAGTTGCCCAACCAGGAAAAATCCTTTGGGATTAAGACCGACGCGAGCAATGCAGGCATTGGAGGTGTACTCCTTCAATACGAGGATGACAAAACGAGTCATCCAGTTGCATATGCTAGTAGCCAATTATTACCACGCGAAAAGAGATATGCCACTATAGAGAAGGAAGCTCTATCAATTATCTGGGTTATAGACAAATACAAAATGTACTTGATAAAAAAAGAATTTCAGATAGGAACCGACCACCGTCCGTTAGCCTATATTCGGAATGTACGACACTCCAACGGCCGAATTATGCGCTGGAGTTTACTCTTGCAAGAGTATCAATTTAAAATAAATTATATAAAAGGTTCCGATAACCTTGTCGCTGACGCACTCAGTAGGAATGCATTACCGAATAGCGTAGAGTAATTGTCTCCGTAGATTAGGATCTGCATTTATGTATATACCGTCTTGTACGACTTAAATTAGATTCTCTTGTAAGATAATTAGTTAATGTATATGTTTGAATTTTGTAACGCTCAGTGTCTATTTTTTTTGTATGTATATCTATTTGTACCCATTAAATTACGTATAAATTATTTTGTCCCATATGTACTAATTTTATGTCACTTCTATGCTCCATGCCCCTTTTTTTATTAAGTTTGTATTAAAGGTTATTTTTCCCTATAATCAAAAGATCAAAATAATCATATGTATTGAGGTAATACTAGTTAGGTGCAGAAAGGTACGGTTGGTACAAGAAAACGAATTCCCCAGAACGGAGCTCTATCATTTTACCTTCTCCCTTTTTTTTCGAAGTGACAACTTCCCCCGGAATGGAGTGGTGTGATAGAACGGTTTTAGGCCGCCTAATTTCAACCACTAGCACATGTTATTTAAAACCACGATGCTACCCACGTGCATCTTCGCTTTGAAGCCGGGGACCTTATCGCAGCCACCTGAGTCAATGTTTAAACAAGGAGGTTTTTCTCCCCCCGTTCGCCCCATGCGTCGACCTCGCAATATTGAGTTAGGCTAATGGGCAGATAAGGTATTGTTCTCAGGCTTGAATAAGCATTCCCTCGAAGCCCACACTTCATTGTCCCCCACGCCAAGGGAATGTCCCGACTATTTATTTGGAACCTTTACCACCAAGATCAGATTAGAGATCCAGATTTTCTTCGTCAGACATCACTACGGTCCAGTCTCACCTTGTGCACCAAAGGGCCCTCAAACCTCGAGATCCAACATCACTTGTCCAGAAGAAGGACAATATCCCTTGAGTGCCAAGGTTTGAGCCTTTCAGACGCCAAATCTACTAGGCTTTCCCTGTTGTTCAGGAAGAGAACAACGTTAGAACAGTCATTGTTCCTTCGAACACGTTGACAAGAAAAGGTTCTCACCCTCCCCCCTTGTTCTTCAGAAGAGAACAACGTAGAACAGCTATTGTTCTTTTGAGCCCGTTGACAAGAAACGGTTCTCCCCCCCCCCCTGTTGCTCCGAAGAGAACAACGTAGAACAACCATTGCTCTTCCAGCCCGTTCGCCAAGAAACGGTTCTCAACCTTCCCCCTTGTTGTTCAGAAGAGAACAACATTAGAACAGCCATTGTTCTCGAGCCCATAGACAAGAGACGGTTCTCACCCCCTACCACCATCCTGTTGTTCAGAACAGAACAACGTAGAACAGCCATTGTTCTTCAAGCCCGTTCGTCAAAAAACGGTTTTCATTTCCAAGAAGCAACGTCAGGATCATTCAATTCCCCTCCCCCTTCGGCTGCAACTGGCCAGCGGACCGGAAATTCCTTCACGCCGCCTTTCTCTGCACAACAAGTGTATTTACGTAAGCTGAACGTTATCTTTGAGTATTTAACCCTTTTATTAACCCTATCCTGTTTTAAATGGTTTAGCGAACCATCCCATCCCTTTAACTTTATATTTGTTTTACCTTTTTAAAACGCTCTTAATCCTCGGATTATGTCAATTTTTTTTTCGTTTGGTGAATCGTTGATAGTTTTTATTAATAAAAATCTATTTTATTAATGCTAGCCATATTATTATCTTTGAGCTCAGTTTCACTTCTTAAGCATATCGAAGATACATAATATCGGTCAACCAAGACATCCACGCACTCTAAAGATAATTAAATTAGGATCCTCAACGAATAGTTATATATGGTATATCGTTGAGAGTCCATTCTACGACATATATATATATATATATATATATATATATATATATATATATATATATATATATATATATATTTATATATATATATATATATATATATATATATATATATATATATATATATATATATATATATATATATATATATATATATATATATATATATATTTATTTATATATATACATATATATATACATATATATATATATATATATATATATATATATATATATATATATATATACATATATGATATCTACTAAATCGGCATGAGCTAAATTTAAAAGAAAAATATATACATACACACATAAACAACGGCCCTATGAGTGTCTTTAGAAATGGTCAAACGACTGGCAAGATTTAGAGAAAAAACTGTGAAAAAATTAAAGCTAAAAAGAAAAATCCTTCAAAGAGATTAGAAAATTAGTAAGCTCTGAAAAATTGAGCTTGTGCATAATGTTTCTATTTTTGGTGACCATACTCCTACATCTATCGAGTATAATAGCAAAAGACAAACAATTATTCAGAAAATATGGGCTCTGACACAAGATCGATGGCTAAGAAGGGTTGGTACGGAGAGAGATGATCATAAAATACATTTCAAGCAGTTGCAGACTAACGTAGGCCCAATACTAACTAATCTGGTAAGAAAAGAAAATAAGATGAAATTTTGGTAGTCTTAAAACAACGGCGTAAATTGAAAATTGTTTTAGTACTACAGAGTGACCCCGTCAAAATGTTCTACAAATTTCAATTGGCCTCATTTCTGAATGTTCTGCAAGGATTACATGAAACTTTGGTTATAACTATATTATTTTGGTTAAAAATCTCATATCAAAACATGAGAGTCCTTGGAATTTTCTTCTTTATTCTAGAGCACCTGCTCGAAATGACCTCCATTTAGCTCTGTGCTGTTCTTGAGGCGCAACACAAAGTTGTCCATGACTTACTTACAAACCGACCGACTAAGGGCTCTGTTCTCCTCCTTAATGGCTTACTTGAGTACTGTGATGGCTTGGGGGATCCATGCGTACACTAGGTCTTTGAGGTAACCCCAGAGAAAGAAATCTCGTGGCTAAGGTCTGGGCTGAGAGGTGCCCAATCAAAATCAGTCTTGAGCCTGATGAAACGGAAACCAAAGTTTTCTTTCAGCCAATATCAGGACAGGTTCCCCATAAGCGACGAGAACAGGGTCTGCAGCTCCCTCTTGAAGGTTTTGAGGACCACAACATACCTCTCCTTGGTGTCTGTCACTGTCGCGACAGATTCATCGGCGAAGAATGGTCTGATGATGACTGTAACTGAGATAGCAGTCCATACCGTGCACTTATGGGAACGTAAGGGCTTGATAGCTACAGCATTTGGTCTGGAGGTCCACCAGAAGACATTTCTCGGCGAGTTTACCTTTTATTCAAATGGAAGTCAGATTCATCTGAGCTCAAGTAAAGGTTAAGGAAAGTTGGGGTCTCCTGAATCTTCTCTAGTATCTTCATTGTCATAGCCTTTCTATGCTCCTTTTCCGAGGCTGTCAGGGTCTGCTTCGTTTGTATTCTGTATGGGTCGGCCTTAACATGCATTACAAGCACTATCCTTTAAGTCTGACAGGATATACCTAGTGACTGACTTCGCTTGCGCACAAAGCGTTTTGAACTCTGCTGCACTGACTTTCTCACGCTCTCGCCGAGCTTAGCTGTATGCTTACTGGGGTTCTAAATGGGTTAGAGGGTTTTCACTGGCTGCAATAAAGTTTTCCATTGTCCAGCAGTTCTCAAGGTAAGCCACCCAGTCTTGAATTCTGCTCTTTAAGGTGGAGTTTACACATTCGTCTGATGCACGAAAGTGTCCTGCACTTTCTTGAACGAGCCTGTCTCGTAGTACTGTTTGACGCAGTATATTCTTTGTTTAAGCTCCCATTGAGATCTAGTTGTGTTTACAGGCGTTGCTTTTATCATGTCCTGCAAAGTATGGGTGATTAGTAAATAAATGAAAGATATATCACCAAAAGTGTGTGCATGCCTTTTTTTTGAGAATATAACTGTTTCTTTCATTTTATTCGCGGCAATTTTGTAATTTAACATTAAATGCAAATCCTGGGACAACCTTAACAGAGGAAGTGTTAAATAGGAATGCAAACATTATTCTCTGGCCATTGATTGAGGACGTTGCACAGTGAAGCCGTCACTATATGGAAGCAAAAACTACAAATTAATATCCAGCTCCAGCCAGAAACCAGTTTGCCCACCACGCAAGGTCCCGTTTAACTTTGCCCTAGGCTGATCATTTAATATATATATATATATATATATATATATATATATATATATATATATATATATATATATATATTAGAAGAAAAAACGAAAATTATTGACTTTGTAATAGTTCGCCGACAACTACTTTTCCTAGAGGCCATCCATAATCAAGAATAAAATACAAATATTAGCATTCAATTCAATTCGAACGGAATTTTTCCAAGCGGTAGAATTAGAATACCAGCTATGAAGGATGCTTAATGTTCCCTCTCCCCCCATGTTTTGAAGGCCCGTCACAAGTTTTTCATTATGTTTACGCTTGCTGATCTCTTTGTTTTTTGGGATATAAGTGTGTGCATCCATTGATTTCTAAACCAATGTTCTTCTCTTTTTATTTGTTTTCTTATTTTATCTCTGAAAATGCTAGGATAGTATCGAAACGCATTGGATAAATAAAGTATTCTTCTCACATTCTCCCATTAACTTAAAAATCTGAGTTTTATTTAATTTCGGAAAACTTATCCATGGTATCAACCCAAACGTAAAGGCAAATATACGGAAAATTGAATAATATGAATTGCCGTCGCTTTTAACAAAAATTACTAAGATGAAAATATGTTGCACAACTTCACTTCGCCTATATATATATATATATATATATATATATATATATATATATATATATATATATATATATATATATATACACGAGGGGCGGTCAATAAGTTTTACAATTCGGATATAAGGAAACGAGATATGAGGTAAAGTGATTTATTATATTTCAATATAACTACGTTCGAATTCAAAGCACTTGCGCCACTTGTCCCTGAGGCTTTGAATTCCCGACAACAAACAAATCTCCCGACTGCTGTTCAATCCACTCCTGGGCGGCGAGCTGGAGATCTTCATCGACCTCAAACCGGCGTCCACGCAGTGCAGCCGTGAGCTGGCGGAATTAAAAGTAGGCGCTAGGAGATCCCAGTGATGTGATGCAACCACGTTTCATCACCTCTCACTATGCGTGACTCGAATACCACAGGGTCTATGTTGTACAGGAGCAGCAGCTACTTCGAACTTTGACGACGTCAAAGTTGATCATTGGGCGTGAGGTTTCTAGGGACCCAACGGGCAGAGACCTTGGTCTTGGCCAAATTGTCGTGAATGATGTTGATAACACTTACATGTGATATTCCAAGTTCTCGATCGATTTCTTCGACCTTCACCCGCCGATTTTCAAGAAAAATCCTATCCACAGGGGACAATTTTACTCGTTGGTCAAGTCTGACGTGCCTTCTGGACGGAAGTCATATTCAAGGGACTCCCGACCATAGTGAAACTTCCTATTCCAGTGAGCAATGGTTGCATGGGAAGGGGCGGTGAAGGTTAACACTGCAACCATGCGGTCACCGATCTCTTTTGCATTCTTGCCTTCCTTGGTCAGAAATGTAATCACTGCGCGGTACTCAACCTTCTCCATTGTTTAAAAATTTGTGACTGACAATCTGCGATCACCTACTGCTTCTTAAATAGACGAGGCAGGAGCGTGCAGCTGTAGGTCCTGACTTTTCATAACTTTTTCTAACACCCTCACAAACAGCCATCCCCCTTCCTCTGTTTTGCCCAAACGATTCGCAAAACTTATTGACCGCCCCTCGTACGTACCGAGTCTTCGCAATTTATCTTTATTACTAAATATGATAAAGTTAATTAATCCTTTTTAACCTTTTTTTCTTAAATTTATTAGTTTAAATTAAGTGAAACAAAGCTCTCAATTTTAATCTGAAAGATCATCTTTGAGTTGAAAATATCTCCCGTGTATAAAGGTGGCTATTGTTACCTGCTTAGGTGTTTTTGTCTTATTATCATTTTAATGCGCTTTGCTACGATAAATGCTAAAATAAATTACTATTACACTGAAAATTTTCTTTCTTAAGCTCTCTTTTAGTCTACCTGTTTCAAGCTTTCATTTCCTGATTAGAAATGAGTTTGGGGCTGTAATTTAAAAAAAGAAAAGAGACTGCAATATTTTACCAAATCTTTAGTGCTTAATCAGTAAAAAATATTTGTAGGTAGAAACAAATTATATTAATATCAAATTAAGTAATAAAGAAAGTTACTCTTAGCTCAAGGTGCAGGTTGATTTGGAAGTCACTTTTTTTCATTTAATTGTTGAAAAGGATGCTGTTTGACACTTAAATGACAGGCTTGTTATAAAATAAGCAAGTAGTCAAACTTTCCTTGAAATAACAGTATTTTCCTGTATTCACCACATTTATATTTTTTTCATTTACATTTGTAAGTTTTTTTGCTTCTTTAGCCACCTGATCGTATACCTTATAAACACTACTTTAAAAGGTATGACAAAGGGTAAATAGGATTCATACATAAAAGAGAGGTTAAATTAGAAACAAATGTTTTAAACTATAACCAGCAGCTGAACGAAACTTACGCAATTGATCCTAATCTTTACGTATAAACTGCGAGGAGACGTCAGAAACTAAATAAAATAAAAACGTAAAGAAAGATTTGATCAGAAATAAAAACATCCAAATAAAATTTATTAATAATTGGCTGGGATGGTTTAATATAAGAGGAAGATGAAGTAATCAGAAAAGTTTGAGACAGATTAGTTGAAAAAAAAATATGTTATCATCACCTTGATTCAAGTATCAAGGTTCTCCATTAACACCATTTAATTAAAAAAAGGTAATAATTCTCCAGCTTTCTAATAAAAAAAATAACATGGTTTCAATTAAATAAAGAAATGAAGTAACCTGAGTGGGTCAAAATCTCCTCTACATTACATGAACAATGATAGCAGAAAATTATTCTATACAACAAAACATTCCTATAAACCGATTGCCTTAAATGAACCAAAGGTGCAATGAACTATCAAATACAATGGTTGCAATCAACACAAAATTAGAATGAAAAGAGGTAACAAACAGTCTGCGAACTCAGGTAACATGGTTGCAATCAACACAAAATTAAAATAAAAAGAGGTTATAAACAGGCTGCGAAATTGGGTAACATTCATTTTAGGTGAAAGTCTTATTGAGTCATCACAAATATATTGAAAAGCTTCAAGTTAAGAAGCGCACTAACAAAAGTCTCTGCACAAATATATTTTAACGATTGATTGCTTACAAACCATCACTCAGCTTATTTGAAAGCCTCAGTTTAGAAGATCGGATTGTAAACCTCGTCATTTCCATAAAAGCTTTGCTCTACTAGTCTTCCTCTCCGAGTCAGTGTCAAACCAGTTTAACAAATGATAATGGTACACACCAAAGACTGTAATATTAGAGCACATAAGTTATAAACAAGAAGATATTTACCCCCTAATAGATAAGTAATATTACTCAAAGAAAATGAATTTTAGAATAACGAAGAACTGACAGCAAAACACATTAATATTTACGGAAGTCGAAATCAGTTAGTTATAAATAAGATTGATATGAATAAAATTACTAAAATATATATTATGATATTCAATATAATAATAAGAAAAACAACCAAAGAACGGAATTCATAACATAAGAACTAACAAGAGAGGGGGTGAGGTCAGTATCTTCTTAAAAAATATTTTAAAATATGTCCCTCTTGAAACTCTAGATATTTTGGAAGAATTCCTTGAATGCTCTGGTGTCAAGCTATACTATCCCAATTATGACAGATCAGTGACTATACTTGGTGTTTACGGTCCTCCTTATGGTCCTGTTTCTGATGCTCCAAATAAATTACATGAATTAATTGATGTTAATCGTCTTAACAGATATGAATCTATTATAGCTGGGGATACTAATATTTGTTTTCTTAATGAGGGTCATAATCAAGAAACAGCTAACTTTGTCACCATGATGAGTGAATGTTTTTTTCGACCTGTTATTTCTAGACCTACCAGGCTTAACACAAGCAGGCAAACAGCTTCTTTAATTGATCAAATATGGTCCAATACTTTTGCTCCTTTTCAAAGCTGTATCTTATTATGTGACATCACAGATCATCTCCCTATATTTTGTCGACTCAACATAACTTTCCAATCATGTAACGAAAAGGTTACGGTAAAATTTAGGAATATGTTTCATGCTAACAAATTGAAATTCAATCAGATGCTCAATAATACCAACTAGAATTTAGTGCTACAAGGTCCAGAAGTTGCTTGGACCTATCGAATGGTATTACAATACTTGCTTCTTATTTATGACTAAAATGGTGGGTACTAAGAGACTTAAAAAACCTTGGATAACAAATGCACTTCTAAATTTAATTAATACCAAACATTAAATGTACAGATGTGTAAGAAATAATTTGTTAGATAGGCTAATCTATAACAGATTTTTTAAAAGATTAACGTCTCTTATCAGGGTAGACCATGCAAATTACTACAAGGAACAATTTGCACTATGTATAAATGACACTTCTACAACTTGGTCAATAATTAAATCTGTAGTAAAGGGGGGAAGGAAGGATTCATTTATCACAAAATTACGTGGTACCAACTATACTTATGATCTTTCAGATATTGCTGAATCTCTAAAACTCTTAAACTCTTATCACCAGCTGTAGCTTTCTCATTATACCTGTTCCCTAGTAATTATGATGAAACTAAAACGATTATCTCTTGATTAAAGAACACTAAAGGTAATTACCACAGTCTATCTGTAAAATCATTAAAAGATGACTTGCAAACCTTATCTTAACCTTTATCTCTTATATTTAACTGTATAAAACAAACTGAAAAATACCCTGAAATTGTCAAAATAGCTTGTATCACAGCCTTGTTTGAAGGTGGTGATTCCTTAGATTGTAATAATTATAAGCCTATTAAGTGTCTACCTCTACTAAACAAAATTATGCAAAACTTATACAAAAGCCTCTACTCTTATTTTGAAGCTAATGATTTGCCATTCAAGGAGCAGTATGGCTTTAGAAAGAACAAAAGTAATGGGGATGTTGTGAATGACTTTCTTGCGAGTGTATATGAATCTATAAATTTAAAAATACCATGGTATCGTATTTCTTGACTCAAGTAAGGCAATTGACACAGTATCTCATGATTTACTCTTGAATAAATTGGAGAATTATGGTAGAAGACACTTAGCACTGCAACTGTTTGAATAATAACTTTCAAAGCGTCAACAGTACGAGGTTGTTAATGGGTGCAAGTCTAGCACTAAATGAATGCATATAGGTGTACCTAAGGGGTTAGTGCAGTGCCTCTAGTAATTTTAATATACAAAAATAACCTACCCCAAGCCACGAGAACCCTAAAAGCTATTCTATTTTTGGATGATACAACACACTACTCCCCCAATCATGACATCAATATACTTTCGCAAGAACAAATTGAAGACCTACTACCTCTTCACGAATGGCTTTTAGCTAACTACTCAACATTAATAAATCATATTACATGATATTTTCTACACGAGAGACGCCAAATAATGGTAATGTTACAATAAGTGATAAAGTTCTTTTACAGACTCAGGGGAAGTTCTTAAGTGTGTTATTGGATTACAAATTAACTTTTAAGCAGCATATAAACAATATTGTAGCTAAAATATCCAAGGAAGCCGGTTTATTCTATAGATTATAGACTATCTATCCAGCAGAAATTTGGAAGAACCTATGTTGCTTACTTCTCTACCCACATTTGATTTATTGCATTCTCGCTTAGGGTAGCTTAAGACAAAATGCTTTGAATCCTTTAATTATGTTACAAAAGCGTTTAGTAAGAAAAATAAGTGGGAGTACATACTTAGACTATACTGAACCAATTTACAAGCAATTGCAAATTCTAAATGTAGATAACCTCCACAAATTTCACTGTCAGATTTTCATGTAAAAAAACTCTCAAGCTTGGTAGATATACTCTCTTACGTGCTTCTATATAGTAACCTTAAATTGCTCTATGTTAGATCTGACCTTTTTAGAAATTCTGTATTGTACCAAGGTAATGCTTACTGGAATTAACTCCCTAGTTATCTAAAGCATACTGTTTCCTTACCTCTTTTTAAAAAAGGCTGTACGCTATTTCATATCAACAATGTATGTACCATGAAATGCCATACCATATTAATATTATCAATATTTGCACTATGCCCGTACATAATCAATGTAATAGGCCATTGATCCCTCTTGTAATCCTGATTTTTTTCTGAATTTATTAATCCTTTATAACCCTATATACTATAAAAGTATCAATGGGTAATTTATTTTGACAAACTAAATTTTGCCCTCATTACAACTATATTAGATTGTTCCTATGTATTTATTGATACTTTTATATTCTTTATTGCAACATCCTGTAGTATTTGTATTGTATTTCTGTAGTTTGTTTTGTTTTTGATGTGATTCATTCATAATTCATTCCAGTGGATATATTTCCTACTAATTTAAATATTTTAATCTGTTAACTTAATGATTGCTCCATGAGCTTTGCGCCTCAGGGGTTTGATTAGAAGCGCTCCCTATATATTCCTGTGACGTAATTTTATATAACTATTTTTATTCTGCAATGTTTTTAATCAATAAAGATTTGAATTTGAATTTGAATTTAGAATATATATGTAGTATATAAGAAAGTTTCATTTTCCGGAAAAACAAACGAGAAACCACTATGAAGGACAGTGAGTACAACAACTTGAATTCAAATGTGAATCAAGAGTGTATCTGTTTTTCTCGCGTTCAATAACACGAAATGACCTTGATATTGTTGCGTTTTTCTCTTTAACAAATACAACTAGCAAAATTACAACATTAAATTGAGGGATAAATAAGATTAGAAATGATCTATGGGGCAGCAGATGGAGGAAAATGATGGATTTTATATGAATTTAGTTCAAAGCTTTTTCATTATTTTATTTTCATTTCATAAAGAAAATAGTTCTCTTTGAGAAAATAGCAACGATTACCACTATACAACTTTTCCCAGGCTAAATTTCCTTCTTCCTGTTGACGAAGCATTAGGAAACGATAAGGAATGGTCTCACAGTGTAATGGCAGCCAATCATCAACTGTTTTGGCATTGGCACAAGGGAGGAGGTGTTCCACAGCTGCTCCTGACCCTCAATCTCTAAATCACTCTCTTTAATGATTAAGTAGGAGTGTGGTGACGTTCCTTTTGCTGGTTTACATTTTCTTTGTTCTGGCGATTGGAGGAGAGAGCAGATTGTTATGAGTTCCCTCAGGGGAATACGCAATGGTTCTTTGTTGTTGGGTCACAGTTTTCGTTTGCTGTATATTTTAGATTGTGAACTGATTAATAGTTGTTCAATTGGTTGGGCTCTTCATTGTGTTGGCTTAACTGTCTTTGATCATTTTGTGCATTTTGCTGAGAATATCCCAAGAGAAAAGGTGAGTCTAAAAATATTCATTTATTTTTATTCAACTATAAGCTATATAGGCTTTAAAATGGCAGCGAAGATTTTAGCAGATTTCACTATTCGATGGTGAATGTGATGTAGTGTGGGTGAAAAAGGTTAAGACCAGCACTAGAATACGCCAACACAATCTGGTCTCCAATCATTTCAGACTCCAACACCAAAAAACTATAGGCAATACAAAACACAGCCCTCCGCACTGCCACAGGATGCACTCTTGACACAAATGCCCAACACCGATGCGACGAGACGAAAATCATACCAATCAAAAATCACCTAAAACTACATGCATCACAACTCAGGCAGTAAAGACAACATTCAAATCATCCCTTCTACCACACCACCAGAAAGCTCCCCAATCACTGACAAAAAACAGACTATTTTTGATAGCAAAAACAACTTAGACACAGACCATAACACAACAACAAAATACACAATCAAACAAAACATAAAAATTATCCACTCTTAGATCACACCACAATACTTGACAAACAGAACCCACCACAATATATTAAGTGCACCACCTCTAACCATGCACAACCCAGAACAAACACTCATATCAGAAGAACACTAGCACATATACAAACAAGCAAATCGCCCCTCCGGACGTCATACATGCACAAAATATCTCTCACCTCCCATACAACTCCAAAATACTCCAAATGCTTAACACGTATACACGATAGCACACATCTCTTTAACAGCTCACAGATACACACAAACCTGGTCCCAGTGCATATCTGGAAGAGACCCCGGGTGGCGGAGGGTCTGCTCCTGCGATGGTCCAGGGAGCTGGGGTGGGGTATGGAATAGGTGTGATCGTCCACGACCCACTCTCGGGCTGGGGACGGGGTCACCACCACCACCATGTCGATGAATTTGGAAAAGGCTTCTCTGCATATACAGATGGAATGTTTGTGGGATATATTAAATTGGTTCACAAGTACAAATAAAATTCTTTGTTTCAAGTGAAGGAAAGCCGGACATATTCTACCCTAATGTGCTAGTCAGGGAAACGGGTAGCGGGTAACCACTGCACCGGTACTTGACCTCCTTATAGTGTAAAGGTGATGAAATCAAATATGGTCTTAATTAAGATCGAGATTGGAGGCTGTACTGTGAAAGCATTAGTGGATACGGGTTGAACAAAAACTTTGATTTGTAATAAGTTAATTAATTATTATTCTGGAGAAGAAAGTTTAATTGCTTCTGATGGGCATGAAGTGAAGTGTATAGGGAGTTGTCTCATTCAGGTGATATTGAACAATGTTGAATTAGAGGTGCAGGCAAATATAAGGGCCACTATGTATTGTAAATGGAATTTATGTAATATTAGGAATAGACATAATAAATCGAATGAGGAGTGACCATGTGGAAGATGAGGTGACATTTGGCACACTGAATTGTGCTGTAAGTGTTGGAACTATACATCAGAACAGGAAAATCAGCGCATTCAGAGTACACTATCTTAGATAGAGATTTTAAAGTACATTTTGATGGCACACATTGGACAGTTGATAGTTTTTCAGCAAAAACTTAAAGTCTGTATTAAAAAAGAAAACTTTTTTATGACACATATTGCAAGGCAAATGAAAGAAATAGAACGTTGGATTCGATTGCAGAAGGTACCTTAGTTCAATGGAAGGAGAATCTAGAAAGTGGTATCTTGCCCCTTAGGCAATGGAACAGACAGCAAAGAATATATAGAACCCATTATTGTCTATAAAGTGTTAAATCAATACATTATGTGCGGTAAGCGGAATGATGTCTTTGATGTGGGTAATGAATGACTGATAGAATGGCAACAGGTGATGTAGTACTTGGTTCTCTAAATTTATAGTAAGCATATCTTAAAATTGAGGTGAACGAAAATTTGTGGAATTATCAGCACGTGAAGTACAAGTCCGCAACTTATTGCTTACAAGATATGGTTTTGGATCAAATTGTGACCAGCGAGTTATGTCCAAACTTAATGAAATGTATTATATCAAAATCTGACAAATTGGAAAGAGCTAGCAGTTCATAAACTGATGAGCTACTGCTAAAGTTGCCGGATTTATCTACATTTAAGCTCCACGAACATTTAAATAACTGGTTTATTACCAAACCACAGGAAAAGTTAGATGGGTGAGCAGTCCTTGGCTTGAGGCGAAATCTGGCTCAGCGTCAGAACATGAACTTCACTCCTAGAAAAGAAGGAAAGAAAGAAACAATTTATTGGCACCTACAGGGAGTTATAAGCGCTCTTACATGGTAGGCCGTATTAAGAATAAGCTAAATTAGGTGAAACCCCCTCTAATAATTGTAAGCTATTTTAAGTTTTTTTCTTTTAAGTATTGGTCAAATTTCGTCTTTATAAATTCTGTGTTTGGAGCGCTGACTACTTCTTGTCGCAGATTGTTCCAAACTTGAACGATGCGGTTGCTTAAGGCAAATTTTCCCATTGATGTTTTGAATTTTAGCTTCTTCATCTTCTTCTATTGTCCCCGCGTCGCTGACACGCCTGTCAAATTAAAAAGATTTTCTGCAGTATCGGGCATATTTATCAATAATTCATATGTTTATATATTTCACCTTTTTTCCTTCTATGCTCGAGTGAAAAGAGATTAAGTTTTTAAGCCTATCATTCTTTTTAAGATGTCTAATTTTCCTTATCATTTTTGTCTAGCAACGCTGTACTTGTTCTATTATATTTACATCTCTAGTTAATCGTGGAGACCAGAAAGGAGCATCATAATCTAATATAGGTCTTACTAATGACGTGTAGAGTTTTAACATCGTCTCTAAATTACGCATTAAGATGGATTGCCTGATAAAAGATGCAACTCTTGTTGCTTTATTTCTAATTGCAACACATTGACTGGAGAAATTTAATTTATTATCTATTTAAACTCCTAGATTGACCTGCTCTTTTACTTCTAAAATCTCGGTGTCTTGAAGTTATTTAAATTTAGGATTATTTTTTCCGAAGTGTAGAACGCCGCATTTAGAAGCATTAAGCTTCTTTCCAAATTCGTTGCACCATTTAGTTAACATATTCAGGCAGTTTTGAAAACAGCTTGATTTTTCTTTATCCTTTATTATCTGCCCAAGCTTAGTATCGTTCGCGAATGAATTTACTTGGAAATTCATTCCAGAACCTAAGGTGTCTATGAAAATTATAAAGAGTATGGGTCCCTGAACGGAACCTTGAGGAACTCCACTAGTTATCGGCATTCAATCGGATGTCACCCCATTTAAAATTATTCTCTGCTTACGGTCGGTTAACTAATTTTTAATCCATGTTATCGTTTTTTCATGGATATGCATAGCCTTTAGCTTTGAAAAGAGTATATTGAACGGGAGTTTATCCATGGCTTTAGAAAAATCTAGATACACCACATCGTAACTTGAACCTGAATCGACAACTTTTGCTACATACTCATAAAATGTGATCAGATTAGTGAACAAGACCTCCCTTTCCTGAAACTATGCTGACTATTTACTAAGAGTTGCCTTTTCTCCAGATGATTGCGTTATTTCACATCAATAATTGACTCCATTAGTTTACATATAAGTGAAGTTAAGCGCACTGGCCGATAGTTCTCCTTTGCCTCACGTTTACGTTTTTTAATATGGGGACAACATTGGCCAGTTTCCATTCCATAGGAACAAAATTTGCCTCCAGAAAGTAATTAAACAGAAAAGCGAGTAAAGTGGAAATTTCGTTTTTAACTTCCTTAATAATTTGCACATACATTTCATCAAGCCCGTTAGATTTAACAGGACTTAATTTATTAATTGCATTGTTTACATCATCTGTCGTAACTATTATTTCATTCCTTTTTGGAATGTTACTATTTATGTTTTCTAGGTTATCCTTATTTATATTCGGAATATCCTTGTTAAAAACTGAAGCAAAGTAATTATTCAAGATATTCGCCTTTTCGAGGTCATTTTAAACTACTCGGTCGTTGTGTTTAAGTATCTGAACTAACCCTTTGTTTTTAGTTTGATAGTACCTGTAGAATGATCTTGGATTATCGTGTGACCTTTCCGCTAACATATTTTCGTACCTGCATTTAACAGTATTCACTTCATTTTTATCTGCCTTTGTAGGTCGATAAAGTTTTGCCCTAATAACTGGTTGCCTTTTAGCCGCTTTTAAAGTGACCGTTTCCATCATGTTAGAGTCTTATATATTGGTTAATCCAAGGTTTGTCCTTTGTATAATTTAAACCGTTTTTATGAGGAATATATCTAGTCTGAAGACCCTTAATGCGTGTCGTAGAATGACCCTTGGTTTTGATCACTATACTCTTTGACACCCTTTTAGTAGCGGTATGCTTTAAGGGGCGTGAGTTACTTCTATGATGAAGTAGGCTTTGTTCTAAGAGTGCTAATTCAGTGGTTTAGTTCTTAAGGAAGAGCTATTTTTAAACACATAAGGATAAGAGTAAACACCAGAATCTACCAAAATAAACATGTATTTTAAACGAAACACTTAAATATTACAAACCAACAGTTAACACATTTCTATCTTTGGCATCAAAGATCTTTCAATGACAAAAAATAAACAAATAGGCTTCCCGTAAACATACCAATTGCCGATTAGTATTTTTTTATCGCGACTCTATTTGATTAGCGCTAAACATTAAATTAACGTACTCTCGTCTACAAACACATATGACCTAGGTTCAAGAACAATGGTTTCTACTCTCCTTTAAAACGTGGGACGTACTAAACTTCTACTATCGCAATAGAGATATAAATGTTTTTGTTAACTTACAGGTAGGTATTAGGGATTGCCAGATGTCGCTGGAGGAGTTATCTCTCGCTTTGAAGTGTGGTGGCCGCTGGTGGAATTTTATTGGAGGGATTGTTTGTCGCCTGTGACGGGGGCTGATTCTTCAACGTAATTAAAGAACGGGAGCTCGTCGGGGCTGGGTTCTTCTCCTCTCACTCTTACGGAGCTTAAGATGTGAGAGTCGCTCGAGTGTGAGCGGCTTTGCTTTTCTTCAGTCGGACTTCTTTGCAGACTGAAAAGGCTTCTTCGGTATGGCACCGATATAAAGCTTGACTATTTAGGTTAATACGGCCGTGAAAGGGGGGGTATCGATTTTCTCAATCTGATCCTCTCGTTTCTCACTGAAATAGTCTTGTATGGCTGAAGGATCGATCATCACCAACTAACCCTTCTTCTGGCGTATCGACTTCTAATCTTCTTGTCTGGCTGAAAGATCGATCTTCACGAACTAATCTTTCTTCTGGCGAATCGAATTCTAATAATCTTCTTGTCTGGCCGATGGATCGATCTTCACGAACTAATCCTCCTCTGGCGTATCGACTTCTGATAATCTTCTTCTCTTTCTTTGCGCAGCTTATTTACATATAGGCGGATTGCCGCCCCATCTAAAGGGAGAAGTGACCAGGCCACAGAGGCAAGGGAAGGGGGGGCGAATGGTGAGTTCGCATCTAGATCGAGCGAGAATTCCTGAGGTGGCACTAAGGTGCCCAAGTCAGCTCTCAAATTAGAGGCTCGCAACCGCACTGCTACTTGGCGTGCCTTCGGACTCGCACTGCTTTTTTTTCCATAACCACGGGTTTATGGGTCTCGTAGGTAATTTGATCGTTAGAGCGTCGTTTAAGGACCTTAGGTGGTCGCCTTAAAACAGATGTTAGCTCCAACTGCCTACAGTGGCGGGGAGATCACACATGGTAAGCAGTTTCGCCGGCTACCTTTCCCACGCTTCTCCATGAGGGGGCGGGGGGGTTAATGTACCTATACTCCTCCAGGATGCTTAAGGTAGCCATTTCTCTACAATTCGATTAATGACGAGGCTGTAAGCCGAAGCAGGTGTTTTGTTATTGAATTATCTATTCCAATCGCATTCTCTTAATTCATCTGAATCGCTTTGAAGTTTGCTAATTTATATAAAGGTATTTTTTGCGCCCTTCTCTGATTAATGAAATCATATTTGATGTTAAATACCAATGAGTTGTAATCCAAGTTTCCAAGTGGTTCCTAAACTTCAAGCCTATCACTTAAGGTTTCCTTGTTACTTAGAACTAAATCAAGTGTCTTGTTTTCTCTTATACGGTGTTCGACATATTGATGTAGATAATTAGCTAAAATGCATGTAAGATATGGTTTTCCGTATCTGAACTCACCGTATATCAAACAATTTCATGCAGATTGAAATCCCATACAATGCATACATTTTTGCAATTATTGGCTAAATTAATATCATTAATAAGTGTAAGGTCCACTTCACATGAAGAAGTGCCAAATTATCTTCAAAACTGTACTAGAATAGTTTCCCGGATGTGAAAAATTAGTGGAGCACTATCCAGTTTCTAGCTGGTGGAAAGTTTCTTAAAGTTTCATTAAAAGAAGTGTAGACGATGCTGGGTGTGATAAATACATTAGTGATAGAGCTCATAGTATTATTAAAGATGATGTGGAGATAAATGATCCTGTGAAAAGACAGTGTTATGTGCCTAAAGATGCAAAGCTGATGGTATGGTGCGATGCAAACAGTATTGCAATTGGTGCATTACTTGAGGTACGTGAAGTTTGTGTTAGGATGCTACGTGGATTAGGAAAAAGGATTATTATGAACATATTAATGTAGCAGAGCTGGATGGAATTTTGAAGCGTATAAATCTTGCTCTGAATTGGGGCTATATGAATATTACATTTGCTACTGATTCCCCATCTGTCTGCAATTGGCCTACTTGTATTTGGGGTGGGTAAAATAGAATAAGGACTAAGGGGGCAGCAGAGTTTCTTATAAAACTTAGACTAGGAATACTGAAGGAAATTGTGGAGGAATTTGTAGTGAAGTTAACTGTTGAGCTGGTATCCACGTAAAAGAATATAGCAGATATTTTTGACCAGATTCCCTAAGAAGCGCCTATTAAATAATGATGACACAAATAGTGATGTTTACTATCCCTGTGTTACTGGTCTTAGTTTAAAAGAAGTTAATGATATGCATTATTTTGGCATTGAATTATCATTCTACATAGCTAAGAAAATTAATTCAAATGTCAAACGAAAGGAGGTACACAGGGTCGTGAGATCATATGAAAGATGTCAAATGATTAATCCAGCACCAGCAACGCATAAGGTAGGTACATTTTCTATAGGTAAAAAAATTGGAAAAGGTTAGCTATTGATATAACCCATTTTATAAATCAGTCTTATTTATCTATGGTTAATTGTGGTCCAGTACAGAGAGAGAAAGTCAAAGAGAGAAGGTCTCCCCCCCACCTTAGAACCTAACGTCTACCCGTGGCGCCTGAGGAAGATGCACCCGCACGGCCAGAAAGCCACAAGGGAGCAGAGAGAATTTCGTGCGACTGCGTAATCCGTTTGGGTTTTCTTACTTTCCCTTCACATCGCTGTTCGGCGTCGGAGACCTTGCGCTCCGAGAATATCTCGCCCTTCAATGGCACGCTAAGTCTAATGAGATCCCGGTCCTTTTGGGGGAGCCTCCGGCGACCTGCTTTTGCTGAGGCAGTATGAATACTTCGAGAGAAGCTTTGATAAATTATTACCATACAGCCGCCCTTTTGGTTAGCAGCCAGGTATATCCTCGTACGCCCCGATCCGGCTCCCAACGGCTTCCAGTTAAGAACGCGACGCGTCACCTCTCTACCAGGCCTCGCTCGTACCTAAAGCCAGAGTTCCCACCCAACAATTCGATATACACGAACAGGCATCTATCACTCGGTTTTCGACTTCGTTCTCGTCTGGAGTACTCACTTATTTATTTCTCATAGAAGTTAAAGAAGAAAGGAATTTTGAAAGTGGAACTTTGCATAGCTTCCAGTAAATTAAGCTTTACGTGAGTCAACCTTTATTTGCACTCTCAATCTTTTACCGGAAACAATCACCGTATATCCTCTCTCGAACTCTCGTCCCCGTTGAGTTATTTTGATCGCCCCCTCCCTACCGTTTGGTACCCTGGGTCTCATCTTATTTATTGTCATTTATTTACTTTTGCTAATAGTATTTTCTTAATATATAGTTAGCTATTTTTCTACAATCAGTTTCTCTAAAACCCAAAACTGCTAAGAATTGATTATTTAAGCCAACTGCGCTCATATTTGTTTATTTCACCCTCGCACTGGGATCTATATCCCAATTTCTGGCGTGCTCCATTCTTACATCGTCGCAGAGTCAATCCTCGGCTAGCATCCACGTTCAAATCTACGACAGTGATTATTAAAATATTTATTATTTGTATTTAACTACAGAGAGCTCACAAAAGCTCTTCTTAGTGAGCATCGTTTTGCAATACGGGTATGGTTTTTACCAGTGAGAACTTTGGTCAGGTCATCGTTTTAGTGTTTGCTTTATCCTTAAGTAATCCTTAGATTATAACTTACGAGTCTGTTAATAAAAATTTGGGCTCAGATGTTTAGTTCTAGTAACCTAAAAGAATAAAACTAAAAATATTTTACTCCTGGACTCTTGTGATAAACTTCAATTCGTTTGGATTTCAATATTAATCTTCTCTCTTCTTGCTCCCTACTTTATCTAAAATTTAATCTACAAAGTTTCCACTTTCTAACTATGATAAATTTGGCCGACATCTCACAGATTTAAAAAATCCATTCCTAATAATAATATCAACTGTACCTTTAGTTGTTCAAAAATCGGCTCTAATATCACATGAAAATGACTATTCGGCAGCGGTTAAATATTTATAATTAAAACTATAAAATGTTAAGAAAGTAGAGAGGGTTTGGAAAGCTTAACATAAACAATGGTATCATATTATAAGTAAAAACAATCAAGTTTCCTTATATGTATAAGGTGCTTTCAAATTAAAATTGACAAAACTTATGCTTTCTAATATATATGAACTGAGCCATTCAGAAAAATGCGTTTTTACGCTCCGTAAACTCCCACACAATTCACGTTCGCGTAATTCATTTCTCTCTTTTCTTGTTAATTTTAGTCTTTTATGAAATCTATTTGACACATCTAACTACTGTTGGTACTCTACACGATTAAGATACCTGGCAACCTCACTTCACACGAACCTATTCAAGTGCGACTTAGAGAATGAAAATTGAGATCGTGAATTTCTCACCTCAATCTCTATGTCACTCTTTTCACATGCCAAGGCAACTTTCACAGATCGCCTACAAGCTCTCCATTGATGAACTCAATGAAAACATCTCCCTCAATTTATTGACAATAAGTTATCTATTGCCTAATGGGAGTCTGTTCATATAACCAAAACGCTCTATTATTGAGATTCGGAAAATTTTACGCTTTCTTCAAGCCTGCATCAAGCAACCCTTCTCCATTAACAAGATTATTAACGCGATTCTCATAGCCCATTAACAAAACAACAAGCAATATTCTACCACAGGCACGGCAAATTCAACGGCAATTGAAGGGCTCCAATGTTTATTAGGTAAACCCCAAAACTTGCTTAGCCTATGAGAGCAGGCGATTAAGACAAAAAAAAAAGCACGCTGACAAAGTCGAAATTCTGGCTGCTCTTCTCATATTATGAGTCAAACTCATGGTGTCGGTTGAGTCGTTATTCGAATTGCCATCAAAGCAGAGGACCTACAAAGGGATCAATGACATCGTCCTTCGGTACTAAAAGCCATCGGATTCGCGACAATGGCAAAACCTCATCGGGAACATCACTCTGGTGGGGCAGAAGCCCACAACTAAACTTAACCAGTTCCACGACACCACGAGGGCAGAAGCCCACAACTCAGCTTAACTAGTTCCACGACACCACAAGGGCAGAATTCCTTATGCCATAGCTGAGGACAGCCTTACTCAGTCGTCTACCCTATCCCATAATTCATACCTGGGGCGCTGGATGAAGAAACCCTTGTCAGCATGATAGAGAATGCCGAACGCGTCTTAGCTCCGGATGCTTTTGATAGACAGGAGCTACTCATCGCTGCTGCCAACAATAGTCTGACTAACTTAGATTTGCACAGCTCTCCCGTCTTTATGATCAAGGCGGTCTGGAATCAGGCTTAAAGGCTGCATGGAAAAGCTCTTTCAGAGGGAAGAGTCCCGGCTTTCGCTCTCGCTGTCGCTACTCTGGTCGATCTGGCTCTTCCCCTATTGGAGATCAAGGGAGTGACCTATCTAGCTCGTGCTGGTATCACCAGAAAATCAAAAGAAAAGCAATCGCTGCCTTTCAACCCATGGCTTCCGTTTGGAAGGAACCCAATAATTATCTTCCCATGCTTCCTTATATGGAACAACACGTCCTGCACTATCAGAAGGCACTTAGTAACATCATGCTGAAGTTTCAAACCACTCAGTTGCTATCAGCCCAACCACTATGTAAACCACGGGAACACGCGGATATTTGCAAACCCAAACTTCTCTTGCTATAAGTAAGTAAATAGACCAGAAATGACAACCGTATTTAAGAGATGTTATTCCTTTCTCCTCACCGGAACTTTGGTACCCTCTCCCGCACTACCAGCTCCAGTTCAGAGATACATTCCTCAGTGGGACTTTGTTAGCCTATCACGTACTCACCGTGGTAGCGTTGCAGGTCTAAACCCTGTTTTTTCAACCAAGATAAAGAGACGGTAATGAAGTTCCTCGGTGACAGCGGATATACCATCTCGATGAATCCGGTTTCGCCTCAGAAGAGACGTCAAACTTCAATGGTCTTCGCGCTCCAACATAGTTCAGATCAGACTATCTCGGTCTTTTTTAAGTAATTTCTTTCAGTCTCTAAATTTCCCGGACGGTTTTCCCCGTCGTTTAATAGAATGCATTACTCTCGTTCTAACCATCCTTACACTAGCCCTTTTTGTGTTGACAGACGGTGAAGCAGTCTAGACAACATTATATACACAAATTTTTTTTTCTATCTTTACTGGACGGTCTCTCCTGCTTTAGTGACCGACTTCCTACCAGACTTCATGTTTATCCTGATTTAAATGACCTTCCTATTGACTGACTTGGCTTGCCAAATTCCACAGCCATTTATTTTGTGGTGCAGCTTAAAAAATATGGTTAATACAGTTAATAGAGTTTATACTCACATCTTTACCAGACCTAAGCTCACACTAGTTGTTTGGGCAGACAGTGAAGCACGCTACTCAACACACTATACACACAAAAACTCCTATCTTTGCATGGCCGTTCCGTATGCATGCGGTCAAAACAGGACTTTTCTAAAATGGAGGAAAATGCATAATTTAGAAATCGCGTTCTTCCCGTACATCTCTATTGCATATAGCTTCTAACAAGAAAGGGTTGTATAGGACAGTACGTGACAACCATGCCTTAAACAGTGTTACTCTTTTCATTATTGTTAGATTTTGTAGCTCAATTACCATGTGTATATGTAGGTAAATCCTAACTCGACCTGCTAAAAGATATCCATCAAATTCGGGTAGAAGCGTCCAGTGTGGAGAAAAGATGTGACACCTCTGAGATTAATTAGTCCGTTTTTCTTTATATCGCACTCGGTTTGAGGTCGTGTGCACAATTGTGTGTGCGTTTTATTAAAGGAGTCTTGGGTAATCCACAATTCATTTTAGATTTTCTAGACGACATATTAGTCAACTCTCCAAACCATAAAACAAACCTAGTGAACCTAAGTATGTGTTCGACCAGCACTAGCCAATGGAATATAGATGGCACTACACAAATGTCAATTAGGAGTACACCAGGTTTAATTTATTAGATTTCCCATAAACAAAGAGGGCATCTCACCTCTACTACCTACATAAATACCTCATAGAAAATTCATAGGAATTTGAAATTTACAGTAAAACAGAAATCTCCATTAAATTGCCAGCGAAGTGCTGCTACTGCACTTTCGTGTTTTGGCTCATACAATTGCGATGTGTTTGGAAGGCAGCGTAGAAAAACATAAAAATTGAACGTAGGTCTCTTTAGCTTTTTTCTAAAGAATTTTCCCAAGCTTAGTTAAAAATGTTTACTTTTGGAAGAGAGTTCTACTTTACCCTTCCTTAGTAAATATCGCTTTCCTATGATACAAGGATCCAAGTTAAACCTGTCTACTCACCTCAAGGTTCTCACTTTTCTATTTCTTCTTCCAAAACTTATCACACTCATCTGTTTCATCTATGTAGGATTTCATTGCCTAAATTTTGGGTGACCTTCAGTGATCACACGCTAAACATAGCTCACACCAGCTGACGCTCTTTGTAATTCACCGACAACACACTTTCTATCCCATAAGAGTGACATCACGCCACGCGATCCTATTTATGCTTTTCGTAGAGATGTGAATGATAGACAATGTTTTCAACTCCTCGACACGCCCTGACACCCTCGCTGGTTAATAAGTGCCACTTTTACCTTCTAATTCCAAGCTTAAATTTATGCGTGCCATATCTAATTGAATAAGCAATCAATAAAAGTTCCTTCCTAAATTTTTAAAAATTAAAATATATTACATAACACTGGGTAACAAATTTTCCCCAAATATTTGTTTATCTTATTCTTTTGAGTGTTTTTATATTAAATTTGCGCTGATTGCAAATAGGTAATTACTTTTTCTCTCACAGCACTGTCTGAAAGATATCACAAATTATACTAATATAAAAAATGTATGCGATACGGATAAAGCACACTTACATTTGTTGCTAATTTTTTTTTATTTTTATTCAGGTTTATATGATAAAAATTGACTTTCTTGATCTCATTAGGCATTTGGGTCTCACTAAGTCAGGAACTAAGCTTTGGTCCTCGCGACTTAATGAATGAAATCTGTTAGGTAAGTACTGCAGATCAACAGTATTCAGGAAGCGCTATGAGGAATTCGTAGTTTATTTTGATATTAGTGAGGATCACTGCTTCTGCAAAGAAATTAATGGCTTGTTTACAGCTGTTGAAATTCATCACAACCCTGAAGAATGGCCACTATTCAGGGATAGTTCTCCAAAAAGCCTCAAAGATGTTTTACTACATAAGAGAATGAGTATCCATCCCTGCCTGTAGCATACTCGGTTCAGATGAAGAAATAAAATGACAATATAAAAAAGCTTCACGAGAAGGTAAACTATATTAAGTTTAAATGGAATGCTTGTAGTGATTTTAAAATATTTACCTCCTTACTCGGATTGCAAGGTGAGTACACCAAGTATTCATGTTTTCCTTACCTATGGGACAGTAGGGTTTATCATGAATATTACCAGGAGGTTGAGTGGCACCTTTGAGATGATTTGCAGTTAGGAATACTAAATGTTATTAAGAAGCCTCTTGTATAGCCTGCCAAAGCTTTGCTACCACCACTTCATATAAAGCTTGGTTAAGTCAAACAGTTTGTTAAAGTATTAAATTATGGTGGAAAAGTATTTCAAGACATTCGTCTACTCTTTTCAAAGCTATCAGAGGCCAAAGTTATGGTGATATATCTACTGAACCGCAAGTAAGGTAAATGTTGGAGTGAGTGCAACTTGAGAATGCAATGAGTAATGTCAAAAGTGAGGGGTGGTGTGAATTTTGAAATATAGTTAATGGATTCCTTGGTAAAAATAAATGCCGAAACTACAAGCAGCTGGTAGCCAAACTTTTAGAGAGTTATAAGAATTGGCATGTAGAATGTCATTAAGGTGCACCTTTTTGATCGTATTTGGAGTGTTTTTATGAAAATTTGGGAGAAGTGAGTGAGGAGCATGGTGAGCGGTTCGATCAGGTCATTGCTGTAATGGAGCAAAGATACCCAGGAATATGGGACACTGCTATGTTTGGGGACTATATATGGTGACTGGTGCATAAAGATCGAGGAGCTCACAGTAAGAAAGCACGATTTCCAGTGCACTTTTAGTAGGTTATCTCTTATAATCACATTTTCTTATTAGTTTAGAAATTAATATAAGGAAAAAATATTATCAGCTATTATTCATGGACAATGCGAATATGCTAAATAAAGTGAAGTGTCGCAGCTATTGATGGTTCGTTTTATATAGAAAAATTCCAATTATCTCTAAAAATTTTGATGCTATGTAATTTGCAATGGTATTTTTGGAATCAAGAGGTAAAACCACCGTAGAAACACTAAAACATTTAAAGAAACAGAACCTGTGTTACCCAGTGTTTGTATTACCAATACCTCACCTATTTGTGTTTCTAAACTCTTATGAAAGTTTTAAATACTTTTATGCTACTAGATATATGTTCACTAATGTGTTTTCCTCTTGAGTCAAAGTCAGTGATTTGAAGTTTGCTTACGTATATTATTTATGTTGAGCGGAATAGGTTATATAAAGTCTCACAGCGCAATAAATACTTAGTAAAATCTTTTCGTCCAGTAGTCGAGGGTTTGAGTTTATTCCTAACAATGAATCATTAAATATTCCATGATAAAGATGAACTGTGATCTGATTTGGTTTAAAAACAAGGATTGCTGACCTAAAGTCACGTATTCTGATATATGACCTTACTACCTTAAAACTTTCAATAATTCCAGAACTAATCTTAGGAGGACCTTGGAAATTACATTATTCGAAAGAGAATGTAAAACAAAATAAGGGTTCAAAATTTAAAGGAATCGAACGAATAGTTATGAAGTTACATATAACTAAATAATTCCACCACTAACCTTGGGAGTACCTTAGCAATTATATCATTCGAAAGGCGAAAGGAAATGTGAAACAACATAAGAATTTTAGATTTCGTTAGAATGGGCCGAAAAGGTATGAAGTTATTGCTAAAATAAAATAGTTCCCGAGCTAACCTTGGAAGAACCTTGGTAATTATATCATGCGAAAGAGAATGTAAAACAACATAAGTGTTCTAATTACGTTAGAATCGGCCTAATAGTTATGCTGTTATTGCCAAACAATTCATCGGTTAACCATAGAGGGTCTTTGGCATTACAACATTGGAAGAGAATGTAAAACAGCATTAGAGTTTTAAATTTCGTTAGAATCAGTTCAATAGTTACAATGTTATTACCAAAACAACAAAATGCAAAACGGGGACCGACCGAGTCGCTCGTGACTAGACTTGCACGGGGCTAAAAACTCTATATATAAATTATAGAGGAGATAAGCAAAACCATTTTATTTAGCTAAACCAAACTTTTGAAGGTAATTTGCCATTAAAAAAAAACTTACTCTTTTGGTGCACTTGGAGATGAGCTTAATAATATTATTAACCAGCAAAGGAATATCGACATTAATTAATTTATCAATATAGAATGGGAAAAGTTTCTCTAACACAACTTTAGCAAAATGAGAACATGCATCCAAACTAAAAAGCGAGAGTTTAATAAAGTTAGGATTTAGTATAGTTTATCAATAAGTTCGTAACTATTTTTAATATGAAATCGAGAAATGGTTCTAACGAGGGGAGTGAGGTATGAAGTAAGACTTTTAGTTAAATAATAAGAAGCTGAGCCTACCTAACTAATAATAAGACGTATGGGATTATTATGTTTATGAGATTACCAGAACATATAAGTATGACAAAGCGTGATTGTTGTATTAAAACTTGGCAATTAACTCGGGAAAATGTTTAAGGTGGGAACGAACTTTCTTATCGAATTCACTATTAACTTGAATTGTTACATAAGAACATAAGAACATAGAAAAGAAGGAGACTGCAAAAGACCATTCATGGCCTACACTTGGCAGCTCCTGTGAATTGTTGGGTCGTTTACTAGAATTACATATGTCAGTGGATAAGTCATTTAGTAATAAATCCATTTTTTTAATATATTAAAATTTATCAATAATAACAACTGCATCAGATTTATGTGCCATAGTAACGTGCAGTCGAGCAATATTTCTAATTGCAACTAAAGCCCAATAAAAACGCAAAGGGAAATTATAAGGAATATGAAGGGCTAAACAATACAGAACGCAACACTTTGCCTTAGAAACAATTTCACTGGGAATTTTAATAGATTTTTCTAAATTAGTGGTTTCATCAAGTCCTTGCGAAGAAAGGTTAACAAAAGTTTCTGCTAAGCTGTTCTTAATTCAACAACTGTTTGAGATGAGGCATCATTATGTAAGATCCAATTTAGGTTCTAATTTTGCAGACTGTTTTAAAAGGGTAAGAAATATGGAGTATTGGATCACATTGGACCATAGGGAAGGGATGTTAATATAAATGCATGGCAACATACGTTGACTTTCTTTAGAGCAATGAAGGTCTCATACTTCATATAGGAAATACGTTTGGAAAGAAGAATACATTCAATTTCTCGGAAGGTTTGCCCATAATATACACTTATAAGAATAGCTACTAAAAGAAGTATGAAAAATCTTCTCAGCAATCAACATGTTAAGAAAGGAAAGTTTTGAATTTCTGTCGTACGCACAGAACAAAGCAGCACGACACCGTTTTACAATGTCCTTTAGCTCTTATGATAACCAGAATAATCTCAACCAGTATGCCAAGGAAATGATCACCAATACCAAGGAAACTAATTTTAAATAATAGAACCTTATGATTAACAATTATTTTATAAAAAAATGGGCAAAAAGCCATACGATCACATCTGCCAAATGAATCAAGGTCATTGGAAAGAAAAGAGGTCTGATGACTCAAAAGCCAAAGAGTGCAGTTTAATAGGAACAAATCAAGATGGAGGTAATTCAACAGAGCCGTCAGCATACGACAAGGGATGAAAGCTAGAGTCAACCCATCACCGTGATTGTTTAATAGCAGACAACCGAAAGTTCGGCTGAGACGTACCAGTTAAAAAATATCAGAAATGATCATTAGAGGCTATTTGAGCCTCATTATAAGTACGCTGTACGTATGACCTGAGCTGCACGTAGTAGTTCAAAGATTCTTGGAGTGCAAACGAGACACATCTCAAAATTCCACCTACTTATTCCTCTGGGGCAATCGGCAAGTCCTCATTGAACCAAGCTCTAACAGATATTGTTAAAATCAGTATAAATGCCTGGATGGTGGGCACGGTATTTGAAATAAATCACTAGAGTAATGGACTCATCTGGTGATAAAAATTTAGTTTGAATCTTTAAATAGAGACTAGAGTTACCGCTGTTACAAAAGTGTGCACAACCGGCAGATCCTCAACTGCAGGAACATTCGTCAAAGAAGGTCAAGGCAGTTTCTGAAAGGCGTTTCGTATCAGGAACCGGCAACTCACCTCCAGCAAGATTACAGAAGCTTAGACAGCCTGACTATGCTAGTTCGTCGCAAAAATAAAATTTAGCCATTGCTGGTGATGAGCATTAAAATAAGCAACAAAAATATAAGAGGCCTTAGAGTAAGATTTCTGGATTTCAGACATAGCAGATAAAAGGCATTCAATCTGAAAACTAGCCCAGATTATCCTCATTTACAAACCACACAAAACGCTCTCACAATCTGAGAGGGGCGGTCAATAAGTTTTGCGAATCGGTAGGGCAAAACAGAGGATGGGCGATGGCTTTTTAAGGGGGTGCTAGGACAAGTTATGACAAGTCAGGACCTCCTGACGTACGCTTGTACCTCGTCTATTAAAGAAGCAGTAGCTGATCGCAGATTGTTAGTCACAAATTTTTCAACAATCCAGAAGGTTAAGCACCACACAGTGCTCAAATTTTTTACCATGGATGGCAAGAATACAAAAGAGATCCATAAACGTATGGTTGCAGTGTACACCGACACCGCCTTTCCCTATGCAATCATTGCTCGCTGGAATAGGAAGTTCCGCTATGGGCGTGAGTCCCTTGAAGATGACCCCCGGCCAGGACGCCCATCAGATGTAACCAACGAGGACAATGTGGCCCGTGCGGAGAGGATGATCCTCGAAAATCGACGGGTGAAGGTCGAAGAAGTGTTTTCAACAATATCCACGACAATTTGGTCATGAAAAAGGTCTCTGCCCGTTGTGTCCCTAGAAACCTCACACTTCATGATCGACTTCAATGTCGTCAAAGTTAGGAGGAGCTGCTGCTGCTGTATAACCAAGATCAGGCGGAATTCGATTCAAGCATAGTGAAAGATGGTGAAACGTGGGTCTATCACTGAGATCCAGAGACCAAGCTCGTAAGCATAACTTGGAAGCACAGGGGCTTGCCGACCCCCATCAAGTTCCGGGCCCAGCCCTCAGCGGGGAAGATCATGGCCACCATTTTCTGGGATTCTGAGGGAGTGTTGATGGTGCACGTTGCGCCTCAGGAAAGTACCATCACAGGGCAATATTGTGCCGAGGAACTGGCTGGGTTAAAGAAGTGCATCCATCAGAAGTGGCTCGGCAAGTTTACACGCAGTGTCCTGCTCTTTTACGAAAATGCCCCTATCCACAAGGCCAGAGTTACACAAGCTGCCCTGCACGAGTGCGGATTCTAGGAGCTCAACCATCCCCCCTACAATCCAATCTGGCCCCCAGCGACTACTTTTTATTCCGCGAGCTCAAGTCTGCACTGCGTGGACGCCAGTTCGGGGACGATGAAGATGTCCAGCTCGCCGTCCAGGAGTGTATTGAACAGCAGTCGGGAGATTTCTGGTTGTCGGGAATTCAAAGCTTCAGGGACAAGTGGCGCAAGTGCATTGAAGTCGAGGGTAGTTATATTGAAAAATAATAAAACACTTTTCCTCATTTTTCGTTTCCTTATATCCGAATTGTAAAACTCTTACTGATCAATTTTCCCTCTATGTAAACTATCATAAACATTCGATAAATTATTACACTGAAGAATTAGCCAGCCTCTATTTCTAGTTGAGCTGAGCATGGTTTCAGGAAAGCACAAACAAAACATCGACCATCTTCACTAACCTCACACTACACATAATTCACACCAAGACACCCCAGCACACAAAATCCTGAACGCCAATCCCCTTAATGACAAAACTTGATAATAACTTTCTCTCTAATAGGCAGGCCAAAATCACCCGCCTAAAGCAGAACTCGTACTTCCGATCACTCCTAAATATCATCCCATAAAGGAGCCATTCTTTAAATCTCATTATTCCAACTATTAAAACATAAAATCCCACAACCAGAACCAGCATAAACTAAGACCTTCATCTACGCTGACAACATATCACTTATAGCACAAGCCCCCCTCAATCAAAATAGCAAGCGCGAATCTCCAACAACATATAATACACTCACTAGGAAACTAAATCCCACAAAACCAAAGGAACGCATCGTCCGACGAATCAACAATTTTGCATTCCACATCCAACGACCATGACTAGAATAAATAACCCAAATTGAAAATAAACAGACAAAGCCTACCACTAAAAAAAACTCACCAGACACCTAAGTAATATTTAAAATCGACACATCCCCATTACAAACAAGTACACAAAGAAAATTAACACCGTTAAACTACTATCAAATATTAAATTTCGAGAAAAGAAAGAGCTTCTCACTACGCTATAAAAAAAGTCATCAGAACCAATCTCAATTACTCAGCAACAGCATGTCAACTTACCATAGCCAAAAATGACAGGAATAATTTCAAACCACACAGAGCAAATTAAGTATGCACAAGCAGCATAATGAAACATCACCTACGTACTGAAATACATATACTACCAATCAAAATACGCTTCTACATGATTGGAACCTAACTCTTTAATAGAGCACGGTTTCCTTATCATCCTTACCACTCCATAGATAAAAGAAAAAAACCCAGCCACCCTACTTACAAAATCTATTCAATAAAATTCCTACCATACCATCAAACACTAATATATTCAAACATATGTACACTATCTTCACCTAAAGATACAATAACATTCTGCAACCAAACAAGATTTTAAACCAGCCTCCTTCCTCCTAATAAACAATCAGAGAAATTAGTGTATAGGAAAAAGTGAGTCATCCTTTCTCAACTCAGCTCAGGTCACTTCACTATACATCGACAATAAAAACATGGAATAAAACATGCCTCGACACAAACATACCCATATCCAAGCAATGAGGATTCAACAAAGAAACCACAATTAGACTTTCCCAATTTCCCAGAAGCACGTACTGCACAAAACATCTCTTATCTTAAGGACCTATGGATTAAATTAAGCAGCGTGTTGGCCGTCCTACCTCGCAGAATAGAGGTTGGAAGGGAAAATAAGCAGATATAACCGATCATATGATTTAGCCAACATTCCATGAACAAATTTCCCTATGAAGTATCAAGAATTAATTAATCTACAGAGCAACTTAACGAATATTAACGAAGAAAGATGTGTTCAAATAATAAGAAAGAGCCTGAGGATTCCTGTGCTAATTATTGCATCGTTGTAATAAAAATAAATTTATCATAAATACTTCCTTTTGTAGCAAGATTACTCAATGAATATTTACAAGCAGTAAATGCCACTAATGAATTAATTTTACTTCGAATAAATACGAATATATTTTAATAGGACAGCATCCATCGCAAAGGAGTTAGTAACCCCTAATGAAACCAAAATTTATCAGCGAACTTTCATTGTAAATTAAGATTATATTACGATTGCTTCCTCTGTATATATACGTTTCTATCTCCTAGTTGTAAGTTTATTAGACATATAATACCACATTAAAAAACGCTATATATATATATATATCTTGGTGGCTAAACGTAATTATAAATCTCTCAAATTACAACAGCGAAATAGCTTTGAAACGGTGAGTGGTAGATAATTCCTGCTGTTTGGATGGTGAAACTACCTTTTATTGAGCACTGCTTTTAGTATTCCTCGAGAAACTCTCGTATTAAGGATTATAAAGCAGGGATACCGAACACGGCTTTATTTTAGTATATTGAGTAATTTTCGAAATTAAATTGGAGGGAGAAAACGATGCGTGAAAGAAATGTTAAAAAGTCTAAATGAGGTGTAACGATATTAACAATGCCAAAATAAATTATGTGTAAATGTATTCTATTTAAGACGGAGCTATCGAACTTTGTAGTAAAAAGGCTAGATTAATAACAGTCTTAACAATATTTAACTTTTGTCGACTACAAAGATTAGAATAACATTTTTTAATGTAGTTTTATGTGCAGAATTCAAAAATGGAAGTCATTTTTATCGAAATGACTCCAGTTTTTGTAAATTGCCAATTATTATTTTTGTCAAATTTTGAAGATTTTAACCAATTTCATTCTGTTATTTCTTATTTTCAGGTTATTTAACTGAATAAAATTTTAAATAACGGGCAACGATTTAATTAAAATGCCAACAGGACAGTGTAAAAATAGCCCAAATAAATTCTGTTAAATAGGTGGTTAAGTGACATTTAAAAAAAATCAAAGAAAAATTTCTTCTTTAGTGAAAAAAATAAATACTTTGTATTTTGGATGTAAAATTAGCGACCTAGATAGCCCATTGGCACCACATATATGTTGCCTGACATGCTTTAATTCTCTATCAAAATGGTTTAAAGGAAAAATAAAAAGCCTTCAATTTGATGTTCCAATGGTATGGCGAGAGCCCCAAGATCATGCCACTGACTGCTATTTCTGTTTGGTAGACATACAAATTAAGTAATTGTTTATTGTCCACTGTAATTATATTTTAAAGTAGTACACTGCAATAATTTTTTTAAAAATAGAAAATTAATTAAGATTACAACCACTTTATTGTAATTACACATATGTAGATCACTATAAATTAGATTTTCTGCATATAATTTCGATAGCTTTAGGTAAAACAACGAAGTACCTTAGATCTGCTATTCGGCATTTACATCGCTCAAAGGACATTCCAGTATCTGAATGACCTTGAGAAATTGTTTTCTCTAACTCTGATAAATTAGATATGGAATCATGTGAACCAGAGACTGAAAATTATGTTCCTGAAACAGTTAATACTACCCCAAAACCTTTCTCATAACTTGATCTGGATGATTTTGTAAGAGATCTAAACTTAACCAAGAAACAGAGTGAATTACTGGCCTCGAGATTGAAAGAAAGAAATTTAGTATCAGAAGATGTTCGAATTACTAAGTTTCGCATTCGATCAAACAATTTATAAGACAAATTTTCATTAGACAACAATTTATGATACTGTAATAATATTCCACGTCTCTTTGAAGAATTAGATATACATTATGAACCAACTCAATGGAGACTTATTATTGACGCTTATTTATATAGTAGTAAATCCGTGCTTCTGCATAATGGAAATAAACTACCATCGATTCCCCCAGTAGCTCATTCTGTTGTTTTGAAAGAAACTTATGAGAATTTAGATCTCATTTTAAAAATCATTAAATACAATGAAAATAAATGGTTGATATGTGCAGACTTTAAGGTAGTAGACATTTTAAATGGTTTGCAGTCAGGCTACACAATATTTATGTATTTTTTGTGCCAGTGGGACAGTAAAGCTCGGTGAGAACATTACATACGCTCAGAATGGCCTTCAAAAGAAGAGACAAAAGTAGGCTTCATAATGTCATAAGTGAACCATTGGTTCCTAAGGAAATAATAATTTTGCCACCACTTCATATAAAATTAGGTTTAATGAAAGAAAGCATGACCAGCCATCCTTCTTATATTTAAAAATAATATTTCCTATATTAGTGATGCTAAAATTAAAGAAGGAATCTTTCTTGGGCCTTAGATTCGACAACTTATGGTAGAGAGTGAGTTGAGGCAAAATTAAGCAAGCCAGATTTTGAGGCCTGGCATACTTTCCAAGGTGTATGTAATGGTCACCTTGGAAAGCACAAATCAGAAAATTACCACATTCCTGTTCATAATTTAATTAGGTCTTATAATGAGTTGGGATGGAGTATATCATCGCAAAAATCAGCGATGAAAATGGTGAAAGATTCCACCAAGATATTGCTACTATAGGTAATCGTTATATAGGGAAATGGAGTCCTACAATGCTTGTTGACTTCTGCTGGACTCTTCTCAGAGACAGACAAGAATTTGTACCTAAAAAAAGCCTAAATATTCTAAAAATATATGACTATTGTATAGATTTCAGCAATTTTGGAAGAAATCTTGAAGCTTCATTATTTTTTTAAATATATTTTTATAATATCATACTCTGAAATGTATTATAAGACTTATTTAATTCTTTGGATGAATAAGCTTTTTGTTTCCACTTATTTTTCTACCTTGGTCAAATAAAATAAAAATAATAACAAATATTTCATACCTCTATATACATAATGAATGATCTCTTTTTTTATAAAAAATTAAATGTGCAGATTACAAAAAACTGAAGTTATTTCATGAAAAATAAAGTTTATTTTAATATCTACGCAAAAAACTACAATAGAAAAGTACTTTCTCATTTTCGTAGCAAAGTTATTGTTGGACAGTGTATTTGGAGTTTTTATTTTCCAAATTTGCGCTTTGTTTCTGTTATTGTAAGAGGTTTGTTTCAGTTTCTATATATTTTCTATTCGATCAAAAGGATTAAATGATGACAAATATGTCTTAAGTCAATCATCTGTATTCATAATCAATTCGTATTTTGGGGCCAAAAATAAACGGAGAATCTTTATTAATTCAAAAAATGTTTCTTTCAAAAGAAACGGGTACGACCATTATATCTTAGCACCAAAGTGGAGTAAATGCAAACAGATATTCGCTAAGGATATTTTATCAATGAGCACTTAAATTAATATCATTGATGAGTACAAAAAGTCTTGTTACACGTTTCTGAAGAAGTTTTCCAGAAGAATGAGAAGTTCAAATTAAGGGGTAAAATAGTCGCTGGGTAAGGTCCTGAGTGATTAGTTTGCCTGTTGCTAAGGCTGCTCGCAATTGGTTACAGGCACGTGTGAACAATTCAGCGGGTACAGTTCGGCTGAGATTTATCGAAAAAAAAATATCAAGTTGAGAAGAGCTGCGAAAAAGCCTCATCTCGCCTAGAACATCCTTACAGATACGCTCCACCTTAGTAGTAAATAGAGTGAATGGACTGTTGAAGACTGTGGCAAAGTGATATTCCCTTATCAAGCTCCCTTCTACTTTTACTCGAGATGGGTGTGTGCACAAAAATTGCGGACTATCTGACTTTTCGGAAGAGGATGGTCTTATCCATTTTATTTAACTCAATCGGTTATAAGTCTCATATTATTGCGCCGGGGAAAGGAAGTGCACTCTCACACCGAAGCATGCCTCCTCCTACTTCTTGCCTTTTTGCCTTTGTATGTTGTGTTTTTTTGTTGGTTTTCCTGCTTTTTCGCGGTTGTTTTTATTCTAACATAACAGTAATGTTTAAAAGAATTTTGGTGACCTATGTCTAAGTAGCTAGTCACCATGTGGCCAATAAATCAAATCAAATTATCACATCTGCTTGGCTAGAGATTCTAGAAGATCTTTCATTAGAAGGGAAAAAAGGATTGCTTTCTAGAGTTCCCTCTCATGCCTACCATGAAGCATATAAAAACAATCCATGTCTGCCGCTGATCCTCGTATACATAAGGAATTGGAACACAACACTAAAACTTATACCCAAAATCTTATCCCTCTGGTTTGCAATGCTTATCACGTTTTAGGAAGCTACGTGAGTAGAGAGACCCCATGTGGCCAAGAGTCACATGACGAAGCAAGCTCAGATTCCACCCCCCCATCGTACCATCCAAGCGAGTGTGGAGAACATCCCCCAAGCGGAGATAGAGAAAGCGGGTAAAAGAACTGTTTGTCGCCGACAGTTAGCGACTTGGGCTGAACCCTGGGAAATTCCTAAAGTTTGGGTTATTCCCCATTTTGCGCTTAAGGAGACTGAATATTTAAGCCTTTTTACTGCCTGAGAAGAGCAGTTAGAGAGAATCGCCGCTCGCAAAAGACATCACTCTTGCGAGGTCAGTGTGTACCCAGTTAAAGTATGGACACTCTCTCCACGGTAAAGCATCCACGGTAAAATAGAAGCCTCTGCCCCCACCGTCTTCTGAAGCAGCTGCGCTGTATTACTCCATCGAGTTCTCGAAGCACCTGGCCCGATCGGAGTTAATATGAGGTAGCAAGACGTCTCCTAAGAATCACCAAGGATTCCAGCCCCCCTCTCGAGCTCCAGCTAAGGTTATAACTTACACCTTTACAGCCATGCAAGTAAGATGGTGACCATACTCTTTGTTTCCACTCTTTTTCCTGACGAGGATCCCTCCTTCGAAGACGCCGACAAGATCGTCTCGCTGAGCGGCTACTTTTTCGTCAAGTCTCCCGTGAAGTAGCCGTCGCCCTCCGACCCGTAAGCTTACTTTCCACTTTTATCAGTTGAGCCTATTCGGATCCGAGCAGGTAGCTCTAAACTAATTATTTAAATTAAAATTTTCCTGCCGGTAACGCTAAATCATTAGCCAATCAGTAATTTTCCTTTATATCATTTTGATTAATTTTAGTTTGTAAATAAAACTTATATTTACCTATGTTTATATTGCATTAACCTGAACGTCACTCTCGGCCTCGTTATTCAAATCTCGCCAACCTCGAATTTGACCTGATTAGTTAAGTCTCAACCTGACCTTTATTATCTGCGCCTCAACGTAGCGTTCAGTCTTTGGATGGTTCGCTTTAATAGCCTGAGTTCTCGCCCTTGATATTAATAATAGATATTTTATTGGATAGTTGGCTATACCACGACAATGATTCATAAGAACCATTTCCGAATAGTTAAGGAACAATTTGAGGATTATAATTGTATTTTTCAGCAGAATGATGCAAGAATTGAAACAGGTTTGAAGAACAAGGGACATCATTGTAAATATCGACTGCAGGAGCCATTAGACATTATTTATTACGAAAATAGATTTGTGCTCTTAAAAAATTAGCCATATCTGTCGGCTTTCATAACAGACTATTGCAGGTAAGTGGAAAACAATGCTAACCCAGTCCAAGAACTATGATGAAAGCTTGGTATATAGATTGTTGCATATTGGGAATCGTAACGATGTAAAATGTAGCTCGAGTATTCCATGGGTAAGACTAGTTGGGAAGCCTGAACTTACGAATAAGCATTCTTTATATAATGAACATCTATTAATAATGCTAATTGTTTTAATTAAGTGTGAGTAGGGGAAAAATAGTGCGTGGGTAGAGAGTCGAAAATAGACAAGTGGTGAAAAGACAAAGTAGTGTGGCAAATTGGCAAAAGAGATGCAAGAGCCTTGTGATCAGGCCTATCGCATTTAAAAATAAGACCATTTTCCAACACTGAATTCAGGTTGAGTTGCAATCTTTCAGATCCATGCTGCCTCTGTCTTCTTCTCCAGTGCAATCCTCGTAGAAGTAGCAAGCACAGCTTAAAAATCTCACGACGCAGTTTAAGATTAGACAACGTCTTTCTAACTGATGTATAATGTTTTTATTTTCTAGAAATAAAATTCATCATCGTTAAATCTATTTTTATTTCATCGCAGTCAGTGAAGATGACTTGACTACTCATTTACAACCTCTTTTATTTATAGCAAAATTTTTAATTCTGTTTTGAAGAACCAGTATTAAACTACAACATTTACATTGCACTCTTGTTATTTGAAATGAAAAAATCGTCAGATGAGTTTAATAAACCTCAGCCCACATCGAAAATATCACAGTTTATCTACTTAGGCTACTTCTCAATCACGTATTTTGAATTCTACATCTATTATTTTTGGTTTTTGTCTCTCCATATTTTCTTCTCCTTATAATAGCAATGTTTGTTTAAGCTATTTTTACCAATGAGCCAAGTGACACCAAGGAGATAGGAAGAATTCCGCTGATACGAGTAACTTCTTTGAAATGCAATCAAGTGTTTTTTTATTAATTCCTAATATAATTTGAAACCATCAAGAGTATCTCCTGTTGCATAATTGTAAAAGAAAGCGAAAAGTTAGAAACAACTCACAAGTAACCGAAGGGCCTAACTGCAACAACTCTCCTGCAACTCCTCCTCTTCTTCGAAGCGAAAAATTGCCCTTGCAATAACGATCTATTTATTACACTCTACAGCAATAAATAATATATGGACGAGATAATTTTAATTTACTTAGTTTGTATGGAGATTACCAAAATTGTACCTATATTTTGCTAACGAACACCATTTTATGGTTGGAATACTAATTAAATTGCAATGATTTATGACTATTTTTATTTGCTCGGAAGATCCTGATTATGTTTTTGATCTAGGTAGATGTTTCTATGTCTATGGATCTGTAACATATAAAATCATAAGCAATCACTGATTTTCATGTTAAGAAACTTTAATTACCAACCCAATTTTGAAGTAAAATTATGATTACTAACTAAATAGCTTCCATTCAGTGTTTAAATTTAATAGCATGAAAAATATGGTATATACAGAGTGTGCCTGCTAAATTAACCAATTGTGAATACCATTTTTTTCAAAAACATGTTGAGGCATTTAAAAATGTATTGCGTTAGTTTCATACATAGCAAAGATTCAGTTCAGAAAAAGATTGCTAACATGGAGTTGTTAAAGGTATCTTAATATTGGAAAAGAGTTACCAGTATGATGATCACTCAATCCTGATGTCAAAATGCCAAATTTTCAATCTCTAAATGTCAATTTCTCATGGTAACCGTTATTAAAGTTTAAGAAGGCATATTTTATGATTTCCAAACTCGACCATCCATGTTGCATGTGATTTTAAATGTGGTTTAATTGAGTTCCATTTTATGGCCTGCTGTGATTTATATATAGTATGTAATGGACTAATCGGGATGCACATGACCTAAAAGTCCAAAACCTTTGTTAAAACCCCGTATCAAATCCTATAATCGGGCATGTCACTAAAAGTAGATTTTATATCATGCATTCTCATCTGTGCTGTTTTAGAAAAAGTAAGGGTAAAGTTGGCGAAGAACACGTAGAAACGTCCCAACAAGAGAAAGAAATCGAAAAGCGATACAAGAGAAACTAGAGACTTGTCATCATAGCCAATTTTTCGTTAGAATTTATAACGTGTTCAGAGATATGCACCTATAAACTAAAGAAAACAGTAAATGCTGAGTTTAATTATATTCTGTTTAAAGGAATTTGTGCGTAAATATACATAGTTAATCGGCAGAGGGAAAATGTATCATGGAAGAAGGAGAGAGTTTCCATCAAAATATACCGAACTTTGAACATTGATTCTTAGGAGTACCTATACATTGAAAACATGATGAAAGACTATTTGGGAAATTTAGAAGAAAGTACTTTAAATTACAAACGAATTTCGAGAAAAATTGATAATTTCCAACTTTTTTTATTTGCTTCTATATAATTTTTGTTGAATTTATAAGTTAATTGCCGAAATTTAACCCTGTATTTTTGTATTTTGCTCTAGATTGGGGAAAGAAAAGCAAACTTGCTTTTGTTTTGTAAATAATGGCTATTTTCTATTGATTTGCAATAAATGAATTTGAAAAAAACTTTTAATGGCCAGGAGCAAAAATTGTGTTACATTGTGTAGTGGGTCACATATATTCGATTGGAAATTAAGAATCATAAATAATATAATCAGAAACTGATATGCCATTAAGAGAAAATTGCATGAGAAAGAAAGAAACAATTGCATTATAACCTTTTATAATTAGAATTTAATTACTGTTTACAAATTTATGGAGTAAAATTATTCGCTGCCTCTATAGTGTGCGGTCAACAAGCATATTTACAACTGTGCCGCGATCGGTACTAAGCCTAGCTTAAGAAAGAAGGAGGGTTGGATGACGAGTCCATATGACTCATCCATAAAACTAATCAAGGGTGTAAATAATCATTATTGGATACACACACACTAAAAAATAAAAACAACAGAGTGTATCATAGGTTAGGTTCTGTCGTTGTATTGCATACACCTCAATAAATATCTTTGTAGGCCGCACATATAAAAAGAATAAATATTCAATGCGCACTTATTTATTATATGTGTAATACACATGTTTAAAGCGACTCTTTTAACCGCAAATATTCTTTGCGCCGTTGAAGGGATGAAGCTTTAGATTGGGAATTTACATATATATCAATATTTCTTTCAGGTAGGCTTTAAAGGCTACGACGGTCAGGTTTGACATTTACCCGTCCCCCATATTCATAGGAGCTCTAGAACTTTAGACTTCATAGGAAACCTAGAATTCTCGTTCTTTCTAAGAGTTTACACATCTATAAAATGTTTTTATCCCACTGGTTGATGAAATGTATGTGAATAATACGGTTTTAAATAATTGAATTTCCATAATTATTTTCTGATTACCCTTCTTTAGCTGATCCCTTGATTTGAAGTAGCATGATAAAGATAACGTGGTTACTACGTCATTAGTTTTATTTTAATCAATCGTGGAGAAGGAGCTTTTTTATTTTTGTTGCTGGGTTCATGCGCATCGTGCATCAAAAACAACCAGCATCGATCGTTATTTGTAATTGCACTCTTATACTTCCTCCAGTTTGAGCAAATACCAATCGATACGCCTTGTTTAATTTACTTAAAGTTACTTTTACTTTTTCCATCTCATCTTATCCTATATTTGCTCCACAGATTTTAAAGACCAGTTATCAATGAACATTTCTAGTTTGTTTGAACTAGGATATTTACGATAAAATTCTCGGATGAATTTATTTATCACCTACTTACTCTTACCAAATGTTTAATTTTTAGCTCTTCCAAGTAAAATTAAATCTGTGCTTGAAAAATTAGCATAAACTTATGCTAGTTTAATATGCCTAAAAAGACATATTAACGATATGCTTCTTGAATAGGACGGAGAATAAATTAAAGACTCAAAGGACTGCGATTATAGCAATTGGGCTGTAAAACGGGCATTGTGCGCTGATCAAGAATTTCTCACTCAGCGAGAACATTGCAGCGCGTTACTTTCCTCGATAGTCATGTTTGACGAGGAAAAAATTCGACAAAGACTATCTGACTAGCTTACTAACTATAAACCAGCCACAATTCAAAAGGGCATCCTTAAATTGGATTTTCTCCTAGATATTTTAAAGAGTACCGATCATAACGGAGACCAAGAAGTCTCTTCCCATGAAGCTAATTTTAATTTTGTCGCTAAATTACGACTCACATTTTTCCAAGTGGGAGTAAAGCAATATTATATTATTCAAAAGAGCACATAATAAGGAGCATTGTTCCATTTATAAGTAGCCGAGAAGAGTTACCATTGCATAAAGGCACATAGATTTGTGTTTTTTGAAGGGAGAAGACTCACAGCCAGTTTCATGTACTGCTTCGGATTTTGGAGACAAGGCCAAGAGAAAACTTTGCGACCAAGGGTCATAATGCTACTTCATTTCTATTCAAGCAGGATCTAATCTAGAATAATTTAGCTCAATTCTGGTATTTTTTCAGTTTCCATGCATCCCTGGATTACCCCAGAGCTGAAAATCCTGAGCACATCGGGGAATGAATAATGAGGCTGAAATATCAATCTGGAGGACAGGAAAAAAGTGAAGGTCCCATGTTCATGTAAAATGACTGGGTGTTGCATAACTACCCTGTTTGAAACTTCCTAATAACAAGTTGTGTTTGGACGAACAGATTCCTCTCGTTGTACATCCTCTGTTGTAGACAAATTTTCGAGCAATGTATCGCGTATTCAATAAAATCACAAATATTGCTCTAATCGCTCATTTGCCTTAGACATATGATCACCAATTTCTTGAAAACATCCTGCTTTTTTATGGTCAAAGGTCATCCCAAACGCTTGCTGTGATATTTTATCCTAGAAATTCTCGTACAATATATATATATATATATATATATATATATATATATATACAAAATCTCGTAATTTATCAACTCTGTGAGCTTTTAACTGATAGAATAGGAAAGTATTTTCACATCCCTTGAGAAGTTATAACAGGCCCTCCCCTACATTCTGTACGAGGTAGCAATTTGCATTATCAATTGATTTCCTTACATAAAGCAATCCAATATAGCATCAACATGATTGCTAGGTATGAATGAAGTTATATATTCCTATATGCTTTTAAGAAATCAATAAATATTGTGACTTCCTTTCAATCAGGTCTACATTTCCTATTATATTTTAGAAAAAAAAGTTAAGTAAAAATAGCTTATTTATTTTGTGGAAGCAGAATTACAATATAGCGGCCCATCTACCCCTTTATTTCTCCTTTCACTTATATAGAATCACTGCATTTTTTAAATAATTAAGATTCTAGCTGAGAAATGGCCTTTTTACAGAAAGGGTGCATAATACTATTGGAAGTTTTACAGTAAGCCTTCTTGAATACGATTAATGTTTGTAAATCTGTGATTGCACAGAATAGCCTTAAGTTATAGCTAAGCATAGCCCTCATTGCCCTCTAAGCACTTAATAAATTTAACATATTTAATCATCCTCCAGAGTTTAACTTCATTAAAAATTCATGCTTCCCATCTGGCAAGGCAAAATATTATAATTTTTTATCAGCAAAGTGACAACTGGAATTTCTTTATTGACAAAATTGTTCAAAGTCAAAGATTTTGTATAGTTTTGTAAGTATAATCTTATATTCTTTGACAAGTGGATGCAATAAAACACTTTATGTACCTATTACCCGGCTAAGTCGTGTTTACAAGGGAAATGGTTTGTAATGTTGCTTGGCTATATTTCTCTACGACAGAATCAAGCAACAAGAGGTGTGTTTAGTGTACAACTACTTTGAAAACCGAAAACAATATATATATATATATATATATGATTTAAAAAAGAATTCAATGAATTTAGCAGTCTTAATGTTGAGTTTTGTTTTAAAAATATGAGTTTTATAATAAAACAATTTGGAAACCTTTTAAATAATCAAGACAAAATTATAAAATTAAAGCGGAAATTATTTACTTCAGGAATGATGCAATCTAGTTAAATCATATTTTTCTCGCGATCTTCAAAAATGTCTCGCCAGTAAATTCATTACCCTCATCTCACAAAGGCCATGTGAATTGGATCAGCCTCTATCACAATTAGATCTTTTCCTTTCGAGGGATTAATATGATCTATACCTAGGTTTACCTCTACCATTTTATTCGAAATCAAATGTATCTTTCTACCCTTTAAGCCAGAAATTTCAAAGTTTGACCAATGGCTAAGGGATATATTAGGAGATGAATAACTTAGAAAGCCTGGTTATAACACTGTTGATACCCACAATTACATATGGAGGCAAACATTAATCGTAAAGTAATCGGTAATCAGACATCTCAACAATTGGGCCAACTAGTGAGTTCGTTATTTTGGCCAATTTATTGTTATTTTTTATAATCCGAGTTTGGAGTATATTATATTCATTATCATCTTAGTGGTAAGGAAAGTAGGTTGCGTTGTAGTAATATTCCAACTCATTGTTTTGGGCAATTTTCGTAACCTTCCCAGTGTTTATTTTTATAATTTTGGTCCGACAAGTTGGGCACACATTTTGGTTGTGTGTTTTGCGTTCTGCACATTTTATGAGTTGTGACAATCTTGGGCTTTTATATTTCCCTCTAAAAAATTGTATCCATAAGAAGAACCTGACTTTGAAGTGAAATCAGGTGATTTATGTTTTTTATCATGAAAAAAGACATCGAAATTATACGTCTCACAGCTGTAAATTTGTTGTGATTCAGAACAGCTTAAATCTTTCTTTAAAGTTGTTCCTTACAGAAGAATATTTAATTTGTATCTATTTAGTATTCAATAGAAATAGTATCTCTTTATTTTGACAGACGTAATAGTAACAATACATGTAAACCGTAAGAAATTACGATATTTTTAGAAGTGTTGCTTTTCAAACTTGATTTAAATAAATAATTTCCCTATTTACCTGTAATCATTAATACGCCAAATAGCTTAGTGGTGCAACTCTGCATTAACCACTGTGGAGAAATGGCTACATTAAGCCTCCTGGAGGAGTATAGGTACATTCAAGCCCCCACTCCCTTCATGAGGAGAAGCGTGGGAAAGGTAGCCGGCGAAAATGCTTACCATGTGTGATCTCCTCGCCGCTGTGGGCAGTTGGAGCTAACATATGTTTAAAGGCGACCACCTAAGGTCCTTAAACGACGCTCTAACGATCGCATGACCTACGAGACCCATAAACCCGTGGTTAGGAAAAAAAAACGGTGCGAGTCAGAAGGCACGCCAAGTAGCGGTGCGGTTACGAGCCTATAATTTGCGAGCTGACTTGGGCACCCCAGTGCCACCTCAGGAATTCTCGCTCTCCCCAGATGCTAACTCACCATTCGCTCCCCCCCTCCTTTTGCATCTGTGGCCTGGTCACTTCCCCCTTTAGATGGGGCGGCAATCCGCCTATAAATAAGCCCCGCAAAGAAAGAGAAGAAGATTATTAGAAGTCGATTCGCCAGAAGAAAGATTAGTTCGTAAAGATCGATCCATCGGCTAGACAAGAAGATTATTAGAAGTCGATTCGCCAGAAGAAAGATTAGTTCGTAAAGATCGATCCTTCAGCCATACAAGACTATTTCCGTGAGAAACGATAGGATCAGATTGAGAAAATCGATCCCCCCCTTTCAGGGCCGTATTAACCTAATTAGTCAAGTTTTATATCGGTGCCATACCGAAGAAGCCTTTTCCGTCTGCAAAGAAGCCCGACTGAAGAAAAGCAAAGCCGCTCACACTCGAGTGAATCTCACATCTCAAGCACCGAAAGAGTGAGAGGAGAAGAACCCTGCCCCAACGAGCTCCCGTTCTTTAATTACGTTGAAGAATCATCACCCGGCACAGGCGACAAGCAATCCCTCCTCGAAAATTTAAGCAGCGACGAAGCAACACTTCAAAGCGAGAGATAAGTCCTCCAGCGACATCCGGCAATCCCTAATACCTACCTGTAAGTTAACAATAACATTTATATCTCTATTACGATAGTAGAAGTTTAGTACGTCCCACGTTTTAAAGGAGAGTAGAAACCATTATTCTTGAACCTAGGTCATATGTGTTTGTAGATGACAGTACATCAATTTAATGTTTTAGGCTAAACAAATAGGGTCGTGATAAAAATACTAATTGGCAATTGGTTTGTTTATCGGAAGCCTACTTGTTTATATTTTGTCATTTGAGGCCAAATATAGAAATGTTTTTACTGTTGGTTTGTAATATTTAATTTAAAATACATGTTTATTTTTGGTAGATTCTGGTGTTTCCTCTTATCCTTATGTGTTTAAAAATAGCTCTTCCTTAAGGACTAAACCACAAAAATAGCACTCTTAGAACAAAGCCTACTTCATCATAGAAGTAACTCACGCCCCTTAAAGCATACCGCTACTAAAAGGGTGTCAAAGCGTAGAGTGATCAAAGCCAAGGGTCATTCTACGACATATTATAAAAGTGGTGTCAGGTCTAGAGGTTTTATATTAGAAAGAACCCAGTAGTGTCTATTTAAGGAAGAGCTAACACATAAAAGGAACACTAGGAATAATAGGATATTTGACGATTGGGAAATTGGTAAAGTTAGAGGTGGATACCATCTAAAGGTAATTGTTAGGCCAAGTGGTAAGTTTCGGTGGTGGAATAGGTCAGGCTTGATTAAAAACAAGGTAGATGACTGACATGAACGCGATGGAATTGTTTGACCTTTATCGGAAGCAAGGTCAAAGCCTCGGACTGGAAGGAACCGAGCTGAACTCGTTTATTCAGGAGAAAGAGAGAAACGAAAGAGAAGAAAGAAGAGAAAAGATGAAAATGGAAGCAGAAAAGACGAAAATGGAAGCTGATGAAAGGAGAGAAAAGACGAAAATGGAAGCTGATGAAAGAGAGAAGATAAGGGCCCACGAAATAGCTTTTAGTAAAGACCAGTTAGAGGTGCAGTCAGTGTCATCCAAAACAGTAGTGTCACCAGCGGCCAGCATGAAACTCCCGGAGTACAAGGACGAAGAAGATTTATGCTCATATCTCTCCCATTTTGAGAAAATATTTGAAGTCAATAATTGGGACCTAGAAGAAGATGGGGTCGCCAGACTGTTACCGCTACTCAATCGTAGGATGAGAGAGATATTCGTATTTTTACCCTTAGAAGCGACTGTGGACTATTTCACTCTCAAAGCCGAACTTCTCTCAGCTACAAACCTTAACCCAGAAGAATATAGGATAAAGTTCAGGCAGTCTCGTATAAGACCTGGACAAACGTACAAACATTTTGGCTTTGAGCTTCGTCGAAGCCTACAGTTTTGGATGGAGTCAGAAGGGGTAGAGAACGAAGTCGCTGCGGTCGTCGACTTCATGCTTAGAGATCAATTACTAAGTACACTACCCCAGGAAATCCGTGCATTCGTTAAGGACCGAAAAGCTTCTACCTTCAACGAGTGCCTGGACAAGGCTGATCTCCACGCGGTAAATCATCGGTTTTATCCTAGGGAGTACAAGAAAGAGAAGGCTCCCTCTCCAAAGAAAAATGGGCCGCCAACCAGGCCTTTACAGAAGAAGCCCTTTAAGTTCTCAGCAGCAAAAGGAACTTATAAACCAAATTTTGGAGGAGAAAAAAATCAAAAAGAAGTTAGGATTCCACAAGGATCATACCCTAATACCGGCACGTATCCCAGGAAGCCCGTCACTTGTTATACCTGCGGGATAATAGGTCACCTGAGTTTCCAGTGCCCACAGAACTCCCGACTGAGGGAGACCTCGAGACAACAGGTGCAAAACCTGACTCCTGCGATCCCAGAAGGACAAGCTGATTCGTCCTACGTCCCCGCGCCAACATCCGAAGGGCCCCAGCAACAGGTAAACTTTCTTTTCAACAAAAGTTCGCCAGGCGGCCTACAATTTGAAGAGGGCACTGTTAATGGGTGCCGAGTATCCACTTTAGTCAGAGACACCGGATGCACGTGCATAGTGGTATCCGACAAGTTGCTGCCCCCAGTAAACCGTGCCCATAAGAAATTCGCAATCGTCCACGACTTTTTAGGACGCGACAATCGATTCCCCGTCGTGAGATGTCATATACAATGCAGATATTTCACCGGTTGGACGGACGTGGTAGTAGCCCCGATTAAGTTCTGCGCAGTACTAATCAGACAAAACCCCCTAATTCCCCAGCAAGAAGTGGCCCAACAAGTAGTCACCCGGGCACAAGAAGCCCAGAGGAAAGAGCAACCTGCTAAGTTGACCCCGAGGATTACCCTCGAAGACAATGGGTTCAAATTGACTTCCTTCGCCAGTGCTCAGAAGGAATGCCCCACTCTTAAACCTCTATGGGAGAAAGCTATTAAAGGTGAAATTCTCCAAGTGAAAGGAAAGAAGCCTATCCAGTATATCGTAGAAGACTCACTTCTCTACCGTACTATCAGCCAGGAGGGTAAGGAGAACAAGGAAGCACTGTGTGTACCTCAAGAATACACGCAAAGAATTTTGAATACCGCGCATGATGGAATATTAGCCGGACACTTTGGGCACAACAAAACGGCGCAGCAGATATTCCGACACTTTTATTGGCCCCAGGCCGCCAGGGAAATTGTGGCCTATTGCCGATCATGCGACGTGTTTCAGAAGGATCCCTCCAGAGGACGGGTACCTCCCGCTCCCTTACAAAAGGTGCCCGTTATTACCGAACCTTTCTTTCGAGTGGCAATTGATTTGGTGGGACCAATTCACCCCCGCTTCAAGTGGAGGACACTCCTACATCCTCACCCTAGTGGATTGTGCCACCCGGTTCCCAGATGCCGTGGCCCTACGGAAGTTTGACTCTATTTCCTGCGCGGAAGCATTAATTTCAATTTTTGCACGAGTAGGCCTGCCTAAAGAAATTCTATCTGATAGAGGGCGCCAATTCACCTCAGAATTGATGGAGTATTTTAACAAACTTCTGTTAGTCAAGCCAATTTTTACGAGTCCATTTCATCCAGCCGCTAACGGAATCTGCGAGAAATTAAACGGGACTCTCAAAAATATATTGAAGAAGTTGTGTCAAAACAACCCTACACAGTGGCACAGATACCTGCCTGCTGCCCTTTTCGCCTGCCGAGAAATACCTCATCGGACGTTGGGATTCTCGCCCTTTGAGCTATTATACGGGAGAAATGTGCGAGGTCCTATGAGTATTCTCAAGGAATTATTTTCCAACGCGAAGCTCGAGCAAGAAATCAAATCGTCTTACGCCTACGTGATGGATATGCGCGAGCGCCTAGAATACTGCTCTGGCTTAGCTCGAGAGAACGCCGAGAAAAATTTAGCCAAATACCGGGACTATTTCGATATGAAAGCAAAGGCTCGAAAATTAAAGGCAGGAGATGAAGTCTTATTATTACTCCCGACCGAAAATAATAAGTTATGGGCCCAGTGGAAGGGACCGTTTGAAGTAATCGAGGCACGGGGTCCAGTCGATTACTTGATAGATACCCCAACAGGGCGAAGAACCTATCATATAAACATGCTAAAAAAATATCACCGCCGCGCGTGCATAAATAATATTACCCTTCGAGACGAAGAAGAACCGATGGATGCCGTTTACCCTGGTACGCCCTTGCAAGTCATACACACCGTGTGTGTGGAACAAGACGAGGAATACGAACTTCCCTCGCTCTCACCTACCCCGGAAGACCCTCGGGTGGATTTAAAGATAAATCCCCACTTAGAAATTCAACAAAAAGCGGAAATGTTGAACTTGCTCATGGAATTCCCAGAAGTCATTTCTGAAAACCCCGGATGTGCCAAGGATTTTACCCATGAAATAAAACTAAAAACTAATTCAGTGGTTCGGAGCAAACCATATCCTTTACCAATCCACCTACGAGAAGCCTTCAATAAGGAAGTCCGGAATTAACTAAAATTGGGAATTTTAGAGCCATCGGAGTCCGATTATTGCTCCCCCATAGTAATGGTTAAGAAACCTGATCAATCATTTCGGATGTGCGTGGACTTCCGAAAATTGAATTCAGTGACCGTTTTCGACGCCGAGCCCATCCCACTAATAGATCAAAATCTCCATTTATTTGAAGACGCTAAATTCATCACCGAATTGGATTTGTGTAAAGCGTACTATCAAATACCTCTCGCTAAGGAGTCCAAAAAACTGACGGCTTTTGCGACCGAGAGAGGTCTGTTACAGTTTACCAGGCTACCCTTCGGACTACTTACAGCCGGTAGCAATTATAATAGGATGATGAGGCGAATTATCGCTGGACTAAGCGACGTGTCGTTTTACTTCGACAACGTGTACGTAGCTACCCGTACATGGGAGTCACACTTACACGCCCTACGCTCATTGCTGGAGAAATTGAAGGAGCAAGGTCTAACCGCCGGGCCGACCGAGTGTTATTTTGCCTACGAATCCATTGACTACCTGGGATTCAAAGTAGGACAAAAACACTTGACTACCCAGCAAGAAAAGGTGGACGCCATAGTCAAGATGCCCCGGCCGAAAACCAAGAAACAACTCCGATCGTTTATGGGAGCGGCCTCGTTCTATAGGCGTTTTGTACCACACTTCGCTTCCATTGCGGCCCCACTGAATGATTTGTTAAAAAAGACAGCGTCAGACCCTGTCACGTGGAACCCCCATGCAATAACTCAGTTGGGGGTTCTAAAAGGAAAACTCGTAACTGCGCCCATTCTTCGCTTACCAAATCCCAACAAGATCTTCGGCCTTCGCACGGACGCTAGTCGGGACGGGCTAGGCGGAGTATTGCTTCAATACGAAGATGACGAAACAGCCTATCCCATAGCTTATGTCAGTAGGAAACTGTTGAGTAGAGAAAAAGCCTACGCTACTATCGAAATCGAAGCTTTGGCCATAATATGGTCCATAGGTAAATTCAAATATTATCTAATAGGGCGCGAGTTCAAGTTGGAATGCGACCATAAACCGTTGTCATACTTAGGTAAAAATAAGTGTAAGAATGGAAGACTCCTGAGATGGAGTTTACTCTTGATGGAGTACCAGTACTCCATTCACTACATAAAAGGGTCCAACAATTGTATGGCCGACTCGTTAAGTCGGAACCCTGTCGACGATTAAGGAGCAGCCCAACTATTGTATTATAGCAAAGTTAAGTGTAAATCAGTAGAATTGTAAGTAAGTAGGGGCGAGTAACCCGAGTGGTAGGTAAGAAAATCCTAGGTTGGCACAGTAATATAGGAATTAATGTAAGGTCAGGTGAAATGTTATCGAGGCATTCCCGAGTGAACTAGAATTTATTGTATAATATAATGTTCCGTAAGTTACCCATGTATATTATTGTAAGCGTCAGATTGGAACCCCCCCCCCCTCCCGTTATTTTCTTAAGAATGGAGAAAGATGTGGAGAAATGGCTACATTAACCCTCCTGGAGGAGTATAGGTACATTCAAGCCCCCCTCCCTTCATGAGGAGAAGCGTGGGAAAGGTAGCCGGCGAAAATGCTTACCATGTGTGATCTCCTCGCCGCTGTGGGCAGTTGGAGCTAACATATGTTTGAAGGCGACCACCAAAGGTCCTTAAACGACGCTCTAACGATCGCATGACCTACGAGACCCATAAACCCGTGGTTAGGAAAAAAAAACGGTGCGAGTCAGAAGGCACGCCAAGTAGCGGTGCGGTTACGAGCCTATAATTTGCGAGCTGACTTGGGCACCCCAGTGCCACCTCAGGAATTCTCGCTCTCCCCAGATGCTATCTCACCATTCGCTCCCCCCCCCCTTTTGCATCTGTGGCCTGGTCACTTCCCCCTTTAGATGGGGCGGCAATCCGCCTATAAATAAGCCCCGCAAAGAAAGAGAAGAAGATTATTAGAAGTCGATTCGCCAGAAGAAAGATTAGTTCGTAAAGATCGATCCATCGGCTAGACAAGAAGATTATTAGAAGTCGATTCGCCAGAAGAAAGATTAGTTCGTAAAGATCGATCCTTCAGCCATACAAGACTATTTCCGTGAGAAACGATAGGATCAGATTGAGAAAATTGATCCCCCCCTTTCAGGGCCGTATTAACCTAATTAGTCAAGTTTTATATCGGTGCCATACCGAAGAAGCCTTTTCCGTCTGCAAAGAAGCCCGACTGAAGAAAAGCAAAGCCGCTCACACTCGAGTGAATCTCACATCTCAAGCACCGAAAGAGTGAGAGGAGAAGAACCCTGCCCCAACGAGTTCCCGTTCTTTAATTACGTTGAAGAATCATCACCCGGCACAGGCGACAAGCAATCCCTCCTCGAAAATTCAAGCAGCGACGAAGCAACACTTCAAAGCGAGAGATAAGTCCTCCAGCGACATCCGGCAATCCCTAATACCTACCTGTAAGTTAACAATAACATTTATATCTCTATTACGATAGTAGAAGTTTAGTACGTCCCACGTTTTAAAGGAGAGTAGAAACCATTATTCTTGAACCTAGGTCATATGTGTTTGTAGATGACAGTACATCAATTTAATGTTTTAGGCTAAACAAATAGGGTCGTGATAAAAATACTAATTGGCAATTGGTTTGTTTATCGGAAGCCTACTTGTTTATATTTTGTCATTCGAGGCTAAATATAGAAATGTTTTTACTGTTGGTTTTTAATATTTAATTTAAAATACCTGTTTATTTTTGGTAGATTCTGGTGTTTCCTCTTATCCTTATGTGTTTAAAAATAGCTCTTTCTTAAGGACTAAACCACAAAAATAGCACTCTTAGAACAAAGCCTACTTCATCATAGAATAACTCACGCCCCTTAAAGCATACCGCTGCTAAAAGGGTGTCAAAGCGTAGAGTGATCAAAGCCAAGGGTCATTCTACGACAACCACTTTAATTTCAAACAAAATAGCTACATATAATTTTTACAATTTTTATTGAATATTCTTCATTTATTATACCTCTGGGAGTCTGGTAATTTTAATATTCATAAAGAAGAGAAAGACTTGAAAAAGGACAACTTAAAAATAATTCTAATATCTACAATTTATTTGGTTTCACTGCACCCTAGTTCCAGACATATTCAGTTACTCTTCATTGCATTTGCTTATTTACAATAGGTTGTAAGGGAAGAAATGCAAAAATATGTGTGCTTTTCATTTCCTCTTGCCCCAAAAGTGGCCTTACTCTTGGAAATATTCGGCTAGCTTCCCCGAATTCGAAAATGATAGGATTTTCGGCAGAACTCGCTCTCGAATTGTTTCGCATGCTTTATCTTTTGAAAGCCAGGCGTTTTCGTATTTTCTCCTTCGTCACTGCCATTCCTATGCAAGTGAGAGCAAGATCCAGAAGAAATATTTTGTTTTATTCTTTCCTGATGACCTAAAAATATCCATGTTTACGCACCATTTTGTTAAGCCCTTTCGTTACACATATAACTCGTCACTAAATCTTTAGTGTCAAAATAATAGAAAAACTTTTGGATTTGAATTCTATTGTCACATAAATAAAGACTTATTGAAAATATTAAGAAACTTAGAATTGTCAGATTGTGTATTTCAGTATATTTCAGTGTATTTCGGTGTATTTCAGTATATAAACAGGGAATAAAGAAAAAACCGTAGGAAATGTGACCAATAAAAGTCATATGATTTTGTTTATACAAAATGAAAAATGTTATTATTTATTTATGAGAGACCAATGGAATTCAATATATATCTTATTGAATTTGTCTCCTATTAAATGTATGATTTAAGATTTAGGTAATCTTAGCATCACCTGTTTATAACAACTGTTCTCTTATTTGGTTTTATTGACAAGTGACGGCTTATAATTTTATTATCATAAATAAATATCTTATTTCATCCAGTCTTTATCAGCATACCTACTTAATCTTAGCAAATAAGAAGAGATTTACATTATTTCTTGGCTTCTACTAATATATATAATGTTCCAAATCAATCTAAAGGAATGTCGTAGGATGATAGAGAGCCCTGTTCTTGCGTCAAGGCTTAGATATTAATTAAATTACATATCTAAAAGAGTGATACCTGAGTTTAGATTGACCAAAGCAATGGTTTCATTGACAGCCAATCCCTTATATCAATGCATTCCCGAATATAACCTGACAGGTATGAATTTAATTAAGTGCTCGGCCGCTGAAATATGTTATGAATTTCTTCAATAATGTGGCTATTGTTATGCATGCCTTTCAGTTTTCTCTAGATCTGAGTTGCAAAACTGAAGGAATAAGACAACAAAGAGATGAATTCAAATTAATAATTGATTAAGACCTTTTATCGAAATGTAGATAAAGACGGTTTGAACACTAAACAAAGTGATGTAATTTGGAATCGATGTTAAAGGTTAATTTAGGAGTAACACTTTTGAGGATAAAAAGAGTGCGAACCCCTAAAACAATTCTCTTTTCTAAATTCTTAATATCAATACAGGATTCCCAAGCTTCAATTAATTCAAACATTTCGCATCCTGAAACTAGTCTATATTGTTTTTAGTGTCTAAAGTTTTCAAAAACTCTTGATTTTTTGTGACATATGGCTGGTAATTAAAAAGTTTAGCAAACAAAATATTCAGCAAAATTTGGGGAAATATATTTTACCATTAAACGACACCTCATAATTTTCTTAAACAAAGTGGAAATACAGAATCTTAGGCCTACTGAATGTAAATCATGCCATTTGCCTTCAGTCTTCAAATTATCACAATCATGTGCAAACGAGGCGCCAAATATCTAAACGTTTTATTAATTTAGTATGAGATTTGCCCAAACATGCAGTCATTTACACTTCCATCCATATCACCCTCTTTCTTTTCCCCCACCATCCTTACAGATGGATAAATAAAATAATTGTAAAAAGAAATTATTAAAAGAAATCAAAATTAAATATAATAATCATTTTTAATACTCATTTTACGGTTTATTAATAAGCCTTTTAGCCAAATGAACAAACTCCAAAAATAAAGTAATAAACAGAAATGAAGGTAATTTTTATGAGGAACATAGTGAATAAAAACAGATAGAGGGAAACCAACAAATAAGAAAGGAAGAAAAAACGAAACGGGTAGAGGAACGGATGAGAAAGACAGGCTATATGCCGAAAGGTCATAAAAAGTATCTGCATTGCATGGCTTTTGACCTAATGCCAGTGATATATACATATATTTTTATAGTACGTAAGTCGAGACGTTCGTGCTCCATTTGAGCGACAGATTCTATGGTAGCGAAGAGGAACAGCTCGGTTTCAAAATGGATTTTATAGAAAAATAAACTTTGAATCCTTCATTCAAATTTCATATCTGAACGTCAGCTATTCGTTCAAGTTATATGAAAATAGAGGAGTTATTTATTTTTTTAAGTTAATATAACGAAATAAGACTAAAAACGGCCAAAATAATGCTAGTAATAATAAAAGTGTGATAGATTTGACTGACATTGCTTCAATAATAAAATACAAAAGTCATAATTGGAAAAAACATGGGTTTTAGTTGGCTATCAATTTTGAGAAAGGCGACTGCTTTGGCCATTTGGTTTAGACTAGTGTCATTGGTAAGCGTCATTTCTCGTCTTTTGAGATTACTTTTAGGGGACCTGGTTCTCACCCTCTGTTTCGCTCATAAACCTCCGGTATCTTGTGTTTACTAGCTCTAGCATCAGGGTTGGAGATATTTGAATCATTTGGTTCTTTATTTATGAACCTGAACAGAGGCGAACAAATTTATCTACATGCGTGCATAGATTTTAAGTGTGACTGTTTTTTTGCCGATAATGTTTCATTTTAACGGAGATGTCGTTCTTTGCTGAGGTGTGATACTTATTTTAAAACTCTGTCTATTTCTCTGCACATAGCTGCATTCGATACCGAGGACCCAGGCGATCTTAATGGAGTTAAAGTTGCCAAGCTCTCTTTGCAATTGTGCTATGAAAGATGGAGAATGACAAACTAATAATTATTTTATATTTAACATGGCGATGAAATTCTTTACTTAAATTTGACCAAGTATCATCCTAAAATTAAATTATGAATTAGACACTCAATATTAGTGCCTTCCAGCAAGTATCGAATTACTATATGTATAAGAAATAAACTTAGATCAGTACGGAGGCCTTACATCTTTAACTAAATTAACAGTAGGCAAATTAGGCTGTTGCCGCTCATTTTCCAATCTTACATGGAATTTAGGTGTCGTTTATTTGCCATTTCAAGGAGTTCGGTTTAGGGGAGTTGATTGGTTCCTGCGTCAGGTAAGAATCTCTGGAAAATAGTCTATTTCACGTAAAGTTAAAACTGTCATAAGTTGTTTGTGCTTAGAACTGGGAAAAAACTAATACTACCTTATTTTTCTCTTGAATTTCGTTGCTGAACTCAATATTACATGCAAAAAATCTCTGCGGAATTAGTTGCAAAAACACATTTAAAATTTGAAAAATTCTATGTGTAATCGTTAAATAATGGTTTAAATAAAGTAGCATAGGGGTAAATAAGGCATGTTATGCTGATTCATTACCGTCTTTGCTTAAAGATCCTGTAATAATATATTTCATTATATGAATGGTTTTATTTTTCTACTAAATTGATAGAGTTTGTGTCCTTTCTATGACTTTCTTTGTTCTCCTGCAATCATTGCGGCTTTATCATTGCCTCTCTGTGTAGTCTCATTATCTCATTAATTCACTTTTACTATTTGTGATGATGTCCACAGCCTTATTCTAAGCTTTTTGTACTTTCAAAAGTTACCTTTCGAGATAATGTTTATCTCTATTTTAAGAGAAATTAATGCATATTACATTTTAGCATGTTAGATCATGCTCTTGATTTCGCTCTCCTAAGGGGTGTGGTGATTTACTTTCATGGCTGCCGTGCTCCTCCTTCGTTTTGATACTATGTCTTAATATCTTATTTCCTCACTTTGCATACAATCTCAAACACAACTTTCTTGGTCGGCCCGTAATTGCACAGGGTAAATGCCGACCAGTTTTCTCTCATCTAACCATCACAGATCAGGGCTGAAGGTGTAGGGAACAAGGCCCCCATACTCTTGAGCACTGGTTTTGGGAAGTGAGTTTTTTAACAACCTGCTTAACCACAACCCTTACCGTCCTGACATCCTCTTTCTCTCTTCTTTCACAATCTATTGACTTTAAAACATGCCTAAAGTGGATCCACCATGCCGATGGGCTGCAAGGTCACTAGGCAGGAGGAGTGGCCTCAAATGGCGGCAGCTGGCTTTGCCGGCCACGTTTTCCCCCCTCGCAGGACAAGGTACTGCGTGGGGAGATAAACACTTGCGTCCCGTGCAAAAAAGTGGTCACTATGCCCAATGATGAATTTGAAAAAATACTCCCTTTTACCGCGACCATCAGCGGAGCCGCCGTCGGGAAGCTCCCCTGTAAAATGGAGGTCCTCCCATTGCTTTCTCAGAAGACCATCCAACTTTCTTCTATCAGAGAAAAACTTACTCCTCTCCTCTGCCTACGGGTGTAGGGGACATCACCTCACGCCCTTCTCTGGAGGCGCTATTAGGAGCCTCTCTTTTTTCAGTGGTAGTCTCTCCTTTTCTTTTACAAGGGACTGCCAATAAAGTACCTAGGTGGCTGGAAAATAACCGCTACAGGATGGAATGGGGTGATAGGGCTTAACCTACTGAGGGGGTAAAGAAATAGCAAGGACTGTCGGTCCTTGCCCCCTAACGTCCTTCCCTCGTGCGCTAATTGCCTACAGGGGGTTACTGTACGTGCCCCCTCACTTCCTTCACGAATGCTGTTTCGCCCGCATTAGCTAAAAAAGGTACCTCGAATGGAATCTATGTTCTCGTGTAAAAGATGGTAACATGGAGGCCCACCTGAGACGGACATGGTCCCTGAGCTGACCCCGCATCAGACGGTAGGATCTTCCATCAGGTCAAACTCGGGCTAGGTGCCAAGCACAGAACCCGTGTCCGCGCCTATGCAAGTTCGTCCTAAGACAGTTCAGGTCCCAGAGGCCTTACAAGGAAAAGAGCGATCTCCTCCCTCAGCCTTTGCAGAGGCCAGCCCATCTGGTCTACAGGCTCCTGCCGGCGGAGGAGAGAAGCGGGTTTATTCCTTACCCTCCTCTCCGAAAAAGAAAAAGTACAAGTAAAAGAAGTAAAAGACTCAAGATCCTCTCCTGCCACGGGCAGGGAAGAGTCTGCTGCCGTATTGGTACGCTACCAAGCCATGATTGGCACGTCCACCACAGTTGCTCCCAGGGTAGGGAGTCCCAGACCAAGACCAGAACTGGGTAGAGCGGAGCCTCGATTACGTCAAGGTTTCTAATTAGGAGGTTACCTGGCATTTTTGAACCCGCTGTCTTCAAACGCATCCTTGTTATTTACTCCTGCGATGGCAGCCTAAGGGCAACATGATATATCAGACGAGAGCTTTAGCTAGTGTGATTGGTGGAGAGCCGAATGTGCTACTGTTTCTCGGACAGGAGCCTATTGACGAATGCATCGAATCCCACCGAGGCAGCCATGATTAGTGCCCTCGGACACTTGATGGCACACCTGTGAGTGTGACGCTGCACTGTAGCATGAACTTCGTGAAAGGAGTAGTTTATCCAAGGAAACTCATCGCCTACTCCATAGATGACATCATGTTAGAGCTGGCCGACCTCGAGGCTGTCAAGGTCAAACGTGTGAAGAGAAAACAGGGAGGGGCCTCCAGACTCACCCCTACAGTCTTCGTCACATTCGACTGTGACAAGCTCCCCGAGTCGATGCGTGCCCTTTAGTATCGCTATAGCACGAAGGCATTCGTGCCACTGCCGCGGAGTTGCTACTACTGTCACTGCTTCGGCCATATTAATCGCTTCTGTCGACGTGCAAAGTCTTGTTTACCCGAAATCTGTTTAAGTGAATCCAAGGCGCATGCGATAAGTCGAAATCATGTGTGGCCAAGTGTGCCAATTGTGAAGAGCCGCACCCCAGTATTTTGAAGCAATGTAGTGCATATCTTCTTGAGAAGGAAACCCTGGTCATTCAGACGCAGGATCACCTCTCATTTCCCTAGGTTAAGGAATTGGTCCTGGTGCGCCCGGCGCTGCCTGTGACCTTCTATGCCTCAATGTTGAGAAAGACACTCTCTGCTCCTTGCCCCTCCAGGCCTAGGAGCACAGTCGTTTCTGTGCCCATTAGAAACCCTTCTGTGGGTTCTACCCATACCGAGCACTCCCCTGGTAGAGCTGGTGGCACAAAGGGTTCACATCCAGATATCAACTCTGGAGCGTCGATTCCAACAGGCATTAAACCACATATCTCGTTATGCCGAAGCACATAGGCTTGGAATTTCCTTGGCTAAGACTAAGGCGGTGCATCTTTCCGGCATTTGACGGCTCTACACTTAGGTTTATAAATAGGGTGCGCTGGAAGTGGTGGACTCGCACCGTTTCCTCTGTCTTGTATTTGACCAACGCCTCAACTGGGAGGCTCATATTCGCAGCCTTAGGCTCTCTTGTTCCAACGCCATGGTTATTCTTCGCTCTGTTAAGTTCAGCGCCTGGTGCGCTTATAGTGCTACTGCGTACTTTTGTATCGATCCTTTGTTCGTTCGAAACTCGAAAACGGATGCAAATTTTATGCATCCGCAACCGACCGTGTATTGTAGAAGGTAAAATCAATCTACCACACCGGTCTTCGCCTAGCGACCGGAACCTTCCGCCCTTCCTCCATTAAGAGCCTTCTTGTTGATGCTGGGCAGATGCTACTTGCTCTACGCCTAGGACAGTGCATTATTTTCCTGTGCGCACGAGCCCGGTGCCTCCCTCAGTCGCCTAAAGCTCTCACTGCATTCGCAGCTGATCTCGACGGAGCCTATACCGCCGAGGGACGCCAGTTATGCCCTAAGCCCTTTGAGTTTATGGCCAGGAAACTCCTACGAGAGCTAGGTATAGCTCTCGGGTGTGTGGCGCCTCTGGTTCTGTCCAGGCCACCACCCTGAAAGACAGAACTTTAGACCATTTGTTGCCATGACTCTTTGCCCCAAACTTCTACAGCGTCGTTAGTATTGCTTTTGGCCTTTATGGAGCACATTTCATATGACGATGGAAGCGTGCTAGTGTATACGGATTGCTCCAAGTCCCAAGAGGAGGTTCGATTCCACTTCGTATCCACCTTTTTGAAGTCAGCAGGGCTCTGCTAGGTGCTGCGTATGTCCTCACTTTCTCTGCATCGTGCATGTAAGTCTCACATGAGTATTACTGTGAGTCCCATTCTAACGGGCCTTATTAAATTATGCAGGTGCACGCAGTTTTGAATTAAATTCTATCTAAAAAATAGACATTGACTATGTAATTTATCTGAATATTTAAATTGTATCTTGAAAGGATTTGTTGTGCATTCATAGCGTTCTAGTTTTGGTTTAGTTGCTATGACGATATAATTGATAATTTTGATCTGATTTCATTTTGTAGATTTTCCATGTTATAAATTTATTACTATAACTGGGTTTAGTCCTCTTATAATTTTTCTGATTTGATGATCCGTTAAATATTATCTGTGGTATTTCGAGTTTCCTCTTTGTTATATTAACCATAGGTTAATTGATTGGTCTATGTCTATTCTCTCTTTTTTTAGACTCCACTTTCCACCTAGAGATTTCCACTTTCTGGCTATATTTTACACTTTGTTATGAATTCTTTTAGAGACGCTTGCCATACCGGTGAATAAACTTATGTTTTCCGTGTCTTTCTACCTCTTTTTCTTCGGGATAGCGTTTGTTATCCTGTTTACATTTATAAACTTGTACGAGTAGGACTATGACAGTCTGCTCAAGCTCGAGGAGTAAAGGTGATGATTGTTTTGAATATATTTTCATTATGAGATCTTAAGCTTCACATACGATCATATGATTCAATGTGACCATTTTCGGTGCTGGTCTTTCTTGTCTCGCTCTCGGAGTTGGAGCTGTCGTTAACGTTATGGGTTCGAATTTATGTTTTCTTCTTGACGTCGAATGTTAGGAGGTTACTCATTTTATTTAATATATCAATATCGAAAATATGCAAAGAATGGGGTAGAGGGATCTACATTTATATTATTTAAAGTGCCTGTTTCCCAAAACTCTTTAAGTAAGTGTATATTATGAAACGACCAAATCTCATCATTTGTCATGCGGAATTCTTATATCTAATTACCCTTTGATCATTAATTTAAGATTGGTTTTTGCAAAAGTAACATACGAGAGGCGGTCAATAAGTTTTGCAATTCAGATATAAGGAAATGAGATATGAGGAAAAGTGTTTTATTATTTTTCAATATAAATACCTTCAACTTCAATGCACTTGCGCCACTTGCCCCTGAGGCTTCGAATTCCCGAAAACCAGAAATCTCCTGAATGCTGTAAAATCCACTCCTGGACGACGGGCTGAATATTTTCATCGTCCCCAAACCGGGTCAACGCAGTGCAGCATTGAGCTGGTGGAATCAAAAGTAGTTGTTAGGGGCCAGATCTATACTGTATGGGGGATGGTTGAGCTCCTTGAATCCGCACTCGCATAGGAAAGCTTATGCAACTTTGGCCTTGTGGACTTTGACGACATTGAGGTCGATCATGGGGCGTGAGGTTTCTAGGGACCCAACAGGCCGAGACCATAATCATGGCCCAAATTGTCGTGGATGATGTTGATAACACTTCCGTGTGATATTCCAAGTTCTCTCTTGATTTCTTCGACCTTCATCCGTCAATTTTCGAGGATCATCCTCTCCACACGGGCCACATCGTCCTCGTTGGTCACGTCTGACGGGCATCCTGGACGGGGGTCATTTCATGGGACTCACTACCATGGCGGAACTCCCTATTCCAGCGAGCAATGGTTGCATAGGAATGGGCGGTGTCGGTGTACACTGCAACCTTGCGTTCATGGATCTCTTTTGCATTCCTGCCTTCCTTGGTCAAAAATTTTATCACTGCGCGGTGTTTAACCTTCTCCATTGCTGAAAAAATTGTGACTAACGATCTGCAAACAGCTACTGCTTCTTAAGTAGACGAGGCAGGAGTGTGCTGCTGAAGGTCCTGACTTGTAATAACTTTTCCTAACACCCTCACGAACAGCCATCCCCATTCCTCTGTTTTGCCCTACCGATTCGCAAAACTCATTGACTGCCCCTCGTATATGGAAGTTTTATCTCTATGGTGCCCTCTCCCTCTAGTACTATATATCTCCTATCTTACTTCTCCCTTCTCAACCCCTCTTCTTTCTCCCCTTCCCTCTCCAATTCTTCCTCCGCCCCCTTGCATGATTATATTTCTCTCCCCCTTTCCCTATCGAGCCCCATACCGCACAATCTTTCCTCTCCCTTTAGAATATAAAAGTAAAATGGTGCGTTTTTATTTAAAAATACAGTCTACTCTCATTAAAAAGAACCCCTTCATTCTGGATTTTGGATAAACCGGACGAATTTTGGCTTAAGAGATGGACTGTCTCTAAATAACATGAAGTTTATTTTATTGAAAACAATACGACATTGCTAATGTAGTTAAATAGCAGAAATAAAATACATTTTTTAAGCATATTTGTGCGTGGCTACTAGATGTCTCAGTCCACTTCTCGTTATTCACTACCTTTTCTGAGTTTCAGGCTTGTGTTGACCTGCAATTATCGCAGATATTTTAGTAGTTACTGATATTTTATCTTAAAATAGTGTCAGAATTATAGGTTCAAAGATGTTTACAGTGATTTTTTTAAGATTTTTACAGTATATTAGGTTCAGCATACAGTGTTTATACTCATATTATCAATTACGTACGACGATACCTATCATTGGTTAACCTGGATATTCGGCTAAAACAGACGCCCAAGTCCCTCTATTAGTAGATTTTAACGAGGCAATACTGTAGTCTAATCCAGGGAACGAAGAAAAACTATACAAATACTCCAAAATTGCGGCAATTCCAGCACTAGAGTAGAATGAACTAATCCAGGTATTTATGTGTGCTGGTAAAATTAAGTAGAATTTATCTAAATGAAGGTCTGTCACTAGGTTTAAAATACATAAGTTCATGTTCTATATTTAGGCCTTATTTTCAACATATATATATATATATATACACTGCATACCACAGGACAGAGAAAACAAAATAATTTTTCCTCTGAAAAAGATATTTCCTAATTCGATAAAAACATACTGGGTTGGGATTCAAACCAAGCACACTGAAGCAGTGAGCAACCGTTTTGGTGTCAATTTAAGAGAGCCTTTAACTACATAGCTACCCGGAGGAACAGAAATTACTTCGAATAGACAAGCTTTTAAGGAACGCTTTGCTAGGTCGATCGGGACTATGAAAGAGAGAGAAATTAATTGGGAATTCGAATGAAAAAGGAGAAATTTGGAAGCCCCTCATTTTATGAATGGATATTGCTCCTTATATCATCAAGCGACTAACTTGAAGAAACCGACAGAGGACGAGCAGCCTGAACCAGGGAGAATGAATATTTTTCTTTGTGTAATCATGAGTGATTTAGAAAACTGTTTGTCACTAACAACTTAAAAGTCACCTTATTTAACGTAATAAACATAGTTATGAACACATTTAATTTCACAGCACTGATTTTAAGTCCCCCTCTTCTCGTGTATTATTCCCTGAAGAGGGGGAAGTTCTCTTGGGCACCTATCTCCCACTCATTGTAGCCTAGGTTGAAGTCAATGTGGACTTGTGGGCGTTAGAGTCATTCTTCCGGTGTTTCTCTACTACTTGGAAGAGGAACTGCCACTGCTCTTCGTCCTTTGTGAGGGCCAGGTTAAAGTCTGACATCGGTGCGATGCGACGCTCAGGAACTTCACAGTGTGCAGTTCCTTGACGCATGAAGCGGGAGGAAGTATCCCTGATTTTCGGGCCACTTCATTGGGTCAAGTGCAAGGAAACTGGCATCCAACCCAAGGATCTCAAAGAAGGATGGCGTGGAAGACGTAACAATACTCGCAACAGATTTCGCTGCGATTGCAGTAGATGTTAGCTCGACCGTTGCTCGTCGAGGAGGATCGTCAAGCCCTCTTCCTCTTTCAAAGCATTCAATGTTTCTCTCTTTATCACACTAGCCAGGTGATCATCAAAAGACGCAAGAGCAAGCAGTCTCTCACTCAAATACCGAAGATGACGCTAAAAGACTGTAGCTGTCGCCTTTGCTCTTATCTTGTTGTGGTAGCACACCAGCATTTTAAGCAGTTGGAGGTCTTGTTTCGGGGCGGCAGCTAGAGCTGTAGCGCGGATTCAAGACACAACGTACGTCTAGATGCTAAAAGTGACGAAACGTTGAACTCCAGATTTTTCGCTTCCAGTGAGCTAGAATTTCTCTGAATCTCGTAACAAGTAGATCTTGATGGCGTAGAAAATTTTTGAAATCCAGTGGGCACAGTGGAGGGCACGAGGATGCAATATTCGGATCTCATGCCTTGTCTGTCCACCCAATACGATTCTAGACAGCTCTAGCAGCTCCCTGTTGTCGTAACGTGGCGTGTATTCTTCCTGTAGTCGGCTAAACTCAATCATGAGGTCATGGGAACACTCGAGAAGGTGTGGCTCTGTCTTCTTCTGTGAATGGTTGAGGCAGAGGTTTGTTCAAGCCCTTCTACTTGGTCTGAAATCGCTTGAAGAGAGCAATATTAGCCCCAGTTCCAAGATGTGGTGACGACAAGCGAGGTGAAGAACTCTTCGATTGAGCCGATACTCGATTATGGTACATGCTTCTGACGAAATCCCTGTGTTTGAAGCTGTCGTGTCAAAAGAAAAGGGCAAAAATGCGATGCGTTACTCTCCAGTCTTTGAAAGTAGTCATCACTACATCAGACATTGCGTGGCCAGTGCCAGTGAGAAGGAATGGGACTCCAAAAAGCTTTGCAACGCCATGTCCTGAAACCAGAACAGAAAGTCGGTCGATTATATGTAGCTGCAGCACTACCTGCCGCTCTCTGCAATATTTTGCCATCCCAGTGCACAACCAGCGGCACCAAAGGCCTGAACGAGTTTTTAACTTCCTTGGCCGCTTCTGCACAAACTTCATCCAGTTTCACTGGGAGGACTCTTGGTGGAAGATTACCTTTTGGGATCATGACCAAGTCTTTTTGCAGCTGCTGCAACGTTGAAACCGACCCATTCCTCGGACATGGAGCCAAATGTATATACTGGCACGGATCCAGCGTATGAGGTAGTCGTATGAGGTACCGCCCAGACTGAGGTCCTTGGCAGAACCAGAGGCGCCAGCGTTCTGAATAATAGATCGAGTACTCGAATGCGTTTCAATGTCTTAATTACAAAGAGCTTAAGGCATGCCTGGCCTCTTTCGGTAGCATAAACACCTTCGAGATCGGCTGTGGATGTATTGAGAGTCGTGGGCGACTGAGGTAGGCTCCAAAGTCGCGCTTAAATATTCAAATAGTTATGTACATGGTGCAAAGCGAGTGGCTTCTCTCCAGTATAGAGAAGTAGGCTCTTAATGGAGGACAGGCATAGTACACCGGTAACTAGGTGAAGGCCGGTGTTGTAGATTTAGTACACATTTATCAATTTTCAACGAAATAGAATTAGACACTTAAATTTTGAATAGTTCGACCGGGAGGAAACAATGGATGCACTGCATCCAGCTAGAGGGATGTAAAAGTATTCAAGGAGGAGAAATGAAATGATTTTGGTCAAATTGTGAGTAGAACCAGATAATCTTAAGGGAAGAGGAGATATCAACATCATGAGGTTTGCTTCAAGATGAGGTTTGGATTCTTTTGTGTCCAAAAAAGACCAGATCCAAGGGGCACAAAGTTAAAAAATTGACAAATCGTTTTCCAGCTAGTCATCAATAACGACACCTGGCTCCCATTATTATTTTTAGGAAGTGTTAGAGAGATATTCAGTTTTAATTTTGTTTTGCCATAAATAATTCCTCTAAATTCTAAGGAAAATTCGCTAAAGCGAATGGTCAATATAGTTGCGTATCATCAACGTAGGAATGGGATCATAGATCAGGACGAGAGATAGTAGTAACATGGAGAAGAATAGAGTAAAAAAAAAGGGTGTTAAGCAAGAACCAAACCTTACCTAACACACGAACACATCTCGCTGTTTAGATATATTATGGTTACAGAGAAAAACAAGAAATATTCAAAGAAGAGCAGTGTGATCGAGGGTATGCAATCCTGCCGATAGTTTGTGAGCTAGGAGAATGAAAGGCAAACGATTAGCAGCTGCTCAACAAACTCTGTAACCTTCATTTTGGACGGCTGGGTGATTACGGAGCAATGAATTTAATCTAGACCGAAAGATCTTATTAATATACGAGTAGAATGTATGATCTCACATGTGGGAGTAGACAATACATTAAATGAACTTATTTAAAACGTGGTGTTATGATTTTAGGGAAATATCTCAGCTTGAGTTGGAGCTAAGGCTAGGTTACTTGATGAATAGTGGAAGAGAAGTGTGTAGGAAATCGGATATTACAAGTTTAGATTTGAGGAGGTGTTTATAATAACAATGAGATAAGGGAAAAGAATAAGAAGGAAAAAAAAATATAGAATTAAATGGATTGATTCACGAGTAGAGCAAAGAAATAGCGACGGAGTGTATTTCCCTCGCTATTTCTTTGTTATAGAACTGCTCTACAAACAAACCAAAGTTTTACTTTTCCAATACGTGTTTTTAAAATTACTTTTCACTTTTGTGCAAGTGTCTTAAGAAGAAAGTGAAAATAATTGAGAGACCTGGAGTAGCAGAAGATCCTCACGGTCCCTTATTACTATCTCTAATTTTAGGCGCGGATGGAGGATCAACTTAGAACGTGTGACTCGGATTCTAGAGATTTCTGGGACTTTTGAACAGCAACCGTCTTTTAGTTAGGTGATTTTATATGCAATTATGTCTACCGGGAAAGGGCACCGACATTTTTTATACAGAGCTTGACGTTCACTTGGTACGGGAATTTTGACGCCTTGTAACAGACGAAGTTTCCGGCAGCAAACCGCTGTAGCAGTTTCCTAAAGCTAGTGAGATTTAGCTTTCCGACTATCATTAGCTATCTCCACCGCAAGCAGAGGAGTCTGAGACTAATACAGGGACCTAAATAAACACATCAGAGAATGCAAGTCATCAGGAAATTATGAATTATAGCTTATTTGACATTTTATTTTCCTTTAGGCGTGATGATAAATCTGATGCCTAGTTATTTTGGGGTCATTGCCGCCCGAGAGCCCGCCCTAATGACTTAAAACACCATATCTCTATGTGCCAAAAGGAGGGCCTTACCACTCTGAGGCGAGTTCGCACGAGGACAACAAGTCCGACATCGCAGGTGGCTCTAAGACATCCAAATGACAGTCCACAAGGTTGTTAAAAGGCATAAGTGCTCAAAGATCGACTTCGTTCAGTCAGAAAAAGCTCTGGAGTTCAAAATGACTGCGCTTACAAATAGAAGAAATTTTTGGTTGCCTTGGTCTACAAATTAGTAAATAGGAACACGATAAAAGCTTGAAGTGCGTATAGAGGCCTCTGCTCAGCGACCATATGCGAGACCGGATCAACCAATCTTCATGGTTGATCTGGTCATCAACAAGCAAAACGATCGTTTCCTAATTCCGTTACGTGTCTATAGCTAAAAATCCGGCCTGCTTGATGAAACTCAGCGTCGTGCATGATAATAAATGGGATGATAATAAATGACACCTGTGTGGTTCACGACCGGTCACAAGCTCACCTCGGTGATTACTGAGACATCTTGGCCAATAAATTCTAGCCCTCGGTGAAAAAATTACGAAAAAGGCTGACTAACTCTTTCAGTATGAAGGTGCCCCAACCCACATAGTTAAGACCCTACGAAAATGATTGGAGTCGATCATAAACTTCTGCTCCAATGATATTTGGCTGCCACAGTCACCCAAACTCAATCATATCGACTAATTATTGTAGACGCATGTTGAGAACAAGCCCTGCAAGGTCCATCACAGTAAAGCCAAAATTCAACCGGCGTGGACAGCATGTAAAAGAATTCGTCCGAATCGTGTTCGTGGCCTTCAGTTCTCGCCTGAAACTTGTGCTTGCTACCGACCGCGGCCTAATTGACTAATATTGCAATTTAAACCTATTTATATGAAAAAAATCAAGAAAACAACTATACCGGTGTGTTACCTTGTATAAAAGTTTAAATCAGAGTTTAAAGATGATATGGGGTGCATAAATCATTTGCATCGAAAGAGCACTTTTTCTTGTTCCTGGCTTAAAAGTGTTATTTTCCATTGGCTTGTAACTAAAGTAAATAAATAAGGTCTATGTTTATTCCCAAACTTTGATTTTTTAGGTACGCTCCTTTAGTTCAAAATTTGTTCATTTGGAAACCAATGCTATGATATTATTATATTGGACAAAAAATTGGGAATATATAAAAGGCTCTTCGCTTTATTTTTTTTTAAACATGGTAGAAAATTATAAATATATTTTAAGAAATAATTGGAAGGTTGTAGAATAATATTTGTTTTAATTTAGTTCCAAACATTGTAGATTAAATGAGAAATTTCTAGAATTTAGTAAAATTTTATGAAGTTTCAATAATCTCTTAGAATTTGCCATACAGACTTATAGAAACTTTATGAAATATTCGACATTATTACTTTAGAAATATTTATAGAAGGATTTACAAATATGTTATTCCTTCAGCTCTAGTTAACATAGAGAAAACACCTGAAACCAAATCACATCAAGTGGATGCAATCATTCTCCAGATTCATTTTTTTATAACTTCAGATAATTCATTAAATCAAAATCAAAAGAATTTTGTGTAACAACATCTATAAGAACATGTGTCAGTTTGGGAGTAAGATAAACGCAGGAATCATCATTTTTCTTGTGAACACGGAAAGAAAAAGTTGGATGGTATGAAAATTGTTTGTTTAAATGAGTAAAATATTAGATATCGCAAGTACTTAAGGCATAATGTTAGTGTAGGCCAAAAGAGTAATAAAGTATTATTTCACTTTTACAGTATGATATAGAGGGAAAATAAGAGCCATGAAGTTGGCCATTCCAGGATTTGGGGTAAACCTCATGACAACTTAAGCAACTGCTATTTCTGCATCGTGGACTTTTCCAAACGTCAAATTGGCAAATTGATCTTCCATCCTTTATTATATAAATAGCACACAGTGCTGATCTTCGTGTACCTAACCCTCCAGAAAGGAATAAGCCACCTTCTGAAGAAAGTAAAAATCGTGAACTGGTTGAGAACGGAGTGAAACGCTATGGCCAGATGGGACGATGATGTACCATAAGGCTCTCACACCCTCGATCACCATCTTGACAAGCTCCTGGCGAATATAGGAATGTACCCAAAGGAAGAAGGGGAATGCTTCCATTTAGGTGTATTGTACCTTAAATATAGATACCAAGGAATATAAAAGTAAACGTGATAGGAAACAATATTTGACGGTAGGTATGGAGAAGTGATTTACATTAGAAACGAAAATGAAGAAAACTATTCATTACTAACTTTTTTACTTGGTTTTATTTATATCTTTCTCTTGGAATTTGTAAGAAAATTGTAAAAGTTAACTATATTTGTGTTTTCCTCCTAAAAACTATAAATATTTACAAAATATTTTGGCATTTCAAGCCATAAAGTCAAAGATTAAAACCAGCTTCTGGAGGCCGTCCATGTGCAGTGCATTATGAGGGTCCTCAACCTTACTTGGCGAGATCGAGTGGCTCATACTGATTTGCTGGAGCGCGCCAGTGTACCAAGCATCAATTGCATTCTCTTCGGCAGAAGGTGTGATGGCTGGGGCATGTACGTCAAATGCCCGCTGATCGCCTGCCAAGGCATACCCATTACGCGCAGCTGTCGGGGGGAGACGCTATCATGGCGGCCAGCAAAATAGGTAAAACGACCAAGATAAAGGGGCACTGAAAAACTTCAACATCATCCCAGACAAACTTGAAGCTACTGCTGCTGAACGGGGTGGGTGGCGCGCTGCCTGTAATCGTGGTGCTGCCCACTTTGAGGAAACATGAACCAGACGGCGAAGCGAACGTGGCCGGCAGTGCCATGAGAGAGCACTCCGGCATCCTCCGCCGCCGGTGCCCGGCCTTCGGTGCGATGAGTGTGGCCGTTAGTGTGGATCACAGTCATCGTTGCACCCATCTTAGAAGAGCAACCTGAAGATATCCGTCATCATCGACCTCGATGGACTATCCTAACAAGTAAGATTGAGCCCAATCTCACATAAAGCCAAAATCTATGCATTTATCTCTGAACCGGTTCTGTCCTAAATAAGAAAATATGAAAGTTCTTTCTCGCCAAAAAAACTTTGCTTAAGGGCTAAACCACAAGATAAGTTCCACTTTTTACAACACTCCAAGTTAAAACAAATAGTTCATATACAAGGTAGGGATGGTATTTGTTCGCATGGTGACTGTGTCTGAACAAAATAAGTGTTTATATTTTTTGAGATATATCGATATCGCTCGATGAACTCGGCTGTCTCTTTGATAAAAGCCTTTAAGCCAATTCGGAACTGGCAATAGGCTTGGGTCACTATCGAAACACCTGTTGGTCTTGTAGGTGAAATTCTGGTGTAAAACTAAATCAAAGCTTTTCTAGGAACACATTTTTGAATTACGTTGAGTCAGCTCACAGGTATCACCGAATCAAATAATATTTGAAATTGGGTATATTCTGTTTACCTCTTCTTCGAACTCTACCCCTGATTAATTTCATTTAGATATATTTTTTTTTTCTAATTTTCACTCAAATTACTGAAATTTGCCCATCACATTGAATTATTTCCTGAAATTTTATATATATATTTCTTTTATTTAAGGGATTTTTACATTTTTTATATTATTTTATACATTTCCACCTTAGGCCCTTAGTTCTAAAATTAATAGAACTAATCAAACGTTGTACTTTCCTAAATTATTTTGGTATCGTAATTTGTAGGCCAATTTAAAAAATTTAGATCCAAAAATATTTTATTAATAAATAGACTCAAATGAAGTGCGCGGTCAATATTTACGATGATGTCTCCTTTGTTCTTCAGAACTGCTTTAATTTGTTCTAGAATACTGGAAACCAAATATGTAATGATATCTTGACTGATATTGCTCTCTCTAAATTAAATAAGCAACCTCAACTGCTGACAATTGGCTGGCTTCTGTTTATCTAGCTTCAGTTTCATTATCGCAGTCAAATTCCCGTTTCTGTTTAAATCTAGAAAATTCTTGACCAGGTCCTAAAAGTTCTTATTATTCTAAGCCAAAATTTTCTTATTGCTTTTCTTTGTGAAAAGTTGTACTATCCAGATATAAACTATATTTATATACTCAAAATCGTTCTGAAGTGTTGGTATAGCTAACATTTAACTATTCTTTTGCCCGCCATTGATTTTTGTCAATTATTTTATTTATCAATATAACAAAGTTGATTTAGATTCAGCCTATATGACAACTAGGAGTAATAAGATAAATTATTTCACATCATCTTTACATAGTGTACTAATTTTATCTTTCAATTACCATTGAGATTGATTTTAAATGTGCATTAAATTTCAAGGTAATTGATTATAGAATTGTAAGAGACTCATGTTTTCATATAATCCAAAATACATGGCAACAATCACAACTCTCTTCATACTCTTCTTCACATTCATTCCCCGTCATCAGAATGGGGACCGGTGTTTTAGCAATCTTGTGTTCCCTTCCGTCAATAGGAACACTGGCATTTTCTTTGGCTCACTTATCCACAGCCACTATGAATATGCAGTAACCAGAACATTTGGCCTGCGAAAAAAATATGTGGGACAAATACTTCCTGCAAAGCGCGACTAATGCAAGGCCATAAACATTTACTTTAAGATGAGTCTAAAAGGATAATAGAAAGAATTTTACTTCCACATTTTGATGACTTCTACAATCTTGTCTCAGCGACTAACAGCGCATCTCAAAGACAGAGCCATCACACGTCACAATGCAAAGCATCGGACGACCATCACCCGAGAAATGTTAAATAGAAATAAACCATAATTCTCCTGGAGAATGCTAGACTGCGACTGCGCATGGCTGGAGCCGTTACTATATGGAAACAAAACAAAAAAAACAAAACAAACAGCACCAGCGAGACTCCAGTTCAACGACCACGCTAAGTATTAATACCAGGCGCATCACATCATAGCCCGCCCCCGTTTACCTTGCCTCCTTTGCCTATCATTTAATTTTTGTATACGCTTTTATTTCGACGATGTACAAATTGTTTAATTTTTATAAAATTTCTCAAATTTGATTTGTCAAAACAAAAATTCTTATGTCAAGATAAATAATTTTTCGTTTGGGATCTACATATTATTCTATCTTTATAATTTTTGCCATTTCTGATTGGTCCTAAAATATATTCTTTTGTTAAGATGATAATGTATATATAAAACCCATTTTTCTAAATTTTTTCAAGGTTGAAAGACCTCTAGGTTAATAAAGATATGCCACTTGCCAGCATTTTTTCCCACCTTTTGATTTCGGAAAAAAAATCTTTTAAAAGCTTAAAAAGCTGCAACACAAGCTTAACCATGCCACCACCGCCACCGCTACCGCTACCGCTACCGCTGTCTATTTTAATAAATCTTTTATATATATATATATATATATATATATATATATATATATATATATATATGCAAATTTTGTTGAAGACAATGGTATATTTCGCTTTAGTAAATTTCCTTTGGCAACCTTTTTCTGCTAAGTCTTTTTTATTCCATCTTATAGATGGTAGATCACTTGTCCTGTATTTATCTATCTTTTAAATGAATGAGTTTGGCAAAAACCTAACTAAATTGTTGAGCTTTCGATCTTTCTCGATCATCTTCGGAGCGTCTTTATGTATTCTTTCCTCATTTACCGATGAAATGTGTAGAGTCAAAATTGGACTAAGTGAGAAGAAAACGGTTTTTAGGTGATATTTATTCTGCCCTAACTTGAACGCTACGTTAAAGTAAACGGGCCAATCCACCGAGTGGAATTTTAAAACAACTTCAAGGCTCAATTCTAGCTGAACGCTTGACTATTGATGGCCGGCTTTTCTTCGTTTATTAAGATAGCTTCTAAGATGTTCAGCCTAGCTTTATTTCTGTCTTTTCTTTTAATTACGGTGTTGTCAACTAGAAAATCTCTCGTTATGTTGATGTCGTGCGCACTCTCCATATGATTTTTAGCCCTTCCGCTTTGCAGGTGCATTGTGCAACGTCTCGAAAGGGTAGTAGTTGTCATTCCAATATATTTGGAGTTACTAGAAAGCTTGCACCCTTTATTGGGGTAGATGAATTCGTAAACTATGGGGGTTGACTTTATGTAGATTCGAAGATTTTGGCAGCTGTTGTTTTTCATCAGGAGATTGTTGGCTTTTGTCGTTTTATAGTATATAATACGTTGAAATTTGTACATTTGATTCATAACATTGATGCTATGGATAATTATCTCCTTGATGTTTTTTTCATCTATTTTATAGGCTACGGACATCTGATTTCTGTAATACAGTTTGATGTTGTTTAATGCTGCCTGATTACTTTTGGTTTTATTCGTATCTTTAAAATGATTATTTAAAAATGATGGGAGTTGTTTTTCAATAATGCTGTTCGAGAAACCGTTGCTCACGAATGTTTGTTTTACGCGTGAGATCTCTTGTTGGAAAGGTCCCACGTAGAACAGCATTTATATGCTCGGCCAATGTATGACCCGATTACACTTATTTTATATCATTCACGTCGAATAAACTACTACCTAAAACTAGCATTCTCTCTATATACTTTTGTGATATAGCTACCATTGATGTTTTGTACCTCAACGTCCAAAAAATGGAAATTTTTGCCCGTGTTTAATTCATAAGTGAATTTTTACACGGAGTTGTCCTCAAATAGCTGTTTGATGTTTATCAGATGTTCTTCGTTTTGGACGTTGATTTAGATGTCGTCTACGTATCGGTAATATGCTTGTGGCTTATTTTCACTGTTGCATAATAATTTTTTTTCAAGTTGACCCATATTGTAGTTGGCGGTCAGCCGCTCCATATACTTGCGTGTATAGATTACCATCCGGTATCCTGAACCGGGCGGAGCCGCTGATGTCCATGAACGTAGTATGTTCCTTAAGATGTTTTAGCCAAGATTTGGCGGAGACATTGTAGGATGGTGGTACACATTTTGTATAATTATTTCGATGGTCTGAGCGATAAGCACGTTCGTAAATTGGCTTTCACATCAGGGGATGCAATTATTCCTGCCGGTTTTGTAGAGTGGAGTATATCGATAAATTCCTCCTTAGACTTAATGCTTTACTTCAAAGGGATGTAGGGTTTTATTACTTTAATTACGGTTTTAGCTAAACAGTACGTTGTTGTCATGATTTGAGAGATGATAAACTAAATGGGTTGTCGGGCTTCTATATTCTTACATTTTCATACAGATATCCTGGTGTATAATCGCCGAGGATCTTTTGGAAGTGAAGTCCTCCGATGACTGCATTAGCTTTAGTAATTTGTCAATTTATTTTCCTTCTTCATTCTGTGTTAGATCTTTTTTCATACGTTTAAATTTAGTGGTGTCACTTAGGACGCAACTACCTCTTTATATATAGGGTGTTCCATTAAGACGCATCGAAGTTAGCAGTAAATAAAAGAGTGTTATTGCTAAAAATTTATTAATTTCACTATTGGATCATGTTATTTGAGTCATGGCAATTATATGGGAAAAATAATATCGCCTAAATATCCGCAAGTCCTCCGCGGCACACCTCCACTCAATGGTCAGAATTTTTGATGACGTCTCTGCATAGTTGCTCCTCGATCTCCCTAATATGCCTTATTATCTCATCCTTCAGCTGTTGAATTGTTGTTGGCTTGTTGGCATAAAACTTACCTTTGAGATGACCCCAAAGAAAAAAAATCTAAAGGCGTCAAGTCACACGATCGTGGTGGCCAATTGACCTCGCTGTTTCAAGAGATGATGCGCCGTCCTGTTGAAACCACAAATCTTCGGCATCCATAGAATTCCATTCAGCCAATAAAAGGTTGGTTATCATGGCACGGTATCGCTCGCCTGTCGCCGTAACAGAATTCCCGGCATCATTTTCGAAGAAATACGGCCAATGACTCCGCTAGAAAAAAATACAAACCAAACAGTGACCTTTTGTAGGTGCACTGGCTTTTCAACAATCTTCCTGAAATTTTCATTAACCCAAATGCGACAATTCTGCTTATTGACCAATCTACAAAGATAAAAATATGCTTCATCACTAAAGATGATTTTTTGCGAAAAATCCTTATCGGCTTGTCTTTGCTCGTGCACCCAATTGACGAATGTACGGTGCTTCAAATGGTCAGCAGTCTTCAGTTCTTGTGTCAATTTAATTTTGAAAGCGTATAGATACAAATCCTCTGTCAAAAATCGATGTAATGTTGCTGTGAAGAGGTTCAATTCCTGCGCGCGATGACGAATAGAGTTGTCTGGATCTTCGGCCACATTCATGCGCAATGCTGCAATGTTTTCAGCTGAACGGCGTAAACGAGCACGCAATGGCGTTTTTATATCTGCCACCGACCCAGTTTGTTTGAATTTACGAACAATTATCCCAATTGCACTCTCGGTTGGTCGTTTATGTTGACCAAACAATTCGCGAAGTGTCCGAAATGCGTTTCTGTTTGAACGTCCATTTTCGTAATAGACTTCGATAACTTTAACACGTTGTTTGATTGTTAGTCTTTTAATGATTAAAATTCCCAAAGATTGAAGTTGTTAAACCTGAAAGAAAAAGAAGAAAATCATTAGACGCTTAAACTTAACTCACATTTAAAATCGGTCCAAGTTATTGGAACAGCCATTATATATATATATATATATATATATATATATATATATATATATATATATATATATATATATAAATATGTGTGTGTGTGTGCGTGTAAGTGTGTGTATGTATGACATATCGAATTCTAATAAGCCTAATTCACACCTAAGTATCACAATTTCATCTGGAGGGTTTCATCTTGATCATCTTTCGAAATGACTGGCGAGCTGACTTTCTTTTATTCTTTGATGTCACAATCTCTTCTACTACTTCCCTATATTTGATTCCATCTCCGCACTACGTGCCAATCTGAATGATAATCTTTAAGATTCCCCACTCCCGAAGATATCATTTTTTTCTTTATGCATCTTGAACAATAACTTGATGGCTAATAAGGAATTTTACCAGCAATTTCTTTATGGAGAAAGTTTAAACTGAACTCTTTCCGACAATTAGGCCTACCTCTATTTATTACTATAGCTCATCTATATTGCAGATATCTTCTAGCGTGTCAAGAATATATAAACAATTTTGAGGCATATTCCACACAAGTCTCAACTCCTTCCACACAACTATCTATTTTAAAATTTAAATGGAAATCTGATATAATGTACTCCAATTTCTCCTCGTTAAAGTTGTGAGAACTTTCCCTGGCTCATCCTCCACAGTTTTACGTAAATAGATACACTAGGAATTATACCTATCCATCAAACCCGGGATTTTCGATCACTTTTATACGAGCATAGATTATATGTGATCCTATTCTTTTGAAAAAGTGAATTGAATCACTTAAGCTATACGTCTATAATTCTAGACTCTTCTCTCAGTTTAATTGAAGCCTGCAACTTGAAAGAGTACAATATTTTTCCCTAAAATGGATAAAGGCCTTAAATCATCAAGTTAGCTCTATATATATTTACGTACCTCTTACTTTAAAGTTAAAGGATGTTATAGAATTTGAAAAACCTGCCAGATTGAATTCTCTTTTCATTTATTGAACGTTTACTTTACTATAACCATCACCCTCACTTCGTCACTGACCACAATGTATATATTATTTCATGCAGCGGTTGTACATCCAACGGAAATAACATAAATATTCCATTTAAATATTCCAATACCATACAAAAATCCTTGATTAGACTTGGTCCAATCAATCAGGACGCGGGGACATACCATATACGATGAGATAATTGCAATTTGGCAACATCGGATAGTCAGGTCACTTTAATAAGATTATAAAAGAACATCAAACCGATATAAGAAGAGGTAAAATTTCTTCAAGTTCCTTTACGCCCATACAAAATTACAACCATAGATTCGATTTCGATCAAACATAAATCATTTATAAATCAAACAATTATATTGAGAGGAGAATTTCACAATCCATCATCATTACCAAAGTCGATAATTTCAAATAATCGAAGAGCAATACAAATTCAACAAATATATTTTGAATGAAGCAAGATTATTATATCGAATAATCTTTCTCTCGGAAATGAGTAACTTCCGCTGACTCCACTCAAATATTTATGTTTACCAGTGTAAAGGTATGGAATGTACATACTCACATGCCGCCAGAAAATCGTGGGAACGAAAGAAATTTGTCGTTTGAGTTGACTGTCGTCTCCTCTTCCTCTCCCACTACCCTCGCCCAACTGGCGACAGGAAGTCCGACGAAAGAACGCCTATCTCTCAAAGAAGCTTAAATCTTTTTTGCCTTCTTTATGATAGCATGAAGATTGTCCGGAAGGCGCTGCGATAAGCGAATTGTCGTGAATTGGATCTCCCTCTCGATTTCCCACAATCCGCGATATAAATAACATCGCCGTTTACCCCTCTAGCAGCAGTGTCACAAATCTACTCGCGTAATCCTCACGTTGAACGAGAGTCGTTGCCCTAACGTATCGACTCCTAACGTGCCGTCGGGTCAACCTGGTCGCTGTCTTAAATTGTTCCTGGAAATAAATTCCGCCCCGCAAAGTCTGTGACTAGAAGAGTACGCTCTGTTGCTCAACGTAACTTGAGTAAAAAAAGGAACATCCAAATAGTTATTGGAAGTTACTATTTGTTAGTGTCACATTCAGTAAAGGAGTAAACTAACCGAAACTGCAGCCAGCAGCCCCGAACCCGTCGTCTTATCCCCCCATCTGGACCCGAGTAGTCGTCTCTCCAATCCATCTATTAATAGTAATCTGTAAACCAAGTGTCACTCTATTCTTAAATTACCTAATTAATTAACCGTGATTGATACTCGCATTGAGTCACTATAAATATAGACGCTTAACGTTAGTGTATAATATTTAATCCTTAATTTTGCCTGTTAACTATTGCTAATTATTATATTTGTATAAAGTAAAGTTTATTTTGAGTACGTGTGTTTATTTGTGGCTCCTCCCTTATGACGTACCCTTGGCAAGAATTTAATTAAGCATCCCTTCGGCTAATTCATTCAACCTGTATTTTGCACTCTTGGAATTCAACAATCAGAAACCTCCCCCCAGTAACAAGTGGGGCTTTTATAGTGAGAATCCTGGCTACGGCACAACACGCCTCTAACCAGCTTTCGCACGTTCAGTATGCATTAAAGCTTACCAATATATATATATATATATATATATATATATATATGATCGTAGGATTAAGTCATAGGGTCAATACCACCGACTAAAACAAAAGCGGTGTGTCCAAATCAAGGACTAAAATAATTATTGGACCAGACTATGAGCAATTCTATGACAACCAGCTTTTTCCTGAGTTTTCATTTTGTTTAGTATTTTGTTTGCCTTTTATATTCTGGGCTTCTTGCTTGGCTTTGTTCATTACTTAGTTGAAAATGACAATTATAACTTTGCCGAAACTAGTTTTGTAGTTATAAATAAATCTTCATTCAAATATTGTGCTTTACTATTATTTTCTCTTATACATATATATATAAATATATATATATATATATATATATATATATATATATATATATATATATATATATATATATATATATATATCCAAGTAAATAATGAATTTAAACTAGTGAACAGAGAATATTTAGCAATCCATACCCTTTCTCTCCCTCAATATTTTCTCGTAAAGCATACTGAAATATGGAATAACTTACCTGAGACTAACTCGTTTTTTATCATCTATCTTTATCTCCTCTTCATATTGGCATCGAGTAGACCATAGGGAATCAATTTTTCCTAGAATTTGGTAATAGAATCCTTTCTCAATTTACTCTTTAAACTTGTGGCATCCGATTTGCAAGGAAAGTAGGTAGGTGGCAACCAAATTGCAGGATTAGTAGGCCCAGCGAGGAACACCCACAAATGAGCGTCTGATGGATCTATGAAATTGTGAAAGTGGGTACCTGCATGAACAAATCGAATAATATGTCATGAAATAGATAGTGAAGCAATGTAAACTAGAGAGAAATAGCATATCATAATTTGATATTTATTAAGAAAGAATGAATCGATCAAAGCGTATAGCCAGACTTCTCACGTGACCACACAAACATACGCACTTTAGTAAACAGCCACCAGACGGAAACTATCTCAATGATAGATAACAGGGGTAAGCTGAACAAATACAGGGTAATATGTGCCTTAACCGGTTGAAATTTCCGAGGAACTGTGAAAAGCAAACCGTCTCTTTGATACAGGATAGGCCAAAACGGGAAAAATAAGTAGGTTCATTAGATGCACATAACTTTTGTAACTCCACCCAACAAAGAAACTAACAAACATATTCTTGATCTTTGGCTCCGCCCAGCGCCCAGGTCAATGTAAATGTAACGCCCATGGGAAACGAGATGCAAATATATATTAAATACACACAGAGGAAAAGACTAAAATATAAAAAGAGAATCAGTTAAGTCGTCTGTCAGCACAGCAGCTTATTGATATTATTAGCGTCATGAATCTGTTCCCTCATCCTCGAATCCTGACTCCTTAGACTCAGCAATCTAGCGTTAACTGAAAACACGCATAACCGCGTAAGACTCGAACTGTGCCGCTTGCTCTCATTTTGGTAGACCCAAGCTAAGAATAAAAGCTACTTATCGCCTCTTTTCTTACGAGTCCTTTCGCGAAACCAACGATTACCACAGCACCGCCTGATACTCAGCTAAAAAGCGTATTTCCCTTGACAAACTTTGAAAGTCATAAAAAATTCGATTAGAAGACAAAAGTAGGCCATTATACCTATCAAGTTTTTTGTACCTGCCACACCAAACTCAGCCAGCCTCCATCACACACTCACTCCACTCCTATAAACTGGTGATTCTAACAATTGCAATAACATCGAGGATTTCAAAATAATTATACTGATTCATTTATCTTCGGCAATTTCAAGCAACTTGAGTCATGTGCAGAAATTGCTCTCCACATCATCATTTTCGGTGAAAGTTTTACTTTTTTTTAAGACACTGTCATACATAATCTAAATAACTTTAAACAAAAGGTGCCAGGAAACCTGGCATCACCAAAATGCATTTAATAAACGTTGGCCTTAACGTTGTATATTTCCCCGACCATTTCAAAGGAGCCAGAATGTTATTCCTTCTGAAACGAGAGAAACCGAAACAGGATATAGGCAGTTTATGGAACAGCTTCTGAAGAAACTCCTAAACAATGGGCTGAGGAACTAGTTAGACACCAAAGCTTTGTATAACATTCAGCAAAATGGCTCCTAAAGAAGACTCGGTACCGAGACGTCATTAACATTAATGACTGGCGAAATTGCCATCGCCAAGGCCAAAAACGTCAATGTGGACGTGGTGATTTGTGACGTGTCATCATCCTTCTCTAAGCTATAGTTAAAATCGCTTCCAAAGAAGATCATTGATCGCGGCATGGAGCGAACAAGACTACTTAGACGATCGGCAAACACTCGTAAAAATAAACAACATTAAACAAGAGCCATTCGACCTGGAGAGAGGGTTGCCGCAGGGGGGGAGGGATGCCTTAGTCTCACCTTGTGTGTGATATCCACTGTAAACCTACTTCATCACAATCAACACTTTGCACAATATATTCAGATGGCGGATGACATCACCTAAGTTGTCACTAATGACTACAATAATCCGAGAGGTGTTGCCCACAGGAGAGAAGGGGGAGATTGAGAACATCAATAACTATGAAAACTAAACAAAATAAAAAATGAAACCAATGTGACTTCGAAAGACAGCGGATGTATTGGTGCAGGACAAATATTATGAACACCCTAGAGATGGCTGAGTACTTGGCCTAAACTAGCATCTGCTGGATATGCTACGCATTACAAATAAAAAATGATGCTGCCAATAAGATGGTACAGCCACACTTTAGGTTTGGACTGCTCTTACCTTGCAATTTATATAAGTTATACATGGAATTAGTAAGACAGTTCCTGCTATATCTTGGCATTCCTCTTCAAATTTTAAGAAATATACTAATGGAAATAGCGCAAGTGGTCTAAAGCAAAGCAACAAGATTCATAACGAATGTTACTCTTTAGGAACACATTCCATCAGCGTTACATCATCAACTCACCGACTTTGACCCTATAAGTATCACAATGAATAAACGTACAAATGAAATATGGGAAAAAAAATCCCAAAATGCTAATAAAACTAATTTTATTGAATTAAAAGAGAGTTATTCTATCCCATTTGCACAGTTTTCAGTTTTTTACATTCAATAGTAAGCAGTTTGGCCACACTTAGTATACAAGAGTCCCTTAACCCTTAAAGCCCGGGTATAGTCCGGTTTTGCGCACCCGCCAAACGCAAAATAAAATGAAAATAATATATATTTTTAAAATGTATGTTTGTATTAATATTTTTTACTCTACCATTTGGAAATGAAAGAAACTAAGTACAAATATTATTACTTACCTATTTATCTTCATTTTCCTTGCTTTGTTGATTTTAACAACTTCTTCATGTGTGGTAATCTTCGAAGCAAGCTCCAAGACAAAGTCCCACACTGCACTCCTTACACCACATTGTAACCACTTAAAATTTTTGGCGTGTGTGGTAATCTTGGTAGCAAGCTCCAAGACAAAGCCCCACACCGCACTCCTTGCACCATGTTGTTACCATTTTCCTTTTGGTTGCTCGTCGTTCTGTATGTTGACAAACATGACACTGTCGCTGTCCTTTATTTCGTCCACCAGTTGAAGGTACATTTTGTGGAGAGTGACGAACCATAAATTCTTTAGCATAAAGTCGGTCTGGAGTGTTGATGTGATGTCTCCCAACTATGGGAAATGTAGGTCGCCCATACTTTTCCAGTAGCTGCATTATGACTTCATAGGAGAATTTCCTCAATGAAGGTTTATTGCCTGTCTTAACCAAATATAAATTGTATGCATTCAGCATTGCCATATCAAGCAAATGGAAAAAAATCTTCTTGTACCACTTCAAACACTTTCTAAGACAATCGATTGTTCCTATCTGAATGTCACTTTTGTCAACAAGCCTCATGTTGAGTGTATAATCTAATACAGTATCTGGTTTCTTGATTTCTGCATCTGTTCTAAAACACCTTTTTCCAGTAAGCTTCATCTCACCTTTGTGAATGGTACTAAGCATTGTAACTGTACGTTTATCTTGCCACTGAAGTGCCATGATTGGTCCATTTTTCTTCAATTCAAATTCCCCTCTTCTCTTCTTATCAAATTTGGGCATATTTTTTCTATTCATCCTTACAGTGCCGCAGGAGCCAGTGTTGTTTTCCTGTAAGAATGTGCACAATGTGGGACTTGTATAATAATTGTCTGTATATAGAATATGTCCTTTTCCAAGATATTTAGACAACAATTGTTTGACTACTGATCCACTCAATCCCAAGCGAGCGTCTTTTGGAATATCTACTTCACTTCCAGTGTATATTATGATGTCAAGTATTATTCCTGTTTCGCAGTCACACAGCACAAATACTTTTATTCCAAATCTGTGTCTTTTTGTAGGAATGTACTGTTTGAAGCCAACACGACCTTTGAAGAGAATGAGGGATTCGTCGATGATGACCTTTTGAAAGGGCTTGAACACTTGCGAAAAATTATTAGTTACCATTGTCAACAGATCTCGAATTTTCCATAAACGATCATTTATGTTTGGCTCTTCACTACTTGCAAAGTGCAGATATTGTAAAATTGCGAAGAACCTATCACGAGACATATATTTGCCAAAAATAGGTGTCCCTATCAAAGGATCATTCTTCCAATAATCTGATAGAGCATGCTTTTTGACTTGAGGCATCAGCATTGTAAGTGCAAAAAATATGTACATTTCACTGACATTAGTGTCTTCCCAACGTTTCATCCGTGATGAACTTGGAGCTAAATCTTCATCTTCATTTCTACCCACCTTGAAAAAATCATTTGTTTCTTTCACAACCAATTCCACTATTTTTATATCAAACATTTGCTGAAAATATTCAAATTCTACAGAACTCTCTGTGAGCGTACAAGCGTTGGTAATACCGCATCTGGCTATATTGAAATTTGGAATTTGAGGTGAAAAGACATTACAACTGGTCCATCTATTATTTGGAGCAGTATTTTCCTCTTCCTCTTCACTACTTTCACTGTCATCCGATATGATATCACTGCTTTCATCACCACTAGATAACATCAAGGGTATTATAGAACTAGAAGAAACGCTTCTTCTATTACGAATTCCACTAACACTCGCCATTATCCTCGGAATACGCACCAGCACACAAACATGGCCAAACGTGACTAAATATAAATAAAACGCTTGACTAACTGCAACGGAGTATACAAAAAAGGTACCAGATGTCGCGAGATGATTTAACATGAAATAGATGATGACTGTACAGCGCGGAAATGTGCAAAACATCAATAATTGGTAGCCGTACATTGAAAGATTGTACAAATCATCTATTGATGATGACCGGTTTTTCTTAAGGGAACATCAATGGATGATGACCGGGCTTTAAGGGTTAACACGTCTTGTCATTGCATTAATCATTGTTTTGCACATTTCGTGGATTCACTTAGATCTGAACGAAACTTCAATGGGACAGCATATGAGTTGTTATTTGGTCTTATTGGGCTCTATGTGTATTTGAACCTTCAATTCACACCATAAAATCTCAATTGGATTCATATCTTGTGAATTTCTAGACCATGGAAACAGCTGAGCTCCATTCCGTGCAAACAATGCCTTCACTGATTTTACCTCATGATATGGAGCGAAGTTTTGTTGAAATATCCAAGGTATGTCGCAATACAATTCCCTTATTTGAGCCATTAAATGACTTTGAAGAAATTATATATATTAGTCTTAGTTCATGATTTTCTTGAACATTTGCAGAAGTCTTGTTAAATGCACCGAAATGGCTCCCCACACCATGATTTTCGTTGTAAATTTTACTGTTTTCCTCAAACATTCAGCCATAAATTCTTCTCTAGGCCACCTTCTTACATTCAACACGCGGTTATCTAGCACTGGAATGGTTGTTGACTCTTCAGAGAAAGCTACCTGCAATAGTAGAAAATACAGGATAAGTACTTGAACAGCCATAGAAGTAATAGAAAAGCCATTGAAGTAATGAATCATCAAATAAACTTTATGGTTTGAAAAGAATAGAGCTATAACCAAAATGTAGCACTTTTAAAGTTAGTAGATAGTCATGGTTTCTTGTGAATTACAGGTTAGCTAGATGTGTCATTCTTACCTCTACCGATTGTTGTTAATTAGACTCAAGCTGATTTATTGCAAAGGAATAGCGTGCCTTCATCATTGTTTCCGTGAGTCGAGGCTTCTTTCTCGCGCGATATGATTTAAATCCAGTTTTCAAAAGCCTATCTTTCACTGTTCTTCGGGGATATATAACATCCTCAATAAAAGTTTTCTGGCAAAATGTTCTTCTGTTCTTAACAGTCTGTTGTATTAATTTTATATCTGTTCTTGGAGTTCTTTTTGTTTTCGACGAATTTTTCCAATCTATTTTAATTTACACCTTGAACTTTATCATTCTCTTCCTAATAAAAGTGCCTTGTTTAGTTAAAATACCAAGTTTTTTTTGCTATTTCTTTCTGTTTTGATTTAATTTATTTTAGTAAAACGTTTATTTGCTCAATTTTTCGAGGACTGAGGAAGAGATGAGAGAGGAAAGTGAATTCGAAAGAAGTCGAAGACTTCGATCGATTGCCTACCCCAAGTCTCAGGCACGAGGGCACCACGTAATAGCGCTGGCGCCAATCGAAATCCTCAGCGACGTCTTTTAGGATTGCACGTCTGAGAACGATTTCCTCCTGCATTCTGGCCTCCTTCTCTCGTACCCACCGGGGCGTTTAAGGATCCATCTTAAATGGGATGTTACCTGTAGTGATGCCAACATGGTTGGCCTTCAAGGCCAGTTTTCTCTAAATGATTATCTTCATGAGCACCGAAGATTCGCAGGCGTCTCTCAGCGATGTCTCCTAGCCATGTAACCAGACAGTATGGTACAGTCGCAGCTGTTGGTAGATGCGAATGTATTTTGCACGCGGTAAGGTGTTCCTGTATCTGAAAAGGGACAATAATGCCTTAATTTCCTCGCCATTGCGAGTTTTGAAGGATCAAGACTGAAGATTGGAACGTAAGTTGTCGACAATCTACGCAAAATAAATGCGTCCAAGCACTTACAGGTTGTTCTGCAAGAGTGGTTGTAGGGTTGGAGATGACGACCAATGAATCGATCTAGAGGCATCCTTTTGTATTGGTAAAGCTGAATGAAAGTGTGGCTGTTCAGACCCCTCGAAGAATGGGTCAACCAATGGTTGACCGGCGGACGAAGGAAGGGTAATGCCACAAAATGCTCTGCGGTGTCCCGGCACGGTAAAGCCTTATATACCCTTCGGAAGATGGCCTACCGCGTGGCAAAATAAAGTGATTAGGGACAAAGCGTCTACAATGTTGTTCCTCGTGCGAACGCAGGCAAAGTTACGTGAGGATAGACTGAAGGACTGCGTAAGGGAACGTCTCAAAGCAGGAGAGAGCCGTCAGAGAATCTCCGGTGGGATCTTGCCCCTGAGGGTGTTTCAAATTGCAAGCAGTTATTGGAGAAATGCCTCGCATTTGAAACAACGAGACCTCGAGCCGGAGAACTAAGGACTCAATTTAAAAAATCTTCGAATCTAGGTCCTGGCTATGAGAGGCAAGGCAAGCACCAGAGAATCCAGTGCTGCTGAATCTAGAAGGACAGGCTTCCACATACACGAGAAACTTAGAAACCCTGGGCAGGCACCACTGAAACCACTTAGGTGAGATTAACGGGATGAACTCACAGAGCACAGTATGGTAATTCACACTCATTTGCCGCAAACACAGTTGTACCCAGAAAAAAAAGAGATAAGGATCATGGGGGAAATACAGGCCTGCAAGACTCAACTTGCACTTTCTTGGGTCGGGATGGTTGATTTCCTGTCGCAGAGCATCTGAGGTCTTATTCTGGAGCTACTTAGTAAGAGCCACCCACTTCTTACGTAGCTTGATTCTGCTGCCCAGGTACGATAGTGTCTCCGTAGGTTTAAACACGCCCTTGTGTAAGTTAATTTTGATTGAACTGGCGTTGATAAGTCCAAAGTAGCAACGAAAAGCTAGGACAGGGCCAAGGGGGAGAACGTAATCAAAGTACGTGTAAGCCAGGCACCCTGATTAGCAGGCCCACTCATTTATTCAAGATGATACCGCCATTTACATGATGTAAGGCCTTCCGGTGAATCCCATGGGAATGCGTTTGAATCTTAAACGACCGCCTTGTATCGAGAATTCAAAGTGATGTCAAGCATGTTCTGCAATTGGAATAATGTAAAGGCTGTCTTTTAAATTAAACGTAATGGCGAGTTCAGGAGGAACCAAACGGACGATGGCCTTTGAATTGATGGAAGCCTGAAGTAGGGAAAATCGTAGGCATTCTTTGCCAGACTCATATCGTATACGAGTCGAGTGGAATTATGTGTTTTGGGCACCCAGAAGATCCAGGGCCAATAGGAGAGTGGCTTGCCTTCCTCTGCGATCCTATTTTCCAGCAACTGTAAGGCAAGGGGAAGCGAAGCTGGTGACGATGGGCAAAAAATACTTGTAGCTGTGCTTGAAGTAGATATTTATTTCAGCCTAGTGCATGGAACGCTTAAGATGGCACGTGGCTGGGGTGTTCGAGAAGTAACCGGGAAGAACGTTGTCTAGTCTTACGTTCGAGGCCACGCGCTCATGGGAGTCACGTGGTCAATTTTGAGGCTGACCCATTCAATGTGTTTGTAACTATTGTTATCGCGCTAGTTGTTGCTACTGTTGCCCTCTGCTCCGGCTTCATTAGCCTGATCTTAACTGCTGACATTCACCATTATAACCGTTGTCGCGTAGGACGTGACCATGTTCAGAGGGATAAGGCGACTGGGATTTAAGCTGTAAGGAGATGGAGAGTAAATTACTGTAGGCCCTGACAGTCGTGGTTGCAGAAACACCGAGACGATCTGAGCCGCATGTCGTTGCGTATTATCAATGTGTAAGGCACCAAGGCTGGCTCCTCAAAGTATTCGTGGAGGCCTCTTAACCTGCGTCGTTCGTCTAGTCTAGTACCGCGTGCGGTACGAAGGTCATGATTTACACAGCTGTATATAGCGGGGAGTTGGCCGAGAGCTGGGCCATGACCTAAGAACAATTGTTTGATATTTTGTGTTGTAAATGCGATAGCTTTGAAAACGGTTCTTATAGCGAAGAAAAGAAGGTTCTACAATTGGAGCAAACGCTTCTAAAAGACCAAAGAACAACTAGAAAAATGGCAATAGGTAATATATTTGAGAGCTAAATAATATGTAAGAAAGAAATTAAAACAATATTTAATTAAGGCATTTAAACCTAGACGTGTCAGGAATTTAAAGACTATTTGGCGGTTCCTGCGAAATTATTGAACGAGTGTTGCCAACTTATGGATAGAAATGTTATAAAATATATTTTGTTTGAGTGAGAAAAAGGAAAAGACCCGCAATAGAAAAGACCCGTCAATTAAACAAATTATCACATTAGTACCGGAGGTTAATTTCTATTTGGAAAACAGCATCAATCCCTTGTGTGTCAATAGAGGTAAACAATGGATTGATGCTTTACTGATAAATATTAGCAGTAAAAATGCGACATCATTCAAACAGAAATGTGACGCTTTACAAAGAATGCAGAACAATTGTCTGATATTTGAGGTTGTAAATGCGATTGCTTTAAAAACTGTTCTTGTAGCAAAGAAAAGAAGGTGCCATCATTGGGGCAAACGTTTCTGGAAGACGAACGAACAACTAGGAAAATGGCAATAGGTAATATCGATCAAATGCAATCAATGAAGAAAATTAAGAGTGCAGTCACGAACAATTGTTAGTATTGTCTCTTAAATCAGCCATTTACTGTGACAGATAATATCGAAGTGATTCTTCCGTCATCCATCACAGAAACAGAATCTGTTGACGAAGGTACCGACTATGAGCTTACTTTCCCCGTTAAGCGCAAAAAAGTAAACAAAAATCTGCATCCAAGAATCCATCTAAACGAATAAAAATGTAGGAATTTGCGTTGACATGTGAACGCACTGATATGTTTGATCGAGCTGCAGCCCTGATAACAAGTTCAATGCTTAAGGACATATCGCCAATTGAAGGCCAAGAAACCTCTGTAGTAGTTGACAGGTCAAAAGTAAGAAGATACCGTGTCAAAGAACATACTACACTACAGCAAGAAATTAAAGCGGATAAGCCATTCTATTCTATTTATTTTGATGGTAGAAAAGATAGCACATTTGTTGTTAAGCCGATGGAGGGAAGTCATCACAAGAAGAAGATAATGAAAGAGCACATCTCTCTGATAGAAGAATATGGTTCAGAATACGTTGGGCACCTGACACTAAGGATAGGTTCTGCATAATCTTTATGCGACGAAATATTTTCGTATCTAGAAGCAAATATCTTCGCAACTGATGAACTCGTTGCTGTGGGACGCGATGGAACGGCAATAAATACAGAAACAAAAGTAGGTGCAATCAGAATGTTAGAAGAAAAACTTTATAGACCACTGCATTGGTTTATTTGACAGCTTCAGGTAAATGAGCTCCCATTGCGCCATCTCATCAACAATTTGGATGAGAAAACAGCGGGGCCTCATTGATTTGTCAGAGCTATAGTGAAACAACTGGATAAATGTTAGACTTTAAGTGTTGTTGTATTCGAGCTAATTTCGACTAACTTGTTGACAGAGGAAATCTGAGCACCTATCAAAATAATTTGTTTGATATCCTTCTATCTATCTCACAAGATAAATGTTCTGCTGAAATGGCTCGTAAGTGTCCTGAAAAATGTTGCATGCAGGATGGCTTACAAAGGCAAATCGGATACTTCAATTTATGTTTCCACTTCCGACCAATCTGACACGCTGAAATCCATTGTATTGTTTATCCTGAAAGTGTATGCCCCATGCTGGTTTAAAATAAAAGCTAACTTCTCTTCGCATGATGGAGCACTCAACATCTTAAAGAAAGGGCAATCGCTGCAAGGAATATACAAACAGATTAAAGATAAAGTTACCCGGTGATTCAAAGGAATGCCTATTTTTCACATGCTGGAAACCTTTATCTTTGTGTGCTGCAAAATCAAAGAAATCATATCAGGGAACTCGCATGGAGAAGAATTATGAAAAAACGAAAAGATAATAAACGGAAATCGATACGCACGTTCAAGATCCCAGACATAAACTTTGCTGCCAATCAAATAAATAGGCAGCAGACCGTTGTGACCGAACCTTGGCTGACGAGGACGCTCTCTGATGAGATACTTGAGGAATTTATCCATCCCTAAACCTGAATTTGATATTACGAGGTTTCCTTGTAACACATAGTCGGTTAAGAGATGAATCAAACTGGTTCCAGAAGCGTCACTAGCCGTTTGTCGAGAAGCCAAACGTCCCGGGACGAAGGTGTATAATCTAGAGACTGCGTGGAGCCACCTGCGTTAGCCCGGTTCGAAAAAGTGTTGGGTTACGGGGCTTGCTCGTCAGAATTCTTTTGAACACCCTTGAAACTTGATGTCATACTGGTAGTCATCACAGGTGACTTTTACGAGTGCCCAAATTACTGGAATCAAATAAATGATGATAAATAGCTAGTGTATGCGGAGCCGACGGAAGATGTGGCGTCAACAAGGCCTCAGTCGTTTATAGCTAACAAACTACATGAAACACACAGAATCAAACTATTATAATAACTAATAACCTATCTGAAACAAAATAAAAATGACAGAAGACATACTATTTGCACTCTAAGGTGAACATAGGAGCTGAATAATACAAAAGGGCTGTTACTTCATTGAAATGGTCTAATCAGGTATTGTTCCTTAAGTGTTACCAATTATACTTACAAAGTAACCTAAGGCTCTTGAAAATAAAAGTTAAATAGTGGCTCGGTGTTGGTGCATAGAAGGTGTAAATCCATTTGCAATCAATGACGTATGTTTCTAAGGCCTTTTATGTAGAAAAAAAATCAAATTTTGGAAAACCATAGTACGAGTAATTCCGCCAGTACTGTACATTTCAGACAAACCTTCAAAAGTAGCTAGCAGCAGACGTGTCAGGAGATATAAAAATAAGAATAAAATAAATAGATCAATTAAATAATAATAAAAGAACCGTAGTAGACAAATTAATTAATTAAAACCACATATCCGTAATAATTAAATTAAAAAAGGACCAGTAGTGGACAAAATAATGATAGGAGAAATAAGTATAAAATAATACAAAATAGTCCAAAATAATGCCAGTGAAAAATGAAAAAAAAGCTAAAGGAAGAATATAGTAACAAGTACTCTTCATTCACAAAAAAAGGGCTTGTCAACAAAGACAAAGGCTCGAAAGCTGGACTTATTCTATGAGTAACCTTGAAAGAGAAAAATAAGGATAAAAGAGGCCTAATGATGGACTTTACCAGATAACCTGGTACAGACCATCTCTTACTAAAGACACTTTTCTCCCATATGTTCCCTATATATCTATCACCCACAAAAATTCCTATCCTAAATCGTCATTGGTCGTTGAAGATAGGGTATCTTAAAGCCGGGCTCTTCAAACCTTTCACATCGCGACTCCCGTTCAACAGTAAAGATATTTTGTTACCCCCCTAAACCAAATTAGCATACAAATAAAAGTAAAAACAATGAAACTAGAATATTTGTTGCCTAAAATATAAGATTAACAGTACCTTTAATGGGACTGATGTGCTTGCATGTGCTGGCACAAAAGATCGGATCTTTGCGGAATTTTGTTTTTATAGAAGTTAGCGTAAAAAAAACGTTTCACACAGATAGAGACAGGCAAAGGGAAGGAGGGAAATCATGGCTAGTTCGGCAAACTCTTCTTGCGCTTCTAATGATAGATGGCTTACTCTTTCTATTTCAATACAAAATGGATTATGCATGCAATCGATAAGGCTGATATCTAATTCTGGTACAAAATATTTTGGAAAATGGTTATTTAGAATTTGGTTAATTATATTAACACTCATCTCGATGTCTGTGATGCAGTCCTCCATACATGAAAACATCTCATATGAAGTATTAATTACTTTTCGTAACCATCTATTTACTTTTTTCATGAAGGCATGAATTTTAGATAGCAATGTAAAAATATTGGTATTATCTCCTTGTAAAGAGAAATTAAGTTCATTGAGTTTTCCAAATATATCCGACAAGTAACATAATTTACAAATTCAGTTTTTGTCTTGAAAGCATTTTGGCAAATCTGAGATATTTTCCGATAGAAATAGCATCACTTAATCTTTTAACACTACTAGCCTTTTCAAAGCCATACCTCTCGACAACCATTGCACTTCTGTAGGAAGAAAAGTGAAGTTGAACTCAAAACACATTTGTTCACATAAATTTGAATAGAGACGACTATTGAGAGCACAGCTTTTAATATAATTTATAATTTTCACTGAATCTTGTAGTACTGCGTTTAATTGTGCAGTAAGCTTCTTAGATGCAAGTACTTCTCAATAAATCATGCAGTTAATTAGAGTAATAAGTCCATTGTTTGCAGACATGACCTTAGCGTGAAAGTCAACTTTTCTTCCAATCATTGCTGCTGCACTATCGGTACAAACCCCAACACAGTCTTTCCATTTTAATCCCACTTCTTTGAAAAATTCCTCTACTTTTTTAAAAATATCCTCGCATGTGGTGTGTCTATCTAACGTCCTACAAAAGAGTAAATCTTAATAAAAATTGTTATTGTAGCAATACCTGATATACATCAATAATTGTGCCATATTTTCAATATCTGTTGTTTCATCCATTTGGTTGTAAATTTTGAATTTCATTCAATTTTTCAATTAGTTGCCCAAATTGGTCTTTGCTTATATCTATAATTCGTTAGCCACCGTAGTTTCTGACATGGAAATCTTTTCTTAATTTATCTGCTTATTTATGCCCATGTATAATTTCAGTCATTCTGATTGCTTTTGATAGAGCAAGTTCTTCACCGATTTTAAAATTATCTAGACTTTGCAATTAGGTAAGAGGCTTCATAAGATTCTTGTACAAGGTTTCGAGTTAGAAGGTACACAAGTTACCATGGATAACTTTTGCTTTTTTGAGGACTCTAACATCAGTTCAACAAACTCCACAGGGTTATTAGCATACAAAGCATGATTTCTGTGAAGATGTCCCTTTAAATTTTAGGTTTCATGCTTCCACGTGCTAAACACTCATCACAAACCAAACAAATTGGTCGATGCTCATTACATATACAGGTAAATCTAAATCCTTATTGTAAATAAGTTTCATTGAATTTTCTCTTTTTTATGTGAGAATGCTTAGCCTTAGCATGTGCATTTTGCATGTTGTCCAGCTTCTGTTAAATCACAACTTCTAAAGCGTCTGAGGTTTCAGTCTTTATTTTTAGCCAGTTATCCATGGGAAGAGGTTTTTAATAACAATAAACTTGAAAATATAGAAGTTGTAACTTAAAAGTTGAAAAAATGGAATTATACACAGAGGTGGTGAAAAATTAATTGGAAATTACCCAAATAATTATTATTCTATTAATAAATTAATTTCAATTGACCAATCAATAATTGCAATTACCCAAAAATATGTACTAAATCACAAAATTACTTTTAAAAATTCCCTAAAAATTTTTAGCAATGCAATGCAAAAATACATAAAAACTGATTGTAAGACAAACTTGTAGGGCTAATATGTACCATTGCCTGGCCTTGCCAAATAAGCCACCACTATACACGTATTGGAACAATAGTATACCACGATAATGTAGTTCAATCTTTGCCTAATATGTTTATAAGTAAATTAGTAAAGTATCGTTAGAAAGAGGGACAAAGTGTACCCAATTTATACCGTGTTTTTTTTTTATACTGCACTTTCGAAATATATTCACCCCCTCTTAATGCAGTACCATGTACGATACTGACTGTAAATGAAGCAATATCAGAAACTAGGAAGTAGGGTACAGGTTTCAAAAACATGTTTTAAGCAGTTATTATTTATTAAGGTTTGTATTGTTTTTTTTAAAAAGTATTAATTTACTAAGCTTAGTAAGACTTGTATTATGTATGTTTTCTTCTTTTCTGCTAGTTTCAAATGTTTTAGTTTGGCCCTATAATTTCCAAATATATCGCTTATCAGATAAACCTAACTTAGTCGCACTTTTGGATACTTTTCTGAATTATTTGAAATGTCGTTTATAATGTCATTAATTTAGTAATGTGTTCAAAACATCTCAAGACCCCTCACTCTGAAGAGCTTGGTCTTAATGTAAAGGCAGGAAGGATATCAGTTATTCTGAAATTAGTAGTGCTAATCAAGTAGCCAGTGAAGCTTACTTATTTGGTTATTTGTATGGATGAAGCTATTTGGGCGAAAGTTTTCCTCGGATTAGATGAAGTTGGTTAATTTACGTATGTGTCGATTCTACCATTTTTTCTTTCCTGATGGATTTGTAATTGAAGATAATTCAAGGACCATTCATCGATGATGAGTTCCTTTTCCTGGCCAGTTTATAATAAAATACTAGTTGCAAAATATTTCCCGATGGTCGTTATAATCGAATTTCAGAAAATAACTGCCATCGTAGTTCTCCTTACCATTCAGGTAAATTGAGACCTTATAGATACTTGCATTTGACACTCCTACAAATTTTTTGAAAGGAATGATTAAAATAGTCATAAAAGGTGAACTAATAAAAAATCAAAGTTGAAGGTATATAAATATTATGAGACAAGACCTGATAAATGTTGTTCATCATTATTTTGAAGTTTTCAGAAGTAAATTGCCCAACTTATTTCTATTTCCCTTTTATTCATGAAACTTCTTAACGATTTATCAGCCAGTAATCTTTAATAGCATTGCAAATATTGAATGTGTATCCCACTTTCGTAACATATATCTTCCAGCATAATCATAATTCAATTCAATTTTTGGTCAAACTTATATGGTTTCGGTTTAGCGTGGAAAGTACATATTTTCCAGAAAATTCACATTTTAAATACGTCAGCCTTGCGTTCTGTTAAAGTAAAAATAAACCATATATTCACACATTCGTTACATTTAATTCACACTTAATTCACATATTGGCAACTAGATACAAATTTTTATATTACTGCCGCTAAAGATTTTTGCGCCAAAATCCGTGTGTTTAACGTTGATAATAGAGTCACGTGTTTTTTGCGTATTTAAATTTTTAATCTTTAATAAGACCTCCTAATTCCTCGTTAAATTTAATTATAGCGTCATTTCGAAAGCAAAGCGTTGTGACAGGTGCGGCGTGATTATACTTCATAACTAAAAGTAAGTTGTTTGTAGAAGGCTCTCAAATTTAGAATCCTATTTTTAGCACCCGTATAATATTTATCCAGAGTGACTCAACTTTCCACTGCTTTATTGAATTATTTACATTTAAAACAATGCTATTTCTTAGAAAATTTATTATCTTTGTTTATTTTTATGTATTCATAATTGCGTATGTATGTACTTAGTTTTATGACGAAAATGTCTAAATTCTTTGCTCATAGTTGGATTTTCCGTAGGTAGATCTAATCTATTTGGTTTTATATTCCATATTCGGTGGCTAAACCCGTCTTTGATAATAGGTCCTTTTGTTGTACATGGGCCGGGCATTACTCTGTTGTTTCTCTTAAATATACCACATTTGTAAAATTATTCATTGAGAATGAACTCACAAGTTAGAAAGTACTTGGAATCCGCTTTTCATTTTTATGTGCAATTTTTGGCATTTAATGCTCTACTTACGCGCAACCATGTGAGTTTCCCATATATATATATATATATATATATATATATATATTTACAATCTTGGGCCAAATTATTATATTGTAAACAATATAATAACAATCGAGTATATCCCATCTATAATTAGCCTTTTATATGTTATCGTTTTGATTTTAAAACGGCTTTAATGCGTTTTTGCATATTGTGTATAAGTGCGTGGGATCACCTTCTGCAATTCACTGTGTAATAATAACGTTTATCTTAATCTTTTCAGTTATTATCTTGTTATTAACTTATAATTGATAACTTTTGTTAAAAATGTCTACGAAGAAACTGATCCCTGAAGCTCAAAGAACTGAAATCATTGCATTGCCCAGAGAGGGACTATCCAATGTTAAAATTGCAAGAAAATTGAAATGCTTGTCCAAAGAGAAATCAAAATGCACAGTAAGAAGAACATTATTAGAAGTTTGCATTAAAGGATGTAAGGTTAGAAAGAAACTGTCTCTGTCTCAAGCGAACAAGAATCAGTGATTGTCTTTGGCAGAAGAGCATGACGATTGTACTGATGATGATTGTGCGAAAGTTGTTTGGTCTGAAGAAAGCAAATTTGAGGTAGCTTCTCCACATTAGTTTTCACCAATTTATTACGCTAGTTGCTACTAGCATAGAGAGGAAATGTTAATTCAAGGTTTATATGCCTAGTAAACCTGATAAGTGTAGCATAAAAGTGTGGAGCATGGCTGATGCAACAAATGACTCTCTTCTCAATGCCCAAATTTATAAGGGAAAAGTTGATGGGATAGTTGAACGAGGACAACCCCAAAGAGTCGTACATGATCTTATTACAACAATTCAAAGCAATGGAAGAAACGTGACGACAGACAACTTATTTACTGATTATGGACTCGCCAAAGAATTACTTGAACAGAAATTGACACTGATTGGAACTCTGAGGAAGAATAATGGGAAATTCTTTTATCATTTCAAGCATTAAAAGAGCGTAAAGTGCATTCATCAAAATTTGGCTTTTCCGACGACAAACGATTTACAATCTGCACCTGAGTCCCAGAGGAAAATAAAAAAATGTTCTATTTTCAAGTTTAATAAACATTACAAAAAAGATAAAGGAAGAAGAACCCTTCAAGCCTCATGTAATCCTTGACTACAACAAAACAAAAGGTGGTGTTGACCAATTAGACCAACTTGTAAAGAACTATATTTTTAAGCGCATATCAGACAGATGATCATAGTTGTCTTTTATTGGATGGTCGGCATTGCAGGTTATAATTCTTTCACGTGTTTCAAGAAGGAAAATCCCATTGCATATGAAGGGCATCAAGGTCGAAAAGAATTTCTAGCAAAGCTGTCAGAACAATTATGCTTGCCACAAATCAAACGGCATTCTGTGTCATTTGGAATATATATGCCAATGCATGTTAGGATGTGTATAAACACATTTGTGAAGGAAAAAGATACACCATCAGCATCAGAAACAGAGGGTCAATGAGTGCAGATGAAAAAAGAAGATCCGAACTTTGCCCTAGAAAGATGGATAATAAGACCAAGAATTCATGTAGAAAGTATGATATTCTATTTGTGCGCAGCATGGATATTTAGTTTGTAATTAATGTTTACCAGCTTTTTAAACACATTCAGGAGTTTTCTGATGCAAATGTCACTCTTGTTCATAGTTAAGTTCACATGATTTTGTAATAATTCTGGGGTATTCTGAAAATAAATGTGAGTAGTGTTTTCGTTCTGAACATGTATTCGACCACAATTTTCGTGTAATTTCATTTTCATTATACTGTGTAATTTTTCTTTCTATGTTATTATAACTGAGAATACATTTTTTTTTTATGTTACCAACATGGTGAATCAATAATATTGAAACAAACTAATGATATATGCCGTTAAAATCCTTAAAAGTGCAAACTTTCGAAAATTTGCTCTTAGAAAAAAAATAAAATAAAAAGGAGACATGGTGGATTGGCTTTATGTGCCGTCTCCTGTGCAACAAATGTACAAAATTCAACGTTTGTAACTTTATGCATCTGGCAAAAATACAGCACTCAAGTTGGGGCCTTTTAGGACCCTACATGGCATTTTAGTTATTTATTTTCACCTAGCGTACGGCGGGTTAAATATATTTAAGGCTCCCCAAAATAACACTTAATTGCCAATCAGAAAAGCAACATAAATGAGAAGTGAAATTTCTTACGGTTGCTTTTTTATGTTTGGAATATCTTTGAATTCATGAGTAGCAGTAGTTTTAGTCATAAAAAATAAAATACTATGTTAGTTGGCGAAACTTTTTCAGATTTTCCTATTTTGCTAACTCAAGCCTCATAGATCTATAGCGATCCTCCTGAAAATCAATTTGAAACGATTTGTTTGATATAAAAAACTTTTGGTTTTCTTTATTTTCCTCTAGAATATAGTACAATTCCGATCATTCGGGTTCGATATTTATATTGCAAACGATTGGAAACTTAATTGAGAAAATTGTCAACTCTTCCGAAATTATTCATTCTTGATTTTGACATTACAAGGTGAATTTAAAGAGTATTCTATCATTCTATCTGCAATGCAAGGTAACTCAAGTTTATCTTTTAATTCATCCCATTTCTTTTCGAAGCCTAGACAATGCGCCCACACCCCTTTATATTTAGACCTGCTTACGTTATTATTAACCTAATTCAATATTTTTCTCTTTATCTCTCCTATTTATCCACCTTTTTATTTCTTCTCTGTTTTATTTTTCATTTCAATATGTCCATGCGCCCTGTGTGGGAAAACACGAATGGTAATGATTATTTTTAAATCTGTCTGTCCATAGCAAACTCTTAGTGCCGTTGAGTGTCTGGCCTAACAATAAAAAATTGCAACACTTTTCAAGTGTGAAGGAAAGGTTATATTGGAAAAGAGAATTGTGGCTGGCATGGGTCGAGCTCTTAGCACAAGTGCTTAAAATTCGGTGCAACGCCTAGTGGGTACCTGCTCACAGAGCCACCGAAAATATTTTCGTGTCCGATCCGGCTAAGAATTAAAAAAGGCACTTAAAGTGAGGCCCCCATTCTTCTTTACTAGGTTAGAAAAAAAGTACTCAGTGATCTTCACTTACGAGAGTGAACTTACATATCTTTGGGCCCTGCCGCTCGCCAAAAAAAAAAATAATCTTCAATCATTCCCGCTCTATACTTCTGACAATTTCCCAATCCTTTTAACCTGATGCTTTGCTTTATTAATCTTTTTGTTTTTTAAGTTTCTAGTAAAAATTACCACTGTTCGATTTTCGTTGTATCTAATAAACTAAGTACTATACCTAATTGCTTTTCCTCCTTTATTTTTCATTCATTCCCTGAATTATGCTTGATTCCCATTTGTGTGAACCTAAAGATGAATTATTTTCAATTTTTTTTCCTCTAATTACATTAATTTTCGATTTTTTTTGCTAAATATTTTAGATCGCTTGGATACTACGCATCGAGCTCGAGGGAAAAGAAAGCGAGAATATTGAATAGTATGTAATCTCTGGTGACCTGAATTTCTTTGGAATGTACCACATGTGCATCACTTAGGCTGCAAATAAGGTCGAAATAAGTTTACTCAGGAAATTATAATTTGTTGATTATTAATTTGTATACTTAGAATAAATGAAGATTTATTCAGGTAGTGCAGAAAAAGTTGGAAGATAGAGTGAGGGATTTAGAAAGAGGGAAAGAGGAAGGAAAAATACAGTAGGAAGGCATTGAAAGTTGAAACAACGATAGAGACTAATTTTTTCATTCTATAAACTTGGAAATCAAGTCAAATAATAATGAGAAAAAATAAAATAAGAACTAAATAGATAATAAAAAAGGAGAATATACTAACCAGTAGATTGTTGACGCAAAAAAAGCCAGCGTAGGTTTATAGTGAGTGAGGTTGTTATTTAGCCTAAATCTATGTCACAAGGATATCTGCATTCAAACCAACTTTATTTTGGCCTGAGTTTTATAATGTTTGAAAGATTTCATATAATAAGGGCGTAAAAAGAAGTGTTTCAATTGAATATTTCACTCTTTTTTTTTGTCTTCACAGCACACGGTGGATTTTCAGTCAATCGTCGGGTATGCTATAAATATGTCACCCATACCCTATTGTATTTCTTTCCTTACTCTTTGTATGAAATATGCCTCCAGCTTGTTCTCTGCAGTGTGAAGGCGTCTAATTATTAATAAATCAACTTTTGCTGCCTGGCATTTTTATGAAACTAATTTTTAAGCAATGCCTTTCAACTAATTAAACAAATAAAAATTAAATAAACAGTCTAATAGGTTCCCTTTTTTAAAATCCCAAATAAAAATTTTATTCGTTTAAATTTTGCAAAAGAAAACTGAGAAAAGACCGGAAAAGAAATTAAGGCTCTCGAAATCCTCAGTACAAAGAGGATCCGCAACGAAACTACTTTGCTTAAGTTTGACTCGTTTGTCTTGTTTCCAAAATATGCGATTAACTCTTAACGAGTTTGCAAAGGTAAGATAAGGTTTAGGCGAAGGTACCAACTTACGAAGTTAATTGGTTTATTAAACCTCCCATTATTTCGTGAAATCGTGTAAGCTAAAATGAAGTTTGAGCAACATCGTAAATTCATGAGGTATAAAATATTCAAGGTTAATATCTTAAATAAAGTAAAATTGCACTTTGTAGTAACAGAATTAGAAAAGTAGGGAATTTCAGCGAGCGCTATATAATAGAAGGATCCAAGCACTTGAAGGGAGAAGATTGGGATAATTTTCAAATAGAATTTTAGGGAAATAGAAAACCTATCATACCACCAGAATGTTTTTGAAGAAATATTAGTATAATAAATGGTGGTTTGGTGAGTGGATATGTATATGTGGAAGGCTAGTTTTCGATTTGGCTAATTGTAGCATTAACGATGGGAGAGTTTGGATTTCTGCTGAATCTACCATTGTACATATATGTTCATAAGGATATTCCTGGCCAGACTCTTAATTAAAATTGAAAAACACATGTTAAGCTGAGAGTCTGTCGAGAGATGGGGCCCGTGTCTGTCTAAATAAGTGATAATAAAACACACAAACAACACAAAATTTGCTTTTCGTCCCTTTGATTTACATTAGATTAACTTTGCACTCCTCTATGCCAACTAAAGTTCCATTCTACATATCTGCCAGAGTTAAATACGATCGTTAGTTCTAAAATTTTATATCTCATTACTGTTTCACATTCTACCTGTTTGTGTGAGAAACACTCCAGCCTTAATCTCCAGGAAAGCCTAAAAATTCTGGGCCAATTTATTCCCCTTTTAATATTTTCTGCAACTGATTACTAAGTTCTCACTTATTTTCTTTATTCAGTACATTTTTTTCAACTAGTCGCCTTCTTTGTGGATTGATCCCTATTCAATTCTTTCTAATAACCTTTCACATCTTATTAGTACCTTTCTTTTATCAACTCTCTTTACACATCTTTTTTTACCGCCATTAATGAATAGAAATTGATTATCTCGTTAGATTTTGCTTTGAGAAAAAAAATGTGTAGCAATTAGTTTGTTTAATTTTTCAATAATTGCCCTTATATCTAATATTCACAATCTTTTAGAAAAATTAAGGTTAGGATATGAGTCTATGAATTCCTGCACATAAAGAAAAAAACAAACAAACAACGATTCCAAAATTCTAACGTTTTGAGTTGATTACGAAAAGGCTTATCTAAAGTAGATTTCTTTATTCTGGTTTATAGAGAAAAAACTAAAATCATCATGATTTTATGTATGAAATCTTGCCTCTATCATGGATATCTAGTGTAGATATCTGGTTGAGATATCGAGGGTGTATATTTTTGTCAGGTCTTTTATAAAGATTTGATATCTTGGTTACCTAAGATTCACCTGCAAAACATGGTCTAATTTTGTAAGCAAAACTTTGAATGCCTCAAAGAGAACCTAAGGTTCTTTCGCTTAATCAATTTGAAATAAAGTTAAAATTTCGTTCTCGCGGTTATTTATTATTTTATCAGGATGGGATTGTCTTGCAATTTTACCGTTAAACGTGTATAGGGATATCTGTGGAAAGTACAAAGTATAAAAACCTGATGAAATAATATATAAAAAAGAATAAATTTTTAAAAAAGCTATCTTAAATTTGCTACAACGTAATAATAAACCAAAATCCGCAAGCAAAAGTTTACCTTCAAAATCTCCGGGAACAAATTTCTCAAAAGCTACGAATTAGAACGGAAATAAATTCCCCCTGAAATGATATATTCTAATTAATAATTAGCCTATTTCTAGTAAATTTTTTAATTGTTAGATTATTGAAAATAAAAAATAGGACTATATTCTAAGTCATATATGAGTCAAAGTTCCTTTATGCTAGGTTCTTAGTAAAAACTGAAGATAATAACCTAGACTAAAAATCTCTTAAAGGAAACAAAAAATCATGTTATGAAATACTTTCTTAGAATATAAATGAAGATGATCTTATAAATCATATTCATCGAATCAAATTTGTTTGCTAATAACCCTCTTTTTTCATGATATTTTTTAGGAACTTTTAATCTAATAACAAAGGTCTAAGTAATAAAACTAATCCAACAGAAACAGCACCATAGCACGATTTTGTATTCTGTGAAAAGTTCTATTTGTCTAATATATTTTTGCAATCATAACATTTTAATTAAACTAATCAAATTTTGCGAAAAGAACGGAAGAAAGAATAAAATATATATTGCTCTCAAAATTTGTGCCGAGAATATATATATATATATATATATATTAATATCCCAGTAACCCCCTTTTTATTTATTACATTTTTCATATGCAAGATACTATGAATCATCTTTACATAATTTCTTGACTGAAAAAAAAATAAATGATTAAAAATACAATGGGTCCCACCTGACCACAGAAATGGATGGCGTTTAGTAATTCACTGGACACAGTGAAGTACTTCCCTCATTTCATTTGTGTATTGAGTACTCTGTTAATGGCCGTTACTTATGATCCGAACAGTGAGATGCCATTGAATATGGCAGTCGACACAATGTCGACCTATGTTTGGACTTCACCTGGCGACTATCTATAAAATATATATATTCGTATTAAATAAATGGGGAATTAAAAGCAAATCAAAATAAGGAGAAGCTTAATAGCAATTCATGGTAGAGGTTGGAATACAATTGAAATATGGTTCATAAACAAGATAATCTAATATCCATCGAAATCTTTATTTATAATGGTCAAATGTACTTTGTTAGTCATTAGATGTTTCTCTCCATAAAACGAAAAGGCAAAGGGAAAATAAGATATAGAAATAAAACGGTTTTCAAACAAGGAAAATAATAATAAGAATTAGGGATAAAATTTCCCCTTCAATTCCTTGAAAGGTGCCATTTGAAGTTCTAAGGAAAAATTTGTACAAAGTCCACACACTGGTAAAAATTGGAATTCTTTCCCTAGAAAATTCCTTTGACCCCATAAAAGTAAAAGAATCAATTTCAAACGACACTGCATCTAATCCCTTCGGGCTTAGTGAACGCAATAACCTTTACTTTAGTTCTAAGGGATTGACTTGACGTAAAATTCGGGCGATAAGAGTAATTAGGTTGACGTTGGTTAATGAGAAGAAAAGGATCTTTGATCTATCAAAAGCCAAGCAAACAAAAGTAATATCTTATAATTTATTCGCTAACTTTGAGAAAGAATCTTAGTTTATGTTAGAATAGAAAATTAAATAATTTCATTAATTATTTCTCGGCTAATATTAAATGAAATACCGTATATGTTGTTAAAAGATGAAAAGATAACACATTATATTTAACTAATGTGTATATTTTAATATGAAGTCTCTACATGATATTAAATACTAAAATTTATGATAAAATTAGAAACATATATGTAAACTACAAATTTATAATACTCAACAAATAAATAGTTTTAGACATCACGGTTTTACAAATTCCTACCATCTATCAATGCTAGCTAGTCCTACCGCCGTAAAACAAATTCTTCTAAAGTATTTGGTAGAGCTTAAAACGGTAAATATTTGTTTTAAGGCATCTTTTCTAAGGAATTTGAACTTATAAAGTTTTATGTAGACTTTACAGTCTGACACTCCTTTTCTCACGAAATGCATACATTTCGCATAAAAGACTGAAGGTCCATAATAGGAAATGTATGGATTTTGGATCTGAAAAGTACACATAAAACAGCATAAAAAAACACATTTACAATTTTTTTTAAGATCGAAAATCAGAACCAGACCTAACCTCTCCTTACCTTACCTAACCTAACCTAACCTAACCTTAGCTTACCTTACCTAACCTTACCTTACCTTACCTAAACTTACTTAACTTAACCTTACCTAACTTAACTTTACCTAACTTTCCCTAACCTTACCTTATCTTAAGTTAACTTACCTTATCTTACCTTACCTTACCTTATCTTCCCCTAACGAAATTTTCATCATTTTTTCGCTAAAACAATTTTTGCCCAGAAAACAGTTCATAAACAAGAGACAAGTACTTAAACGAATGCCAGATTTAGAAAGCGACGTACCCTTAAACCCACTATGCGAAATTTTGCATGTGGTTATACTGCCTTTCGAAGCATTTGGAATTATATTACAGTCAAAAAAGTTTCGAGCCTGCGTAAATGGGCAATTTTTGCGCCATGTAAGCAATTTAAAAACTTGCAGGATTATACTGTGAGCTCTATATATTCCTAAGACTGGATTATCTTTGTCAAAGACTTTACGTATTATCTTGTATTGTGACTTACAACAACCACCTCACCCCATTTTATTATATCACTGAAGAGACAGCAATGCATGGATAGTCTCAAATATAAGAAAACCTGGTATTGGCTAATAATTAAAAATCACATCCGCAGATCATCTGCAGATATAATATAGCTTGCTTTCCGCTAACTAGTCAGGCCAAAGTTGAAGGATATACGGCTAATGGTGCGCAAAGACTCAAATTTACAAAATACTAACGTATTTTCGCAAAATGATTAACTACCCTATTATAAAGTTGCTGAACCTGACTTTAAGAAAATTGAACTTTTATGTCTTTGAAAATTTAAACATAGTTAATGTCTTAAAATGAATATTATCCATTAAAATTATTTTGGACGATATAGGTAATTTTACCAACATTCTTAAAGAACTACATTTAACTTTTCAACATACATATATGGTTAATTTTTCACGAGAATATTTATAATTTTTCCGACCAAATAACTATTGTGAACATCACTCTAACCGTCAAAGAGGAAATATTTTAACAGATATCAACTTAAAAAATTATATAAAAAGTTGGACGAGCATCGATATACGAGGGGCAGGCAATAAGTTTTGCAATTCGAATATAAGGAAATGAGATATGAGGAAAAGTGTTTTATTATTTTTTAATATAACTGCCCTCAACTTCAATTCACTTGCGCCACTTATATCTGAGGCTTCGAATTCCCGACAACCACAAATCTCCCGACTGCTGTTCAATACACTCCCGGACGGTGAGTTCGACATCTTCAGTGTCCCCAAACCGGCGTCCACGCAGTGCAGCCTTGAGCTGGCGGAATAAAATGTAGTCGCTAGGGGCCAGATCTGGACTGTAGAGGGGATAGTTGAGCTCCTCAAATCCGCACTCGCGCAGGGCAGCTTGTGCAACTCTGGCCTTGTGGACTTTGACGACGTTGAAGTTGATCATGGGGCGTGAGGTTTCTAGGAATCCAACGGGCAGAAACGTTAGTCATGTGTAAATTATCGTGGATGATGTTGATAACACTTCCATGTGATATTCCAAGTCCTCGCCAGATTTCTTCGACATTCACCCGTCGATTTTCGAGGATGATCCTCTCCACACGGGCCACATTGTCCTTGCTGGTCACGTCTGACGGGCGTACTGGACGGGGGTCATCTTCAAGGAACTCACGATCATAGCGAAACTCCCTATTCCAGCGAGCAATGGTTGCATGGGAAGTGGCGGTGTCCGTGTACACTGCAACCATGCGTTCATGGATCTGTTTTGCATTCTTGCCTTCCTTGGTCATAAATATGATCAATGCGTGGTGCTCAACCTTCTACATTGCTAAAAAATTTGTGACTGACGAGCTATAATCAGCTACTGCTTCTTAAATAGACGAGACAGGAGCGTATTGCTGTAGGTGCTGACTTGTCATAACTTGTCCTAACACCCCCACGAAGAGCCATCTTCCTTTCTCTGTTTTGCCCTACCGATTCACAAAACTTATTGACCGCCCCTCGTATATGAGTATGAAAGAAAACAAAGTGAGATAATATTTACTTGTATTATCAGCCAAGTAATTTCGTGATTATAAAAAACGAACATCAAGAATTCGATTTGCGAGCAAACATATTCTTGTAAACCTATTGAGCACCAGCAGAGATAGTAGGCAAGTATCATAGTTTTTAACTATAACATAAGCCTTAGAAAATGAGATAAAACCTATATCAAATTAAGTGGAAAATGTGTACTGTTAGAATTATTACCAAGAAAGCATGGTAGGGCTAAGCAAGTTGAAAGCGCTTAAGTGAGAGACGCTCGTTTCCATTGGATTTAGAAAGTTATAATGGTCTCTTTAGTGAATTTATTCAAAACGATGTTTAGTTCCTAATGCCCTCGTGAATTAGAGTTTAGTTTAAGGGTATTTGAGAGATGTTTGATGGTTCCAAAATGGATAGAAGTTTAAGAGTTTAAAGGAACGATGCTTAAATAAATTTAGGCAAGAGATGGTGCCAAGAGAGAGGGAGAGAGAGAGAGGGAGGGAGGGAGAGAGAGAGAGAGAGAGAGAGAGAGAGAGAGAGAGAGAGAGAGAGAGAGAGAGAGAGAGAGAGAGAGAGAGAGAGAGAGAGAGAGAGGGAGAGAGAGAGAGTCAGAGAGAGAGAGAGAGAGAGAGAGAGAGAGAGTCAGAGAGAGAGAGAGAGAGAGAGAGAGAGAGAGAAAGAGTGGGTATAGAAGCTTATTTGCACCAAAGAACGCATGCAAGGAGCTACTTGCGAGTTAGAGTCGTTTACGTTGCCGCACACTTCCGAAGTTTTGTCCGGCTGAGTCTAAGAGTTTGAGAAGAGTTTGAGAATTTGAGTTTGATTCTTCTTTCCAGCTTAAGAACGGTGCCGCCCAGAGTCTAAAAGTTTGCGAGGATTTTCACAGAGTTGTTTCCTAATCAAGCGTCTGATTTAGAGTGCCGTTTGTCAATAATGATGATGTGTGTATAGAAAGGACAGAGAGGGATTGCTGTGTAACACAGGCAAACAGACAGTCGTAGAGGAAAATGTTGCGGAAATAACTTGATAGGGGATAGGAAGAGTTAAGAGGTCGGTAGCCAGACACCGATGCAGGGTGTGGTTGGGTTGGTCTCGAGGTGTTCGTGACTGGACGACGGGTTTGAGGATGGTCAGATAGAGAGCGTGTCTGCTTAGTCGGAAAAGAGTATTCATGACGCTTTTAGCTTATGCGAAGAACAGTATCGGTTGCAGGTGGTCATTGGCCGCGGGGTATCGCGGTGCCATCGCATACCATCTGACATGTAGTGCGGTGTATAATGGGTGTCGAGGTTTAGTGAGTGAATAATCCCAGTTCCACGTCCTAGGCATATATTATAATCCCGCACCAGGATGAAGTGTAGGTGAAGTGTAGCCAATAAACCTACCGTAGCCACTTCCGGTGAATAAGAATAACCCCGGTGTGTCCCTTTTGATCAAAATTAAGATAATGGTCCCCTAAGTGTGATCTCACTCACTTAAAGCCAGTCATGGGTGGACTTATGAAATATAGAGAAGTAAGCCGAATGGATTGCTTATTAATTGCCAAAGGATCGTCCAAAATAGTTAAAGACACAGATACAAAAATAATCCTTAATACATGAATTATAAATATGAAACAGCGTATATAGGTATAAATAGGATTAATCTTTACACTGAATAAGTAAGTCTATATAATGTCGTAGGGATTACACTTGAATTCTACGTACTAGTATGCTTGCGTCTTAATTGCACCCGACAGAATGAAGTGAATAATATTAGAAAAATAAGCACTGAATTAATCACTTGAAATAATCGAGGTTATGAGCTCAGGATGGAAATTCTAGTTAACGGTTAAACTGGTAAAGTTAGAGGAGGTGATAATTTACTTTAACGATACCTTGGAGTTCAAAAGTATTTGGAAGTTGAAGGTGAATGTCTTTTTCTTCCGACAATGTTCACTCTTAGCTCGGTCGTCCGTGAGTACTGAATGGTGGGTAATCCTGGACCAGCAACCTGATGTAATGATCCAAAGACGGATCGCGAAGACGAGTCAGACTCTGATTCTATCTGGAATTTTTCTCTTTGAAGTGTTAATTCCGATTATTGGCTCCTGGAGTCGGTAGCCAAAATGATTACCTAGCTGCGTCTAGGGTAATCCACAGAGGAAAGTCCTCTGTAACTTCTGACTGTTAAGCGGGCGGTCTGCGAGAAGTTTGCCACCTACAAGTACCGTGCTTGCAACAACTAATTCCTCGAAGTTTTCCTTCTTGCAACGGGAGAACTGTTTCCTTTGTGAGACTAGCTCCACAAATAACGTAGATCCAAGATCTTCTGGTAGAAGTGTCCGCTCCGATTGTTGGCTCCTGGAGCGGGTAGCCAAAATCATTATTTAGCTGCGTCTAGGGTATCTCGCAGAAGGAGGTACTGTGTAACCTCTGACTCTGAAGGAGGGATGGGCTGCGAGAAGTTTGGCGCCTACAAGTACCGTGACGGCAACATCCAATTACCCAAAGTTTTCTTTCTTGCAACGGGCGAACTGTTTCTTTTGTGGGACTAGATCCACACACAACCTAGGTCCAAGATCTTCTGCCTGACTCCAGGAAGAATTTTCCCTTTTATTTCCCTCATGAGCTAAAATCGAGAGAGAGCACCGAATTCTCATAAAATCCGTATCGCTGCGCGAAAAACCCTATTGTCTGCTGCCAGACATGCGACATATTCACGCCTCATCGCGACTCGATCTTTCTTCGTCTCGAACTACGGGTTTATGACGGCGCGAAAAGGGGTGAGGGAGATTCGATGTGAAATGCGAATTTGGAATAAGGGAGGGACACACAGCTGTGTCGATGTATCTAGGTATACACTAATGTATGGATGTACCTAGACTTCTACCATGGATCTCTGACGAGTTTTTCGAGTTGTTTTGTTAGTCTGGTGTGAGCGTATGTGTTGAGGGGTGCTAATTTGTTGCTATGGTGTCGAATAGACATTCTCGTGTACAGGGAAGAGCGGCAATCGGGTTTCAGTTCGGCGCTGAGCTTTCTGCTGCCATGTGTCACTTGCGGCCACGAGTGACAGTTGGACGTACGTAAGAAGAGGTCGCACGAGTGTTTTGTATAGGTGTAACTGAAGTTTTATGACCGTCAGGTAGAAACTGCGCAGCGATGTGTTTGTACGTGCGGCTCTTGCTTGTGTTATGTTCTGGTGTATATTGAACCTGAGGGTCTTGTCAAAAGTTACCACAAGGATTTTGGTATGTTGTGTGTATTCGAGCCTTGTTGGATTTAGATGGTTCATCTCGGGTGTGTGTGAGAAGATTTGTAGGTTATGCATGAAGTGATCTTTTGCGCCGTAGAGTATCATCTTTGCCTTCTGAGGATTCGTGGCAATCAGCCATTTATCCTCGTAATCTTTCTTAGCATCTAGTATTATTTGTGCGTGGAGCGCGATTTCTTCTGGTCCACACCGCTGACAAAAATAGTCTCGTCTTCAGCGTAGGACAATGTGTATGTGTGACAGCAGTTTTCGGGTGGGCGTAGGGTGTCGTTTGTGTACATGATATATAGCTTGGGTGCAAGTACGCTCCCTTGGGGGACGCCTAACCGTGGTGTGAAGGGTTGTGAAAGGGGTTTGTTGCTTTTGCAATAGGGTTTTCAAGAAACCAGGAAGCGGGGTTGTGGAGAGAGTAGTGGGGAAGACACGTAGAAGGCCGGCGTGCGAGTTCCGAAGCGGGTAACTCACTGTGCCCACAATAAAACTATAAACTACCCAGGTGGGGAGCGGTGGTAAGCGTAGGCGTCTCCCCTTCATGCCTAATATGTCAAACTGCCCTTTTTCTATTGTATAACTATAAAACATTTGATATTTGATAGCATAGAGATAGGCCTGAGAGAGAGGGGAAGGGAAGACCATCCTAGCTATTCTCCTTTGATTTACATCAGTTCATGCCCGCTCACATAGGCACATGTTTAAGACGGTGTAATGAGGTGTATTTTTAACAAACTCCCAGCCAGAGAAGCTTAACAACTTCATAAAGTTGTGAAGCTTAAGCCAGGATTCCTAAAATTTAGTTAGGGCAAAACTCAGATAACAGAACAGAGTATTTGTGAGGAGACATTTGAAGGAGGTACTTGAATAAGTACTCAAGGGGAGGTATTTGCTGGGGGGGGGACATTTGAGAGGAATTCATTAGACTGTTGAAACATTTAAATTAGAGAATTTTAAGGAAATGATAAGAATGGCAATTTATATGACCTGATCATGGATTTAAAATTAGTTTTGAGACCATCAAGTATTTGGCCTGATCATGAACTGGATGAAGTTTTGAAATAATTTTTGACAAGTTTGTGACGATTAAGTATTAGACTTGATCATGATTTTGTATGAAGTTTGATAAGATTTTATATGATCAAGTGTCAGGCTTGATCATAAATGATGAAATCTGAAATGATGTTTGATAAGTTTGAAGTTTGAGGTGATCAATTGTCAGACTAGATCCTGAATTTTATGAAGTTTTGAATGGAGTTACATCATATTTGAGGAGATAGAGTGTCAAGTTTGATCATGAATTATGAAGTGTTAAAATAATATTTGATAATTTGGATGTTTAAGATGATCAAGTGTCAGAATTGACGATGAAATTGATGAAGTTTTAAGACGATCAAGTATTAGACTTGATAATGGGTTTGATGAAGTTTTGAATGATGTTTTATAAGTTTTGAGATGATCAACTGTCAGACCAGATCATGAATGATGAAGTTTGAATGGGGTTGGAGAAGTTAGAAGTGATCAAGAATTTGATGAAGTTTGAAATGATGTTTGAGCCTTCTGGAATTGGCTCATCTTATGGTGCTTAAAAGCAAAGTAGTGAACCTTTCGCAGATTAAAAAATAACTATGAAATTTCGTGACAGTTTAGTGAGTGGAGGTAAACCAAATCCTTCGTTCTTAAGGCGAGTCAGATCGGATTTTGGATCATTCATTTCGATAAATTTTGGAAAACAATAGTTTGAAAATCTGTAGTGAGACGTGCTTGCATCGCAAATTATTTTAAGTTCTGCCCTACCATCATCAGCAATGGCATAGCGTGGAATTTTGACTTCCACCAACTTCACCAGATCGGTGCGAAGTTTTCCCCAAGACACGAGAACGTGGCCAGAAATTGGACTATCCCAATCCAATCTATGAGACCACAGCTTTCTTATGAACAGTCTACTATGAATAAGAACCGGCTGATATAATAAGAGAGGGGGTCTAACAATTTCTAAATCATCGATAGGACTTTACGCTTAGTTTTAACGATTTCATCTGATTTAGCGGCAAATAATTATTTAAACTTGAGGATGACAATCTTTAGGAAGCCCTTGAAATGATGATTTAATTGAAATTTAACGCAAAGGGGGAGCAAGTTAGACCAAAGTCCCGCGATTTGTATCTATAAGTGACGAGTCTGCCTCCTTTAAGCCAGAAAAAGCAGAAACAATACTTGTAGCTCCCTGACTTCAGTCGAATTTGGGGGAAGAATTGTTTAATGTCGGAAATTAGAACAAATTTGTTTGAGCGAAATCTACAAAGAAAGGAAAACAGAGATGCAATTAAATTTAATCCTTCGAATAAAGCCTGGTTTAGAGAAGGCGCCGACCACATTTCAGAGAACAAGTAAACACAGGTCGTATGTTCGTGGTAGTCTGAAAAGCAATTTTATGACAGAGCGATGAGGGATCCAATGATAAAGGGGATAGTCTTTCGGGGAAACCGCGATTTCCTTCAGAATTTCAGCTTCTTATTGGGTTTGAAACACTTTGCTATATGTTTAATCTGGTCCCCCATTCTCTAAACTCTCTTTAACAGGCTTTACTGTTGCCAAGGCAATTTTGAAATTGAATGGAAATTGGGAAGGTACATCGTGGAACCTAGGCAAATCAACGAAATACCCCTCATTCCTAAGCTCTATCGACCTTTTGAACTGTTAAATTTTAGATTTGTCGATCGATCCTGCATTGCTATCCTTTAACCCGAGGGATTCTAGGGAAAACAGATACTCTAGGCCCAAATCTAATTTAAGTTCCGATTTTGTGAAATTCAAAGCCGACAGAGATTTCGTCTGCCTTCGGTTCCAAATTAGGGCCTTGGGGAAAATTAACCTCATTTCACACGTCGTTCCCCACCTCGTTCTCGGAATCGGAGGAGCCATTCCCCTCAGGATTACCATGTAGAAGCAAATAACTATTAACCGTGTACCAGTCCTTTGAGTGTTGTTGGGGGTGTTTGTAGTTATTTGGATTGAAGTGCTCTTCAACGGGCTACCTCACCACACCTGTGAATTGGTAATTGCAACCAACTGAGGATCAATGGCTGTTCAAAGTCGCTTAAAATCTCTTTGAGATACGATAATTTAACATCAGACTCCGAGGAGGCCTAAGGCGAGGGGGTAGATTTCTTATTCATCGAAAACTCCTTTAATTTAGATTTAAAAGCAAGATCCTATTCGACCTGAGCAGAAAGCTCCCTGTCTACTATTGATTCATCTCCTCCCTCTGCAAAGAGGGATTTGCAAGCCCCAAGAATCTGACTATCTAAATCATTTACGGAAGAAAAGTGGAAATTAAGCGTATCTATCTATCTTAGTTTGCAATACATCGGGGGCAGTGACGTCTGACTCTTCTAACTCAGAACTGATTTTATTAAAGATCACAGTGATTTCATGTTTAAACAACGCCCTATTTCTGAACAAGACTTTGATGTGTAATTCAATTTCCTCCAAAATGAAAATTTGGGGATTTTCGCCCATTTGTGAGTTTGAAAACGAAAACGGGATGATCGGATGAGCAAAATGATAATCCAACGAGGATATCTCTGCCAAGATAAATTTCTCCAAATCGATCGGGATTTTCCTTAGAATAAATAATGGATGTAAATAATAACTTTCCAATGTTGTTAGATTTATTACCCTGAAGGCAGGGCAGGGTTAAGCAAGTTGGTAGCGCTTAAGTGATTGATTCGGAAAGTTATAGTGGTCTCTTCAGAGAAGTTATTCGAAACGATGTTTATTTCCGAATGCTGTTGTTAGTTAAAGTTTAGTTAAAAGGTAGCTTGAGAGATTTTTGATGGTACTGAAATAGATAGGAAGTTAAGAGTTTGAAGGACCGAAGGTTAAAGGAATTTAGGCGAAAAAGGAAGGGGAGGAAAAAAAGGGAGAGAGAGAGAGAGAGAGAAAGAGAGAGAGAGAGAAAGAGAGAGAGAGGGAGAGAGAGAGAGAGAGTTTGATGTGAATTCGATGAACTCGCAGAGACAATGTGAGAAAGACGATATGAAAGCTTACCTTGGCCGGAGTATACGGGCGAGGTCCTACTTGCGAGCTAGAGTCGTTCACAGTGTCACACACTTTCGGAGTTTTGTCCGGCCGTTTCCAAAAGTTTGAGCGGAGTTTGAGAGTTTTGAGTTTGATTCTTTCTTGCAGCTTCCGAACGGTCCCGCCCAGAGTCCAAGAGTTTGCGAAGAGTTTCCTAGAGCTGTTTCCTAATCAAGCATCTGATAAGAGTGCTGGTTATTTTGCTCATGCAAGATGGTTTTTAAGGAACCTGGAAAGGGGGGTTGTGGAGTGAGTAGTTGGGAGAACACTAGGAAGGCCGGCGTGTGAGGTCCGAAGCGTGTAACTCCTTGTGCCTACAATAAAACTATAAACCACCAGGTGGAGCACGGTGGTAGGCGTAGGTGTCTTGTCTCAATGCCCCAGATGTCCAACTGCCCTTTCCTCATTGTATAACCATAAAACATTTGCTCTTTAATAGCATAGGGAAGGTGCTGTAGAGAAGGAGAGGAGGAAGAGAATCATCTAAGCTCTCCTCCTTTGACTTACATACGTTAATGCCTGCACACACAGACTAATGTGCAAGATGGTGTATTAGGCTGTACTTTTAACACTACCTGGTTTAGCAAAAGTTCTGTTACATTGGTTTAATTAAACTTTTCGGAGGTTTACGTGTGCGAAACAAGGAGTTTCGTGAAAAAACTCAAAGTTATACTTTTCCCTATCGTGTTATTGGGCCATTAAAACTTTTTGCCTGTCTAAATGTGTGTGTAGATGAAAACATAAAGTATTGAAATTTGTGGTCTCCTGCGTCGAGTCAGAACTTACTGAAATCGCCAAGTGTCTCAGCCTAAGCCGCATGATCGAACAAAAAGTCGCAGAGAGGCTCAATAACGGGAAATACCTAAAAGATCGAGCTCGTTTAGGCACAACTCAAGTTGTCAACCGTTTGACTGTGAAGAAGGCCTTTGAAAATAGCAGCGCTTGCAAAGATGAAGAACTTCTCGGTTGCCACGGTAAACAGAGTGGTCAAAGCGGAATGCGGCAAGAGGTTGAAATGCGTAGAAAGACCTCTGCTCACTAACCGTATGCGAGACTAGCATGGACAGGGCTGTCTTTGCCTTCCCAACGATTTTAAGTGTCATAGAAATCGAATTCTCATTTTTCCGATCAAAAACCTTTACGGAAGATCCGGTGATCAAGAAGCAGAATAATTGCGTGGTAAACTTTGGCCAGGACATCTCAGAGGCTCAATACGTATCCCCAACCACGCAAACTGCCTCTGTACTAAAGCTCTGCATTGTAAATTTGAATGGCGAGAAGATGCTGCAGGTGTGGTTCGCAGCTAGGTAGAGGGACACGGCAGCTGATTACAGGGACATCTTGCCAAAGAAAATCCTGCTCTTGTTAAGAAAGCTAACTACGAGGGCGTAGTACGCTTTTTAACATGAAGTAACGCCAGCCCATACGGTAATGACTGTGTAAGATTGGTTGGGGTCGAAACATGAACTTCTGGCCGAATTATTTTTGGCCGCCGCAGGCGTCTGGCTTCAATTGGCCTGAGAATCGCGTGTGTATGCATGTGGTATTAAACGCCTGTAAGAGCTACACAGCAACCTCGACGAGCTGAAGTTATCCGTCAACAACGTGTGGGCAAGGATGAGAAAGAAGGACTTCGTCCATAGGTGTGCAGGCATTTAGCTCTCGCCTCAAGGCGCGAAATCGCCGCCAGGGGGGCCACATTGATTAATATTACAATTTAAACATCTCTGTCTCTTTCTCTTTCTCTTTCTCTCTCTCTCTCTCTCTCTCTCTATATATATATATATATATATAAATAGGAGAGACAAAATAGGATCTTCTAGGAGAGACAAAATAGCCACAAAAGACATATTTTATTCCTAAACGTCTTTCGAACGCAGTGGGTCATCTTCAGGGAAATATGGTAGTAACGCTTACAATTTTGACTATATACTGTACCATATTGTCAAAATTATAAGAGTTACTACCATATTTCCCTGAAAATAACCCACTGAAGTCGAAAGACGTCTAAGAATAAAATATTTCCTTTGTGGCTATTTTCTCTCTCATCGAAGATCCTGTTAAGAGACTTGTAAGGCAAATCAAGCAATTCCAAGTCAAAATCTATAACGGTGCCGCAGCTGTTGACTTTAATACGCATGCATACAACATGGCCTCCTACCTAATTATATATATATATATATATATATATATATATATATATATATATATATATATATATATATATATATATATTAAAACAATAAAAGACACATAACTATCATTGTGTCCTTTGTTGAGAGCATCCTTGCTACTGTAACATGACTTTTGCAATACCCAGTAAGCCCCAGTCATCAAAGAATAAATAATTTCCAAAAGTACATCACTTTAAATGGTGTCTCTCTCGTATTTTTTAAAAAAGTTGTATGTAATCTTAATCACTCTAGCAAATGACTAGAAGTCGAGAAAATTAAGTTTTATAAGCTTACAAACGCTATGTGGCCTAATGTGCTATTTATGAATGTTTTTGCTTGAGCGTTTTTCTTCCTAAAATCAGTTTGTGAAGACTCTTCTGTCGTTTAAAAAAGAATGTTAGTAAAATAATTTTGATAAAGAAAAATCAGTACATTTACTGAGTAAAGTATTTCTTATTATTATTTCCACAGCTCTCCCTTCGTTTGACTAAGAATTATATACCTTTCTTGAATAATTGATATTTGTTTTGGATGAAATGTACGATTTAAAATAAATTAATATCTAATTCTTATCAGAGCAAACTTTACAATAGAAAAAGGCATAGCACAGACTCATGAGTTTCACTTCGCTTGCACCCTCTCATTTGTATCTGGGCTTGGAGAGGCAGGAAGGGGAATCCCAGCCGACCTCTCCGCACGAACTCACTCACCGCCTTACATCGTCTATTTTGGTGGCCGAGATACAGCATGGAGACGCGAGATATTTAATAGAGAGGACAAGGCACAGAAGAAGTGAAATGTGAAAAGATTTCAAGAGGTACGTGCAAAATTGAGCCTAGTTCGTCGGCCCGGATTTTCGTTTAATCGGCTCTCGTCGTCAGGGTCTAGGTATGCTACTCGTTCTCCTTATTACTTCGTATAGTTTGTCTGCTTTGCACTTTCTCTCAGTTGAGGTAAGGTACCCTATCTGCTGAGACCTCATCTTTCCTTGGCTTTCATACCGATGTTTACACTTTTTTCTTTAGTTTATCGTTGTTCATCCTCATAACTTCTCGTCTTTCATTTTTATCTATGAATAGGACTTTCGTCTTTTAGCAGTTTTTCCTGCTGGTGGAAATCTGTTGTTTATACTCATATCGACCTCAATTGTTGTAGCACTAAATTAGTCTTAATTGTTCTAATCTATTTTAGTTCCTATTATTAGCGCTCGATACCTCAGCGCATGATTGAACGGCCTCATGCCAGCTTGGTCATTCAAGTCCCTAATTTTTCTGCGTTCTTCGGTTTATTGTCAGTCCGAGGACATTTCGTTTATATATACACTCTTTACTGCTTAATCTTATCCTGACCGCCTCTGTTGTTTTTTTTATTGTAATAATTTTATCTTTTAAATATTTGTAATAAATTTCGTTTTCTTTTCATAATTGTTTATGTTATCTATCTCTAATTTTGCTTTTCCTGCTTGATTTCTTCGGTTTTGATAGGATGTCCTTCTTTATGTGTTATATCTCCTGCTTATTGGATGTTCATTTTTCATGATTTTAGTGGCATAGGGATATATGTTGTGTATAATGAGTAGAATGTTCGCTAAGACAAACTTCTTGTGGCACACGAGTGCTCGGGTAGAATAATGGACCCTTATATAGATCTAAATATATGTAAGCTACCCTATTCCGTATATACTCTGAGAATAAGCGCTTCATGTCGTTCTTAAGGTTTAGCAGGATAAGCTTATATATTAGCCCTTTCGTTCAGATTGTGTCGAATGCCTGTTCAACACATCGTAGGACTATGTCAATTGAACATTTCTAGGCTTTGGCTTTTATATTATAATTGCCAGTTCAATTATCCTGTACTAATATTTTCTGAAACAAAATTTAATTTTGTTATACGCTTTGTTTTCCTTTAGATTCTCTATTATCTTTTATTCTTTATTTTCTCTAATTCCTTGCTAAGGAAGATAAGTAAAGAGTCTTTATCTCGTTACCCTGTTTGTTGCTTTACCAGTCCTATGTATAAAAATTATTTTAGCTTTTTTAAATTAGTATAAGAAATAGTTTTTAGTTCTTTATTGACCTCGTTTTAGTTCTCCCTATCCATTGGAGTTGGTCTGCATCCCAATCATAGTAATTACCCCTTTAATTAATGTTATGTAGTTTTTCTTTACTTCAGCTGTAATTCGACATAAGGCTTGGATTTACAAAGGAAAATTTCATTAATTTTGACGGGAAAAATGTTCATTACTATCGCGATGTTATAGGTAAATATTTACTTAATTTTTTCCTATTCAAATGTAAATACTAAGAAACAGAATTTGCTTTTTGCCGTATTTTATCAGATGACAACAGTAAAGATTAGTTTAGCCCTACTTTATCAGGTGTAAATTCATCTCAAGAGTTTAGATTAATTAATTTTCCTGCCTACTGACGGCAATAATTACGCTTACTGCTAATTTATAAGAGAGTATGTTATATGTATTTGAGGATAAAATAGAGCATATTAGATCAGAATTTGAAAGAAATGGCAAGAGATCCCGTCCTACAACACTTACAACAATTTTTGAGAAAATGGTAACAAAGCCACCGCTAATCTCAAGGTTATATATTTCCTTTTTTACGGCGTTTTTGACTGGCCAGGCCCATATTTGATTTGTGACCCTCAATTTGTCTCGACTGAAACCACTTCACGACATGGAAACACACGTTTCAAAATTAATTTAAGTGGTTTCTCTTCATCCTAATTGACTTGGTTTGTATGGATGAATTTTATGATGCCTTTGAACCATGTCTTAATTTCCTCATTGAAAGAGTAAACATAACACAATTATATGCTCAGCAAAATGGCATCTCAATAATTGGAGTGATTAAATTTATCAAACTTCCTAGACGCAGCCTAAAAGATTTAACGATTTTGAAAAGCCTACCTAGTCCAAGGAGCTTATTGTAGCAGCTGACATCTTTGTTAGCTCATACAAAATTTCGTAAAAGATGAAGTTGGCATTTCCTCGTCTAAGAAATTATGCATCTCGCCTCTTAAAATTCATCTGTACGACATTCGATATTATTTACCCAATAATATCCCCCAACCACAACCCTTGTCTGACGCATTTCAAAGGATCCAATCATTCTAGACCTCCTCGTTCTTGCCTCACTAGAACTTTCAATCTTTCACTTGTGGTGTCTATACCAGTCGGTCAAGTTCCCCTTTAAGTTATAGTTCGTGCAACGTTCAGTGGATATAACATAAAATTTACCAACTATAATCTTATAACATAATTTTCAAAGTTGCTATATCATTCATATTAATGTCAACCAACTCATATTAATTCCCGTTGTATCGAATAATTTCTTTAACCACTCAAATTATTAATCCATTTATAATCATTCATAATTAATTTACTCCAACTGTTTGTTTCTATTTTTTTTTCCTTACTCTTTGTTATATTTATGTTCTTTCATTGTTAAGTTGAAAAAAAACTCTGCTAAACATTACAACTAGTACTTGCTTTGAAACTACCTGGTTACTTTAGTCACGCACTGCCTCGTTTTCTCTGCTCTAAGGCGTTCTCATCCATTCCTTCATTCAAAGCAAGGTTAATGACTGCTATCTAGGCTAGCTTAATCATTAACCAAACCACATCTTATGCTTTATTTAGTTCTGGCTGCCTTTTTTCTTCTATTCAGCTCTAGTTTAATTTACAATTGTCAGTTTCATTTAGCTATTGAAATTTCTTTCCCAAAATTAAAACATAATGCTGATTGAATAAATTTATTAAGGACGTCTAGGATTTTAACCGTCTTCTACAACAAAATATCATCCGGGTATTTTAATAAAAGTCTTACTCCAGAGTACATTATGTAGTTATCAACACATAGTTTGGTGTATAAAGCCTAAATATCATATCTATTATTCGTCTAGTAAAGGAATTGATGGCTGTAGCATCTACTGAGTTCAGCCAATATCCATCTATTTATTAGCTAAATTCCCCATTAACCATTCCTATATTAATCATTTAATATTTTTGAAAGTTTTAATACACTAAACTCAACGCATATTGACCTAATTAAATCGCTCAAAAATTCAAAGAAACCCTCAAATTCCTATGCTACTAGGGATACTTTGGTCTCATCATCAAAAGTTGCACTAATATTAACTCTTCTCCAATTCATAAAATATGAGTAAATAATGAATATAAAATTGATCCCTAGGTTACTCGCCTTATCACATATCTCCACTCATACATCACTCCCTTTAGTTCTACCCTCAGCATAGACTTTCATTCATTCCTGTTAAATACCTATTGACATTTACTTACTCCACACTTTTTATCTTGATATTTCTGTGTTGAACCTTTTAAGATTATAATAAAAATTCTCCCCCTCCATTTTAGGGTTCATCCATTAGAGTTGAGTTCACTGCATTTTGGCAGACGTCTGTATTTTAATCCACTAACAGGAAACAGGTACAAAACATTTTGAATAATGTTTGCGTCACTACACCTTTGCTGCTGATCTATTTAACCAATTCCACTGGCCAAAATCAGTATAAAATTTGTATTACGTTGAGAAATAAGTTTTTGTGTATTTTTTTAGATGTTGTGTTGATTTGATTTGTGCACATATTAAGAAACAATAATAAATAATGAGGGCAAAATTTTCAAAGGTTAGGTTACGTCTCTTAACAGCGTAAAAACTATTAGGCTTTTGCTTAGGCTACGTCTTGAAGTTGACTAATAAGTCATTGCGGTTTATTTAAAAGTTGGGTTAATTTAATTTTTGTTCTGTACCCTCAAAATGGAATTTCAAGTTGAAAAAAGGCTTATTTTTGAGACTTGTTATTCATTTTCAATCGAGACAGGAACAATACAAATGCAGCGAAAGCTCGTCACGATATTTGTGCTGTGTAAGGAGAAAATGGACAGCTCATTGGTGGTTTTCACCTTCCAAAAACGGTCATTTCAATTTTAATGACAAAAAACGTTCTGGTCGCCCCATTAAGTTGGATGAAGATCGATTGAACGACCTTCTTCATGAAAATTCTCGTCAATCGACAAGAAAATTGGCTGTACAATTGGCGTGTGGTCATAAAACTGTAGTGAATCACCTTCATTGGATGAGGAAAGTTCAAAATCTCGGTGCATGGGTTCCGCACGCTTTGAACGAAAGCAACAAACTTCAACGCTCCACGATTGCCGCAGGTTTTGCTTGTTAGTCACAAGTCTACTCGTTGATATAAGGACAGATTTCTTCACCGCATCATCACTAGCGACGAAAAGTGGTGTGTTTATGTTAACATGAACCATGGAAAACAATGGCTTAGCCACAATAAAGAAAACCACTTCCCCGATTAAAGCAAGGACTTGATCCACGAAAGACGATGCTGTATGTGTGGTGGGATGGTGAACGTATCTTTCTTTATGAGCTCCTTGCGAACAACGAGATTGTCAATGCAGAAATTTAAGTTTAACAAATGTATCGACTCGCCGAAGGTATTCGTGAAAACCGACCTCATCGACGTTATGGAGTCCTTCTGCAACACGATAATGCTTGTTCTCACAATGCCAATATGACAAAAGACGCCATCCAAACGCTTAATTGGGAAATCCTGCCGCATCTTCCATATTCGCCAGACTTGGCTCCATTTGATTTCCATCTGTTCCAATCGCTCTACAACAATTTGCGCGGCGTTTCGTTCAATACTGATGTGGAATTAAGAACCTGGTTAGACGAATTTTTCGAGTGAAAATCCAGAGATTTCTATTGCAGAGGCATCGAAAAACTAGTTGAAGTTAGAAAGAAGTCGTACATAACAACGGGGAATACATTATTGATTAAATTGCATATTGTTATCCATTGAAATTTATTTTTTCTAAAATTGCTAAGGGTAATGAATAAATTAAACAAAACTGCAAGATTTTATTCCTCAACCCATTATATAAGGATTCTCTTTACAACCCTATGGCCTGCATCTATGGAAACAATCGTTGGAGAAGTGATACATTTCTTTAGTTTCATAAATACATATGTGTTAATATCAATAATCTAGTTTGTTTAAGGTGCTTCTTATGTATTTGGCAGCATAAACAAAAGGGCAATGCCTTTGAAGAAAGGGATTTTCTTACCCAGCACACTTATAGATACAAGCATGATAAATTATATAAGAATGCTGACATACAAGTTGAAAACCGAGTTTGATATATGTATCCTGGAACCAAAAACGAAAGATAAATTTGATCATGACAGCTATTACCTTTCCTCCTATTTTGTTATTTAACTAAAGCAAAAGCCACTGCATATCTCAGTTAGTAATAAAAACTTGCTAAGTAAAGGAAGAAGCTAAGTAAGGGACTCAATCCTCGTGATAAATCTGCCTAGTTGCTAAACTAAGGAATATATTTACTTTTTTACGGCTACTGGATTAAAAAGATGGGTTACACATCCTGCCGTTTTATCATATCAGGGAAATTTGTTTATATCCTCTGGGTCTAAGTTTTTAGACCACATCACTCGCCTCTTTAATTTATATACAGACGTTTTTGTTTAATGACAAAAAATCGATTTTTGTAGTTGTATTAGTGAGTAGAGTCATCAAATAAATCGTGTTAATTTTTAAATATTGTCTATAGGGAAAACAATTAAAATCCAATTTTCCCCCTCTCTATACAATCTGCTTCAGTGAAAGAAGGAGACCTGGTTCAGTAGAGTTTAGGGCATTAATAAGGTCCCTATTGCAGTTGATTTCTCATCTTCCTCTTTTTTCATCCATAAACTTCATCACTTTTTATAGGACTCCTTTCAAAAGATCTCTATCAGAGATGGCCTACTCATCGAAGTCATCTTTTATTTTTGTTTTCTTGCTCATATTTATTATCCTTAGCAACATCAACCTCAACATAACTCTTTTGGAAGACTGCTGGAGATTTTTATTTTAACAGAGCTAGTAGTGCTTCTTAAATGTCCGGAATTTCTCTCGCGAGAGGTAGTTGAAGCGAGCCCTTGTGGAGGTTGTTGTGTTCAACCTTTAAGAGCATCGCTATCTCGAATTTCATTTTTTGCATTTAATTATTTACAAATGCCATGCGCTCGCGCACATTTTTTGAGGTGACATAAATTTTGGGGTTGAAGATGAACCTTTATTGGCTACAGTCCACTTTGCCCCAGCCCCAATGGGACAAGAGGAGACAGCACTCCCGATGGAAGATTTCCGGCTTCCGGGACGAGGAATTGTGGCGCATAGAAGATGGATAGGAGAAGAATATAAAAAAGATAAAAATGATAGCTTATTACGAGATCAGAAGTTGAATTTAGGTGACCATATTACTGATAGTGGGGATAGAAAGATAGAAAGGAATAGCTCCTTAGCGTTTGGACCTACTGATTAATGTGGAATACCAATCATGTACCTGTTTTCTCTACTGGTAAAAATTGCAATTTCTATAAAGTGGTCTTGTTATGTGACTAATTCTGTTTTCCTTTATTTATTCTCTCATTCTAGTTTGTAATGTAGCATTTATGGGGTAATATTTATGGTTCATTTCGCTACTGTGTTGTGTATTTTTTGGGAGGGTTCAGGTTTTGTCACTTTACCAATTCTTTTTTCTTTCTTCTCTTTTCCTTCACGTTCACTTAATTATTTAACTTTATTATAGTCGGCCACTTTTATCTCAATTAAATCAAGTTTTTCACTTGGGTTTTCTATTCACTTGGGGTGTCCATTTGGTTCGTCATTTTGGAAAGTCCTTTATCTTGTTGGGACTTTATAGTTTCTTCTATTTTCTCGCTTGCTTTCTGGTTTTTCTCTTTAGGGTAAGTTCCAAAGGAGCTGGTTTCTTGAACTGGTGATTTGCATAGTTATGTGTACAATGTTGCTTATACTATTAGCGTATGGGTTCTTCCACTAGAGAATCAGTAGTTAAAATGATTCTTGACCCTGGTGATGGTGTTTTCTGCCACTTTGGAAGAAGGTTATGAATTTTCCTCTAGATCTTTCCGCTCTTGTTTTACAACTATGTTAATCAGTTGAATCTTATCACCTCTATGAAGGAATCATCGAGACCTCATATTTTTCTTTAGATAGGGTGTTAATAGGGATAGAAGGGTAGATCAGTGCCTCCTTACATAAACCATGCTATATTTTTTTATATTATTCCCAGTGTTTTCTTTTATACCCTGCTCATGTGGCTAAGACAGCCATCCACCTCCCCCTGTGGAATCCTTGTTACCAATTTTAACTCAGGTCCTATGAAGTCATTGATCACTACGTATGCTCTTTTCTCTGTTACATAGTCGCAGAGAATTCTATCCAGATTATTTTTCATTGATGTTTTTTTTATTCTATTTGGCCTTGGCAATTTTTTCTGTTCTGATGACAAATGCAAATGTAATCCGAATTGGTATTGATTGCGGAGATTATTTGGGGTGACATATTTAATATATTTTTTCTGTTTCATATTTTTTCCAAGAACTTTCCGATGAAATTAATAAATGATATAGGACTGTTAGCTGCTAAGAGGATCAGGTGGTTCGCTTGGATTTGGGATGAAAAGCACTTTGTCTAGTTTGAAGTCCTCTAGGAAGTATTTGGTCTTGAGGCACGCATTGAATATGTTTTAGATTGATTCAATGATGTTGCCCAGTGCCTTGGTGAGCGTGAATCTGTTGATTCCAGAAAGGCTTGGCACTTTTAATTTGAATGACCCTTTTGCGCCCTTTAGTTCTTCTATGGTAGTTGTGACCCTCGCTCCTTGATTCTCTTCTCTTTGTTTTCCTATGACTGGTTTTGGAGAGAATTTTGTTGTTTGTTTTAGATATTTAGATGGACTATTTGTTATTTTGCTGGATTGTAGTTCGCATTTTCTTTCGGTGTTACGGAAAACACCGACTTTATTAGCTTTAAGATTACACTCAATTGATCTCATTTCTTATTTTTTCTTATTGCTCATTTAGTAGGGCAAACTTTGTGCTTGATGGTCTCCTTTTTATTAGGTTTATTAGCCCCTAGCTTTTCTTATGGCTTTTCTCCATGACAATTTTTAGGTTGAGGCTATCCCATATTGTTCATTGTTGTTCTTCTAAGAGATGCTTCAATTATTCTTTTTTGTAGTTATAAGACACCTTAGTCTATCTCTATTCAGTTTTTCTGTTGCGAAAATGGCACTTTGATCATAGTACCTTTGCTAAGTAGGACATTATTATCAGTCATCTCTTCTGTCCACGTTGCCTTATAGAGCGTGGGTTATGTCCTTTTCGCTCCGCTCTTATTCTCTGTCTCATTGAAAGCTGATTTTTGTGCTCGATTTCTTCATCAATTTGGTCCAGGTCTGCTTGATTAAATTCAAGCAGGAGGAATATCCTAAGATTCTCATTGTATTCACCCCGAAATGCTTGATTGTAATTCTTGCTTTAATCTAGCTGCATCTGTATCAGGTTGTGATTTACTTTAGTAATTTCCCCAAGTAATTACGACATGCTTTGTTGACGGGCTTTAGTAGGATGTTGTATGGCATGTATTGGCTATTTAACATTACCTCTGAATTTCTAGTAACTCTGCCGTTAATTATGCACGGAAGTCTGGGCCTACTCTGTTGAATATGTTTATTTTCATCAATATTTAAAAGTTCTTTTCACTTCGATTTTTGAGATGATAGCCATTTGCTCTGCACTTTGCGTTCAGGTCTCCTATGAATTTTTTCGGAGTACCGTGTTAAAAATGGTCATCATATTGAGCAAAGGAATGAAATTGCGTCTCAGCGGTTGGTATCCATTGTCTATTATTAATGTTGATACCTCTGTTTCCATTCTAACAGCAAAGTAAACTTCATTAAGCCATCAATTTCTTTATAATCTGTCTTTTATGATTATTATGTCCGTCACATAGCGCTTCACCTGTTTCGTTAAAAAACTGAATGATGTTATAATTGAAAATTTGTATTGTTATTCTCTCTGTCTATACTCCATTTCCAAATATTAAAATTAAGGCTGATTTGATTCAATCCATCCATTTGTTTTAATTTGAAGAATTCTGAGTTTTCTTTCTCCTCTCCTAATCCATTGTTCACTTTTTTTTTTGGTTTAGGGGATTCTTTTGGCCTGACCAGTGTCCAACCTAGAAATCTCTGTCTCACCCACAAAGTTTTAACTATGAGCACTAGCAAAGTTGCATTTGAATCACGCAGTCTCCAGGGTAAACCCTGATTATCTCCTGTGCCTTACGCTCAACTTCATCGCCGGTTTTACCTCTGAAAGACCACTTGCATGTGCTTTTTTTTAACCCTTTTAATGTATGACATTGTTTTTTACTCTTGGCAGGGTAAAGCTGCTGCTCATATAGACTTAGCTCAGTGGCCTCAATCTTCTTGATTAGTCCAGTCAAATTAGCTCTCTTTTATTTTCTTGTGTTACATTTACTTTTCGTCAGTTGAGTCAGTGCTCTTTTTTCCCTCTGCTATATTAGTTTTTACGTTCGATATTTTTTTTCTGGAACTTTCTTCTCAAGAGTTTTAAACACACTCATGTTTATTATTTCTGAAGATCGTGGGTTCTCAGGGTTTACATCTTCTTCTTAACGCTTTTCTCAAATATTTTGTTCAATGTTGATTTTAACGTTCCAGATCTGCTAATATTCATGAAATGAGCGTATAATTTGCACTTGACTACCTCACTCTGTGCGTCAATTGGTAGTATCAGGTGCCATTTTGCCTCAGTCATTGCTTTACGACGACTACCGACACTCATGTATAGGTAGCGTTTCTTTTCTTCTCTTGTTATCCTTTTCTTCGTTTCCTTATGTTTCATTATTTTAGTTGTGTTTTTAATATGCCATTACCATAGTTATTAGGTGACACTCTGCAGTTAATACATTGCTTCTACATTCTCTAGCAGTCTTTCCAGTTATGTGTGGTTCGGCTGCATTAAGAACATATCTATTAATTCTCTGGGAAATGCTTTGTAATGTGGTCCTCCAATTGGTATCAAGTGAGGCATATCTTGATATTGATATGTCTTTTTTTGTACACTTGTTCTGGTAAGATTGTCATATAAAAAAATACGAGTCAACTCTGTGCAATATTGGTGGTCATTTCTCTTGTTGTTCACACTATCGGGAATATATATATGAGACTTCCAAAATTTGTGACTTTCGCAATCTTGGTCCTAGCTGATTCTTTTCAATTTCGCAGAAATTTACTTTGTTTGATCGTGGCGCTCATTTCTCGATGTTCCTTAATGGTACTCAAAGGTTTTAAAGCCTGCCTTCATTCCCATTTGCATCTGGTATCCCGTGCTTTTCCTTTTTCTCTCTTCTATTCTATTTATTTTACAAGGTCACCCGTCAATTTAATATAAAAAAGATAGATAAACAAGTCCTAATCTGTTAAACGACCTATGGCTCCTTAATTTTTTCCTAATGAAATTAGCGCTACTTAAACATCTTACCTAATTAGTACTATTATATTAGCAGCCTCTAATAAATTTCTTCTTTCTACGCAACCCCTAACGGGGCTTCCTTCCGTATTATACTAACCTCTAATTAGACTAGTTTTGAGCGCAAATATGGTCGAGATATAAAATAATTATTATTTTTAACCAATTTTCTTTTACTTCTATCACTTCTAAGTTCGATTTATGTATATAATTGTAGTAAACTTAAATTTTAGTAGCAAACTTATATATACAGAAGTACCTCTGTAGGTATAAAAGATACAAAACTATTAAGAATTTTCTACAACATGGAAAGGGCATATTACTAAATCACAGGATATGTGCTGAACGAAGTTCTTCACTCCTAACGCTTAATTTGGATATGTATTTATAAATTGAGCATAAACAGCAGGTCGCAAAAGTTTTGGTTAACGCAGGTTGATGAAATTTAACACGCACGTGAAACTTTATGAAATAATCACAATGCAACGATCAGAAAAGCAAAATGCTGAACAGGAAAATCTTTATAAGGACAATAGTGAAATTTGACAAATATGATTTTAAAACATATTCATTTAAACATTTTTTAACACAGTTGAATAAAGGATTGTGGTCAAGTACAGCTTGCAGCCATTTTGAGTATTCTCTTGCGATATTTCTACAGGTGCATGGATTGTAGAAATATCTCCAAACATATTCTATGCAAATCAGATATGTTACGTAAATATCTTTGATCGTCTATGAGTTTACTTCTCTCCACAGATCTTCAATTGGAATCTGGTCAGTTTTATTCGCCATTCCAAAACATTAATTCTACCTGCATTTATGAAACCAATTCTTTGTTTGTTATGTTGTATGCTTGTGGTCATTATCTTGTTGAACTGCACAGATTGATTTCAAGTTCAGAGAACTAACGCTTTTACATTTTGCCGTTGATGCTTCTTTCGACAAACTCCATTTTTCCAAGACTTAATGAACACAGCAATCCCATACCATGATTGAATGTAAAAGTCTAATTCTTTGGCATGTAAGCTGCACAATATGTCCCCCAAATAATACTGATTAAATTTCGAAAGAAAATTCTACTTTCGTTTCATACCTAAAATAATTTTACCGAAAACGTTGCTCATTTATTTACATGTTCATTTGCAACTGCCAAACGAGCTTTACAGTTAGTTACCTTAAAAGAGGGCTTTTTTTCTAAAGGGAAAAAAACAAAACAATGAGGCAGCGTTCTACTTATTGTATTTTTGGTTACTAACTTCAACCACACGTGTTTTCAGATCTCACTACATCTCTCTATGAATAACGTGGTTTACGTCATACTGTTTTAGGAAGTTTTTGCACTGTACATTCCTATAAAATCCGAGGGCGTGCTAAACGATCCAAATAATAAATTGAATTACGAGAATTCTAGTAACCAATTGGGATAAAATATGAATTTAGAGAGATTTTAGGAGGTAAAAAGATCGTTTTGTACCCACATTATCTCTTATTAAGGGCTACAATCCGTTCAAGAAGATCTTGCCTGTCGAGGAATAGGCCGAGGGGGGGGGAAAGAGTTTCCCTCGACTCTTATATATATATATGTATATATATCATATTATCACGAATGCGGAGGGGTCGTCGTACTACTCCTTATACTTCGTTAGGCTCTTGTCTCGAATGAGGGATTGACTCAGACTGCTTAAAGGTTGGCTATGGGGGGATTGGAATAACTTCGCTATCAAGCGACCCAAAAGAAGTTAGATATACAAACAATATTAAAATAAAATTTTAATGAACGCTAAAAAGAATCAATATATAAATAAGGTTCTCTGAGAGATAAATTAATAAGTGAAACTCGGATATCTCACTTGGCTTGTAAATAACTTTTCACTATTTAAATCCCTATTCACTTTTAAAATTGGTAAGCTTCGCGGTAAGGTTGGGCAATGAGGAAGGGAAGGGTTAAATTGGAACCGGATGTTCAGGTGGCGCTGGTGTGTGAAGGTGGTGAGATAAGGTAGGTTCTCCAGGGGCCTAACTGATCCCCAAAATCGGTCACGATTCTGCTGGAGGAAGGCGGTGACGAGAGCTTCTTGTTAAAGGGTGCCCCACGCTCGTGAACTCCCAGGAGAACGAAGTGACCTATCGACGCGTATGGTCACGGAGAAAAGCCGAGATATAGTCTTCTCGCTTAGGGAACCAGAGTGAGGCTGTTTGTAGCTTCACCTCTGAAAACGTGAGTACGAGCCTGGGTCCGCACTGACTTACAGACCAACGGAGTAAGGAGGTTCCCTAACTAGGACTAATCTCCTCACTGAACACTTGATGCTTCGACGATTTATCACAACACCGAGATAGATGGCAATTCATGCCCCACCAGATGCTGTGCAATCTCTACTACCGAGGGTTAAAAGAATTCATCTTTTATAACTGAATGTTGTGAGAGGTTTACATGGCTCCGTAAGTAGATTTAATATCAAGCGCCCTTCTTAGGGTGAAAGCTACTTCATTATCTCCTCCATTTCGTCGTTTTTAAAATTCAGAAAACTACTGGAAGCCAAGATTGGCTTCCATCTATCGATAACCGGTCCCGAAAGGAATGCGGTGGTTAGCTAAAATGGCCAGCAGCTTCTTCCGGCGGGTCGCCACCAGACATCGGGCCGGAAGGGAAAGGTTAATATCGCGGCCCGCCCGGAAGGGAGGAGAGGAAACGGGGGAGCATTCGGCTATTCTTCTACATCCCTACCGATCCCAAGGGGACATTTTTTTTTAAGTAAACGAGGGATAATGTCACAAGATATAACCTACTCGCATGTACAATCTATAGCAAAAATGAGATCCCAGAAAACATACATACGCAAAACAAACAAAAGAAATTGACATAATAAAATAGAATTATTTCGCGACAAGGTCTTAGAAATTACAGGAATAACTAAACATACCTAAAATAATAGAACATACATATATACAAAAGAAAAAAATAACAATGGCCGGACAGTTCTGGTTAATCCCCACAAATAGAACCTGTGTCTATTGGATTGCTTGATAAATTATCAGCAATGACGATATCCGTTCCTTTTACGTAAGATACATTGTATTGTTATTCTGACAATAAAAGGGACCATCTCATAAGTCTGCCTTTCTGACTTTTACAGTTTTTCAATTAGGCTAGTGGCCTATGGTCCGTTTCGACAGTTAAAGGTCTCCTTTTCAAGTACATCCTAAACTTTCGAATGCCCCAAATGATTGCTGAAACTTCAAGTTTTATAGTATTTTATGTTTTTTTGCAAACCAACAGCTTCCGGTTCTCGTATGCCACTGTAAATGAGGTTCCTTTTTCCTCATATTGTAATAAAACGCACCCAATGCCAAGATTATAGGCATCAGTTCGGATGCCAATTTTGTTCTGAGGGTTGGGCAAACGGAGGAAAGGAGCGGAAACCAATTTTTCCGTAAGCTCCCTGAAACTCTGAGTCACGGCGGGATTCCATAGGCTGGGGTCTGGTGCAGCCTTTTTAAGAAGGTCATTGACGGGTGACGCTATGGAAGCGAATTGGGGGATGAACCGCCGATAGAAGGAGACGGAGCCAAGAACGAACGAAGCTGTTACTTGGTTTAAGTGAGTGACATGCCTTCTATTGCCTTAACTTTGACCTCTTTGGGGCCTAATTGTCCCTCTCCTACTTTAAACCCTAAGTAAGAGATAGTGCTATGAGCCAAGTGGAACTTGGAATGCTTGATTTTCAATCCGTGGATCCTAAACCGGTTTAGGAGCTTGTTGTTTTTTGTAGGGAGTTAAAGCAGAACTTCATCGCCTGGTTTCAATTTTCAGGCCTTTGATTTAATATTTAAATACGTGCGATACTTCTCTGATTAATCTCGAAATTTTTTACGGCAACCTCGCAGCATTTTTCTAGCGTGTCCTGCAAGTCCAGAACAGACGAGTAGGAGTTCGTGAGGCGTTCCTTGAGAATGCTCAGTGGACCTCGGACATTGCGACCATAGAGAAGCTCGAATGGGAAGAATCTTAGAGTTCGGTGGGAAATCTCCCAACACGCAAATAAAGCTACTGGAAAGGTACTGGTGCCATTCCTGGGGGGTGGTCGTGGCACAGGTTTTTAAACTAGCGTTTAACTTCTTGCACATACAGTTTGCAGAGGGGTGAAAAGGCGTGGTGAAAATAGGCCTAATTTGGAGCAACTTATTCACATGCTCCATCAACTCGAACGTAAATTGACGGCCCCTGTCAGAAAGAATCTCTTTAGGGATCTCCACCCGGGAAAAAATAGAAATTAATGCATCGGCACACGAGATGCTATTAATTTTTTGGAAAGCAATTGCTTCGGGATACCGGAAGGCCCAATTCACGAGGGTGAGAACGTATGAGTGTCCCTCAGTGGAAGGGGGGTGTAGCGGTCCAATAAGATCGATAGCAACCCTCAAAAATGGTTCTGATATAACTGGAGGCTTCTGAAGAAGGGGCCGGTTGTACTCGTCTTTTGGCGGTGATCTTTTGACATATATCACAGGTCCTGCAAAACTCTGCGATTTCCTTGGCGGCACCAGGCAAAAAAATACTTAAATACGCGTTGCGAGGTCTTGTTTTGGCTGAAGTGTCCTGCAAACACACTTTCGTCTACTATTTGTAAAATCTTCGCAATGTAGGCCTTAGGTACGCAAAGGGCCTTGAACGGGAAGTCTACTGGATCCGGGAAAGTATGAAATAGCGAAGCTTCTTCTATCACATACCTCACTTTTCGGTCTCCACGAACCGATTTTGTCTCTCCTCATTTGGCCTTTTCCCATGAGGGTTGGAGGGAAAGGTAGTCCTTTTGGGCACTAATGAATTTGGAGTTATTCAGTCCCTCGTAATCGGGGGTGCATGGGGGCTTGAGAGACGCGGAGGAGCAGCCGTCTATATCAGCATTTGCTCGAGTGACGACAGCTTGCCACACAGCAGTTAGGAAGAGCTACGCGCTCTGGCACACCAACACTGCACAAAACTTAATCGGGGCAGCTACCACGTCGTTCCACCCCGTAAAATAGTGGCATTTTACGTGACAACGGACCACTGGGAATTTATTAGCTCTTCCCAAGAAATCGTGTACGACTGCGAATTTCTTATGCTGTGGGTCTACGGGGGAGAAGCAGCTTGTCCGATACAATCTGTATTCATCACCAGAGTGGATACTCTATATCCATTAATGGATTCGGACTTGAATTTGAGTCCACCAGAAGAACTCTTATTAAAAAGTAAATTCAGTTGGTGCTCCTGAGAGGGCAACGAAGATGGCAGAGGCGCAGGCGTGGTAGGCTGTTCGGCAGCAAGAGTTGCGGAGACTTGCTGCACCTCTTGTCCAGGGGCAAAGCGAAACCGGTAGTTTTGTGGACACTGAGATTTGTAGTGACCTGGGTTCGGCAAGAGAAGCATACAATGTGGTTACTCCGATAAGGGTTACTCGACGGAGCATTTGAAATTGGGGGTTTCACGTCTTCTTGCTTCTTAGGGTGGTTACCTTTAGGTTTAAAGGGCCCATGGACTTTTACTAAATGAGGGAGTTTTCTTGGTTTTAATTGTCCTTGTTTCTTAGGGGACGGAGGACTGCTCTTCTTTTGCTCAACGTGCTCGTGCCTTTTAGATATTGATGGCAGCGCGTGCTAGCCGTTGATGGTGGCCGCATTGATTAATATTACAAATTAAATACATAGTTTTATGTTAAATCAATAAAATGTTGTCTAACTTTATCATAACTATCATTTTCTGCCTGGTTTTAAGCTTCTTAACGAGTGTAAGATGACTTTTGAATTACTTGGTATATGTATGTATAGTAAACTTTTCCCGTGCCAAATATTATTTTTGTCCTTATAAAGTTTTGCCTGTTTGCTGTTTTGATTTTCTGATCACTATTTACTTTTCATTATGTAAAGTTCTACTTTAATTAAAAGTATATAAATTTGCCTTACCTATAGTTTGTATTAAACTTCCACGTCGCTCTGTACGATGTCCCATGCTTCCTTTTGACATATTATGGTGTGGCAATTTTTTTCAATCTTCAAATTCCATAAATGAGTGATGCTAAACTTTGCAACACCACTTATGGATTCTAAGAGTATTTTTGTTATTTTAACATATTTTAGTTCTGCTTGGTAATTATTTATTGATTGTTGAATTTTTTGACGGTTGAGAAGAATTAAATGTCAGCTATTTTATTAATATTTATATCTAATTCATTGCATTGTTTTTCTTACAGGTTGAAACCTATTCATCAGTGTGCTGAAAATTACTTGACCGTCAGACTTCGCAGCGTAACTATGGTTAATTGATCCACAAACGATTTTAAAATTAGGACAAAGTAATAGATATTCATAGAGAGGAACATCTTACTTAGAAAGAGTAGAGAGTTGTTGCTCTCTGAAATCGTAACTCTCAGTACCATTTTAAAATATTGACTATGGCTCAGAGCAGAAAGTAGTGAGTGTGTGAGAATCTACCGAGCAGCAAGAATTGCTAAGGACAGTTGAATTATAAAACATGCAAAATGGAAACGACGACCAATTCCTTTCTTGTTTCCGTTGTATATTCATGAGTATCAATCTTAAAAAACATCTAAAAGAAGTGGGAAGAGCCCCAAAACTTATATTTTGGGGTAGGACAGATACCTGCCAAAAAGACATCCTCAGATAAAGTCAAAAAATGTTCGGTACTATGAATTTGACTGCCTTGGTTACAAAACGAAACATTAATTCTAAATAATCTAGAGAGGTGAATATCCCTGTGGAGGAACATACATGCCTTTATCAAATGTTAAAAAAAAAATTTGGTTCTATTAGACCACATCAAATTGGTTTGTCTGATCAAACTAGCCAAAACAGACAAGTTTAAAAGCAGAAGTTCAAGAATGTGAGAGAAAAGAGTTGCTGAATATAAGCAGATAAGCAAGCAGGCCAATGTCCCAATGCCATCAAGTGAAATAATTTTCTCTCCTAATAAAAGTAAATGACAACTAGCTGATAATCACAATGGAACTGATTAAAGTTATAAAATGACATTAAAAATAACAAGTATGTACATTTTCATCTTCGGTTACAAAGATACAGTACAACACACTAGAAATTCATAATGTTACTATACATAACATCATATATGATGTTGGCTGCTTTTATAAATGCTGGTTTAATCACTAAAAAAAAGCAAGACAAATAGTGGATCAAAATAGTGAAGAAAAGGTTTTGAGATCCCTGGATCAGGAATTTGATGAGCTTCGTAAGACGAGGGAAATTAACTGCATCCTCCATGAGGACAGTGAAGATACAATTATGCTGAAAGAAGACAATTCAAATCATCAGTTCTCCAGCATCATGAAAGATCAACAATTTTATGTTTTCAATAAGAGAGGTGCAAGTTATCTCAATTACTGACTCCTAAGAAAAGCTTAAAGTAATTGCTGATAATCTTGTTTATTTAATGAAAACGAATGTAATTTATAAACAATGTGAGGGAAATTTGAGACAATTCTATAAATGTTAACACTGGATGGGAGGTTGCTTCGATGCATTGAGTAGAATTCAATCTTGGCCAAAAAATTAGCTGATTTGTTTGTACCTTCCACACAATGTAATTACATAGAGTTACAACACTTTATCACATCACTGGATACCAATCGTAAATCTATCAAATAGATATAAAAGCAAATAGCTCGTCTGAGTCGTGCGGAAACACACGAACATACATAAATATCAAAGGGGACCCCTTGAACAAATTCGATAAAACTAGATCTAATAAAAAACATCGTGAAAGAAATGCCTAAGGACAATTCTCAGGGATTCCAATATCTGTGCACAAAATTTCCACAAATGACCACGGAAAAACTAAACGAGGGCATATTTTAGGGACCACAAATCAGAAAGGTTTTAGCAGACCCTGACTTCGAGAAGACTCTCACTTCTCTTGAACTAAATGCATGGCTAGCATTAAAATGGTTATGTGCAAACTTTATGAGCATCATCAAGTCACCTGTATACAGAAATAGCGTGGAAAACCTTCTTCAATCTTATAAAGAAATAGGATGTCGTATGTCACTTAAAATTCATTTTCTGCATTCGCACCCCCAATTTTTGCCAGAAAATCTTGGAGCCGTAAGTGATGAGCAAGGTGAACGTTTCAACCAGGATATCAAGACCATGGAAACTCACTATCTTGGAAGGGAAGCTCCATCTTAGAATGGAAGGAGATGTCGGATATAGAAGGTTCCCCTGCCCTTAGAACCCAACGTATACCCGTAGCACATGAGAAATATGCAGCTGCACGGCCAGATAGTCCCAAGGGAGCAGCAAGAATTTCGCGCAGCTGCATGATCCATTTTGGCTATCTTTCTTCATCGTCACATTCCCTAAACGGCATCAGACCTAAGGCGTCTGAAACCTCCGCTGGAGGCTGTGATGCGCTCCGAGAATATCCCACCCCGCCTGGCGCGCGAAGTTTAATGATATCCCCATCCTCCTTTGGGGGCCTCCAGCGACACCCTTACGCTGAGGCAGTATAAATACTTTGAGAAAATCTTTGAGAAATTAGTAACATACAGCCATGTCTTTGTTAGAAGCCAGGTACATTCTCCTACGCCCTCCTTCGCCTCTCAACTGCTTCCAGCTACGAACACGACGCGTCTATCCGGCCTCGCTCCTACCTTAGGTCAGAGTTTTCGCCCGACAAAGGATAGACGCGGACATGCATCTCTCACTCAGGTATCGACTGCGTTCTCGTTTTAAGTACTCCCTTTTACATTTCTCAGTGAGGTTAACGAAAAGGAAATTTGGTAAGTGGAACTTTGCAGCCGACCGCTTACTCGTTGTATCCAAAACCTCCAGTTAATTAGGCTTTACGTGAGTCTCCCCGTAATTTGCCCTCTCTCCTTTTCACTGGAAACGATCACCATGCATCCTCTCCGACTCTCGTCTTCTTCAAGTCATTGGTACCATTCCCACCCGTTTGGTACTCTGTGTCTCATCCATTTATTGTCATTTATTTATTTTTGCCAATAATATTTTTTTTTTTAGAAAAAGTAGTTATTTTTCTCTATCAATTTCTCTAGAACCTAGAACCTCTAAGAATTAATTATTTAGGACAACTGCACTGCGTTAAATATCCCAATTTCTGTCTCAATCCTCGGCTAGCATCGAAGTTAGACCCTACGACAATCGATAAGTCGTATGGCATAGATAAAACAGTCTCTTGAATCATTATCTAAGTTCTGTCATGATTGAAGGAAAAATGATCGATCATCTGTTATACTGTCTTATCTAAACAACTTATATTTTTATTTTTAAAATACATGTTTTCCTCTAAACACATACCCAAGAAGATGATGATTAAATATCCTGCAATTCATTCTTACAATAGGAAAACTATATTTTAGGTACTGCTGAAATCGAGTTAATTCTGGTAAAAAATATCTGACATTAGATAAATCTGACAAGACTTCAAGGATTTAACAATGAAATAATCTTTATCTCCTCTCCTTATAGTGAAATGATAAATATATTGATTTTTAATAGTTAAGTTACGCCAGCAGACATATAATAAATAAGTGAATTTATAGTAAATTTTTTTGTAAAGAATATACTCGAAGGTTCAGGTTGAAAAAGATAAACTCCGCTTGTTGTTCTAAACAGCATGAATGAAATCATAGAATTATTGCTGAAGGAATAAAATATAGTAAAGATAAAATTGAGGTCGTGATAATGTGTTTAATCCCCAAACAGGATAAAAGAATTAATTAATATTAGGGTGATGCTAAGGATAGGTAAAAGACAGCGGAAGGTAAATATGCCAGCCAACTTCAAACCAAGATGCGACAAGATTCGCCGGATTAACTCGGTTCTGTCTCTGCTCATGTGCTTTGCAACAGTTTAGTGTGAGTTATTACTTTTTGCAAGAGATTCCTTATTGAAGTAAAAAAATTATTTAAAGAGGCATAAATCTCCCTTCCGTATGGACACAAGGATGTCAGCGCTCGTCGCGGTTACAATTAGATCGCAGGCCAAAAGCGTGTTGCCTTGAGTTGATAATTTTACTCACGGACTAGAGGAGGAAAATATGGTAGCAGTCTGGCTGAAATATAACCTTCCTCTTTTAATAAATAAAAATTTGCCTAATTAAATGAATAAACGATCAAAATCGGAAAAAACAAAATTACCTTTTACGAAAGCGAGAAAAATAACGAGTGTAAATTTGAATAAATTAAACTGTAACTCGTCATACATATTTTTTAGATTTTGATCTGTAAAGATATACTTAATCCCTGATAATTGATTACTTAAATGGTATACTATTCAAATTCTTTTTAAATTTATTAAATTATTATTCTACCAAGTGGAGGAAAACAGCAAAGCAAATCAATTTAAATCAGTTGGCAACTTCATGCCACATTTCTTAGCACATATGAAATAGGATTCCGAATCTATTTGTGTAAGCAAAATTTTAAAGGCACTTTAGCCTTGATGGCAGAAAATAGCGTCTGCCCACCGAAGATGCTTGCATTTATGCTCATCTGACAAAATCTCCCTAACCGCAAATTAATGGACATAAAAAGGTAAAGGAACAGTAAGTCTTGTATCAAGCCAATCTATCTACCCTGTCAATTATGACTAAAGTAAAGGCTAAAAAGACAATAGAATATAATATCCTGTAAAAATAATACCCAGAAAACTACATAATAGCTTATAAAAGTAATATCCTATAAAATTAACGAGGCAATTTTGCAAAGATTGGTGTTTTATGAGTCATATATAACTTTATGGTCAAAAGCATGAATGTCTAGGAGAGAGGGAGAGAGTCATAATATGAAGTACATATATGTCATAAGTGTTGGGAGGATAGAGAATAACAGGGAAAAAATTCTACTACTGTCATACATTCGAGTGTAGGACAAAAAAAAAGCGTTCAATTTGGCCCTAATTTCGCAAAATTCAATCTAGTATGTTCTTATGGACATAGTTGGTTTAATTTATACTTTAGTTTTCCTTTATCAACTCATATATAATATTGGATTAATTCATCAGGTTACAGAAATAATTCACCTAGGATTTTTCTCGTTATATCAGATCTGATGATCTCCAGAAAACACACTGCTTCTGAAAAGACACGACTTCTTATATAAAATCATCAGTGGTATTTCTTCTTGTTGATGATATAACTAAGAAAAAAGGAGTGAGGTGCGAGAACAGGACAAATAGACGATTTGGAGGATATGGTTGGTGTGTTGAAAGTATGTAAATAGAGTGAAGAACAAATTGGCCAGAAATATTTACGGTATAAATAGGGATATGAACGAGCTTGTTACCTAGTGTTCTTTGAGGTTGTATTGCTAGGTAATAGTATCAAATAGTTAGAGAATGCGTAAATAGTTGATTAATAATGCGAATCTATGTATATTTGAGAGTAATGTGGCGAGTGAAGGAGCAGGGTAATGATATTCTGTAAGAATGATGTTCAACGAAGAGTCCGGACCATATAATGAAACCTGAATACAATACTTATTATCCAATCAAGATCAAGGGCAAACGACATTTACAAAATGATGTGTAGCTTTGTTATAATTACAGTGAAGGTTTTTGTTTTTAATTTGCATCCTACATATTTGACAGAATTGAATACTTTGATTACATTTGGTGTATCAAAATATAATCACCAGAATATATATCGTATGATCTGGGAGATAGTAGAAAACAGTGGGAAAATTTAATGTTAAAAAGCAAGACCCTAAAGTTTCAGTCGGCTCTTTTCTGGCCGTCTGATACTGGCCCTTATTTCAGGATTTACTCATAATTTTGAAACCCAGTACAGGAGGACGAAATAATCGTGCGAGGAAAGTTAAGATTCATATCCAAACTCGCAATTAAGTTTTACAATCCTCATAAAAAAAGGATTAAAGATTTTTAATATTTTCCAGGTAATTTATTATTTGCTTTAAGAACAAGGTCTGCTGACCAAAAGGTCACGCGCCCTTACTTTATAGAATATTATTTCATATGATAGTATAGCATAGCACAGCATTACATAATATAGCAAAGAATAGAATAACATAACATAGCCTAGGATATTATAGTACATATAGTATATATAGCATAGCATAGTGTAGCCTAGCCTAAAATATAATAATATAGCTACATAATTTAGCATAGCATAGTAGAGAATAGCCTAGCATAGCATAGACTAGTATAGTTTAGAATAGCCTAGCCTAAACTTGCCTGGTAGAATCGGCCGAATATTTATTATGTTATTGCTAAAACAAATTAATTTCCGGGCTAACCTTGGTATGACTTTGACAATCATATCATTCAAAAGAGGATGTAAAACAACATAAACTTTTCAAATTTCCTTAGAATCGGCCGAATAGTTAGGATGTTATTACAAAAAACAAAAGAAATGCAAAACGGGGATTGACCGACAGAGCGAGATGTAGAGTCGCTCGCGACTAGTCTCACAAGCGACTAAAAAACAAATTTACTATACCAGTTTGCCATAAGAAAGAAATTAAAAGCGCATAGATTTAGAAAGCTATTTGAATAATTAAACACCATAGCGAACATTTTAGACCTTCATTGGCTTGTGATAACATCACATTAATTGAATTTTATCTTTTTAGTCGTAAAATAAAACAATATGGATAGTGTTATCCATGTAATTAGAAATTGGCAGGTCTAGACTTCTAAATCGATGGAGACGGATTTTTTTAGAAAAGCGATGAAACTTTCCTCGCAAATCAAGGAAAAAGAGCTGCAAAATTTGTTTCTATACATGTGATTGATTGACTGCAATGCCTGATTCATTGATTCTTAAAAAAAAACTTTGCATAACATATATCGAAAGGACACCTTTATAATTCAAGTTTGGATCCCCTAAGATTCAATTTAATAATGGAACGTCAAATGACTCAAGTTAGGTGAAAAAATTTTCAATTGTAAGAAAGTATAATTCTCTTTAGCGACACTTCTTTTAATTTTTGTTTTTTGTGATATCACCTCAAAATACATTTAGAAATATTCAAACATTGCATTTTGTTTTAATATGTTTGTATCATAATTTGAAGGTGAAAAATACAAAGATTTAGTGCCCAACCTGATTTTATTAATAAATACACTATAAATGATCTGTTTAATCAATATTTATATCCACATTCCTTGTTCTTCAGGACTGCTTTAATTCGTTTAGACATGCTGGAGACAAAATTTGCAATATTTTTACTGATATTACTCCATTTCTCCAATAAGCTCTCAGATATGACTCAAATTGAATGGCTTCTGTTTATCAATTGCCAGAATCATTATCACTACAATTTTAATACTGGGTTTAAATCGCGTAAATACCTGGGCCAAGAGTCCCAAAATTCGATGTAATTATTTGCCAGGAAATTTAGGATTTTTCTATCTTTGGTTCAAGGTACGCTACTATGCTGAAAAATGCAGTGATCATCCCCAAATTAGTCCTGAACTGTTATGAAAATATGCTGATTAAGCACGTTTTCTTAACACTTTTATTTCATTGCAGTGATATTTAGAAAAATTACTAGTGCTGCAGTTCTTCCTAGATGAGAAGCAGCCACAGCCTTTAAGACTCTCCGAATGTTTCACAATGGACATGACATATGATTCGTGAAAGCATTCCATTTTTCTCTAGTCGAGCATTATCTCACCAAGAAGAACCAACGGATAGGCTGAATCTCTGTAGTATATATAAAGATTCGACTGTTAAAGGCTGGGGCTCAAAGATTTTCTCTGATTAAGCTCCATTCCGCTCGTTTGAACTTTTGGAACATCCCTCTTTCATGAGAGAAGATGAGAGTGGCAGATAAGAAAGCATTCACCACAGTCAAGTAAAAGCAGATTAAAACATTTTGCTGGAACGTCTGTTACGGTTAAAAACACAAAAATTATAAACCAGAACAATAGAAAGCGATACATTGAAGTAAAGAGGGAAAAACTAGAATTTACGAGTGAACCAACGTAAACACAAAATGCCATTATAATGAAACAATCCAAAAGATCAACGATGATGCACCACCGAAGGAACTTTAGGAGAAACCCTAATCAAATAAAAAGTGAAGCAGTAACAAATAAATAAAATTAAAAGAACCACGAGTAAACGATTTAGTAGAGGAGCACAATATTTAATGGATATTCCGAGGATATTGGATGAGAACTTTTGACATAAGAGCAAGAGAAATATGAAGAATTTGAAATTTCTTAGTAGCAACAAGTCATAGACATATTTAACAAAAGTTCGTCGTTGCAAACGAGGGAACCAAAAAAGTGGTGTCGATGTAATAATTTCCCAATAAGAAGTAATGGTCCTAATATTAATTTTTTTGGAAAAAAATAACCTGGAAGATCTGTAATCACCAAGAATAACTATCAGTAAACTCGTGAGGGAAATATTTAGGAAATTGCAAATGTCTTCAAAGCCAGCTTAAGCACACTTTAATTTACAGATATCCTAAATCCTGGAGCACTAAACATATTTTCCTGTTACATAGTCACTGAACTCGGGTATATTATAGCAGATTTTGGAAAATAAAAGAAAAATAGTAAACATACAAATTTATTAATCGTATCATGTACACACTAACTATTTAGCATGCAAATGCTAATTAAACTTATAAAAATCCATACTTACTTTAAGAAAGGTATATTATAAAAATACCAGTCAAAAAGTGAAAAATTCCCGCGAAAAAAACCTTCCATAGAATTCGCACAAACGTTCGAACATGTCTCCAAGGATGAGAGTCTCTTCTCTCAGGAACTCTCCATGACACTGACGAGAGAGTGGGAAGAGAGTGTGAAAATCACCCTTTGCTTAGTGTACCAAAAATGACTAATTGTTCAATATAATGTTTTTCTGTTATGACACCCCTTAAAACTCCTTGAAACCACTTGTAAATGACTACTAAGATACAATACAGACCATGACCTATGACCGGTCACACCAAGCATCTCCATTGCTGTTTATCCATTGCAGCCTCGTGTCACTGATATGGAAAGCTTTCATTATTTTACAATATTTATTGGTATGAGATTGTGGTGGCTAATAAAATGAACCTAATGGTTTTAGGTATATAAAAATAACACATTTGCACATACCCACACAAAGAAAAAAAAATTTCATGTTTATTATCTACCTCAGCTTCAGACTTAATCAGAGAACTAAGGGAAGTAGTTGCTTGGGCAGACAGGTTGGCGGCAGCTGTGACACCTGAAGCGTATCTTCTTGCCTGGCTTTGATTGACACTTGCTGCACCGTAAAATGGGCTCCCTTATCTCAGCTGCTGATGGCCCTGCACCTACAGCCGTGCCAGAATGGAGATTAAGGGAGCACACCTGTCTGTCGACCAGCTTCACCTGTCGATGTGGTGTTGGGGTGTTGAATCTTTCCTCAGCTGAGGGCCTGATGAGTTGCAGGAGCAAGTCGTGCATGTACCCCCGTCTCTGCAGGGCGCTGCCTCCTACCCTCGCTGTGTTGCTCTGGTAAATGATTTATGAATTTATGACACTCGCATTCAGCATCACAAAGAACACAAACAATATCCACCTATTTGTTTTTCTGCTGCAGTTATAAGTTGCACACGTCGGGTCAAACGTGTCGACCCCTCCTTTTGTTGCATTATAGAAGTCAATGATCTCAGGCTCCCCAATGACATTATCAGCGATGTCTTGGTGTACCTACATGACAGCAGGAGCTCATTCTACATGCATGTTTGTGTCATAGAGATATACGAAACGAGTGTGATATCTTTTGTGAACAGGAATGATGAGATGCAAGGTGTGCGGTTGTCCTTCTGCCTCATTACCTCAGGGATTTCCGCCTTGTTTGACTGCACTATACCCACCATTGTCAGCACTTTACTGAGCATGTCCTGTATTCTGTATGAGGGGCACAGACGTGAACCAGTTATCGGTAGTGATGTTTCTGTTAGTTTGGCGGTTGAGATATGTGAGCTCTTTGTTGAACATGTAGCCGAGCTACAGTCCATGTCTTGCTGTTGTGCCCTGTTTTCCTACGTATGAAATACCTTGCAACATATACTTACTTCCACATCCTTCACCATAACAATTTTTATTCCATAATTTGCTGTCTTATTTTGGATATGCATACATCCTAAGCAGGCACTTACACCTAAAAGCCAGCGATTGCTCCTTTAATATGAGGTTTTCGTGGGGTGTATAGTTGTCCTCACAACAGGCAGTAAACATGACCCACACAGCCCTGACTGGGAAGAATTTGTCAATAGCCCGCATCTGCTCCCGTATAGCTATGTCATGAACCTAAGGTAGTACAGCAGGAAGCAAAAAATCACCCTTAGACATTGCTGCCTTGCAGAAAGGAGCCCCTGCCACAGGGTACCACAACTCTTTAGTATTCAGGTGGTTATGTTTTCTATAACCTCTGAATATAAGGACACCTAGCAGGGCACGTATCTCCGCTGCTGTTGTTCGCTGTACAGTCGCTGTCTGTCTTCTCTACCTCATGGCAACAACATCAATCTTCTTGTTGGTAAACTCCACAATCAGATTAACCATGGCAAACTGGCGAAAACACTCTTCAGGTATTGTGGCAGTAGCAACTAATTGTGTTGGATTTGGCCTATTTGATGCCACAATATTTCGGGCTGCTGTTCTGGATGTTGCAGCTACCTGGGGTCTAGTTTGTCATACATAGCCTAAGCGACTTTTGATTGTTGCAGAGTGAAAAGTCACTAGCAACTCCTTACCGTCTGCCCTTCGTTGACATTGTAGCTAGTGAGCAGAAAGAGCAATAGCAAGAGTTGCAGCAGGAGTAGCATCAGGGAAAGCCACAGGGGTATCAGCAGGAGCAGAATCAGCAAGAGGGGTGTTCAGCCCAAACAGCCGCAACAGCAGCAGGGATGGCAGCAGGGACAGCAACAGCATGGGCGGCAGCAGCAGCAGCAGGGGTGGTAGCAGGAAGAGCAACATAGGTGGCAACTGGAACATCGGCTGCAGAACAAGGGTCGTCTGGTTGATCAGAGCATGATGACACAGCAGGGTACCTTTTGCTTCAGGAAATCCATCGTAATCCAATGATGAACTTGTGTTTCAGCGTAATCTTCTTTGATGGGAGCGACAACGACTGAAAAGACCAATACGGGATCTGCACTGCAGTCCACAGATGTTGCACTGGATAGCAGGGTCGCAGGGTAGAGGCTGTGCAGCCCTCTCATGTCTCTCCTCTTGAAATCTAATAAATACAATCCTCCGTTGCTGTTCCAAGTTGTTTATTTATTCACTGCATCTTGTCCCCCATAGTGTCCTCTCCTAGGCTAATGTATCCAATTGACTTGGGTTGATATTTATGCTGCGCGAGGCCTGTTTTACATTATCTTTATATCTCTTTTTCTTACCACGAACACTTGTAACACCCTGTTCTAACTTTCGGTGCATTATTTTCTTTGGCACTCCTTCCTCTGGCATTCGAATTACATGCTCGACACATCTCATCTGGTTTTCCAACAGTAATCACTCATGACTGGTGATTCCGGTACGTGTCAAGATCGTTGTATTTGTTATTCTATCTTGCAACGTTATCCCCAGAATTCTTCTTACACATCTCATATAGAATATTTTGAGCATCCTCATGTGTTTTCTGTACGATGTCCATGCCTCACAACCATATAACAGTATGGACAAGCATACAGCTCTATAGACTGAGACTTTTGTTTGTAATTTTAATTATGATTTGTTAGTGCGCGCATTCTCAGTTCTCCAAAAGCAGATGATGCGTGGTTTATTCTACTTTGTATTTTATCGTCTATGGTGCAGTTTGCAGACAGAATACTTCCCAGGTACTCAAAATTGGGGAAAACTTTTACAGGTTTTCATTTATTGCAGTCATGGGCAAGTTGTCAGTTAATTCATCCTACTGGTACATGATTTCTGTCTTGTTGCAATATATTTCTAAACCTAGCTCCTGGTAAACTGTATGTATTAGTCCAAGCATTCGTTGTAGTCTCTGTTGATCGTGGGCAACAAGGGCGCAATTATCTGCATATTGGACTTCCAGCACACATTCTTGTCGTGTTCTTGTATGGGCCTGTAAGCGTCGCAAGTTTCGAACACTGCCGCCAAGTCTATACGAAACTTTTATCCCATCTTGTGGTTCGAGCAGATTGTGTTATAGTTGAGGGACTGTTGCCATGTAAGTGTTAAATATTACCGGAGGTAGGAAACAGCCTTGTCAGATCCCAACATTTGCTGGAAATGGCTCTGATTTTGCAACAGTCATTACAACATGACTCATCATCCCATCATAAAAGGCTTTGATGATGTTCAATAATTTCTGAGGACTTCCATGTTTCCTTAATATTCTCCAAAGAAAGTCCCTATTCCCTGTAGCAAATGCCTTGGAGAGGTCGATAAATGCAAAACAGAGAATTTGTTGTTGCTTTCGGCTTTTCTCTTGAAGTTGCCTCACAGAAAAAATCATTTCAACTGTGCTCCTTTCCATGCGGAAGCCAAATTGAGACTCAGGAACAACTCTGTCAATCAGATGATGATTAATTCTGAATAGAATGATCCTTGACAAAACCTTCCCTGCTACTACTAGCAGAGATATTCCCCGGCTTCTCTCAAAGTCTGCACGGTCACCTTTGTTCTTATATATAGATATAAAATCAACATTTATCAATCCTGTGGTAGGTCTTCTTTTTGCCAGATGAGGGCTATTAGATTGTATAGCGTATGTATCAATGTTCCTTCACCATTTTTATATATATCTGAGGGTACTCCATCCAGGCTTGGGGATTTGTGGTTCTTTAAACTCTGGATTGCTCTGTTATCTTCTTCTATTGTATGCTTAGCATCCAATTCATTTATTATTGGTTAATGTTGTAGTAGCTAGAGCGCTGTGGGGTCAGTATGTATTTAGGAGTTGTCTATAGCGTTCTTTCTATCTTGCAACAATTTCATCTCTTCCAGTGTATAGTGTGTTTTAATTAGCTGATCTACTAGTTGTTACTTTGTGAACGTAGGCCGTATACTTGTTTTAAAGAATCATAGAAGTTGTGGCTGTTTCCCATGTTGGCAAATCCTTGGATTTCACTGGCTTTTTCATTCCACCACTTACTTTGCATTTCTCTTGAGGCGCTCTGTGTCTCACCCAGAATTAGTCTCCATTTTTGTAATAAGAACTGAGATCCCCTGTTATTCAAGTATGCAGAGTAGGCGTAATTTCTCCTTCCCAGTCGTATTTTCAAATCTTCAGAGCTCTCGTCAAACCAGTCTTGATTTTTTCGGGTGATAAAACCAAGAGTATCTTTTGCAGCACGTGATATGACATTCATAAATTGTTTCCAGGCATCAATAAAAATTCTCATTTCTTTGACGGTGGTAGCTCGTTTAGTCTGCCGCGTATTTTTGTAGCTATTGCGGTTTTTTGTCTTTGGATCTGTACAGTACAGCAGCATAGTTGCAGGACGGGCCAGCAGTAGCCTTATTAGCCTTATTAGCTCTAGTGGCCTGGGTAGTAGGCGAGGGGGTAGAGGGAAAAAGCCCAGGCCTCTTTGTCTTCCCACCACCCAGCTTTGTTTGCTTGCATCAGCAAGGAATGTCTTCACCTGATACACCGTCTGAACTTTCAGCCATTTCATAGAGCTCTGGAACATATTCTTTATCATTCTCACTACCATAAAGTACGTCAGTTTTAACACAATCATTATCGAGGTCCTTATCTGAAGTAAATAGAATTTCGCTAATTCAGGCAAAATTCTCTTTGTACGCTATTACCACTGAACTTGGTTTCAGGTTACCCAGTATCTTTTTTACTATAATTAACACTGAACTAGAGTAAACGGTAACCAAACAGGAAACTACTGGGAAATCCAATCAGAGGAGTGGACCGATGTGGCCTCACTTTATGACAGCATTCGCTAGACTGAAGCTACACAGACTCCCAGCATCCAGCCTTGGGAGGGAGGGGGAGGAATGAGCATGACATCACTAGCCTCAGTCAAACTATAACCATGTTTAGTGCTCCAGGGTTAAGACAGTTATATTGAGCTTATTCCGAAAATAGGAGAGCCGATAACTCAAGTGGATAGCTACAGGCTAATAGTTCTACTTAATTTGATTGGGTAGGTAATTCCGAATGTCATAAACCAACGACTGACTGATAGTCTTTGAAAAATAATAATAAAAACAGTGTATTCTTTCACTGGATCTAAAATCTCACTCTGGCCCCGTTCTTATAGGAGAAGGTTTTGAGTCTGAACTTTGATCTTCTATCAAATAAGTAAAACGATGCAAAATATGTGTTAAATAAATGATGTTGTGTAGTCATCATCTTTCTCATAATATTCGTTCGTAAACATAAATATATGGATCTTTTAAAATTAAATAAGAAGATCTTGCTAAAGAAAAGGGTGCAACCAATTCTGTTCTGTATTTATATGGCCAGAACTTCATGAAGTTAGTTGTTAATGGTATTTTATCAAGGTGCACCATCTCTAGGATCAGAACTCACTTTTAAAAAGTACTAACACTCCTGTGAAGAAATCTTTTAGACATTCACCATTTTTAAATAAACGATGATATCGCCTCCTTATAAGGTGCCAGCTTAAAGAAAGAGATGCCTCCAGTGTCAGCTTCCCAACCATTAGAAAGAGATAGTTGTGTACCCATCAGAGCGTAAAGTGAAAGGAAGAATATTCGAGAAACGTTTCAGGTCAAGAGTGGTGCGAGGTAGGCTTATCTCACTATGAATAAAAAACTTACAAATAGGCTCCATTTTTGTAGGAAATAAAAAGAATGAACAAAGAGATATTTTCTAATGAAGCTCTCTTCATCGTACTCGGAGTTTCTGGATGATCCTTATTTAGGAGCAGAAAAGGGAAGAGCTCTCACGAATCCTGTGTCGTGTCAAAGGGAAAGCATTCGTACACTCTCCATATCTGGGTGTACTTCTTAGCTAAGGGAACTGGATAACGAACAATTTATCCATAACTCCAAATGTTACTTAAATCTGCTTCATTAAAACATTTTCCAACAATTTTGGACCATTTTTTCGATGATAATTATAAATTTAAACATGGGGATGCACCTTGTCACAATGCAAAAGCAATTCTAAAGTTCTTGGCTTAAAATAACATAATACTTTTCAGACCTTGGTCCAAGAATTTGCTAAATTTAAATCTAATATAAAATTTGTGAGCGGTAATCATACTGGTGGGTGATAAGCTCTAACGGTGGTGTATTAGTGCAACCATAAGCGTGTTACCAGCATTTTTTTATAAGCACAATTTTCCAGATCAGCCCTTTCAATTAGAGGCTGCAAACAGTACGTTAATTAAAAAAATAGCCCAAAATGGCCCATATTCATCCTAGGAAACTAATAGTATCTTAATGAATGATTAACCTTAAGCGTCGTAGGCTAATGGAAGTTACGCGGAGTTTTATCTTGGCGAAAATGGTTGCTCTTATACCACCTGCTCTATATCACCAATCACACTCGTATGTACATAGTTAATCCGTCGTACACCTAGTTCTTCGTTTATTTTCACCAACTAGCATACCCTGTTCAAGACGAAGTGCCTGTGAAGCATGTACCTAGTATCTCAACTTAGCAAAACACATGACCTCTCGTCCATTTCCACACCAGAAGTCTCTCTCACCACAAACTCAGTGGCACAGAAACGTTCATGGAAAGGATACACGTAAGTATCATTCGGTTTTCCCAGAGCAAATGCTTATACATAATTTAGTATACTCGATTGTAATCACTATCCATGCCATATGTGATAGTTTTTCTGCTAATTTCTACTGATTTAATGCAAAAAAACTGCTTCTATATCGCAGTTTCGGCTTTTTGAATGGATAAAGATACAGAGAGATGTATAAAAATCCGCAAGTTAAATTTCAGATTATATTACTTCGGTAAATTGCGGTATCAATTCATCTCATCTTTTTTCACTTCAATATTTTGTTGTCAAGTTTGTGAACAAGCTTTCTAACTTATAAGCAATCTTTGAGCACCAAATATCCTTAGAGACATCAGGATGTGTATGTTGTTATATCTTAGACCGATGATAAAATTGAAGCTATAATGAAGTTCGCATATCTGCATACGTAGTACTACGTACCTTTATCCAATCCTGAGACTTTCTTCGTTTGATCACTCTATGGTCACTGCATGTTCATCCAACACCTTGAGCAGCTTTTTTACTCCCAAATAGGGATTCATGAAAAGAAATCTCTGAAAAACTCCCGCATTCGTAGAAAGAATAGTCAGTTAAAGCGTTTTGGTTGGCCACGTGCGTTAAAACCATAGGTAGACTGTAAGAGCGAGAAAGAGAGAGAGAGAGTGAGAGAGATTAACGCAGACTATGAAGCTTAAGGAGGTATCTCACGGAAAAACAAATAGTATTTAAATTTCTTCACTTCACTATTTTGCTTTTTTAAAGTTGAAAGGAACTATTAGAATGAACTTAAATAAAAAATTTAAATATAACCTTTTCATAAACAAACTAAGAGAAAAACTATCTATTATTGACATCAATGCTTAATAACTGCTTATTCGCTGTGTCAACCTCTTTGATTTTATTTACAAAATTACCAGAATGGATAATGAAAGCATTAGAAATGCTACCAATTAATTTAGATAGGATTTTCACTAGCCATTGAGAGAGTTTGTACGCATGAGTTTGTACGCTGGAAATTATCGGCCTAAGGGGAGTACCATCTTTGTGTCTTTTTGGTAGAGCATACATGATTGGTAGTGAGGGTTTGTACACTTTGAATTGTTTAATAAGTTCAGAATGACCTTTGATAATATTATTGAGTGAGCTATTAAACTATTTTGTTTTATTGACAGAGGATAATTATTTGTTCCAGTCATTTACCGTAAATGTATGGTTTACCGAAAACATACGAAGATGGTACTCTCCTTAGGCTGATAATTACGACGAATACTGGCCTGCCCTATTAGCTCACATTGATATATTACATGATAACCTCCAGGTTTGCGTTATAATAATGGTTTTATAAGGTAATATTTATTTCATTCAACAAGACTATTTGGCGCTGTTTTTTGACGTGAAGTTCTTCAGGAGGCAATTCTACGTCCTGGTAGTAAGGTGCACACTTATGGTTGAGCATGAATACTAAAGGGGAACTACGACCAAGTTCGATTTGGCTACTTAAGAGAGCTTACCTTGTGTATTAGGACCTGATTGTGAGCTTTAGTTCCGGCTGACTAAAGTGTTCCACAATACAACCGAATCCGAGTTTACCAGTAAAAATGGCAAACAAATCCTCAATTCTAGATCCTGAGCAAGATGAGAGCGCATTTAAGTTGGTGTTGTCAGGGACAATATTATTAACAGTCGCTGAAGTAATTCTATAGAAGGAAACTAACGCATAAGATGCGATTATTCTATCTTGGAGATAGTTGAGGATCTGCTCAATACAGTTTACTATATTAGAGTAAATTTCTTTCAAACGCGTAATGTGCAAACCGTTTGGGAATTACCAATTATTTAGTTAGAAGGTCGGAGAAACTCCTGAAATAGTAAAGCACAATAATGAGAAAGCTAAAGAAGAGAAATACCGTAGCATTTACCTATATTATTCCAAGAGTAGTTGCAACGAATGAATTCTACAGACGAGCTTCATATATTGACAGCTCTGTTAAGAGTTTTGGCTAAAAGAATGGGTTGAATTGAACAATATATTGTAAGAGATTTACGAATACAGAGAAGTATTCTAGCTTAAGGAATGGACCAGAGGCCTAAAGAACGACGAGATTGATAAGAATTTAAAAAATGCTCGAATGTATTTTTCGACATGATGAATACAGCCATTCATGATATAAGGGAGAATTTAGTTGTCAATTCTGATATATAGTAATAAAATTTTATTTTCTAATGGATTCTAACCAATCAAGGCAAACGGATAGTTAGCTTATTATTCTTCGTACTGATCAAACTTTTTACCAAGGAAGGTAAGAATGCAAAAGAGATCCACGAACGCATGGTTGCAGTGTACACCGACACCGCCCCTTTCTATGCAACCATTGCTCGCTGGAATAGGGAGTTCCGCAATAGTCGTGAGTCCCTTCCAGATGACTCTCGTTCAGGATGCCCGTCAGACGTGACCAACGAGGACAATGTGGCCCATGTGGAGAGGATGATCCTCAAAAATCGACTAGTGAAGGTCGAAAAAATCGAACCAGAACTTGGAATATCACTTGGAAGTGTTATCAACATCATCCACGACAATTTGGCCATGAGCAAGTTCTCTGCGCATTGGGTCCCTAGAAACCTCATGCCCCATCATCCACTTTACCATCGCCAAAGTTTGGAGGAGCTGCTGCTCCTCTAAAACCAAGATCTGGCGTGATTCGAGTCACGCATAGTGACAAGTGATGAAACGTGGGTCCCTTACTGGGATCCCGAAACCAAGCTCGAAAGCATGGCCTGGAAGCACAGGGGCTCTCCGAACCCCATCAAGTTCCGGACTTAACCCTTAGCCAGGAAGATTATGGCCACTATCTTCTGAGATTCTAGGTAAGTGTTGATGGGGGACTATGAGCTTCGTGAAATGACTATCACAGTCCAATATCACACCGAAGAACTGGCTGGGTCGAAGAAGTGCATCAGTCAGAAGCGGCGAAGCAATTTGACACGCGGTGTCCTGCTCCTCCACAACAATGCCCCTGTCCACAAGGCCAGAGTTGCACAAGCTGCTTTGCGCGAGTGCGGATTCGAGGAGGTCAACTATCTTCCCTACAGTCCAGATCTGGCCCCTAGCAACTACTTTTTATTGCGCCAGCTCAAGGCTGCACTACTTCGACGCCGGTTTGGGGACGATGATTGGTGTGAATTCGAATCCTCGGGGACAAGTGGCACAAGTACATTGAAATCGAGAGTAGTTAGTTTAAAAAATAATTCTGTACTTTTCCTCATATCTCGTTTCCTTATATCTGAATTGCAAAACTTGTTGACCGCTCCATGTATTACAGTATGAAGACGTCCCACAAATATATAATGGATTTAAGTGTTTATTTTTATTTTCCACAACAAAATAGCGTTGTATAAACCCGAAAACTCGAAAATGTCAAATTAGATGTCTTAGATAAATAGCGAGATTAAGTGAATAAGAGAACATAACTGGTTATCTAAACTTTTCTAAGGAGAAATACTGTCAGACATCAAAAGCGTTACTATTAAAATGGTTTGCTCCCTAATCGCGAGATAACAACAGCTAAAAAGAGCTACCAAAACAACTTATTTCGATCTCCAAACATATGCCCAAGAGATTTTATAAATATCCATTGTCTTTAATCATTTAGACAGAACATTAGGTCCTTTTAGAAGGCTGGGAGTTTTTCAGTTAAGAGGCTAAAATAAAAGAATAAATCAACCCTTTGCAAACGTTTTACCCCATCCGAGATATAAATAACACCTAAAATTCAAGTTGTTAAAAATCTTTATGAAGGCCCTATACTTTTAAATATTATAAACATGAAATGAAATTTGTTTTGATATGAAAATAAAATAAAATATCTAATTCGCTAATTCCTGATAAAATTAATCCTATCCTGCATAAGAAATTAAAAAGTGAAATGTTGAAACCTCTGTACTATTTTTTCAAAGCTGTTAATTAGTGTTAGCTTGCCATCATACTACCTGAATGACTTCACTACTCCATAACCATTTTTGTGGTATCATATAATTCAATACTTTCTGGCATTTCACGAGATTTTCCGCGATTTTACTAAAATAGCAAAACGGTCACTTTGACCTCCTCTCCTAATAGCAAATGGAGCGTTTCACGACTTATCCCGACATTAACAATTTAACGCTTACTACTATACCCTGGCAAAATATTTTACTATATTTGGAAATTTGAAATCAATTTTAGAATAAAACTAAGAAGGAAGTGAAATATCTGTGGACAGTGATGATGTCTATGGTTATTATGTTCCTCAGGCAGAGTTACTATGTACTATGATTCAATTGAAAAAAGTGATGACCAGTTACAGAATAATGCAGCTAAAGTAAAGTTTAATGCTTTCATGTTACGAGGGCAATAAATATTTACATTTCTTTTAATAATATGATTATTAGTGCGTAATTTTATTGATGATATTTAGCAATTATTTTGTGACATAGTTTAGGCCCATTTTTTTCTATTTTTTTTTTTTACAGAGCCCATCTGGCAACTACCCACTTGGGTATAAGTCGCCAAAAAACACCATAGCCTAGAACTAGGCCACTTTGAAATAAAAATATGAAAACGTAACAATGATATAAATTCGAAAAACTTAACAACCAGGAAGCAATCTCCGGCAGCGAGGTAGGGCCCCTTCACCCTGGTGCAACCTACAAAACAACAACCACAGAAAAACAACAAAAAGTACCTTAAATAAAAGGGAGAAGCTCGGACTCCCCCCCAAAAGTCAACAAGTCCAGAAGTCAACGTGCACGAATCCATCCCCAGTACAAGGGACAGGCAGTAGCGACCCCGCCCATCCCGGTACCGGGACAGGTATCGTGCGCGAAGTTTGCCTAGACTGTGACATTCGACAAGAATGTGCCGAACAGTCTGGGGGACGACGCAGTCGTTGCAATAGGGCAAACGCGAGCGCTCCATCAAATTGCGATGCGTCACACGAGTGTGCCCGATTCGAGGACGACAGAAAGCAACCTGAAGCCGCCGCGGCATTGGGGAATAGGTCCATGGGAATAGTCGCGGCGCAATCGCAAGCAACTTTAAGTTCCATTTGACCGTCTCACATCTTCTTTGCCAAGCAGTTCGAAGAGCTGCCCGTATTCCTGCCATGTAGTCGGTGTGAGGAAGAGCGAAACGCAGGTCAGGTCGCAGAGTCCTCGCGGACTCTTTGGCGCCCTCATCGGCGCGCTCATTCTCCGCCATTCCTACATGTCCAGGAACCAAGCAGAAGATAATCTCGACATCTGCCCGGCTCGCCAAAACCGTGGCGTCACGGATACCGCGAACCAGGGGAGGCGGAGATTCCAATGCCCCGAAAGCACTTAAGGCGCTTTGTGAGTCGCCATAGATCACAATCCGATCTCCGAACCAGGCACGTCGCATAATCTCCCGTACCGAGTGGTCTATTGCTACCAGCTTGGCCGTGAAGACAGACGCAGCGCCTGGTAGAGCCCCGCTGACTTCAAACAGAGAAGATGAGGCGTGTAAGCCGACCCCCTCTTGGGACTTGGAGCCATCCGTATACACTGGCACGGTTCCAGCGTGACAAGATGTGTGCTCCAAAAAGGTCAAACGCAATACTCCCGGCGCAGTAAAAGCTTTGGGTGCAGAGGCGTGGCGACTAATAGCCAAATGTGGTACCCTCCAGGTTGGCGTCCTGGGCAAAACTAGGGGCGCCACTGGCCCGAGAGCTATATCTACCTCTCGAAAGAGTTTCCTGGCCCTAAACCCAAAGGGCATAGGGTATGACTGGCGTCTCTCGGCGGAATAGGCACCATCGAGATCAGCTGCGGATGCAGTGAGAGCTGTTGGTGACTGAGGTATCGAATCCACCTTCCGCAATAAACGCTAGGCTTCGGATGCATAAAACTCGCATCCGTAGTCGAGCTTTGAACGAACAAAGGATCGATAAAAAAGTAGGGCAGTAGCCCTATCAGCACCCCAAGAGCTGAACGTCACGGAACGGAGAATGTCCCGGGCTCGGGTACAAGAGACCCTAAGGCTGCGAATATGAGCCTCTTAGGTGAGGCATTGGTCGAATACAAGACCAAGGAAACGGTGCGACTAAACCACATCCAGGCGCACCTCATTAGGAAACAAATCTGGGTCGGGGTGAAGCCGTAGATGGCGGCAGAAGTGCACCACCTTAGTCTTGGACAAAGAAACCCGAAACCTGTGCACTTCGGCATAGCGAGAGACGCGGTTCAATGCCTGTTGGAGTCGACGCTCCAGAGTTGGCATCTGGGCCGCGCCGAAAGAGATCGAAAGGTCCTTCACGTAGAGCGTAGCGGGAACATCTTCCGGCAAAAACGAGGTGAATACAAGACCAAGGAAACGGTGCGACTAAACCACATCCAGGCGCACCTCATTAAGAAACAAATCTGGGTCGGGGTGAAGCCGTGGTTTGCGGCAGAAGTGCACCACCTTAGTCTTGGACAAAGAAACCCGAAACCTGTGCACTTCGGCATAGCGAGAGACGCGGTTCAATGCCTGTTGGAGTCGACGCTCCAGAGTTGGCATCTGGGCCGCGCCAAAAGAGATCGAAAGGTCCTTCACGTAGAGCGTAGCGAGAACATCTTCCGGCAGCAACGAGGGGATGCCGTTGATGCTCATGGCAAAGGGTGTGACACTGAGGACACTTCCCTGCGGGACGCCCTTTTCCTGCTCCTTTGGGCCGAAGAGGGCTCCCCCCACCCGTAAGCGGAATTGAAGATCTCGCAAAAATTTAGATATAAACATTGGGAGGCGTCCCCTCGCCCCCATCATGTGGAGAGTCTCCATGCTACCGTATCGCCATGCGGAATCATAGGCCTTCCTTAGATCGAAAAACACCGTGGTGTAGTGCTGTCTACGAAGAAAAGCATCCAAGACGGCATTTTCCAGTCGCAGCAGGGCATCCGACATGGAGTGGAACTTGCGGAAGCCGCACTTTGCCGAAGACAGATGGCCTCTGCTGTCCAGGAAAAAGGCTAATCTAACATTTATCAATTTCTCCATCAACTTGCACCCGCAAGAGCTTAGAGAGATTGGGCGGAAACCGGTCGGAGGAGAGTGATCTCTCCCCGGTTTGCGAACGGCGAGCAAAGTAGCGATTCGCCAGGAGTCTGGGAGAAGACCTTCCACCCAGATACTGTTGAACAAATCTAACAGAAAGGCCATGCCTTGCTCACCCAGGTGTCGAAGCATGGCGTACGGGACATCGTCGGACCATGTGCGGTGTCTGCGCTCAAAGCGAGAGCGGAACGCAACTCACTGACAGTAAACTTTTCGTTGAAGTGTTTTTCGCCCCCGGAGCTAAAGTCCAGCGACAACCTTCCGCGACATCACGACGTGCATTGAATGCTGGCGAAGCATCATCACGGCTAGAGAATGCGGAAAAAGCGGTCGCTAAGGATTCCGCCATAGACGCAGGGGCCGAGATTGCGGTCCCATTCTCCTGGACAACGGGAGGGGGGTCTTGCGAGAACTTGCCCCGAATCCTTTTGACTCGCTTCCACACCTCAGCTAAAGGGGTCTTCCCGTTAAGTGAAAACACGTATGCCCGCCAAGAACAGCGGTGGGCGTGCTTCGAAATATACCGGAACCTAGCCCTAGCCCGACGAAATTCAGCGACAGTGAAATCGTTCGGGTGGCGCTTATAGCGCATATAGGCATAACGCTTCCGTTTGAGGGCCGTCTCACACTTGGCCGACCACCATAGGAGTGGTCGGCGTGCAAAACGGCCAGACGTCCTTGAAATAGTATTCAGGCCCACGGCGATAAGGTTTCCGGAGAAGAACTCAACGGCCTCATCTACCGACCTAAACTCCTCGACTGAGATAGAGAATTCAGTCATTTCCTGAAATGTAGGCCACCGCACCCGTGCCAAGCCCACCAAGGTGGTCTCTCGGGCGGCAGTTGCCCTGAAAATCATATATGAATGGGAAAGTGATCACTACCATGGAGGTCATCTATAACTCTCCAATCAAAATCAGGCTGTGCATCCGAAGAGCACAAAGATAGGTCAAGGCAAGAAAATGAAGCGGTTCTCGGCCAGTGATGCGTAAACTCATCCACGTTTAGGACACCCATCTCAAGCTCTTCGATCAGATCGGCAAGGACTTGTCCCCTCAGATTTATGGCTTAATCTCCCTAGAGAGGATGCCTGCAGTTCAGATCTCCAAGCAAGAGATAGGTCCTCGGCAACCGTGCCACGACCGGGCAGAATTCCCCCGCGTCGAAGTCAGCTGACGGTGGAATGTACGCAGAAATAATAGTATATCTCCTATCCAGGTGACGCTGCACAGCCACTGCCTGAAAGGAGGTATCTAAAGAGAAAGGAAGAATGGAGACATCAAGCAGGGTGTAAACCGCGCATCCCCCAGCCCGGCCATCCCGCGGTGGTGGGGTCGCAAGACCCTTATACCCCGGCAGGGCAGGCAGGGGGCACGTGCCTAGCATGGTATCCTGCAAAAAGATAGCTAACGGGGAACGGGACAAGACGAGCCTCCGCAGCTCCTCCCAATTGGCCCAGAGTCCACGGCAATTCCCTTAAAGGAATATGACCTCCAGGCCTAGCTCGGAGAAGACGCGGGGACCCTCCTCAAACTGAAGACCCTCACGAGAATGGCCGAACGCTCCCCGGGGACAGAACTCCGGGCGCTGTTGTCCGTACAAAGCGCTGAAGGCGCTGTCACATTGGGGGACTTATTTGGGGAGGTTGGGGTCGCCATGCGAGTCTTTTCCTTCCTCCGGCTCAAAACCTTAGGCGGGCGTTGCGGCTTCGGAGGCGGGGGTCCCTCTTTTCGAGAAACCAACGTCTCCGAGCCACTCGCTCCACCTCGGGGCGTGGGCGAAGGAGCCGAAGCTCCTTTGTTGCTGTCTTCCTTTCGGGGGACAGCTTTAGGAACCCCGGAAGATGGCCTAGCGACCATCTTCAGGGGTGTTGACTCCTGTGAGTCTAACGACTCGGTGGAGGCAAGGGACCGTTTCGCCTTGCGGGAAACGGTCACACTGGGGGAAGAGGTAGAAGCCCTGGTTTTGGCCGGGGCTGGATATGAATCCTTTTTGCCGCCAGCTTTACCAATGTAGCGCCCGGTGTGGGTAGAGACCGCAGAAGGGCTCCGAATGGGCGCGGAAACAACCTTGCTCGTTGGCCTGGATGGGCCAGGAGCAGAGAGTGCCTTTCTAGCTACTGAGGCATATGACATCCCAGGCAGAGCTGGGCGCGCCAGGACCAAGTCCTTAGCCTCACGGAATGAGAGTTAATCCTGGGCCTGAACGGCCAGGATTTCTTTCTTGAGGAGATATGCCCCCCATTGCTTCAACGAAGCAGGGTGCGGCTCTCCACAATTGACACACTTGGCCACACACGATTTGGACTTATCGTGTGCGACCTTGGAGCAATTTACACAGACTTTGGGTGACCCCGACATTGCACGTCTACATGAGCGATTCGTATGGCCAAAGCGGTGACAGTAATAGCAACGCCGCGGCAGTGGCACGAATGCCTTCACGCGGTAGCGGTACCAACCGGCACGCACCGACTCAGGGAGCTTGTCACAGTCGAACGTGACGAAGAGTGTAGGGGTGGGTCTCGAGGCCCCATTCCTGTTTTTTTATCACACGTTCGACCTTAACCGCTTCATGGTTGGCCAGCTCTAGGGTGATATCCTCAATGGAGTAGTCAACGAGTTCCCTCGCATAAACTACTCCTTCGAAGAGTTCAGGGTAGAGTGTGGCGCCACACTCACTGGGGTGCCATGAAGTGTCCGAAGAGCACTTATCTTGGCCGCCTCGGCGGGATTCGCCGCATTCGCCAGAAGGCTCCCGTCCGAGAAACGGGTCACCTTCGGCTCTCTACCAATTGCACTAGCTAATCCTCTCCTCTGATGGATCATGTTGCCCTTGGACAACATGCTGCTATCAGTGGAGCGAATAACGAGGAAGCACTTGAAGCCAGCGGGCTCGAAAACGCTAGGTAACCTCTGAATGAGGGGCCCCGATGTCATCGATTCTCCACCCAGTGCACTCTTGGTCTTACTCAGTGGCTCCGCAAACAGGGGGGTAGAGAGGCGGGATGTGCCGATCTTGGCTTTGTCGCCTTCCAAAGTGGCAGCAGACCCATCCATCCCCACAGCCCCCGTGGATGGAGAGGAGCCTCGAGTCTTTCTTGTCTTTTTATTCTTCTTTTTAAGACAGGAGGGCGGGTAATGAACCCGCTTCTCACCTCCACCGGCAGAAGCCCCCATGCCAGATGGCCTGGCCTCAGCCAGGTCCCTCTCCGAAATGGAGAAGGTCCTGGTATTCGTAGGGGCACCTGTCGGAGGAGATCCCTCCGCTCCTTGTACTGCATCGAAGCCCTAAGCTGTTTGAAGAGGACCTTGCATAGGGCCGAATTCGGGTTAGGTACTTGGCGCCGAGCCCGGATTCCCCACCATGGAAAGCCCTACCGTCTGAGGCTGGTGCTACTCAAGGACCATGTTTGTCACAGGAGGGGCCTTCAGTTGGCCATCTCCTCCCAAGACATCGCAGGTCCCGTTGACAGTATTGTCACTAGTCTTTTGTGGGGAGGCACAGGCCTTACCCCGGTAAGGTTCAATATCCTTGCCAGCAGGTCCTTTGAGCGGCCTGGCTTTCCTCTATCCCCTAAGGTGGTTTGCCCTACCGAGCCGCTTCGATGGGAAGCAGCTGGCTAAGGGCTGCCTTCTGGATTTCTTGGTAGTCCCCTTTAAGGAAAAAAGAGGGGACTTCAGCTGGAAAAAGGGAGGCGGCCGAAAGCACCTCCAGAGAAGGGGGTGAGAGGAAGTCCCCTGCACCCGTGGGCGAAGAAGAGATGTAAGCCTCCTCTCCGGTTAGAGAAATATGCAGGGTCCCCTGCGCAAGCATAGGGGGCGGGGGACCTCCATTTTTTTGCTGGAGCTGCCTGAGGTGGCTCCGTCGTTGTTTCAGGGGAAGTTGAGGGTTGGGTTTTTTTTTGTTGTACATACATGGGCATGGTGACCCTTTTTTTTATACGGTACGCAATCGCACATCACTTCTCGCAGTAGCCTGCACTGCGAGAGGTGCTTACAAGCTACAAGCCCAGCAGAGCCAGGCGCCGCCCTTTGGGACCACCCCTCCCGCCTGAAGGCCTTGCTGTCCATCGGCATGTTGGCCCCACCTTATGCAGGTTGTTAAAAACCAATTACCCCAGACCGGAGCTCAGGGGTTAAAAAACATTGGCCCCTCCCCCCTCAGAGTCGATCCAGGACGGTTGGCCGAGAAGAAGGTCAGCATCTACCCTGTGAAATTAGAGGCTGACCAGAGAAAGTTGCGGGAGAGGTTGTATGAAAAGAGAGGGGACAAGTGTTTTGAAGGAAGGAAGAGAGGCTAAGCTGGGGTTGGACCGGGTGCTGAGTCCCGTCAGCACGGCTGCCAGAATGGCAAAACGCCGCGCCCCATACGGGGTGTAGGTCCATTAATTTAATATTGTTCCGATTTAATATTTTATAATATATTTTATCTTATTATTCGATATTTGAAGTTCTTTTCATATAAAAACAAATTTCATTTTATGTTGTCAATATTTAAAAGTAGAGGGCCTTCGTAAAGATATATTACAACTTGAATTTTAGGTAAGCTGGACAAGCTCCATGCAGTCAACTACAACTTTCAGGTTACTCAAGACATTCTAGTTCTACAAATAGACACCAGTTCGACTTTGAAGTCATTAGTCTCCTCCACGCAACCTTTTGAACTCCCTGATATCATGAGTGGTCTGCCTGATTTCCAAGACCCAAGACGACGGGGCGGTAACAATAACGTTAATGCAAATAATGATAATCTTAATGGAAATGATAGGAATAGGAATGATAATAATGATACTAATAACAAAAATCGTAAAAATAAGAATAAAAATAAAAATAACAATGATAATAACGGGACCAATAGGAAGTAGTTTCTTTTCTTAATTATATGCTAGAATCAAATCAGCCTAAGCTTACTACTTAGTTAATTAGTAAGGTACATTACTGCAGGTAACCTATCCACTAGACCAATTGAAGTTGTCCAAAGCTCAAATAATCTTATTAAAGCCTGCCAGGAGGCAGGCTTAAAATAGTTATTCCCATGGGAGTTACTGGAACTATCTTTCAATCTACATAAAATCTCTACCAATAATTAGTAAAATGATTAGTCCTGGTATCTTAGAAAGATCCGAAAATATTATATTTACACACAGACTGTTTATTGTTAACAAAAGGTTTCTCATTGTAAGGACCTATATATGATATGAGCCCGCTAAGAAAAAATGTAAACATCCCAGATTCCCCCCCTGCCTACGATGGTAAAATGTTTAGAAATTTAAAACTAGATGATGGTACAATTAAGATTGAATTAAGAAATGGTTTTTGTCATATAAACCTCCACTAAAACCTCGTCCAAATTTTTGAATCAAAACATCAGACGGCCAGAAAATCAGATTAACAAAAATTCCTATTGGCTTCTTGGGCAATAAGATAAAGTGTTAAATTTCGGGATAAATTTTGTGAAATCTTCCTTATTAATTAATTAGGATAAATCTATTATTACCCAACAAACTAATATAAACTTCCTTGTAATAAATCTAAACATAGCTAATCTTTTTGCCCAACTGACCAAAGAACTCACAAACAAATTAAGGGACCTTCCATTCTTTAAAATAAAAAGGCTTTTTCGTTACGTTTAGCGAGCGTATTAATTTTGTTGTCCCCATAATGAAGCTCCCTTTGTTCTAGGTTCACTTTGCAGATACCATTTCTTCTCATCCTAACAAAGGCAGTGTAAAGGTGGGTCGCTTGGCCGGGTTCTTCTTTTTCAGAGCTGTTCCGTGAGTCAGAACCAAGGCTATCGGAATTTTCGTGTTCTGTGATGCCTGTCACGAGCGAATGTAACTGCGGTAGGGGAGATGCGGCTGTGCCATCCCTAATTATTTTTTCACCAAAAAGGTTTTTCTTTTGGAAATCATTGTCTTGTGGCTGGCTCTATATTTATTCCCCAAGGACCAAATTTACAGCGACAACATACTCGCTTTTTACAACACGAGGAGTGGCAAAATTACATTTAAAACTTTTTGAATTCTTATCAGAAATATCTCTTATTAATATTTCTGTGACTTTTAGAGCCTCTTTCGTGAACCTTAGGTTTGTGCACCCCGGGGATAATGAGGCTGACCGGGTTTTGCGCACCTTTCCCCTTTTTTGGCGTAAAGGAAACAAGGGGAACGACCTGGTCGGGATTGAGATTGGGATTTCAAAAGTGGTAAATCTGAGGGAGAATAAGATAGGTTAGATAGAAATAATACTGTAAAAGGAGAGATGATTGATGTGGTGATAATGTAGGGTAATAATGGCAATGGTGTTTGTGATGATGAGTGTGTGTGTACCAGGTTGCCTGGCAATCGCTTTATGTTGCTTTATTAAAAATTTTTCAGCTTAGGAGCCTTTGTTTTTTCTTTTTACTTTAAAGTTTTTCTTCTATTCAATAGTTAATGCTATATTTGGTGCACTCTCGAATGCTGTGTCTATATATATATATATATATATATATATATATATATATATATATATATATATATATATATATATATATATATATATATTATCATTAACATATTTGTACATACATACTCTCACATATACATATATATATGCTTTTTAAAAATTTTGGGGGCATATACACATGTATACATATATTTTATTTTTACTATTATTAAATTATTAATTTGCTTTCTTAAGATGTAATTATACATTTTGGTTCTTTCTCTGGTATCCTATCTATATATTGGTTCGACATCACTTTGTATATTTTTTCGGCTACTTTTAAACCTTTGTTTTAAGTGTAGTCTCCTGTATTCTCTTTCGGGAGGTATAACTTTATTGATTATTTCGTTTGGGAGTTATTCCTCTAATTGGTGCCATATTTTTTGGCACGTTCGTGAAGGACTTAGTTTATTGGTTTCAACTTTGCTCTTCGATGTAGTGCTACTGATTGTATTGCTTCCACTCTTGAGGTATTAGTTATGAATCTGGTCGCGTAATTTTGGACTACTTGTATTTTTAACATTTGCGTTTCGGATAAAGTATTAATCTGAAGGACTTGGTACGTTAAAATGGGATGAACTAGGGCTAGGTATAATTTTATTTGGTTTTCCTCAGAAAAGTATTTGAATCTTTGTAGAAAAGAAAGGGTACTTTTCGCTTCTGTAGTCTTTTTGCTCATATGCGTACTGTACGCGTTTTGGGGGGATATTAGGCCGAGTACCTTACGCCCTTCACTGTAGGGTTATTAGATGTTTTTGTAGGTGACTCGGTGTGTCCTGCTTCTGTTTATTGATATGATTTGGAATTTTGTCTGTTTTTATTTTAGGTGTCCTCTCATATTCATTTATATTTATGATTTCTCTGGCAGTGCGCTGTGTAATATTCTCTGGATGTTGTCTATCACTGGCGATGATCTGTGTGACATCGTCGGCCAGTTGGATTTACATCGTGCTTTTCTCTAAGGGTTGAGGGAGATCCTTGGTGTAGACTTATAGAACGTGGGGCTGAGGCACCAACGTTGCGGAACCTTTGCTTTTAGAGTGAAATTACTGCCAGTGTAATTGTTGATGGTGATTTTTGCCTTCTTATCTTCCAGATAGCTACACAGGATTCTGCTTAGGTTTGTCTCGAGATCTAGTTGTATTATTTTTCCTTTAAGCCCTGGCACCCATACCTTGTCGAAGGCTTTTGCGACGTCGCGTAGTGTCAAGTCCATTCTATCGCTGCTCGCTATATCGACTGCGATCTTCTCGGTAATAAGTGCCAGAGATGTACCTGTACCTCTTTTCTTCCTTAATTTGTGTTGTTGTACATTTTGCTTATGATTTTCTTCCTGGAAGGTCTTTAATTCCTCATTGAGTAGCTCCTCCTTTAACTTGCCGATGTATTCCAACAGTGAGGTTGGTCTATAACTTTTATGTGGCCGTTAGGTTTTCTGGGTTTGGGAAAGAATATCATCCTCGCCGTCTTCAAAGCTGGTGGAAAATGTCCTGTGTTCAGGCATGCATTGAAGATTTTGAAGAGTGCTTGGTGGACATTGGTGGGAGCGTTTGTGATATTATTTTTTGTAATTTCGCTATTGCCTGTGGTTTTCTGTTTAAATGATGCTAGGGCTGCTTTAAATTCTATTATGGTGAAGGGCTTTCCCTCGCTCCTTTGATCGCGAGATTCATTCACCCTTTGGAATATTGAATGTTTGTGCTATCTATTTTGTAGTTGATCTATTATGTGCTGTTCTTGGGCCACATCGTAGTTTTGGTTCTTCCCTGGCGTAATAGAGAAGATCCTAGACCAATGTTCTCTAAACCTTTCCTTAACTTGTCTGTTCACATGCATTGTGATTTGGCCTTCTTTCAGGTACATTTTCTCTTTAGGTATGGAACCTTTAAGCTTTTTGTATTGGTTACAGAACCTTCTTGGGTATATTTCAATATCCAATATATTAATGATGTTGTTCCATGCTGAGTTAATATTTATTCTTATAGATTGTTCACCTGATATCTGAGGCCTCTTAATCGTACATACCTTTGTCTATTGCAACCATGTCAACGGATTTCTTCGAACGTGTTATAGGTTTCCTCCATTTTAGCTTTGATTTCATCGGACCATTGGAGAGCAGGGATTGTCCCTTAATTAGTTTTGAAACGTATAGTCTGTTTTCTTCTATGATGAGGTTTGTAATGTTGTTTAGATGCGTGTTAATTTCTTCTAGGGGACTTTCTGCAAGGGAAGTTATACTGTAATTTTCTAAATGCTTCTTATACTCGGTCTAATTGGTCTTTGATAATGCCTTCCTTTGGGAAATTTCAATTTGGATAGGCAAGGTTGAAATTTCGTAATAAGTCCGATGTGATCAAAAGGTATTGCGGGGCTGATAGTGGTGTGGATGTTAAAAGCGAAGTTGAGATTAGTTAATATTATGTCTGGAGTGGTTGAAGACTGGTTTGTTACAAATGTGGGGAAATCAGGGTCCTCTCTTTTCACCATCTGCCGTTTCAGGAGTAATTCTAGGGTTTTCCCATTTCCATTGAAGGTGGTCGTATACCCGGCAGAGCTACATCTTGCATTGAGATCCCCTAGAAGGATCGCTGAGAATGGTCGGCGGAAGATCCGAATGAAGTTCGGGGTCAGGACGACGAGCGCCGGGGGGAGGGATATGCCCCGGCTACCACCAGATGCCCTGTTGTCATTTTTAGCTTAATAGCTATATATGACTCTTCCAGATTTCTAATTTCAGTTTAAGAAATTCCCTTTTTTATAAACCATGCCTGTTCCATCAAAGCGTGTATGAGTATGGCTTGCGGCTAAAACTGTGAAGTTTGGGATTTTGTTGTGATCCGTTTGTAAGTTAATACCGTGTTCGTTTATGATGACTATATCAGGATGGATTTGTCTAATTATGTTGCAATATATGAGTTTTTTATTCCTCCATCCCTCGGCATTTAAAGTGAAGATTTCTATATTTTGAAGTTATTGTAAGTTTGGATGCATTTTATCGTTTTGGGGGACTTCCGTTTTTGGCCTTCTTAGAGTTCGCGGGTGATCAAGTATGGCCTTGGCGTTTTTTCTTAAATTGGTCCGTAGTGAGGTTAAAGCATGAATTCACAAAAATTTCTATGAGTCCCTCTTTAAGGGCATTACTAAATTCAGTTTCATCATATTGGGAATCGTAATTCCATTTGTATTTCCTTTTGACTAGATCTTCAAGGATTTATTTTTGTTTATTAACTAGTGGAAGTGGTGATGTGTGAGTTTCGTAAATTTTAATGTTAAATTTTTCTGTCTTGTTTTCTTTGCCTTTTCTTTTTCTTTTTCAAGTTTTTGTTTCACCAGTTTAATTTGTTTACTGACCATCAATTCTTTTTTATTAATTTCAGTTTCAGTGTCCATTTGCTCTTTTGTCATTTCCTTTGTTTCCTGTTCTGTTTTCATTGAGATTCTATACAGGTCGCTGGAAAGTGGGTTCTCGTGGAGCCACATAGGTTTTAGGCCATTTTTTGTGAGCATTTTATTTACCTCTTCCGAATATGAGCCTGTTTTTGCCTTGACTCATATTTTTCTCTATGTTCATCACTGTCTTTTGTTTCTGTGCCCGCCTTGCCGTTGTAGCTGCATAAGTTGTTGTCTTTCTCTTCTCCTTTTCTTCTAACATTTCAGTTGTTTGTTCCTTAAATTTGGTTTCTTCATAGAACAGGCCAGTGAGAGTGTGCGGTGTAGATCTCTACAATTTAGCACCTTTTTCGTCGCTTTTGCAATGTTCCCACCTTTGTTCTGTACTTGAGGATTCTGAGGGGGATCCTCCAAGGGATAAAGCATGGCGGAGATTTTGGTGGACGGTGGTCGACTCAAATCCCACTGCTTGGGTGCCGCCCCTCGGGGTTTTGGATATTATATGCTGCGTCCAACATATATGGAGACGGTTTTATCTCTCTCTATGTTTTTTGCCGGGCTCCCCAGGAGGTTCTTTTGGATCACCCAGGGACTTCAGCGTAGTCCCATTGACCAAGTGCCTATGACTCCGAGTTCTACAGTGTGATAGGCCTTAAACCTGCTTTCCTCGGAGCCTCAAATTATGCCTTTGTTCAGTGCAGGGAATAGTTATAACTAGGCGGTGATGATAGACAGCTTGCCAATCCGGACGAGGTTTCCCCGACGCAGGGCAGGGTGGTGAAATTAGCGGGACATATTAAAATATGATGGCTGGATGAAATGTATTATTCTCTTTTTTAAAGGGGGGGGGAGAGTGAGGTGGATGAATAAGAGGTGAGAGAAGGCAGAAAAGAAATGAAGATGAATTCGTTTGCGGGGTCGACGTGGAGTTCGAATGAAGTTTCTCTGAGAATGGGATGCTTGCGCGAGAAGATTCCTTCAATGTATAGTTCTTCTCGATAAATGTATTTCTTCTAGCGTTGAAAAGTGAAATCAGGCAGAGTATCCGAACTTCACAGAGTAAGTGCGTGACCTGGTCGTTCCCATAGGCTCTGCCTATATAAGGAACCGCGCATGCCGGGAGACCTCAGTCGCTTCTCAACTCCCAAAGTACGCACAACTCCTGTTCCCTCACCCAGTTGACTCATGTTCTCCTACCAAAATTTCGGTTATTTTTCAAATACTTCTACCACATTCCATATTTGTATATTTATAAAAGTATTTTTGGTCTTTTGTAAAATTTTATCAAATATGTACTCATCATGTATCTTCTATGTACTCTTTTTTTCGTTCATCTTTTTCACCATCTTCTTGCCTTTCCTTTTTGGAAGTATTATTGTATTTTCAATAAAAGGCTAAAAAAAGATTAAATCTAGAGAGCTATTGGCATGGGGCATTATCATGTTGAAATATAACATTAGTTTTTGACACACCTTGATGTAATTTAGCAATTGATGGCTCGAAAAAATCCGATAACATGGAAACATATGTAAGCCGAATTCATTCCGGAAAGGCATAAAGTCTTTTATCCGGGTCCTCTGGCAAAGATGCAAGCCCATACCATGATGGAACCGCCTCCAGGTTTTGCTGTTAGGACGAGACATTAAGGATGAATAGCTTCACCAACTCTTCGATGGAAGTCAAGTCGGGTGTGCGGAAACCATGAGGCAAATAACATCGAATATAGACGAATGCATTATTATGTGTAATATAGTTCGAAAATCTTCGTACACCTCTATTCTATGTTTTTTTTTTAATAAATCATAAAGTATTAAAGGTATTGCAATAAAATTTTGATATGCAGTTGGCAGTATATTGATGCATCTCGAAATATTTTTTACGGTAAATTCAGCGAAAAACAACTAAACTAAAAACAGCTAATTATAATAATAATAAACAAGCAGATATGAATGTCTTAGGATGAACAATTTACAATTTAGTTGTGTATCTTTTTAATCGAATAATTACTTACTCCAATCTCATATTATACAGTTTCATTAACTATTTTTTTTCCATTAGTCTTGACAAAAAAGGTACAATTCTGGATTGACGCCTTTCGACCCTTGTCATTAGCTGATGCTAAAGGGTTAAGATCTAGTGACTGGGATGGCCATTTAATAATCTTAATATCATTAATTTCTAATCAATCCTGCACTAATTTGAAGTTTGCTTGGGATTGTTGTCTTGCTGAATGGTCTCACCACGCCAAGGCCCAGATCAGTGAAATCATTTTGTGTATATTTACTCAAGATTTCCACATAATCCGCCTTATTCTTCATGACATTGATTCGATGAAGGCTTCCTACACCTGATGAACTGAAAGAGTTCCATAACATTATACATCCCCCCTCCGGGGTTGACGAAGATTCTTGGTTCAGCTTTTACGAAAAACGTGGGGAGCGCAATTTCGGCCAAAAAGCTCATGTTTGGTTAAATTTGACAAAAAAAATAGTCTTCCATTAGCTAAAGGGGTTATCAATAGCTTTTTGTTATACTCTTTTACAAATTGTAGTTGAACTTTTAGATGTGCATGCTTCAAATATGGGCTGTAACGAGGTGAATATGGCTTACATTTAGAAGAACTCAAAATTCTACTAACTGTAGTCTTGCTAACCTGTACACTACTGGTTTCCACTCAGTTTAACCTGAATCTCTCCAAGAGTGGGGGAATTTATCGACTTCTCTGATCAGCTTTTGCTGTTTTCTCACTAAAATCTGTGAAAGACGTCCAAAGCGAACGGCGTTAGAAGTTGATCCAGTACGCCTGAACTTGAAAATTACATTGTAAATGGTGATTTTGGCACATTTAGTTGCTAAGCAATGTGTTTAATCAATAGTTTATACTTACGTTTCTTAATAATTCGATATTTAATATAATTTGATAGCTCTTTTCTGCCCTCCATGATAAAACAGCAAATATTGACATCGGAGCGTATAGTTGCCAGATGTAACCTTTTCTCTGCTTAGTTTTTTTTATCACCGATTCTCTATTATTTCATCTTGCTTCTTAGCGAAATTTAGCAAACAAATTTTAAAAATACAAGTTTTATGAATATTTACCTCATACTTCTCAAGAATTTCGTACTTGATGTTTGGTTCATTTGTTTGAGAGTCAATTAACTTAAAAATTTATATCTCGATGCATCAATAAACTGCCAAGAGCATATCTAATTTCTTTTGGTTTACCTCTATTTTCTTCTGATTTATTAATGAAAAACTACTTAGGATGAAGGTGTCCCAAGACTCGAACTATAATGTATATTCCTCAGAATTTTCGTCTTAAACCTAAATATTATGAGCTGGCTTCAACCTTTTACTATCTTACATTATAGGTAATTTCATCAAAACATACGACTTATGACAACTGCTCATTATTGCATTTGAAATGATTTTTTGCCCATTGAAGATGTTTGTTCTAGTTTATATCAGAGACCCATGGCCTTTTTTCTGGCTTTCCAACCTTTATGGGCATAGTAAATATTCTCCTTGTTACAATTCTAGTCGATAATTGTGAGATATTCGCCTCATTGAAGTCGGCACAGAGATCTAAAAATGTTTTACTATATTTTTTAAGCGACTGACGGATGAAATACCTGTCCCCGAGGAGATGTGACCTTTTTCATTCCAATTCTTGGATTTAATTTAACACCTTTACTATCCCTAAAGCGCCTGAAAGTCATTTGGATTTCCTATCGAAACATTCCATCTTCTAAGTTATTTGTCTGTGTGACAATTTGTCCTCAATTAACTTTACTCAACTTAAAATGTTTGTCATCTTAGTTATTATTAATTATAATTACGACATATTATAGCACAACCCTGTTAAAAAAAATAAATATAATTTTTGGCAATATATTGGTTATGCAGATTTATAGCTAAGTACTAAAAAATGCTAAAACTAAAAAATATGTTGGAATATTATGCTAAATATGAGAGTAGCATGAGCTCATAGCGATATCAGAGCAAAATTAGTAGTTTAAAGACAAAAATAAACGGTGGCCTCATACTTTTGACCAAGAGTGTATTTATGTTAAATTAATAGTTTTTTTACCTCCGCGGAATCAAGATATTTCACTTACCCAAAAGGAGCCATTGCATTCAGACAAAAGTGCAAGTTAGTACTTTGTATTTAAATAGTTCAGCAAAAACGAGCTATGATATCTAGAGCATAAATCTAGTAGATAAAAAAGTGATGAATCTCCTGAACGAGAAAATGAATTGAAGATATACTTATAGTAAAAAAAATCAGATTACTTCTTTAAGAAACAAGTAGGAGAAAACTATCCTATTACTCAGCCAGAGGATGGTACCCAGCATGGTATGAAACTATTTGAAAATTTCAACTTAATTGGGCACGATGTTACTTCGAGGTATATATTTTACCGGCTTCCGATCATTTACTAAGGTCTATGATGTTACAGCATATTTGTAATTGGAATATAAAGGGATATTATTTTATTGTACCATTGAAGAAATCTTTTACTTTAAATTCCTATAATGGTTGTAGAATCAAATTTGTTTAAATAGTCTGAAAAGTTTATCATTCCCTTGAAGCTTAATCAATTTTGATTACCAAACAAAATCGGAATGATCTTCAATATTTCGCAACAAAGCAAGATGTACACTTGTTTATTAGGAAAAAACAATCTTGTTATTTAAATGAACCCTTAAAGGTCACCTAAAGTTGTATCCTTGTTTTACGTTCTGATTTGGTATATATAATTGCCTTTACTGCCCATTAAAGCTATACGTATAATAAATATGGTGAAAACAAAGGTGATTTTAGTGAACGTGTAGAAACGATTTTATTAGAATACGTCCTGTTTCTTTAAATTATGGCAAATAGCAGATTTGAGAATGCTCTTCCATTTGCGTATCTATAATTTTGAAGATAGTATAAAATATTCTTTAAATATTAAGTACTTATTTGTGCATTTATATGTATATTTTTATAAATATAATCTAGAACGACAGACATTAACGATCGATTTTTAAAGGCGGAGTAGTCAAAAGGAATGCAATTCGTTTTTTGCTAAAAGTGTTTTTAGAAGTGTTTTGTTCTTAAAACAAATTAACTCCTATTTGCAATTGCCACCATTTTGTATAGAAAATTATTTAATCTACCTTTGAAAAAGCTGATTTTTGGAAAATTTCTGTTTGATGAAGGAAATGAGTATTAAAAAATTTAAACAATTCATTTAATTTTACATTTAATGATTTTTATAAGCTACATTATTTCTGGATACCACTGCGAACTTGTTCCCCCCTATATTTTTCCCTTCTTTGTCGATTAACCGTTTGGCAGGAGATAAAGTATGCTTATTTGTAAATAATACAGGTTATAAGAAGGTATAAGATATTTATTAACTCGTAGAACTTATTTGTGCATTTATATGTATATTTTTACAAATATAATCTTAAAATAAATTTTACTGATTCTACTCCGTTTATTCTAATCCATATATGGCGATGAATCAACGTTGAATCTAGGATAGTGTGGCATTTCGTCACTGGGTGAAGGCTGATAGGCATTGTAACTACCTTCGCCTCTACAATAACATTGGAACTACAACTACCCTTTTTGTATGGAGAGGTGTAACCCTTTCTTGACCTGCAAAACACAAAGAACCTACATTTCTTTTTCTTCATGTTAACTACTTCCCACCAATTGTCCGACCTTTGGTAGAAATCTAAAGGAAATAATATTATCTTTATTTATACAGTGAATTCATTATATTTATTCATAAATACTTTTCGGTCTCTTTTATGCAACTTGATATACTTAATTAAATTTATATTACTTTTCCATTAATTTCTTGTTTCCAGTCAACCACGTGAAAGATTCTTCCTCGGAATAGCTGGAGAATATATTTCTTCATTTTTTACGAAATTTCATTAATGATCTCGTGTCATTGTTTCAATTAGATAAAGAGTCCCATCTATCAAACTATTCTTGCGTAAAATTAATATGATAAAAAAACATGATTCTATCCATTTTAGTCATCTGTGACGTATTACGCACTGATAAGTAGAGTGAATCTGCATTCGTATCTTTCATCTATGTTAGAAAGCGAAATCTCCTTTTTTTTATCACACACTGTAGCTTTCATATTCCTCATTTCAGGAAGGGAATTAAATTATCCATTTTCTATTTCTTAAGAAAATTTTGTCATTTAAGGTTAATAATCTTAAGTTATCTCTGATAGCGATATTTAAAGAAACTTTCCTGGGATCTGTTGCCATTGCTGAATGCGAGATTTCTAATGGAATTGTGACCCTTTCAGTTTATACTTGGGGATTGATATGCTGTTTTAGGCAGTAAGAATATGCAAATTCCAAGTTTTTTAACTCACACACATATGGCCACTAGCTTTGTGAACAACTAATTTCACAAGGTCACCAAGATTTGACCAATTACGAAGGTAGTGAAGGATGAGATTGATAATATGTTTGTCTTGTGCACGTGTGTAAGCTGTGACTCAGGGATTTGAAAAGATTTCGAATGGGAATGAAATAGATATAATTGTTTTTTATATGTAGCTGCATGTGAGGTAGATAAAGGTAGCTCAGGATAGAACAGGATAGTATTTAAGGAGATCGGAATTCATATATATGTTATAGATATTAATTTGGATATTCTCTCAAACGCATATAATGGCAAAATGAGTTTGTAAACGTTAGAATTGATATTAAAATTAATTGCAATGCGCTGATTCAAAAAATGCAAATATTGTTTGCCTACCATTAATGGTTTGGAATTTACATTACGCTTAATTTAAGTGTAGGTCAGATTTGAATATTTTTTTTCTCAAATATTCTTATTTTTCCGTTAATAAAACTAAAACTATCGAGATTATGCTATAAATATTTATAATTCGATTTTTAAATATAAATTGTTACGAGCACTTTTTGCGATGGCCATATTAAGAGTTATGCACAAAATACTAAATATGGGGGCTGCAGATCCCTGTTTGGAGGATGGCTGAGTATTAAGATTATAGTAAAATCTTTAAAAACTATATGTACATATTTCCGTCATTTTTATTTTAAAACACTTACTACACTTAGTACATACGCAATATATACATCCAGGTATATTTACTTTTTATCCTCAAAAGAAAACCTTTAGGGATTTTGAATAATAACCAATATTTTAATTAGATAGAAGTAAAAGTCAATGACTTTTGGTATCAAAATTATATGGAGAGAACGCAAAACGATGTTGATGAATCTTATTTTTGTCTAGCTCGAAACTACATAGTGTTAGTAGTTAAAGAAAGTTTAGAAGATAAAACTCGTTTTTAATAGTTGTAAGGAAAAATATTTAAATTAGGTTAAAATAGTGCTTCAAGGATAGGAAGGCATAGTTTTTTCTATACCAATACTCGTAGTCTTAGAAACTGTGCGGAAAAATTATTTAGTTATATCATTGATGATGATTTAGATATACGTAGTATGTTTAACAGAATCGTTGGTTACGGAGATTAAATTTAATGTCAATTTTTTTTAACAAACAATGATACGAATCTTCAAAGAAAGGATTATGAAAAATCGAAACATGCTGCATTAATTTATTTGAGATATAGAGTTCAACGCTCAAAGCACTTATTAGATTTAGAATAATATTAACAATATATTAAGCGTGGTCTCAAAGCAGTGTATCGCAATGAAGCTAATTAAGAAGAAATAAAGAAAGCTATAATAGTGAAATTAAAAGCTTAATAAAATTACTAAGAAAAACAAAAAGATATTGGAAATTAACAAAGCTCGTAACATCTATAGGTTCCACGAAAATTCTTGAACTATTATACAATCAAAAGCATATCTAGCAGGGTTGATATAAACCCCATTGAATATGAAAGAGTTATGAAGGAAGCTACTGAAAAAATAGTTGAGGTACTTAATGATCATTTTGCTGCAGTATTCCTAAGAGTAGATCTGAACAATTTAGAAAGAGATAGATCTAGATTAGGGGAGGAAATATTAATAACATTTTTGCAGTTATTGAAAGTTAAATTAAGGGAAATAATAACCGCCTTGTTTCCTGAATGGCATTCCTTATTGGTTATTTAAATAAAGTGTAGAATGCATTGTAGTAGCTCTGATAAAACTATATACTAGAGGGGTAGATTATAGAGATGCACCACATGAATCGAAAATAGCAAATGTGCTGCTAAGTTGCGAGAATGGAATTTAAGAAGAAGCACTTAAATTCATACCAGTAAGTTTAACTTCTATTATCTGTAAAATTCCTTATAAGGTATTTAAAATGTTGATTTATGAGCATCTAGAGAGTGTTGGGTTAATGAATGCTGCTCATCTTGATGTACAACACGTATATCCTTTTGAACAAACTTACGGAAATATATGAATTATGTAACAAAACAATTAGATAAAGGAGAGAATTTAGATGTAATTTTCTTAGATTATAAGAGACTGGTTGATAAAATGAGATATTTCGGAGAGTATTGGATTGGATAGCTGAATGGCTGAAAAATAGTAAGTAGAGGATAGTTTTAAATTGAGTAATGTCACAGCAGCCAACCTCAGGTGTTAGGTCTGGGTTCATTGTTATTTTTAATCTATCTAAATGACCTTGTGGAGGCATTTAATACCAAAGTTTCTATTTTGCTGATGACTCAAAATTAGTAGAGGAAGTTCAGAAAAATTTTAAAGTATAGAAACATTTGAAATGGATTACTATCCTGAATATATATGGGATAGATGACTTTCAACCTCCAAAACTAAAAGTTATACGATGTGAAGAGACGAAAGAGATTTATCTTTGAAAGGCATATCCATTGGCTAAACTAAGTAGAGATTGATAAGATTTTCTAAACAGTAAATTGTGGGGATAATTTAAACAAATAAAGTACCTTGGGTCATTAAGAGAAAAGTTAGTGACAAAAATAAAGAGACTAACTAAAAACTTAATAATTCCTATTTTAAGCCACTTCTTATCTATTTTATACAGTTATGGTCCAAACATTTTAGTGTCATTACATTGTCTTCACCCGCAAGAGTCACTGCAAAAGATGGCAATAATATATACCTTTCCTTGAATATTTAAATAGAGAGATGGAGTTATATAGGTTCTCATCTAGAAGTATGTAGCTGAGTGAAAAGGGATACGTATAAGCATTGTAAAAGTTGTTCTAGCATGGATAGGTTGGATTTTGGAAAGTTCTTCCAGTTACTTTGGATTAATCGGACTTAGGTTTACGCCTTGAAACTTAGAAACAAGGTTAGATGTAAGAAAACTCAGATTTTCACAAATAAACTGGTAGTTTCCTGGAATGATTTACTACAAGAGGTAATAGAGGGTAGAAATCTAAAAGTTATCAAGTGCACGTTCAAAGAGTATGCGGAAAGGGAAGATTTTCTTGGTTCTGGAGTTTTGTCGTAGAGTTTAAATGGCAAATATAATAATCTTGATATTATGGTGTATTGCAGTTGCATGATAGAGCTTTCGATCAGCCTTATTTGATGAAAAATCCAGGGTGGTGTTAGTGAGAGAGGTTGGGATGGATGAACTTGAATTTCATGTGAGAAATCTGTTGGCTCTAGTAACTCATGAATTTAAGGTTATTCTAGGCTAGCAAATACTGTAAGGCGAAGGAAGAAAACTACAGGCATATCTGAATATAAGGTCATCATTTGCTTCAGTTCTTTTTTATTAAATTTTCACCATAACTGAAAGAAGTGCTATTCTAGTTAATAGATCTATATTGCTAAACCAGTAAAAGTTCTATAAATGATTTATAGGGATAACTTATATCAAACAAAATAGTATATTTACAATTTAATGTTATTTTATGAAATTATACAGATGCCGGATAAATATGCAAATAGTAGTTAAATAGGAATAAATAAATAACTTAGTTGATCGGTAGACTCCATGACTTCATACGACCGTTTTTAGGTTCTTCCAGAATTATTCCAGTGGGTTCATATCCGTAGACAGGTGGCTATTAGATGACCATAAATTTGTTTCGCGCAAATCCGCTATGATGGAAGCAGACTTGTGACATGCGTCCATTATTCTCATGGAAATTAACATTGCGATCATTTCTGGTAGCTTCTTGTAGAGGGCAGCAAATATCCTCTCATGATAACTAGGACTCCGAATCGTTAGTGCCATCACAAACCTAACCTTGAGATCTTTTCCCATACCATTAGAGACCGAGTAAAATTATTTACGGGTGGCACTATGCATTCTCAATTCCACTGATTGCCACGCCTCTTCGCAGACTCTAGCGTTGCCTGCGGTCGAGAGCAACTGGTACGTGAACTAGTCGGACTTTAGCACATGTCGCTACTGACGCATGTACAGTTGCATTGAGCAGTTGTCAAGGCCGGTCGATTTTCCTTCTGCTTTAAGTGTATGAACGGCTTTTGACGTGCTTACATATTTGGTCCATACTTGCATATTTCAGCTTAAGTGCTGGTTTCGTACGAGCTCACATAGTTATGCTACCCAAAGACATGGCATCACGATGCTTAGTGACCCTAAGTCGTCTAAAAGGAGGAAGGTCTTTAATGTTCCAAATTTTTGAGATCCTTTTCAACTTTTCTCAATCCTGGAATATAATCATTCACCCTGAGCTATTTTTCTTAAGCGGAGACCCTCCCCCCCCCATTCAGAGAGTGTACGAAGCTTCTTCTGTAACGAAATATTGATTTGTTTTCGCAATTATCTTAGAAAATTATCATATAGATAGTTATATAAAGATACTTTGATTTTAAAACACCGCAAAATATACCTCAATTTCATTAAAGTCAATATCATGGCAAATATGGATAGTTCAAAATAGTAATTAACAAGATTGACGTTTATTTTGTTTTGTAGCTAGATTGGATGACAAGTATGTAAATCTACATGAATATATTCAAAGACAATCGAGGAATAGGAAACTTTAATATTTCCGAAAAGTTTTAGCTGCATTATATATATATATATATATATATATATATATATATATATATATATATATATATATATATATATATATATATATATATATATATATGTATATATATATATATATATATATATATATGTATATATATATATATATATATGTATATATATATATATATATATATATATATATATATATATATGTATATATATATATATATATATATATATATATATATATATATATATATATATATATATATATATATATATATATATATATATATATATATTAAAGATGAAACCAATGACGAAATAGAAACCAAGCATATTTCTAAATCCATTTATTAAGAGTAACTGTGTTTGAAACTACTTTCTGGGAATATATTGCAACTCAATAGCAAAGAGAATGTAAATGAGAAATATAACTTTTAATTACTTAAAAGAGTAGATTGTAATAACATTAGAAGTTCGGCTAAATAGTTAATTCACTGCATGCAATAATCGAAGATTTTAAATAAATAATTCTTACAAATATATAGATAACTATACCAAACCACAATCAATAATATTGACTATGGTTTAGTAGGTTGTGTTTTACAGAACAATAAAAGAAACGGCAAAAATATGTAAATTCAAATTGGGCTTTAAAAATATAATATATAATGATTCTGGTATTCTGAGTTTGATCCGACATTTATTGCTACTTTTAATTTTAATTCTTCCTATTGGTACTCTCGCCTTATAATATATTATGCGATTTCTAATAGGGAAATGTTGTTTTTTTCGAAAGAACAGACTATATTTTAGGCAAATTCCTATATACAAATGGTAATCGTTCCAAACAATCGAACGGTACTGCCGATATATAGCGCCAAAACATCACAGGGGCAAATAAAATTGTAGCAAACATCACGTCAGGAATAATCGGGTACTCAATTCTTCACAGGGAAAATATTTCCCACGCATTTATCATTAACACATAAGAACCGACATTCTATTTGACAAATATTGTTAGAGACGCAATGAGAATTTTCTTCTGCATACCGTTTTTATATTTCCCATTTCTGGAAATATAAATAATGGATTGGCTTAGGGACATAGATATAGATATATCTATTTTAGGTTAATAAATATCGTTTAAAAATACTCATATCCTTTTATTAATTTAACTCTGCAATTAGCTATTATTCGTAATATGCATTGTTAATTTCATGAATTCATTTTTAATTGAAGCGTAAGTGGAAGATAGAAGGTTACTTCTAGGAAGCAAATTTTCAATGGCTGATATTTTAAATTTAACCTCACAAAAATTGCAAAGATTGATTTCCAATTCAATAAATTTAAGCTTTCGGAAACCTGCAGTGACAATGGAATTTTTAGTTTTAGAAATAATAAGCTCTAAAAATGGCAAGGTAGGGTTTGTTTGTTTCCATTTTATATGTGATGTTTGGATACATTATACTTAAGTATTGCAAAAAGGTTACAGCTTCATCATTATTTTCGAGAACTGCAAAGGGTTAATTAAAAAACGGATATAGAATTACAATAAGATGAAGAATCCTGAAACATTTTCGATTTCAGATGTCATGAAAATATTGGCTCATAAAGGAACAATTGCTGATCCCATTGACACACTACCAGTTTGATTATAAATATTTCTGTTGAATGTAAAATATGTAGCTATAAATACTAGTTTTATTAAGGATTTACATCTATTTCTGGTAATTCCTACCATCATTTTACTCTCTGTAAAAATTCTATCTCTATGTTTTTTTTCTACTGGTGGGTTTGTGATGATATACTGAACATTAAAACTGACCAAAAGCATATTTTAAATGAATTGGTGATTTAAAAGTTTTATTTGGATCTCACGTGAATTTTAAATTTATATTAGAAAAAAGAGAAAGCAACAGAGACAAGATATTTTGGTAATTTTTAGGAGAGTATGTTATAGGGATCCAAAATCAGTCAAGGCAGAATTACAGGCTTGTGGATTTTACGCAAACAATAACGCTGCGCAAAAGTAACGAGTATATATACGCCATGATCAAAAGCTGTTCATATTATTTTCAAGTTTCGAACCAACTTTACTATTAAGCTAAAGAAATTCAGTAAGTTATGAGGCTTCTGCTAGAATTGATTAATTTATTGACAAATAATCAATATGATTCAATATAACTACACCGTTTCTTTTTTCTGATCTAGTTATAATAAACTTACTGATGCCCGATAATTCCGAAGATCTTCTTTACAAAAAAATTATAAAGTTATACGTCATGTTCTTAAAACGGGTAAAATTATCAAAGGATATTTTAGAGAATTTTAAGCTACTTGATCTAGCTTAGCACAAAAAGTAAGAGAGTGAGACTCGTTGCATATATTTACAAAAGGCAAAATAAATAATGGTTATCGAGCTTAAATAATAGTAGTTTAAATTTGAGGCTAAGTGCAAGGAGGAACTTTTCACACGTAAATATATTATAATCGGAGAGATTCCAAATGACCTTCCCTGAATATTTTTTTAACGCAATATTTTTTTTAATCACGTTATATTGGCACCTTTCTTGCGCAGATTTATTGATTGTCTAAAATCGGCAAGCCTTAAATCCGCTTAGGCAATTTTTAGCCTCCTATAACTAACCCTCGTAGAACTTACTTATATATTTTGTCTCTTTGCTCTTTTTTTTCTACTACTCAAATTTATATTTTAAATTTATAGGGCTATCTAATGCACTACAAAACATCATTTAAGAGCAAGTATTGTTTTGGCAGCTTCAGCTTTGATTTTAAATCTCTCTTCAATAACATTCGAGTAAAAGTAACAATAAAGATAAATTTATATATAATTTTTCCAGACAATGATAATTTGAAAGATCCACAGAAATAGATTTAGAGCTCAGTAAACATTCCTTTTAACACAAATGTGCACAGTAATTTAAAAAAGTTTTTCTATGTGTTTTTTTATTTACTTTTCAGATCTCACACTCGTTTTTCCCGGAAATGCATACTTTGGCCATAATTGACCGAAGGTCCATAATAGGAAAATTATGTATTTCCAGCGAAAAAGAATTTCAGGTCTGAAAACTACACCTAAAACTACCTACATAGGAAAGACACATAATCAAAATCATTTAAAAGTTCAGACTTAACCTGTTAATTTAAGACGACGATATCGCCGCTTAGTTTAGGCTATTTCCGCAAAACTTAAGAAGATTTAGGTACTTAATTGTGGGGGTTGCCCTCCCCCCGCAACTTTAAAAATCTCGTAATATTCCTGATTCGAAAGCTTACCAACAGATTTAAATGCAAAAACGATTACTAAATGTCTTTAAGCCTCAAGATTCAAACAAAGTTTTGGACAGAAAACAGTTTAGAAATAAAAGGCTAGCACTTGTTTGAATGCAAGCATGAGAAAGCAACGTGCCATTAAATGCACTAAAGGAAAGTTTGTACTGGGTTTTAACACTTTCGAATCCTTTAATTCTGACCTATTACAATCACCGCACGCCATTATACCATATAAACTAAAAAGAAAGACAGCCGAGAATCGTTCAAAATATAAGACGCATGCGTAGATCACCTCCAGATCTAAGAGGCCAGGTCTAGGTGAAAGTGTCAGGCAAAAAGTAGAATAAACGAGGCCAAAAAGGACGAAGAAAGATTCAAATTTAGCAAATTAACCATATATTTTTGAAAAGCGGATAAATACCTTAGTATTAAGTTCCGGAAGTTAAAAATAACATAGGTGAGGATCATATTAAGAATTAAAAACGTTTATAACTTTGAAAGTTACAAAATCGTCTATGTGTTAAAATGAATCTTAATATAGATCTCTACTAAAACTTAATATTTAAAGAAGTGTCTTTTACAATATCAATGATTTTCTAAAAAAAATGATAATGTGACTATGGGATCACTAATTGGTACTTTATTGCCACAATTTTCACCAAATCATCTGAAATCAAAAAGGTTTCAAGACTCTCCATCTGAGTGTAATTCTATTTTCTCTATGTGTTTTTTAATAAATCTTTTGCAGTTTTCGAAAATAAACTTCAAGCTGGGGCATTCTTCCAATACTTAAGTATAATGCATCCAAACATCACATAAACAGACTTAACAGAACAAACAGAACAAACTTAACATTGCCAGGCTTAGACCTTATTCTTCATAAGACTCAAAATTCCATCGTTACCTCAGTTTTCCAAATGACAATTTTAATGCATTGGGGATAAAACTTTTCAGCCTTTTTAAATATTATCCCTGCCTTCAAAGAGAATAGAAAAATCGCTTTACCCTTTACAGCCCATTCTAGCACTTTTTTAGTAATGCTTATAAAACATGGATAATACGTTTGCCTCTCGTGATTGTGAGAAGAGCTCCTTCCAAGAGTTTGATGATGAGCTTAGTTAACCATAACATTGCCTTCTTAACCGCATAATTACAATTGCGTTATTGCGAATATAATTCTCAATTTAAATGGCCTGGCTAGAACATGTAAAGCGATTTTCTTATTGTCTTCGAAAGCAGGGATAACATATAAAACGGTTGATTGAGAGCAACCTTTTCAGATTGCTTAAAATAAGCTGGATTTGATGTTCTCCTCTCGTGATTGTGATAAGAGCTGCTTCCGAGTTCTTGATAAAGAGCTTAGTTAGCCTTATCATTGCCTTATTTAACCGCATAATTACAATTGCTATATTGCAAATATAATTTTGGATTGATATAGCCTAAATAGGATAGGTAAAGTGATTTTTCTATTATCTACGAAAGCATAGATAACATTTAAAAAGGCTGATTGATAGCAATATTTTTAGATTGCTTATAAAAGCTAATTATACGTTTTCCTCTCGTGAATGTGAGAAAAGCGCCTTCTGAGGGCTTGGTAAATTGCTTAGTTAGCCATAACATTACCTTCCTAACCATATATATATATATATATATATATATATATATATATATATATATATGAATATTAATGTTGATATACAGTATCATATGTGTGAAATGATTTCTCAAATACGACCAAGTTTTTAAATACATTAACGTATTTTTTACTTTGATACGTTTATATGACACGGCTGTGGCATTTAATGTAAATAAAGGTTAAAACTAAACCTGCGGAATGTCAGACTGATTATTATATATATTTCATGGCAATTAACTATTCATGTATTTTTTTGTATTTGCTCTTAAGTTACATTGGAGTATCTTTGCTGCATTTTAAGAATTTGCATATTGGATTGTATGTTTATGCTATTTGTGTTAGATTGTGTGTTGGTTTCCATGTTTACTTGCTAAATAATAGAATGAATGCAAAGAAGAAGGTTTGCAAATTTTATTAAACTTAAGCAATTTGGGGCTGTTTTTTCGTAGAGTTTTAAATGTTAAATTAATTAATTGATTATGGATCTAGCTTTATATTTGATAATATTGAAAAAAAAGAATATTTAAGTTAATTGAATGGTAAGAGGGATTAGATAGCCTTCTTTTTATTTAAATGGTTTAGATGCAATAAGATACATAGATTGCGTGTTGCAATCTTTGATTGGTGCCCAAAAGAGATCACCACTAAGATTTCTCGTCAAGGCTATATGATGAATATAATTAGTGTACTTACTCCTACTAATAAATTCAAACGTTTAGGCATCTTTTGGATAGTGTGAGGTTGTGAGAGAGTTAGATGGGCCAATGATTGCCTTTCAACCAGGTTCACAGCTGTGTGCCACCCTTACGTAATTAGTTGTACCATCAGCTGTCATGCTATGGATTTGGAGAGTTGAGGAATTAGGTGTAGATTTTCGAGTTCCAGCGAGACAGTTGTGCGATTCTCCTGGAGAGTTGCGTGATTAGATGAGATTATAGCGCGATCTAGGTGGAGATTTGCGCATGCAAGTGGGAGAGTTGTGTACACTAGATATTCACCGTCCCAAGAAGTAGGGTTTTGACTTTTCAGGGGTGCTAATTCTTCTTGAGAGAGTTTTGCGATGTCTTCCTTGATAAGAGCTAATGCTTTGTCCATCTGCTCTAGGTAGTGTTGTAATTGATCCGTTGGGATTTGAAGCCACCCTTTTCTGAGAGCGGTGATTGAGATCTTGTGAGTCAACCGGGGCTGGATGCCGAAGTGTAGCTTCAGTGGCTATAATTTCAAATGCTTCTTGAATGTGAGAGGAAAGGCGGCGACGAACGACTGATTCCGAAGAATGCCGTGGTTTCTATTATCTCTTAGATTGACGTTTAAGTATTTTAGAAGATCCTCAGGGGAAAGATATTATAGCTGATTGGAACTTATTTATCCAAAGTCACAATTTTTTAACCGTGTTTGTGAGAACTTTTCCATGGTAGAGACTTGTAGGGTTTTATAGCTTTCATTTGTGTAATCATTTAGAATAGGCAAAAATCATTCATGTACTGGTTATGGCAGTATCTGATGAGTGACTTGGGTTATTGCGAGTCATTTGTTAGTTTCTCTAAAGAAAAGAGTGACTAGATTCGGAAGAAGAACCAAATCAAGTGGGGACGGCATTCCTTTGGAATTTTACAAATATTTATTTTACCTTCCTTATAATTCTTTGTGTTCAACATTGACGAAAAGGAAAACGAAAACTACGATATAGGTTTCGAAAACTAAATAATTTACGAACTAAATGAACGGATTGAGACGATTTTCCCATATCGCTACGTAGGAGAAGAACGGTATGCGAACGATCGATTTAACGCCAAACTCAAAATCGAGGAATTAAAGAATATCATCTCAAACTTTAAATAAAAGAAGCCTGGGAAATCGGGCCTCACTAGACAAACCTATATAGAAGCACCGTATAATATACTCAAAGAAATGAGGAACGTGTTTAACGCCTGTATAAACACGGGATACTTCCCCGATGAGTTAAAGATTGCCAAAGTGATATTCATACTGAAACTGGGAAAACCACCTTCGTAGATCCAAAACTTCCGACCTATGCTACTTCTCTACTTCATCGCGAAGGTGTTTGAAAAAATCCTGAACACAGGATTAAATGAATATATCACAGAAAACAATCTCGGGAACAATCAACAATTTGGCTTCAGAAAGAAAGGGAATAGGAAGATAGCACTGAGCGTTATTACAGAAAAAATATGCTAAGCGAAAGGAGAGAAATGCAGTATGGTCATTGTATGCCGGGACGTATCGATAGCATTCGATAAAGTCTGGCAAAAAAGGCATACAACATAAAATTCTAAATCTCGAAATGAACAACTATTTGGAAAGAATTTTATGCGAATACCTCATGCAAAGATATGCATACATACACAAGGGGTATTACCAAGTTAAAAATTCAAGCTTAATGCGGGCCTCACGCAGGGAGGGTGTTTAGGTCCTTCGCTATACTCAGTGTATACCTCGAAAATTCTCCCACCCAGGAAGGAGGGCTGTGTAAACATACAATACGCAGTTGATTTTACTCAATTAATTCTCTGTGTTTATCGGAACCCATAGACGCAGGCCAGAGTAACGACAACAGAAATAGAAAATCTAAACGTGTATGAACGCAAGTGGAAAATTAAAACCAATAAAGATAAATTTATAATTATTCCAATGTATCGCTGAAAACTAACTGCTGTTTACGTAGATGGAGAGCGATACAGGTTTAATGGCAAAGGCCTGATTTTGCGCCTTACTATTACCAAAAATGGTTACAAGAAATGTGACCGAAAGAATAAACAAAGCACGAGGGAGGCTAACTTTACTCTACAGATTAAAAAATCCAAACATGAAAAATAAGAAAAAGATCTACCAGGCTATGATACAGCCTACCTTAATATTTGCAACAATTGCCATGTATACGGTTTCAAGCACCAATCTGATAAGAATGCAACGTATACAGAATAAGGCAGTATACATACTTACGAACAAAAGACGATTAGAGAGGAAAAAACAAGGCGAATTACATATCGAAGCGAAAATAAAACCATTAACCAAACTAATTGAAAAACGACACAATTTCATCATAGAAAAAACACCAGAATAAATAGGAGAGTAACTAAATAAACAAATAACATAAGGGGCAGGATAGAGAAAACATATGCTGTTTCCTAATGCTAAAAGCAAATCGGACAAAAGGGAAGAGGAGGAGATTTACGTGTAAACCAAATAAGGAAACCCGATTGTAACAAAAATTTCCCAAATAGTGACAAACTCACCGGATTGGACTTAATACCCACAAGGAATGACAAAACTAACCAAAAAATGCAAACAAACGAAAACGAAAAAACAAAATGAATATTGAAGAGAATTAAACAAATAAATAAGCAAGGAACATGAGCCCACAGAGCAGATGCAGATCCGAGAGTTATGCTATAAAAATCATAGAAACTCGAGTTATTAACATAGCAGGAAAACAAATAACGCTAACAAATGTTTAAACGCCTATCTCATTCACACATAACATAATAACAAAACAACCATACAAATAAACAAACAGACACACTTTCACACTAAATTATTTCAAACTTAACTCTAAAATTAGTTTAAGGTACAGAGATTAACGTGACGTCCACGTAACTTGCACCTCTCTGCAAACCTCCAACTCCCTTCTACTTCAATCATCTTCCTACTTTGCCGCTATCAAAGATGGGCCAAACGCTAATACCAAGGAAAGGTACAGTAAATCGTAACAAGTAAAAGCTAGGAAAACATAAAAACACATTGGTCCGGGTCCCACGTTAAGCAGGTTTACAGGCCAACTTGGTCAACTTTCACGCCTTTGACTTTATTTCAGTCTGTCGTATCCTTACTTCTTTCTTCTTTCTCTCCCTCTCTCCCGCTCTCCCGAGTTATTTTCCCTCGGTGCCTAGAGGCCCAGAGGGAGAAGGGCGCTGGGGAAACTCAGGGGAACACCGGGCCTCGCCCTCCTCCCCCCATCGGGTCCCTGGAAGGTGGGAAGGGGCACGAAGATCTAAAGCTAATTCTTCCAACTTCCCTTTCATCTCATTTTCATTCTTTTTCTTTTTAAAAACAGTAATATTTTTTGCTTTTTTTGCGGTGTGGCAAAATATTTCACAATGAAAAATAAATAACTACCCAATTTTTTTAAAAGAGATTGAGTTCTCCTTAAAATCTGCGACGATAGGTCAAACAAGGATTTAAACTTCTTCAACGTAAACATAAAGATGGTGTAAACCTCAGAAATGAGCTAGAATAGTCAAAATTCGAATACCAGGCGATACAGTGAGGGATATCCATGGTCAACAATTTGAATTAGAATGTTGTAATTTGTCATTGAAATTATAAGTGATGATCAATACTGACCGCAGAAAGACGATATATAACATTGAAATGGAGAAAGCTGTAAGAGGAAAGCTCATCAGGGTGGTGGTACAAAATGATATTCGCTATTTTTCATACAAGATGAGGAAGGGACATAGTCTGTCAAAGGACATCATCTTCCAGGATTTGTATTGCTCCACATCTGCTATGGTAAGGTATGCTTTGTAAGCTATACATCTTCTCATAGATGCTGTCTCAGCGAATATTTTTTTCCTGTTTTAATTGACTATTTGCAGACAGAACAGAATTAATCTGGAGAATGATAGTAGTCCGTTGATGCCATTTATCGTTTGACATGTTCACTATGGTAGCTAGAACTGAAATAATAGCATATCTGTGAATCCATGTATGAGTGTTTCTGAAGTAAAATTCTAGAACATTGCAGAGCGTTCTATGCTTCTAGGGGTGTGTTCTGGCAAATTATGAAACATTCTTGAAAGTGTATAAAATTATATTAACTTCTAGAAATTTTTTATTTAATCAAGAATGTTTTGGAAGGTTTCATTAAAACATATTATTCTACGACATTCTCATCTTATTTAAATTCAGAGTGACAATTTTCTATCATGATTTAAAATGAATTGAATCTTACAGCCTTTTATACAGTATATTCTAATTTTCTTTCTAAAATCAATGATATCGCACCAACAAAAGCAAATTTTGCGAAGAAAAATATCCTTTATTTATTTACTTTATCTACAAACTACTGGAAAATAACACTTTCAAAAAAGGAACAAGAAAAATGTGCTCTTTCTGGGCAAGTAATTTCTACATTTTTTTAACTCTGAATTACACTTTATATACAAGAAAACACGACAGTATAGTCGTTCTTTTCAGTTTTTTCCCCTTTATCCTAATTCAATGGCAATATTTCTTCACTCTTCTAGTCTTCAGACACTCTTCAAAATCCACTGATTTACAACATAGCTACTATGCCCATTCACTAACATAGTCACAACCACCTTTTAGCATCTCAGCGACTATATCCTGTGTTCCAGGTCCATTCCATTTTTATACTTCTCGGAACACTACCACCTAATGCATGTTTATATCTTCCATACTCCATCATAAGACTGTATGAAGTTCACATTTACTTCATCTTAATTACATCTCATTAAATTCTTATTGCCATTACTTTTGACATTACTCAAATGTACCTTGCCCTGCTTCCTCTCGGTGCTCACATATTTATTTTCCCTCTGGTTCCTGACTCTTTTGGGGATTTTAGTTCTGTTTTTACCTGAATTCTTTTTAATTTCAATACAAATTGAAGAGGAGATTGGAGACAATTAGTTTAACCTCATTCACATTTCCATTAACAGAAAAAAATTAGAGTGAAATATTTGAGTTTGCAATGCAAAATTTTTGGAAGAGGATTCGAATTAACATAAAACTAGCAAAAATCTTTACCTCCCGGGAAAATGTAAAGATACATCCACCCTAATTTTTATTAAAATGTTTCTTCACTCCATATAAGGATTAACTCTTGCCTAAGGGAGATAGTAAAATAATTTTGTCAGCAAAATATTATTAATGGGGGGGGAAAAGTTAACCTAAGAGAGAAGTGTAATTAAATTAAACTTAACTTTAATTTCGATATCCAATTATTTTGCATAGGAAAATTTGCCCTAAATTTGGAAACTGATCACATCAATGAAAGAGAATTAAACATGGGAAAATCTTTTAGTTATTGATTTATTAAACGGCATTGCAAGGAGCCATGCATTGCTTGCTTCGGCCAATGTGTTCGCTGTTTTGTTCCTTATATCTTCCTTAGCGCAATGTCAGACTCTTTACTATTAGAGTTGCGTTTGCATACAACCTTTGCATAAAAATTGGACGACGTCACAACACTTGTGGCTATCCTCCAGGAAACAGGAAGTGATAACTATACATCTTGACTCCCTTTCTCTCTCTAAATTACAATACCTATATAATAGATCTCAAGGAGTCCAGTTCCCAATTTTACTAGATTCTTTCACCCTTTAATCTCCCCGCATTCCATGAAGGGCGTGCCTCTTTGATGTCTGATACAATATAGGGAACAGAGCACCAGTAGAGAATCTGTGAGCGACGGTTATATCTTCGCTATTTACTCACATAGCTTCTAAAATCTTTCCCTGATACGAACTTTTACCAGGTATTGCAAAAGTCATGCTACACTTGTTTTGCCTTATCAACAAAGAACACAGTGAGAGCTTTGATGCAGTTAGATACGTTTTGTTTGTTTGAATATATAACTGTGTTTAAATTGTAATATTATTCAGTGGGCACGCCATCAGAAGAGAGCACACACTCCAGGCTAGACATGGTAAATGCTACTTTTAGCAATTTAAACAAGTTCACTGCAGATTTAACTAGATTTTTCTCAATTTGCAGAACCATTAGCAATTGATACATTAAATGATCATAAACGGAATGGGGAAGTATAAAACAAATCCGAGAGCATCATTTGTGTTTTTAAGTTCTTGCAGATAATGGGTAACAACATTTTCTGGTCTGCTGTTCTTAGTCTAACAAGTTTTAGAGATGCGGATTTGTAGTTTATGATCCGCACTACCTTCTAAATTTGCAGACCACATTCTTTGCTTATAGAAGAGAGAGTACGGATCATGTTGTACTATGTGGTTGGGATGTTAGAATAAATGTATGACGACGTAATTTGACTTCCTTAAAAGCAATGGAGGTCTCATACTTCATTTACAAAATACGTTTAGAAAGAAGAATACGTTAAATTTTTTCCGAAAGTTTAGCCACCATACACTTGTAATAATTGGCAGAAAAATGATTGGGGCAGATTTTTCTCAGCTAAGAAATTCTTAAGAAAGCAAAGTTTTGAATTTGTCACACGCTCGAAGCAAAGAATCACGATACCTTTTATCAATCGGTTTTAACCTGTAAAATAGCAAGCGTAAGAGCAAGAGAGAGACAGAAAAAAATAACGCCCTAATGATTTATTTCGGTGGTTTGTTTAGGCAAATATTCCTACAACTCGCGAGAAACAGAGAAGAATGGGATGATATGGCCACCAGTGTTGTTTAAGTCATGTGTATCGGTAAAGTATGTTAATAAGTAGACAAGGCGAAAAATAGGGAGACCCGTTTATATTACGAATCAAAGTTCAATTCAAAATTTGAAGTAGCCTGTTTAATTATATTATGGATATGAAATGATAAGGAAATGGTGAATTCTGATTAAATCAAATGATATTAAATATTAATTTGATTATCTGGTTTGAGCCTTTTTCCCAAATACGTTTTCTGAACTCTTCATGTCTCTCCCATGCAATTTCTGGTCTGATGATGTTTAACCCATGAAAAGGAAAGTAATCTGTGTACCATGGTTCTCTTAAAAAAGTGTTTGGTGTTGGCAAATCGTGCATGATATCTCACCAGGCAAATGGCCAAACCTTGCCTTACTTTTTAAATAATTTCCCGCATAATGCAGACTTTTAAATTTTCTTATTTATTTATTCTGGAATCTTACCTGCTCCTGAAAATGAATTCAATAGGACAATTACTGACAGAATCCGTATAAAAATAAGTAAAAGAAGTAGATTTGAAGGTGAAAATAAGATGATGTCTTAGGGTATTGAGCCTAAATGTAAGCAAGAAATTACGGGCCCATTCCTGTTGGCAACCATGAATGCCATCAGATTAACACTGCGATGATGCCAGGATCTTTTTGATCCACCGTCATTCACCGTCATTTATCGCTAGTCATTGAGGGATTCCATCTGAAACCAGTGAAGACAAGATTGAGGATACCCCATGCTCTCTACCCTTGCTCATTTATCAGATATGGAGCTTCTTCAATTTAATCGAGCACCAAATATTCTCAAACGTTCCCATAATAGACAACAAAAAACTATAAGGAAGCAAACATAAATTAGTGAGTGATCTTAAAGTAAACTAATGTGTTCTTTGAAAAGCGATATACGCTTTGGATTGCCTTAGTTTTAGTGGGTAAGGATTCAGTTCCAAGTTTGAATGAAGTTCAACGAATTGTTATATGTTATTTTTCCATATTATCTCAACGGGCAGTATAAATCCATTTTAAGAGTATTTTAGATTGGCAGCTTCAGCACCGATCTTCTGCTTACATGACCCCCTTAAACCTTTTGGCATAAGTACTGCCGCGAGTAGCGATGGCATAGGATGTGTTTTCGTCCAGTATAGTGACGATGAGGAAAGTTACCCCATCGCGTTTGCGAGAGGCTCTTGCCATCGTTTGCAGCATGCACAAGATCAGAGTGTTTCCTTTAGGTTAATAATTCATTATCGAGAATGAGCATTAACCCCTCTCTCACCTACGAAACGTTAAAAACAATAATGTTCGCCTTATGAGGTAGTCTTTCGCTCCCAAATTTCCAATTTAAAATTTTATATATAAAGGGTTGCCAAAATTGCCTGGTGGACAGCGTAAGCAGAAATACTCTAGGTTTGTCTCCGAAGAAATTTCTCCATTAATTGTAAGGATAAATGCCTCACCTTTGTATATATTCTGAATATTTTATGTAGTTTTGCCTTATAAGAATATGTGCCATGATTTTTGATGAGTTACCTGTTGTATGTACCTTTTTTTGTATCGTGGGATCTTTCTTTTCTGTTTTTAATATCTTTGTATGTAAGCCCTGGTTAACGAGACTCCGTTGACCCCAGCTATTGATAACTAATCTGTCTGTTTTATTGTATTATTGATGTTATTTATTTTTTCCTCATGTGTTTGGTAATGGAAATACCGAGCATTTGCCGAGTTCTTTTTTTTGGTACCATCCGTTTTGCAATTTTGTCTCTATATTAGTCTGATGTTACTTACTTCTAAAGCAAAATCTTGGGAGGGAAGGAGATGTCAGAGAGGGAAGGTTAACCTCCTCCTCCCAGAACCTAAGATTAACCTGTGGCGCCGGAAAAAGATGCACCTGAACGGCCAGAGAGCACCAAGGGAGCATCGAGATTTCGCACGGTCGGCTGAACTAGGTTGGGTTCTCTTTATCTTCCCGTCTCATCGTTTGATCCACGCCAAAACCATAGCGCCTAGGACCTTTGCGCAAAGCAGGGAGGCCGCCAAAAATATACCCACCCCCTGCCGCGACAAGTCAAATGAGATCCCCGTCCCCATTTTGAGGCCCCCCGGAACCGCTTCCTCCGAGGCAGTACAATACAACCTCGTCTTGGTTAGCAGACACGTAAAGTCTCATCTACCCTGCTTTCCCTACCAACGGCTTGCAGATTCAAACCCGACGCATCATCTCTACCAAGCCTTGCTCTTATCTAAGGCCAGAGTTCCCGCCGCCAAAGGATAGACACGGAAAGGCATCTATGACTCGGTTATCGACTACGTTCAACGACTTGAGTACTCTTTCACTGATTTCTCAGCGAGTTTAAAGAAGAAGAAATTTTGCAAGTTCAACTTTGCAGCACCCCGTTTACTCCCCGTATTCAAGCTTGCAGTCAATTAGGCTTTACGTGAGTCTCCCACAAGCGCCAACCCAACTAATCAACGCATACAACTACGCACACAACATTTCACTCACAGCACAAGACCCCTCAATCATATCAGCAATCAACACACTTCAACAACATATACACAGACTAGAAGACTGACTCACATAAAACAAAGCAAACGCCTCAGCCAACGAATAAACAATAACGCTAACCCCTCAACGAACAGGAATTGAATAAACAACCCAAAGTTAAACTAAACCGACTACACTTATCACTAAACAAAACCTCTCACTAGACACTTACATGATATTAAAAATCTACAAACCACCATAACAAAGAAATGCCCAAGCAAAACTAACGCCCATATAGCACTATCAAATATTAAACTTTGACAAGAGAAAGAGCTTCTCAACACACTATATAAACAATTCCTACTCACCTCATTTAATTTAGCAGCTACAAGATCGCACCTAACGAGAACAAAGAATTACAGCAATACTCTCCTATCCAAAGAAAATAATTACAGCAGCACACCCAAACAAAACCTACATGTTGAAATTAAAATACTAACAATCAAAATACACCTAAAAATAAATGAAACCTAACTCTTCAACAGAGCAATGACACTTTCCCATCCTAACCAATAGCTAGACAAAACAAAAAACCAAGGCACACTACTTACAACATCTCTTAAATAACATTCCTCCCACAACATCAAACCCTCATTTATTCAAATATATTCACAATACAATTACCCACAGTACAACAAAACAACATTCTTAACGATCCTCCCCCGTCCTAATAAACCAATTAGAAAAATATTTGCATAGAACATGCAGAGTTATCCTTTCTCAACTAAGATCAGGCCACCCCACAATGCTTTGGAGAGTCCATTGAGGTCAATAATGAGGGATGCCTTGATATTCAGGGCATCAAACCTACACTAGGTTTAAACGGGAAGGAATGTGTGCAGTCTTCGGACCCGTACCTTGACCGAGGGGAGAAAGAGCCTGGTGGCAGGAGAGGCTCGAGACGACCAGGCATCATCTACGGCAGTAGGGAGCTGCTGAGACACTGGTGTGTTAGTGCTCGTCTATAGGCACTCCCGATCTTTCATCTAGCCTTTGACTAAAAAGACAGAACCCACAATACACCAATAATAAAAATAAGGAATAAACCTTGACTCAACACCAACAGGCATTATTTGCACCCAAAGAAGAGTCAACAGAATAAATACACATAGACTTCCACAATTTTAGAGATGCACGTACTAAATACATCATCTCTTCTCTTAAGGCACTATGAACCAACTAAGGGAGTGTGGTAGCCGTAGAAGAGAGGTAGGATTGCAAATAAGCAAGTAAACAGATTATGTAATCATGCCAACAGAGATGAATGACAAAACCACTTTTTAGTAGACAATGCTTTTAGTATTCCTTGGAAAAGTCTCGTAAAAAGGGTTATAGCAGAGGATTGAGTGAACACGTTTTCATTTTATTAGACTGAGTGATTTTCGAAGTTTAACTAGAATGAAGAAAAGGATACGTAAAAGAAATGTATATATATATATATATATATATATATATATATATATATATATATTTATAGGATGTTGTAGAATGACCAGTATATATAATATATATATATATATATATATATATATATATTATATTTAGACGGAGTGGGCGGTTAAGGTCAATTGAGTGACTTGCGCTCGTCTCCAAGCAGCGGCAGATGAGTGGGGAGATAACGGAACGGGGTTCTCAATCAAGTACGCGAAAGAATTTAGGTACAGAATCGAGTGCAATTGGCCTTTAATATAATAAAGAAGGCTGCGGGACTCTGGGGCTATGGAAAGAAGGATATTAAAATAATCTTTAATAATTACAATAGGGATACGATTTATACAAATGCAAAAGATTAGAAACGGATACTTACTGCTTGAATAAGTTCAAACGTGAGCCCACAAGCGGCTGCGATTGAGCTAATATACGAGGATACACTTTACGCGTTGACTCGTCAAGACAACCACAATTGATTCACTGGAGCTTACATTGAGGTTTGATTCCTTATGAGACGACACAGGGGAGGGCTGATTGACCAAGTAATTCCTAATCAATGGAGCTTAATCCCTAGGATTAAATTTAAGGGACTACTTGCGCTAGACGAGGTTAGAAAAGATTCCAAGGATAGCCACTTGACTGGGGTTAAATTCCATCAGGGAGAATTCTTGCCTTCAATCTCAAGAAGGAGGAAAGGAGCTGAATCGAGATAATGACGTGTCTCGAGCAGAAAGGCGGACCTATCTTGCTTTTTTTTCCCCGGTTGTGTCTAGGATTATATATAGGCCGGCCGGAAGCGAAAATGCCTCAGGCCAAGAAGGGACATCTTCTTAATCAAACACTCCCCTGGGATATAGGGGTGAACTTAACCAGAGGTTCTTGATATAGTTTGGAGAGGCGAGCAGCGTCTTCTTGCGCGTGCTCCGTAGAATTCTTGCTCCTTTCTTATCAGCGGAAGCGGCTCGGTTCTCTCACGGTTCCCACGACTTTTCTCTGCTTCAGACGACTTCGTTACAGGCCTTATGGCCGTATTGGCATCTATTCTAGACATAGCATTACTATTAATTACATTATGTTTATAACATTAGAGAGCTTGACCTTACTTACCCAAATCCTATAAAGACTAATGCCGGGTTTTTATCTTAATTCACAAGGGTTTCTCTACATCGATTAGGCTAGTATACTAAAACTCCCTTACTTGAGGAGCCGGTTAAATTGGAATTAAATTCGTAGGAATATTTTATTACAAATATACCATTAAACTTAAAAAAACTCTTGAATTGACAATTTAGTGATCTATATATAAATATTTCTAAGTAGGAATAGCTAGAAGAACTTTGTGAACTGAATGATTGGACTTAATGTTTTAAGTTCTTCCCTGGCGAACGGAACGTAATGATGCTATTAGTGTCATGAATATTTTGATAATTTAAAGTGTTTATCCTGACTATGATTCTCCAATTGTGTATCCTCTTATCGACGAATGTTTGATAAAAGAAACAAAGTGAGTGTAATTATTTGAATTTATGAGCTAGATGTTGAATTGGTCGTAAGTGAAAACCAATGCAAAGAAAGTTTTTCTATCTGCTGTGATGTGGTATACTGAGTAGACTGTGTTTCAAGGTAGCGTTTCTACTATACTGTTTCCCTTGAAGGGAGAGAAATCTTATTTTTATCACAGGAATGTAGGTTGAGTATATGCAATTATTTATGTTTGTTTCCTTAGGATTATGTGGTTTTAATTGAAAAGGAGGAAAGATATAGATAAAACCTATACCCCACATAGTAAACGCAATGTTTGAAAGAAGGAATATTTTTTAAGCTCTAGAGTGCAACTAATAAAAATGAGACGTCTCTCTCTGTTTCAAGACTCTGCCTGAGTAAGAATAACCGATCTTAGAAGCCTCACAGTTTGATAACCTATCATTTCTTAATGAAGACCGTAAATTCCATCGAACTTCTGATGACAGCGTGATGAAACTGTAAAATAGGTGAAGTTCAAATAGTTATGAGGCAAGCTAAGTTATTTGTGAAGCATATATATATATATATATATATATAAATATATATATATATATATAAGAGAAACAAGTAATGTCATAAAGAACAGAGCCCAGGGACACAACAGACGTGGGAACTTTTATAGAGACAGGTGAGTGGGATGAAAAAAGCCAACAGCCTTATTGATTAGAATTTGTGATTCGCAGTAGCATTAGTTTTAGAAAAAAAACTGCGATAAATGATGGTGAGCAACTTAAATTGTTGTACAAGGGGCGGTCAATAAGTTTTACAAATCGGTAGGGCAAAACAGAGCAAGGGGGATGGCTGTTTGTGTGGGTGTTAGGAAGAGTTATGACAAGTCAGGACGTGCAGCCGCACGCTCATGCCTAGTCTCTTGAAGAAGCAGTAGCTGATCGCAGATCGTCAGTCACAATTTTTTCAACAATGGAGAAGGTTGAGCACCGCGCAGTGATACATTTTTGACCAAGAAAGGCAAGAATGCAAAAAATATCCATGAACGCATGGTTGCAGTGTACACCGACACCGCCCCTCCCTATGCAATCATTGCTGGCTGAAATAGGGAGTACTGCCATGGTCGTGAGTCCCTTGAAGATGGTCCCCGTCCAGGACGCCTGTCTGACGTGACCAACAAAGACAATGTGGCGCTTGTGGAGAGAGTGATCCTTGAAAATCAATGGGTGAAGGTCGAACCAATCGAGCGAGAACTTAAAATACCACATGGAAGTGTTATCAACATCATCCACGACAATTTGGCCATGACCAAGGTCTCTGCCCGTTGGGTCCCTAGAAACCTCACGCCCCATGATCGACTTCAACATCGTCAAAGTCCACAAGGCCAGAGTTGCACAAGCTGCCCTGCAGGAGTGCGGATTTGAGGAGCTCAACCATCCCCCCTACAGTCCAGATTTGGTCCCTAGCGACTACTTTTATCCGCCAGCTTAAGGATGCACTGCGTGGATGCCAGTTTGGGGTCGATGAAGATGTCCAGCTCGCCGTCCAAGAGTGGATTGAACAGCAGTCGGGAGACAAGTGGCGCAATTGCATTCAAGTCGAGGGTAGTTATATTGAAAAGTAATAAAACAATTTTCCTCATATCACGTTTACTTATATCCCAATTGCAGTACTTATTGACCGCCCCTCGTTTCTATTATTGAATGGTATTTACTTGTTATGGCTTGGGGGGGTTTCTGTATTGTTTTGTGCAAACCCTAGATAAATTTGAAAGTGCAGAAATACGCTTGCTATTTGAGGGAACTCTATGCTCACCTAATTTATAGATTGACAAGCTTCACGAGTTTTAGGCAGCGAGGGATAGCTTCATGTAATAAAACTTCGTCAAAGCAAGATAGGTTTTGCACTTATGATGTGAAAATTAAGTTAGTAAATAATTTTCTGACACAATTCAGGTGAGAAAAGATCTTCTTAATTTTCACAATAGGGAATATTACACCATGGTTAGTAGAAGGAAATGTGAAATAAGTTTGTTGTCTGCCATGTAACTCATTGTGAAAATATGGCTCGCGTGATGCAGTTATCTAATTTTAGTGCAATATCACTAGAGTTATGGATAAAAACCCAGCAGATGTATACACGATTCCTAAAGGAATTTAAATTGTGGACAAGCTCATAGAATGAGCGCGTAGAAGTGTTTATTTGGAGTTAAATGAACAATTTTCATGTACAATGGGTATGAAATAATCTGGCCTGGATTTGCGAAAATATTAATTAATTTTATGAGTGCCTAAGTGCAATCAGCTCTATATTAATTCACACATTTTGTATGCTTTATTGTTTATCAATTAAGGTAATTTTTCGATTATCCAAGAATTGAATTACATGTTTGAAGCAAAAGGAAATTTAAATTGAAATTGTATGCATTGTATATATTATAGAAAAGTAATCTCACGTATTTACATTGTTATATTAATATAAATAAAACTAGTAGAGTATGGAGTGATAACATTATGCAGACTATAGACGTTTAATGAACTGTGATCGCCAAATAATTTCTCACAAAAAAGCTTTGCATTATTTGTAGAAGCAGAAAGTGAAAATGGAGAAGTGATTCGTTATGTCAGCTGACAATTTGCCGATAAGTTGGTTTTAAATTTGTTTTGACCAGTTAGTTTAGTATACAAAGGAGGGAAAATGGCCAACTAAGGAACAAATTTGGGAAAACTGCAATAAGTTTTATTCTCGTCGTAAGTGGTTACTTAACATATTAATTCTAAGGTACTTAATAATATATTCATTAAAGGGTGCTTGAGAAAATTTAACTTATGAACCCATCTCCTTACTCGGAGTTTGCGGCCATCTTGAAAAATGCCGGCCAAAAACGGGTTTTGACTGCGGGGACGCGTTAATGGGTCATGCAAATCTCCTGTTGTGTTCATCTTCTGTCGGCAACGAGTCGCTGGCTCAATGTAGCTAGATAAAACCAATGTTTCCCAAAGTAATTGAGGTCATTGAGTTCAAATATGATATAAGTTAACTACCAGGTGGTGCAACCTAGTGGCTAGACGTGCAAAATGAGCCATTTTCGCCGCACGTCCATTAGATGATGCCTTCTAGCTTGTAAATATCTCACTTAGGACTAAATTGAAATAAAGTATATATATCTATGCAAATAATCCTAGAAGAAAGTGAAAGGCGGATTCCAAGTTTTTTTTAACTTGTTCCGCTCATTCTCTAGGAATAACGAAAAATTTTACAATGCTGGCATATATATATATATATATATATATATATATATATATATATATATATATTAAAAATAATAGAGTAATGACCCGTCCATGTACAACGAAAGGACACAAAAATAGAAAATATTATCAAAGGCGGATATGAAGTGTGAAGAAATAAATATCCGATACTTCACCCTGCCCCCCCCTACCCCCTCCCGTTTGCCTCGCTGCCTTCAAGCTCCTTGTGGTCGCTCGCAAAGAAGGATTACAATCAGCACATTTCGTAGTCCGTTAATATAAACATAGGAGGGAGGAATAGCTTTTAGAATAAAAATCTATGAACAGGTTTACTGTCTCTTTCGATTATTTATGTCTATTTTCACCAAATAGACAAAATTTCACTTCTCCCTACATAAATCAGAAGAACGAATGGTCACAACGTTGAAAATTTATGCCCTAGGAGAGATGCTTAAAGGTGGGCCCTAGGCTCATCTCTCCTCCCCAAGGGGCTAATTAACGTATATATAGTCATATCTGGAGAAATGTAAAAAAAATAGTAGTAACAATCGAGACAGGAAGATGACTCCCGGAGGCAAACCGGGAATCAAGAAGACAGTGGAACCGAGCAGAATTTATCTTTCAGAAGCCGTTCCTTTGGTCACTTAGAAAAGTATACCAGTGGCATCGAGACACACTCATACTATTCTCGTCCAGAGAAATCCCCTATCTCATTTTTTCTAAATAAAAACAGAGATAACCCTCACCATTGTGGAATACTAATGCGAATTCACATTTTAGAATATATTTCCTTCTTGGTCAAGTCTCATCATCAAGAAGCCAACAAATCTAACACAGAGATTGAAATAACCCGTACATACACAATCCCCTCGCTTATATCTTCAGATCAAGGAGCATCGTCACAGGCTCCCCACTTACCTCGCGTTAAGCATCAGATGGTTTTCCTGAATCCACTCATCAAGCATCTTCTTCACCAAAAGAGATGATCAGTTGTTTTTTGAGCCAGTCTCACGACAGCGAGGAGGCTCCCTTCAAACGTGTCTCGAATCATCACATCTAGGAGATCCCCATTCCGTGCTACAGTGAATTTTCCGTCAACCATCGCGTAGTACTCATTAGTAGTATTATTTATTATTTAAATCGTCTTATTATCGCATTAGTATATTTAAACTTTTAATATTTCATTATTTTATGTATTTAATAGTACATTTTTGTCTCAGTCATTCAATTAGATCCTTGAAACCCTGCAAATGGCAATAGACATATAATAATAGGGATTCTTCCTAGTTAAATAATTAAAAGTAAAATAAAGCACTCTTAGAGAAAAGTGGAACGGAGTTATTCATGTACGGAGCAAACGTACATACGTACTCAGTAGTATAGCACGACATTAAAATTGGTGTAAGGTTTTGGGGTTTTCAGAAGAACTCAATAATAATTTATTGCTGTGCATCACCTTCATGAGTAACATAATATTGGTGTCAGGTTTTGAAGTATTTTGAAGAACTCAATAAAAGTTGATTGTGTTGTATCCCCTTGATTAGTAACAAATTTGTGCTTAAGCGTTCGAGGAAATTAACCATAATCAGAGGATCAAGTCGGTCTATAACCTTTTGTTAATTGTCTTTAGTTAGCTCGTTACGTGTTTTAAATGTTTTTTTGGTGGTATTCCAAATAACAGAAAGTCCAGGTGGTAAGGTTGGGTTAGGCAGAGCGCAACTTGTTTCGTAAAGGATAAAGTACCATTAGCGTATATCAGTAAGTTTTTGACGGATATAGGTAAAAGGTCGTCTTTCGAAAGATTCTACCTCCAGGAAAAAGATTGGACGTAAAGGAAGGAAAAAAGAGAATAGAAGCAGGCAAAAAGAGAGGAACGAAGTGTACAGGCGCAAGCGAAAAGAGAAACAGAAGAAAGAAGAATACCGATGAAAAATGAAGCGATGCAAGCGGAAAGGAAGCAAAAAAAAGAAGAATAGGGAGGAACAGAGAAGCAGAAGAAACAAGAATACAGAGGGAAGCAGAAGAGAGTGAACGAATACGCGCACATGAAAGGGCAATGAACAAAGATCAGGTGGAAATCAATTGCCTTAGATCCCGGCTTGGAGCTACGCTAGTACCTACGATGAAACTCCTAGCATATAAAGATAACGAAGACTTGTGTTTGTACCTGACCCACTTCGAGAAAATCTTTGAGGAGCATTATTGGGATATAGATTGAGAGGAAATCGTCAGATTACTGCCTTTGCTTAATACCCGTCTCCGTGATATATTCAACTTGTTACCATCCAGGCTTCTGTGGATCTTCCACCCTTAAGTCCGAGCTACTGGCAGCCATTAATCTAAATCCCGAGGAGTATAGGATGAAGTTTAGACATCCTAGAATTCATCCTGGTCAAACATACCGCCAATTTCGCTTAATCCTGAGAACACATCTCCAATTTTGGCTTGATTCAACACAAGTGGGGAATGAGTTCGACTCTCTTGTCGACTTCATTCTTAAGAAGCAATTATTGTGTAGCGTGAGCCCAGGGATACGAGCATTCGTCAAGGACTAGCGAGCCGCTACGTTCAATGATGCGTGTAGGAAGCGGATCTACATGCTTCCAACAACAAACTATATCTGCAAGAGTTTAAAAAAAGACAGCTCCTGTCTCCAAAGAAGGTGAGTATCCCCAAAACCCCCATAAAAAGAACCCTCCTAAATTTGTCAAAACATCCAGACAATCGAAACCTAAAGGTCAGAGAGAAATTAAATCTCTAATTTATATAAACTCCTCGTCCTCGTCATACCCGAGAAACCCCGTTACGTGTTTTAATTGTGGCAACCCATGTCACATTAGTTTTCATTGCCTTCAAAATTCGAGGCTTAGATCATCCTCGAGTCAACAAGTGAACAAGATCACCTCATCTCTCTCTGAAGAAGAACCTCCTGCTTCAGTTTCTCCTTCGTCCACTAGAAATTCCTCTGACCAACACGTGAACTTTTTTGTTTGATAAGAGTTCTCATGGATGACTAAAGTTCGAGACTGGATTAGTAAATTGTTGCCGAGTATCAACATTGGTACGCGATAAGAAGTTCACGTGTATCGTTGTATCAGATAAATTGCTTTTCCCAGGCAGCCCCCAGCACCAGAGGTTCACGATCGTCCAGGTTTTCCCAGGTAGATCAAACAAGTTCTCCGTAGTCCTATGCCACATCCTGTGTCAGTATTTTACTGGCTGGACTGAGCTAGTAGCAGCGCCTATTAAATTCTGTTCTGTTTTTATAGGAAAGAGCACGCAGCTTTCCCCGAATCCAGTGGCTTTGCCCCTAGTCAGACGGATTGAAGCCACTAAGAAGGCAGCAAGCATGACCCTATTATCTCCTCTTTAAAAACCGAAATCCGAAGAACTTAATTCCCAAGCCTTTGCTACCGCCCAGAAGGACAGTCCGACTCTTAAACCACTGGGGAAGAATGCAGCGAAGCACAAAAATAGAATCGGTTCACGGGAACAAACGAATAAGACACGTGGTGGAGAATTCACTACTATTCCGGACGACGGCTAAAGTAACCCCCCCCTCCCGTTCGATAAAGTCTTGTGCATTCCCTAGTGTTAGTCCCAACGGGTATTAAAATTTGCACATGATGGTTTATTAGCTGGACATTTCAGTCACAACCAAAGCTCTCTACTTGTTTTTAAATACTTCTTTTGGCCCGGCGCCACCAAAGCGATCGCTTTATACTGCCAGTCATACGAACTGTGCTAGAAGTCCACCGCTAAAGGCCGGATACCACCGGCTCTCCTACAGAAAAACCGCGTCATTTCCGAACCCTTCTTCAGAGTGACTATAGACTTGGATGGGCCCATCCATCCCCCGTCTAGCAAAGGACACTCTTATATCCTCACTTTGATAGACTACGCCACTCGGTTTCCCGACGCAGTTGCCCTCCAGAAAATTAACAGTATTTCCTCTGCAGAAGCTCTCACCTCCATTTTTTCCGTGTTGTCATCACTAAAGAATTCCTCTAGGATCGAGGCCGTCAGTTTACCTCGGAAATGATGTAAAACGTGGGCAAGTTACTCTTCATCAAACCCCTCTTGACGAACCCTTTACACAAATGCGCAAACGGGATGTGTCAAAAATAAAATGATACACTAAAGGAAGTGTTAAGAAAGCTCTGTCAGTATCGCCTCGAGAATTGCATCGGTACCTATTAGTCGCCCTCTTCACGTGCCGAGAGATCCCTCACCCAAATCTGTTTTTTGCCCCCTTCGAATTGATGTAGGGACGTAACGTCCGAGGACCTATGGGAATCCTTAAGGACCTCTTCACTGATCCCCAATTAGATGAAGAAGTTAAATCCTCCTATGCATATATGATCTTGCTGCGTAAACGCTTGGAGAAATGTGCAGAGTTGGACCGCTCATACGCGGAGTGCAACCTAGAAAAATATCGAATTTATTTCTACTTAAAAGCAACAGCTCGAAAATCAAAGCCTGGCGAAGTACTATTGTTAATTCTGCCTACATCTACAAATAAGTTATTTTCCCAATGGAAGGGTCCCTTACCTGTCATAGAAGCTCGTGGCCCCGTCGACTACATTATTGAAGCTCACTCAGGCCATAAAGTGCATCACATAAATATTCTCAAGAAGTATCACCGCCAAGCGTGTATCAATTATATTGTGACGGCGGATAAAGAAGGAACCATGGAAGCTTTATACCCATGTGAACCTCTTCAGGTGGTAAAAACGGTGTACGTAAAGTCGGATAACGAATATCCTCTACTCTCCTTATCCTTCCCCCATGACGACCCGTCTACTGAGTTAGATTCAAACCTCCACCTTAGCACGCTCATAGATTCACAATTGCCCGCTCGAGTGAAGGAAAAATTGAGTTCAGCCCCCATCTTTCGACTACCCAATTCCCAAATGAAGTTTGGAATCCGCACCTATCCCGGTGGTGAAGGAATCGGTTGTGTCCTGGTACATGATAAAGACGAGAATACCGCTTTTCCCATAGCTTATGCAACTATGGAACAGGAAGTGTTCACCATAAGTTTGGGCATAAAGAAATTCAAGTTCTATTTAAGAGGTCAAGAGTTTATTTAACGTGGAATCCGATCACTGGCCTCTGTCATATTTGCCAAACAGCGAAAGCCAGAAGGACAGACTTATGATATATAGAGTCTATTGTTCATGGAGTACCAATTTAATATAAACTATATAAAGGGCTCCGATAAGTGTGTAGACGATAATTGAGCGGAAACCACACCGAGGCCTAATTAAACTGCCATTAGTCATAAATTCCATGTTTGTGGGTATATATTAAGGTGTTAAGTGTATATTTAGGTAAAGAGTTAACTGCCTAGGTACAAATTTTTAGTCAGTTTGTTTTTCTTGGCCTTTGTTTAATTGTTGGCTTTTTTGGTTTAAATTGAGTTCTGTGATCCAGACTACTTGGTCTTACGAGGCAAAGTTAAAGTTCGCCGTTTATCTGTCTATGTATGTGCGCGCGTTTGCGTACAATGTCAATAAGTCTTATTTTATTATAATGTTGACTACTGTATTTTCACGGTAAAATTCGGACCTAGAATTGCATTTCAAGACGTGATTTTTTTGTCATTTAATTTTTTTTGCACTTGAGTTCTCCCCCTTCCCCGTACCTTCTTTAGAATGGAGGAAATGTGGTGAACTAAATATTACGATAACAAACGGACGCTAGTTTGTTCATACAGCATCACTGGTTACATTCCATATGGTCCGATACTTTACCCCCAACCCCATTCTCTTTGCCCCACTGCCCCCAAAATCCTCGAGGTCTCCCGCAAAGAAGGAGTACAATCAGCAGATTTCGTATTCCGTTAATATAAACATAGGAGGGTGGGATAGCCTTTAAAAATAAACATCTATGAAGAGGCTCAGTGCCCCCTCCTATTTTTTGTCTATTTTCGCCAAATAGACGAAATTTCACTTTTCCTTACGTAAACCAGAAGGGTTTATGGTTACAACATTTAAAATTGATGCCCTAGGAGAGAGGCTTAAAGGTGGGCCCTTATCTCCCCTCCCCTCCCCCTAGTGGATAATCGGAGTATATATAGTTCGATCTGGAGAAATGCAAAGATAATCGGATTAGCAATCGAGACAAGAAGACGAGTCCGGAAGGCCACCCGTGAATCAAGAAGACAGTGTAACCGAGCTGGATTTTTCTTCCTGAGACCGTTCCTTTGGTCACTTAGAAGAGTATTCCAGTGGCATCGAGACACACTAATACTAATCTTATCCAAAGGTATCCCCTATTTCACTTTTTCTGTATAAAAACAATGTTAACCCTCACCATTAAGGAATGCCAACGTGAATTCCAATTCTAGAATATATTCACCTCTTGGTCAGGTCTGAGCACCGAGAAGCCCACAAGTATAAGAGAGGGATTGAAATAACCCGTACATACATGATCCCCTCACTTATATCTTCAGGTCAAAGAGCATCGGCACAGGCTCCCCACCTACCTTGGGATAAGTATCAACTGGTTTTCCTGAATCAACTCACCAACCGTCTCCTTCACCCAGAGAGATGACCAGCTGTTTAACGAGCAAGTATCACGACTGCGAGAAGGCTTTCTTCAATTGCGTCTAGAATCATCTCATCTAGGAGTTTCTCGTGCAAGATCGTCGAACTTCATACTCTCTCTTAGTTAAAGGTAAAAGAAATCTAAATCTTATTCATGCTTGTTAGTTACCATTCGGTGCTAAAGTGAACTTTGCGTCAACAATCACGTAGTACTCATTGGTAGTATTAATTTTTATTTAGATCCTCTTATTACAGTATTAGTATATTTAAAGTTTTAAGATTTTATTTTTTATGTAATTAAAAGTATATTTTTGTTCGAGATGTTTAGTTAGCTCCGCGAAATCCTGCAGATGGCAATAGATATATAATTGCATACTCTCTCTTAGCTAAAGGTAAAAGAAATCTAAATCTTATTCATGCTTGTTAGTTACCATTCGGTGCTAAAGTGAACTTTGCGTCAACAATCACGTAGTACTCATTGGTAGTATTAATTTTTATTTAGATCCTCTTATTACAGTATTAGTATATTTAAAGTTTTAAGATTTTATTTTTTATGTAATTAAAAGTATATTTTTGTCCGAGATGTTTAGTTAGCTCCGCGAAATCCTGCAGATGGCAATAGATATATAATTGCACGCATTTTCCCTGGTTAAAGAATCAAAAGTAAAATAAAGCACTCGTAGAGAAAAGAGGACCAGAGTTATTCATGTACAGAGAAAACGTACATACGTACTCGGTCATATACCACGACATGAAATATAAAACTAAATAGATAAAGTGTACTTCCCGAAATTCCAACTGTGAGCACAGAATGTAGACATTTAGGTTACTAAAGTAAATACATACACACCTAAGTGTGAAGGTCAAAATTTCGTTATAAATAAGCCTTTTAATAATAGGGTCAAGTTTAAAGAGACCGGGAGATATATTAAAATTAGGCGATGAATTAATGAATGAGCATTCGACAATATTTCTTAGAACAAATTCATAAGATTTATATATTAATTTAGCTGAATTCCAATTGATAGCGGAACTGTTTTCAGATAAAAGGATAATGAAAGCATTACGGCTTTCCTCCTTCCTAATATTGTATTTATGTTGAGTCAAGCTTACACTTAGTGATGTACCAGTTTCCCCAAATTATTTCTTAGGGTAAACTGAACAATCGACTTATAAACCTCCCTATACTATTGTTATCGTTATGAATCAACATAATAATAAATTTTCTTTTAATGATAAATATTACTTTCAAAAGTTTGCTTTTGCTCTACTCACACGCTACTTTGTGAGTTTCTCATATATATATAGAAATAACTCAACAAAGGTTATTCCATATAGTTTTCTACTGCGTTGCGTGGTTTTGACGCTATAGGTGCTAGAAGAAAGCTATTGCGGCAAAGAAAACTAGACTTAGCTAATGTTTAAGAAATTGACACATTTGAAATTTACAGTGTTCAATTAACTCTACATAATTCATAAAATATGTATTTGTCTGCGATTGATTTTATTAGTGGGCAGGTTTCTGGACAGATTGAGGGAAATTTAGCGCAAAGCTAAGGAGATTGTTATAGATATATATGGTTATGCCTTTCCCCCGCACATCTTCGTCATATATTGCTCCAACAATGGATTGGTATTTTATGATTACAGGAAAGTATATCACTAATTGATATTATTTTACATACTTTTTTTCAACATAAAGCATATAAAATTTTCTTGAGTCATAAAATTTCTTAGAAAATAAATAGAAACACTTTTTATTTCCATTGCATTCATAGATTTAAATTTATGAGAAACTGTTGTATTCTGAAGAGAGTAAATGTTATTACGAAAAATGTGATTAACCTCTCAAAAGTTAAAATTATATAACTTTTGGATTTCGATTGACAATCTATTATATTTTCTTGAATTATAAATGAAATGAACGAATAAAATATATGAGGAAATTTCTTATAAAATTATATGCATAACAATATATTTTAACTTGTAAAAATTTCCTGAATATATCCTTCGATTTTTAAACTCAATATCTTCAAAATAATTCATACCCATATCAATCTTTTGTTTTATCTGAGTTTTATCTCTGACTTAATAACTTTCCCTTATTTCTGAATTATCATTAAAGAGAACGCAAGGAATTTTCTGGTTCGTAATTCTCTCAAATTTCGCATCAGTATAACAAATTTATAATTTCATGGCGGCAGTCTATATATACTGACTACATTATTGAATAAGAAGTCGAGGACGCCTTATAGAATTCTGATGACAACAGGAATTGCGATAACGTTTAAAATAAATTAAATTTGGAGATACAGAACTACTTTGACACTCATCCAGGAAATAGCACTTTATTTGAACATTTCGAAATTTGAGACAAATTTCATTCAAAATACACGATTGGAAACGTTTATTTGCCCCTATTTCGGGAATCATTATTCTGACAGGTTGTGCTGTAGAGTTTAAGTTTAACGCGCAAGGTGATGAAGAAAAGAACCCTGTTAATTATTGCAGCAATTTTACAACATCTCAAACCTCGTTGCTTATTTTTAGTTACAAGACTTAGTTAAATAATAAAAGGAAACTACTTAAAATTTGCGTAAAACCTGTTAAATTGATAAAAGACGTAAAATCTTTTAAAAGTATAACAAATTCATGCATGTAGTTAAAACTAAAAGCTTAATAATTTAAGGTGAGAAAGAATAAAAATCAGTATAAGAAATAGCAGCTCTCTTTTATTCTGTGGGGTGAGAATTAGGCAAAAGCTGCAATAAGTTGACCAAAAGAGTTTCAATAGTTAGGATTTGAAGGGTGTGAAGAAATTGGCCGAGGGGTGGGTGGAGTTTTTCCGGACTCTTTTATACTCGAAACTCGGGAAAGATTTACATGGCTCCGGAAGTAGATTTGATATCAAGCTCCCTTCTTAGGGTGAGAAAGGATAGATTATCGCCTCCATTTCGTCCTTTGCAAACTTCAGGGAACCACCCCACGTCAAGATGGGCTCCCATCTATCAATAACCAATCGATAAAGGAACGCAGTGGTAAGCTAAAATGGTCGGCGGGTTCTTCAGGTGGGACACCATCAGATATCGGGCCAGGAGGGGAAGGTTTTATAACCGGACGCCAGGCAGGGAGGTGGGGAAAGGTGAGTGCCCTATGCTATTCTCCTACTTACCTACCCATCCCGAATAGAGATTATTCTGAAGCGGAACAAGGGATAATACCACAAGATATAACCTAACTTCAGTTACAATCTATAGCCAAAATGAGATCCCAGAAAACATACATACGCGAAACACAAAAAAAATGAACATAATAAAATGGTACTATTTCACGACGAGGCCTTAGAAATAACAGTTATAACTAGACATACATAGAAAAATAGAACATAGATATATACAAAAGAAAAAATAACAATGGCCGTACAGTTCTGGTTAGTCGCGACAACTAGGGCGTGAGAAATTATCAGCAATGACATTTTCCGTTTCTTTAACGTAAGATACATTGTATTGGTATTATGACATTAAAAGGGACCATCTCCTAAGTCTACCGTTCTGACTTATACAATTTATCAAGTAGGCTAGGGCCCTATAGTCCGTTTTGACAGTAAACGGTCTACCAATCAAGTACATCCTAAACATTTTGAATGCCATAAATGATTGCTAATGCTTTCAGTTCTATAGTAGCGTATGCTCTTTCGCGAATCAACAGCTTCCGGCTCGCGTATGTCACTGGAAATAGGGATACTTTTTTATCATATTGTAATAAAACGCACCCAATACCGAGAGTAGAGGCATCAGTTCGGATGCCAATTTTTTTCTGGGGATTAGGCAAACGGAGGATAGGAGCTGAGACCAATTTTTTCTTGAGCTCACCGAAACTCGCAGTCGTGGCGGGATTCCATAGGATGGCATCTTGTGCGGACTTTTTAATAAGGTCATTGACGGGTGACGCTATTGAACCGAATTGGGGGATGAACCACCGATAGAAAGAGACAGAGCCAAGAAACGAACGAAGCTTTTTTCTGGTTTCAGAGCGTAGCATGCCTTCTATTGCCTTAACCTTGTCCTCTTGCATGGGCTAATTGTCTCTCTACTACTTTGAACCGTAAGTAAGAGATATTGCTATGAGCAAAGTGGCACTTGGACGGCTTGATTGTCCTTCCGTGAATCCTAAGCCGGTTTAAAAGTTTGTTGTTGTCCGTGAGGAATAAAAGCAGAACTTAATCGCTGGTTTCTATTTTCGGGCCTTAGATTTAATATCAAAATACGTTCGATACTTCTCTAAATTGATCCCGAAATTTTGCACGGCAACCTCCTAGCATTTTTTTAAGCCTCTCACGTAAGTCCAGAACATACGGGTAGGAGGTCTTTAGTTTCTCATCGAATCGAGAGTTCGTGACGAGCTCCTTGAGAATGCTCAGTGGACCTCGGGCATTGTAACTATACAGAAGCTCGAATTAGGAGAATCACAGAGTTTGGTGGGGAATCTCCCTACACGCAAATAAAGTTACTGGTAGATACCTGTACCATTCCTGGGGCTCGTCGTGGCACAGCTTTTTCAGCACGCTTTTTAAGGTAGCGTTTACCTTCTCACACATACAATTTGCAGAGGGGTGAAAGGGCTTGGTGAAAATGGGCCTCATATGGAGCAACTTACTCGCATGCTACATTAATTCGGACGTGAATTGCCGGCCACTTTTAGAAAGGACCTCTTTAGGGATCCCTACCCGTAAAAAAATAGAGATTAATGTCTCGGCACACTAGATGCTATCAATTTTTTTAAAAGCAATTTTATTCGTGGAGCTGGTTGGCCCAATCGACGATAGTGAGAACGTATAAGTGTCCCTCAGTGAAAGGGGAATATATCGGTCCAATAAGATCGATGGCAACCCAGAAAAATGGTTCTGGTATAACTGGAGTCTTCTGAAGGCGTACCGGTTTTACTCGCCCTTTGTTGGTGACTTTTTGACATATATCACAGGTCCTGCAAATTTCTGCGATTTCCTTGTCAGCACCAGGACAAAAAAATACTAAAATACACGATGCAAGGTCTTATTATGGCTGAGGTGTCCTGCAAACGCACCTTTGTGTGCTATTTTTAAAATCTTTGCAACGTATGCCCTAGGCACGTAAAGTGCCTTGAACGGGGAGCCTACTAGATCCGGGGAAGTACGAAATAGCATAGCGTCTTTTATCACCTACCTCACTTTTCGGTCTCCACGAACCGATTCTGTCTCTCCTCGTCTGGCCTTTTCCAATAAGGGTTGGAGTAAAAGACAGTTCTTTTGGGCACTGATGAGTTCTGCGTTATTCAGTCACTCGTAATCAGGGGTGCATGGGTGCTTGAGAGACCTGTTAAGGCAGGCGTCTCTGTCAGCCAGAGCCCGGGTGACGACAACTTGTTCCTGATTATGGAACATCGCAAATGAGGAGAAAGACATCTTGGATACGCTGTCGGATCCGCTGATTCACTAAAGATCTTTACGACTTAACCCCAAATTATACCGCAGTGGCAAATAATATACAAAATAATAAAAAAATAAAGTAAATACCTAATGACACCAAAATTAAATATGATATATATATATATATATATATATATATATATATATATATATATATATATATATATATATATCCTATTATCTCTAATGTGGAGGAGTCGTCGTATTACTTCGTTCGGCCCGTACCCTGAATGGGTTTATAGACTCAAAGTGCGTAGAGGTTGGCTACGGAGGGATTGGAATGAACTTTGCTGGCAAGCGACCCAAAGCAAGTTAGATACACAACAATATGAAATAAATTACTAAGTGAATCTCTGATAATTCACTTGGCTTGTAAATAACTATTCACTATGTAACTCCCTATACACTTGTAATGTTGGTAAGCTTCACGGTAAAGTTGGGGAATGTGAAAGGGATGGGTAAACCTTGGAACCTGATGTTCGGGTGGCGCTGGTGAGTGAGGGTGGTGAGAGAAGGGGGGAGACGATGAGGAAGGTTCTCCAGGGACCGACTTGATCCTACAATTCCGTCACAATTCTGCTGGGATAAGGCGGTGACGGGAGCTTCTTGTTGAAGAGGGCCCCACGCTCTTGATCTCCGAGGAATCTTGGGTTCCTCTGTAAGGAGCGAGGAAGTGACTTATCGACGCGTCGGTACACGGAGACAAGCCTAGATGTAGTTTTCTTGCTTAGGGAACCAGGGTGACCGTTTGTAGCTTCGGCTCTGAAAACGTGAGTACGAGCCTGGGTCCACCCTGACTTGCAGACCAACAGGGTAAGGAGCCTCTCTAGCCGGGACCAATATCCTCTCTCAAGACTTTGTGCTTCGACGATTTACCTTTACACCTAGATAGATGGCAATTCCTGCCCCGTCAGAGACCGTGCATGCTCTACTACCGAGGCTAAAAAGAATTCATCTTTTATACTCGAAACTCGGGAGAGATTGACATAGCCCGGAAGTAGATCTGATATCAAGCGCCCTTCTTCGGTTGAGAGAGGCTTGATTATCTATTCCATTTCATCCTTTGTAAACTTCTGGGAACCACGGGAAGCAAAGATGGGCCCCCATCTATCGATAACCACTCGAGGAAGGAACGCGGTGGTTAGCTAAAATGGTCGGCGGGTTCTTTCGGCGGAAGATCCTCAGATATCGGGCCGGAAGGGGAAGTTTTGATAACCGACTCGCCCGGAAGGGAAGTGAGGAAACGTGGGTGCCTTATGCTATTCTCCTACAAATGGAAACGACCATGTAATAGTTAATAAGAGTGAGATGCTTATATGTATAAGAATATTTAGTTTGCGCAGTGAAATCGAGGGCATGTAAATAGGCGCGCAACATTGCGACCATTAGTGATAAATTAGTCTACCCTCGCCTTTAACTCCTCTCACCATCTAAAATTTATTATGAGGCTAATTTACTTATCTCTCCCTTTTTCTTTCTCTCTCCCCTCATATTTATCTCAATTTATCTACTCTTCTCTCTTTTTCTATTTCCTTATTCTTATTATTCTTATGGTTTGTGTGTATTATATGTGTGCACATGTTCTCTATCACGATAGATTCATCAATCTCCACTACATATTTTTGCCATTTTCCTTATCTGATTAAAATGTATGCAGATACCATCACGTATTCCCTTGGTCGTGCATCCTCGATACACTTGCCTTAACGAGATGAGTTTGATAAAGTCTATTGCACAACGACCCGTAAACAAACAAATGTCTTGGAGCATAAATGAAAATATTTGGCCTACTTTATTTTGCAAAATTATTATATTTGAATTTCAAAACATTACTATTAGGCTTAATTGAAAAAAACGTGTGCTTGATTTAGTAAATCGTTTACTAATTTAATTATAAAATAGCATTCTCTTAATTTCCAAAGTTCATGTCCTATCATTAAAAAGGTCATGAGCTTCATTTATGTTACATTATTTAGTGATTATATGTTTAGGATTTCATTGTTGAAAATAAGGACTTATGATATATTTCTACCCATACGAAAAACGCGTTTGTTCCAGCGCACTCGTGCTGTTGACCAGTGGTTCAAAACCTCTGGCCACATGGCCAAAATGGGCCATGACATTTTTGGGTGGGCCACAGGATTTTTATAATATTTTTTGGAGCCATAGGTCGAATATATGGGCCAAAGCTCATTAAATGGGACATAAAACTTTTATTGACTCCTAGTTCTTAGGTTAATAAAACTAAATCTATGTATATAATTCAAATATATTTAGTTTATGGTGATTTCCTAATTACTGACAATTTGGGGTTGTTACTGCACAGTTGATAATTGATTGCACCACTATTGCAGCTCTGTGAAAATCTTGTTTATTAAAGTATAACTGTTCTATACAATTTTGTTATTATATAAGGTGAGCAACTTGTATTTAAACTGTTTTATTCAGCTCAATATTAGTTATATTTATCTTATATAACTAGTTTAAATTATAGTTTTAAGTGGCGTACCATGAGTTCCCCAATAGGCTGTAATTCTATATCAGAACAAGGATAAAACGTGAATTGTAAATAATTGGTTAATCAAAAAAATATTATTGATGAATTTAAATTTTAATATAAAAACTAAAGTTTAATTTTGTTGCCTTTGCGGTACACAGGTAGCACAAACAGAATATACGTTACTAATAGCGTTGTGTATTTGTTTCACTAAGTTTATTATTTAAATCGTTTTATTCATTGCTGAACAGCGGTTATTTAAAAAAATTTAGTTCAATCTTTAATTATATTTAGTCAATTTTTCAATCATATAACACTATATTTGTATTTAGATTCTTAGTAGTTATTAATATATTTTTTTCCTCACAGTGTATCCATCGTGATAAGAATAAACCATGATGAAAATACTCAAGCGAGTTTTTAGCATACGGCTTTATACAGTCTCTAAGTAATATAACAAAGCCGATGAGATTGATATGCTTAATAGACCTTTCTAACGATAGTATGAGCTCAGATAAACTTATTCTGCAAGTAAATAGCAAAAAACGGAAAAATCCATAGTGTTAGGGGAGATTTGATTTTAATCTCAATATATGAGGTTATTTATACTGTTATGCTAAGGATTTGCCAATAAATAAGTGAGTATATTCCGTTAAGTAACAATACAGTAACAGGAGGGTTCAAAGAAATGGCAGAGCATATTGAAATTCAACTAGTTGCACTTAAATTTTAAAAGTAAGGAATTTTGTGTTATTGATTGATGAAACACTTTTAAATAATATTCAAGCCATTCTTATGGTGTATGTTAGGTTTTCTGATGATAAATGTGAACTCAGAAAGGAAATGCTTTTTACTCCCAGTCTTGTGACGGATACCAAAGAAGAAACAATATTTGAAGGAGTACTGGCTTATTTTCAAGAAAAATATATTCCACCTAGTAACATGTGAAATTAATGGTGTTGCTACTATGGTAGGTAGATACGGGGGCTTTATTGAATATGTAAAGTGACTGTGCTTTATGTGTTTTGTATACACTGCGTTTGCAAAAATAATAGAAGGATGTTTGAAAGATGTTCTTAATAATGTAATAAAGTTTGTCAATCTTATCAAGTCAAATCCACTTAAAAATCGTCTTTTAAGAAAAGTTTTTCGTAATAATGAAGAGAAAAAAATTCATCCATAAAAGGAGTCTATCTCACTCTTTATATCAACCACCCACATATATAAATATGGTATTTTAATAGTACACCCTAATAGGCTGAGGCCTATTAGGTTGTCTTTGAAGTCTTTGTACATATAAATATCTTTAATATTACATTACTCTAAAGAAGTGAGTATGGCTTTATTACTGAAAAAACAAGGGTATTTATTCACCCTTTATATATGAAAAAGGTGCTTCGTATATTCAAATAAATATGCATTGAAATTATTTGGGGAATAACAAAATTTTTACAATGTAACCATTTGCCTATTACATCTTTCCAAGTTAAAGAACCTAAGAGTCGTGGTGGATTAATCCATGTATGATTATTCATAGAATGATGTTATTACTCTGAATTGATTTACTAAGCCGTCTAATTATTAACTAAGAATATATTCTTCAAGATTAATAATATGTCAGTAGGATTACTCATTACTTTTATATAATTTTCTAAATATTGCATTAGCACATCTCGTCCAATCAATATGTCTTCTGTTAAGGTGAACTTTCGTCTTTAAAGTCTCATAGACGTGGGTGAGATGCATTCAACCCTCTCCATTTTCATCTAGATGGTAGATAGATAAATATTCGAGTAAATAATGTTACATGTGGTTGTAATATATATATATATATATATATATATATATATATATATATATATATATATATATATATATATATATATATATATATAATAAATCTTTTAAATCAATGTTTGAACGAGAAAAATGGTGACAGCTCTTCTATTTAATAGGCACTAAAAATCTTCGATGGAAAGTTATTTTATATATTTGATATCTGTGAGATCAACAATTATATATTTATTATATTTTCATCTAAACCATCACTAATTGTTAGCTAACAAGTATATCTAATGTTTTTGAATGTTTAGACTTCGTAGAGTTTAGTTTAAAAGTTCTTTATAAATGTAAAAATTTGCTAATTTTATAATTCTCATGCGACACATATTTAAAACCTTTTGGGATGAAACTCTCATTTTTTTAAAACATATCCAAATGTGTACAATGAGTACAGATATGTTATGATTAGGAGGCACAGAACATTTGAGCTCTTTATTTCCATAGTCCTTTACTATGCGTTCAAATATAAGAAAATAAGCCTTCTTCAAGATACATATCATATGAAATACCAACCAGAACTCACATAAGAAATATTTTTGATTATATTTTAATTATTGTAGGCGTTTTCCAAAATCATCCATATGTAGCCAGATTTAGTTCTGGTAACTATCAAAAACCTAAAAAATATTTTTCTCGTATTCTTGTTGTATTCCCAACGTAAAAATTAGATGATATGTCAAACTTCATCATTAAACATGAATTTTAAATGAGGCTACTGAGTTTTCAATAATGAAAGAAAATGCATTAGTAAGTAAGGATTTATTTTCTTAAATAAATTATCAAGTCATAAAATCTATTCATCTTTGTGCATAAGGTGTTAGTTAAGGATAACGTATTTCACCATTAATAGGGGTGTCGTTTTTGTTTTTAGGTTTCTACTTGGTGCCGGGTTTCGAAAATGTTCTGTTACACTCATTTTTATCTTTAATGATATTTACGAGTGTGATAGAAAAAGTTAAATCAAACAAAAATAAAGTTATAATTTTCCATTGTGTGTAAGTGTGCCGAGAAAGAAATTAAAAGGATCGAGATTTCTGCTCACCCGCTCGCGGTCCATAAAAAGGACTACATCACCAAGCAGGTCAAAGATAGCCGGATGACCTGATATCTGAGACTGACCTCAAGATTACAACCGTTTGGCTGCTAGAAAGGACTTTGAAAGTGCTCCGCAGAACAAAACTACATCGGTCAAAAAGAACAACTCGGTGGAAACAGTGTCTAGGGCCATCAACGAGGAGGGTGGTAACAGTTTGAGGCACATGGAAAGGAATCATTTCACCGATCGTATGCGAAACGCCATCGGGAGAGATACCGTTGCCTTCTCAACGACTTGAAGTGTAATGGCAAACGAATTCTGATTTTTTGTATAAAAAACCTTCCCGATCAATCGGCTCATCAACAAGTAGAGCAACCGTGTAATCAGCTTCAACATGGACGACGTCTTCTATGTCCACTACGTGTCCAGGACCAAGCACCCAGCCTCCGTGATGATGCTTAGCTCGTGGCTTCGAATGGCGAGAAGATGCCACCGTTGTGGTTCATGGCTGGTTGTTGGCCCTCTGTGGCTGATTACTGGTCAATACGGGCACAAAATTCCTGCCCTGGGTGAGAAAGAACAAGAAGAAGGCGGACTCTGTCTTTCAGCAGGGTGGTGTCAGGGTCCAAACAGCCAAAAGCGTGTAAGAGTGGTTATGGTCGAACATGACCTTCTAGTTAAAAGGTTTTGCCACCGTAGTCACCTGACCTTAATCCCGTCAACTCCATTGTTTGGGCGCATGTCGAGGGCAAGTCCTGCATAATCAGCCAACAAAAACGTCGGCATGCTGAGGTTCTCCGTGAATTGGTGTGTGCTACTATGAGAAAGGACTTCGTCTGAATTACGTACAAGGTCTTCAAGGCCTCGCCTGGAGCGTGTGCTCTCGCTGCCAGGCGTGGCTACATTGATTAATATTACAATTTAAACGTATAATCATATGTTATATCAACCCTATCATTGTGTCGTTTGTTAAAAGCGTCGTAACGGGTGTAACAGGACCTTTGCAATTCCTAGTATGAGTAAATTAGTAGGAGAACCATTTAAAAACATTTTTCTGCATTCAGGGTATAATTCGCCGTTTTCACCCTTCAAATGTTCTGGATTTACATTGCTTGCAGTCTTTTTAAGTGCATCTCACGCTTCCCTATGTTTACTGTTCTGAATGATCGTCCTTGGTAAATTACGTTATGCAGCTTTGCTTTTACTTGCTCCCAGAATATAGGAGGATGCTTTTCCATGACTTAACCAGATCGTCTCTAAGATATATGCTATTGGAGTATAGGTTTTATATCATATTTGACATCCTTCACAAATTTAGAAAACTTATATTTCTTGGATTTCATATCATTTTTATCAATTCCAGCATTTTTTATCTATGAAGGGTAACCAACTGTTTCTTATATTTGAAGAAATGTTTCAAATGTCTTCTGGTAATTGATAATGCGTCTGTCTGGTAGCAGTGTGGATTATTTAAAATATGAATGTACTCTGTCTCTAATAAAATTAGTTTTGTCATATCAGGGTTGAGATTAGAGGGTGAATTATTAACTTTTTCAGGATGTGTAATACTAAGTTTCCTGGAAGCTTCAGGAAAGCTGCCTGGATGTACAGTATATTTTTTATTCTTAAAGCGGAAAATAAATTCGGTAGTAATTATCCACCACGTTAAATTAGGGCTCTATTTTTTACATTTAAAGATGTATTTTTCTAAGATAAATGCGGATAAACTACTCAAAACGAATTGATTTTATTTTAGGAAGAGTAAATTTTATTAAATTCAGGCATATACACCTGTACACTTAGTAAATCCTCCTTTATTCTTTTAATTATTGATTTTCTCATATTAAAAGGGTTGAAAACGAATGTATGGGATGTGGATATTTTTTTAATTTCTAAGTCATTCTGTTCGACACACGGTAATACATTGAGATCTAGGGAAAATCGTGAGATGCAACCAAGACTAAAGTTACCCAACAAATACCCGTATAGCCCTTACATATGTTCTTTATATAACCTCATAGATTTCCTCTTTCACCCAGCCTTATTTGACCCGCTACTATATTTACTTGCAACAGTATCAGATGGAAAGAATTAAGCACAATATCTCTCATATGAGTATTTTTGTAAAATAGGTTTTGTGTAACTAGAAAAATAGAAATATTTTTATGGCTCGAAGCCACTGTGAATGTTTCAGATTGAGCCTAATTTTGTGCATTTGATCGTCAAAAATGGGTATGATATGAACGTTATCTTGTAGATTAAAAGTATTAATTTTCTCGCATGGAACATAAACTCACTTTTAAATTTATCTTATTCTTTCTTCAAAAAACAGAATAATAATAAATTATTCTATTTATATTTTTATTAACATCAGCCCTTGCTCTCTGAATTTATTAAGATTCAATCTCATTTATAGCCATCGGATTCAGACAAAGAAGTCATTTCTACTCTAAATCGTTATGGAAAATGGTTTATATTATCCTATTCGACAGTTTAATGACGCGTATCAAAAAGAAAGAGGGTGGCCTGAAGAAGTCACATGGATTCTATAAAATCATGATATAGCTTCCATGACAATATTGTCAAGCAACTGAAAAGATTGTAGTTGCGTTTGTGGTTAATATCTTGGTGAATGGAAAATGAGTTAATTAACTTCAAGAATTGTGAAAGATACTTCTCTAATTGGCCATGAACTCGAAGCATAAATTTATTCAGACTTGTAAACCTGCTGACTATCTAATGAAATGGTAATTTAAAGTGACTATGGGCATAACAAGATCTGCTGACCAACCAGTCGCGTACTCTCACTTATTTTGATTTATGACCTAACGACCTGCAAAACTTTCAATAATTCCTGGAATAACCTTGGAAGGACCTTGGCAATTTTATCATTCGAAAGATAATGTAAAACAATATAAGGATTCCAAATTTCGTTAGAATTGGACAAAACAAAATAATTCTCGGGCTAACCTTGGGAGGACCTTGTCAATTATATACTTCGAAAGTGAATGTAAAACAACATAATCATTTCAAATTTCGGTCGAATGGGCTGAATAGTTACGATCTTATTACGAAAACAACAAAAAAGCAAAACGAGAACCGACCGACATAGTGAGATGTAGAGGGCTTGCGACTAGACTCATACACGACTAAAAACATGATTACGAGAAGAGACACTGTTACATGTTTCATGAGAAATACGAGACCTGAAGATTGCGCCATGAGTGTTGGATGAATGCAGTGAAAAAAGAGATAGTAAAGGAATATGCAGCTGTCTAGTACGAAATTAAACCTATGATAAAGATAAATTTCTTCATACTCATTCCTTTTATGCTAGGAATGCAAATAATCTGTGCCATTTATAAGGAGAATGAAAACTATGACAATTGCGAGAATTGCGGAGAAAGAATCAGAGGGTTCCGGCAGAAGCTCCGCAATTAAGCATTGTATCGACGCCCTTATTTCTTCGAGGGGGAAGAGGAAGAAAGTAAAACTCTATGTTTTGGCTAAAATAAATTACAAGTGTGACGCCCAGTTTTTATATCAGGAGAATCTCCAAAACTATCCTCCAGATTTGTTAACCGATAACCCTCTAATAGGTGGACGGAAAATATTTCAATAGAAATTGCACAAAATATTCTATTAAAAACACTCTTCATTTCATGTAAAAAAACTCCCCAAAGTAATGGGGAACCCATATATTAAGAAAGACTACTTTCCTTAGTCTTTAATTCCAATGAAACTAAATAGTATATTGATAAAATACATGAAAAAAAACTTAGCAATTTTAAAGGGATGTCCATGAGTGAGAAATAAAATTTCACGAGTCTTATAACACTTGTGGGCCGGTGTTGCCTCACCAACGTATCCTCCTCCTCTCATTCATTGCTAATTGATGCATATATCTTACGACCCCTCAACTCCTCCCCACTTCCCACACAATGTTTCTTCCTGGCTGGGACAGTCATGTCCCCCATCTCACCGCTCCTACATGTGGCAGCACCTACCCAACTGTCCGTTGACCCGTTTACATGTCGGTCAAGACTTGCCTGGCAATTCAGGGGTCGTTATCTTTTCCCGCTCCCAACCGGTCATGTATATGCTTCCTTATAACCCCCTTTCCCCTTTCCTCTCCCCTTCTCCCTCCGCGTCCCTACCCCGTCCTTGCCAATTGATGCAAACCTCTCACGAGCTGATACGTGAAACACTCAACACCTGGTCTTTCCCTATGGCGAAATTTAATAAAAAAAGAAGAATTTAAGCAGTTTAATGACTTTTCTTTAAAAATCATAAGTTCTATTTCGAAATATAAAAACAGGCCATGAAGGAAATTTAGCGATTTTTTGTTGTACGAGGGAGACAGAAAAAATATTTTTAGGAATAAGTTTTTTCCAATGAGTTAAAGTGTTATTTTGTGAAGAGAAAAATGTTTTAGCACCAGATTTAAGAGAGAAATCACAAAAAATTGATTTATACTATGCTTTTGTTTATAGTTAAGATAAAATGAATTAATTGATTTTAATCAATATGGTTAATTTAAGGTTTAAATTAAGTGATAAATTCAAATAAGAATTTCATCAACTGATTTCTATGAACAGCATGAGGCTGCTACGCTACTCAAGGAATTGAGCTAATTTCATTGATTCAACTAATAGCAGGTAGTTTTATCCATTCAACTGATAACAGGAAGATTTAGCCATCCACGTGATCAATGCTAGTTTTATTCATACACTTGATAACTGGTTGTTTTATCCATTCAACTGATAACAGGAAGATTTAGCCATCAACCTGATCGCTAGTAGTTTAACTCATACACTTGATAGCTGGTAGTTTTACCCATGGATCTGGTAGCAGCAAGATTTACTCATCCTCCTGATACCAGAAAATTTTATCTATTCGCATCATAACAGGTGGTTATAACCATCCACATGGTAGCATCTAGTTTTATATATTCACTTGATACCAAGTAGTTTAATCTCTCACTCATTTGATAGCTGGGATTTTTATCCATTAACCTGATGGAAGGTAGTCTTATTATTCCACTTAAGAGCAATTAGTTATATTTATCCTCGTGATAGATGGTAGTTGTATCCTACCAATGAGAGCAAGTAGATTTATTCATCTACCATTTAACAGGTTGTTTGAATTATCCCTCCGATACCGGGTAGTTTTATCCGTCCCCCTGTTGGCAAATAGTTTTATCCGTCCACAAGATAGAATGTAGTTCTCTCTATCCACATAGTAACAGGTAGTTTTATCCTTTCACATGGTATCAGGTAATTTGGCTATCAACCTTATAAAAGCTAATTGTATCCATCCACTTGATAACAAATAGTCTTATCCATTCAAATGATAGCAGGGGTTTTATCCATACAAGTGATAGCAGATAATTTCAACGATCTACCTGCTAGCAGGTAACTCTATACATCCAGCTGATAGAAGTAAGTTTTATCTATCGATTTCATGACTTTAGTTTTATCCACGAATTGAAGGCACTTAGTTTTTTCCAACCACCTGATAGCAGTTAGTGTTCTCCCTCCCACTGTTAGCAGGTACTTTGATCTACCTAAATGATAACAGGTAGTTTTATCATTTCACCTTATGGCACATGGTTTCCTTGCTCACCTAATGATTAGTTATTTTATCTATCCACCAGATAGAAGCTAGTTTTATTAAATAACATAATAGGAGGTAGTTTTTTCCATTCACCTCATGATAGTAAGTAGTTTCATCCCTCCAACTCATAGCGAATAGTTTGCTCTCCTCAAATAATATCATGTATTTTTATTCATTCATGTGATATATTATAGTTTTATACATCCACATGATAGCAGGTAGTTTTAGCTATCCACCAGCTAGAAGGTAGTTGTATTCCTCCATATAGAAGATAGATGTTAGTTTTATCCATCACTTTTTTGCAGGTAGTTATTTTTAATTAAACCTTTAACAGGTTGTTTTATCCATTCCCCTGATAACAGGTAATTTTAGTTCTTCAAATGATTACAGATAAGATTTATCCATTTATCTGCTAGAAGGGAATATTATCCATCTTCGTGATGGATGAAAGTATTATCCATACGAAAGATTGAAAGTAGTGTTAAATCTATCAGCTGAGAGCAGGAAGATTTTATTCATTCATAATCTAAGAAGAAATGTAGCAATTTATCCATCCACATGGTAGTAGTTAGTTTATCAATTTACGTGATAACAGGTTGTTTTATTCCTTCACCTGATATCAGGTAACTTTATCAATCACCCGAAAACAGGTATTTGTATCAATCTAGCTGATAGCATGTAGGTAGTTTAATCCATTCACCTGATAACAGGGAGTTTTATTTATTCATATGTTAGTAGATCATTTTATCAACTTCAATGATAGCAGGTTGCTTCATTTAAACACATTATAGAAGGAATATTCATCCAATCATCTGATAGCAGAAAGACTTCTCCATCCACCTCAAATTGGAGTTTTATCTATCGAAACAAGCTTTAAACATTCATATGATAGCAGGTAGTTTTGTCTGTCATCTGCAGAAGTTAATTTTATATATTCATCTGTTAGCGTATTGTTATCTTTCTACCAGATAATAGGTAATTTTATTCATCTACCTGTTAGCAGGTACAGTTATCCATCCCTAAGATATGAGAAATAGGTAATTTTATCCATGCACTTGATAGAAGATAGTTGTCCCCAACCAGCTGATCTGTGTTGGTTTTATCCGTCTACCTGATGGTATGAAGTTTCTTGGGTGTTTTTATTTCAAAAACTGTCTAGTTTAGAATTTCGTTTGCCAAACTTCTCTCATTCCTTCAAACAGCGTCTCTGGCAAATTAGAAATTCAGAGCTTGTGTTATATTTTACAATATCTGTCTCTTTGTTTGCGTTATTATACATGTACTTATTTAACCCTCCATTCCAGTTATTCCTATCATAGTTGATTCAAAATTTGGGTGACTTGCACTCAGGTTCTGCCTGTTTTTTCTTGCTTAGTATCTAATTTTTTACTCAATAAGTTTTAAGTACTAATATGCTTTAGTTAAATAATTTTCTTTTTAAAAAGTGTCTTGGCGTTTGTGAAGATGTGAAGTTTTCGAAATGCTATCCATACTAATTTTGTTTTCCATTAATTTCCATTTTCATGCTCAAATTTTATATCATAACTTGTCCTTAGTATATTCTATTTTGGTGCCCACAATAAGGTGCTTCAAATCTCCACAACTCGTCCTGTAAAGAGCGTGCGGGAGAAAGAAGACCCTGTTTTGCTATTTTGGTTTTTATGTAGTTTATTAATGATCGCTGTAGCACAAATGACAATATTGCCTGACTGTACACCCATGGCATAAATTATAAACTACCCCTCATAGATTTATATATTTATCATAGTTAATAAAACATTATAGAATTTTTTATATTATTTATAAATAGAGGTGAAAATAATGTGTATTTTGCTAATATATTTTAATATTTTTTTAATATGTTTGAATTACTTAGTATTTTACTCAATGTTATTTAATAAATAAAATGATGTCTTATATAATCAGAATTAAACTAATATTTCTTAGGTTTGACCTTCAATTTATAACTATTGTGTACTTATTATTGTTGTAAATAAGTGATATAACTAAAACTAGAAAACTTACAAAAGCACAAAGAGTATAAATCTAACTTCTACATAACCAACTATGAATTGCTAAAAATGCTAAAACCTAAGATATTCTGCCCAAACCATTATAAAAGCATATCAATAGACCAAAAGCTTTGTACCAATAAAAAAAGTATAAGATACCGTATTACAAGTCCTAAAGAAGACATCTATCATTGTAGGGGAATGGTCACTCCCCCCCCGCCGTGCACTCTTGGTGTAGTCACAAGGCGGTTACCGCAAAGACATCCGTCGAAGGCATCGGCGCGTTCAGTGGTAACCGCAGTGTGGCACAACTCGGTGCCATGAAAGACCCTAAAGGTCAAAATGAAAGATCTCCCCCAGGAGAGTGAGATCCAGTTTCACGTCGAATAAGATATTGGAGACGGGTTTCTCCCAATCTCAAAGACTAACGAGGAGCCGATGTTTGACTTCGTGTGAAAAACCGTTTGGAAAAAGAACTCTCCTGGGGCTGTCCTCAAGCCCCTCTTCCCCTAACCACTCCCCCAGTGGGGTGACGAGGTATAAATGAGGAACTCTAAGGAAAATCGTGGTAGTATACGTCAGTCTCTAGGTGACGAAGTCTTCGGATCAAACCGAACAACCGAGACTGGAGAAGTAGAGTACTTGGCTCGCCAGACCAAGAAGTACCCTGCAAGAGAGGCAGGGCTACCTACCTTAAGGGGCTGAGAAGAAGCTCATCCTCGAGCTAAGTCCTGATTATTTTTGTTTAGGATAATATTTAAAGTATTACTGTATTTAATGTCTAAATGTTATGTATTCAATTGATAAAGGTAAAATATAAGTTTATTTTGTGAATTAGTGGGCGTTTCTTTTATATCCTTACGTGTGTCGTAACGGCTCTGCTCTTTAAGATATTCTTATAATATCAATATATTAGACTCACTTAGCACTCTTAGAATAGAACAAAAAGGGGGGGGAATTCTACGACATAACTAAAAGTAGTGTCAGGTTTGTAGGTTGCTATTAGAAAGAACCCAGCAGTGTCTATTTAAGAAAGAGCCAACACGTAAGGGAATATCATATCAGGAGTAAGAGAATAATTGACGAGAGGAAAATTGGTAGAATTAGGGGTGGTAACAATCTTAAGGTAATTGGTAGGTCAAGTGGTAAATTTGTTGTCGGGAATGGTATTTCAATCAACATAGTAGTAGGATTAAGGGTAAGTTATGCTGAGCGCTACCTTGTGAGTGGTGGGATAATTACCTGAGAATACAGCAAGGAAAATTTGACGAACCAACACAAAATGGATCCGGTCGAAAGATTGAACCTACAAGCCCAAACTTTGGGATTGCAAGGCAAGGATATGGATGCCTACATCCTTGAAGAATTGAGAATACAAAGAGAAGAAGAAGAAGAAATAATAGAGTTTGATGGAAAGAGGGAAAATATAAAAAGAGAGGATAAAAGAAAATGGGAAGCAATGGAAATATGGATGAACCAAAAAAGGGAAGAAGCCCAAACACAGCTGAAAAGAGAAATAGAGAAAAGAAGATGCTCAAGAGGAAGTAAGACAAACGAAAGAACAAGACAGTTGAAAAGAGAAGCACAAGAATTCGGAATAAGGATAGAAAGGGAAGATGAAGAAAGGATAATAAAGATAAAACGAGAAGATGATGAAAGAAAAATAAAGATAAACCTGGAAGATGAAGAAAGAAGAACTCGACGGGAAAACGAAATAGCGAAAGCAGAACCAGAAGCCGAGGAAAGGAGAATGAAGAGGGAAAAAGAGTCGAAAGAAAGGAGAATAAAGATTAAAAAAGAAATAGATGAAAGAAGAATACAGAGGGAAAAAGGGCGAGCTCAAGCGGAAACGATAAGTTAACTTTGGTAAGTTCAACTTACTCTCGCCAGAGAGACTACTCATATCCTGGTACACCTTAAACACCAGGGGTATTCCTCGTCCTTGAGGAATTAAGAAAAGAAAAAGGAAAAGACTCCCCTTCGAGCCCGTTGTTCGGTGGCCAACCCGAACTCCTAAGTTAACTTGGGTAAGGAACCAAGTTCAAATTTTTCTCGCCAGAGAAATCCCCCTCCGTTATACTCGCCCTTGAGGAAGACTGGAATTAAAAAAAAACTCATCTTCGAGCTAGTTCCGGGTTACCAAACCGAACGTTAAGTAATTTATTTTCGCCAGAGAAACCCCTTTCCGTTATCATCGCCCTTGAAGAAGACCCTCCCCGAGTTCAGTCCTCGTTCATAAGGAAATAAGTAACGAAGGAGAAAAGCTCCTCCTTACGCTCGTTACTTGGTGGTCACACCGCACTTCAAGTTAGCTGGATTTAAGAACCAAGTTCGACTCACTCTCGCCAGAGAGACCACGACTGCCTAGGTGTTGCATAAAGCACCGTAATTGTTCTCATCCTTGAAGAACCCCTGCCTCCCTCCGGAAGAACGTGTGGACCCCCCAGCGGCTACCCTCGCCAAAACGACCCTGGAATTTTGCCCATCTACATCTGGACACACGACACGCGTCGTGAGGCAATAACATTTCTGAGGCCTTTAAACTCCACTTTAGTCCGTAAGCCTAATTCTTATATTATTGTTTTGTGTAGAGAAAACGTTAACCAATTTTTGTGGGTATCTAATTTAATTAATTTTTGTTTAGGATGATATTTAGAGTATTACTGTAGTTAATGTATAAATGTTATGTATTCAATTGATAAAGGTAAGATATAAGTTTATTTTGTGAATTAGTGGGTGTTTCTTGTATATCCTTACGTGTGTCGTAACGGCTCTGTTCTTTAAGATATTCTTATAATATCAATATATTAGACTCACTTAGCACTCTTAGAATAGAACCAAAAGCGGGGGGAATTCTACGACAATCATTCTGGATGAGAGGCAAAAGCATCGAAATCTGTGAAAACTAAGTGAACACTAACATGAAGAATTATAGCTGTAATTCAAGCAATAGGGGTCTAACTATGTAAGTGCTAAAATAATTGCAACTAAATAGATATATAATGTATATAACGAATTCATTTACCAGAAATTTCTAATAGCATTATATTAATTATGTTAAAGGGTTCTTCATAGTTTGGCCAAAGGTGTTTATGTAAGAGGATCTACTATGCATATAAATGCCAGTTAGCGAAGTAGTTTTTCTTCAAGTGTTCTCTTCAATAATTATAGATATCACCTGCTCATAATAAAGGTACGAGTGTTAGCTCTAAAATCTGCTAGTTATGGTGTCTTATTGGAGTCAAAAGTTTGTGTTGGTCTTTTTTTATAACTTTTTCAGTAATAACTGTTTCTGATAAGAGATTGAACAGCCTATACTTATTATATATTACTTCTATTCTGTTTTTAAAAGAAGCAATTAGTAAAAATTTAGTAAACAAACTATCTCTCAGGTTGGAATGAAATAATTGTCCGATTTTATAGAATAAAGTTTTAGATATTATTTTTGGAATTATTGTCTCTTGTTATCGTTTAGAACGTGCAGAACAGTTTCATATAACCCACACTACGGTCCTACGCTAACCGGAATGGATTAGAAAGGTTACGGTAATTCGAAAAGGGGTCCCGCATAAAGCTTTCAATGACGGCTTGATTGCTGTCAGTCATTGCTTTCAACACAAATTCAGGGACCATTTGGGGGCAGGCATGATACTGGTAATTCGAAGTGGCTCCTTTATCATCAACTTAAATTCCGACATTCGTGGATTAGTCAAGAAATGAGAATCTTTCATCAACCGAGAGGATTACTTCATCCCGAAATGATGATATACATTCTAATATAGGATATGAAAGGAATTGTCCATTACAAACTGTTAGACAACAATCAAACATATGTAATGTTAATCTCTAATGCAATTAACTTCATATTTTTAAAACCGCTTTGTTCCAAAGAGGACTCTACTTGATCAAAAGAAAAAGTGTCATCCTCCTTCATAATAATGTAACTCCTTACACAGCTCGAATGACCAATGATCTCATAGAGGAGCTCAGTTGCGAAATACTGCTTCATCTTTCACATTCTTCTGGCCTTGTCACTCCTGATTATCACTTGCTTAGGGGATTACAGAACCATTTGGATGTGAAAGCAAGTTTTATTCATATATCTCATCAAAACCTAAAGAATTTTATGAGCATGGCATGTATAAGCTTATTGACAGATGGAATAAAGCTTTAGGAAGCAATAGAGGTTATGTTTATGATTGCATATTTTTAATTTATTCTCTAAAATCAGACATTGCTTTCGTTCCAACCTGATGTATATTGTGACAGAAAGACGCTACCATCAGACATAAGATATGTGTCTACCCTCTCCTCTTCACGAGCTTTACCATTTTTCTGCTCTTAAGTGAGTGCGAAATTTGTTCTTTTCTTATTCTTCGGGTTTCCTCTTCATTTAATGAAAAGTTTTTGCTTTCATTGGGGTTTTACTTTTACAAGGATCTTTTATGATATTATTTCCATGTTTGTACATAAATAACCAGCGTTATTCTCTCCTCGCATTGTGGAATATATCCCGCGACTAGATAATTAAATGTAGAGAAATATCCGAATGAAAAACCCAGGTGAGTCCGGAGGCATAAGATGAAGGTGGGTGTCTCTTTGTTTTATTATGTGTGGTTTACGCCAACCAGGGATGGTTAGATACCATCGTGTCTCAAGTGTATAGTGTGGGATGGAAGCAAGAATTACGCTTCAGACTTAGGTGTGTATGAATGCCAATACAGAGAACCCAAGTACTCCATCGACAGGGTTCCTAAACAGAGGAGAGAGTGGTTATGTATTTTGAAGGCAGGAAGGAAATTGATTGTGGCGTTGTGATTGGGTATTTGCATGATGATGGGTGCAAATTTACTTACCCAGGTGTCAGTTATTACCATCGCATAAGCCCAATGGTTGTCCTAGCCGCGTGGAAACATCGTAACCGATCATAGCAAAGTTAAGCTAAATCAGGTGAGGCAATTCGAAGGAAATAGTTCTTAGTCGGATTGACGTAACGGCATCTGCCATGGCGTGTAGACGTGGTTCGAATCCCATTGTAAACGTAAGTTCTCCCAATGAAAAATATAAACCCTGCAAAAGATGCATCTCGAGGGAAGTAGCCTTACCACCACAATCCTGTGCTGCCTCTCACTCGTCTGTTCCTCGTAGCCGCGTAGGAGTCGGCGCCTTCTAGAAAAGCTTAGCACGATGACAGGACGCTTTGTTAGGTTGCGCTGCCAACTATTAACACTTGTTGCGCCACAGACATGACAAAAAGTTTAACTCTTGCAGTGTTAACATGCAGAAAATATGGCAACTTCGATCACTCAAATTATCCAATACGAGGCGTCTATTAACAAATTACCAGAAATATTCCGTGAAAATATATTTGATTATAACATGGAATTCGAGGTAATATAATATTCTTTGCCATTTCACTACTCTGCAGTTATCGGTATGTTAATAAAACAACTACATTTCAGTCAAAAATAGATATATTTGAATGAAATTTATGTATTTAGTGTTGATAAGGAATTAAAATCAAATTATTCTATGGAACCTACTTCTGCTTTGATGACTGCTTAAATGAGGGACAGAAGACACTAAAATACTGATACTATATGATAATTCTTCATTTACGACCTCACCTGACCAATGGTGGTCTTTAGTGCGTGTGGATGATTTTATCTGGTAATTTTTCATATGAAGTGAAAACGTTAGCGGTGCGGTCCATCTACTACCCTCAAGCTGCTTGTTACCATCGTGAACTTCTAGATCACTTAATATGATTTATATATAGTTTGCGGGCATCTCGCAGTGAAATTCGTATTGTACTAATGGGTGATCTAAATGTCCTGAATAAGGATGAATTGTGTCAAGATCTGAACATCCGGAATCTCGTCATCAAGCCTACACACCACACATCAGTGATGGATGTTATACTTACCGATGCCGAGTGGTATAGCACCGAGACCACCACCCACCATCCGCCCATCAATCTGAGCCAGCACGACTGCGTGTTGAGTCACCCGACGCTGGGCGACGCCCTCCTTCGTCAACCACTCCTACCGGCCGTTCCGGGACTCCGACGTGCTACGATGGAAGAATAGTTTAATTTAGTGCGTTCAAAGGATGCAAATGACTTTGTTAACAAATTAAAGTCCACAGTCAAAAGGCAGTACTAACTCTGCTTTTCAGAGAGGCATGTGAGGGTGAGGGCCCAAAGTAAACCTTGTGTCACTCCTCACATCCTTCGCCTGATACGACAACGACGGACGGAGTGGCAACGGCGTGGACGCACGCACATTTGGCGAGTCCTGTGCCACAGTGTATGGTACTAACTTAGGCTCGCCAACCGCAACACCGCACGCGACATGGTTTAGGGCACGACAAAAAAAAAATTTTTTTTGCATTATTTGACAATATGAACAAAAATGAAATCACCATAGGCATTCGTGATTGCTTCACTGCAATATGCAGCAAACACCCCCACTGGACCCCCAAAACTTCCAATCTACCTTTCAGCAAATGATGACATGCCTCGAAGAGACAGGATGACTGTAAATCACGAACTCCTTTAACTCAAACTTGGTAAAGCTTCACCTCCTGGAGATATCACAAGGAAGCTATTAAAGGAGTTTGCATACGAGTTTAGCCTCCCTCTCACACACATTTTGAATGTAAGCCAAGGTAGTGGAGTCTTTCATGAAAGATGGAAGCAAGCAGTTATCTCTCCATTATAGAAGGTAAAGTTGGTTAGTGAGATGGGAGAGTTGCGACCACAGCCTTATCTCCCGGACGAAGGTCTAGGTCCACGGGCTGGACACGTAAAATCTCCACCGCCTACAGTATATTGGATGCCTTAAGACACGCCATAAGAAGACGTTTGGGCCTTATGTCGTTAACTTAGTTAATGAGTCAATGTAAATACCTAATTTGTTCCATGTAAATGTGCTCGTTTTACATATTATTGATTTCTTTTAAGTTGCAATTGTAAACAGAACGTAATGTTTAGTTGGCTATATAATACCAGTATTGTATAGATGACTGTGAACCCAACAATTATAACCATACAAATTACAATTTGATTCTAGGCATAGAGATTTATGCGTAGCATAAAAACAACAAATACCTATACCCTCTTCGGGACTTGGCATAAAAGACGACTAAAAGTGGAATGTTATCTGTAGGTGGTGAAGAAATATTACTCATTACGTGTCCGTTAAGGTAGCTAACCCAAAAGAGAGGGTCGATAGAATCCACGCCTGGAGCTTTAATCCTTCGCGCACGCGGCAGAATAGCAGTAATGGGCAGGGCTGTCGAGGCTCCTGATCATTCAAGCCAATTAATCTGCATCACGGTACGATTCGAAAGAGTATATGGAAAGTGAGGGTTTATGTGATGTGGAGAAGAGGGAAGTCAGTGTCAAATATCTTTAGAAGAGGATGATAGCAGATGCCTGCTAAATGTGAGACAAATAAGAAATAGAATGAATGGAGTGTGATCAGTCGTAGATCAGATTAGTAGAATTAAGTAAGGTAAGCCATGGCTTTGTGAGCGAGGGAACATGCTGCAAATGCATTCTTTCAGCATAAGGGTGATAAATACCTATTCGTTGGGAAAGGAGATTTTGATAACTTAAAAATGGGATTTATTTCTGCTTTGTATGAAATATATTCCAGACGTAATTGCTGTTAAATATATAAAACTGTAACACAATTATTATATGGTAATACTGTTTACGTTTAGATTGGTTCCTGAATGGATGAGAAACGTTAGGAAGGTCAAATGGAATGGAAAATAAATACAAGTGTACTTAATGACTACTCAAATAAGGCGAGTATGTGAGAATAACTGAGTGTAGAAGCAAGAGAACTCAGTACGAGTATGGAGATGGAACAATGGTCGAACAAATTTTGTGCACTGGTAGTATGTAGAATAAGTGTTGTGTGTAGGGAGGGGTGCAAGAACTAGAGAGTGGAAAACATGTTAATGGTGCATTGACGATGAGAGGCGTATTGTGGACAGGAAAAAGAAGATATGCTTTAAAATGCTTTAGATGCAAATCACTTTCAAGGAAATACATTGGAATGTGTACAAGGAGAGGAAAATTAAAGTGAAACAAGTGATTAAACAGAGTAGAAAAGCATAAAATGAACCATTTGGCCAAGGCTGAACGAGAATGCAGATGAGAACCGGAAGTTATTATTAAACGAAATTAGAAGTTCGACTAACCAGAAATTAATATAGGTAAACATGAAGGATAACAATGACACGGATTTTATGAGTAAGGGGGAGGGGAGGGGTGATTGGAAGATTACCCTAATCAGTGGTATAAGGTGGGTATCGAAGTTGCGGCAAATGCAATTATGAGTAGATTCTTGAGTGGAAATCTGATGGCGTTTTACTATATGGAAGAAATAAGGATGCAAAAGATTAGTTTTAGCGCTGTAATGAGTCTTAAATTGAGAAAGCAGTTGTACTTAAATAATAACATGTGTTGCTAATTGATTTTATTATTATGCGCTTGCTGACTGTGTTGTAAGGCATCTGAAAGAGAAAGATTGTATGCATACTAGAAAAGTGCCGTCTGAATGCCGTTGTATAAATGTAAAAGAGATAAATGTGAATGCAAAAACTACAAGATATTATTATGTAAGTGTTGTAGGTAAAGTGTATAGGAAAATCTGTTTGAGACTATGAGAAGAATAACTGAAGGATTGACAGCGGATGATTAAGTTGGGTTTACAGCGTAGGCTGAAGTGTGGGTTAAGTATACGGATCTTGAAAATGAGAGAGAAGTTAAGGGATAGGAGATGTAAAGGTTATGGTAGGCCTATGGATTTGAAAAAAGATTATGATCATGTAGATTGATAAGCATTATGGCATGTGCTAATTAGGTATGGATTGAGAGAAACATTCGTGAATGGTGTGAAGAGTATTTTTGTTTAAATTATTATTAATGATTTAGGTGTAAGAGAGCTGTGGTGCCGTGATGTCTGTTAAGATTTTTATGGATGAAATGTTTATAGATACGAAAGGTTTGGGTATATAATCTACTAAAAAGCTGCATGAAAGTATGCTACTGACAACCTTTGTCTATTGAAGTGTGTCTGTCGTATCGCAGGAGAAGGAAAGACCTCAATGAGTGCAGGAGAAATGGATGAGTGAAGGTCAGGTAAATTGAGGAAAGACTGGTATGCGAATGATTGCAGATGGAAGCAAGTGACTATCTCTCCGTTACAGAAGGTGAATTTGGTTAGTGAGATAGGAGAGTTGCGACCACAGCCTTATCTCCCGGACGAAGCTCTAGGTCCACGGGCTGGACAGGTAAAATCTCCACCGCCTACAGTATATTGGATGCCTCAAGACACGCCATAAGAAGACGTTTGGGCCTTATGTCGTTAACTTAGTTAATGAGTCAATGTAAATGCCTCAACTTGTCTCATGTAAATGTGTTCGTTTTAAATATTATTGATTCCTTTTAAGTTGCAATTGTAAACAGAACGTAATGTTTAGTTGGCTATATAATACCAGTATTGTATGGATGACTGTAACTTTTCTTTTACTAAACCGTTTATTATTTCATATTAGGAGGATGTCGATTAGTCTTCCTTTCAACAGCGTTTCACACGTAGTAGTGCATAGGATTCAAATCTGGCGAGTTTAGAGGCATTTACTGGGTGTTACATGATTGTAAAGATTGTCTGACAATCATTCACTGGTTTCTTGAGCTTTGTAAGAAGGAGCCGAGTCTTGCTATATCACGTATGGTGTTCAATTGCGAACTTCATCTGAACAGAGCTTGATAACAGTTTTCAGCACTTTAACGTATCCAGTATCATTAATTCTACAACCATGTGAAAAAACGTAGGGTGGTATAAAATGATTTTCGATAATCACCGACTTTTAAAATCATCACCCTTTTTTTAAATTTGGTGTCCATCACTCTGGGTAATTAAGGAGGATGTGCACATAACCAACTCACTTCTTCTATTAGTTTTTTTATCTTAGTCAATTTTTTTTTCCTAAGAGAAAATTCAAAGCATACTAAATCACTATGCTTTGCATGTATGCAACTATGAGTGTATATCTGTTTATTTCTTGAGTTATGTATTTTCTAAATGGTTATCTGTAAAATAAATACTACTTTAATGAATTTTAAGATGAAATAAGCTCAAGACGAAATGTCCTTAAATAATTCTCGATCCCCTATAATGATATATTATACGTAAAAATGGTGAAATTCTGTAAAATGGGTCAGAAAAGGGGCTTAATTTGTAACATCACACTTCTGGATTTTAAACATCACACCACAAATGTTATCTACACTCCAAGACGATTTTCTTGACCAATCCTCTGTTAATTTGAACTGAGGTTATGAGAGTGGCAACATTTATAAATGATATAATTTATATACTGATTGATATGCTCTGTCTTATCCATAACTCTTTCAATAGTAAGCCTTATTACATCTTTCCTAATCGAGCTGCCATTCACTAACAGGCCATTATATCAAACATGGCAGTATTTTAGGAGATTAGGCAAACTTTTTCACTGAAAATGGCACTTAAGTTATAAGAAATAGGTTAAAGTTTCTTTTATGAGAATTTTCTTAACAGGACCAACTCTAGGGAATGATTTTCATGAGGAAGTTGGTTCCATAAAATTAATTAGATTGAAGATTGCTTTACCGCTAAATACCCTGAGTGAGGAATAGAATGGAACAAAAGGTTTTGCGTTGATGGAACAGAAGATGTAGTATGTGACTTTGTGAACCCAACAATTCTTACCATAGAAATCATAATTTGATTTTAGGCATTGACATTTATTCGTAGCATAAAAACAACAAATTATTCTCCCCATACTGCCTGCATTAGACTCGAAAACTACCTATACTCTCTTCGGGTCGTGGCGTATACGACAACTGAAAGTGGAATGTTATCTGTAGGTGGTACAGAAATATTACTCATTCCGTCCCCCTGGAAGCCACGCCAGCAGAGCCTTAATCCTTCGCTCACGCGGTAGAATAGCAGTAATGAGCAGGGATGTCGAGGCTCCTTTCCATTTAAACCCATTATACTGCATCAGGGTGCGATTCGAAAGAGTATATGGAAAGTGAGGGCTTTTGTAATGTGGAAAAGAGGGATGTCGGAATCAAATATCTTTAGAAGAGGATGATAGCAGATGCCACCTAAATGTGAGACAAATAAGAAATAGAATGAAGAGTCTGTGTGGAATAGAGTAAATGGAGTATGATCAGTTATAGATCAGATTAGTAGAAGTAAATAAGGTGTGCCAGGGCTTGTTAAGCGAGGGCACATGATGCAAACGCATTCTTTCAGCACAAGGGTGATAAATACCTATGCGTTAGGAAAGGAGATTTGATAACTTAAAAATGGGATTTATTTCTGCTTTGTATGAAATAATATATTCCGGATGTATTTGCTGAAAAAGATATGAGCCTGTAACACACTTATTACATGATTTAACTGTGTACGTTTAGATTGGTTCTTGAATGGATGAGAAACGTTAGGAAGGTCGAATGGAATGGACAATAAATACAAGTGTACTTAATGACTACTCACATAAGGCGAATATGTAAAAATAGCCGAGTGTAGAAGCAAGGGAACTCAATGCGATTATGGAGATGGAACAATGGTGGAAAAAAATTGGTGAACTGTTAGTATGTAGAATAAATGTTGGGTGTAAGAAGGGGTGCAAGAACTGGAGAGAGGAAAACATGGTAATAGTGCATTGACGATGAGAAGCGTGTTGTGGACATGAAGAAGTAGATATGCTTCAAAATGCTTTAGGTGTAGACGACTTCCAAGAAAATGTCTTTGAATGTGCACAAGGAAAGGAAAATGAAAGTAAAACAAGTGATTAAACAGAGTAGAAAAGTATAAAATGAACCATTTGGCCAAGGCGGAACAAGAATGCGGATGAGAACCGGAAGTTATTATTAAACGAAATAAAAAGTTCGACTAACCAGAAATTGATCTAGGTAAACATAAAGGATAACAATGACGCGGATTTTATGAGTATGGGGGAAGGGCGGGTCGATTGGGAAATTACCCTAATCAGTACTATTAGGTGGGTATCGAAGTTGCGGCATATGCAATTATGAGTGGATTCTTGAATAGAAATCTGAGGGCGTTTTACTATATGGAAGAAATAAGGATGCAAATGGTTAGTGTTAGCGCTGTACTGAGTCTTTAATTGAAAAGTCAGTTGTACTTGATGATATACTTGCTCAAATAATAACATGTGTTGCTAATTGATTATATTATTATGCGCTTGCTGACCGTGTTGTAAGGCTTCTGAAAGAGAAAGATTACATGCATACTAAAAAGGTGCACTCTGAATGCCATTGTTTAAATGTAAAAGAGATAAATGTGAATGCAAAACCTACAGGAGATAAGTATGTAAGTGTTGTAGGTAAAGTGTATAGGAAAGTCTGTTTGAGACTATGAGAAGAATAACTAAAGGATTGACAAGGGATGAGTAAGGTGTGTTTACAGCGTAGGGTGGAGTGTGGGTCAAGTATTTGGATTGAGAAAGCTGAGAGAGAAGTTAAGGGATAGGAGATGTCGAGGTTATGTTATGCTTTTGGATCTGGAAAAAATTATGATTATGTAGATTGATAAGCATTATGTCAGGTGCTAATTAGATATGGATTGAGAGAAACATTAGTCAATATGTGAAGAGTATTTTTGTTTAAATCATTACTAATGATTTAGGTGTAAGAGAGTTGTAATGCTGCGATGTCTGTTATATATGTATGGAGGAAATGTTTATAGATACGCAAAGTTTTGGGTATATAAGCTTCTAAAAAGTTGCATGAGAGTATGCTACCTCCAACCTTGGTCTATTGAAGTGAGAATATTGTATTGCAAGAGAAGGAAAGTGCTCAATGAGAGCAGGAGAAATGGATAAGTGAAGGTCAGGTAAATTGATGAAAGATTGGTAAGTGAATAATTTGCAGAGAGTTTAGTAAAGAATATAGCACTTGGTTTGCATGATTCCACTGAGGATCAGGGAATTGCCAAAATCGCTCACATTTTGACACAAATGGAACTACGCTTTTCAAACTAGATCCATATCTTAATATTTTAGATTTTACGGCGATATTTTTTTCTCCAGAATTTCAAACTTGAGCGAAACTGGTCTTCTTTGTTCGCTAAAAATAGAGCTGTTGCATATCAATAAGCCAAGATAAGCACTTTAGCAGGGTTTTTCGTAAATCAAGTATTATCTTCCAGCTGTCTATACGGAAGATGAAAACTACCAAATGAATCAGAAGATTCAACTATCTCAGATAATTGCAAAGAAGGTTCAACCTGCAATGTTATAGTAAACCAATCCCTTTTATCGTCTCTTTGTCAAACGAAAAATAAGAACACAGAAAGGAACTATGCAAAGGAACTAGCGTCGTTCTCATAACTGAATCAAAACAATTTTATTGAAATGTCACTAATCTTGGGCCATTTAAGGAGTGCATCTGTCCCGTCAATTGATACCGAAGATGTCCATATTGACGACCCGGCCATGCGATGAAGGCATCAGTACTGTCAAAGGCAATAATATTTCAATATTTATATAATAGAAGAGTCCATTGAACTTTTATATTAGTAAAATAAAATTTTTAAAAACTCCGGTTCTCAATAATCTTCATAGAAAACCATCGATTTTGATGCGGTTCTATATAAAAGACAATAAAGCAAAAACGTCATGGCATAAGGGTTACAAACTAAATTGGATTGAAGACTGGCTGAAAAACTAGACAGAGAGTGGTTATCAGAGCAAATAGTCGGACGTAGCGATCATTCCTTAGCAAGCTTTCCTAGATCTTTTAATTCGGTCATCACATAAGAAAAGCGATATTATTTCGCGCAGATGACGTTAATATCAAAGATGAACCTTGTTCAAGATAGTGAGTGGAATTTGATCCTGATCTATGATATTTCAAATTTTCCTGGTAGAAAATTCTATTGTAATGTGCATAGTGAGTTTAAAGAAAGGTAAGGTTTCATGATCGGTGCAATGTTTTACTGAGGACCTGGAGAGGTACACTTGAAACAAAGAATTTTTCATTTTTACAACTCTCTTTTTTTCACTAAAAAGTGAAGAAAGGTTTGTTATGTACAATAAAATTCAACGTTATAGAAAATGGAAATGTCCTAGGTAAACGTCAATAAAGTAGAAAGAAACAGTGGCGTCATCCAAGGAAGATTATCTTCTAATCTTTGTGCTATATGGAAGACATAAGCCCTTTTGAACTTCTTAACCCAAATCAGACTATCGTCAAAGATGTTTACTCATCTCAGTTTTACCGTTTACATGTATTACTTTAATAAAAGGCCAGCATTAATCAACTGAAGAAGAGTACACTTTCATCGTAAAAAAAGCTTAACAATTTGTATTGGAAATTAACCAGTCAACCTTCTTACCTATACGATTTCGCCATATTGGATTAATATGCTTTTTAGGACTTTAGCGAAGTATATAAAGAGAATAAAGATGCCAACAACAGATAGAGCCGACCTAATATTTAAGAACCTTTAAAAATCAATGGCACCGATTTTTACAAACATGGTTATGTATAGTTAGTAGAAAGATGGAGACTAGTGGTTGTAACTGGTTGAAATTCTATTACATATTAAAGCAATAATTAATAGTTATTTAAATGTTAATAAATTTAAAAGTTATTAACATTATTAAAACAATAAATAATACTTATTTAAATGTTACTAACTTTAAAGGTTGTTTCATTTCTACCAATAAAATAAAGATAAATATTAAAAATAATGCCGCATTATTTCGGATTACCTAATGCATATATAGATACGATCTTGAAATAATTTTTAATGTGCAATTTCACAATTGACTGATGACATCAAACTATTAGATTGGAAATACAGTTCTCGCACACTTTTTGTTGACAATGATTTACACCAAAATAATGTAGAAAAAGAAACATATATATGAATAATGTAATCACAGTTATTTTAGAGGACCTGCTTCTAACGAAGGGATAGATCATGAATAACTTTGTTGTAAAATTCAGAGAAGTCTCCAGCTGCAGTTTTCAGTTCGTGATCATTTGCGAACGATTTGCCATTTAAGAACTCCTGCAGTGCCCGGAATTTTTAGTAGTTCATTGGCGGCAGTTCTCCTGGAGTTTTTCACGGGTATGATTTGCAACGTGTGGTCACTTTTTATCATGAAGAAACATGACATTCGTCAATTCTGGTTATTTCTGCGCACTTGCATCTGCTACCTGTTTCAATTGTTAATTTTATTTTTGAGCGTCCATAGACTGAATACGTTCTAACATTTCCCAGTAAATCCCTCCCTTCACACTACAATAAACACAAACCTAAAGCTTCTTTTTATGTGATTAGCGTTTAAATGAAGTTTCGAAGTTATACCTTTATCTGTTTAGCTTCGTTTGCGTGCCATGTTCGAGTGTAGGCACTATTTTTCATTTGCAGTAACCATTTTATTCAGCTAATCAAAACGATGCTCTTTGGACAGTAGTATCATACAGGCGTCTATGCGGCACTGACGGTCCAAGTCGGTCAGTTTACGTGTAATGCATACGGCCAATTTGCTGACTCTGCCCATCTCCTCTAAATTATTAAAAATGGCTGTATGGTTGAAGCTAAACCTTCCGACCAGCTCGAGTGATGACAGATGTGGATCAGCTTTGACACAGGCTTACAGACAGTCATTACCAATAAGTGAAGGTTGTTCACCTCTGGGCTGAGCTGGGAGATCGAATTCGCCAAGTTGAAACTCCTTAAAGTAATCATAGGCTGTGTGACGACTTAACGTGTCTTCTCCAAATTTTGGCTTAATACAACGTTAAGAATGGGCAGCGTTTAGGCCGGATTTATAATAATACAGTAAAAGTTGCGTTGCTGTTCACGAGAAAAAGTCATTTGCTATTAATTTCTGCAACCTTAGATATATAAGAGGGTATCCGACTTATTACCTATGCTTACCTAGGCCTTACTTGAAAGTGAATAGTGCCTTTTTACTGTGCCAATTTACGACTATACTTATTTACAAACTGAAACGCTTATCATATAATAGCTCATAGTTTACTTTTAGGACTCGAATTGTAAGAGAATTTGATTTAATAATTTTATCCAAAAAGTGATAAAAATGGACATAAGATGTAATTATGAAGCTAAAATGATAAAAGAATAAACGGTAAAAGAAAAATAAAAGAGATATACTTTGTAGAGATAGATGACAAGTTTTGAACTTCGCCTAAAGGTCAGAATTTTCAGAGTATTTCAATTTATTGTTATTTTAATTGCTTTACAAAATACAAAGTGTAATGGTATGGAACGTACATACTCGCATGCCACCAGACAATCGTGGAAACCAAAGAAATTTGTCGTTTGAGTTGATCTTCGTCTTCTCTCTCTCAATTTCACACAGTCTGCGGTATAAATGACAACGCCGTTCATCCCTCAAGAGAAGTGTTCCAACCTACTCGTGTAACCCTCACATTGAACGAGAGTCGTTCCTGTAAAGTATCGACTGCCAACGCGCCGCTGAGTTAACTTGGTCGCTGTCTCAAAGTGTTCCTGAAGCAAATCCCGCCCCGCAGAGTCTGTGAATAGAATAATACGCTCTGTTGCTCAACGTAACTTGAGAAAGAAAAAGCTACATCCAAATAGTTACTGGAAGTAACTATTTGTTAGTATCACATCCAGTTAGGAGTGAACTAACCGGAACTGCAGTCAGCAGCCCCAAAATCGTCGTCTTATCCCCCCTCTCCCCGAAAACTCGTGTTAACACCACCCGAACCACCCCGTCTGGACCTGAGTAGTCGTCTCTCCAATGGTAATGGTAATCTGTAAACCCAGTGTCCCTATATTCTTTAATTACTTATTTAATTAACAGAGATTGATACTCCCATTGAGTCATTTTAAATCTAGACGCTTAACGTCAGTGTTATCCTTCCCTCCTTTGTTAAAGAGATTTAAGTGAGTCATTCCCTGATATTATTATTTATAATTGCTGTCAACCCGGACTAATGCGTGTTTAATATTTAATCCTTATTTACTTAAATGCCCGTTTAACTATTGCTACTAATTATTATTTTGGTGTAAAGTAAAGTTTATTTTTGTAATGTGTATATTTGTGGCTACTCCTTTTTGACGTACCCTTGCCAAGACTTTGATTAAGAATCCCTTCGGCTAATTTATTTAACCTGTATCATGCACTCTTAGAATATAACAATCACAAACCTCCCCCCAGTAACAAGTGGGACTTTTATAGTGAGAATCCTGGCCGTGGCACAACCCGCCTCTAACCAGCCTTCGCCCGTTCAGTAGGAATTAAAGCCTATATATATATATATATATATATATATATATATATAATGATCGTAGATTGAGTCATAGGGTCTCAATACTATCGACGTAAACAAAAGCGGTGGGTCCAGATCAAGGACTTGAATAATTATTGGACCAGACTATGAGCAATTTTGCGACACAAAGCAAAGACCAAAGGGAGCAGAGTTACCATGATTAATTGGAAAGAGTTTTAAACTGAGACTGATGAAGTTATTGAAAATTATGATGAGCTGAAGGCATGTAGAAACTAGAGTATTGGGTAGGTAAGTTCCAGTATTGGGCATCCTTCTACCAAGTTTATTTTTTACTTCTTTCAACAACATCATCTGGTGCACTAAATACATCACTTATGGGCCAAAAATTGGGTGCAGAAATACGTAATACTCGTAGTTTTAAATATCTTCCATAGGAATTAAATAGTTTATTCCTTTCGATCCAGGCTAGAAATGTCCTTGCATTACATTCCCATTCAGTCCCTTTCTTATGCGCTCCTATATCATTTCTCATGCGCTTCTATTTATTTGCCTTCTCTCCTTTTATTTTCTATGTCACTAATATTCTATTGCTCAATAATAAAATGATATCTAGCGCTATTTAAAGTTATTTGCCCTCACAGAACGCACCTCTATCAAATGAGGAAAAGTTGAGCAAAGGTAGGTATTTTAGGCACGCTAGAAAGAGTCGATGGAGCGGGATTAGCTTATTTCAAAAGGAAGATAATTTCACATATTCGGGGAAATTACAGAGAGCATGAGGCAACACAGACGAATGGGGGGACAATCAGAAGCGGAGCAAATCACAGCCTTTTTTTTGGTGGTAGGATAAAGTTAGTAACGGAAACAGGTAAGGGGATCTTCGGCAGGAGGACATACTTAAGTAAAACGACCTTGAAGCTGATTTGCAATAGATAAGTCAGACAGGCACCGCAAGTAAGCAGGGGATTCACAGGGAAGAAACATTCCAGGTGAAAAAGAGCTGCAAATATTCTAATCATTTGATTAGTTCAAATGTTCGAAGGAAGCGCGCGATCCAGTGAGGAGAGGAGTACAGTAAACAAGCCGGGAATTGACGAGAAGATGGATGGAAATCTCATAGTTGTTGAGATAAAATTGTGAAAGGAAGATTCTGAGATTAGGAAAGAAGGAGACCAATGAGTTTTGACAGATAACTGATTCAAAAGTGACGCCCAGATTTTTAATTCTATCAAAAAGGGGGTTAGGGAGGTGTCAAGTAGTTTAAGATTGGGAACAATTATTTCCACTATATTAATTCGTGGTTTTTCCTTCTACTTTTTTCTATTCTCCCTTCTTATGGTAGGTATTTCCTTATTTTAAATAAACTGTAATGAATATTCTATAAAATGCAGTTGGAAGGAAATATTGTTTTTTTTACCCTATTTTTGGTTTACTTAATATTCAATTAAGTTTAGAAGTGTTTCGCCATAAACATAATTCATCGGCTTTTATTCTTTCTTATACGAATTTAAATCTAAATGCAACCTTTCCAAATAATTAGCGAGACCATAACACGAAGGGAAAAAATAAACACCGAGGCTAATTGAGATAATGCCTTTTATTTCCCTTTACAAATAACCATAAGAGTCAGGCTCATACTGAAAATTTGCATAGGAATTACCTTGTTTATTATCTGATATAAAATGGACTTCTTTACTTCTCCGTAGCTATGAAATCACCATATGAAATATAAAGTATTTAAGAAAAAGATGTATCATCTGGTATAAAAAAATTCGACAACGCGGCCTTTCTCTTGAGATTTTTCAGTGAATAAATAAGAAAAGATATATAAAAATATTGTGTTTTTTTTCGTGATAAATTAGGCAATGTTATTAGATCCACCTTTCGCCGTAGGTAAAGTTTACGTACTTAACAAGTGGTATTTTATCCACAGGAGTATTAATAGAACTTTCCTCTAATAAAATATTTAACCTGTATGATATAAATTAAAACCGAAATTTATTTGTAAACCTTTGTATTTGCATAATGCACTTATTCTCTTGTTGTTCAGAAATGTAGTTTGCATATGCCATAAAATATGACCCTGATTTGCAAAAAAGATTGACACAACCAAGAGCCTTACGGTGGATGAGCAAAAATTGTCACCCTAGGGGGTGTTGTAACGTCAAAAGGTAAGGCAATTATGTAATTAACGAAAAGACAATGTCTTTTGTCACGCATAATATGAAAGGCTAAATGGATTTTGGGGGTTATATATATATATATATATATATATATATATATATATATATATATATATATACAGTGGCGGCAACAAAAAAAAGTGACATTTAATATTGGCAACAGAAATCGATACACAAAATCGTTTTCACGATTTTACTTGCCAACTAGCCAATGAAAAGGTGCGGGGCTTATGCTGCAAGTGGACGACTCTCCTGAGCTAAGACAAGAGAACTGTGCTTTACTGGAACTCAGTGTCTCGTTTGAGCTCGTACAGTTAGGCTTTAGTGTATGGCACTCCAGCGTGCTGATTTCCTGCATTCGTGCCTACATTTGACGTGCTATAACTTCTGTGCAAATGGATACAATGGGGCGGAAAAAGCTTTCTATGACAGAGAAAAGCCGTGCCTTGACCCTATTAGAGCAGGGAAAGTCTTTTATTGATGTAGCAGCAGATTTAGGAACCTCAAAAAATACGATTCATCGCCTAAAACGGGCAGCTGAGTTATTGCCACCAGGTACCATACCAAAGATGAAGGAGGGCATTGGTGCAGCTAGGAAGACATCTCCAAGGACTGATAATATCCTAAGGCGTGAAGTGATGTCAGACCCTTCTGTAACCTCCGCTTCAATCAAGAAAAAACACCCAGACCTCCTCCAGAGCGTCGCCCTCAGGACCATCCGTCATTGCTTACAGAAGGACTTATGCCTACCGGCTCGCCGCGCTGCCAAGAAGCCACTTCTTACCAAGACTATGAAGATGAAAAGGCTCAATTTGTGCAAGACCTATAAACATTGGACAGCCGCCCATTGGAAGAAGGTTATGTTCAGTGATTAAAACACCTTTAGGCTGGTCAGAGGAGAGTCAAAGATCGTGCGTCGTCCCAGCAATGTGTCTCGGTATAAACCAAAATATACCGTGAAAACTGTGAAACACCCTGATAGTGTGATGGTGTGTGGTGCCTTTAGTGGAAACAAGGGCAGAGGGGTCTGTACTTCCTTCCCAAGAATGTAACCATGAGGGGGACTAACTATCTGGAAGTTTTGAGGCAACACATGCTGCCATTTTGGGAAATTCATCAGTGTGAATTTTTCATGCATGATGGTGCCCCTGCTCACAGGTCCCAGTTAGTGAAAAGGTTCTTCAATGATAATAATATTAGTGTTTTGGAGTGGCGTGGTAATTCCCCGGACCTAAATCCTATTGAGAATGCTTGGAATCTGATGAAAACCAAAGTTCAAGAGCCAGCACTCGGCAGCATCAAGGATCTGATAGAATCACTGAAGAAGATCTGGGTTACGATCGACCCCACCTACTTCGCAAACCTTACTGAATCAATGCCCAATCGACTCAGGATGATCATCAAGTGCAAGGGCAACATGACCAAGTATTAACTTTCATGAAATATTGATAATAAAATATGTAAGTTACATTTTTCTGTTTCATTTTCTCTGAATTGTCACATGTCACTTTTTTTGTTGCCGCCACTGTATATATATATATATATATATATATATATATATATTTATATATATATATATATATATATATATATATATATATATATATATATATATATATATATATATATGATAAAATTAATGCAATATCGCAAGAAAAGATGAGAAATTAAACCACATTCTCCACATTCACACCCTTTTGCAACTGACACTGGATAGAAAATATAAGAAAAGTGCTTACAAACATAACACAGGGTCAGGTCGTAAAAGATCCCCTCTTTTTTCCCCCATCCCCTACTTGCGGCTAATCAGGGGGGGGGGGGTTAGGCATAAACATATTGAAGGGCTGAATTTTACTATTTTGTTTATTTGCTTTCTTATTACAGGATTAAAAGAAAATTTTTGTATATATATAATTTCTAGTTTTTAGAAAACATTAGTAATTTATTTATATATTTATTGAACTGTTCTTTATGCTACATTTAACGAGACGATGATAACAGTCTTAACAGCTCCCGTGGTCCCCTCAATTTATCCCATGTGTTTAGAATAAAACTCATTATATTTGCTTATATGTAAATTTTTTAATTGCACTACGTATTTTACTACGGTCCCTCTCTTTTTTATCCATTCTAATCACTTTATTGTAACGCAAGAACCTATTAATAAAAATATTGATAATAAATCGCAAACGTATTCATCAATCATCATTTCATCTATGCTTGAATAAAATTATCGTTTAGTAATTCTACAAAAGCTTCCATTCTTCTCGTCCATTTAAACGGAAAAATTAAATTTTCGCTTTGAACAGCTAACTTTTGTTTTGTTAAATTTATGAAATATAAAATGATATTTCTTTAAATTGTACGCTTTTTCCTATATCGCATAAATAACAAGAATCATTAATTTTGGAATCCCAAGTCGCAACCTTAACAGATAAACTGCTGATAAAAATTTATTTTGTATATCTTTCACTATCGTCTCTATCTCGCTTTTGTTAATAGAATAAAATTCTTCAGTATTTTTTTTTTCCTATCCTAAATTTATTAAACTAAAAATAACAGGATTAATTGAACTTTTAGATAAAACCCTGTTAGAACTTTCAATTCAGGCTCTTGAGATTGCAAAAACATCCAATAGCTTTGTCGTAATAACGCTCTTCAATCGTCGATTTTATTTCTCAAATGGTGACCGTTTATATAACACACACCTGCGTTTGAAATAAATAAATTTGGGAAGGGGATTTTTTTTCATCTGGTAATTATGTATTTCAATCTAATGAATCCAAATCTAGCAATGATTTTTGTTAATCAGGTCAAGTTTCTTTCCAACAAATATTTTTTGAAATATGAATATATCTTATATTTGTAAGACAATTTTTAAAGTTAAAAATTTGAATTAAACTGTGAAATAGACGACCTTTAGTGATATAATTGCTATAATTTATGATAATTTACAATGAAAATGAGAAAAAAGATGATTTCAGAAATTTTCTCTTGTGTATTTGTGTTTTTCAAAAGGAATAAACTGCAATTGTATCCATTTGGTGCCATGAAGTGACTTATATGACCTTGGCACATATGATCATTCACGCTGTAGATTTCAAATCTGCCATCTGATTTTGCGCTGGGTGGTGCAATCTAGTGTCAGAAGCATCATTTAACCATTTATCCATTTAAAGGTACTTTTAAGTGATTTGAACCATGGGAAACCATCAATCCAATAACCATTTATCATCTTATCACTAAACGCCTTAAGTCATTGGAGGGACTATGCCTCTTGTTCTACTGGTGGATTCCTTTTTAAACACCAACAATAGTCTGCTAGCATATTAATGTCCGATCTTTCCACTATGCACTAAATGTCCCCATTGGCCCTTTCGCCTTGTTCTTCACTGTAATCTACAGAATTTTCTGGGAAGTAGTCAAGATGTGATCTTAAAAGATAGGGCGTAATTTAGGTTTTTGGATGATGAAATTAAACTCAAAGATGAATAAATGCTTTTTTCTCGCAGTCTAAAGGAACAACAATATTTAAAGAAGTATTGGACTATTTGCAAAAAGATTTATTCCAAGGGGAAACATCATAGCTTGTGCACCTGATGGTGCTGCTACTACGGTAGGTAGATACGGGCGCTTTTAAAAGCCTGTCCATAATGTGTGGTTCTTTGGCAACATATAATTGCAAAAAAACTGATAGGACTTTCAGAAGATGTTCTTGATAATGTAATAAAGGTTGTCAAACTTATCAAGTCAAATCCACTTCAAGATCATCTTTTCCGCCAAGTTTGTGATAATAATGAAGAGGTTAGATAACTAATTTTGTATACAGAGGTAAGATGGCTTTCCAGACGTAATTGTCTGCGTCGTTAAATTGAACTATGGGAAAGTGTTGAATTATTCTTGAATGTCACAGAGCTTGAAGAAGAAATCAGAGCTGCCAAATCCCACATTTTTTCCCTTTCAGAAATATTTGAAAAGATAAATATGCTGAACAAACAGCTACAAGGTAAAGTACGAATCCTTTAATTTGCAAAGAGGCAATCGGTGCTGTTTTTAGAAAGCTTTCTTTGTTCAAGTTTAGAAATTAGGTTCAAATATCTTCTAGAAATGAAGATTCCAAGTTCGATGGCAGACGCATTTTAGACAAATTTAGCTGATGTGCACTTAGACTAAAAGAAAACATCGTTGAGTTGCAGATTAATCAAACTGTCGACCAAAATTTGAATAAGGACTTCATAACTTGTAGACAAGTAATGAAATTGCAGCCAAATATTCATTGTACTGGGCGAATTTTACATTATATAATATTGCTTTTCCAATGTCTTATCTAGTAGAACCAGGTTTTAGCAGTCTCTCAGCTATTTAAAAAAAGATGAATTCGTTTGGAAATTGTAAGTCGAGGCCATCTCCGTCTGTCTACAGTGGCGGCAACAAAAAAAGTGACATTGAATATTGGCAACAGAAATCGATACACAAAATCGCTTTCACTATTTTACTTGCCAACAATCCAATGAAAATGTGCGGAGCTTATGCCGCAAGTGGACGACTCTCCTGGGCTAAGACAACAGAACTGCGCTCTATTGGAACTCAGTGTCTCGTTTGAGCTTGTACAACGAGGTTTTAGTATATGGCACTCCAGCGTGCTGATTATCTGCATTCGTGCCTACATTTGACGTGCTATAACTTCTGTGCAAGTGGATACAATGGGGTGGAAAAAGCTTTCTATGACAGAGAAAAGCCGTGCCTTGACCCTATTAGAGCAGGAAAAGTCTTTTATTGATGTAGCAGCAGATTTAGTAACCTCAAAAATACGATTCATCGCCTAAAACGTGCAGCTGAGTTATTGCCACCAGGTACCATACCAAAGAGGAAGGAGGGCATTGGTGCAGCTAGGAAGACATCTCCAAGGACTGATAATATCCTAAGGCGTAAAGTGATGTCAGACCCTTCTGTAACCTCCGCTTCAATCAAGAAAAAACACCCAGACCTCCTCCAGAACGTTGCCCTCAGGACCATCAGTCATCGCTTACAGAAGGACTTAGGCCTACCGTCTCGCCGCGCTGCCAAGAAGCCACTTCTTACCAAGGCTATGAAGATGGAAAGGCTCAATTTTTGCAAGACCTATAAACATTGGACAGCTGCCCATTGGAAGAAGGTCATGTTCAGTGATGAGAGCACCTTTAGGCTGGTCAGAGGAGAGTCAAAGATCGTGCGTCGTCCCAGCACTGTGTCTCGGGATGACCCGAAATATACCGTGAAAACTGTGAAGCACCCTGATAGTGTGATGGTGTGGGGTGCCTTTAGTGGAAAAAAGGGCAGAGGAGGTCTGTACTTCCTTGCCAAGAATGTAGCCATGAGGGGGACTAACTATCTTGAAGTTTTGAGGCAGCACATGCTGCCATTTTGGGAAATTCATCAGTGTGAATTTTTCATGTATGATGGTGCCCCTGCTCACAGGTCCCAGTTAGTAAAAAGGTTCTTCAATGATAATAATATTAGTGTTTTGGAGTGGCCTGGTAATTTCCTGGACCTAAATCCTATTGAGAATGCTTGGAATCTGATGAAATCCAAAGTTCAAGAGGCAGCATCAAGGACCTGATAGAATCACTGAAGCAGATCTGGGTTACGATCGACCCCACCTACTTCGCAAACCTCACTGAATCAATGCCCAATCGACTCAGGATGGTCATCAAGTGCAAGGGCAACATGACCAAGTAATAACTTTCATGAAATATTCATAATAAAATATGTAAGTTACATTTTTCTGTTTTATTTTCCCCGAATTGTCACATGTCACTTTTTTTGTTGCCACCACTGTATAACAAGCATGGAGTCTGATATAGAGAGACTTGGTAATCTGCATTAGACACAAAGATTTTTTCTTATTTTGAGAAGGGTTTTAGATTTTGAAGCCAAATAATTTTATCTTCATCTATTTTTTTATTCTTTTATTCATCATAGAATGTTTTTATTATATATTATATCAGAAAATTGTGAAAATATATATTGGCTATAAATGGTAGTTTCAGTGGAGATGCAAAATACCTTTGGTGCCTGTAGAATTGTGCGTATGCAATAAATACAGATGACTGGTGTCTTTATTGAATATATTTTGCATATTTAAAATTCAGGTATTTTGGAGCCACAGAAAAATTTTGGGTTCAAAGTAGGCCATGGGTTAAAAGGTGTTGGGTAACCTTAGGCTAGAGGAAAACAATCTTTACGCTTGCACGCAGTGTCAAGCCATTGATTGCTGCGAAGAACAAGGAGGCTAGTGTTGTATTCACAATGAGTACGATAAATTGATCGATGACAAATAGAGCTACTTTCATTTCAGGGACAACCCAGAATTTAATTATTTCAGATCCGATGGCAGGAAGTTTGTTCATAGCAGGATGGTTTTGCGTAGGAGTTTCTCTTTTATGCAGGTTTTATTGAACACCAGGTCCAGCTGACCTTTAATTATATACATATTCTGACACATAACAAACGAAGGTACTATACATTATATTTTTACAATATATAGGATATAGGTATTTAAATATTAATAATAAAGCACCTTCGATAGCAATGGAGACGAAATTCTGTAGAATTTACATAATATTTACTAACAGGCTCACTCCTCTTAATTGCATCTGGAATAGCACCAAGTTTGTGACAAAGTTTCTTGGTCATCTTAAATCATAAATACTTAAGTTTTTAATTTTTTTAATAATTTTTTACTTACTATATCTAAATCTGTATATTTTACTTCTTAAAGTTAAATAAATTGCACACAAACTTTGAGGTAGACATACAATATATGCAGATAAATCAATCATTTGATTGTTATTTTCATTAGAGTACAATTGCCCAAACTTTCTATCTCTATTTGTCAATGTGCTCAGCATCTGGATATACTTAGGAACTGCTAAACTTTGTTTACACTTTAATTATTGCTCGAGTTGCGTCGCCGTTCCTACATAATATAATGGTCAATTCCTTTATCATTCTACTTTACTTTTACGCTATAGAAATCAGCATCAATTCCTTCTTAATATATTTTTTACATTTGACTTGGTATTTCACTTAATTTAAATGTTAATATAGTAATTAGTGAGATATAAGAGCTACATATAAATAGCAAATAAAGTTTGTAAATATATACCTAGGACTAAGATTCGATTCCTTCCGCCTTCTTGCCTCTTGATTTAGAATAAACTTCTATTTGTGTGAGCAAACAAATTTCGCCCGAATTCTTGCATCAGAGTTAGGAAACATTAAATACAAACTGAGTTTTATTGATTTATTATTTAATCTATTTTTTTTGCGTAAAAATCTAGTGCTATGTACATAAATAATTTTTTTTTTTATTTTAGGAACCTATCTGGCGACTGCCTACCTGGACATTACATAAATACAAACGCGTTATATTCCCATATACATGAATTAAAGTTAAACCCTGAATAGCGTATATCTTTAGATTATTTTAATCTAGAAAAAAATAGACGATAGAAAAATAGAAGGGAAAACTGGAGGCTCAACGAGTATTATATAAATTAGAAGAACCATATAATTGGCAAAACAGTGCCTCTATGAGGTAACTAAACCAAGCGACCGAAATTAAGGTCACGAAATTTAACCAGCCAATATTTACTTGCGATATTCTTCAATGGACAAAATCTCATGAGATATATTCATGTTTTTGATATCTAATCCCAACGAATTCGCAAAACTTCTGGAGCGATTAAATGCAGACGCATTAAACTAACTTGTTCAATTTAGCATTTTTTGAGTACATAAAATGCACATATGGTAATATCGGTGACTCATTCAAACGCAAATTTATTCAATTGTGCACTTAGAAGAACCATAATATAATTTTAAGTCCCTCGCCAACTTTTGAGCCTTACTATGAGTGTCATTTTAGGAGCCTAAAAGTTCTTAGGTTAAATAGTGAGGGTGACGTTTTTTCATCGTAGCCCTATGATGCGTTATTTATCTTGTTCTTTAAGAAACCAAATTAATATGCACCTAAATTACTTGCAAGGTTAGTGGCAATAGGACCTTTTCTGAGAGGCCTTATAAGAAGAGATACAATTAATGAGACACAATATGAACAATTGTGCAAGGAAAAAGGTATTAAAGCATAATGGAAATTATCTTAAGAGTTAATGCTACAGAGGAATATCTAACCCAGAAAGATAAATAATAGTTTCAATAAGAAGTGCATCATCGATCCTACGATTCCACTCGCGCTAAACAGAGCATTTTGTGGCGACCAACATAAAAGTTTATGCATAACCAAAATATGTTTCTCCATTCAATAAACAAAAACATGCCTAAAGGGTGAAATTATGAACTGAATGCGTTCAAGTAAATAATTATCATAACGAGTGGAACTTAAAGTAAATTGGAGTTGCTGAGGTGAAAAAACAAGCATTAATTCTGTGGCAGATTCTGGATATAAATGTGACAGTTTACAAAGTATATTTTTAGGCCAAACTGCCACTAAATGTTATTCCATTAAAAAGTTATTTGCGCTCTTCGATTCGCCCCCGGCTCTGAGTGAATTTTAAGGATGTTTAATGTATAATCTTATATTCTGAACGGATGTGAGCGAAGAGATTGGATTCTGTGTTTTTTTACTGGAAATAATAAGTTTATCTACATTATTTTATATAAAGAATTCAAATATAGTACAATTAAATGAGGAATTTTACTTAAGTTAGAATTATTATCGTAAATTAAGTCGCTTTAAGTGAAATTTATTTATTAGCTTGACTGCGGAAGAAAGCCAAAACGACGGAAGAAAAACTGGTATATGAGAAGCAGGATTGAGGAAATGGTTAATTCAGTGAATGATTTCACGAACGAATCTAGCCTAGACGCACTTTTAATATCCATGTGTTTAGGTTGTATTTATTATTATATTTATGCTTTACCCAGTACAATTTTAGAAAAGTTTGTTTACGCAAAGTTTGAAAGGTTTAAGACAAATTGTAGGGTCAGTCAACTGGGCACTTCTATTTTAATTATACAGGATTTTCTTCGCTTTATATGTGATGGATGCTAGAGCTTGAGAGCAGTTGTGGTTCCTAAATAATATTCCTATTGCAGATATTGTCCACCACTTGCATCAAAAAGTAATGACTGCTTCATTACTTTCACCATAAAAATAGTGACGAAAGCAGAAAGCTATTCGCATTCGCTAGTAGTATAAGTTACCTTTCATATCGTGAAGAAGCTTAATATACCAACTAACACACATAAGTAATTAGGGAAGAAGCTAGGAAAGTTGATGGGCACTCAAAACGCCCGAAAGAAGAAAATTAGATATGAAAGAAGGTTACTGGTGCAAGAAAGGGAAGTTCAAGTCGAACTTTAAAGATGTCTTTGACGTGGTTTATTCTACGGCCCTATCCACGTTTAGGCTCTCTTGAGAGGAGAAAGACTTTTTTACCTCGCAGAGGGAAGACTGAATGTCATCAGATTTTTTAGAAAAGTGCAGAAAACAGTGAGAGAGAAAGTCTAAGAAGCGGAAAGTAAATCTTGCTGTCCGGTCAAGGAAAAAGAAATCGGAGGCTGAGGTAGCACAACTTAGGGTGGTGCGCATTTGAAGGCGAATGGTAACAGTGCTGAAGCAAACATTCGAATATTATAGCTTATTAAGTACGCGACAACTTTTCCGTGAGACAAGCAAAAACTCAGAGGTTGAATCGTAACCTGGTAATCTCACTAGAAAATATTAATTAAATCCAGAAAAAAATCAAAGAGAGAAGTTAGAAGAATTGACCCCAAAGGTCTAAGCTTGTGATCATCTAGTTTTTCACTGGGAAGGGAAACTATTGAAAGATATCGCAAGAAAAAATAAGGAATTGGACCTAATCATTGTGGTGACGGGCGATGGAGTCAATAAACCTAGTACGAGAGCAACTGGGTGAAAGTGACTGGTCGAGAACAGAGTACAGCTTTAGTAAAGAAACACTAAGCTTTGGGCATTTGGGAGCAAATTCTTAGACTTGGATTAGACACCACTGCTGTGAAAACTTGATGATTCCAAGTGTTTGCTTTTGCATTGAATAAGAGTTAATTAGTCTTACTTGAGGTCTTACTCAAGGATGTTTCCATGCGATGTCTGAAGCCCACATCTTCCCATGAGAATCTCCTTACAACGCCCTCAAGAAGAAGATTTCTAAAGAGATGGGCCTTAATTGCCTTAGGGACATTCTTGTCTACCCAAAAGCAATCTATTCTTTCTAGATTTAGATGTTAGGTCCCCAACTGGAGCTGACCATCGCATAAATGAAGCTTAATGTCAAATCGATCTTCCCTGAACAATCTGGAGTTCTTCCACCTACACGGGAACTACTTTGACAAGAAAGTAGGCCAGACTCCACTTACGACTAAATACACAGATAAATTGGTGTTTGTAGTACATTATTGAGAAAAAACTATATAAATGTGATATTATTACATGGAAATGAGTATTGTAATATTGGAAAGCATTCGGCGATGGCTAACGATATTAATTCCTGTAGTTGGAAATATATCGACGAAAAAGAGGTGTAACACTTCAATTTACTTTCATTGAAAAATTGCCATAAGCGCGGCCGCTTATTGAAGGATTTAGATATCCATCTTTGCCCTTATCTACCATAAACCTCTGAGTTTCTTCCCTTTCCATCTTTGTGTGACTTAGCCTCGAGTATATTTTATTGGCTATTCTGATTCATATTTCTGTAATATGCAAATTGGGAACTAGGCTTTTTAATCTATGTTAAATTGAATGGAATTTAATTTAGATGAAATTACGGGAAGGGTAAAAATTGTTACTTGAACGGAGATGTAGACTTTGAATGGAAAAGTATATATAGAAGAAAGTTACTCAACCATAAGTCAGAGTTAAGTAGCGAGCTAGGCACTTTGATCGTGAAATGAAGATGAGCGTCACCATGGACACCAGCGGGAGGTGAGAACGTCTCTCCTAGATGGAGTCTGTCTCGAAAAGATGGTTTTATTCCTAGAAATATTAGGTGATTATGGAATATCTAGTTTTGTAGATGAGTTTCGTTCCTAAACAACTTTACTTCCAAAGGAGAGAAAAGGGATATTATAAATGCCTTTATTTCGCTAGCGCAAGGAAAAGTCGCAAGGAAAGGAAGCAGGCAGGATAGCCCGTCTCCCCCAGCTTCTCAATTCTCTTTCCTTCTTGTGCTCCACAACCGTGGGGAGGTTTATAGAAAGAGGAAGAGGACAGGGATAGAAAGAGTAAAAGGAGCGATAGTATAGTGATAAACTAGTAGGAGATTGAACAGGTGACTTAGGTGGTCTTGGCCTTAAATTGAACGCGTTGCTAATACCACTGCATGTATCTATGTGGGGAGTCCATTCCTTATTTTATATTTACTTCTTCTTGACTGAAGTTGCCCCTTCAAACATTTGTCTTCCATTTTCTTGACTTAATTATGCTAGTTTGATGAGTTAGTTCTTGATCTTCGATTTATTTCTTGATGTACGAGGGGTGGTCTATAAGTTTGGCAATTTAGATATAAGCAAACAAGATATCGGGGAAAGTGTTTTATTATTTTTTAATATAACTACCCTCGACTTCAAAGCACTTGCTTTACTTGTCCCTGAAGCTTCGAATTCCCAACAACCAGAAATCTCCCGACTGCTGTTCAGTCTACTCCTGGACGTCGAGCTGGAGATCTTCATCGTACTCAAACCGGCGTCCACGCAGTGCAACCTTGAGTTGGCGGAATCCAAAGTACTCGCTAGGGGCTAGATCTGGACTTTAAGGGGGATGGTTGAGCTCCTCGAATCCGAACTCGCGCAGGTTTAGCTTAAGCAACTCTGGCCTTGTGGACTTTGACGACGTTTAAGTCGATCATGGGGCGAGGTTTCTAGGTACCCAACCGGCAGAGACCTTGGTCATGGCCAAATTGTCGTGGATGATGTTGATAACACTCTCATGTTATATTCCAAGTTCTCGCTCGATTTCTTTGACATTCACCCGTCAATTTTCGAGGATCATCTTCTCCACACGGGCCACATTGTCTTCGTTGGCCACGTCTGACGGGCCTCCTGGACGGGGTTAATCTTCAAGGGACTCACGACGATTGTGGAACTCCCTATTCCAGCGAGCAATGGTTGCATAGGAAGGAGCGGTGTCGATGTACACTGCAGCAATGCGTTAATTTATCTCTTTTTTTATTTTTGCCTCCCGTGGCGAAAAATTTGATCACTGCCCAGTGCTCAACCTTCTCCATTGTTGAAAAATTTGTGACTGACGATCTGCGATACGCTATTTTTCTTAGATGGACGAGGCAGGAGCGTGCAGTTGCAGTTCGTGACTTGTCATAACTTGTCCTAACACCCCCACAAACATCCATCCCCCTTCCTCTGTTTTGCCCAAACGATTTTCAAAACTTATTGACCACCTCTCGTGTCTTCATTTTTATTGCATTTATCTTGAGTTGATGATTCCTTCTTGATTCTTGATGAGTTATTCTTCGAAGTCGTTTTCTTCCGTTTTTCTTTCTTGAGGCGATCTATTTATCTTGATTCTTCTTGATTCTAGTTGAGTTAGTCCTTGAAGCGTTTTCCTTGATTTGCGTTTTTTCTTGAGCTTTATTCATAAAAGGTTTTGAAATATTTAGTTTCGAACTCAGGACTGATATATTCAAACGCCAAAGCTCTTAGCTATTACGCCATGGCTTAGTCCGTGCTGAGTTGATAATTTTAATGGGCTATTTATATTATCGATTTTGGAAGGAATTTTTCTCTGATACATCGCACCCCTACATATCACCCACTCTCGTTTTCATGTAGAGCCCTTTCAAATTAGCAGTAGTGAGGGAATAGGAAGAAATGGAATGAAGTTAGAGAGTTGCGGATAGTTGCAGGTTTGCTTGGAGGTCAACCTAATCTCTGGCTGTTGTCAAATAGTTATAAGTTGATAATTTAGTAAAGTGTATTGGTTTCCTTTTTATGTATTCGTTGTTAGCCTACTCTGTAACGGCATCTACAGCGTATGTTTTCGTTTCATTTCTTTTTATTCTTTCATTCTTTCCTCCTCTTCTTCTGATTATTCCCTTATTATTTAGATTTTACTTCGTTTAGGTATATATCGAAGAGTCTTAATTAGATCTCATCTAAAGTTTGTCTCAATCAGTTATCTTAATCGGAATTTTATCGTTGTCGTTAAATGTTAGTTTTACCTTCTTAAAGTAAAATTATCCTCTTCAACTTTTTTTATGTCCATTGTGGTCATGCTGCTCGGAAACAGTCTATGCTGTATTATCCATCCCTTTACACTATTTAATTGGCCTGTTATTCTCTAATGTCGTGTCTTTTCAATGACTGCTTTCGCTCTTTCCTTATAAGTTTGTTAAGAGGTTCAATGTTAACTTCACTTCTCCGTACATATCTTCAATTCTTGTCCTTCTTTCTCGTGTTTATTATTTCTTTTAGATATAACATTGCAATCGTCGAATAGATTAGTGTGGGCTGGATTATTGATTTGCAGTTTTTCTTCCTATTCAATCAGCTGACTTATCTTAGTTTGTATAATAGTTTTTGTCCAATTTTTCCGTTTTCTATCATATCGGATACATGTTTCTTGGAACATAATTTAGTTGTGGTTAGTCCTAGTACTTTGCTTTCGTCTCAGTATCTGCATCTTATGTTGTCTACGTATATATCTGATATCTTTCACATTTAGACTAGAATAATTTTGAATTTGTCTCTGTCGGTGCTTATTTGCCAATTATTTTCATATTGGTTTATCCTTCGTATTTCTTCTACCGTTATTTCCTCTTGGAAATGTCCGTGCCTGTACCGTAACACAATAATTTGTGTTAAGTCATCTGCGAACTGTATGTTTATACATTCTTCGGTTGCTGAGGGTGGGATGTCTGCTGTATAGATGGCGTACAATACTGGACTCAGAAAACCCGAAAGGAATCTTTGCTTCGAGCCTAAAAGGTTTCCATTGGTGACTACCTGTGTCTATATATGCGTATTTATCCATGACATAATCGCACAGTATTCTTTCAATTTGAGTGTATATTCCTAGTTGTAGTAATTTAAACTAGATACTCTTCTGCTAAACCTTGTCGACCGCTGTTCATTCTTTCATACTTAGTGAATGTGCCCTATTAGGACCACGTATTCAACGGATAAGTGTTTCTGCGCCCACCCCCAGATATGAATCCTAGGGATATACACAATCACCTGCAGTGGATGCAAGAGGCCGAGCTACGCAACAACGAGGGACTAAATCACGCCCAGAAGTTCCTTCACGACCTCGTTGAAAACGTCGATTGGCGTTGAAGAATGCGAATCGCTTGCATGAGGTGCAGAATGCACCTCACCCTCCCTAATCAACTAGATCATCAACGTCAGATGAATTTCGCTCCCTATCTCCAGCCTCCATTCCCCAAATGTGGTCAAACGCTTCCTTCTTCTTGGACTCCGACCCAGGATGGCCTTTTTGGAAATGAAATTCCTCTGCCTCCACCTCCCCCCACAGAATTGATGTTGTGGAATACATCGATATTAACTGAAAGTCCAGATTAATATAGAAATCAACGATCCCGACAAAACCATCCAACGTATGAGGGACTTCCTGGATGAAGCTGCCTTTCACCTGGGAGGTTTGGACATCCGCCACCCTAAGCCACACGCCCCTGAGGTAATTTTCCATATCCGAATGCCTGGACTTGCCATCCAAGCAGTCGTTAACATCCTACTACCATTTACTCCTCTTTCCTCAGGATCTTCCACTCACCGATCGGAACAGGAAGACCTCCAGAGGGAAATCATAAGCAGATAACCGGACATTGTGCGCTCCGGGGCAGCGCGCAATAACAACCATGATAATAATGAAAACAACCGGGACAACCAGGATCGAAACGAAAACCAAAATGAAGGGGACAACCGCAGGAGTTGGTTAGCCCTGGAATCGATCGCTTGGAGCCTCCACAGGATGCCCGGATGCCCGCCTGGACATTCTTCCTGCAGGTTCCCTGGCATCTGTACCTCTCATCAATCCTATCATCCAGGCGACGCAGAAAGATGGAGTCCGTTTCTTGGTTAAGTAAGGATACAGACATTGGGGGGGATCACCGGCACGAGTGCCATCCTTAGTAGAACAGTTAATACAGAATGGCATAGTGAAGATATGCAACGTAATCACTCACGCCAACCGTATCTTTCCCGTAACAAAACCCAACGGAACCCTAAGAATCGTGTACGACATGAGCACCATCAGCAAATTTTATGACCCACCTCCCTTTCATCTCCCTTCAGTCAAGAAGGTTTTACAAAGCGCTCCGAGAGGCACCAAGGCCGTTAAGATCGACCTAAATGATGGTTTTTACCATATCCCTCTTCACAAGGCTGCTGAAAGCTTTTTCAGCTTTGTTATAAATAGGAATAAATATCCTTTTACCCGTGTCCCTATGGGATTCCCTGGAGGCTCTTATATTATGCAGGCTTGCCTGGCTGCAATATTTAATAACTGAGCTAAAAAGACCAATTATTTGTCATATACGTACCTGAATGACGTAATCCTCCTGGGACACCCTACCAACATCAGAAGATGCCTTCACCTAGCTCATACCTTGAGTCTTTCTTATAAACCGTAAAAAGAGTATATTGCGCCCACAGATAAACTTTTGTACCTCGGCATACGTATTTACCTGCGCGCCAGAAAGTGCGCAATCATGCGTGAAATGCAGCCTAAACTCAGAACAGTCCTTGAAGTTGCCCAAACCTACTCTCTATCAAATAGGGGCTTGAGAAGATTGGCAGGCTTACTCAACTTGATCGCTCCTTTCACTCGATTACCTTTTCTATGGTGCAGAGGGGGTATCTTACAGCTCCCCTCCCCATCAGCCACACTGCTTGGATTTTTCCTATCCGATAACAAGACAGCACACTACACAACACTCTTTGTTGGGTTATAATTGCTACCTTCGTAACTACACTTCACTGAATTTGTAAGACTTGTTTGAAGTCTCGTTATTTAAATTTTCCTCGGACGGGTTGGCAAATATTTGTTATGGGTAAGGGCTTTTTGCTCTAATCTTAAATTTGGGTTATTCTGACTTAACCCCACACCTAACAACACTTAAATATGTCGTAGTTTAGCCGAGCTAATATATATATATATATATATATATATATATATATATATATATATATATATATTTATTTGTTTTATTAATTTTTAATAAACCAAATAACTTTAAATTGAGGCGTAGGTTCGTGCCTGGATGATCGCATGAGGATCGGGCTCTAAGAGTTTCAATCTTTATTTGGATTCTAGTGAATACATAAAAGGAGTTTCTTTTTTGACTTTATCAATTATTGCCACTTTAACTCGTTCGAGGCTAATTAAAACGGTACTTTTACTGAAAAATTAGAATTTAATGAACATGAACCATCTCATTTAATAACATGAAACAATTACTAATCTAATACACTTAAACAAAGAGAAAATGGGTTTACTGGGTAAGCTCTGGCGGCTCGATTCGAGATATAATTTTACGGAGGCGGGGGGGGGGGGGAACAATTTTAAGTTAATATCGTTGTCCTTGGCCAGATATCAAATAAACTAATTATTATGCACGGGGACATAAACACCAGGATTAATCTTTACTCACATAAGGTAATGGAGATTAAATACTCGTGCTCATTTAGATTATCCTCTGAGATTTTTAATTCGGAGTTGGTTGTTTTTTCGCTAGATGGCGCTCGACGACTTGCCTAGCGATTTGACGGGTGACGTCACAGGGATCTTGGGTAGAAGCGACTTCAAGCTAAAAGTTAACCCTTCCACTTTGCTTCCCGACGAGATGAAATCGTTTTCCTCTTTTTATCTTTTTCTATCCAGTTGGGTTTTTTCCAACTCAGATAGAGTAAGATTTAGAGTCCTTACACTGGCTAGCTTGATACTCAATCTTTTGGAGGCTCGAGCGGCATCGAGCTTCCTTGGTACAATCTGGTTTCGACCAAGGACTGCAAAGTTCTCCTTAACGTGCAGAAAACTTTCTAACGGTGATTTTTCTGTTTTTTTCTCGAACTCGAAAAATCTCTCCCCGGTGACTTACTTGTCTCTTCCGTTAGAACGAACAAAAAGCCTGGTTTACACAAATCAACCTGTTATATACACAAATTACTCCCGCGAAGCTGGGTGGGGAGGTAGATGGGGGGGGATGGAGACTCGGAGAGAGGGTAATACGAGATCGGCAGTTTTAGACTTTTGAATGGCTTGTTCATAAGTGCACCCTCAAAGGGCCTGCCTTTCGAGCTGAGGTCAGGAATCAGTCTCGTATCATTTACCCTTTTTGCCCGTTCTCCTATTTTACCGGAGAACATCGAAGGGGAAAAGCTAAACCCAGATGTCTTTATTTTTTTTTTTCCTTAGACTCGATATATATATATATATATATATATATATATATATATATATATTTATATATACTAAACTCTTATTATACCTCTACACACAGGTCTTACTTTGAATGCTCTGTCCTCAAGGTTGTGTTGAGCTTCTGTGTTGTCAACTAAGTGCATATAACGTTTTATTTCAATGAATCTATTACGGAACATATATCTAATAACTGGTGAAGACATATCTTCATCCAAGGCTAATTACTGCCGCTCACTTGGCAATCTTAGATAACCAGTGAAAAGGGTAAAGTCATGCTTGTTGTTTGTGTAACATATAATAACGACTATTTGCAAATATCTAATGAAGTTCTCCAGAAAAAAAACAGTTCAAACAGTTCCACTGGGTTCTTACCTACAAGGATGTCTTTTATATCATTTGCTCTTGTAGTATTTCCATCCGTTGGTGCGCTTAGTTTCATGAAGGAAGACCTAGTTTTTTTCCATGTGTTATTTTGACAGATAAGAGGTTTGGTTGTATTAATTTCTATTACATTTTCATAGTGAATCTCAATGCTACCAACCACATCTAAAGGAATGTAAGTTGGGTCGGAGTTTCCATTATCTAATGCCTCCTTATAAAAGTCTGCTTCATCTGTTAGTTCACTGAGCGGAGGTGGCATTTTAACAATATCAACAACCACGCTAACGTCATCACAAGGTGGATTTTCTTCTAGATATTATCGGGCATAACATGCTTTATATAAATCCTTCACAGATATAGGAGGTGAATCCATTATATTCTAAAAAATCTAATAAACGGTATAAATTAATATATATATATATATGCATATATATATATATATATATATATATATATATATATATATATATATATATATATATATATATGATAAAAATTAATGCAATATCGCAAGAAAAGATGAGGAATTAAACCACATTCTCTGAAGATAATTCAATTCAGAACAGTTTCGGTGTATCTCACACCCTTTTTCAACAGACATTGGATAGAAAATATGAGAAAAGTGCTTACAAACAAAACACACGGTCAGGTCGTGAAAGATCCTCTCTTTTTTTCCCAATCCCCTACTTGTGGCTAATTAGGGGGGGGGGGTCAGGCCTAAACATATTGAAGGGCTGACATTTTACTATTTAAAGTACATATTTGGAAAAGCGGGTATTAATCTAGCCTTTAAATATAATAATTAATTTAACTAATTGATGATGGCCAGGAAACCCAAAGAACATCATAACATAGGAGTATATTCAATACCATGCAACGATTGCCATAAAGTTTATATAGGCACAACGGGGAGAAATCTAGACATGATATTGTATGAACACAAAAGAGATATTAGAGTGGGCAGCGAAAGCAGTGGAATATTTTGCCATGTTAGAGACTCGAATCATTTGATCAATTTCAATGGAAGTAAAATGGTTTTTAAATCGGCTAACTATGTTAAGAGAAGAATCGTAGAATCGAGCTTGATATCGTCAGTTCCTGATTAAATCTATCTGAGGGTCAATTTTCTTTTAATCCTGTAATAAGAAAGCAGATAAACAAAATAGTAGAATGTCAGCCCTTCAATATGTTTAGGCCTGACCCTCCCCTCCCCTGATTAACCATTAGCCACAAGTAGGGGATTGGGAAAAATAGAGGGGATCTTTCACGACCTGACCCTGTGTTATGTTTGTAAGCACTTTTCTTATATTTTCTATCCAGTGTTAGTTGAAAAAGGGTGTGAGATACACCGAAACTGTTCTGAATTGAATTATCTTCGGAGAATGTGGTTTAATTCCTCATATATATATATATATATATATATATATATATATATATATATATATATATATATATATATATATATATATATATATATATATATATATATATATATATTTATATGTGCATGAGGGTATTAGAGAGAGAGAAGTTAAATATATGTTAGTTAACCCCCTAACAAAATTTTCTATAAACTTTCAATGCCAACATTTACCATTTGGTGATACACATTTAGATTGCCATAAATGAACATCTAAAAGATAATTTATGTTCCAACTCACTTTCTATTAGAAAGGGAACTTAAAACATCACATAAATCTATTTGAATAAAATGGAATATTGAAAAATATCTAACAAATTATAACTTGAAATCATGCTTGAATTGAATGTCGACTTCTCTCGAAGAGAGTAACAATGTTTACTAACTTACCGCTACGAGGAGTACCAATATTACCAAAAATTGGCGTAATATTGCAGAAAATGCATTAAACTACTAAATGCAATATATAAAATAACCTAAGAAATACTTAAAAATATAAGTAATCCCTAAGTTGGGATCGTGAGTGCTAATGGATTAACAAGGATGCTATGTGGTCATGGATAGGTATGTCCACAAGTTCTAAGGGGTAGTTAAACGGGAGGTTAAAGTTCCACAGGCAGATGATGTCTGGTTTTTCTGCTACATTGACGTGAATGTAGGTTGGTCAATGAGGTCCAAATCTTTGGAGTTTTTCTCCTATCCAGCATCACCTTCAGGTTCCTGCCCGCGGGGTTTATGTCTGTTTATGCATTCTCTGTCCTGTTAGCGTTTAAATCTACCATAAAGATGACTGGTTTTCTATTTTTTAATATCTTTATTAAATTTGCAGTCTAGTGTGACGGAAAGATAGCCTGCATCCCCCGGAGATAAACTTGTAATTGACATTTTTAGACTAAAAAATATGCACTGAAAACGATTAGCCATGTTCCCATTACGAGAAAGTGTCCCACGTACCATTTTTCAGCCCCCAAAGACGTTCGGGGCCTTAAAAAAGTGATTTTCCAACATCACTGATTTTGCCCAGTGACGCTTCATTTTAGTGTTTTTTGAAGGCGTTGAGTCAGAAAAATGGCTTATTTTTATGATTAGATCCTTTTTTTACGTGATACTGGTAGCTGAAGGTCATTTTCAATAAATTTTACTTAAAAAATTTAAAAAAATCAAATAATTTATTGAGAATTATGGGTAACACAGAAGTTTTATTTACAATAACTTCAAAATTATTAAAAAACATGATTGAAAACATGCTATGTATATGATCAAGAAGCAGGAGGTCATAGGCATCAAAGGCTACATACTTTTCTCCTTCCTCATCTTCCACATTCCAATTCATGGTCATCTGCTGTATTAAGATCCATTAGTAACATTGGTAATACATGATCGCATTACCACAGAGGTTCCAGCACCCCGTCAACAGAAATGATCCATCCTTGTCCATCGTCATATGGTTTGGGCCTCTCCAAAATGGCTTCTTGGGCGCGTTTGTACAAGGCCACTCGGTGATTCACACGCTGGATATGTGGCTTCAGGTCAGAGTGACATGGAAGGAGGCGAGCCAAATCGAACTTTGACTTGGAAGTGAAATGCTTATCCTCTCCAACCATAGTGTGGAGCAGCTTGGCACGAACCATATTAACTGATGATTCCTGGCTTTGTTGTTACATGAGACAGGTGTTGTTCGAACTGCCTTAGCACCTTGGATTTGATATTCTAGTCGTCTCTGAGTTGCTTAAAGATCACATGAAACCTGGGATTCTTCTCCAGCTTCTTCAGAGGCCCAATCTTTCCCTTCCCCTTGAAAGCGCTGGTACAGTTCTCTCCGGTGAAGACGTAGAACCCAAGAAGGGTAGCACAGTAATCTTAACCAAGGGACTCTGCAAGCTCAGAGAGGTTCACAAGTTGTTGATGTTTTCCTAAACCCGTATCAAGGTATACAGTTAGTTTTATTGTATGAGCATGGTAGAGAAGAATCATGAATATGTCTGTATCAGGGGTTCTAACCACAGCGTTCTTGTACCCAAGTGCTACCGCATGGTGTAGATAGAGTACAACCATAGTGTCCGTCTCTTCCTAGGTGCTGTAGATGGTAGGGAGATCTAGAACATCAACCTGAAACACAACACCACTATGATAAAAAAAGAGAAAAGAATAAGAAATAGCAATAATTCAGCCTTTTCTAACGAACATGTGTGACATTTTTATGGAGCAAGTATCATCTTCGATAAGGTTTGTGTGTGTGTATGTGCAATATCTGAAATACATTTATGCATTTATTTGGGATTTTTGTAATGTCTGTGTCATTATACATACAACATATTTATACAAATGTGTGTATATTTTTAACTGAATGTCTGTTACTGTTTTTCCCTTTTACTCACCTGTCCATTTAAAGAGAGAAACAAGTTGATGAGCCGTACCTTCAACAATCAACACTGCCATCTCGGTTTTACCCCAGCCTTGAAGCAGCCTGTTGACCACTCCACACTCGAAGATGAAGGTCGAAAAACTGCTTCTTGTGGTCATCGTTAGCCAGAAACACCTTCAAATCACATGGTCTCCGATTTGCTGGTCCATCCATGTCGCAGAATAGGCTGTCGACGATATACCATATATAACTATTTGTTGAGGGAATTATTCTAATATTGCGAGTGCGTGGTAATCTGATTGACCGAGGTTATTTATCTTCAATATGCTTAAGAAGTGCAACGGAGCTCAAGGATAATAATATGGCTATCATTAATAAAATACAGTTTTATTAATTAAACTATCAACAACCGAGAAAAAGAAAATGTTTACATAAACAGAGAAGGGAAAGGGTCGTAGGAAAATCTGACGAATCCGAGTATTAAGATTTGGAGAGATGTAAAAAGGTAAACAAATAAAAATTAAAGGTGGGGAGGATGGTTCGCTGAGCCATTTAAAGCACAGGGTAGCGTTGACAAAATGTTAGATGATTAAAGTTAATGCTCAGCTTACGTAATTACAAAGTTGTTGTGCAAAGGAAGACGATGCGAAGGAATCTTCGGTCCACTGGTAATTTACAGCAGAAGGGTTCATCGGACGGTTGTCCTTAGCGAAGGGAAAGGACTGTCTTCGAAGAGTGAGAGCGAAGTGGGGCTCGGAGGTACGAGCGATCTCTGTGACAGCAAATCGGGGATGTTCTAGATTAACAATGGAGGTTATTGTTATAACCAAGCGTTCTCTTGAAGAACGTTAACAAGGGGGACATTAAATTATCCTGACGTGATGTCCTGGGAACGAGAACCGTTTCTTGTCGAACGGGTTTGAAGAACAATGAAACAATAGCTGTTCTAACGTTGGGCTCTTTCCCTAACAATAGGGGAGGGGGGTGAGAAACGTTTCTTGTCAACGGGCTCAAAGAACAAGGGCTGTTCTAACGTTGTTCTTTTCCTGAACAACAGGGGGTGGGGTGAGAACCGTCTCTTGTCAAACGGGCTCAAAGAACAATGGCTGTTCTAACGTTGTTCTCTTTCTGAACAACAGGGGGGCCTTGTTTACTTGCCGTTGGAAAAGCACGATCTTGGCACTCAAAGGATATTGTCCTCTTCTGGACAATAAGGTGGTTCTCGAGGTAGAGAGCTCCTCTGGTGCACAAGGGAAATCGGGTCGGCGTGATGCTTCGCGAAGATAATCTAGATCTGATCTGCTTCAATCACGGAAAGCTATGTATAAATACCCAGGGCCGTCTCAATGGTGTAGGAAATAATTGAGTCGGGGACTTCGGGGAAAAACTCGGGTTGCGCCTGGGAAAATACCTTATCTGCCCATAAGCCTAACTCAATCTGGCGAGATCGACGTATGGAGGCGAAACGGGGGAATGAAGCTCCTTGATTAAATATTGGCTAAGGTAAGCGATAACGTGCTCAGCTTCCTTTCGCAGATCAACGTGAGTAACATGTATTTCTAAACATGTGATAGTGGCTGAATTTAAGCGCAATTTGACCGTTCTATCACACCCCTCCATTCCAAGGGAAGTTGTCACTTCGAAAAAAAGAGAGAAGGGACAACCATAGAGCAACGTTGTGGAAAACTCGCTTTATTGCACGACCGTACGTACCTTCATGCACCTAGCAAGTATTACCTCAATACATATGATTATGTTGATCTTTTGATTATAGGGTGAACTAACCTTTAATACAAACTTAACCATGGAAGAGAAATGGAACAATAAAATAATATAAAATTAGTACATATGGGACAAAAGAATTTATACGTAATTTAATGGGTACAAATATATACAAATACAAGAGAAAAATAGACATTGAGCCACAAAATTCAGACATATACATTAACTAATTATATTACAAGAGAATCTAATTAAAGTCGTACAAGAGGGTATATACATACATAGAGATCCTAATTCTACGAATTACGAATTAATCTACACTATTTGGTAACGAATTCCTACTGAGTGCGTCAGCGACCTAATTATCGGAACCTTTTATATAATTTATTTTAAATTGGTATGTGATAGAACGGTTTGAGGCTGCTTAATTTCAACCGTTATTACTTGTTTTTAGAAACACGATGCTCCCCTCGTGCATCTTCGCCTTGAAGCCGGGTGCCATATAGCCACCACGTGAGTCAATGTTTAACCAAGGAGGTTTATCTTTCCCCGTTCGCCCCATGCCCGAACTCGCCAGATTGAGTCAAGCTTATGGGGAGATAAGTTATTGTTCTCAGGCGCGGCTGTGCATTCCCTCGAAGCCCAACTCCATTGTCCACTACACCAAGGGGATGGCTCGACTATTTATACGAAAACTTTACCACTACAAGCAGATTCGAGATCCAGATTTTCTTCGCGAGACATCACTATGGTCCAGTCTCACCTTGTGCACCAAAGGGCCGTCTACCTCGAGATCCACCATCATTTGTCCAGAAGAGGACAATATCCCTTGAGTGCCAAGGTTTGAGCCTTCATGACGCCAAGACCACAAGGCTTCCCCTGTTGTTCAAAAAGAGATCAACGTTAGAACAGTTATTGTTCTTTGAGCCCGTTGACAAGCAACGGTTCTCACCCTTCCCTCCTGTTGTTCAGAAAGAGAACAACAATAGAACAGCCATTGTTTTTTGAGCCTGTAGACAAGAATCGAATCTCATTCCCAAGACGCCACGTCAGGATCATTTAATTCTTCCCTCCCCTTCAGCTGAAACTCGCCAGCGGACCGAGGATTCCTTTACGTCGCCTTCCTCTACACAACAAGTGTAATTACGTAAGCTGAACGTTACCTTTGAGTATTTACCCTTTTTGTCAACCATATCCTGTGCTTTAAATGGTTTTGCGAACCATCCTATCCCTTTAATTTTTATTTGTTTTACCTTTTCAAATCTCTTCCAAATCTTAATCTTCGGTTAGCTAGATTTCCCACGACCCTTTCCATTCTCTGTTTATGTCAATATTTTCCGTTTTGTGTGTTGTTGATAGTTTTTATTAATAAAACTGTATTTTATTAATGATAGCCATAATATTATCCTTGAGCTCAGTTCCACTTCTTAAGCATATTGAAGATAAATAACCTCGGTCGACCAGACATCACGAACTCTAAATATATATAAATAATTCCCTCAACGAATAGTCATATATGGTATATCGTCGAGAGTGCATTCTACAGCATATATATATACTATTTAAATTTAGGATCAAGTGTGTAAAGTTAAACCCTATATCTTTTCAAACACTGGTCTCAGTCGAGTAAAGCATAGTGTTATTCGTTATAATAATAGAGTATAGTAGTTCCCTTTTGTTTTAACGATTGCTATCATATTTTTTGGAAACTTAAGAGAAGCTAAAGTAGCTCAAGGAACTGTTATAATAATTTGTTTGTGTTTTTTTGTGTGATTTTAGTCAGTGGATATTTATATCGAGACACCAAGTACGAATAGGTCAGTGCCTATATTGAAGTAGGCTAATTCTCTAGAAGGCATAATTCTTGTTGCAAGTAATTTAAGTTGGTTGACTATTGCACCTCCAAGTGCAAAGATGACTCAGTTCTAAATCTTTAAAGCGCAAGGAGAGTCCTTGGGACTTTCCGGAAAAGAATTAATTGAGTACGTTGAAGAGGAGAAAAGAACGGAAAGAGAAATTTAACGAGAAGAAAGAGAAAGAGAAATCCCACGAGAATAAAGAGAAAAAGAAAAAGAGGAATGGAAAAGACAAGATGAGCTTCACCATCAGATTGAAATTGCCCATGTTAAAGCAAAAGTACAGTCAGCCAGTTCACGTTTAGAAGCCCCCCCTCCCCCAATCTCCCACTTAAACTTCCCAATTTCAGGGATGGAGAGGATTTCGGAGCATTTTTAGCCCACTTCGAAAAGATCCTCGACATAAATAACATGGATCTAGAGGCTGAAGGTGTAGCGAGATTACTTCCCTTGTTAAATTGTAAATTTCGCGAAATTTTTATATCTTTACCATCTGAATGTACAATTAACTACAGCACCTTGAAAGCTGAGTTATTTGCCGCTCATAATATGACTCCCGATTTCTACCGACAAGAATTTCGAGGAGGTCGTATTAAACCCGGGCAGACGTTCCGTCAATTCGAATACATTCTTCAGAGGAATTTTAAATTTTGGTTAGAATCCTCAAAGGTTGATCCTAACTACGAGTCCTTAACAGACTTCGTGTTGCGGGAACAATTTTTGTCGTCTCTCTCGACGGAGATTTGCGCGTTCTTCAAGGATCGTCGGTGCCAGACCTTTAAAGAATGTACCGAAGAAGCGGATGTCTATGCCGCAAGCCATAGTTTATACCCAAAGGAGAATCGAACTTCTCACCAATCCCCCTACAAGGAAAGAAGAGAGGATTCGCGCCCCTTGACAGGAAAGCCGACGAAGTTTCCGAGCCCAGTAAACCCAAAAACTTCTTTCCCCAAACCAACAACGGGACACCAAACCTCCCGTTAAGATTTCTCCTCCATCTTTCTTCCCGAAGCGACCAATCATATGCTTCACCTGTGGTGTAGAAAACCACATGAGCTGGAATTGCCCCCAAAATTCTAGGCTTAAAAGCGGACCATCCCACCAAGTTTACCAGATTAATGCCACCCCGGTTTTCCCGGTGGTGCAGACCCAAACATCAACTTCTCCCCCTCCGTCAGGCCACCAGGTAAATTTTATTTTTGATAAAAGTTCCCCGGGAACTTTGGAATTTGAGGAGGGCAGCGTGAACGGCTGCCGTTTATCTACTCTCGTCAGGGACACAGGGTGCACGTGTTCCATCGTGTCCGACAAGCTCCTTCCCCCAGTGGACCCTAACTATGAAAAGTTTGCGGTGGTACATGACTACCTTGGGCGGGCAAACCAATTCCCCATCGTTAGATGTTACCTGCAGTGTCAGTATTATGATGGCTGGGCTAAGGTCATTTCAGCACCCATACAATTCTGTTCCGTACTTATAGGACAGAGCCCCCAAGTAAGTTTCGACCCTGTGTCTCAGGCCACCCTTCCTCGAGGCCGAGCTAAGAAGGAAGCCCAGGAGTCCGTGCCCCTCAGAACCCCGATACCGTCCGAATTCTGGGAGATCCTTAACTAGGATTTTAGGTCCAAAGATCAGAAATTTAATCCCGGTGATGAAGTACTCCTGCTCCTTTCCACAGCGAGTAATAAATTACTGAGCCAATGGAAAGGTTCGTACTCGTTTCGCGAGGTACCAGGACCGGTAGATTACCTCATTGGTACCCCAGCAGGCGATAAGCTCTACCACGTCAACTTATTGAAAAAGTACCACTGACACGCCCATGGAGATACGTTCGTAGCACTGGACGAAACATCGGCGCTTGGAGAGGATTACCCCGCGGAGTCCCTTAATATCATACAGACAGTGTACATCCAACCTGATGCCGATTACCCTCTTCCTTCCCTGCTAGGTGAGTCTTTTGAACCCTCTGACCTGGATATCGACGCGCAGCTGACACCACATCAAAAGAGTCAGCTACACGAATTATTATGTCAGTTCGACCACTTTATTTCAGAGAAGCCTGGATGCGCTACTAGTTTCGAGCATGATATTAAATTAACGACCTTAGAACCTGTCCGTTCAAAACCCTATCCCATGTCGATTCATTTACGCCAAGCTTTTAACGCCGATGTCGATAATTTGATTAGTTTAGATATAATAGAACCTTCCACCTCTAGTTATTGTTGCCCAATCGTCAGGGTCAAGAAACCTGATAGCTCTTATCAGGTGTGCATCGACTTTCGGAAGTTAAATTCGGTAACTGTGTTCGAAGCCGAGCACATCCCGTTGGTAGATCAAAACCTCCACCTTTTTAAAGACGCTAAGTTCATCTTAGAACTTAATTTGTGCAAGGTGTATTACCAAATTCCCCTCCGGCCAAATGTGAAAGCATATACCACCTTTGCAACTGAGAAAGGCTTTATGCAATTTGAGCGCCTACTTTTTGGCCTCGTGACCGCTTGAAGTAACTATAACCGTCTCATGAGAAGGTTGTTTGATGGACTTCCGAATGTCTCCTTTTACTTCGATGACGTCTACGTCGCTACTTGTGAATCAGGTCATCATTTAACCACCCTATTAGCTCTCTTCGAGCGACTGCGCGTAAATGGCCTCACCATTGGCCCCAGCAAAGGCCATTTTGCCCACAAAACCATAAGATACTTGGGTTTTAAAATAGGACAAAGCCAGTTAGGTCCACAGAAGGACAAGATTAAGGCAATCCCCGACATGCCCCTCCCACCCGAAACTATGAAGCAATTAAGTAAATTACTAGGATCAGCTTGTTACTATCGGCGATTTGTCCCAAATTTTGCTGCAAATTTTAGCGCCCATCAGCACCCTTTTAAAAACGAATTCCCCCGATCGACTACGTTGGAATGATGTCGCTGTTTCTCATATAACCAGCTCAAGAGTAAGCTCATTTCTGCCCCCATTTTGAAGTTGCCCAACCCGGAAAAATCCTTTGGGATTGAGACCGACGCGAGCAACGAGGGCATTGGAGGTGTAATTCTTCAATTTGAGGATGACGGAACGAGTCATCCAGTTGCATATGCTAGTCGCCAGTTATTACCACGCGAAAAGAGATATGCCACTATAGAGAAGGAAGCTCTAGCGATTATATGGGTTATTTTATTGAGAAGTTTAAAATGTATTTGATAGGAAAAGAATTTCAGATAGTAACTGACCACCGCCCGTTGGCCTCTATTCGGAATGTACGACACTCCAACGGGCGAATTATGCGCTGGAGTCTACTTTTGCAAGAATACCATGTAGAAGAATGGACTTTCGACGATATACCATATATGACTATTCGTCGAGGGAATTATTTATTTATGTTTAGAGTACGTGGTGTCTGGTCGACCGAGGTTATTTATCTTCAATATGCTTAAGAAGTTAACCTGAGCTCAAGGATAATAATATAGCTATCATTAATAAAATAGAGTTTGATTAATAAAAAATATCAACAGCACACAAAACGGAAAATATTGACATAAACAGAGAATGGAAAGGGTCGTGGGAAATCTTGCTAATCCGAAGATTAAGGTTTGGAAAGATTTAAAAAGATAAAACAAATAAAGATTAAAGGGATAGGATGGTTCGCAAAACCATTCAAAGCACAGGATAGGATTGACAAAAGGGTTAAATACTCAAAGGTAACGTTCAGCTTACGTAATTACATTTGTTGTGCAGAGAAAGGCGACGTGAAGGAATCTTCGGTCCGCTAGCGAGGGGAGAATTAAATGATCCTGACGTGGCGTCTTGGGAATGAGAACCGATTCTTGGCGAACGGGCTTAAAGAAAAATGGCTGTTCTAATGTTGTTCTCTTTCTGAACAACAGGAGGGAAGGGTGAGAACCGTTTCTTGTTTACGGGCTCAAAGAACAATGGCTGTTCTATTATTGTTCTCTTTCTGAACAACAGCGGGGAAGGGTGAGAACCGTTTCTTGTCAATGGGCTTAAAGAACAATGGCCTTCTAACGTTGTTCTCTCTCTGAACAACAGGGGAAACCTTTTGGACTTGGCGTCATGAAGGCTCGAACCTTGGCACTCAAGGGATATTGTCCTCTTCTGGAGAAATGATGGTGGATCTAGAGGTAGACGGTCCTTTGCTGCACAAGGTGAGACTGGACCGTAGTGATGTCTGTCGAAGAAAATCTGGATCGCACCTGGGGAAATACCTTATCTACCCATAAACCTAACTCAATCTGGCGAGATCGACGTATGGAGGCGAAACGGGGGAATGAACCTCCTTGATCAAATATTAACTCAGGTGGCAGCTACAATGCGCCGTGCTTCAAGGCGAAGATAACCGTGGGTAGCATCGTGTTTCTAAAAACATGTAATAACGGTTGAAATTAAGCGGCCTCCAACCGTTCTATCACACCCCTCCATTCCGGGGGTAGTTGTCACTTCGAAAAAAAAGAGAGAAGGGACAACGATAGAGCTCCGTTGTGGGGAACTCGTTTTCTTGTACCAACCGTACCTTCATGCACCTAACTAGTATTACCTCAATACATATGATTATTTTGATCTTTTGATTATAGGGTGAACTAACCTTTAATACAAACTTAATCAATAAAAGGTGCATGGAGCAATAAATGATATAAAATTAGTACATATGGGACAAAATAATTTATACGTAATTTAATGGGTACAAATATATAAACATACAAAAAAAATAGACATTGAGCGTTACAAAATTTAGACATATACATTAACTAATTATATTACAAGAGAATCTTATTTAAGTCGTACAAGCCGGTATATACATACATGGAGATCATAATCCTACGAATACAATTAATCTACGCTATTTGGTACCGCATTCCTACTGGGTGCGTCAGCGATCTGGTTATCCGAGCCTCTTATATAATTTATTTTAAATTGATACTCTTGCTAGAGTAAACTCCAGCGCATAATTCCCCTGTTGGAGTGTCGTACATTCCAAATATATGCTAACGGGCGGTGATCAGTTCCTATCTGAAATTCTTTTCCTATCAAGTACATTTTGAATTTTTCTATAACCCAGATAATTGATAGAGCTTCCTTTTCTATAGCGGCATATCTCTTTCCGCGTGGTAATAATTGGCGACTAGCATATGCAACTGTATGACTCGTTCCGTCATCCTCATATTGAAGGACTACACATCCAATGCCCTCGTTGCTCGCGTTGGTCTTAATCCCAAAGGATTTTTCCGGGTTAAGCAACTTTAAAATGGGGGCAGAAATGAACTTACTCTTAAGCTGATTAAAATGGGAAACAGCGACATCATTCCAACGAAGACGATCGCGGGAATTCTTTTTTAAAAAGGAGCTGAGGGGCGCCGAAATTGCAGCAAAATTCGGAACAAATCGCCGATAGTGAGAAGCTGATCTTAGGGACGATCATAATTGCTTCTTAGTAATCGGGAGGGGCGTGTTGGCGATTGCCTTAATCTTGTCCTCTTGGGGACCTAACTGGCTTTGTCCTATTTTGAAACCCAAGTATTTTATGTTTTCGTTGGCAAAATGGCATTTGCTGGGGCCAATGGTAATGCCTTTTTCGCGCAGTCGCTCGAAGAGAGCTAATAGGTTGGTTAAATGGTGACTTCATTCAAATAATTCTTGTAGCTGAATCTCTTGATGTGGTGTCAGCTGCGCGTCAATATTCAGGTCAGAGGGTTCAAAAGACTCGCCTGGTAGGGAAGGAAGAGGGTAATCGGCATAAGGTTGGATGGACACTGTCTGGATTACATTAAGGGACTCCGCAGGTTAATCTTCTTCAAGCGCCGATGTTTCATCCAGTGCTACGAACGTATTTCCGTAGGCGCGTTGGGGATACCTTTTTTCTTTAGGTCCACGGACAGTCTCCGTGTCCTTGTCTTGGGCCTTATCGCCTAAAGGTGTTAGTAATTCACACTCCTTTTGTCCTGTCCTAAAGTCTTAGTTAAGGGTCTTCGAGAAATCGGACAGTATCAGGGTTCTGATGGGGACGGGCTTGGCTTCTTTCTTATCTCGGCCTCGAGGAAGGGCGGCCTGAGACACAGGGTTGAAACTTACTTGAGGGCTCTGTCCTATAAGTAAGGAACAGAACTGTGTTGGTGCGGAAATGACTTCAGCCCAGCTATTATAATATTGACACTGCAGGTAACATCTAAAGACGGGGAATTGGTTCGCCCGCACAAGGTAGTCATGAAACACCGCAAATATTTTGTGGTTAGGGTCCACAAGGGGGAGAAGCTCGTTGGACTCGATGAAACACGTACACCCTGTGTCCCTGACGAGAGTCGATACTCGGCAGCCGTTCACGATGCCCTCAACTTTTAAGGTGCTGTAGTCAATTATAGATTCAGATGGTAAAGATATGAAAATGTCGCGCAATTTACAATTTGAAAGGGGAAGTAATCTTACTACACCTTCAGCCTCCAGATCCATGTTATTGATCTCGAGGATCTTTTCGAAGTGGGCTAAAAATGCTCCGAAATCCTCTTCATCCCTGAAATTGGGGAGTTTAAGTGGGAGATTGGGCGGGGCTTCTACACTTGAATTGACTGATTGTATTTTGACCTGTACTTTAGCCATTTTAAGCTGTTGGTGAAGCTCAGCTTGTCTTTTCCGTTCCTTTCTTTCTCTTTCTTCTCGTTGGATTTCTCTTTCTCTTTCTTCTCGTTGGATTTCTCCTTCTCTTTCTCTTCGCCTTTCTTCTCTTTACTTTTCTCTTTCCGTTCATTGCTCCTCTTGAACGTACTCAATCACTTCTCTTCTGGAAAGTCCCAAGGATTCTCCTTGCGCTTTGAAGATTTCAAACGGAGTCATATTTGTATTTGGGGGCGCAATAGTCAACCAACTAAATTCCTTGCAATAAGAATTATGCCTTTTCGAGAATTAGCCTACCTAAAAAATATGGGCACTGACCTATTCGTACTTGATTTTTCGACCTAGATAACCAATGACTAAAATAACAAAAAACACAAACAAATTATTATAACAGTTCCTTGAGCCACTCCAGCTTCTTAAGTTTCAAAAAGGGGATAGCAATCGTTAAAACAAAAAGGAACTACTATACTCTATTCTTGTAACGAATAACACTATGCTTCACTCGACGGAGACCAGTGTTTGCAAAGATATAGCGTGAAACCTTACACACTTGATACCAAATTTAAATAGTATATATATATATATATATATATATATATAGGTCGTAGAATAGGCTCTCGACGATATACCATATATAACTATTCGTTGAGGGAATTATTCTAATATTTCGAGTGCGTGGTAATCTGATTGACCGATGTTATTTATCTTCAATATGCTTAAGAAGTGGAACGGAGCTCGAGGATAATGATATGGCTATCATTAATAAACTAGAGTTTTATTAATCAAACTATCAACAACACACAAAAAGAAAATGTTTACATAAACGGAGAATGGAAAGGGTCGTAGGAAAATCAGACTAATCCGAGGATTAAGATTTGGAGAGATTTAAAAAGGTAAACAAATAAAAATTAAAGGTGGGGGGGGATGGTTCGCTGAGCCATTTAAGGGGAGCGTTCAGTCATTTTTTCCAAAAATTTTCAACTTTTTTTTTCTTTTTTTTTTTAATTAGTTATCCATTCTTCATAGAAAATTGATGAAAAAATTCAAAGAAAACTGAACAGAAGCCATTATAATTTAGTGTTGAATACGTTATGGTCGAGTGAGCTTGTGCCATTTCAGAGCTTCTGACTACGCGATTCGCCTAATATATCATTGCTGTATATTTCAGTGTTCGTTAGACAATCAGTGCTATTACAGTGCATTTTGTTGATAATTATAATGGGTCGTTTGTCAAGAAGAAAGAAACAATTACGTCAAATTTCGAAAGTTGGTGGAGATACAACAAAAGCGACCAAAAATATAAAACGTGAATCCGAAGCTGCATCCAACTCCACAGCCGCTAACGAAAATGTTTGTGAACCCTCTGTTGCTCCTGTGTCAGCCTTTCAAAAGAGAATGAATTTGATAAATGAAAATAGGGCATTATTTCCAGACAATAAAATCTCCGAGAATGATGATTATGAAAATGTTATTCTTGATAAAAAAACTTTACGTTCATTGGTTGCATCATCTTATTTTGTGGATTGTTGTGAAGCAGGTGAGGTATCATTTGTAGATATGGACTCTGATTTCATTGTGAATGTCAAGTGCGCCTTATGTGACACTGAACTTTTTTCGACTAAAGACACATCTAAAGAATGTAAAAAGAACAAAATGAAGAACACATCAGCTCTTGTATATAATGCTCTGGCATCTGGACAAGGGTATAGTGGCTTCATATTGACAGTTTCGCAGTTGAACTTGCCATATATCAGCACAAACAGGTATGAGACTTATAAGCATTGCATAGGAAAAGAAATTATTGATAGAAATGCTGCAAATCAGGAAGGTATTAGAGTTTGCATTTTCCAAAAATATGAAGAGTTAGGCATTTTTCCGGATGCCCAGGGAGTCCTTGATGTTGATGTGTCTTTCGATGGGACCTGGATGAAAAGAGGTCATACATCACATATATGAGCTGCTGCTGTCATCGAAGCACACACTGGCTTTGTCATAGACCATGAAGTACTCTCAAATTTTTGCTTCGTGTGTACAAGGTCTAAGGCTATGAGCAATGAACAAAAATTGAAGCACTCAAGGGTCTGTCACAAAAACTTTGATGGTAAAGCAGGTGCGATGGAGAAGGAACAGGCAGTAAGACTATGGCAACGATCACAAGCACTAAAATTTAGGTATGTTACATTTGTTAGTTATGGAGACAGCATTGCATTCAATGCAGTTACTGCACTCAATGACGGACAAGGCCCTTATTCGAATGTTATAGTTTGCAAGGAAGACTGCATAAACCATGTGGCAAAAAGACTTGGCACAAGACTTAGACTAATAAAGAAAAGCACAGCCGAAGATATAACAACTAAGACCGGTAAACAACGGAAAAAGACTGTCTTGGGAGGTAAAAATAAGTTGACAGACACAGTCATAGATAAGTTGACATTCTATTTCGGCAAAGCAATCAGAGACTTTGTTGGTACCACCACTGAACAAATGAGAAATAGAGCATTGGGAGGCTATTACCATGCTACGAGTACGGATGAAAATGCAAGGCATCATCAGTGCCCGGAAGGTGCTGACTCATATTGCTTCTATAATGCAGCTTTAGCTAAAAATGAAACTCCTCCTTCTCACAAAAATATGAAAATTTCTTTCCAATTGTCACCTGAGTTCAGGAAACTTGTGCTCAACGTGTACATGAATTTGACCAGAGATGATTTGCTGAGTCGGTGCCTCAAGGGGAAAACTCAGAATCCAAATGAGTATTTCCATGCAAGAATTTGGAACAAACTCAGCAAGACTAAGTTTGTGTCATTACCTACAGCGAAATACTCCATAGGTCTGGCTGTGCTAAGACATAATAATGGGTATGTTCTGTCACAGTTACCGATCAGCACTCCTATGAATCTGAGAAAAAAGAGACAGCTGAAAAATTCTGACAAGGAAAGAACTCGGCACTCACTCACACCAGTAAGCAAAAAAAAAAAGAAACACTGCGATGACACCGACACCACCGATTATGCTGCGGGGGCTTTTTGAGCGCTGCTCTTATGACTTAGGTTTCGAACCCAAACCAAAGGCTAAGGGTTATATAATGGAGTGAAGGGAAGAGGGGTCTCCACTGTTCAAAAATCCCCCTTCACTGAGAAGTTATATGACCGATGATGCCACAGTGGGGATGCATAATATGCAGTCAAAACCCCTTTTGCAAGTACGAACCCTCTTTTGCATTTTTCTGCTATTTCTATTTTTGCCAAATGCGCTCACTACCAAACGTAATTTCTTCTAAAGTTTTTATGCGATTTTCGCCATACAAGTGTAAGAATAAAGAGGAATGTATGAACAATCTTCCTACGGCCTCAAAATTGCAGTATTTTTTTTCAAAAATTTTGTATCTGAGATTTTTTGAAAAAAATCAGGTAAAAAAAAATAAAAGTTGAAAATTTGATTTAATTTCGAAACTAGAACGAAAATCAGAAAAATAAGGCCATACATTTGTTTCTACACGCATTTGCCATGTTTCTAAAAAAAAAATATATGTATACATAAAAAACTTTTGAAGGAATTAAAAATCTAACCTAACCCCCCAAAATTCTAAATTGTTATGTAACTTCTCAAATAACAACATTTTTAAAAAATTGTAAGAACAAAAAGGTTTTAAAATAACGTTTTACATATAATAGCAAAGTTTCAGATCAACCGAGCAATTAGTTAACAAGCCGACCCAGCAACTCAACGGTCCCCTTAAAGCACATGGTAGCGTTGACAAAATGTTAGATGATTATGTTTAAGCTCAGCTTACGTAATTACAAAGTTGTTGTGAAGAGGAAGACGATGCGAAGGAATCTTCAGTCCACTGGCCATTTCCAGCCTAAGGGTTCTTCGGGGGGTTGTCCTTAACGAAGGGGAAGGACTGTCTTTGAAAAGTGAGAGGGAAGCCGGGCTCGGAGGGACGAGCGATCTTTGTGACAGCAAATCGGGGATGTTCTAGATGAACAATGGAGGTTTTTGTTGAAACCAAGCGTTTTCTTGAAGACCGTTAAAAAGGGGAAAATAAAATTATCCTGACGTGATGTCTTGGAAATGAAAACCGTTTCTTGACGAAAAACAATGGCTGTTCTAACGTTGTTCTCTTTCTGAAAAACAGGGAGGGGTGCGAACCGTCTCTTGTCAATGGGTTCAAAGAACAATGGCTGTTCTAACGTTGTTCTCTTTCTGAACTACAGTGGTGGGGGGAGTGAGAACCGTCTCTTGTCAAACGGGCTTAATGAACAATGGCTGTTCTATATATCATCAAAACACAAGAAAAAGGAAAGTCAAGAAAGCAGAAGACTTACATAGGTCGATGGAGATCTGTCCGCTCAACTCTCTAGTAAAAGAAACAGCCGAAGCGATAAAATAAAAAATAACATTTAATACCACCAACAAGATCAGAGCACTCTTAGAAGAAATCAAAGAAATCCATGGCAAGAAACATTCCTAAGCAGCGCCCGTCTTATGCAATAGAATACGAAACATATCTCGACCAAAATTGCAACCTCAATGAAAATAACTAACCAAATTCGACTTAAAGCCTTAACAAGAAATTCTATACCAGAGTTGATTTCAAAAATAAGAAAAGAGGAAACAAGAAGAAAAAGAAAAAGAACATGAAGATAGTATGTAAGTACGAAGAAAACAACAAAAAACACAAGAAACAATAACAAAAAACTAGATCAACACAAGTAGTAACATTATAACATAACTAACAACCTACTCTAAAAGATAGAAACCTAAAAATAACACTTTAACAACAATAAACAAACAATATACCAAGAATAGGTCAAGAACATAAAGGAGAAAATAAATAAATGAAATCAAAGGCTTGAATGCCGAACCTATACATATTTTTGCATGTATATGTGTACATGTAATTATAAGAAAACACATTAAGACAACAAATTAAACAACAATGAAAAAAAACATGATAGAGATTAATTTGATCTCCAGGCAACTTTGCAATATTTGCAACTCTTCTACTTCCTTACTTTTCACCTCTATCTTTCATGTACACCACTATCTCCCACACCCGTATTTTCACTACTTATGCCACATGGCAATGCCTATATTCACTCTTTTTCGTGCCACGAAGTATCAGTTAAAAGGTTTGTAGTTTCTACTCTGTTCCTGAGAGCATATCGCATATGTGATCCTTGTTTCTTGCAGAATGAAATCAAAACGATCATCCAAACATACATTGAGCTGCAGGATCCCCTTTTTTTTAAAAAAAGTCCATCGATAAAGAACAAGCGGTTTGTTATTTCCCTTGCAAATCGTACAATCAAGTATATATTGGCATAAACAGCAGGTTCTCCCAGAGGATGAAGGAACATAAATGCGATATGCAACGTGGATCTATTTCTTCTAGTTTGTTTCTCCACATGTCAAATGAAAACCATTCAATCGACATTGGTAATGCCAAAATAATGCAAAATTCTCACAATTATATATATATAGGTTTGTAATTGAATCAGTTCTTATAAAGGAAATTCCAAATTTTAATACTTCCATGGCTCTTTCAACATTATACCCTTGATAAGTAAGAAATTTCTACTTCTTTTACTAAAAAATGCCACTGCTCCCACATATCGCCCCTCCTAATAATATTCCGATTTGTAAATTTTGTGTCTGTACGTTAAGAATCTCTTTTTTATTTTATTAGTCCAGCAGCGATCGACGATGAGGGAGGTTTCTGTCGAAACCAGGCTTCGCGAATAAATTAATCATAAGACTGTAGTTTCTTTTCTGCCTATATATATATATATATATATATATATATATATATATATATATATATATATATATATATAAATATATATATATATATATATATATATATATATATATATATATATATATATATATGTGTGTGTGTGTGTGTGTGTGTGTGTGTGTGTAAAAACACCTACAAAAGAAAAGTGAAAAAACAATTACGAGCACTTTCGTCTTTATTCTCAGATCGTTTCAAGACTGGCAACATCATAGAGAGAGGGAGAGATTGGAATACGTTTCCTAAACCGTAATTAAGCGGTTCCAAATCCTGAAACACCTTAATTTGTCATTATAATTAGGAAGTATTAATTAATATTTGCCTTGACTAACCAGAACTTATATTGAGATTTTGGAACGTGTCAATAGATATACACTCTAAAATATTTCGAGGATTGTAGTTGCTGCATCTAATGCCAGATTTGGGACTATTTCATTTAATAATAGTATGGTTAAAGTTGTACATGGGGATGAATTGGGCAGATTGTTTACTCTGGTTACGTACCTACCTTAATTTGATGGTGTTTTACACCAGCTTGTAATTTTTTTCCTGTTTGCCCTTAGTAAAATCTATTACAATTCTTATAACATATGGAATAAAGAATGACTGTGTGGGAGAGGGATAATTTGAATCAGAATGCGATAAATTGAGGTCTCATATTTGAATATTACTTTATCGGGCTAACCTTGGGTGTACTTTAGCAATTATTTATTCGAAAGAGAATGGAAAACAACATAATGGTTTCAACTTTCTTTAGAATTAGAGGATAATGACGTTATTAAAAAAAAACAAATAAAAAGGGTAAAGACCTTCTGACCAACCGTCCGACAGACATTGTGAGATGTAGAGTAAACCGCGGGTAGACTCGCACGTGACCTTAAACCCTCCTCCGCAGATTGTTATATACATTTTTAATCAAATACCTACAATAGCTTTAAACAAAATGTTTTCTCCTTCAGGTTTTGGCGCGGACTTAGAATAGTCTCATCGCAATATTAGAATAAGGAAGTTGATAGAAAATATAACATAGGCTTAAAATTATGCTACCTTTTGTACTTCTTTGATAATTTTAATATGTCCGTCTAGACATCGTTTCATCGAATTAATGCTAATAACCCCAAATTTATAACCGAACACTTATTAATTTTACACTATACCAATATTTTTAAGAAAATACTTGGTCACACATGATTTTTAAAATAAAAATAATATTCAAATATGAGTCTTCCATTTATCGCATCCTTAATTTTGGAAAAAAAAAACAAAATATAGAATTTGGTCTGCAGATGAGAGAATTGGATAGTAAAATAGTTGAGCTTTGAAATATAATGTAAATTTCTGTAACTGCTAAGCGTTTAATTCATATCTATTTTAAAATCCATTGGAGCACGAATAATTCAGCGCCGACAATTCCGCGGAACCACAATTCTGCGACTCTGCATACAACCACAGTCACAAAACAAGGTCTGCTGACCAAAGGTCGCAAGCTCTCAATTATTCTGATTTATGACCTTACGCACTTCAAAACTTTCAATAATTCTTGGACTAACCTTTGGAGGACCTTGCCAATTATATCATTCGAAAAAGAATGTAAAACATCATAAGGAGTTCAAATTTCGTTAGAATCGTCCAATTATTGATGAGGTTATTGCCAAATAATTCTCCGTTGAACCGTGAGAGGGCTTTGGCAATTATTTCTTTCGAAAGAGAATGTAACACAACATAAAGTCTTCTAATTTCTTTAGAATCAGACGAATAGTTGTGATCTTATGGCTGAAAGAATCTATTTCCCTGGAAAATCTTGGTAGGACCTTGGTAATTATACCATTCGAAATGGAATGTAAAACAAAATAAGGCTTTCAAATTCGTTAGAATTGTGGTTTCGAGTCGCAAGAAATGGTGTTTCCGGTCGATTTGAAATATGAGAAGCTTGAATGCCCTGGTTGGGTTGTCGACGATGTTGGTGGATTTCGGGAAGATGAAACCACGAAAAATTATTACCAATATTCACTGCTGTCAGAGGGTTTGATTAAAACAATAGGTTTAAGAGGAAATGACTATCATTATGAGTATAAGTGAAATAAAGAATGCACTGACTATTGCCGTGGTGGAGTATGAGATAGATTGCATTATATTACTGATTTCTGGGTAAATTTTTCCCAATTTTATGGTTAAGGCCTTGATCGGTTTGATGCTACTAATGAAATTCTCCAGCGGATAGTTAAAGTTTATCAATTAATCTACTAGGCAGGGGTTGCTCTTTGCGACTCATAAGGTGGTGTTAAAGCAGGCATACGACCAAAGATTTAATTTTTGTTTTCATAACATCTAAATATATGCGGTAGTTGTTTGAGACAATTATATGTAGGGGCATTTGGATAGTACAGTCGGTTAACGGTGGTTACATTGTGAAAAGAATTAGGAACAGGTCTCAGGTGTTATGGTAGGTAGGCGTGGTTGTTGAAGAAGGTAATGATTAGATAGAAAGTGTATGGTTTATTATTCCGGAGGGCGCAAGTGTACTCCAGAAACCGAGAGAGCTTCTCCATGGGGAGAGGAAATTCAGAGTTCAATCTTAACTGAAGTGACAATTTGATGACTATGCTGCGCATAGTAAAAATAGACGGACGTCGGTAAGAGTAGGCTCTTGCGAGGCCAAATAATTAGTCTGTAGGATTTTAGTCTGAAGAGATTTGAACTTTTTTAGGTATTTATCCATAATTATTAAGGGAATGTTAATGATATGAGTGAATATGTTTGTAGATAACCAGTGAGATGGTTTCGTACTAGATTGCGCATGTTTATAAGGGGGGTACACAAAATATGTGACTATTACAATAATAAACTCTAGTTGGTGTAATCCAGACGTCTATTCGCCTTTTAGAATAATGCAATACATTATTTTGAATTTAATAGCTTACTTAAAATTAATAAACCTAAAACCTTTTGGGACGTAACCGTATCTGGACTAATAACCTCACACTTATCAGGAAGTTTATTGTCATCGGCACATAAACTTTTCTACATTATAAACAACATCTGCAATCAGTGAGGGCTAGATCTATTGACTGATGCCTAGCATGATCTATTCCAATTTACTTTGCTCGATCAAATACAGAAGAGAAGAGCAAGCGCGGTAGTTGAGTTTTCGTATTGGCATAGTTGCTGGGTTCTGAGAAGAATGGAGAGGTAAAGAATGGAGATGCTGAAGGAGAGGGTGATTGTGGAGGAAAGACACCCTAAAGTAAAATGCGCGTATTAAAGGTTACGTGATAGCAAAAACTGTCGCAGATTGAAATGAGAGTACGCGTTGCTGAAGAAGGGTAGAGGTGATCATTTGACACCTGCTGTGGATATTTACGCCGGTGATATTACACGGATAAATTCCAAGCGTTCCAAAAGCCAGGTCAAAACCCCGTGTGGATCTAATTTAATTTTTCTCCTTCGATTTTCTGGCAGAAATCTGAATTGTTAAACGGAAAACGCAAATAATGGGCTTTCCCTTGGTGATCTTCCTTAATAAACATCATCGGATGCCGAAGGATGATGCGAGTGCTACTTGGAATTTAATTTAGAATGCGGTAACCAAAGCTGTAGGATTTAAACTTGTGCTCTAAGTCGAAGAGAAATGAATGGTGAAAGATGATGGAGAATATAAAAAAAAAGGTACAGATATGGTAAATTTCTGGTCAGTTGCCGGTAGGGCCTCACATAGTTAAGACACAGCTGGTAGTGTTAAGTCTGCGAAAATGTCGCTGGTCAAGGGGACCCTCGCTTTGTTGTCTAGGTGGCTACCCATTGCTATGATAACTACATACTATAAATGTGTACATTAAAGTTACACTGACTCCTGGGAACAGTCAGCCTGTTCCCAGGAATGAGCAAAATTCTTCGTATCCACGGGCGGCAAATGTGAATGTTACAATAACCAATTGAAATAGTGTTTATTGATTGGTCAATTGGATGGAGTCACTTCATTGGCTTCGATGATCAGCATTCTACTACCATCCATATTGAAGTTTATGTTACCTAGGCACAGCTATAGTAATAACATAACATGGTTGTGTACATTGACTTTTAACCGAGTCATTTTTTTATAAATAAATTTCCTTATTTTTTAGGGCAAGAGAATTATTTATATCTGTGATTTTCACTGGTTCTTTTCAGACCTTGTCACAGAAGATTAACTTGTAATTTCACGCGAAATTAATTCAACGATAATTTTTATGGAATGTGATGGGGCAGAGAGAGGACGAAGGGTAAACAAACTAAAAATAAACATAGGAAAAATAGAAAATATTTATGAACAAATTCACGCCAACTAACTTGTTTACAAACCGGATTAAAATTATCGATGAACACTGTCGCAAATAGTAAAACTGATTTCAATCTCATGGATCACTGACCAATAAGCCTGATAAATTCGTTACGAATCAAGTTTTTTTTGCTCCAATAGAAGAAGTATGTTGCCAATTGAAAACAAACACTTCTATTTTTCAGATTTTATTCATCTGGCTTCAATCCCAGAGCACGTTTAATCCATCAACAGTGAGCATTTTGTCAATCTAAAAGAGCAGATCGAGCCAGGTATAGCTTATTATAATTAAATGTAAAATAATTAATTTACAGCGAAATGAAGTTAAAATTAAATGCTAATAATCAAACAATATTTTTATCAAGTAACGGTTTGTAGGCCAAAATAAAAAAAGAAGCTTCACTGTATTTACATGCTTCTTTTTCTGATTCAAATAAGCTTGAAGGATTTTTCATTAGTGTATATTATTATATTTACATCTTGTGAATAGAATAAAACTTAGGTGTCATTTTGTTATAATGCAAAATTTTCTCAAGTCCTTAGAAGTTACGCGATTTTAGGGTTTCGAATATCATTTGGGTCAAAAACTTGTATCTTATTGCTAAGAACATACTCAAGACAGAAAAACGGCGTTCATCATGAAAATAGTTTTTAAAAGAAAACTCTTTCGATTATATATATATATATATATATATATATATATTTCTATTTCCTATTTTAAATGTTAGGGCATTGGGGTTCAGGCTATTTTTTCAAATGTTTGACTGAACACCCATGAAAATTTAAGTATGTATAGAAATTACTTAGATTGAAAGAGTGAAGAAATGTGTTTTCGTTCCTTTTGCTTGGCTTAATAAATTTTAGCCTACTGCGTGATTCTTTTCGATAATGCTGAAAGTGCATTAAAATATATTATTTTGAGATAAAGGGAGCTGGATGAGCGTTACATATGTCTTATAATCAATTTATGCATCTTATTTAACAAGTGCATCCTCCTAATGTTTCAGGATTGTTTTCATAAGGTCGTACCTAATCACTTGTTCTTTTCACCACACGTATTATTATTTCTCGCAAAGAAATTTTATTTTAAGAAAGGGTGTTCCAATAACTTGGAGCGATTTTAAATGTAAGTTAAGTTTAAGCGTCTAAGGATTTTTTCTTTTTTAATTCAGATTTAACAACATCAGTCTTTGGCAATTTCAATCCTAGAAAGATTAACAACTGAACAACCTATTAAAGTTACTGAAGCCTATTATGAAAATGGACGTTCAAACTGAAACGCATTTCGGGCACTTCGCGAATTTTGGGGTCAACATAATCGATCAACAGAGAGTGCAATTGGGAAAATTGTTCGTAAATTTAAACAAACAGGTTCGGTTCCAGATATAAAAATGCCATTACGTGCTCGTTTACGCCGTTCAGCTGAAAACATTACTGCAGTGCGCGAGAATGTGACAAAAGATCCAGACACCTCTATTCGTCACCGTGCGCAAGAATTAAACTGCTTTACAACAATGTTACATTGAATTTTTACAAAACATTTGTCTCTAACGCTTAAAAAATTCCATTGACACAAGAAGTGAAGACTGCTGGCTATTTGAAGCGCCGTAAATTTGTCAAATGGGTGCACGAGCAAAGTCAAACCGATGATGATTTTTCGCCAAAAATCATCTTTAGTGATGAATCCCATTTTCATCTTGGGGTACTCGTTAATAAGCAGAATTCTCTCATTTGGGCTAAGGAAAATCGCAGGAAGATTGATGAAAAGCCACTGCAAGCACACAAGGTCACTGTTTGGTGTGCATGTTTTGCTAGCGGAATCATTGGGCCGTATTTCTTCGAAAATGATGCCGGAAATTCTGTTACGGTGACAGGCGAGCGATACCGTGCCATAATAACCAACTTTGTATGGCCTGAATTGAATTCTATGGATGTCGAAGATTTGTGGTTTTAACTGGAAGCAGCCAGATGCCACACAGCCAATGCAACAATGGCTTTATTGAATGAGAATTTCCCAGGTCGCATTATCTCTCGAAACAACGAGGTCAATTGGCAACCACGATCGTGTGACTTGACACCTTTATATATTTTCCTTTGTGGTCATCTCAAAAGTAAGGTCTATGCCAACAAGCCTACAACAATTCAACAGCTGAAGGATGGGATAATAAGGCATATTGGTGAGATTGAGGAGAAACTATGCAGAGAGGTCATAAAAAATTTTGACCATCGAGTGGAGGTGTGCCGCCGAAGTCTTGGCAGATATTTAGGCGATATTATTTTTCAGCCATAATTGCCATGACTCAAGAAACATAGTCCAATAGCGAAATCAATAAATTTTCATCAATAACACTATTTTATTTACTGATAACTTGGATCAGTCTTAATGGAACACCTTTTACATCTATTGAATGTTACTTATGTTAAAATAAACACACATGCACGCCTTTCTCTTGCCCACTTATAGAAATTTCGAACCTGCAGTTCCTAGTGTAATAAATTTCAACGCTTCCCCTCCCCCTTTCGAGCCTCGTTCAGATTCAGATCATCCTTCGGAACATGGGGATGTGTAAAGGATATGATGAGTGCTCCTCCAGACATAGTCGCCGGTGGAGACTGTGGTGCTTAAACGCGGGAAACAACGACGCCAATAACAACAACAAAGACAACGTATGGAACGAGCGTCAGGAGGCAAATGATTGGGCTAAAATTATTCTCAACATGGACCCTTTGGAACCATCTCCCCGTGTAAACAACCCTGAAGCCTGCCAGGACTACAGCCACTCGCATCGTTTGTAGGAAAATAACGTGAAGATCTTTATCAAACCGTTGTATCAGTATTGGTAACTCAAGACCAGTGTCTCCTTTCTCCTGTAACAACTCCTTGAATTCGGGATTATTGAGAAGTCTAAAGAAATCACTCATGCCCACAAGCTCTTTGTGGTACCCAAACCCAATAACAGTGTACGGATGGTCTACGACATGAGTGCGCTGAACTCCGACCATTACTAGCTTCCGGCCTTCCAACTCCCTAGTGCAAGCAAGGTACTGAAACGAAATTCCTTTAAGAGCATGACCGCTAATTTATACCTAAAAGATTGTTTTTATCACCTTTCTATCCACCCTACGGCAAAAAGATTTTTCAGCATTGAATATAATGAAGAAAAGTACACATTCACTCGCCTCCTTATGAGATTCTCAGGAAGCCCCTACTTAAAGCAGATGGCTCTCACATCTACTATTAACGCTTTCTCCAAAACATACGGTTGTCAAGCACACGTGTATCTGAACGTCATCTTGCTGAGAGGAACAAAGAGAAGCGTGCGTACATGTATACGGAAAATTCTGCAATCCTCCCTCAATATTAACAAAGAAAAGAGCACGCTGATTCCCGTAAACCTCCTGACGTACCTCAGTGTGCACATCAACTTGAAGAAAAAACGGGTAGCTATTTCGTCACCTTTGTACAATAAACTCAGGAATGTAATTAAGATCACATCGGAACAACGTCTCTCCCGAAAGGCATGGATGAGGATAGCCGAAATCCTTAATTTTGTGTGACTCTTTATCCGGCTACCATTATTTGGATACAACTATGCTACCAAAAACCTATCTCCACGATTCCGGGAGACTTCATTCCCATGGTGGCATTATTAACAGGCAAATGGTTTACTTTATTGGCTCTAAAAGCTTCTCCGCTAATAATTCACTGCGACGTGAGCCCTAATGGCCTCGCAATTTTTTCCCTGAAACATGCTTTCGCATAGTCCCTAGACTCTTATTCAAGGCTCAATTTATGAGAGCGAAACTGTGTCACTGCCAATCACCCTTATTCCACAAGCAAGAATTTATACTGACAACATCCAGGCGATTTTCAACTCGGCAAGAGGGAAAATTTCTCTGTCCATCTAACAAAGATGTCAGACGACCTTCTGGAAAAAATCTCTAGCATATTCCAACGATTATACCTCAACATGGCGTACATCTGAAGCAAGAACAATATTGCTGATGGCGCCTCCAGATCCTTTGGTCATGTTTCACTAGCCTGGCTAGCGACCGCCTCTGCAACAACTATATAAGCGGCCGCTCTCTAGCGAGGCGCCATGGTTGTTTAACACCTCGTGACAGACGGACTCCCCGTGAAGTTTCCCCTCCCTTGCCTCCCTGTCTTCTTTCTCCTTACTTAGGTCTACATATTGGTTAATAGGGCTGTTGTTAGCCCACTTTAAAAAAATTATCTTTGTTAAGAAGGCCTTTAAATGGTCTTACGTTCGTGTTCCTGCCATGGGTTTAGTAACCCTCTTTCTTATTAAGGAAGTTCTTCCATAGCTTCATTTTCGGTATTTTCAAATAAAGAAAAGGTTCCTCTCTTCTGCAGGATGGGGGACCAAAAACAAAAGACACTCACAGAGAAAGTGGGTAATCTATGATAGGGGAGTCTTTGGATGATTTTAAGTTAAAATAAAACAAACTTGATACTATGTTTTTATATCGATTGCATTAATACCTAAATAACTGTTCACACAATTTTTCGTTTATATGAAATGTAATTTTGCCAATAACAAGACAAACTATTTTTTTTTATTTTCTCTCTTTTTTAGCTTATTTATCATCAGAATTTATAGGCGTCGAGATGTCTAAATTTGAGTCGCTATTTTATTTGTGTTTCCATTAACTTCATCGTAGTTGATAATGGTCACTAAACATTCAATTTTAACTAGCTATAGCCCTCCACTGAGGAGAAATTAGGGAAGTGGGTTTAAAATAAGTAATGGCTCTCCTATAACTGAAACCTGGAAGAATGGCATGCTCTTCCGACCCTAGATCCCTAAGAGGAACTGGTGCTCTCTCTTTGCTCGTTTAAGGCACCTCTTTCTAAATCTTCCGCTCTATTTTCAGCACATTCATAGGCTCGGCAAAGGCTGAAAAATGCTTTGAAAGTTATAAAAAGATTACCCATATTCCTTTACATCTAATAAGATAATCCAAGGGATATCTATTTTTTCTGACTTTCCCTACCTCTAGGACAAATTGAATGACTTAATAATTCTTTATAGCTTACTATCAATTTCAGGAAGAAAATCCAGAACGCTGGTTCTCTAACCTTAGCTTCTTAGTGGTCTGAGTTATAATAAATCGTGTGGTTTTGTTTCTACCCGTGTTTAGGATCACCCACAGGAGTTTGGTTCTATTTAAGAGCAAGAAAGTTTCCCTTTGCATTGTTCTATATATGTATTTGATGTGGTGTCCGATCAACCTCGTTTCTCGTATCCAATGACACCTGTCTATCATTGAATAAAACATCGAGGCCACGGAATTATTCTACGAGATCCTTCTAAGATTAATTGCCTTGATCAATAATTTTCTTAATGTTTTGAAAGGGAAAAAGAGCTTTGTGGAGTGAGTGCCAATGATGGTTCAGATTTTAATCGCAGAAATATTCTTTTACTATTCATTCGGATTTTCAAAATTTTTTATTTTTCTATGCACCCCTCGTCATTTAGGTCTATTTTCTAGAATTTCTTTTGCTAAATAATTTAATGATTTATTGTATAGTTTTGAGTAATCATTTATTTTATCTTACTTATCGATACAGTATTGGTAAAAATTAATATAACTTTCATCATCTTTTTATTTGATATTGGTGGTTTTATCCTCTGTTTAACATCTTCATCCTGTTTCCTATAAAATTTATATCATTAGTAAATAGCAGCTTGAGCTGCGAAAAGAGGATGGATAGGCTGTCAGCAAGTATTAAAAAAAGTTCATCTAAAATAAGTTGCGAACGCGTTGTTCCATTGCATCAAAGCAAATGGAGGCTTTCTATTAAAAGAAGTAGTTTTACTTTTTATAACAATTACAGGCTAATTTTAGAACTTCACGTACTTACATACAGGATATAAAAAATTATAAAAAAATGCACCAACAAAAACCAAAAATAATGATAAACACAACGTATTAACGAACAGGCATCTCTTATATCGAAGTAGATAATAGATTTGATAGGCTGGTTTAATCGGAAGTCCTCTTCCAAAAGAGTCAATTTTCGGAGGGGATAAATTAAAGCTGCCTCAGTTTCCTCTTGCTTGAGCTAGCCATTTGAGGGCTAAAAAGCTTCTTCTATTTTGCTAAGTGACGCTAGATAAAAAATATTTTAAGTCAAAACTACTCAGTGGTTTTAGAGCTGGATGATGGAGTACTGATAATCAGTTAAGATGGGAAATTCCAAAACAGGGAAGGTCGATACCAAGCCACATTTAAAGACAGGTGTACAGAAAGTTCTCTACTATAAAATAATAATAATTGGCTTACATATATGTGGAGATATCTGTGATGTCATAATTTATTGCAGTTGCTCGAAAGAGGAACAAAATAAAAGACTGACAAATTCAGAGAAACTGCGGATCTCTCATAGTCTTTTTAACGGCCGTTCCATCGTGGGATTATAAAAAATCCTGTTAGGAACCCAAGGAATTTGGAATAGTAAGTAAATAACACCATCTCCAAACTTAGACGATAAGGAGGGGATGAGACGGAGCATCACTGAGCGATATATAAGGAAGATAAGAAGGAAGCTCATGAAGGACCTCGGAGTGACCAGATCTGCCATCCTTTGAAATTGCTAGCAGTAGTCCTGCTTCTCAAAACGTTCGTTGCTGGGTCTTCAAAGTGATATCCGTCCATCTGTAGCCTCACCTTTAGTGTGTCTACAAGTAGAAACGCATTTACTGAGCCCACCTGCAAATGAGGATATAATTCATCAATGTATTCCTCATATGAAGAATGCTTTGCAATTCTGAATGGCCGAGGAAGTTGGGTGAAAGTAAACCTTTCTTACTAAATTATTACCTCACATTGATTTTGTGCTAGCAGGGTGGTTGAAAAGGTGAAATACACAGGCAGTTTCTGGATGACCAAGTGACTCCGCAGTAGGACGAGCTGACTCTTTCACATCAATTTCGACTCATTTGTCCAAAGCCACCATCTCATAGCTGAGAAGTGCCTCAAGTAAAGGCCATCTGACTCTCATGAACTCAACCCAATCTAGAACCTTTGGCCTCTCATAAAGAGGAGGTATTACGAAGGTGATGTTCATTATTCATAAAAGGAATCCTTGTACAAAAACATTTGAAAAGTTGCTAGGTCCATAACCTATCTTGATATTCGCCAGCTTACTAATTCATAGAGAAAGAATGGTAAAAGAATTTTCCAACACGCGATTAAACGCACAAATCTAATTAGTAGTTTTTATCAAGTCCTATGTTCATATTTTGTTTTATTTCTCCAATTTTCTGATATTTTTTGTCATTAGCACATATGTTAGATAACGCTTTGTGTTACCTTTACCTTTCGTGCCATTTTCCAAAACTTGCAATAAGGCAAGACACGATTGGAAATCAATTAAATTACATGTAAGGCAATTTTTTATATTATTGTAAAGATCTTTCTGCCAATTTGTTTCAATATGAGGCTTAGTAATAGTTTTCCTTCCATGTAAAAGGAAGTGAAAAATTTCCTTCTGCCATAAAACATGACGCAAAATTTATTTTTGTACTTGTGGTAAAAGAAACTCCTAAAAATCTTTCTCATAATAATAATAGCTTCTGCATTGAACCAAAGTGTTTAAATACACTTTTTCTCCATATTCAATTATTGTTTCGATTTTTAAATTGCTTTTTCTTTCTTTTACTAGAATTTAGTGACGCAACCTTTGATTGACATTTTTCAATGTAATTTAATACATGGTTTATTTTTCGTTTTTGGTGCGTGAAAACACTAATGATTAATTATTTACACCCGTGTTTGGTTTTATCGCTGAGGCATCTGCACTACTCAAACAACCTTCCTCCTTTTCTTAGTCGGCCTTCGGACCGGCCATGACAGAGTGTCGATACTCAGGTAGTTTTGGATTGGAAGAGAGCCGTAAGTAATTCTCTGGCTAACTTCGGCTGTAAAACTTAAAGGGGAAAAAAGTTTGGTCCAATTTTTTATATCTTTTAAAAGTTCTTGCCCTGTTTTGTAAATGAATTTTATCTTGAGTTTTGGTTTATATTTCAATTTCCAGGATTTTTGACAGAAAGTATTCAACTACAACTAGAAATGGAAGAGAAAGAAAAACATCATTGAGAGACAGCAAAATCATTTGAAATGAAGATGTTAGAAATGGAATCACTAAAAGTTCTATATAATTGATAGTGATAAAACTAAAAAATGAAAGAACTAAAAGAATTAAAATTAAGTAGTTTACAGAATATAATTCGGTTTGAGATAAAGGATTTAACTCACTTGGCTAACGTTGTTATAACACTATTCAACAATGATTTTGCTACAGTAATGAGAAAGTAGTTTTCCATTGTAGTTTTTTGCCTAGATTACTAAAGTGACCTTTATTTTTTATGAAATCACCTCAGTTTTTTGGAATCTGCCTATTTAATTTTTTATTAATATTAGATTATTCAGTATATAGAGGTATGATATATTTGTTATTATTTTTATTTTATTTGACAAAAAGTACAAAGATAAGTGGAAACGATAAGCTCATTTATCAAAAGAAGTTAATAAGTCCTTCCAATACATTTCAGAGTGTGGTATTATAAAAAATATATTTAAAAGATGATGAAGATATAAGATTTTTCAAAATTGCTGAAAGCTATACAATAGTCATATATTTTTTAGAATATTTAGGCTTCGTTTTATATACGACATCTTGTCTGTCTCTGTGAAGAGTCAAGCAGAATTCAGCAGCCATTGCAGAATTCCATTTACCTTTATAACGAATTTCTATAGTAGCAATATCTTGGTGGAATCTTTCACCATGCTCATCGCTGACGTCTGCTGGATTCTCTAGAAAGAAAGACAGATGGAAATGCAAAAAATGCACCTTTAGTGATATATTACATTCCAACTCATTATAAGACCTAATCAAATTCTGAACAAGAATGTGGTAATTTTCTGATTTGTGCCTACCAAGGAGACCATTACATACACCTTTAAAACTATGCCTGGCCTCAAATTATGGCTTGCTCAATTTTGCCTAATACCCATTATCTACCATAAGTTATAGCATCTGAGGCCCAACGAAGATTCCTTCTTTAATTTTAGCGTCACAAATTTTAGTAAATTTAGGTTTATTATACACAATTTTATGTGAAGTGGTGGCAAAATTATATTATCCTTAGGAACCAATTGTTCACGAATGACATTATGACAACCTACTTTTGCCTCTTCTCTTACATGTCATTCTGAGCTTATGTAATGTTCTCTCCGAGCTCTACTGTTCCATTGGCAGAAAAAACACATGAATTTTGTGTAGCCTGACTGCAAACCATTTTAATTGGCTACTACCTTAAGGTCAGCACAAATCAACCATTTATGTTCACTGTATTTAATGCTTTTTAAAATGAAATCTAAATTCTCATAAATTTCTTTCAAAACAACAGAGTGAGCTACTAGTATTGATAGTAGTTTATATCCATTATGCAGATGCATGGCTTTAATACTATATAAAGAAGCGTCAATGAAAAGTCTCCATTGGATGTGTTCATAATGTATATCTAATTCTTCAAGGAGGCGTCGAATATTAATACAGTAGCATAAATTGTTGTCAAATGAAAATTTGTCTTATAAATTGTTTGATCGAATACTAAACTTAGTAATTCGAACACCTTCTGCTACTAAATTTCTTTTTTTCAATCTCGAAGCCACTAATTCACTCTGTTGCTTTGTTAAGTTTAGATCTCTTACAAGATCATCTAAATCAAGTTGTAAGAAAGGTTTTGGAGAAGTATCAACAGTTTCAGGAATATAAATTTCAGTCTCTGGTTCACATGATTCCATATCTGATTCATCAGCGTTAGACAAAACAATTTCTGCAGGTCATTCAGGTAGTAGAATGTCTTTTAAATGAGGTATAGGCTGAAAAGAAGGTCTAAGGTTAGGATTATTATGATCGGCGAAGTTCAGGAAATTTAAAAAAATTTAACCATGGCTGCTCTTTTTAAGATTTTAAATTTTAATCTTTGTAGCGTAACGCAAACTTCTCCCGTAGGGGAGCGTGGCGAGGCCATTACCTGGTACCTTTATTATTTAACAATTAAATTAGCGCATGAATCTACAAAGTAATAACTGGATTACTAATGGGGTCAAAACATATTAGGAAAAAATCTCCTCTTAATCATAATTGATAAAAATGAAATATTGTCAAATTTTATAAATAGTCAAGTTCCTTAGGACCATAATGCGCTACTCACATAAAATTTTAATAGTTACGGCCGTATGCTAAACAAATGTGAAATGCACATTTGAAGAAAAAACTTTTTTTAGGTATTTTGCATTTTAGCCTTTTGCATATAATAAATTTATAAATAATTGTGAAGCTACACTAACGGAAGTATGGTAAAAAAAATGTGAAATGTACATTTGAGGGAAAAACTTTTTTATGTATTTTGCATTTTAGCCTTTTGCATACTCGTATAATAAATTTATAAATAATTGTGAAGTTACACTAAATTTGATAAAAGTGCATTTTATATTTTTCTCAACATACGGCCGTTAATCTGATAAAAGTGCCTTTCACATTTTTCTTAGCATACGGCCGTAACTTACTGTCACATTTTTGGAATCTATTAACATTTGCCAAACAGAGAGCCCTTTTTAGATTTCCTAAACGGAGATAATTTGGTTAAATGGGTGTTCAGATCCTTTTGGGGACAAGGCGAAATTTTTTCAAATTATTTGCAAGAAAAATTAAAATTAATGAAGTGAAGTCCCGTGATTAAGTTCTTATGCAAAAGGTATGCAACATAATATTCAGAGGAATTGAAAAAGCTCTCAGTGTATTAACACAAACAAACTTTTATTTTCCTAATTTATATACAAGGGTAGAGATTTAAGTATAAACGTACATGTTTGGACACGGCAACATTTATGTTACAGTGAACAAAGATTTTCAAAGTCATTGTCTATATTATCCCTGAGTAATAAATTTGTACTTTTTCTAAAAGTTATAAAAAAGTAGAAAGCAATTATATGATAAAAAACAATGGTGCATACTAATACAAAATCATTGATGCGCGGCATAATTTTGGTTGACACAGGGAGTTTTTCTTAGTACTTATGTATAACTATAAATAGGTTAATAGACAATAAAAGTACAAGCTTCCTTATAACTTTTTTGGAAATATCTAATATCAACATGCGTTATGTTTACGTCAAAATGCCTTCATATAACAATCATATTTTATATTAATATGATATTCCATATCAACAGGATCTGTTTCCCTAATTTATATACAAGAGTAGAGATTTAAGTATAAACGTACATGTTTGGACACGGCAATATCTATGTTACAGTGAACAAAGATTTTCAAAGTCATTGTCTATATTATCCCTGAGTAATAAATTTGTACTTTTTCTAGAAGTTATAAAAAAGTAGAAAGCAATTATATGATAAAAAACAATGGTGCATACTAATACAAAATCATTGATGCGCGGCATAATTTTGGTTGACACAGGGAGTTTTTCTTAGTACTTATGTATAACTATAAATAGGTTAATAGTCAATAAAAGTACAAGCTTCCTTATAACTTTTTTGGAAATATCTAATATCAACATGCGTTATGTTTACGTCAAAATGCCTTCATATAACAATCATATTTTATATTAATATGATATTCCATATCAACAGGATCTGTTTATCATATATATATGGTGCAATCCTGCAGACTCACTTGCTTTCCTTGATGCAGAAAAACTTTTCTGATGGAGGCGGCATTTATCAGCACGGTCTGGCTGCGTGATAAACTTCCCAAATAATTTTCACATTTTTCGAAAACAGTAGACTTACCGTTAATGATTGGCCTGGGAATTCTCCCGTACTAAGCCCCATTAAGAATCTATGGGCTATAATTAAACGTAGAATCGAGAAAACTGACAGTTAGACGATGCAGAAGATGATTTGTGCTGTTATTAATTCCTGGTTCATAACGAAAAACTAGGAGAAATGTCTTCAAATTTAGTTGAATCTATGCTAGAGCGTTATATGAAAATGAATAAAGAAGTTGAATTTAAACACGTGGTAGCTCTGGCGATCAGCGTCGTGGTCATATAAGCGATGAGCGCTTGATGACACGTGATCAAATCCAACTTCTTTATTCATTTTCATATAACGGTTAAAATAGTTTGCCATAGCTTTCCGTTTCTCCATTACCCATTTTCCTTCTTGATCATTCATTAGTTCACCTAATATTCTCTATAGCGTTTTTCGGGGTTGTTTTACCAATTTCCATTTCTTTGGGCTTTTAAATACACATATATATATATATATATATATATATATATATATATATATATATAGATATATATGGTTGATTCTCTCGTTCTCATCCTCCCATTCTTTTATCTATCTATTTCTTTTTCTTTATTTGTCTCTCTCCTCTCTCCACCGCCCTTCTTCATCGAGGACCGGTAGCTCAAAAAGATTTTTGCCTTTTCGCACCACCGTCATGCTGTTTCCACCTTATGTCACTCCTGTAGGAAAGCCATGTCGGATATCCCTCACCACCTTTTCGACGTACAAATTTTATATTCGTAATAAAATCCTTATTTTTGAAACAATCAAACCAGCAATATTTGCACCCTTCCAGAAAGCCTACATTGTCATAACAGTTATTAAAAAAAAAATTCCCCTTAATAAAACTGAGCAAATCCTACCTCTACTCTCTACAAGCTACACTGTGATTATGTCTGTATTTAGCCTCTAATTAACCTCGTCCTAACCATGGCTGTCGTTTACGTTATGACAGGATTATGAGTACTAGCGGAAGAAGGGTGTGGATTAGTCCACTGAAGAACCTGTTACTAAAAGTTTCCGGGGCGAAGATATTGCTTCCTTACGCCAAGCGCCCCTCTAGGAACACAAATGGAGATACAACCATTTATTTGTTTAATGGAAGAAGCTCGGGACAAAAACCCCAGAGGAGGCAGCATTATACTTTTTAACAAAAGTATAACTTTAACTAAATAACAACTCAATAGTAAAATATCACTAAAATAGCGAAACTTAATAAAAGGAGCAAAGGAAGACGCAACCCCAACCTCCCACGAAGACCATGGAACTACGAAACAAGAGAGTCGCCCTGAGAGGTCTGACTAGACACAATGTTTTGTCTCCCAAGATAAAACTTTGTGAAACTCGATACGTGGAGCTAGATAGCATATTGATCAGTTAAATATGTTGATATCAGCCAAAAAATCGAAAGAGTGCTTTTCCAGAATATCCACATACTTTCAAATGATATCAAATCTAAAAGCATATAAAAGAAAACTGCCCGGCGACAGACACATGTGTGTGATATAAAAGATGCAAAAAGGGCAAAGACATGGAGACTGTATTTTCCCAAACAATAAGTCCTTCAGAAAATGAGATTATAAAACAAAAGAGGAAAACAGAGACACAATTACTGAAAATGCGCCAATGTGATAGAAAGAACGAAAAGGAACAAACACCAAGATAAGACATTCAAAAAACAAGAAACATGAAAGTGAAAATTTTCTTTTGCCTACTATACGCACACCTAGTGAACAAAAATACAAGCTACTATGAAAAAAAACTTATTGGAGTACGACTTTCAATGGATTCCCTGAAATTAAGGTCCGGTAAAGCAAGACTCAGTAGTGATCTTTAAGTTTGCCAAAGCGAGCCAGAAAATACGGAACCCAAATCTAAATAGGTTTAACGAAACAGGAATAAAGAAAATATGGACGCGCAAACACCAAACGCATAAAGTGTTATGAAACTCTGAATCTACGAATAAGAAGTCTTACCCAAGGACAACCCCCAAAATGGAATCTGACGAGGACAACTCTGATGACACAAACTAAACACAACAGAAATAAATCACTCACAAAGAACATATAAAGATCCCACCCAGCCTAATACCCAAAAGATAAACGAGGAAAACCAAAAACCATGCAAAGATGGAAAATAAAATAATACACCTAAACACAAATGGTAGTTTAAAAGACTGATGCTTGGGAATCTCTTTAGAGAACTCGATGCCAACAAACATACCAGAATAATTTCCAAAACAGAACTCGGATTGAACATGGAACAAATGGAACCGTGGAATTAAAACACCCTAAGCACAAACTACTTTGAAAAAAGATACATTAGGCCGCAATTGCAATCAAAGAGGTATAAAGTTCCAACAAATCTGGAAATTAGAGGAGTCATATCATTCGTTAAGGGTAGAAATTGAATTTGAAAAAAATAGCGATCTCTATGTGGTACCAGCTCTCAAGACAATAATATTTGTTTCTCCACGCCCTAATGCCAAATTTAACAGAAAAATCTAGGCTATTTTCATTGGAGAACTTAATGCAAGTTGGTAGGAATTTGGCAACAAGGCGGCAAACGAAGCTGGTCGCTACTTGAATACGTCTCTGAGTTGAATATTTGTCAGCTCGTTGTGCCGAACTTTCCCACATTTATAACCACAAGATTAACATCCAAGTCTGGCATATGCCTAGTAAATTTCCTCCTATGCTTCAATTTTTACATGTGACCTTAGTAGCCCCTTGTATCGAGCATACAGCTACATCCTCTGTAAGTAATAAAAATTCCATTCAAATTCCCATCATCCCAAAGATAAAGTATTATAAAGCTGATTGGAAGAAATAGGAAAAAATATTAAGATACACACCCACCCCTAACTCGAGAAAATTGATAAGGCGATCGAAAAGTTCATCGAGTTGATGATACAAGCATACCAGAATCATTTCCAAAAGCTGCTTACAGCAACATCTGTACCCTTAACTAGATAAACATATGCATAGAGTTAAACACGAGCAAGCTGATCTGTACTAACAAACTATGATACGAGGACCATTAAGACCAGTTCAAAATAGAACAAAAGAGGTAATGGAAGAACCAAACTAGTCGGTATTGAAGTAGCAGTGTCAATGATGGGACGACGTCATCGAGAAACACGATGGAAATACGTCCCCGAAAAGGCTATGGAGGAAACTTAGAATCCTAAAAGGATATCACTCAAACCGACCTTGGTAATCCAGAACTTAGCAGGCGGAATATTAATAGAAGAGAAACAATGGAAATAATATTCCACGTCCAATGGCAGAAAATCTTTAATATCTGCGACAAAGAAAATGAAAATTTCAATAGAGAGATGGAAGACAGGCTAATCGAACATCCTAACACCCATATCAATAAAGAACTTCCCAAATACCAGGTGGGGGAAAGGCGGACTAGCCTTGAAGGGGACGGAACTGTAATTAAACTGGATGAGCTATCAACAGCGCTTCAAGCTTTCAAACATAAGTCTTCCAGTCATTCTGGAGAGCAAATTTAAACTATTGTGAAGCCAGCCAATGTATTTTCGACTTAATTAAGAGTATAGGTAACTTTCCTGATCGGTATGAAGTAACGAAAATGATCTTTCTTTCAAAGTAAAATGCTCTGACCGACAACGAGAATCATGGGCTAGTTCATTATGGAATTTCCATTGCAACATTTTGTAAAAATAATAAAAATTAGATTAGTCAACCACCTATAAACAAATTCTTTCTACAAAGAGCCTCCCTAAGGAAATAGAAAAAAAGAATAAGTATGGAAATGGTTATTATTTTCATTCCCGACAAAATAGCCAGGGGATAAAAGGAATGTGAATTATGTTAGAGATTTTATGTAGTGTGGAATCAGAGGCAATTGAAAAGGAAGGTGTGGTAGAGTAGAATGCAAAATAAAATCCTCCAAATCGGGCTAAGCGAAAAGTAATAGAGGATACTCCACGACTACGTTAAGGAGATAGCAGCATATATGAATATAGGAGGGGTGGATTGACCGAAATTCTACCTGCGAGCGTGGTAATAGCAAGAAGGGCATCTATTTTCAATCCACTACTCAATGTATTTCTCAGAAATATCAACTGCACTTAACCCTTCCTGCCTTAACTCACATTTCGGCGATGATGTCACGATGTCAAAGATCAAATCGCAAAAGCTTTTAAGGCAGTCAGAAGTCTATATCGATTAAGAGATCTCAGAATAACCATCAATAGAAAATATACATAAGGCCAGAGCCGCCAACCTGGCCAACCCAGACCCAACTCTCCAAAAGGGCAAAACTAACACTGCAAAGAGGACAGCTTTGGCAAGCCAAGAGGACAACAACAGGACAGCATGAATCTACCTTTGAACAAATACAACGAAAAAAGGACCATAAAAAGTGTACGAAAGTATGGCAATAAATAGAGAAAGCAATATAAATGCAATTCCAAGAAACAATAGGGGAGAGAGAGGAAACATTATGTTCCATTTCAGTATCCACAAACTGAAACAAGAAGAGCACGAACCATACACACTATGGTTGTGGAGTGAAAAACATTTTTTCTGAAATTTATTTTCCCACCATGATTTTTCTTTGGGATATCTGTCAAATTAAACATCCTAAAAGGATTTTTCTTTAATACAATAATTTTCAAAGGTTCCTCAATGCCATTGAAAATTAAAAATCATGCGATTTTCAACTAAATTTTGATTTTTGTGGATTATATTTAAAAATAAACTTCGAGTTTTGAATTGATACCTCCAACCAAATAATTATTAAATTTTAGAAAACAAGCAAACGAAATTTGAAAGTAATTAATTCTTATTTAGAGGTTCCTCAATGACATATTATAGCAGCATACGTGATAATTATGTTTCAGTAGCGCCGTTGAACTCGTTTTGAGTTGTTGCGTGTGGGTGTGAGGCTCTGTTAGTGAATATTGTTTTGAACACGTTTTCTATTTGTATTTAAGAGCAATTATTTATAGTGTAGAATAAATATTTATACACGTTTTATTATATTTCAGAGCTAAATAATATGTGAGACAAAATTAAAACAATATTTAATTATGGAATTTAAACCTAAAATGCGTCATGAAATTGAAAAGCCGTTGTTTGCGCACTCTGCGCCATTAGTGAACGAGTGTTGCCAACTTATTGAGATTTTAAAAAAATATGTTTTGTTTGAGCGAGAAACAGAAAAGACTCGCCAATTAAACAAACTACCACATTAATAGCGGAGATGTTAAATTCTATTTGTAAAACAGCATCAATCCTTTGTATATCAATCAAAGCAGTTAGACAAAGAATTCAAAATTATTATTCAAAATCTTAGGCTTAAATGAGAATATTAGCAGAACAAATATGAGTGACATCAATTGAAACAGAAATATGACGATTTTACAAAGAATGCCGAGCAATGGTTAGATATTTCATGTTCTTGTAGCAAAAAAAGGAGGTGCCGTCATTGGACAAACGTTTCTGGAAGACCAACGAATAACTAGGAAAATGACAATAGGTAATATAAATAAAATTCAATCAAAGAAGTATATTCAGATTACAGTTAAGAAGAATCGTGAGTCTTGTCTTTAAAATCAACCATCTACTTCGACAGATAATATCGAAGCGATTTTTCCTTCATTTAACACAGAAACAAAATCTGCTGACAAAGATAGCGACTATGAGCTTCATGCATCCGTGAAACACAAAGAAGTAAACAAATATTTGCATCCAGGACACCATCTAAACGAATAAAGTTGTCAGAATTTGCGTTGGAATGTGACCGCACTGGTGTGTTTGATCGAGCTGCATCTTCGATAATAAGTTAAATACGTAAGAACTTATTGTAATTTGAAGGCAAATAAACTTCTGTAGAGGTTGAGAGGTCAAAAGTTAGCAGAGAGCGTGTCAAAGAATGTACTACACTACAAAAAGAAATTAGATCAGATAAGCGATTAATTATATTCTATTTATTTTGATGGTAGAAAAGATAGCACATATTTTTGTTAAGACGATGGAGGAAATTCATTTCAAGGAGAAGATAATGGAAAAGCACATCTTCCTAAATCGTGTCTCGCTTGCGACCAAATGTCACCAAGAAATGAAACGCCCTCAGAACCCTTGTCGCAAATATTCCAATCGACTGTGATTATTAATTTTTGAAGCCATACAAAAAAGCTTATTTGAGGATCTGCCCATTAGAGAGCACTGTGTAAAGACAAACTTCAACTTGCGTTGAGAAGTTATATAGCCAGACCAATATTGGCCAACCCAGGACCACTGAGAGAAAAATTACCCTATCTTTGTATGATGAAAGCAGCGACTATATCTTAAACCTCCAAGAGACGTCACCTCGGTGTTTTGCAGTTGATTTGACCACAACCCATAATTGAATCGAGCAAAATTCACCCCTTTGGAGGATACCCCATCAATCATAATCCCTTTTTGGCAGTTCCTCAATTTTGAGCACCAGAGCATCATAAAAAAGGCGGACACTCTATCTCATGGTATATAAATCTTTAATCCAGCATTACGATACGTAAATATTAATACTGGTCACAAGGAACACAAAATTTTTATTACAGGCTAAAATTGATACTAAAGAAAATTTGCAAGAGAGTCCATTCCCGTTATGAGATTGAAGACCAAGCTAAGAAGGTCCCCTAGAGGACACTCACTGGCCATGTAGCTCAAGGGAAATGAAAGGGCAGGGAAGTTCTATTCAATGAGCTAAAAGTGGCGTTAATCAAAATCATAGATGTATAAAACGAATAAATAGCCCTCGGGCTAGAATTGAAACACCTTAACGCGGTAATTTCAAAAGAAAGGAAGACAGCCCTAAGAAATATGTGATTTGAGTGTCATGTGCAGGAAAATTAAAAAGTGGTAAGCTCTTTACCGTAAAAATTATAACTGAAATTAAAAAGCACCACTCATGGGCCAAAGTATAGGTGTTAAATTTTAACACCAATTCCCATGCATTTAAAGTATCTTTAGGAAATAGAAGTGGCAGAGAAGGTTATTAAAGACTGAAGGAATTCTAGCTTTTCATATGACGATACTAGCAGAAAATATATAGCCAAAAAAATGTTACAATATTTAGATATACGTCTCCTAGAATTAAATGGAGACATACAACCTACAACTACAAGAGCAGAGAGAAAAATATGCTTAAGTGCTGTCAAAACGGGCAACGAGTTTCAGAGTATTATTCTACCACGAAGAAGATATTAATTGAAAAGGTAAGCATCGAACGATTTCTTCTTAAATGCCAGATAGGCAAAGAAACAAGGTCTGCAGAACAAAGGTCACGTGCTCTCACTTGTTCTGATTTATGACATTACGATCTTTAAAATATTCAATAATCCTCGGACTAACCCTGAGAGAACTTTGGCAATTATATTATTTCCCCCAAATGTAAAACAGTAAAAGGGTTTCAAATTTCGTTAGAATCAGCCGAATAGTTATGATGTTATGGCCAAAACAAAATAATTATATCATTCGATATATGATGTAAAACAACATAAGGATTTCAAATTTCCTTAGAATCAGCGAAATAGTTATGATGTTATTGCCAAAACAATGAAATTCCTGGGTTCACTTGGGAGGACCTTCTCAATTGTAGCATTCGAAAGAGAATGTAAAACAAATTAAGTGGTTTCAAATCTCGTTACAATGGGCTAAATAGTTATAATGTCATTGTCAAAACAAAATAATTTCCTGGCTTACTTTTTGAGGACATTAGTATTTATATCATTCGAAATGGAATGTCAAACAACATAAGGTTTTCAAATTTCGTTAGAATCGCCCGAATAGTAATGATGTTATAGACAAAGCCATATAATTCCTGGGCTAACCTTGGCAGAACTTTGCCAGTTATATCATTTGCAAGAAAATGGGAAACAACATAAGGGTTTCTAATTTTGTTAGAATCGGCTTAATAGTTATGGTATTATTGCCAAAAATGACCCGGCTAATCCAAAACAAAAATATCGCAAATCGGGGACCGACTGACCGATCTACATAGTGATGAATAGAGTCGCCCGCGACTAAAAAAAGGAAAGGTGAAGAATCAAGAATAACACCAAACCAAACATACGCAGCAGTACTAAAATTGACACCAAGAGAACAAACACTGTAAATATCTGGAAACACGAATCCGAAGATACCTACCTGTTTATTTCATGTACAGCTAGCCTTCCTTGAGAGCCTAATATTCTACAAGAGGGTATTGAATACGATCCTGCAACGAACGTATTCCAAAACAGTACAATTGCTTTCCAACCCTGCATGATCCAAAGTATTTAAACTAACAGTGGTTAAAAACATTCTTATTTACCAGATCAACCAAACGAGTTAGAACCTGAAAGAGCACGCGAGGAAACGGACGAACCACATAACAAAATAATGGAGAGCATGAAAGCGGGAATCAAAACAGCGAAATAACATCTTAATCTAAATCGGAGGAAGAATCCCTAAATATGACTGGAACAAGAAGGGACACACGTAATCAATCGCAGATCCCGAGCATTCTTATTTCAAATCATGGAGATAAAACAAATAGTGGCAATGAAAATATGAAACCATGAGGTGATAGGTTTAAAACATTCTCAAGGAAGATACGATGGAGAGGCCACGGCGGTAAAAAAGAAAAATGAGTAAAAACAGCTCTGAAAAATTTAGTAGTGCTACCTAGCTATAGATGGACATGAGCCTGGAAGATGGCCTCTGGCACGGTGTACTATTCCCCAAGACGTAGATACATACTTATTAAGTTATTTATAGTTATATCCGGCAGAAAGGTCCACGCCACATTAATTGAAGACCTGAATGCGAGAATTGGAGAATGCAAGTCGAACGGAACGAATGAAATGGTTAGGAACCCTCGTTTATATGTACATCATCTAGCGATTGGGCCTCATCATTCCCACTTTTATTACTGAATAAACAACCACCAAACCGCACATATGTTTTGCATATTTCATGCCAAAAAAAACAAAAGTTTAACTCAGAGTTGATTCCTTGTATTGACCATATAAGCATTACACTTGGGGGCGAGGTTTAGTGAGTGGGTAAACCCAGTCCCACTTCCTGGACATATATATTATTACCGCACCGAGATGAAGCGGAGGTGAAGTGTATCCAAGACACCTACCGTAGCAACTTCCGGTGAATAAGAATAACCCCGGTGCGTCCCCTTTGATCAAAAACTAAGATGATGATCCCCTGAGTGTGTCACCCACTCAGTAAAAGCCAGTCATGGATGGATGGTGTAATATTGAGTTTTAAGCTGAGTGAATTGCTTAATAATTGCCAAAGGATCGTCCAAAATAGTTAAGCACACAGATACAAAAATAATCTTTAATGTAAATTAATTTGAAATAACCAACAGCGTATATAAATATAAATATAATTAATCTTGCACTGATTATTTGAAAATTCCTCACTAGGATGCTTGCGTCTTAATGGCACCCGACAGGACGAATGGAATATTATTATTGAGTTAAACACTGAATTAAGCACTTATATACTCGCAGTTATAGGCTCGGGATGGGAAGTCTAGTTCAGAAACAAACTGGTGAAGTTAGGGGAGGTGATAATTCAATTAACGATACCTTTGAGGTCGTAAGTATTTTGGAAAGTGACGGTGAAGACCTTCTTCTGGTGACGATGACCGCAACTTGTCAGGCCCTCCGCGGTTACTGAATGAGAAGGTAATCATAGACAGGTGATATGCTGATCCTATGCCGGATCACGAAGGTGAGCCAAACGGTGGCTCAAATCGGACTTCTTCCTCGAAGTGGCTATCTGAATATTTGGCTCTTGGAGTGGGTTGCCAAAACCGATTACCTAGCTACGTCTAGGTTAATCCGCAGACGGAGGTCCTGTCTAACATTAGACTCTGAAGGGAGGGCTTGCTGCAAGAAGTTTGGCACCTACAAATACTGTGACGGCAATAACCAATTCCCTGAGAAGTTCCTTCCTTGCAGGGGCGAACGGTTTCCTTTGTGGTGCGGGCTCCACACACTCGACGTAGGTCCAAGATCTTCTGCCCGAATCCAGGGAGAAGTTTTCCTTTTATTTTCCTCGCGAGCAGAAATCGAGAGAGAGCACCGAATTATCATAAGATCTGTATCGTAACGCGAAAGACCTTTTTTCTTCTGTGGATAGACAGTATGTCTTTCATGCCTTCGAGCCACCTCGAAGTTTACGATGTCGCGAAAAAGGGGTGAGAGAGAATTCGAGGCCGGTGCATTTGGAAATACGGGAGGGACACGTATCATGTGTCGGAGTATTTTTTGCGTACAATTATGTCCGCGTTATTTAGACCTCTACACTTTGTATGCATGTTCCAGTATTTATAAGTCTATTTACATCGGCAAAATTTGCTGAAGCAACCCTAATGATATAGACGAGGAACAGCAAAGGCCGGGCAACCTGTTGATTAAATCAGAAATTGAATCTAATGCCAAAACAGCGTCCATAAGTATTGGTCCATACAAATGTACCGACTACATAAGAAGTGTACACTGTAAACTGAACCTCAGAAGAAGCAGATGGACAACCAAATCAGAATAATTAATTCCAAGAGAAAAGGCCATTTTTTTTTCAAACAGTTGGTAGGAAACGAAGGTATTAATATAGAGTTTGAACATTAAATAAACGAAGAGTTAAACGATAACATCGGAATGACGCATCCGAGCCATCAAGTAAATTACGGCGATGACGATGGGGAGAGAGAGCCAAATTGAGGATCTCCAAAGCTCACTTCATTCTTTCAAAGGGTAGGTTCCGGGCCAATAAGGAATAAGTATGCTTAATTACACCAAAGTACTAAGATGCATTCAAGAGGGAATACTGAATATCATCAACGCCTCTCTCAACCTAGGCTAATTTGGTGAGCACCAAACAATTTCCCTCCTAAAATTTGGAGGATAGTTCCTTGAGAAGATATTTAATACAAAACTCGTCAAACACTTGGAGGAAAATTTGCTAAAATATAAACAAAATATGACTTCAGAAAGAAATGATGCATCTGAGATGGGAATCAAGGTTATCGCAGAGAAGATTGCTCAAGCGAAGAAAAGTCGAACTACTTAGATAAAATTTGCAGTATCAAAAGCATTAGACAAAGTCTTACAAAGTGAGCTGCAATACAAGATCATCCAGATGTGACTAAATCACAAAATGGAAAACATCCTCCCTGACGATGTCGAGGAGTGAACATCGTATATCATTTGGGGGGACAACAACTGGCTAAGCTTCAGTCTACAAGTATGCTTATCGCAAGGCTGCTTCTTAAGCCCAAAGCTATCCTCGAAATATACAGATGATATCTCACAACCATGTAACATCAATTGCCTGAAAGTTAAGGTATATTGATGATATAAGCCAACCTCGAAAATGCCGTACAGAAACGTGAAAATTGCAAGCCCATATGAGAGCCTATAAAATAAGGATTATGAAGCAAAATTGAATATTTGAACTAATTCTTAAAATTGGAAAATAGAACTATTTTGGAGAATGCTAATATTCGATGTGAGATTGGGAGATAAGATGGATCTCCACACAAATGAGTACATGCACTTTGTAAGAAGATTAAATCAATCGCGTAATTGAGGCACAACTCATAACGGATTCAGAGATAAAACTTGAAAGTTAGAACTTTATATATTCAGAAACTAATAACATTCTTCAGCGTTTCAGAACCTCCTAAAATAATATGCAAAAGGTACAGAATAAAAGCATCTTTATCATCACGGGCAACCGCCGAAGAGAGAGAGAGAAAAGAAATAATAACGTCTGTAAAGGGCGGCGAAGATCAAACCGCTGAACACAGTATTGAAAAAAAGAGCGACGACGATGAGGGAGAGAACAATGGGCAACTTAAATACCGATATAATAGCGCTCAACGAAGTCAACCAACAACGTCTAATCCAAGCAAAACTTCCAAGCTTTGTCAACTGGATGGAAAGAGAAATAAAACATGAAATAGAAAAACAGCACACATGGGACAAGGAAAAGGAAGTAAACAAATTCATTAACCCTACCCATCTGTTCAAAATAATATTAAAGACCCGAGAAATGTCGAAGGATAAGCCAAAATGAATAATAAATCTTAATAAGAGGATTCCAACAGAACACATTGAGCAAGTGACGTTCCATATTATAAATATGTAATTGTCCTAATACCAAAGGGAGACGTCCATAAGCCATATTTTACCAGATAAGGAATGAAAAATATGTTCAGATTCAGTCAAGAGAGACATCGATTTGAATGAATGCGTATCGAGCAGTAGAAAGTCGAATAATTACAACCGACCGCGAGGATAGGATAATGGCTCCAAACTGCCTAAGAAGAAAGAGGAGCTAAAAGAGAAGGAAAATCAAGACGGAACCCAAGGTACCTAAAGCTAATCGGCAGTAGCTACTTCTATCACTGCCAACGAAGGAAAGACCGAACGAACAAATGCTAGAGATGATCTGAAATATGAGTGTTAAGTTACGGAGATGTGTAATTCACGCGCAGATAGCAAGCATAGAGACTCCAGTAAGCTTTGAAAAAAAAACTTACCTCAATCGTCCGAACAAATGGTTTACTTATTATTAAAGTACCTTTTATACCAGATTCAACAAATATGTTGAAGATGAATATAGGATAATCCTATCCCAAAGAAAACCAACAAACTCACGAAGACGAACCAGAAACACCTGATGAGGTATAAGAGGAATCTCAACGGTAATCAAAAAGTGAACTGCAAACAAATGATTCACAATCAAAAACAGAAAAGAACCTTTGGATAAAACGATGTTCCAGAGAGTTACCAGAAGCAAATTGAAGACCCCGAGTCCCCCGAAGAAATCAGCACAGAAAAACAAATGCACGGAAGTAACCAAGGCAATACAAACACTAACTAACAGAGAAAGGGAACGCCATCTCCAATTTCGACCTGAGGCTTTGAAACAGATGAAGCAAGACCCAAAACATGCATAGAGACAATTATGAATCTGAAGCATAAAAATTAAGGGATTGAGGACGAAGAAAGTGCAGTCCGGAATCATCCAGAGAAACATTGATGTAGATATAATCTTCATTTCACAAAATCGGGTTAACAAAGGTAGTGATTAATGGAAAATAACGTGTTAAAAGTAAACCATATTCACGAAAAATACGGCAGCGATACCATAGTTGTAACAAACAGGATAAAAGTTAAGCAACTCAGGAATCTAGGAGTTATGCCTTTCCATAGAGGTGGGTATGCACCTGAAAAAAATGGTCGTGCCATTATTTACCAACTTCCGACGGGTGACTACATACTTATCCAGACGTTCACGAGTATATTCGGGCGCGAAGGGTCTACACTATTCTCACGAGTGATCTGAAAGCAAGATTTACCCACTTTAGTTATATGAGAACGAGCAGAATATGACGATAGTTAGACAACCTTTGTACAGGAACATCGTCCAGAGTCTTAGTCCGGACCTTCCAACCTTTATCACGGAAAGACCAGCCACTAAGTAAGACATTTGCATGACCAATTTCTTCTTAATATACACCTATCACATGATCCCGAATTTATTTCTTATAGTAATCATATAGTTGTAACAATCCAGATCAACGTGAAACCTATACTATTACTGGCGCACAAAGCTATAACTACAACAGAGAAAATTTGGATAAATACGAGATTTTACTAATAAATTCCATTTTAAGCAAAATTAAATTAAGACACTATTCAAGAAATAGACAAGAGAATGAAGCGGCTAGAGGAGGGGTTGAAATAGGCAGACAAAGAATCAATTTCATTAAACGCCTACATAACAATATTGGTAGACAAATTAACCCACTACATGAGAGGTTCAACCGTTTATTGAAAGAAATATATAAATCAGCAACCTAGCGGGATTTTCCCGTGAAGCAATGTGCCGTACTGAAGAAATAAAGAGAGAAATAATGCTCTTAATATAGAAAAACAATCAGATAATTCGAATGAATATATTGAGGAAATGGATGGGGAAGCTACACCGGAAGTATTTGGGGCAAATATCAGAAGAATGAAGAAAAAAACTTCAAAAGGAAAGATTAAAACTTCCTAGAAGACGCTAATAATGAAATAAAACGAAAAGAAGAAGAGATAAAAGTTATTCCTAGATAGCAGTGAGGAGGAAAACGAGCGTTTTGACATCGAGTTTGAGGAACAAATAATAGACAAGCTTAATGCAAAGACCGAAACAAGGTATGTGAACCTACAAGTGAACTAGTAGGCCTGGAGTGAAGAAATAACACTTGCAGAATTCCAGAGCGTACTTTAATCTTTCAGACATCAAACATTCTGCAGTCAAGGTTGACAATGCTTAAACATAAAGCACCGAGATGTGTTTTGGGATGAAATAGTAAATATCCACATTGCCTGTTTGAATGTAGGCTATTTTTACAATAATATATAATGACCAGGAAAAGCTCTTTGAGAAGCTACTCAACAGAAAATTTGAGCACTTGGAGGAAAACTAGCAAATAAATCAACAATAGTATGGATTCGGAAATAACACAATGATCGAGATTACAATAAACGTCATCACGAAGAAAATTGTCCGAGCAAAGAAAAATCGGAACTATATGTGTAGAGATCGTATATCGTATGCAGGGAGTTATCGAACGTGTTTGACAAAGTATGGCAAAGGGAGATGCAATATGAGATCCTCTAAATGGGAATCAGCAAAAATATGGAAAAGATCCTGTGTTACTATTTCATGTAAAGATCATCATATATTAATATAACAAACACCAAAGACGTAGTTCGCACCACAGGCCGTGCTCCAGCAGGGCGGAAGCTCGAGCCCTTCCCTATTCATGCACAGCTGACATCTCAGAACAAAAACCCATAATGGTAAACATTGAGTTAAATGATGATTTAATCCAGTATGCGAATATGGATAATGTTCATGCAATCTCTCTAGAAAGGCGAAAAAAATAAAAATCCTAAACGTATATGAAGCAAAATGGAACATCTGAACAAATTGTAAAAGAAATCGAGATAGGGGTATCAAAGAGAAACATAACTAGAAGATGTACTTGATATGAAGATCACCACTATCGGATATAGGAAGCACGCCACAGAACCAATCCAAAGAGGAAACTTGGCAGTCAGAACACTCTATATGTTGTTAATAAACCTTAGGGAAATAAATAAAAAAGATAAGATACATGACGCTAGTTCGAGAAACCGAACTCCAATAACAGCTATCTTCCGCCTGTTAAAAACCTAAGGAAGAGAGTCAAAATGGGTTTAGAATAAATTGGGGTACTTCATCACCGGACCGCCTAGGAGAGGAAAGCAAGAACAATATCAATCAAAGGAAAAACGACGTCAAAATTAACCGACCGAATACGAGGGGTGGTCAATAAGTTTTGCAAATCGGTAGGGCAAAACAGAGGAAGGGGGATGGCTGTTTGTTGGGGTGTTAGGACAAGTTATGACAAGTCAGGACCTTCCTTGTCTATTTCAAAAAGCAGTAGCTGATCGCAGATCGTTAGTCACAAATTTTTCAACAATGGAGAAGGTTGATCACCGCGCATTGATCAAATTTTTGACCAAGGAAGACAAGAATGCAAAAGAGATCCATGAACGCATGGTTGCTGCGTACCCCGACCCCGCGTCTTCCTATGCAACCATTGCTCGCTGGAATAGGGAGTTCCGCCATGGTCGTGAGTCCCTTGAAGATGACTCCCGTCCAGGACGCCCATCAGACGTAAACAACGAGGACAATGTGGCCCGTGTGGAGAGGATTATCCTCGAAAATCGACGAGTGAAGGTCAAACAAATTGAGCAAAAACTTGGAATATCACATGGAAGTGTTATCAACATCATCCACGACAATTTGGCCATGACCAAGGTCTCTTTCAGTTGGGTCCCTAGAAAGCTCACGCCCTATGATCGACTTCAACGTCGCCAAAGTTCGGAGGAGCTGCTGCTCCTGTACAACCAAGACCCGGCAGGATTCGAGTCACGCATAGTGACAGGCGATGAACGTGGGTCCATCACTGGGATCCAACCCCCATCAAGTTCCGGACTCAACCCTCAGCTGGGAAGATCATGGCCACCATCTTCTGGGATTCTGTGGGAGTGTTGATGGTGGACTATGCGCCTCGTGAAAGGACCATCACAGGCCAATATTACGCCGAGGAACTGGCTGGGTTGAAGAAGTGCATCAGAAGTGGCTCGGCAAGTTGACAGCAGTGTCCTGCTTCTCCAAGGCAATGCCCCTGTCCATCACGCCAGAGTTGCACAAGCTGCCCTGCGCGAGTGCGGATTCGAGGAGCCCAACCATCCCCCCTACAGTTTAGATCTGGCTCCCAGCGACTACTTTTTATCCCGCCAGCTTAAGGTTGCACTGCGTGGACGCTGGTTTGGAGACGATGAAGATGTCCAGCTCGCCGTCCAAGAGGGGAGTGAACAGCAGTCGGGAGATTTCTGGTTGTCGGGAATTCGAAGCCTCAGGGACAAGTGGCGCAAGTGCATTGAAGTCGAGGGTAGATATATTGAAAAATTTTAAAACAATTTTCCTCATATCTGGTTTCCTTATATCCCAATTGCAAAACTTATTGACGGCCCCTAGTAAGAAGAGTCCAAGCGCTTGGCCATTCGAGATTGTCAAGCTGTGTTAAGAGACTTAAAAACGAAGTACTACCATTATATGTATAAAGAATAATTAGGAAAACTCCAGTTCCGAATTTAGGAACAATCCCTCTTGCAAGACAACAGCAACTCAGATTATGACGTACTCGGAAAAGAAAATCCCTAAAAGGAAACAATAAAAATCAGGAAAACAAAGTAAATGATTATCACGAAGAAACTCGTATTATTGTGTTTATGTGAGTTTCTTAGGGATAATCATTTACTTTGTTTCCTGAATAATAAAAGCAATTACAAGATACCAAAATTAAAACTATTAGGATGGAAACAAACTTCTCGCACAACTTTTATTAACAATAATTTACAACGAAACAATGAAGTAAAATAAACATATGAATGAAGAATGTGATCACTATTATATTAGAGCACCTGCTTCCAACGACGTGATAGATCATGGTAGTCTGTAGGCGCCAGGTCTTACGAGTAAGGTGCTCGGGCGTTATCATGAAGAAACTAGACCACAGTCAATTCTGCCCCTTTCTGCCAGAATTGAGCGTTGACAGACTAATTCCATTCCAACTTTTCATAGTAAATCACTCCCTTAACATCCCTGTAGACACAAGCGAAAACTTTCTTCTGCTGTTGGTTGGTTCATGCCTAAGTTGTTCAGGTGCACAAGTGTCTGTTCACCTTCTTTTGCGTAGCATGTTCGATTTTAGGTACCATTATTCATCTACACTAACCACTTTGTTCTGCCAAATCAAAACGACGGTACTTAGTCAGTCGGGTCATGCAGGCGTCTTTGCGGCACTGATGATCGAAATCGGTTAGTTTACGTGGAATCCAAACTCAAGTTTGCTGCATAAGCCTATTTCCTGTAAGTGATGCTAATGGCTGTATGGCTGACGCTAAATATTTCAGCCAGCTCGCGTTATATTATACCATTAATGGCTGAATTTGAAAATCGAAATAGCCACGCTGAAACTTCTAAAGCCAATGGTAGTCTGTCTGATGACTAATGTTGTCTTCTCAAATGCTTGTTTGATACGACATTGCAATAGAGCAATGTTTTCTTCGGAGATCAAACCATACAGTAAAAGAGTACTTTGCTGTTCACGATAGTGTCATTTCATGGGTAATTTTTGGAACCTTTAGATAGCATAAAGGCTGTTCGACAAATTAGTGTAGTGACTTTATTTTTTCCGTTGAGAATGCATAATGACCTAGTTTACCTTAGCTATAGGACACAGAGCACTTCTAAGTGAGGCCTAGGAAAAAGTAGGCCACTACAGATTAACTAGTCGCACACCATGTATAAATCTATAATTTAATAAACTTTTAAAAAATGGTTGTGCGAAAAATTATTTTAAAGTTAATATTAAACACGGCGAAAATTAAAAACATAAAAATGAACACCTGCACAAAAACAAAAAAGGTAAAACAAAACCTACACCATACAAGACAAGCATACCACAAAATAAAAAAATAAAATGTCTACGTCAAAAAGGCTGAAACGCACACACACACATAAACACAAACATTTATAGATAGATGTGTGTTTCTGTGCGTTTCGGGCTTCTTGAGTTAGACCTTTTTATTTTTATCTTGTGGTTTGCTTGTCTTGTATGGTTATATATATGCAGGAGTGTTAGGATCAATTAGGAAACCAGGTTTCGACGGAGACCTGCGTTATCTTTTCAATCGCTGGCAAACTAATGAATACAGAAAAAATGCTTAACTTCGGGACCCGCATTTAATCCTGCAGGAAACAAGGCTCACATAGGTGATATGCCTTCAGAAACAGATAAGAAACTACCAACCTTTTAACTGATTCGTCGTGTTACGAAAAATAGTGAATGTAGGCATTAGAGTTGGTTGGTTTCTGGTAAAAAGAACACTAAGCTTTGTGGTTTACTTTAGATATTTTTACATCCAGAAATGGCAATGAGTTGTTTTGCTCCAATTTTACTTTAAATGTAATGCTGAGGTGGATATTATTTGATTGATCAAAGAAAGAATCAAATGTGTTATCATTAATAGGCTATGTGACACATACATGATCCACATAGTGGAACCAAGTTATGAGATTAGGTAAGATAGGGAGCGGAGGAGCTTCTAAATGTTTTCCATGAACTGATTCTATAGTATCGGGGAAAGGGGATTACCCATGCCCAGGCCATCTTTCTGTTAGTAAAAAAATCTTTGGCTTTAAACATATTCTCTCTAATACACAAATGAACCAACTTTACAATTATATTACATGGTAAGGGTAATATGTAATAAAAAGTACCAAAAAATTATTTAAGAACGTATTGAAACAAATTTGGAAATTATACAGGTGAATACTATTATAAAAATTAAAGCATTTTCTATCCCTCACATTAATATAAAATGTAAAAAGGTAATAAAAACACTAACCAAGAAATTATACTCTAACTACAAGACAGGGGAGAAGGCGCTTCGTAATGGATAAAACGAGTTATAACGAGAAACCTCAAATCTTTTGTATCAAATAAAAATTAATTCATAAAATCTTACAAGGAAGCCTCTACTTATACCCATAAAAGACAAATTCGATGGCCAGACTATCAAATATAAAATATTATTTCAAAAAAGAAACGATGAGATCACACTAAATGTCACTTGTATGACCTACAAAATATTAATAACTTTAAAATTATTTACAAATCTAACACTGACCACTTCGAGAACTAGCAGAAGACAAACAAGCAAATTTAACCATTAATATGATCAATTTCGGAAAACCTCAAAGATATATTAATGACATTCCTACCCTATATATAAATAATAAGGCTGAATAAATTTATATAAACAAATATCATCAAGAGAAAATATATAGTGCATCATTTGACACTCGACCCTGTGGTGTTAGAACCATATTGTAGAATCCAATATGACTCAAAAGTACCTTAAAAATGAGCATTTGCGAGTTTCACAAGTTGAACCATAAAAACATATGACGGAGTTGACTCTGAAGACTACTTTCAAATGAGCGCTGGTCCACTGAGGTATTATCGCTCCTTTTATAAAAGTCCTAAGAACAACGCCGGTCATAAGACCGAATCTTGTACATTGGACGGTTGGTCTTTTAAAATACCTGAATTTTGTATTCTAACCGGTGAGATCTGGGCAAGGGGACAAACAGGCAAGTAAGTAAGTCTAAAAACTAGCGCTCAAAAGACTACTGCCCAAATCGTTTATATAATCAAGGATAGCTCATGCTAATTTGAGCTAATGCTAAAATCATCGCTTTTTAGAATGTAATGCCGGCCTGAGAATGTAATTACTTAAAATTAAACATACAAATATACCATCAAAGTAAAATGTAGATATCTCCTAATGTTACATAATTTAAATGCCAGGTAAATACTGAAAATGTTTCTCATTTTACTTAACAGAGATCATACAAAGTTATTTAAAAGTCTATCGATCCTACTTTCAATTTTGTTTCCTCATCATATTTAATATGAATCAATAAAATTAACAAAAAAATGTTACTTGTTTAAGGGCGCTGAGGTTGGAGAAATGACCCTTGGCAACCATGAAAGATATATAAATGAAATTATTAAATAATATATATTTCTAAGATGAGAATTCTGATTAAAATAGAAACGATTTCGCTTAAAAATGCAAGAAATTTCTTTTGCTTTTCTAATAGATATATATATCTGTAATTAAATCAAAACAATATACTATGAATAAATGTTCAAAAAACACTATTATTTTTATTTTGAAGGCGACTGGAAATTTTGCGCAATTCTATCGAAGAAATGTACTAAATAATATTTCTTAAATTTTCAAATTGCCTAATATCCACGATCTAAAATTGAAAAGTTGAATATAGATGTAAAACCATTTTAAATGATTAAATTAAATAAGATGAGATGTGTTAGTATGTTCAATTTATATTTAATGTATTAAGGACTCCAATATGAATTCTGTTTGTTTTATTTTTATGCAACTGTATTGATTTTTTATAATATTTTATAGCAATTATAAGATTTCATTGTTGTGTAATAATTGTGTAATAATGTAAGTTAAAAGAACATATTTAATATTATGTGAACTGATTAAATATATGAATTTATTATAAATGATTCTTAAAAGAACGCATTCATGTGTGAGGAAAGTTGAAATAAAGATGGAGATGGAATATGTTTAAGGATAAATTCTTTTATCAAGAAAAGACATCAGAAGACGATTCCTAAAATTCCCGCTGAATAAAGAATGTTGAATCCAGCGCTATGATTACCTTTACCTTCGAGGAAATCTATGATCACCATTTACCGAACCGACTAAGCAAGAAGAGAGCTTTCTACATTTAGAATCAAAACCTTGTGAATATATGGCATTCATAGAAAAAGCAACCAGGCAGCCGCCCAGCTGAAATAAGAAAACCATTTAGCTGCCGGAAGAGTGGTACCAAATTATGTAACAAATCACGCTTGGTAATCACACCAGTCTCAAAGAGATTTACCCCTGGCCATCACCTAGAAATTCATATTACTATAAATAACTCAGAGATATTATATTATTGACACTTAGAAAATGTAATTTAATAAAGAAATGGCTAGAAATAAATAAAAATGAATAACCAGAAGATATTCAAAACCTGTTTCATATTTTTATCAAAGATCATTTTGACGAAATTGCCAGTGATTACTAATCTTTTCGCAATCGTGAGTTTAAATCTAAGATATAAAAAATAAAATAAAGTAATAACTTTATTTTAAATTTTCCGTATATGTTTTTTTTTACTAAATAAATACAAATTTTCTGTCTCTTTTCTTCTTGTTTCTTTATACTTTAATCACCTTTTGTATTATATAGAATGTAACTCTGGCAAAGAGTTGACTGAATTCGATTAAGCTTGCGATGAGTCGGCGGCAATTAATCATCTCATTCCTCTAAATTAGGTGTTGCTGAATTTAGAATTACAGAATCACGTCATTTTTCGAATCCTTTGTTTAATTAGTTAATCTCTTCCTTAATTAGTAAATTAATCCGTTGGTTCAACAAAGAAAGTTGATTGGGACAAGAATTAAGTGTATTGATTTAATATAAATTTAGTAGCAGTTTAATTGGTGAAAGATTGCTTTTAAATTGTGATGTAACAGGGAAACTGAATTTTTCCACATTCTGAACATGTTTGATGAATTTTGAAAAGGTAATTAACAGTAGAGACGAGAGAGTAAACCTAAATATCATTGCCTTTACGTTTTTAGCTAAGTTAGCCAGCCGTCCTATTTCAATGGTGGTCGATGTACGCAGACAGTTGAAGGAAATTGTCTGTCAAAGCCGAAGAGCCACACCAGGTGCTTTGTTTGGCGAAATATAGCATGAGTTGTAGAGTTGTGTTAGGCCACCGGTCAGCGAGCATGTACCTCCTTCTTCTCAGCCCGGGGAAAAGCTGCTCCTTCATTGCCAGAGAGTCTGCGTATGTAAGTCTGTTCAGTATAATCTTAGAATAATATCTCTTAGAAGAAGGTGGAATAGAAGAAAGAGTGGTGTCTTGAATATTATTGCGTCTGGAGGCTTACGGGACGGATCTACTCGCGCACATGGCTCAGACTCGATAAACTATCTCTTAGGACATTCTCTTGGCAGTACCGAAATTTTGTGGACATTCCTGACGCGAATCGAATGAGGCTGTAAAGCAGGGAAATCCGACTAATCTCTGCTGTGCTGGTGAAAACTATAATGTCCCTTTAAATTCAATATTCATTTAATAAATCTTTTTAGTTTTAAGATTTATATTATAAAACTTCACGGTTTTAATATTCATTATATATTAAGTTGCAACGAAATTGATCCAAAGATTTCTGTGGGAAAATATATATAAATGTCTCTCAAAGTAGTGCAAGAGAATGATGAAAATTAATCCATCCAACCACATTAAAAGAGAAAACGGAATAATTTTTCCTTGCAGTAATATTTTTATTACCTTTTTTCGAAAAATTCTGTGCAGGGAAGCGATTCGAACCAGGCACACTGAGGCAGCGAGCACCGCTTTGATTACAGTTAAATATATGCCGTTAGTACACCATGCTACGAAGAGAAGGAAAAAATGCTTTGAATGCAATAGCTTTTAAGGAACACTTTCGCAAGCTCCAACGGAGACTATGAAAAAAATAGAAAATTAATTGGGAATTCCAAGAATTCCTCATTTATTCTTTGAAAAAAGTAATAAAAATATTACTGCAAGAAAAATTATTCCGTTTTCTCTTTCAATGTTGTTTAATGGATTAATATATATATATATATATATATATATATATATATATATATATATATATATATATATATATATATATATATATATATATATATATATATATCTATATATATATATATATATATATATATATATATATATATATATATATATATATATATATATATTAGTGATGGAGTCGTTCCTTAGGAACCTTAATCGTAGCAGGAATATGAAGACATATGCGATGGTTTTGAACATTTAATTTTCCGGACGTTTCGGTCATTGACGATGACCATCATCAGAAAATTATAAATACCAAAAATTATTTTTAGAAGAATAACTAAACACAAAAATCCAATTAGTGAAAATCTATTGAAAATTGATGTAATATCTTAAAAAAATAAAATAAAAAAATAAATAACTAAATTAAATAATAATCCCACGAGTTTTTTAAATGTGCATAATAAACATGACTTAAATGACTATATATATATATATATATATATATATATATATATATATATATATATATATATATATATATTATATATATATATATATATATATATATATATATATATATATATATATATATTTATATTGTCACATATTTCCTTTATCAAGCGGTTTAAGCAAGAGGATGTATTGTGTGCAAGTTCGCGCGCCAACGACAGAGGCTCATAGTTTTCGATCGCATAAAGAAGGGATGAGTGCATTTTCTGTTTTCATCGTCGCCACCCTACAGGCATAGATTCAATTGTGTGGTAGTCTATGGTGGCGTGAACGAAGAATTAAATGGATAAAAGGTGTTATCTTGCTTATTGGTCACGTTAGCTCAGTCGGTAGAGCACTGGTCTAGATAACCAGTGTTCTGAGATCCGAGTTCTTTCCGAGGTGACGTGTTTTTTTCTTTTGAATTTTCTCGGGGTCTTCACCAGTAAGATCTCTGCTTCTTTGTTTCTGTCTATCACTTCCTACACACCACCTTTACCAAACGGTTTAAGCTTAAGGGTGTATGCGTGCTAGTTTGCGTGCCACCCCCACAGGCCAATAGCTTTCGGTCGCATAAAGAAGGGATGCCTATATTTTTCGTTTTCTTCCTCTCCATCTTACCGGCCCATTTTATTTGGGCGGTGGTTGGAGGTGCAAACGAAGAAGTCAACTTAATAAAATATTTTGCCCTACGGAATAGTACTGTTAGTAATGTCAGTAAAGCAATGGTCAAAATAACCAGGGGCCTGAGGTTCGAGTCCTGGGCGGGTCGACATGTTTTTTCTCTTGGCTTCTCTCGGGGACATCTCCGGTTAGATATCAGGTTGTTTCTTTATGTGTATCTCTAATAATGTATATATATATATATATATATATATATATATATATATATATATATATATATATATATATATATATATATATATATATATATATTTAAAAATATACCGGGCGTTCCAGACAAAGTTAACCGTACTTTGAATGTTTTATTTAACCACTATTGATCCGTCGATTCTGGAAATTTCATTAAATTCCCTTTTATGATATTGCTTCTACACTAATGGGTTTAGTGTAGGGTATCAAAAGTATGTTTGCGCAAGGAAGTAAAATAACGAAATGAAGCCCAGGAATGCTAGGCCACCGTGCTCTTTCAAGAGAAGCTTAGGGAGCCTAAGTAGGCTAGGTCACTGTGCGATTCTCCAAGCAAAGCCTAGGCCATTTTACAGGGTTTTTTTATCCAGGCTGTGGCATGGTCTCGTCATTATTGCTTAGTAAGAAAATCAAAGCGTTTATGCGTAAAAGTTTACTTCCATAGAACCTTTTTAATTATGTAGTGAGCAAAAGATCAACGCCTATTTGTTGTCACAAACTTTAATAAGACTGGAAGTATTAAACAAGTGCAGGATTCATTTGAAAAACGTTTTACAGGTAGGCCCCCACCAAGCAAGCCCACAATTTGGAGAAATGTTCGTAAATACCAACATGAAGGAACATGCCCTAATCTAAATAAAGGTCGTTCGGGTCGTATGAGAACCGTAAGTACAACAGAAAATATAAAAATGTTCAGATGACACTTCTTCGAAATCCACATGTAGCAGTTAGAAAGAATGGGTTACAATTGTCAAAGTTATTATTTAACCGCATTATTAAACATGACTTAAAATGGCATCCCTATAAAATGCATGCAAGGCACCAGCTTCTTTAAATTGATTTTCATTCTCGTAGACAATTTGTCGAATGGCTTCTCCATAAACCTGCTCGTTTCTTGGAAAACATTGTGATCGGTTACGAAGCAGCCTTTTGCATGAATGAAAAAGTAAATAGCCATAATATTCGGCAATATACGCCGCTGAACCACCCCTCAACATTCACATTTGACACATGTATTTGTCAGCAGAAAGTGTCTCTGTGGATCGGAATATGCGGGAATGGCTATCTTCTTGAATGGTGCTGCCTAACTGAGGATGAGCAACGAAAGGATCTTCCCGGAACTACGCTAGATTTAAGGCAAGCAATTTAGTAAACTTTTGTGGATTCAGGACGGTGCACCAGCTCATAGACAGCTTGCTGTTGAACAAAACTATGAGAAACGTTTGATAACGGCATTGTCTCGCTAAATCATGCAATTGAATGGCCCCCAAGATCTCCTGACTTAACACCGTGCGATTATTTCTTATGGGGATATCTAAACAATAAAGTGTAGGCTACTCAACTACAGAGCATCAACCAGTTAAGAGATAGTATCACACGTGAAGTCAATAGACCTAAGGAAAATCATAAGTTAATCAAAAAAGTTGTTCAGTCAATGCGATCAAAGGCGCAACTTTGCTTGGAAAGAAATGGAAGACATGTGGAAGGAAACAACGCTTAGAAAATTTAAAAAATTGAATTTGTATTCCTCAAATGAAGAGGTGGTTTTGTTAAAAAGTGGATTTAAATATATTTTTTGATTTTAAACTTCGAGGTTTCATTATTTTACTTCCTTGCGAAAACATAATTTTGATACTCTCCACTAAAGCCAAAAATGTATCAATATCTTAAAAGGGAATTTAATGAAATTTCCAGAAAGTACAGATAGATTGTTGGTAAATTTGTTATGTTTCATAGGACCAAAAATGTCCAATAGGTTTTGAGTTATACTAATTTAAAGCACGGTCAACCTTTTTCTGCGACACATTGTATATAAGAATTTAGAAATCACATATATATGTATATATATATTATATATTTTATACCCGGTGCATATAACCCACAGACGGGGTCGCGCAGGACTACCCGAGAAAAGGTTATTTTTAATTCGAAAAATTAGTGCCCTGTGAGGATCAAACTAAAGACACTGGGCAGCGAGTAACCGAATTTATTTCAATTATTCTTTCTTTCTTTGGGATTTGAATGATTTATTTTTATCATTCTCTCTTGGTCTTGATAAAAGATATATAATATATATAGATATAGTAAGTTCATGAGAATGAGTATGTGAAGGAATAGAGTCTAATTGGATCCGGAGGTCGTCCTTAAACACTGAGAAGAACCACGTGGTCTTAACCCTGGAACAAAAATCGTAAGAAGCAAAGAAGGAATCAGGTAAGCATGGCTTTATCAAACAAGCTGTATTTATCTTGAGAGGCCTATTTCCCGCGCCCGGGGTGATTTAACTTCGCCTCCAATACTCGTGACACGAGAGAGAAACGGAAGCGCTACTCGGCAGGCTCCTTATTTCCAATTCACCCCACGCCCTAGCCGAAATACGGCGATTTAAATCCCAGAAGAGCAAACCGTGGCCCCGAGGGAATTTTGCCACCCGCCGACCACTTATATAACCGGAGTTTTTCAGCTAGATATGCAGTAGAGCACACCCGCGCACGAAAATACATTACGTTCTCTAATCGAATCCTCCGTGGCTTATTCGGGTACAGATGGATAGAATCTCTCCGTATGGACATCGCCCCATTCAATTGACAGCTCCTTACAACGGCGGTTCTTATATGAACTCCGGCCAATACTCCCTCATCGAGAGCCTAGAGGTAAAACCAGCCCTCCTTCATTATCATCCTGAGGTAGAAACAGTACCCCCCCCCCTACTGAGAACTCTATGAAGTAAAACATATCTTGTTGCATCTTCGCCTCCCTGAGGTACCTTCCCTTCGACGCTTACCACGTGTAAGACGTCGACGCTGCGGGCCTCATTATATTCCGGTGTTTTCAAACCAATTATTATTTTTTGCATTTCGGCTTAGTGTAGCCCCTTTTTAGTCTCTGATCCGAGTCAGTTAATTAACCGCTTTAATCCCTTGGATTTGCCACTTTGCTGACATCGAATGTGTCCGTTATTTATTTGATGAGGCATGTCACTTAAACCTCTTTCGTATATATTTAATATTATTTTGGGGGGTTTGAAAACTTTATTTTTGTACCATCCTTTAAATAAAATTGAACGACTCTCGGTCATCAATTAACCTTTAAGCCATTCTGCACTCTCTTATTTTTTATTATAATTAGTACCCACACATTACGGGATGAATTTTTCCCCTATTCCCATTATACCCCTCCCTCAATTGTCGGACCGAGCCATTAACGTGTAATTGTCCCTTATATATATATATATATATATATATATATATATATATATATATATATATATATATATATATATATATATATAGTTAGTTAGTTAGTTCTTGAGAATGAGTATTCGGAGGAAGAGAGTCTAATTGGATCTGCAGGTCAACCTTGCACCCTTAGAAGACCCACATGGCCATAACCCTGAGACAAAAAGAGTGAGAAGCTAGGAAGGAATCGAATGAACATGGATTTATCAGACCAGATGTGTTTATTTTGCGTGGCCTATTTCTCGTGAGACGAGAGAGAACCCTAAGGTCTCTTCGACCGGCCCCTTATCTCAAACTTTCACCCTCCTTCCCACAGCTCAGAGAGGGAGAGTTCAAATCCTAGCAGAGCATGTCGTGTCCCAAGGCAATTTTGCCGCACGCCGAACACCTATATAACCGGAACGTTTCGCTTTATAGGCAGTACAGCACGCCCCGCACGAAGACAGATTACGTTTTCGAATCGGATTCCCCGGGGCTTATTCGGGTACTGACTGCTAAAATCTCTCCGCCGTGGAAATCGCTCCAGTTGATGGGCAGCTCCTTATAACGGCCGTTTTTCCGTGAACACGCGCCAGTACTCCCTTATGGAGAACCATGAGGTTAAAGCAGTCCTCGTTCATTATCATATTGAGGTAGAAACAGTACTTTCCCCTCCCTCATCGATAATTCTGAGGTAAAATATATTTCCTTGTTGCATCCTCGCCTTCCTGAGTTACCTTATCTTCCACGCTTAACCAGTACAAACATCGACGCTGCGGACCTCATTATATTCGGGTCTTCACAAACCAATTGCTATTGTTTGAAATTCGGCTTCGTGTAGCCCCTTAAGGCCTCTGATCAGAGGCAGCTGAATAACCGCTTTAATACCTTGGATAAACTCCTTTGCTGATACCGAATCTTTACGTTATTTATTTCATCACGTAACGCTCACAACCTCTTTTGTATATATTTAATATTTCTTTTTTATTAAATTTTTTTTAGCATCCTTTAAATATTTTTGAACGACTCTCGGCCATCAATTAACCTCTTAGCCAATCTCCACTATCTTATTTTTTATCATTTTTACCCACACACTAGTGAACGAATTTCTGCACCAATCACATTATACCACTCCCCAACTCGTCTCGCCCGTTCGTGAAACTGCCCAAGCCAGTTTGTATCCTGGTCATTTTGGCCACAATATAGGAAAATTGCTGATGGTAAAAACCTCGTTTACTAACCCGTTCCCCTCCGTCGCAAACAGTATTTGCACATAATTAAATTCGCCTTTAAAGCTCATTTCAAAGAAATTATTCGATGAAGAATAAGCTATGCAGACAGATGATCCCAGGGATTCGCTGAAGGTGATACAGGTCGTGTGCGAGAAGCAGGATATGGATTATTCTCTCTCAGCCTGGCCAGGCGCAAACCGAATTACCACCTGCTAGTTTCAAGATAAACACACATCTACTCTAACTTCCGAACAAAAAAGTCAGCTGCAGTACCTTTACAATAGCTTAGAAGACGTAATTTCTGAATTTTCTCGTTGTGCTATCCAAGTTGAGCATAACATCACTCTTACCCGCTAGACAAATTTCGCCGCCCGCCGAACACCTATATAACCAGAGCTTTTCCGCTAAATAGGCAGTACAACACGCCCGCGCACGAAGACAACTTACGTTCTCGAGTCAGATCCTCCGTGGCTTATTCTGGTACCGAAGGCTAGAATCTCTCCGCCGTGGACATCGCCCCAATAAATTTGCTGCTCATTACAACGGCGGGTCTTCCCTGAATCTACGCCAGTAATCAAACATCGAGAAGCCTGAGGTAAAACCAGTCCTTCTTCTTCATCATACTGAGGTAGAAACAGTACCCATCCGCCATCGAGAACTCTGAGGTAAAACATATACTCTTGTTGCATCCTCGCCTTCTTGAGTTACCTTCTCTTCGACGCTAACTCCATGCAAGAGGTCGACGCTGTGGAGCTCATTATATCCCGGTGTTCCCAAACCAGTTGTTATTATTTGCATTTCGGTTTAGTGTAGTACTTTTAAGGATCTGATCCGTATCAGGTAAATAACCACTTTAATCCTTTGGATTTGCCTTAAACTGACTGCGAATATGCCACGAATCTTTATTTTTTATTATTTTTTAAAAACTTTTAGCATCCTTTAAATCACATTGAACGCCTATCCGCTATTAAGTAACCTTTATGCCAATCTGAACTCTCTTATTCTTTCTAATTATTACCTCTCACACTGGGGAAGGATTTCTTCCCCATTCTCATTATCCTCTCCCCAACTGGTCAGACAAAGCCATTAATATATAATAGTCGCTTATATGTATATATATATATATATATATATATATATATATATATATATATATATATATATATATATATATATAATTGCTATATCACGCCCATAAGTTTGACGCCAAAACCCCAAATCAATTCGCAAGACATATATTGAGCTCTTTTTTGCCAAAACAACTATGTTCAAAAAGCAAAGGTTTCATCCGTACAATTTACAAATATTTCATCATTTAACAGAGGATGATTTTATAAGACAGCTCGAAATATGTATGTGTGTGTTTATGAATGCTTTTTCAATTCATTTGATTCCGTTGTTCAGTAACGAAGATTTGTTTTATGCAAATGGTGAGGTTAGCCGAGAATGTTCGATACTAGTCTTAAAACAATTCCCATTGGATCGTCCATTACAAACAATTAGGAACATATGAGATTATGATTTGTTTTGCTTTATGGAAAGCACTAGATTTAGGAAATTTTTTCTTCGATAATCATATACGAGGGGTGGTCAATACTTTTGAAATTCGGATATAAGGAAACGAGATATGAATAAACGTGTTTTATTATTTTTCAATATAACTACCCTCGACTTCAATGCACTTGCGCCACTTGTCCCTGAGGCTTCGAATTTCCGACAACCAGAAATCTCCCGACTGCTGTTCAATCCACTCCTGGACGGCGAGCTGGACATCCTCATCGTCCCTAAACCTGCACCCACGCAGTGCAGCCTTGTGCTGGTGAAATAAAAAGTAGTCGCTAGGGGCCAGATCTGGACTGTAGGGGGGGTGGTTGAGCTCCTTGAATCCGCACTCGCGCAGGGCAGCTTGTGCAACTCTTGACTTATGAACTTTGACGACGTTGAAGTCAATCATGGGGCGTGAGCTTTCTAGGGACCCAACGGGCAGAGACCTTAGGCATGGCCAAACTGTCGTGGATGATGTTGATAACACTTCCATGTGATATTCCAAGTTCTCCCTCTGTTTCTCCGACCTTCACCCGTCGATTTTCAAGGATCATCTTCTCCACAAGGGCCACAGTGTCTCGTTGGTCACAGCTGACGGGCGTCCTGGACGGGGGTCATATTCAAGAACTCACAACCATGGCGGAACTCCCTATTTTAGCGAGCAATGGTTGCATAGGAAGGGGCGGTGTCGATGTACACTGCAACCATGCCTTCATAGATCTCTTTTGCATTCTTGCCTTCCTTGGTAAAAATTTGATTATGCGCGGTGCTCAACCTTCTCCAATGTTGAAAAATTTGTGACTGATGATCTGCGATCAGTTACTGCTTCTTAAATAGACGAGGATGAGCGTGTGGCTACAGTTCCTGACTTTTCATAACTTGTCCTAACACCCTCACAAATAGCCATCCCCCTTTCTCTGTTTTGCCCTGCCGATTCGCAAAACTTATTGACCGCCCCTCGTAACTAGCGAGACTTACCTCACCATAATTTAAAACGAGTTAATGTACTAATTTGAAAGGCTAGAGGTACGACTCCCCCCGTGATCTAATTTTCTAGGTTTTGCTAGAGGATAAGGTGTTCTCAGTAAAAAATAAAGATACAAGACAACTAAGGGAACGGATCATAATTGAATGGGGTAAAAAATGACACGATAATTTGCATCGCTTTAATTAAGGTAAATCTCGCAAAGCATATCCACTTTACATCACAAATGGCCGAAATCACATTGAATATGAGATTAATTAAAATTTCACTTTAATAAAATGTAGTTAAATTTACTTTATTAAAAATATATATTCTACCTATGTGTCCAGAACCTAGGGACACCCTATACAAGTACTTTCTTGAAAGTCTCTCTTTAAACTATAATTTCTTAAAGCAACTTTTATCATGCTCTTCAAATATATACCAAACCACACGTTTATCAAGGATGGTACCTCTTCGGACCTCCTTGATATTAGAAAGAACAGATTTTCTTGAAAAATCTTACCAGTTCTTCCCTCATTCATATTTTTCTAGTAAGGGCTTTTACTAACTCTACTAGCCTGTAGACACTCAAGTAAAGTATAAATTTCATTGCAAGCGAAGGGTCAGTATGTAAACGTACATTAGTTTCTAACTGGGTAAATTACACATGCCTTTCTTTTCAAATATCTAAGCCTATTTGCAGATTGTCCGATTATCCCATATTTATCCCGACAAATGGATAACTTTTCAGAGTACACCGCGCAACATATTAAAAATTAAATTATATTTATGGGAAATATTAAAGTTTATTCCAGTTAAGTACACTAGCTGAAATTTTAACTTCGTAACTCAATGAAAATATATCACGAGGCATTCCAATTCCTCATGGAATTTATATTTAACTAAAGTCGTACACGCTTTTGTGTCTAACAACATTATTTTCTTTACCATCTACTACTAAATTGATCACAATTGCTTGCAGTTTTATCGTGTTTTAGTTGGGTTATGATTCCTATAAATCCTCGGGGTACGAGGGTAAGCTTATTCATCCACTTAGGATACTTTTGCTTAAACAAATGTGAATGGGTGACATTATTTTTACAGTCTTTATTTTATGGCTGAGATTAAACGATTTATTCTAACTGTGCATCTCTTCTACGATATAGTATTTCATAGAATCCCTATGTATCTTAGTTTGCATTGCAAGTCATAAGAGTTTAATTTGTTTGTGACTTTTCCAATTGGTTATAGGGTAAATGGATTTTCCTTTGTTTTACTGGATGAGATAGATGTAGTTTAGGAGATTGGTGCTGGCCAAGGAAATGCAGAATCTTACAAAATATCTAACAATATAAAAGAGACGTAGAGGTAACTGTTAATAACCACAAATACCGAGAGGAAAAGAAATAGAATAGCAGAGACTCGCTTTTTGCGAAATATTTAAACCTCGATGAACAATTTTACCACGTATTATTTGGGGTTTCTTTGTTATAGGCAATTTTATTCTTCAGTGCTTCCGCTATATGACCTTGATAATGAACATCTAGGACCTCCTCTTTACTCTAACACGATCACTATCACCATGGTCTATTTCTGAGTTTTTTTCCTTATTTTATTAATCGTGATGCTAGGATTAACGTTTAACGATACATTCCTGTATTTTTTATTTTTGCGCATGTAGAGAAATTTGTGTACATAACAGCATTCAAAAACAAATTAATTAGATGCCTCTTAAAGTACTGGACATTCAATTGTTGCTCTAATTCCTGAAAGATCTGCATACTATGGATATGAGGGGGTTAAAATAATAGGAAAATCCTATTTTTATCTTTTTTTTTCTCTTTATTGTCGCCTTCGAATCTCTATCTCACAATGTCAGTCGGTCTCTCGCCATTTTGCCTTATTTGTCTTGGTAAAAACATTGTAACTATTTAGCCGATTCAGACGAAATTTGATAGCATTATGTTGTTTTAGATTCTCTTTCGAATGACATGATTGCCAAGGTCCTCCCAAGGTAAGCTCGGCAATTATCTAGTCTTAGCAATAAAATGACAACAATTTGGCCTATTATAATGAAATTTGAATGTCGTAATGTCATAAATAAGAATAAGTGAGAGTACGCGACTTTTGGTCAGCAAACCTTGTTTAAGATATCGGTTACTAATGGAAATTAAAAGCTGGCCACAGGGACATATTTGAAAGCACAATTTAATTCTTCCTTACACTCATCTCATGTTATATCAGACACTAACTTATTGATCATTTGGATGAGGGCATTTCCATTACTTCAGTATATAAAGCGTTTTGATTATTGTTTTTTTCTTTTGGAACACTATTTCCTAGGTTTTTCTAGCTAATTTACCCTACAACATACATTTAAATGGAATAACTGAATCTAGGATATTCACTAGCCTAATTATATAAATATAACGAGGCGGTTGCCCCTAGATAGCATTAGATGCGTGGTTGTTCTTTTAAGTTTTCTTGACTACGTGCGATTAAGTTACGAGTTCGGGCAATGAAAGTAAGTAGAATTCTATATCCATCGTAGAGATAAAATCCTCACTCAGATAACCATATCTATCTTCCTCCACTGATGTGTCGCATTTCTGCTGTACTCAACAAGAGGGTTGACACGAGAACCTGATTTATTTATCTATCTTTATAACTGCTAAATAAAAGTAAATAAAACAACATAAATAATACAAATTAGAAAACTGCATTTGAAACAAACATGTTTACAAAAGCTTTACCTAACTATAAAAAAATCCTAACGTAAAAATATCAGGCTAACTCGGCAGAAATTTCACACGAAGTTAATTCCGCTTTCAATTAGGTTCTAAACTCTGTTGGTGGTTTTCCTGTCAGGGGATAAAATGATGTGTGAATTGTGTAATTGTATTGCTGGGCAGCGTATGTTTTGCCTTAAAAGTTAAAATCTGGACTGGCAATCTTCGTCGCACTTGTTGCAGGAGTGGAGTGACACTGTACCTTCCGCCTTGGCCTCTACCATTTATCTTAGCAGTTTATTCCTCGCATTTTTTCGCCAGCTTACATTATTTCCTTACTGTGATGTCCATCAGGAGTGGTTTTTGCCTGTAGTCTACCAAGTGGTTGAGTCGATGTCCCACCTTTCTTTCTAGTGTTTGATGCAATCGTGTTGTAGGGGACAACCTTTATAATGTAGAGATCGTCCATGCAGTGTAACTGTCTAAATCATCTCAGAATTTTGTTCCTTTTAGGAGTTGTGTCTGTTTAATAAACTAATGTGTGGTAGCAAACCTTTCAACTTGAATTCGACAATAAAACTATGGCAGCTAATGTAAAATAAATGTCTTGAGGTGGCATAATATTCGCTGGTAGTGCTCTAATGCTCACTGACAGAGAAAAATATTGATTAAGTTGACATCCTGGCCCACTTGGACAATGGGTAACTTACTAAGTCATTGTTTATCTATAATGATTCTCAGTATGAAAATTATAACGGATCTTGTTCCAATTCGTTTGCTGATTACACTAGATAGTAGATCCGAAGTATGTAATTTCCTGGAATACATAGTTTTGGGGGGTTATTTATATTTTTGTGAAGGGGCATAAGTCACTGTAATAACCACAAGGATAATCAAAATAAAAAAATAAGTCAGTGCCACTAAAACGAAAAACCAAATCCAAGACAGCCAAAAGCAAAAAAAAATAAATAAATAAGAAACAAAGCAAAAGAAAGAAGAATGAATCATCTTTGGCGTGGAAACGAGATCCGCCTACCCTCGGGACAGGAAAGGTAATGAAAAATTGGAGAAGGCCAGTCTGCTCCAAAAAGTCAGATATTACACTAGTCTGTGTGTATGAACCCGTCCTGTGTACAAGAGACAAGCAGTATTGGCTCAGTTTCATATGAACTTTCAAAATATATTATCAAGCTCTTGTCACCTTTACTTGAAACTACGAATATCTCCGATTCTTACAAATATAATTCTCTAAACTTAGTGGAAATCTTAAACAAAATTATTTTTGACCCTACTCATAGGCTGGTTAGTTTCAACGTTTGCTCTCTCTTAACTAAAGTCCCTATAGATTCTATTTTAGAGTATCTTAATAATGAGGTTATCCATCATGAATTACCTATTCCTGCAATTCATATTCAATGGTGAATTTTACCAACAAATATTTGGTATGGCAATGGCCAACCCATTATCCCCACTACTCTCAAACTTGTATATGTAGTAATTTCAAAAACAATATTTATCTAATATCATTTATATTACCTTGAAGTGTTTTAAATATGTTGATGATATTTTAGTTATTTTGCCTTCTGGTATTGATGTGAATAATTTACTCTCTAATTTGAGTGACCAAGTTCCCTACATTAAATTTACTTTAGAATTAGAAAAAGACAATTGCTTTTCTTTCTTAGATGTCTTAATACATAGAGAAACATTTCGATGTAACTTCAATATTTATAGGAAACCAACCAATAACTTAACCTATCTCCATTTTTATTCAGGCCACCACCTAAAAATAAAAATATCTATTTTTCCTCTGTTCATACGTGCATTACGCATTGTCAGTCCCCAGTGTTTAGATCACAAAATTGAATACATAAGAAAAATTGGACATATTTATGTTATCCTTCACACATGCTTGATATTTGCTATAATAAAGCCGAAAAAAAGTTTTATAATGAAAGTACCAGGGAGTAATAAACCCCTAAGAACATCCTCAGTTTGCTTTATTTTAGTGTTTTGGGAGCCATAAAGTCATTGTTGCAATCTCTTAATGTAAACCTTGTTTTTTCCTATAATAATATACTAAAGGAAATGTTAATAAAAATAGCCCTAATGAAAGCCACAATAAAATATATAAAATTCCATGTTTGGATTGTCCCTCTTTTTATTTTGGCCAATCTAGCAAAGATTTAGAAGTAGCTATTAAGCAGCATAAGTATTCTGTAAATACTGGGCAAACATCAAATGCTATATGTATTCATTTGAGTGAAAACTCTCATGGGATAAATGGGAACGAGAGTTCTGTGATTGCCAGATGGAAAGACTTCTTTTCACGAAATCGTTTAGAATCTGCAATTATGCAGCTTACATCTAATTGTAATCTTAACCTCGGCCCCGGAAGGTATTTTTTGGACCCTTGTATGAGAAAAATATTCAAAAATGACCTAAAGATAAACTCACTGACCTAATTAATAATTAGCTTTTCTAGTTATTCCTATGGTTAATATATTTTTTGTTTTATTCATGATAATGTTCACCTCTTAGAAATTGATATTGCTTATTTTTTTTTAGGGTGACCTTTTGTTTTGGCAGGCTTAGTTTTCCTTATCTTCTTCAATTGTCATAAATGCGCGTTTATATTCTTTTCTAGAATTGAATGTTAGAGTTAAACAGCGTTAAACTAATTTTCGTAATTTTCCCCAAATTTTAATATTAGCCCTGGATTGTTTAGCCTAGATCCTATCAAATCTAATTATATTAAATCACAGATTAAAGTGTTTAAAGAATTTGTACCCCCTAGTTAGGGATTTGATGCAGGTAGCTGTTATAACCCCCCACTCCTTACTCTTTAAGCCATTGTCTGTCCTGGCCTACGTTATTCCATGACGAAATCTTTTAGAATCAAGCGCTCAGAATATTTTTTCCATTTTCCTTGCGGGTGTTATTTATCATATATATATATATATATATATAAATATATATATATATATATATATATATATATATATATATATATATATATATATATATATATATGTGTGTGTGTGTGTATATAGTGGGCTGCAAAACTTACAACACACTGTTAGAAAGCGAATTTAGATACTTTTAATTAACGTAGTTTAATGAAGTTGACAACGCATAAGTTTACAATACAATCATATAAATACATTTATATATGTTACATAGATCTCCGAAATGTCTCATGAAAAGTTAATCCTCATTTGTTTCCGACTATCTAGCTTTTGGTCTTGTTGTTTATTTAGTTCTTTCTATGATTGGTTGTAGTTTAAGTTCATGCTTTATTTTCAGGAAATTCTGTTTCTCAAGGTTTTTAAATCATGGTAGAGCAGTTCAAAATCTACTTTTTAGTTTTAAGGTTAAAGATGGTTGTCATAGGGTAACCGTGAAGAGAACATTCGAGAGAAATTGAGATACAGCTCCAAGTGAGAGAGTTAAAGAAATATAATACTGCGTGGGTAGCCTAATTAATCAATTCTTAGAGGTTCTGGGATTAGTTAAACTAATGGTAGAAAAATATATAACTCTACTATATACAAAGAAAATATTAATAACACAAGTAAATAACTGACAATAAATAAAATGAGACTTGGGGTACCAAACGGATGGGGGGGGGGGTGCGCACAAATGACCTGACGTGTACGAGAGTCCAAAAGAGGATGTACGGTGATTGCTTCCAGAGAAAATAGGAGAGTGCATTCATTGGGGAGACTCACGTAAAGCCTAATTGACTTGAGGCTTGAATATGGCGAGTAAGCGGGGCTCTGCAAAGTTGAACCTGCCAGATTCCTTCCTCTTTAACATCGCTGAGAAATTAGCGAGGGAATAATCCAGTCTTTGTACGAAGTCGATAACCAAGAGATAGATGCTTGTCCGTGTATGTTGTCTGTCAGCGGAAACTTTGCCCTTAGATACGAGCCTAGCCTGGTAGAAGTGACGCGTCGCGTTCGAAGCTGGAAGTATTTGGGAGAAGAAGCAGGGTGTACGAGACTTTACGTGGTTGCTAATCAAGACAGTTTTGTATGGTCATTATTTCTCAAAGCTTTTCTCGAAGTATTTATACTACCTCTGGGGAGGGGGTCGCTGTGGGACCCCTAAATGTGGACGGGATCTCATTAGACTTGGCACGCCATGGAGGGGAGCCTCATATCTTTGCGCAAATGTCCTTGGCGCCGTTGGTCTGTCGCCGATCAGACGGTGCGAAGGTAAGGAATGGAAGCCAAATGGATTATGCTGTCCCGCGAAAATCATGTGGCTCCCTAGGGGTTGTTTGGCTGTGCAGGTGTATGTTCTCAGGCGCTACAAGTAGACAGTGAGTTCGGCGGATGGGGTTAACTTTCTCACTCTGACATCTGCTGCCCTCACAAGATAGAGGTCCGAAGGAAATCACATTAGACTAATATAGGGTGATTACACGGTTAAATTTCCCATAAGGACACAATTACACAAGGGATGGTACCGGGTAGTCTGCACAAAAATAAGTCAAATAAAGGGGACTCGGGAAATGCTCGGTATTCCCATTACCGAACACACCAAGAAAAAAGTAAATAAAATTAATAATAAAATTAGACAGAGAGAATAGTAATCAATAGCCAGGGTCAACAGTTTCTTTAACCAGGGGCCTACATAGAAGGATATTAAAAAATGATAAGAAAGATCCCACAATACAAAAAAAGATACATACCAACAGGGTCACTCATCCAAAATATATGCACAATATTAAAATAATGGCACATATTCTTATAAGGCATAACACAAAACTACTTCCCCAAATTATTCATTAATATATACAAAGGGTAATCTAATTATCCTTCAACTGCATGGAATCGGGGAGCCGGGGTACAAACTCCACTAAATTTAGCACGTTACTTTGTATATCGGACCGATTAGATCAATCGCGACACGGGAAAACGTCTCTGGGTTTAAGGGTACTCTCTACAACAGTGCGGGCTTAACGGATTTATGACGGCAGTCTTTTGGCTGATATCGCAAGACCTGCATTAGCGAAGGATTTCCTCATGGGCACCTGGCCAATAAAAATATTTGAAGATCATCTGGGTGGTCTTTGTGTTGCTAAAGTTACCTGATAATAATCTGTCATGGACAGTGGTTAAAATGTGACCAACAAGCGAACACGGGAAACACAATACTCGCGTCAGGGGTTTGCCGTTTTTTGAGCACGGAAAGTAAAGTAAGCCGTCCGTAACTTGGTAGAAGATCACCTTGTCTCCTTAGAGGGGGTTCTTGCTCTTTTGACTGGGCTTTCACCCAGAGTGGACGGAGGGAATCGCAGTTCTCTTGGTTCCTTGCGAAGTCTTCAGTCATGACCTTTTTGAATTCTGAAGAACGTGAGGATTCTAGGGGCAAGGGCATTTTCGAATCTTTTATCACTTACGAACCGGTAACCACGGGTTGGGCCACGGAGTTGGAGGAGACAGGTGGGCACTGGTCAATGAGGAGAGAGCAGAAGTAAATAGGTGCTGCTACTACTTCTGCCCAGTCAGTGAAGTAAGCCCAATCGATGTAGCACTTAACGATGGGGGACCGAATGGCGCGCCCAAATCGGAGAATTTATTATGGACCAGGGGTACTGGGGAAGCAGGTTGCCGACACGAATATTCAGGTGCACCCAGTATCTCTCAGGAGAATGAAGACACGGCAGCCATTAATCGTTCCAGATTCCAACATAAAGCCTCCCGGGGTATTCTTATCAAACAAGAAGATTACCTGGTGGCCGCCTAGACTTGAAGTGCTCGGTGGAGGAGAAGATTCTGATGGTATTTACGGAGTCCCATATGTGGGTAGGATCTGGTGTACCTGGCGAGAAGAGATATTCTTGAACTGAGTGTTCTGGGGGCAGTTCGTTTTCACATGGCCCTCCATACCACATCAAAAACAAATGATTCTTCTCCTGGAGAAAAATGACGTAAGGGGGCCTAAAGAGAACTGTTTTACATCGAAAAGAGTGGTTTTGGCTTCGACGGCCAAGTTACCTGGCCAAACTTGTTTCCATTTTGCGGGATGAATTTACCTTTGGGCTTAGGTTTGGGGTAAAGGGGGGCCGTTTTCTTTTCTTTTGTGGGATAAAGGTTGTGGTTTGCTAAATAAATGTAGGCCTGCTCTGTGCACTCCTTGAATTTGAGGCACTTCTGGTCATTTCCTAAAAATCAGACTTAAGCCAGAATTGCAGCCAGCAACTGGACTGTCAGGAAGAAAGCAATGAGGGCATCGTAGTCATGTGATGTTTTAGAAGCATCGAGCTGAAAGTTGAGGAGAGGTTGGATGATGTACCCAAACTCAAGGTATGTTTGGCCTGGCTGAAGGTGGGCATGTCTGTATTTGTATCGATAAACTTCTGGTTCATGTTATATGCCGCTAGCAACTCCGATTTTAAGGTCGAATTATCCATTGTTGCCTCTGAGGGAAGTGATATGAATATATCTCGGAGATCGGAATTTAGCAAATGGAACAATTTAGAAACTCCTTCTGCCTCAATGTCCTATTGTTGATTTCAAAGATATTTATTGAAGTGGATTAAGAAGGCTCCAAAATCCTCGCCTTCTTCGAAAACCGCAAGCTTGACAGTTGTGGTAGGGGAAGTTTTGGACCTCGAGCTGATGGAAAGCGTCTCGTTCCTGGTCCTATTCATTTGAAGTAAATGAAGCTGGATTCTTCACCTTTTTCTCATTCTTCTATTTTCTTTTCTAGTCGACTCTCTACTCTTTAAGGCCTTTCCTCCTGTTGGATATGAGTCAAGCGGTCCTTGCAGCTGAGCCCAAGCAACTCTCCTTTAACTTGAACGTGTTAAATAATGAGGACATTTTAAGAGGTTAGGCCAGCTTTCAAGAAAACAAGACAAAAAAGTGGGAATTATTTGATGCACAAGGGAAGTGCTGGTAGGCTTTGGACGGACTTACAATTGTTCACTTAAGAAAAAACAAATACAACGATAATTATTTCGCACGGCGGGAATTAAAAATTATAATTAAAATATTCACTTCCAACTTTTAGCGAGAGCCAGTGATGCACAATACGCACAAGGAAAACGAAAATACAATAGAAAAAGAAAGAAATAAGATTAACTCCCTTAGAATACGGCAGACGTTTGATGAGGTGTGGAAAGGGTTAATGATCCACACGGTCACAAATTTACTACAAAATAGGAGCATGCACACTAAAGGGAAAATGGCCAATAGGTAAAGACTTTTCTACAGTTTCTAAAACAAGAAACTCTAATATACAAGAATAACAGCCATTAGAATCTGTCACAGGTCTCAAAAAATGAGATGATATAGTGCAGATGACCCTCATAAATGGACACCAGAATATAATATAGATGTCGAAATGTTACCCCACACCTTTCACCAGAATATGATATAGATGTCGTAGAGTTACCATGAAGAGGGCACACCAGAGAAATTAGGATACATCTCGCAGTGCGAGGCTTAAATAAACAAAATCAAGTGCGGTCGGCCTAAATAATTGATTCTTATAGGCTCTGGGTTTCAATAAATTAATGGTAGAATAATATATAACTTTACTATATACAAAGGAAATATTAATAGCACAAGTAAATAACTGACAATAAATAAAATGAGACCTGGGGTACCAAACGGGGAGAGGGGCATAAAAACGACTCGATGGGTACTAGAGTCTCAAAGAGGATGCACGGTTTTCGATTCTAGAGAAAATCGGAGAGTGCAATTATCGGGGAGACTCACGTAAATCCTAAGTGAAGGGAGGCTTGAATACCGTGAGTAAACGGGTTGCTGTAAAGTTAACATTCCAAAAATCCTTCTTCATTAACATCGCTGAGAAATGAGTGAGGATGTACTCAGGTCTTGAACGCAGTTCATAACCGAGAGATAGATACCTGTCCGTGTCTATCGTGTGTGGCAGGAACTTTGGTCTTAGATTTAAACAAGGCCGGATAGAGGTAACGCTTCGCGTTTGAAGCTGTAAGGCGTTGGGAGGTGAAGCAGGGTGTACGAGACTGTACGTGGCTGCTAACCAAGACACAGCTGTATGATACTGATTTCTCATAACTTTTCTCGAATTATTTATACTGCCTCGATGGAATCGAGTCGCCAGGAGCCCACAAAGGGGGAACGGAGATCTTGTTAGACTTGGCGCGCTATGTAGGGAGGGGGGATATTCTCGGAGGCCTCACACCTTTGCGCAAAGGTCCTTGGCGCCGTGGGTCTGGCGCTGATCAGACAGTGTGACTGCAAGCAATGGAACCTAAACAAGTTACGCGGTCCCCCCATATCTCGTGGCTTCCTTGGGGCTCTTGGGCCGTGAGGGTGTATCTTCTCAGGTGCCACAGATAGACTTTGGGTCTAGTGGGAGAGGTAATTTTCTCTCTCTGACAGTCCTAGGTGAGGCCGAATTTAAGGACTTTTTTTTAGTCTTTCTTCAGGTATGTGCTTAGACAAGTTTATGATTCTTTCATTTCTAGATTGAGGGTGGAAATTTGCCTTACATAAAGTTTGTTAAGTTTTTGCTTTCAGATTTCGTTCGGCGAGTTCGGGAGTCTTCATCTTGTATAAAATTGTTGAAGAATTTGGTGCATTTTGATCTGCTATGTTGTGTGCTAAGGATTTTTCTTAAGTTCCTCTGGTATCATTCTCCAACTCGTGTTTTCTCTCAAGAATTAGTAGAATTTTAAGTTTCACAAGTTCCTTGCTGTACATATGTGTAATGTCACATATCGAGCTGCAGGGTCATGAACTTTGATATCGGTGTCTAATATGACTACCTTCTCCTCCATACATTTTTTTTATAGACCAGGTACTATTTGGAACTTACTTATTTTATTTAAGACCGTTATAGCTGGCACGACGTCTTGGTATCTATTCTCCGGCAATCTATTCTTGGGTTTCGAATTAATCAAGTATTTGAACTTGGCTTAACTTTATCACTTACCTTATGAGGCTATTTTCAAAACTTTTTATCCATTAAACTCCGTTTAATTTTTTTTCGTGAAAAAAATAAAATAATTTGATTTAAATTGAGTACATTGCATTCTAAATTCCTATAATAATCTAAGTGTGGAGTGGCATAAAATTATGAGCATTTATTTCACTCAAGTCATCCATTAATAAATGTCTGGAGTATAAATATAACCCATAAAAAAGAAAAAAGCCTATGCGCTCCTACAATCAAACTGATGATGGAGACCACTGGTCGATGTTTTATCCTAGTTGCTCGTGGAGGACATCTGTCCGTCATGCGGCGCTTCACAAATTTCTCTACATTTATTTTAAATTCTAAATAAAACGGAGTCGAACGTGATCTGTCAAAGCGCTATGGATGCGATCACTGTTCAAAACTCTTGTCACGTCCGCTTAGCAAAAGCCGTATATGGGTTACAAATTTAAGCCATTAAACTTGTCAGGAAAAGAAAAAGATTTAATTTCCTCTACCCTAATTTGGAAAAAGTATCAACGTATGTTTTAATGAAATAAGTATTTAAGAAGACATCAAATGCCCCTAAACATATGTATAATAATTTTTTGTATTAACTGTAAATCCGTCTGTTACAGCTTTGCAAGATATTTCCTGACTTTTTGTTGAATTACACAATATATATTTTTACTTTCAGCACATTGTGTTTATTTGTATTTAGATGGGCAGAAGAATGATAATCGTTTCAATAAATCTATTTAATGAATAACGAAATATTCAATAATATTTTTTTAAATGAAGACCAAGGAGCATCTGATATCCTATTTCGTGTTATTGGTTAATCTGCTAACGATAATTATTGTTGCCAATAACGAAATAACGTAAGGTAACCACCTAAGTTAGGTTGCTTGCTACAGGTTATATGGTGAATCGATGTAGAATGGGAAGTAATGTGTAAAAACGTTATGAAATGGGAAGCAATATGTTCAAATGTTTAGTGAGCGTAGCATAAATGTAAAGCGATCTAAAATATCTCCACCAGAGCTTTTCCCAAACAGTTGGAGTTAAAAGGGGTGAAATAGGAAAAAGTGAAGAAGTGTAATTTTTAAACCTAAGCGAAGATTAATTATAGTTTTACGACCAACATGGAGGTCAGAGGCAGGGACTCACTCTAATAAAGGTCGAATATTTCAATCGTAATCCAAAAAAACCTTTCCGAGGTTGCAAGCAATTTTTACTTGAAATTCCAAATAGGTGAAAAATGTACCCCATACCTTTTGATTATTGTTTTAGAGCTGTTCATCATCAGCTATTGCTGAAAAACTGCTCTTTATGGTATATGAAATTAAATATTTAACTGAAATAAAAATAAAATATGTTACGGAAAAATTTAGTTGATTTGAGATTTAGCACATTAAAAGTGTCTGGTGTATTTCTTTGTTTTCCAAATTAACTTAACAAGTCTTAACTCAGCTTGAAAGACAAGCATCTATAAAAAAGGCGAATAAAAATAATCTGGGCATAGGTAATTCGGGGCTGTTGATCCTTAATATTTTTCTATTTCCCATATGAACAGCTTCTACAAAACCTCTGGGATCGAGGCTTTCGTTAAATAATAGTCAAAACGCGAATGCAGAAAAAATCAGTGTTTTGTCAATTAGTTTAATAGAAGATATTTTCATTCCAATGCGTGATCTACTAACTTGTTTTTATTATAATACGTAATCTGCCAACATTTTTCATTCAAATACTTGATCTAACAACATTTTAAATTTTTTTACGTGACATTTTTAAAATTATTTACGTGATAATCTACTAAATTTTAGCCTCGTGCGAGTCTGGTCGGTCCACGTTTTGCTTCTATTTTTTGGTAATAACATTGTAACTATTGGGCTCATTCTAACGAAATCTAAAAACCTTATGTTGTTTTATATTGTATTTCGAATGATATAATTGCCAAGATCCTCCCAAGGTTAGCCCGGGATTAATTTGTTTTGGCAATACCATCATAACTATTCGGCCGATTCTAACGAAATTTGAATTCCTTATGTTGTTTTACATGTTCTTTTACATGGCCTTCCCAAGTTTAGCTCGTGAATTATGTTGTTTTGGCAATAGAATGATAACCATTCGGCCGATTCTAACAAAATCTGAAACCCTCATGTTATTTTACATTTGATTTCGAATAATATAAATGACAAGGTCATCCCAAGGTTAGCTAGGAAATTATTTAGCAATAACTTCGTTACTCTCTGGCCAATTCTAAAGAAATTCGAAACCCTTATGTTGTTTTATATTCTTCTTCTAATTATATAATTGCCAAAGACATCCCAAAATTAGCCTGGGAATTATTTGGTAGTAACTTCATAAGTATTCGGCCGATTCTATCGAAATTTAAACCCTTATGTTGTTTTACATTCTCTTTCGAATGATACATTGAGAAAATCCTGCCGAGGTTTGCCGAGTAATTATTTTGCAATAACCCGATAACTTTTTGGGCAATTCTAACAAAGTTTGAAACCCTTACATTGTTTTTCCTTTTTTTTCTAATAATACTAATAATATAATGGCCAAAGACCTCCCAAGTTTATCTGGGGAATTATTTGGCAATAACATCATAACTATCTGGACGAGTCTAACGAAATTTCATATGTTCATGTTGTTTGTTTACATTAATTCGAATGATATAATTGACAAGATCCTCCCAAAGTTAGCCCCAAAATTGTTGAAAGTTTTATAGGTCGTAATCAGAATAAATGAGAGAACGCGACTTTTGGTCAGCAGACCTTGTTTTAATTATATGAGGAAATCTCTTTAACATTTATTATTTTCAATACTTGAAACATCAACGTTCTTTTAAAGCAAAACGTGAGCTATTCCGTCTTTTACATTATAAGATATGACCTACCAACTTTTGCCATCTATTTTGTGATTTATTAACTTTTTTACCTTCATTTCGGTGATGTTCCAATTATTTTTAATTTCAAAACTTGATCTACGAAATTTTTTCCTTCCAATAAGGGATCTACCAACCTTTTCTTTCATTCAGCTACGTGATATACCACCTTTTCATTCCATTCTCTAATCGACCAACCTTTTTCTCTAAAAAACTTGATAAACCAACTTATTTTCATTATAATACGTGATTTACCGACACTTTTCTTTCCAATACACTCGTTACCAATGTTTTCATTAGACTACTTAATCTACCAATATTTTTTCATTCCAATACGTGATATACCATATTCTCTAATTCCAATAAGAACATAACATAAGACTATAAGTAGAGAAGAAGTAGGCGAAATTAATTAATACTCTATGCGAGGCAGCTACTGTTCCCATCACCCAGTTTTGTCCTGCCTACCATCTATCCAGTTTATACTAAAAACTCCGCAATGAGGAACAACTATCACAGGACTAGTGAGCCTATTCCATTCATCTACCAATCGATTTGTAAACTAATTTCCAACATATCCCTCCTAAACCTAAACTTGTTCAGCTTAACCCCATTACTACGTGTCCTACCCCTACTCTGTTTGCTAAAAATATTAACAATTTTCTGAATAGCCATACTAGGTGTTCAATTAACACATCTTTACATTCCTTCAAAATCTTAATTAAAACCTCAGCGTGGCTCAGGCTTTACTAAATGTGAATTTTTATATTTCTTTTGACGTTATCCACTTTGTAATTAAAATATTCTCGAATTTATCCTTGTCATCTCCCCTGAATTTCAAAATCCCCAAAGGTACAATAAGAGTTTCCTCAAGTGAAAATTCTAAAAGAAAATACATACATATCTAACATTCTACCTATTGCATCATTATCCCTCAATAACTCTGAATGGCCCTATTTTATATCTACTCTTTGTTCTGTATAATCGAAAGAAACCGATGCTATCTTCATTTGGACTTTAATTTCATAATTTCCCTTGCTACTATCTTTAAATTTTATTAATGTCACAAGATAACCGGCTATATCTCTGCCTTAATTGCAGGTTAACATTTTGGGGGTTTTCCATAAATGCCCCTTTCCATCCCAATAAAATGTTTATTTTTATCTGACATCTATTTAGGCTTGACAGATTTGGCTCTAATCTCCCTATATGGAATGTTCAGATTCTAGATTCTGTTGGCAATAAACTGTTTAATTTTTGTCTCATATTCCTCATGGAAACCATTCATCTCTATATACGGGTTATCTATAATCTTAACTACTCCTATTGACCTAATTTCACTCGTTATTCCTCAAATAACTGTCTCAAGGTGCCTACCTCAGACAACAATAATCTTCCTTTCTAGAGTGTTGGATTTTAACCTTAATTATCTTACTGATAACCTGGTTCCATTTTAACTTAAATCAAATTCCCCAATGGTCGCAATTTCCTAAATTTCCTCCAATCTCTGTATCGCTAATGCTTCTTTCCGATTTGTTATATCAAAATTCAGTGTATTATTAGCCCTAGTCAGTTGCTTTATAACCTGTCTAAGAAAATTATTCTGCACCATATTCCAAAATTCCTCAGCCTTCTGATCACATACAAGAGTTTCCCAGTCAATATTTCTATAATTAAAATCACCAATAATACACACATACTTACTTCTACATGCCTGTCCTATATCCTGCCTTATAGGACACGAAGATTCCTTACTATGATTTGGTGCTCTATAGAATAATCCTATGAAATGATTAATTATTTTTTCCATTTAATAACATCTAGCCATATTGATTCTGTTTTATCGGCTATTTTAATTGTATTTTTCAATACACTGGAGATTATCTCTAATATAAATAATACCGGTTTCTTCCATTCAAGCAATAACATCATAATTCTCTTCACTCAATAGACATCTAAACAAATCTCTCTTATTCCTTGTACTCAACTATTTGTGTAGTATATTTTAAATGTATCTCTTTTTATGGCCTTATTATTGCTAGACTCTACCTTCCTAGTCCTCTGCTCATTTCACCACCTGTTGCTCTTCTGCTAATTAAACTGAATGGCCTCACCCCTATTTGCCTCATTCTACTTATCCTGATCCTTGCTCCAATACGCTTTTCGAGACAGTCACTCAAGCCTTCCCCTCCCTGTGACTCTGAAGCATTCCATCTAATGTACAAAAAATCCTCCCATCAAAAATACTCTCTCCATCTAACCGAAAACAGTAATCTCATACCATACTTTCACACAATACTTTCACCCTTCCATGTATCTCAACTGCATTCAAGACACCCTCTTCCTACTACTATCCCGAAACTTTATTAACAAATTCCTAAATCAAGACACTAGCTCATCCAACCTAGTTTCCCCTATCACATTCACTCTTACGTGAATAACAACAACTTCATCTTTTTCAGCTCCAGCCCCTATACTTTCAATTCTCTCACATACCTCCACTAAACAAGCACATCGCAAACCAGCCTTCATTATCCACTTGCGTTTACGTTAAAAAAGCCTATCTAAATACCTAACCTTCAAACTACCCACTACAAGCAATTTGAGCACTTCATTTGCTTCACATGCACCTATAACCTCATTCTCCTAAGACAATGAACCATTAACCCTGGCATCTGCTACCCGATTTCTTCCTCTCTTTACTACCCTCCACTCACTTATCTATCACTAGTCCAACTGGTAGATAATGAAAATGGGCTAGCTTACGATTCCCAGATTTCCCCATTAGACTAATGCTGAAATTTTTCCTAAACTCAGTGACTAACTCCAGCATAGCTCTTCTTTAGAAATCACGCAGTCTTCCTTCCTCTAACTCCAGCCCACACTCACGCAGCCCCCAAACAATACTCACTCCTTCCATTTCACATCCAGTACAAAAATCATAAGACTAATCCTGTGCCATCCTCATTTCTCTCAACTCAATTAACTCATCCATTATAACCTAATAAATTTTACAAAAGTAAAAAGAGGATACACTAACGAAAGTAAAAGGGTAACACACTACATAAGTTATACTTTAAAGAGTACTAGCTCACTATATGATTTAACTTACGTATCACAACCAAAGAACAGACAACACTTATCTTTCTGACAAAGAACAAATACTAAACACAAATGAATTATTCAAACAAAGAGCCAATACTTCACCACAGCCAAATTAAACTATCACTTTAAACTTATGAAGAACCTTAATCAGATCTGTCAGTGAGCTTTTTCAAATACAGCTTTTTAGGAGAAAGTGAAAAACCCAAGTAGTCAAGTGTAAAACCCAAGTAGTCAAGTTTAAAAGCCAGCTAGTCATGTGAGAAAGCTAGGTAGCTAAGAGAGAAATCCAGGTAGACAAGTGGGAAAGCGAGGTAGCCTAGTGATCTACAAATTTTATTCTACTAACGATTTTCACAGTTAGATATGTGATCGAACAAAATTATTCTTCAAAGTACGTGATTTATCAACATTTGGTCCATCTCTTATTGGAATAAAAAAAAGGTGGCAAAATCATGTTTTGAAATGGAAACAAATTTGGATATCACGTATTGTATACATGAACTACCAAATATTTTTCCATTTTTTCCGTGATCTTGCAACAACTTTGATTTACTACGTTATCTAACAACATTTTATATTGTAATGCGTTATAGGCCATCATTTTTTATTCCAATAAGTGATCTACCAAATTTCTTATTTCAATAACTGATCTACCAACCTTTTTTAGGATCAAAACAGATTGACCAATTTTTTTAATTGGTATACATGATCTACCAACATTTTTTATTCCATTACGTGATCTACCAACTTATTTTATTCGAGTACCTGATCTAACCTTACTTTATTTAGGTCTAATAAGTGCTTCACCGATTTTTTTTCATCATAATAAGAGATTTATCATAATTTTTGCATTGGAAAAATGATTTCCCTAACCTTTTTTTATTCTGATACGTGAGCAACCTACCTTTTCATTTATTTGATGATCAACCATTCTTTTTTTATTATAATATCTGATCTATCAACCTTTTTGATTATATAACGTGATATATACAATATCTCCATTTCAATAAGGGATCAAATTTTTAGTATTCCAACACGTGATCTAACAACTTTGTTTCATTATTTTACGTAGGTTTACAACATTTTTCCATTCCAATCGAAAAATAACAACTTTTATCTCAAAACTTGATCTCCCAATTTTTTTATTCCACTTACTAGTTAATCTACAAACTTTTTCTTCCGATAGGTTATCTACAAAAATTTCTCCTTCAATATGTGATGTAGTAACTTTATCTTATTCCTCTACATGATTTGATAAATTATTTTCGATATCAACGAACTTATTAGTACTTAATCTACAAACATTTTTTTCAAAAACGTGATCTATCCACATGTATCTATTAGAATATATTATGATCTACTAACATTTTTTTTTTCAAATACGTGAACAACTAACTTATTTATTCAGTTCGTGATCTGTTGCGTTTTATATTATGATGTTATACATGATTAGACAATTTTATTTCATTTTAATACCTGATCAATCAACTTTGTTATTCCAAAACGTGATCTACTAACTTTATTACACACCGGTACATGATCTAACAACTATTTTTCTATTCAAATACGTAATCTACCAATATTTTATTTCATATACGTAATCTACCAACTTTTTCATTGCCAGTGAGAAACCAAGGTAGCGCAGGGATCTACCAACCTTATCAATCCAATATGAGATGTAGCAAGTTATTCATTCTAATACATGATCTACCATCTTTGTTTCAGTCAAATACGTAAAATAGCAACTTTTTTCCCTCTAAAGAAAATCTACTAATTTTTTTATTATATGATGCAATCTACTAAAGCTATTCCATTCCAATACGTCCTCTACAAAATTTTCATTCTATTACGTGGTCTATTAACTTTCTTCATTCTAGTACTTGATTCACGAACTTTTTTTCACACCAAAAGGTAATCTACCAACTTTTTCTTTTCAATACGTGAAGTAGCAAATTTTAGCAATCCAATTTTCGATTTACCAAAGTTTTTATTTCAAATACGTGATCTAAAATTTTTTAACTTTTAATTTACGTACTATTTTATTCCAAAATGAAATCTACCATTTTTTTTAATTAGAGTATGTTATCTACCAACATATTTCCATTCATATATGTAATTAACCCACTTTTTCATTTTAATTAGTGATCTATCATCTTTCTTTCATTCTAATACCTGAATTACCCGCTTTTTCACTTCAATACGTGATCTACCATTTTTTTTTTTATTATAAGTATAACGTGATCTACCAACATTTTTTATTCCAATTCATATAATATCTTTTTCATTATAATAGTTGTTGTGCCAAATTTTTTTAACAACTTTCTTTCATTGAAATAACTGATCTACCAACATTCTTAAAACCAATTCGTTATTTACTATCTTTTTCATTTTAATAGCTGATCTTCAAACTTTTTTTTATTTCTTACAATAAAATGCCAGATTTAACAATATATGTTTTTCTTTACAATCCTTGATCCACCAACTTAAAAGTAAACGATCAATTACTAAAGTATGTTCAATTTGTATTAAGTACTGAACCAATGGACAGAATGTACATGACTAGGTTTGGGTGTTCTAATGATATAGAGAGAACTCCAAAATTACAATGATGAGGGTTACTTTCGCACATGTAATTTGCATAGCCACAGTCTAACAGTAAGTGATATTAAAAGATACAGCATTTCAATCTCGTTCTTGTTTCTCTTCTTTCAAACATTACTCTCAATTAAGACGTTCATTTTAATTTAAATTCCCAAAACAACGTGACCAACTCTCAGAGAACTTGTAATGGTGGATAGGTAAAGAAAGTCGTAAAGATAGAGGAAAGAAAATGTTTACTTGATATATACGTTTATACAGGTTAAGGCAGAGAGGACAGTCCATTTTGAAATGGCTATTACTCAGCTCCAGGAAGATTGACATAAGCCCGACAGTGATTATTCGTTCCAAAGTCTCTATGCATTTTTTCCTTTCCAGGTGAAGTTATGGTGCTGTGGGTGATAGAGCACCGCGTGCTCGCATACGAGAGTTTCCCGAAGAATAACGAGTCTGTCGCAGCAGTTCAGCTTGAGTTTCTTCGCTAAATCAACATTTCCCGAAATCTAGGTTCATGCACTACGTACAGGAGGTACACCAATAAATAGCAGACCGGTAGGCCTCACGAACGGTACGTAGCACAAAATATAGGATAAGCGACAGACAAGCTTTGCTGCGCAATCTGCATCGTTCTGCTCGGAGGCATACTACTGAAATGGCATCAATAATCGTTCGTAAGGCGTATTTTGCATGATAACCTGTATTTCTACCCCTACAAATTGGTCATTTCGCAACAGTTGAGAACACAGGACTATGCACAGCGGCTTAACTTCGCACGTCAGAGGGAAGCAATCTTTGAGGCAAATGACAACCTCACTTTGTTAATGAGTGATGTAGCTCATTTTCATCTCTATGGCATGGTGAATAAACAGAATTGTCGTTATTGGCCTCTTGAAAATCCGAGAGAAATGCACAAAAGACCTCTGCATAGTCCAAAAGTGACGGTTTTTTGTATTGTTTAGAAAGCTAGCGTCATTGGTCTTTACTTTTTTGAATGCCATATTGGAAATTCTGTTATTGTGAATTCCGAGCATTACAACGAGATGACAAACAACTTCTATGTGCATTATTTACGACGAAAACGCATTTCTCATCGACATGTGTGGTTTCGGCAAAATGTGTTGATGGCCCACACAGCTAGAACATCAGTAGATGTTCTTCATCTTCTCTTCGGTGACCGCCTCATTTGTAGTTTTGCTGGCGCTCCTTGGCCCTCTCGGTCCTCTGATTTATCCATGTGTGATTATTTCTTGTGGGGAAATCTCAAAGCACGTGTCTATGATCAGAAGCCCCATGCATTGAATTATTTTAAAGAAGCTCTTCCAAGGAATTCAACCATAATCAAAAGAGAAATGCTGATAACAGTCGAGGCCAACTTCCAAAAACGCCTCTACAGATGCATCAATGAAAATGGCCGCCATATGAGGGATATTTTCCACACTTGATTTTGTCAAATGCTAATTAATACGAAGACAATAATGTGACTCAACATTTTTTAGAAGCTAAAATTAATGACTTTTTGATTCTTTCAAAAATTTAATGCGACTGTTAAAGCCGGGAGGGACCGCAGTTCCCGAAATATAAACTGCAGAATGCTGGCCTATATTACTAATAGCTACCTTTTTCTGGCGGTCACAGTAAGTAATGCTATTGATGTGTCACATAATTAATCTAGGTCCAGTAGTGATCATTCGGTTACGTATGCACAGTAATATTATTTTGTATGCGTAGTGTATTTAATTACGAGTACAACTGCGCGCACTAAGTGACATCATAAATCTAGGGTCAGTTAATGCCTATTCATAATAAGAATTGAATCTCTTAACACAAAAAGGGTTGGGGCAGAGTTGTAGGAAAATTTTGTAGTTGGCCGATTGTATATTGACAAAGGTCACGAGCAAAATGTACTGAAAGATTGTATTGAATCTATTTTAATGTTAAGCAGAGTTGAAGTTGGTGTCTTTAGATTACAATTTAGATGTCTAGTTTACTACTCCACCAGCTTCTTCATAGAACATTTCCTTCTGCTGGATAACTCTTAGATTGGTGGATACTTATATGCCATATTTTACATAGAAATTTAATTCTAGTGGAGAAGAGTATTGAATGGTCTATACTTAGGCAGGTATCACAATGTGACGATTACGAAACCACCAGCTTCTCTATAAGACACTATCTTCTGAACTTTTTCAATGTCTCATTTCAAAGCCACCTAGCGTTAATTCTTTTAATCCACGAACTCTTCGACGTATTAAGTGGCTGAATCATTATCAATTCTGGAAATTATTTGAGATTATTTGGTGAAAGGTTATTTAATTGACTACAATTTTCGTCCGATTTTATCGGTGTTTTAATTAAACATGAGAACCATAATATTTGGGGCGCTCTAAATTGGCTCAGTTTGATAAAAAACTTATAGCATCAAATAGTTAGTAAACGATGGTAGACCATTGATACCTTTCGACTGTTGAAATCAGAACGATTAACGTAATGATAAAATTGGAAGGAAACTATCGATTTTTGAAATTAAAAATTTAATTGTAATTAACTGTAATTTTATAAGAATTAATATAATCTGCTTGCCCCAGAAATTTATACATCCCAATAATACGAGTATATAGTTTATCTCAGCATGATTTAGTTTAAAGTAGACATAAATAGACAAATTAATTTTTTTCATATTTATATAAATAAATTCGTTCTGGAAATTTCTTTTATCGATAGATATTACGTTATAAATCCTCAATTTTTTTTTTAAAATTTAAATTAATAAATTTAAAAGATAAGCAATTATAAAAATATAATTAATATTAAGAAAAGGAGAGAGAGGATAATAGAAACCAAAAATGGTATAAGTTTCTTTATTACTGATGGTTCGCTCCTCTGGAGCTTCCTCAGACTAGTAGGTAAATAAAAGTCGTTTTTATTTTAAGGGAAAAAAACAACTCCCTCTCCTCCTTCCCTCTGTCACCTACCTACGATCGGGGGATGCCAGAAGAAAAGTAGGCCTTCGGTCGGCTTGCTTCTAAATAAGCTTCCCATACGTCTGACTTTCAGCTCAAGTGAACCGAGGGTAAAGTGGTTGTAGAAGGTCCTGAGCAAGCCTCGTAAACGGTTTTTAGGAAAATGTGGAAAAATTTAAAATAAAAGAGATTACGATCAGTAAGGAGGCAGAATAATTGACCTCGGTAGTCATAGTACAAAATGGAATAATCCTGCCCAAAGGAAAAGGGGAACGGGCTGATTAATATCAATTCCGATTCACCATTCTGCATTTATTTATTTTTTTCTTTCACCCTCAGAGTAACTAAGTTACTCTGATTTATAGCTATCGGAAGATCCGACTTTATTTTTGCTCCTTTTGTTTTTATAGTTTTTTATATGCTGTTTCTAATGGCATTCATGCATGTACATAGATTCATTTCATATGCTTTGTATCATGTTTTTGTTTTATATTTCTTTCATGTTGATTACTTGATCGATTGTTTGTTTTTTATTTTTTGTACGGTTGTCTTATTCATTTATAGTTCATATTTGGTTCTTATAGTTCAGTTTTCATTGTTTGGTTGTCATAAATTCAGTTTTCATTATTCATTGATTATTCCCGTATGATAATTCGTCTCTGTACAGTATGTTTGTTGTTTTAGGTATTCTTTCTCTTTTCTCTTTGGCGTATTTTATAGAAATCATCCAGATGTTTTCAAAATGGTGTTCACAAAGAGGGAAATGTTGAAAAGAATTCGTCAGAACGGCATGCTTTTGTTGACCATGAGTATTCTATCAGAAAATATAAAAAAAGAGAGGCAGATTAACATACAGATGTGATGCACCTGCTATAAGATAAAAGAATTGACGACAAAGAATTAAATAGAAAAAGAATAAACATGCTCTGAATGCTGCTAACGAGTGCACTTACGAAAGAATTGTGGCCAACCGATAATTTTCCTCAGTTACGGCTGTTCACATAGGACAATGGCAATACTGGCTTGGCTAATAAGAAAAGGGGTTATTTTAACATAGAAAATGAAGAAAAACAAAACGAAAAATAAGATAAAAGCGACAGAACTAACCTAAGGAAAGAAGAAAAAATCGTAAAATGAATCATTATCCGTAAGAGAAAAAGAAACTACAAAATAGGTTGAGAAAGAGCCATGGAAAACAGCATTATGAAGATTGAGGAAGCAGACCTCAACCTCAAATTATATGAAAGTGATGAATAACACTTACTAAGGGGACCTATTCAAGCTAAACGTGAAGGCACATGCAAAGGGGTCTTTAAGGGGAACATAGGAGAATAGAATGAAAACCTTGCTTAAGAATTAATCCTCAACGACAGAATCAGAATCTTCCACGGTGACTCTGGCACTTTACACGGAAATACTTTCAAATATTTTCTTAAGTGAAAATTATAAGGCCGGCGTGGCCAAACTAACCAAGAGTCACACCAGACAAGTAACGAAGGACAATTGAAACGATCCATAGTGTACAATGGCTTACCATCCCCCATTTAATTTAGCCAAAAGAGGGAGAATGATGAGCAATTGATTCGCTAGAAGCGTTACAACGTGCAGAAATCTAGATCGAATTTCCATGTAGATAAAATAACCAAAAAAGAATAAATAAAATCGAACACGACAAGAACTCACGGCGTGTACAATTATCACAACTAAGACACTTGCTAATCAAGAATTCAGAACAAGACCAAAATAATGGATAACTGAAGAAAACTTCCAATAATCAAAATAAATAATAACAACTACAATCAACGAAGAGATTGCCTAAAATAAAAAAAAATCTTAAAGTGATAACAAGTGAACTAAAAAAAACAACCAACAAACACTGGCTACAATCGAATGAATACAAAAACAAACAAAAAATAAATCAAGCTACAGCTCAAACACATAATCATAATGTCATGAATGTTATAAACAATAATGAATGCAAAAGTGAATAAATGAAAACAAAGGAGAGAAGAAACGGACCACACATTAAATTAATTAAAGAGTATGAGAGAGAATATGAATAAGAAAAAGAGTGACAAAGATTGAGGGCTCTCCAGCAAATTGCGGAGAACGAATGGATAGACGAAGGACGAACTAAATATGCAAAGAGTCAGGAATCTCGTTCCGTTTTTGGTTAATCAGTAGGTCTTAATAATGGTATGTACCATTATTTGTATTATATTTCCTTTTTTTCTGGAAGAAGGTGAACTTAAATCAACTTATTCTCTTCTTGTGCTTTCTCTTTTTACCCAGGATTCTACTCTCGCACCCCATCTCCCCACCTTAGCTTCTCCCTTGGGCCGACCAAACATGGTAGGACTTGTGAAAAAAAGGTTGTTGGTGCAGAGAGTGGTTCCTCCGGGTGGCTTATCTTTCCTCCCTCCTCGACAAAAGTGAAGGAGGGGTGAGAACATGCGAACAATGCTCTATTCATCCCGCTCCCCCCTCCCTAAAATTTCATGTCTTGGACGGCTCAGTCGATCAATCTGACAATTTCCAACGTTATAGGCCCTGGTAGGTTATGGACTCATAAAGGACCCAAGGTCAAGGACAATTCGAAAAGGCAAAAACATGATTTTAGGGTGGGAAATCCACTTTTCTTGATGAAGCACTAAATAAAAGTAAATATATGCGTGAATCGGACTGATTGGAGAATTCTCGTGTTTCCAATTCCGGGTATCTCTCCGAAGCGATGATCTCCAAAAAAAATTCTGCTTCACTATCCATTTTTTATATTTTTCTTTCTCGTACTGTATTTCTATCTAGCACAATGAATCCTAACCATCACCAAGGTCACATAAGCAGTGTGTAATAGGGCAGAGTGAACTTCAGAAAGAGAACTCGTTAGATGATCAAAGAAGGAAACGGTTAAAGGTGAGGGTGAGGATCCCAAACCTCATTGCAGGATTGCCTATAGGGCTAGGCGAATTTAGTTAGGGTTGGCTTGGACTGTGCTCCCCCTAGTAGGGAGGGAATCAAGAATTAGGAGTATATAGAGTGTAGAGTGATCTGCTAAAATAGTAGTCTTTCCCCATCTCCTAAGATATTAATTCGGGAGAGAAAGCGAGCAGTTACTCCCACGAACTCCCCTCCGACTTTTCCCTTTTTTGACTTGCCGCCAGGTCACTAAGAAATAAATACTGCGGCATGACGCTTAAGATGAAGGCTACTTCCCTGCCGTTTTAATTTCATCCCTCCCACGGTCTTGAGATTAATCATCTATTGTGTAGATTTGCCTTGAACAACTTTCATCACTCCAGTGGCTGGTCGTTCCATCTGACCCGCTGATCCCAGCCTCTTATACTTTCCCACAAACACACTCTCCGTTGTCCAGGCTGATAATGAGGGTTTTTAGAAGGCGTGTCTCTCTCTCCTTATTTCAGAAAAATACAAGTATATATGCACCCTCGCAAGGATTACCCACAGATTAGGTTAGAACGCTTCCCCGAAAGGAGTTATATTTAACGACGCTCTCTTCCGAGAAGTGTTTAGTGACGGTTGCAGGCCATGGAAGAGCTGGACATCACACTCGTATCTTCAGGTAAGGGAGGAGAGCGTCGTGAGACAACGTTACCCTTTCTCAACCGCCTTCAGATCAAGGATTGGAGAAGCCGTCTTCCCAAGTTCGTCTGGTAAACTCTTGACAATAGGCCCAATAGCTCGCTTAATCCGAGTTGGAAGAAGTCATCTGCACCCCCTCCCTTCGAAGTTCGACAGGTAACCTCGTGAGGACAAGAGGTCCGATAGCTCGCTCGCTTGGACCAACTTTGGACAAGTCACCTTCCCCCTTCGAAGTTCGTCCGGTTACCTCTTGAGGACATGAGGCCCGCATCTCGCTCGATCCGAGTTTGGAGAAAGTAGCACCACCCTCTCGGGTTAAAAGCTACACTTGTGACTAAACAAGGTCACCAAAGTCTTCCCCCAAGTTCGCCCCCCTTTACTCTTGAGGTTCAGTTCAAAAGAACTAAATCGCTCACTACCCTAAATCTCCCATTATTACCATTTAATAATCCTGGTTATCCAATTAGTATTTGGAACCTAATTCCGTCTTATTCTTGTCCCTATATGTATATCCATATTTATTTTGTGCCTTTTATTTAGTGTGTATTAAAATCTATTTTTGTCGTTGTGTTTAAAATATTTCTTGGTCACGCGGCTGCAGCTAACTATTCAAATCGCACACTTAGAACAATAACATTTGTTTCCTTGCTTAGCCATCCTTAGAGCCCGTGTGAGTATATTCCCGTACAATGGGCCATACTTCGACAGACGAGTAGAGGGGTTCTCCAATTAGTGAAGCTGTAATAATATCCTCCTGATTTTTTTCTGAAGGATACAACACGTTGACAGGGGAGAGGGGGGGCATAGGAAAGGAAAATGGAACATCCGACCTTCACTTAAGAACCATAGTTAAGGCTGATACAAAACGGAACTAAACAGACACCCCTAAGATGTCATTCAAATTATATTCAAGGAAATACAGATTGCCTAACTCAAATGTATAGAAAGACCGAAATGATTCCTGGTCATATGCTCAGATAAGAACAACGTGGAACTCCTGCTATCATCAGCTGGAAGCATCACCATAAAGAAGATATACTCGGAGGCCAGAGTATATCCCAGATTGTAGCCAACCTAAGTATTGTGTGACGGAAGTTGATTCATGGGTAGGCGAACACACACCAAAAGAACTAAAACATCAACTACAAGAAAAACAACCATGGTCGAAACGACACGACGTTTTAAATTCCGCGTGAATTCACAGATATAGCGAACAAAGCCATTTAACCTGGCCTGTTTGCGTTAGAATGAGAATGCCGGAAATGAATATCAGAGACCAATACATTAATATACAGATGTGCTTCCATTGCTATAAAGTGGATGAATACGCGACTGTCAGCTTCCCCAACAAAGATAACGAAATCGTTTCAGAATGCACGAATAACAGCAAAAGGTAAAGTAGATTAATCTCCTTTCTTTAAATTAAAGATCTCTGAATAAACAAAGACAAAATGAAAAGAGAACACAACCGAACAAAAAGAGGAAAATGAAACGAAAAATAGTACTGATGACTTAAACATTAAAGATGCTCAAGACATCATCCGCAAAATCCAAAAACACAAAAATAAGATAACCAAGGACCACTCTACACAGGAAGAATGAGGAAGTGAACACACCACATACACAGATGAGGATCACAGGAGATCTAAGTGCAAAAATTTTGATCCGCATTATTCACGAAAATGTGGCTAACGCAGTGAAGCCTAGCTGTTATAACCAGGTCCTCAATGCACTCTTAAAGGCAAACAATCTTCTTTCAGTGATCATGCCTGAGGATCATTAATGCTCCAAGGCATTTGAGGAATCAGTTATAAAAATAATACTGTTAAATCTGGACTGGAGAAGATCTTTGAGGCTCCCTCATCTGAGGAATCCGAAGAGGACGAAAAGTAAGAAGAAAAATCTGAAAATGAGCAGGGATCCACCTCTTCAGGCAACCACGATGGCCCCTGCCCGCGTACACGAGCTACAAAGAGCAGGTCTACAATCCCCAATCCCCCCTCCCAAAAAGAGAAAACCCTAGGCACAGCAAAACCACTTCGACAGCTCCAAAGAAAAAGAAAAACAAGAAAAGACACCGGTAAAAACATTTCACAATGCTGCGAAACGCACTGAAAATATTGGAAATAAACACCAATGGCTGGACTATGAAAAGGACTCTTTACGAGAATGTATTCAGAGAGAATAATGCACACATCATCTTAATTTCAGAACACGGGATCGACAGCCGTAATACAGAAATGAAACTCTGGAACTATCGCAATAAAGAAAGGGATTAAATACAAGCAAATAAGAAATCTAAAAGTATCCCATCTCGCGATTGAGGTCGAACTCGATATCGTAAAGTTGGTCATTGCTACCGGATATCATCCCCCAAGAAGAGACGTGTTACCAATTCACACTCTTATTGGCCTATTTGGCAGAAAACTCCCAGTATATTAATGGGGGATCTGAACGCCAGAGGCCGAGAATCCGGCTACAGGACCTTCAGCAGCATAGGAAGAAGCCTGAACCTATTGCTGGACAGAAATAATGCCCAGCGAATAGGCCCCGACTTTCTCATCTTTGTCAGAGGAGGAGGTGCCACAAAACCAGATATTTTACTGGCGAATCATTAGTTATCTTTTACTTAATACATAGAACAAGTACAGGTACCATGTATGAGATCAACATCAGGAATGCATCAGTTGATTCACTACAACGGAGTATAGAAATCAAAGAAGAATTTAACCAGTTGATCCTCAAACAAGAGTGGGGGCGATGGGATGCTGCAATCGATAGCCGCGAACACGAAGCAACTCCCAAAGAGTTTTGGAATAAGATCAGACATCTCAAAGGATCGACTGTGAACAAGAAGAAGAAGCAGAAGAATATCGAACTACCAAAAGAAGAAGGAAACATCGAAACGGAAGAAGAAAGAATTGAAAAGCTATTCCGAAGTTATTGGGAAAATGTCTTCAGTATAACTGAGGAGGAAAACGAAGAATATGACCTAGAGTTTGAAAGCAACATCATAGATGAGCTTAACGACCAAATGCATAAGACAAACCCTCACCACCAGGTGGATAGACACGCGACGGAGACGCTGAGTTTACCGAAGAAGAACTACTCGGCGCACTCCGCTCATTCCGACAAAACGCCCCAGAACAATTGGAGCTTAGAAAGTTAAACTTTGAAAACACACTAGCCAATGTCATAGAAAGGAAAAGAAGGATATTTAACGGCTGTCTGAACACGGGATACATTTCACATGCTTATAAAACGACTAAGATGATTTTCTTGCCTAAGCACTGAAAGGACTCAACGTTGAATGAGAGCAACCGGCCAAATTCACTTCTAGAATTAGGTGGGAAGCTGTTCGAGAAGATCCTCAACCGAAGACTGGTGTCTCACCTGGTAGAGAACCTCTTCTTCAATCCATATCGATTTAGGTTTAGAAAAGAGCGAAATACGGAGATGGCGATTGATATCACCACGGAAAAGCTAGCACAAGCAAAACGGGAAGGCAGTTACGTGCTCATTGTTTGTCGGGATGCTTCAAAGGCGTTTGATAAGGTGTGGCAACGAGGAATGAAGTACAATATCTTATGACTGGGCATAAGTGAAAACTTAGAAAAAACTATCTGTGACTCTATCATGGAGAGAGTGGCTTATATAAGTTTAAGGTGCACGGACTGACCACACTGTAAATGATTTACACCGCTGATGTCCCAGCCCCTGTGAGCCCCACTTGCCTTAACCTTTAATTCGCCGATGATTTTACCCAAATAATCACTTGACTATCAAGACATACACATTGGCAAGCTCGCATAAGAGCAGCAGAAATTAAGAACCTTAACACCTACGAGGCCAGGTGGAAATTACGCACGAACCAAGAAAAGTTTAAAGTAATCCCCATATGCAGGAGACTACTATGCAATGTCAGGGTGGGGGATAGACGCCTTCCTTACACCACTGATTGCAATGTACTCGGAATGAAGATTACTTTAACCAGGTACAGCAAGCACGTCGCAACAAGCATCACCAAGGCCACATAAATCTCCGTGAAAGCAATAAGAAAAATATTTTTTAATGCACTTATAAGACCGACGCTGCTATACCCCACTTCTGCCCTCTCGTGTGTCTCGAAGACACAAAAGAGCGAACTACAAGTGGTGCAGAACAAATGTGTTTACCTAATTACAGGTACTCTCATGCGATAAAGAAGACGCCAGCACGAGCTGCACCGGGAGGTGGAGTAAGTCCCTTTAACGTTCTCATACAAGAACGGACAGGAAATATACAGGAACCTGCTAATCGAGAATTGAACGATGATATCGTCCAAATAAGTAACCAGAATAGAAGAGATATAAGTCGCGCTAGATTTAATGAGCTCCGCTAATTTTTTAACTAGCAAAGCTAAAGTGCCGTTCTAGGCATGAGTATAAGAATGTTTTTTACCCACAGTATTGACAAAAAAAAACGATCAAGAAAAGAAAAACAAATTACGAAACCTCACCAATTTCTAGAAGAATTTACTGAAAATCAACATCAAATTCAACGATGAAGAACCAACTATAACGAAGAAGACAACAAAGAAAAAACAAAGACTAGATTTATACCTACTACAAGATATACATAAACAAACACAAAGACACTAAGCATAATACTAAAGTGATTAAAGTAATTTATTATTACAACCACAAATACGCATAACATATCCAAGAACATTAATTTTATAGAAGACAAATGGCTTGAACGCCATAATAATATAAACTCTCCCAAAGACAAAAAAGGAACAACATAACAATAAAATATTTAAAATCGATAGGCCTGATCACCAGGCACTTAGCATTTCTTGGCACCCTACCACACTTCTTTCTCTCTCCACCACTCGTCTATTTTCAGCTATCTGTCCACACATCATTTCTTTGTCCCCTACACACACCTACCCACCTACATCATTCATAATTCAATTCGGTATTAAAGAGTGTCGTTCCATTTCTGGTTTCTCTTATCCTCATTCCCCATTTTTGTCAAAGACACCCATCATTGGATAAAGAACTAAATAAAAACGATGAAAAATTTAGTGATATCAGCATCTGAGGAAATTTATCTCTTTTCGTTAAATATTTTTAATCTTAAGATTTTTAAAAATATAATGTAGAATTTTGTCTTTTACAAATATTATACCATAAATTTCGATTTGTTTTAACCAGATTTGTATAAAATGGGTAAAAGAGCATTGTACTTAATTGTTCCGATAGGGATACTTAGGAGACACAATTAACATAATATGTTCCTATTCGCTAAAGCGAGCTTGTTTGAGCTTAGGGAACGAACTACATAGCAGAATACCCTGCATTTCATGGTTTAAATGCAGCTTTGTTAAATGAAATTGTCTGCTTCCTGGGCTAGGTTAGGCAAGCTATGCTAGTTTTATTTATGTAGTTAGAACTCTAAGATAATTTATGAAAATTAGGTCAGGTGGTTTAAGTTTATTTTTTATATTTAATGGTGGAAATGTTTGCTGTTTTGATTGAGAGTAGGTCAGGTTGCTTGAGTTTCCAGATTTTAATAGAGGATTAAGAATATATTGTTAATTTATGATTCATTGGTAGCTTTGCTGACTGTATGATCTTTATGATTGATTTTTTGTAAGATTAACTCCGCCTGAAAATGATTCATAATAGTAAAAGAATTTAAGATTTCCAGCAACCCTATCTTTTCACGCATATAGCAAACGCAAATGAAAAGTTGAAAAGGTTTGAGAAAATTATATCCGTTCGGATAGGGTAGTAGACTTTTTAGCATTCAATATATTAATACAAATCATTCTTCATTAACTAAGCTAGAAAAATATGCAAACGCTGCATTCATTTTTATATCTGCCTGCGCCCCCTATTTTGCACCTATAAGAGGACAGTCATACTCTATAATCTTTGGTTTACGATTATATATAATAAAATGCATTGATTATTTTAGTGAAATAATTAATTCTGAAATATTGATACTTCGTCCGCGATAGAATATAAACCTTTATACGGCATACGTATATTTGTAGAAATTCTCATAAATCTGGTGAAGAGATCCATTAGAAAGTGTCTCTGTGAACGATGCCATAAAATGAAAAAAGAGATGAAAAACTCCCAAACAGCCAGAGCTAGTGTAAAACAAAATGCACTACTGACATAAAAAAGATAGATTATACAATAAAAGTTGATAGGCCATTAAAACTAAAAGATCTTAAATATTTTTAACCTAACATTGAAGAGAAGTTTATTTTTCTGCGAATAATAGTTTATGATGTTGAAAGAGTTAATAGGGAATCAGAATAAGGGTAAAAGAAATAATGGCGCCAATTCCGATGGCTATATATCCTTTGTAAATGTACGAATTAGAATGAAAGATTGATGAAGACTTTAATTACAACATTGATTTTTAACCGTATAATTATGTTTGCACGATTTCCAAATAATTATCGATATATATATATATATATATATATATATATATATATATATATATATATATATATATATATATATATATATATTAATAAAACCACTGTTTAGGAGCGTATCAATTTATTCACGAAACCAGTTTCGGCATGAAGTTTCTCATGCCATCTTCAGTCGTATACTAAGAATAGATGCATTTACACAATACATGAAATATTCATATATAAGAAAAGGAGATCTGATTAAAATTGTTAATCAGGAGTATTCTTCCATCAAAAACATGGCTTTAGCATGGAAAATCCCTTTTCGCCTATTCTATGCAATTTTTTAATGGAATATTTTGAAGTGTCTCTACTCCCCCCGATTATTCCATCCCTACATTTTGTATGGTACAGATATGTTTATGATGTCATATCGATGGGGCCCTTAAATCAGCTGGCATCTTTTAATAGGTTTTTAAATAATCTTAACAACCTACATACCACCATAAAATTCAAAGTTAAATGGGAAAATAACAATTGTTTACCTTTCCTTGACTTTAAAACTGTAAGAGTAAATGACCATTCTACCTTTACTGTTTACCGCAAAACCACCAATTCCCGGTCTTACATTAAGTTTTACTCATGTCATAATATTCAGGTCAAAGAAGCCATTGTAATATCCATGTTTTTGAGAGATTTGAGAACTTGTGATTCATTTTTTTTGTCCGATGAAATTACATTCATTACCAGATCAAACTTTTATTGCCCCTAAATTAGGTATCCTGATAATAAGAGAAATTGTTTATCCCTTCCATTTTCCCCATTACTGTAAAGCTTAAATTTTATCCCTTTTCCTAGCCGCACCACTTTCAAATACCATTCGACCATCAAAAATTCCTTCCCTACAACTAAACCTACAGATAAAACTAATAAAGCAGGTTTCTATTTAATCTCTTGTAGAGAAATTAACGGCCCCTTCTTTGACATAGGCGAGACAGGAGGAAATCTGGATAAAGGATCCATGAGAACAGAGGGGATGTCAGGCGGCAAGCACAGCTTATATTATTTTCACGCACTCCAATAATTTTAACCACCTTATAGATTTTTTCCAGGGTAAACTAATTTACACGTGTAAAGATTTTCGCTAAAGAAAGGTAGTTGAATCCACCCTTATCAACGAAATCACGAATTTCAATCTTTCGGATGGGCAATTCAAATTCAGCCCCTACATCAAATATTTAATCTTGAAAGATATCCTTAATACCCTTAAATACACACCCCCTGATTTGGATTTTAATCTAATCTCTTGTTCCTATATATAGTTCATGTACGATGTCAATGCAACTATTCTTAGTATACGACTGAAGATGGCATAATACACTCCATGCCGAAACTGGTTTCGTGAATAAAATAATACGCTCCTAAACAGTGGGTTTAGTAATATATATGTGACCTGTTTTTGGACTCAAGAATTTATCTCATTAATATATATATATATATATATATATATATATATGTACAGTAGCGGCAACAAAAAAAGTGACATTGAATATTGTCAACAGAAATCGATACACAAAATCGCTTTCACGATTTTACTTGCCAACAAGCCAATGAAAAGGGGCAGGGCTTATGCCACGAGTGGATAACTCTCCTGAGCTAAGACAACAGAACTGCGCTTTATTGGAACTCACTAGCTAGTTTGAGCTCGTACAGTGAGGTTTTAGTGTACAGCGCTCCAGCGTGATGATTTCCTGCACTCGTGCCTACATTTGACGCGCTATACCTTCTGTGCAAGTGAATATAATGGGACGGAAAAAGCTTTTTATGACAGAGAAAAGCCGTGCCTTGACTCTATTAGAGCAGGAAAAGTGTTTTATTGATGTAGCAGCAGATTTAAGAACCTCAAGAAATATGATTTATCGCCTAAACGGGCAGCTGAGTTATTGCCACCAGGTACCATACCAAAAAGGAAGGAGGGCGCTGGTGCAGCTAGGAAGGCATCTCCAAGGACTGATAATATCCTAAGGCGTGAAGTGATATCAGACCCTTCTGTAACCTCCGTTTTAATCAAGAAAAAACTCTCAGACCTCCTCCAGAACGTCGCCCTCAGGACCATCCATCATCACTTACAGAAGGACTTAGGCCTACCGGCTCGCACGCTGCCAAGAAGCCACTTCTTACCAAGGTTATGAAGATGAAAAGACACAATTTTTGCAAGACCTATAAACATTGGACAGCTGCCCATTGGGAAAAGGTCATGTTCAGTGATGAGAGCACCTTTAGACTGGTCAGAGGAGAGTCAAAGATCGTGCGTCATCCCAGCAATGTGCCTCAGTATGCCCAAAAATATACCGTGAAAACTGTGAAGCACCCTGATAGTGTGATGACGTGGGGTGCCCTTAGTGAAAACAAAGGCAAAAGAGGTCTGTACTTCCTTCCAAAGAATGTAACCATGAGGGGGACTAATTATCTCGAAGTTTTGAGGCAGCACATGCTGCTCTATTTGGAAATTCATTAGTGTGAATTTTTCATGCATGATGGTGCCCCTGCTCACAGGTCTCAGTTAGTAAAAAAGTCCTTCAATGAGAATAATATTAGTGTTTCGGAGTGGCCTAGTAATCCCCAGGACCTAAATTCTATTGAGAATGCTTGGAATCACATAAAAAAAAAGTTCAAGAGACAGCACCCGGCATCATCATGGACCTCATAGAATCACTGAAGAAGATCTGGGTTACGATCGACCTCACCTACTTCGCAAACCTCGCTGAATCAATGCCCAATCGAATCAGAATGGTCATCAAGTGCAAGGGCAACATGACCAGGTATTAACTTTCATGAAATATTCATAATAAAATATGTTAGTTACATTTTTCTGTTTCATTTTCCCCGAATTATTGTCACAGGTCACTTTTTTTGTTGCCGCCACTGTATATATGTATATATATATATATATATATATATATATATATATATATATATATATATATATATATATATGGTAAACTCACAAAATATAAAATTTACAAATACATATATCCCGCAGGAAAAATGAAATTTTATTTTTTAGTACTTTCGAACTTTATTCACTTCACTATAAATTAGCGTATTAATAATATTTAAAAGAATCAGCATATATATATATATATATATATATATATATATATATATATATATATATGCTTTGCCTTTGCTTTGGAAATTCTATCAAAGTCGATGATGACGGATGCCCTTATAGTAGGTTTCGGTTGGTGGGTGCGCCCGTGACCTTGGAGGCCGATGCGTGAGCCGCATCGTTGTCCACACTCAGAGCCCTAGAGGTCTGGAGCCAGGAGTAGAGGGTGCTGAAATGCCCTCTCGTGACGCCTATGATGACCTTCATTCTGCTGTCGAGTTCATTCCATCTTGAAATGGGTGTCTCACCGAAGACACGCAGAACGCCACGTGGCTCTATCGGTAGCTGCAGCCTCGTGTTCTTGGTTGATAATAAGGTTAATCAGCGTCCTCTGGCTTGATCGTCCACCCCTTTTTGGGCCACCATAGATGAGGCTTCCCTCTATCAGTTGTCTGTAGAGGGTGCATTTTGGGAGACGATTAGCGTTCATTCGAAGCATGTGTCCCAGTCTTCTCAACCGTCTGATAAGGAGGAGCCCCTCAATACTTGAAATCCTAGAAAAATCTAGCACATCAGTGTGGGGCACGCGGTCTTGCCAAGTGAGAACGAGAATTGTTTAGATGAACTGAATATTAAAAGCTTCTAGGAGCTTGATGTGTTTCCGGTACAAAAAGAAATTTCACTCCGTGACAGCAGCATGCTGAAAGAGACAGCTCTGTACATAGCCACCTTCGTTGCGAGCCTAAAGTTGTGGCTCTTGATTACCCGCTTGCTGATCCTGCTGAAGGATGCCAATATTTGAGTCAGGCATGGTACGGACCTTCTAAGCTGTGACTTTGATGTTATTGTTCTTTATATTTCGACAGCTGTCTAGGAAAGAGCCACCTTTCATCTAGGTTGAGCCCCCACCACCAGAGAGCCATCGCCGTGGGACATAGATAGGGTCGGTTTGTTGAGAACATCAAACCTGTACTAGGTTTAAACGGGTAGGAATGTGTGAATTCTTCGGCCCTGTACCTTGGCTGAGAGGAGAAGGACCCTGGTGGCAGAGTAGACTCAAGACGCTGGTCTGTTTGTGTTCACCTATAGGCACCTTTGATCCTGGTTTGTGATCGAGGTATCCTTTCTCTAGCCTTTGCCTAAAATGGAAGAACCCATAAGGCAGTGGGAGGTGGGGAGGAGTTTGCAGTGGTTTGTAGGCGCTAAGGCGTGTCCACACACCTGTGGGCCTTCAGGCGGTACCTGTGGGTCCAATTGATGCTCTTAGATCCCCTTCTTATTTAGCCTGGGGCTATGAGACACACAACTACCGTGTGTGGCTACGAGTAGGCAACACAAGATTCTTGGTGTTAAAGAGGCTATGTACTGGCAGGAGAAATTTACGCACTCGGCTTTTCTCTCCATCACAAGGGCTAGCCAGAGGCAGAAGGTGCAAGCGAGAAGGCAAAGAAGGCAAGAAAACAGGCACTTAACTCTAAATTATGCTACCGCACTAGATGAATCACACTACCCGATATATATATATATATATATATATATATATATATATATATATATATATATATATATATATATTAAAAGTAAGCTGTTTCACAAACCAAAACTAAAATATTAGGTTAAAAACATAAAGGGGAAGGGTAATGAGCAAAAACCAGCTACAGGTAGATTAAAATCATATAGCTAAGATTTCCATTAAATTACCATAGAAAGTAAAAGGCAGATAAATTGTAATGAAGACGTCAGATGATATGTAAATACAAATATACTAAAAAATTCATGCGTTATTTTTAAAGCACACAATGATGAAAAAAAAGAAAGAACTATGAGTTTAAATCCACCTTTTTATTAATAATAAGCTTTTTTTCTGGCTAGGATCAAGTTTAAAGAGACCAGGTAAAATATTCAAATTAGAAGTGGTAATGAAGGAGCATTCAACAATATTGTGCTTAACAAATTCTTCTGAATGCCAAATAAATTAGCAGAATTCTAATTATTAAATATATTTACCATTCAAAAGACTGTTAAGAAAAATATTTTTGAATGCTCTTTCATTACTAGCCCTCAGAACAGTTTTTAAGACAATAAGAACATAAGGAAAGGAGAAGTCTGCAAAAGTCTACTCAATAGAATATACGAAGCAGCTTCTGTTCCCATCACCCAGTTCCGTCCCACCTTAGATGATCATCCTTGAATCTATCCAATCTATTCCCAAATCTACGCAGGAAGGACTGTTCTATCTCATGACTAGTGAGCCAATTCCATTCATCTACCACTCGATTTGTAGAGGAACTTCTACTAATCTCTCTCTTAAACATAAACTTGTCCAAATTAAACTCACTGCTACGTGTCCTATCAGGTTTGCTAAATAAGAACCTTACCAAGTCTCTCTCATTATAACCTTTCACCTACATGAAGAATTAAATCAGGTTTCATTAAACTCGTTTCCTTTCTAATATATGAGGGTTTAGTCTCTTAAGCCTTTCCCTACAAGGTAAGTTCCTCAACCCATGAATCATCTTAGTCATCCCTCTTTGCATACACTCAGGCAAAGCAATATCCATTTTATGATATGACGACCAAAATTGCAGCGTTTAGTCAAGATGAAGCCTAATAATGCCAGGTGCAGTTTCATAATGGCATCGACACTCATAATATTTACACTCCTCCCAATTCACCCAAATAGCATCTTTGTTTTACTCCTAGCAATTATGAACTGCTCAAGCTTATAAGAACACCTAGGTTTCTTTCGTATTCTGACGTTCCTAAATCACTCCCATTCAGTTTATAATTATTCAGTGGATTACATTTACATATACTAAGTACACTACACTGGCATATTTTAAATTCCATTTACGATTTCTCTGCCCATTTGGATAGTATGGTCACTTCTCTCAGCATCATTGTCAGACCTTATAATCCTACCTAACGTACTATCATTGTTAAACTTGCCCAGGTCGCTACATATACCCAAATCGCGATCATTAATATAAAACAAGATTGAAAACGGCCCAAACACTGACCTCTGAGCAACTCCAGAGGTAATATACACCCACTCAGATTTAAGCCCTTCTATACTAACTCTGTGGTGCATTGACGTCACTAAATACGGCTGAATCCATCGAAAAATACTTCCGTCGACTTTATTCAAAAGTCGTTATTGTGGTACCATGTAAATTGTCTTACCAAACTCAAAGTAAAAAATATCGTAAATCTCATCTCTAGCGGCGACATAACATCGCTACTATAAATTAAACAAACACGATTTTTCCCTAGTAAAACCTACGGAACTTCATTCATTAACTCATGTGTATCTAAGTGATCGTTGATAGATTAGGTGAGTAAATATTCAGTAATTTCACAAACCGCTCTTTTCAAACACACTGGTCGTAAATTAGACATAATTTTGTCGCCTTTTTTCTTAAATATAGATATCAAATTAGCTTTCTTCCATTATCTTGGTACAGTGCTACTCTCTTACGATTTTCTAAATAGGTATGCTAACTTAACACATCTTTACATAACTTTAGAATCCTGGGAAAAACCTCACCAAGGCCCGATGTTTTAGTAAATTCAATTCTATTTATTTCTTTGGATAATATTCCCATTGTAATTAAAATATCTTTTTATTTTTTCTCATCATTAAGCATGAATATCAAGGTCCTCTCAGGTACATCTGGAATATTCTTGAGTGTAAATAATGAAAGAAAATACTTATTTAGAATCCTAGCCATTGGATCACTCTCACTCACTAACTCTCTATCTAAAGTTTTAAATGGGACTATTTGATCTGTAGTTTAGTTATGTATAATTCAAAAGGAACCTTTAGGATCTTCTTTAGACATATTTGCCCCTTTAATTTCGTAATTTCTCTCTGCTACTCTAATTAAATTTTTAATGTTCTGAGTGAGCTCACTATATCTTATGCCTTATGTCATCTTCTCTATTTTTTATTTTCAATAGTTCAAGAGAAAGTGTAGAAAACCAACAAAGGAATATCCAAGAAAGATACAAGTTCTCGTTATGAACACAATTTCCTAAGCGTAAACAAACCCGCAACCTTATTTTTTATGACTATTGAAATGGATATTTGAATGCTTGCAAAAAGTTTTAAGATAACTGCGTCGGGCATGCGAAAGAAAGAGAAGGAACAAACGAGTGAAATAAATGAGACAGATTAGCCCAAAACAATCCCACTAGGTTAACTCTCAACTTATTCCTTTCGAAATTTGAAAGAGTAACGTTTTAGGATAACTGTATTGGATGAGCGAAAAATTATGAGGCACAACTGAATTGTAAATCTGCGGAAAATCAATCGATATCTTAATAACGACAAGAGTCTATACTCGGAAGCTCTAATGATGAACAGGTATTAATGAATAACTTCAAAAGTTAAGTGCCTACAAAGCTTTGTTTTGAAATTTATATCTCCCCTGTATCATTGAAGGAGGCTCTAGGGCAGCCAGAAATGCAATAACGTATTAAAGTTGAATTAAGGGAACTTCATGATCGAGACAAAAGGCACGACAGCATTATTGTACGTGGACTTTCTCTTGAAAATTTCCCGCAAAAATTCAACGAGGTTTGCCTTAGCCTTGGTCCACTGATTGTTACTGATGTGTTATCTCTTAAGCCTAATCTGATAAGTGCACAGGTAGCCAACACACTGCTTTGTTTGGCTATTCTGACTAATTCTCAGAAGTTGGCTGGCACTCAACATTCCAACTTATTCATTAATAAAGACCTTACTTATAAGCAGAGAATTGAGAGGAGGAGTAGAAAAGGGATAACCCCTCCACTAAGTCATTCAGGTGGTATTCATACGCTCTCTGGTCTAAATACCCATCCATTGAGTCCCTCCATTCCAGTACCTACTGTGGCTGCATGAACCACTCCATTTAGACTTATTGAGCAGTCGTATTTATTTCAACCATGGAAAAGCGGTACCAAGGTAAATGGAGCACAACTATGTGGACTATTGCTAGATATTGTCAGATGATGATTCCTAATACAACTATAAGCGTTAAACAAAAAGGCAGATAGTTGATATGGATTAGAGCAATGGATCTCAACTTTGTTTGCTCCATTCTGCCCTGTCAACATATTTCAGAATGTCATTTCCCTCTTTCCAAGTTCGTCTGACTCAAAAGGTGCATTCCAAATAATATGCAAATAATACTGAAAAGCCTTTATTTTTTCTAATATTAGTACATATACATGGATTATCTCTATAGTGGAGTTCTAAAAATTTAATACAAATTGAAAATGTTAATGGATTTTAAAACTTGAATTATAGTAAAGTAGTTTTTTATATTCATAATTAATTACTTAATAGAGCAAACTGACGCATACTGTAATAAACAAACTTCTAAATAGAATGCTATGGTATTATAATTCAATACACAAAAAATAGAATGCCAGATTATTGTAATTTAATAAACAAATTTAGCCTCTTTTGCTCAAATTAACATGATCCCAGTCACCTCTGCGCGAGTCTTTTTGGTGGAAATGCCCCTTTATACACCACAAAACTAGAGAAGCACAGTCATCAATGTGAGTGCGAAACCAAGAAAACACTCACTAAAATTCTCAAAATACAAAGGACCTAGCGGAAAGAAAACCTAGCGTCACTCATTAGCGCGGACTATTGAAGCCTGCTTAGAACTGCAAGCATGAAACATGTATCATCTGCGGAGTGAAGATCTGGCAGAGGTGCAGCGGCGTCGCTTTACCAAGGAATTAAGGGAGAGGGGCTAATGGGGAGGGGGTACTCGTGCTTGCAGCAGGTAACCGATGTATACTGTGATTTCTACTGCCCTGTGGACCTTGAAGGAAATGCCAATATCAATATTCCAACAGTTAGAATCTGCCAATTTGTGATCCCAATTCACACCCTGAAACCCTGGAATTACCTTTTGGTGGGAATTCCCACCTGGTTGAGAACCCATGGATTAGAGTTTAAAACATAATGACACATATTGTACATTATAATTAAATAATCAAATATTAAATGCCGCGTATATTTAAACCTATAGGCAATAAGCATTTTTGAAGGTGATATTTAGATTCAGTTAATGAGAATTCATAAGAATTAACTAATCTCATTTAAGAACCACAAAACTTTTAAAATTTTTTAGACGAGTGTAATTAGAATGCAGTTTTTATTTCTATTATAAAGAATAATGATAAAATGCTTAACAAATTATTTGGTAGAATACCTAAATAGTACTTCAATGGAATGGTTGACGTTGATGATTACTGGCTTGGGGTCTTTTTACTGCAAATTCTATGCTGTTTATAAGTACTCTCAGATCTTCTTAATTGGTAATTCGAATTCGGTGTTATTTTAAGTAAGAAGTTGAGTAACTGCACTAAAACCACGTTCATACATACATGAATTTGGAAAAGCAGTGACAAAAATTTGCAAATTTCGCCTAGCTGTGGATTCCTTTCAGAAATTTCTCTTTTGTTAGAAGAAGAGCTTCACTTTGAAGTCGTCCTTTAAAGCATATATTTTCACTTGCATTGCAGGGTCGGTGTCAATTGTACAAGCAGGAATACATCGGTTTATCAGTCAGTCTCCTATTAAGGAGATTCGGATATTCACAGCTTTTTACCTTTTGCAAATAGTTCAAACGGTTGCAATTAATCAAGTTATCAGCTTCATAATCAATTTATAGTTAAAAGCTTCTCCAGGAATGCGCAAATAACAGATATTGCTTTAATAAGATTTAATCACAGCCTTTCAATAGCAAATTCAGAGAATTGAATATAATGAATATATCTGTTAAGTAAGCAATATCAGTTTATCAATCTAAGAAGCCGTCGCTCAAATAACCCCTTTTATTCTCATTGAAAAATATCCGATATTATTGAAAAGAGAATAAAATCACTTGAACCAGTTTCCTTTCAATAACCATCTCACTTAAGTATTTAAAAGGACACGATTAAATTCTTGATCCTTGTTGTTGCAGATTTGTCAAAATATTAAACAGAAGTGATTTTAGTTTATAGATTTCTCTGATAACCAAAAAAAACGGATTTATGAAGCCGATCATTAGATGCATTACGAAGTATATATTAAAAACTGTAGGTAGAGCTTTTTTAAAGTGCAAGAAAGCCATTGTATCAGCTTGATTTCTGGATCGCAGACTGTCGCACAATTCTATTTTTCCTAGAGATTTCCTTTTATTTGGAAAAATGCTCAACTATAGTAAACATGGATTTATGGGAGGGGGCCATATTTATAATTATTTATCAATATCATTCATCTTGAGATTTCTATATTCGTATCTATTTATCTCTTCTTGACTGAAGTGCCCCTTGAAATATTTGTCTTCCGTTTATCTTGACTTAATGATTCCTTCCAAATTCTTTATCACGTGATGATTTATTCTTGATGCTTCTTGATGATGGGACGATTCTTCTTACTTCTTGATGGCGTGATGATTTCTTGATGTATTGAGACGAGTTATCCCTTGAATTCGTTTTCTTTCCGTTTTCCTTGACATCGGTTTTCTACTGAGTCGATTTCTTGAGTTGTCTATAAAACGTTTGCCGTTTTCTTCTGGGATTTTCCCCGTAAAAATTGTGGACTGTCTGGGATCGATCTCGGGTGTTTTTATCCAGAGGCTAGCACTCTGCCGTCACGCTATGGCGTAGTCCGTACCCACTTGGTAATTTAATGGGCTATTTATATTCTCGCTTTTGGAAGGAAGTTTTTCTCTTATACATCTTCGCACCGCTAAAGATTCACTTTTAGTGTCTAGTACAAGTTCATTTGCAGACAATAATACTTACATAATTTTCTATCTTCAATTACACGAACATATCCTGAGAGCATTAATGCTTCATTGCCTTTGAAAGCAGATTCGGCTAATTGTAAACCATATGGTTGATTTTTTAATAAGTTAAATAAGATCTTTTCAATGTTCTCAATCATTTTATCACTTCTCCTTTGCACAGAATTATCACTAAGCGGGATTGCTTTGGTAATTTCACTCGAGGAAAGATAAAGTACTAATGTACGAGGGCTTCTACTATAGCTGGCAAAATGAGGTTTTTCAATTGAATTTGGTTTCCCTGATCTGCCTATCCTCTTGGATTGGTTTAGAGTGATTAGATTTTCTTTTATAAAATTTATATTGTAGATTTTAAAATATGACAAGTTTTCTTTCACTTTTTCAGGATGGATCTTCTTTAATTGCTCGGTAGGCATAGATAGCTTTATAGCCTCGTCCGAAAATACTTTCGCGCAAAGAAGACACATTAGCTTTTGTTCACTGTTAGGTCAAGTAATAAACCTAACATTATATACTCCAAACTATACTGTCTGCAATTTCGCTTTAAGAAGTTTTCCAACAAGATTATGGTCACGTTCGAGGACTTAAAATAATGTAATTAAAAAAAGGACACTAATGAATTTCACAACTAACGCCAACAAGCACCGCCAAATCTTTAACAATTTCTAAGGTAGAGGGCTGAAACTTTATATTTTTTAATAAAATACTCGTAGAGAAGTGTAACAAAATTGGTTGTTAAAAAAATTCGAGGGTGATAATTATTAATGAAAAATGCCGAAGTAGTGAGTGAAAGATGTATAATCAGAATCTATTTTGACATAATTTTACAAAAGTTAGGCTATGAGCAGTTCTACTTGCGTGACGAATGACGAATGACAATTGGCTTAGAAGAAGCATGACGTAATTAACGTGTAACCTTACTTGATTTGTCAAATACATGACCCCATGGCTAATGTTGATAATTGTGAGTGTTTGTAGCAACAGCGATATTAAGTAATTTTGGAAGACTTTAAAGAAAAATTTATAAAAGGCCAACCACCTCGGAAATGAAATATCAACTCAGAGAACCCCACTTTTGAATAAAACAATTGCCAAGATAGGGCAGTAGCGTCCCCTTTGAGAATCACTGGTCTTAGAAATTTACTGTGTATTGAGATTAAATGGGGGGGAGGAACGATAACAATTTTGGAATAGTTAGAGTAGATGTTCTACCCCTTTGATGATTTATACATCCATGTCCTACTATTAACATTTGATGGTAAAATTGTGTTTCCATTATGTACAAATCGTGTGGAACATAAAGCTTATATCAATGCGGGATCTGGAACCAAAAGTCAGAGGCTAAATCCTTGCAAATCCTACATTGTGGCTGCAGAGAGCGGCTGATGATTTAGCTGGAGAGAAGACGCCCATGGAGAAACACATTTCTTTGCGTATCGCTGAAAGTTTAAACGGTACGAGCACTGGAACGAGAGGTTTGTCGAAGTGAATTATCTCCATTCTTTATTTGCAAGTGATTTCCTAAACTGCTTCGAGGAAGTTCCAGGTTTAAGGCTTAACGTATGCCACATATCAGCAGGATAGTTATATTACTCCTACTAATCTTGGTAGAATGTACTTCACGTTAAACTCCTTCTGATACCAAAGTAGAAGAACAAGAGAGACTCGTGTTTTTGCTGCAAGAGCAGAAGGCAGAGCCGTTACTTCGAAAAAGGCTTCTGACAATCAGATGTTTAGCCAGATTATTAAACCCCTCTAAATATATTTGTCCATATTCTCTTCGACCATTATGATGTCCAGTATGGCAGCTACTTTTGTCTTAGTAGAGAGTGGCCAGAGCAGCTCTTAAATTAAAAAAAATGAAAGAGATCTTGTATGGCGGGAGAGATGCACAACACCCACTAGGTCGGAACGCTGTACTCAAGTGGCGCCAACATATCCTTGGCCTCGTAATTGCTCCGAAATTTTAGCTGAGCTTACGAGGTGTTAAACCTCTCCTAGCAACACTAAGCTATGTGTAACATGAATGGGTTGACGAGAGAAGAATTTTGACACAGCCGAGCTGCTAACGAAGGATAGTTGTTTTTCTTTGATCCGCCAGCATGATATTCTTTGTGATCTACTGTCATACTTTCTGGTTAACAGTCTTATAATTCTTAAACATAGAGACCTTGATGGCCTGATAGATTATCTTTCCCATTGGTAGCTTAAATATGGGATCTGCTGGATCCATTACCTTTGTTGGTATATGCGAAAAGGCCAGCTTTAACTTTGTCTTTATATACAAGACTTTTTCAGCCTCGAATGAGATATCAAAAAGCTTTCGTAAGCGTTTGGGCCTCCCATTTAAGTATTGAGGCACATGTACCGCTCAGATCAAAATCTTACCTGATTGGGAAGAATTTTTATCCTCACATTTGAGAGACATGGCAAAGCGTGAGGTAATTTTATCTCGAGTAAAAGAACGCTTATTCGAGTGCCCGAGTGCCGCATTCACAAATCGTCATTGGTGATGTCACGCGGTATAATATTCTCAAAATTTTGATATAAATATTTATTCACAGAGAATAACTTCACTTAAGGAGGTTTCGAGGCGTGAGTGTAACATTCCTTCAAACAGAGAAGTGACTGACTAACGGGAATTGAAGCGGCGCAAGAATAAATTTTATCTTATTCAGTCAATTAATAAATCAATATTTGTATAAAAAGAACAGATAGGGATTACTGTTGGGGCCACAGAGGATCATGTAAATGTAGAGGAAATGGTACGGAAAGAAACTGAGAAGGGGTAGGAGGAGTTGAGAAGTCTTTGTTTATACATTGATGCGAGTTCTTGTTGTTTGTGTAGGTAGAAGAATAAGTAATAAATGAAGCGGCAGGAGAGAGTGCTGCATCAGGAAGAGTGGCTCGCATTGATTGAAACGCGCCATCTCTGTTACCGATACTTTAATGTGTATAATGGCTTGGAGTAGTCTAGGGATGCGCGATATCTCCGTGCCATTGCAGCATGTTTTCTTATGTGTATGTATGTGGGTTTTCTTGTGATTTTCCAGTGTTATTGCATTAGATGCATGTTGAAAAATGTGTTTAGTAGTATTAATTTGTTGTTTTCAAGTCTGATCGCTATACCTGTGTACATGGGAAAGCGACATATACGCTTAAAAGCAAAGTTGTGTAAGCGCTGTGCTTCCCTCTGCTTTGCGCGACACGCAGCTGTGATTTCGATTGGAGCGTATATAAGGTGTGATCGGTCTAGGGATTGATATAAGTGTATTTATAAATTACGGCTGTCAGAATAGAAACTGCGAAGCTTTTTGTTAGTGTTAGTTAACCTTTGTTTGAAATCTTAGGAACAGGTCGAATATTGCCCCTAAGAATTTTGGTGTTGGGTGAGTGTGTGAGTAGTGTTGGGTTAAGAGGATTGAAGACCAGTGTGTGTGCTTACTTTTAATTTATGCATGTGGCGATTGCTTGTAGCGTAGAGTGCCACCTGTGTTTTCTGAGGTTTCGTATTATTGAGCCAATTATACTCATAATCTGTCTTCTCATTTAGTATTATTTGTGCGTGGTGTGCAAAACTGTGTGGTACTAAAGCGCAAGAAAAATGGTCTCTTCGTCGACGTTGGACAGTTCGTATGTCTCTGCAATCTTTGTGTGGTCATGAATTAAAGTGATGTTTTGTTGTTTAAATTTATATGGCACCTCTAGTCTATAAGGAAGTGAGAGAGAAGTCTTCTGGTGCAGAGAGTAAGCTCTATGTTGTTGGCCAGTTAACACAGGAGTACCTCATACAATAATTTGTCGAAGGCACTTCTCATTTCCTTACTGATGGAGTGTTTTCTGTCGACCTTGGCGTGCAATTTAGATTATAAAATGAACGATAATTACAATTGCTTGGGTAGACTGTCCGTTCTAACAGAGCAATAGACCTGTAGTTGTTGGGGTGTCTTGGGTCTTCGTTTTATTGCGTAGTAGGATGTTATGTGAGATTGGAATGGTTATGAGAAGTTGTCAGGGGAGAGTGAATTGTTGTATAGGTGTGCTAGAATAGTATAAAGGTTTTCGGTGAGATAGTCAATTATAGTGACTGGAAAGCCGAGTAAGCCTGAGGCACTCGGTTAAATAGTCTGAGATGCCCCTCAGATGCGAGGTGCTGGTAGCTGCTTCATTCGTATGTTGTAAATTTGTAAGTAGAATCATGATAGCTTCTTGAATTAACAATAAATATCATTACTCTTTTAATGCTTGTGCATAAACTTGCATTTAAATGCACATCTTGAAAAAATATGTAATGGCATAAAAATCGCAACATGAATATAAAATGTGGTGAATAAAATAGTGAAAATAAAATTACCGACTTTTCTACAGATAATGCTGCCAATTGGTTTACATATCTTTGGCTGCACATAGATCAGAATGTTCTAAAGTATTACTTTTCGGGAAGCTTTTAGATACCGAATATATACAGCAAACAATGTTTGTTGACCAAAGTTGCGTGCCGTCACTTATTCTGATTAATGATATTACGACCTTTAAAACTTTTAATAACTCCCGGCTTACCTTGCGGGACCTTGGCAATTATAGCACTCGAAGGAGAATGCAAAACAACATAAGGATTTCAACTTTTGTTCGGTTCGGACCAATAGTTGTGGTGTTATTGCCAAAACAAAATTATTCCCTGGCTAACCTTAAGTAGGCCTTGGCAATTATATATTTCAAAAGAGAATGTAAATCAACTTAAGACTTTCAAATTTCGTTGGAATAGACCAAATAGTTACAATGTTATTACCAAAAAAATGCAAAACGGGGACAGACCGACCGTCATAGTGAGATGCAGATTCGCAAGCAACTAAAAATAAAAGAAGCTTGCGTTTATTTACAAAAAAACTTCAAATTGATCGAATATAGTAAAACAACCCTCTAATGTAAAGCCGTAAATTTGCGTTTCCTCCTTGAGTATAAAGATTTCGTTTACGTAATGTCCTAATTCTAGAAGTGAAAAAAGTTCTATCATAATAATGGATTTTAACTTTTCATTTTCAGCAGCAGGAACCATGCCAGAGAAGATTATGATCTCTCACAATATCTAGTGCTCCTCATCTTCTTGAAATTTGTACCTTTCGCATATTTTCATATTCTCTAATTTTACATCATTCTTTCAGAAACTTTTCTTATTAGCTTTCTCTGATTATGTTCTGGTGGCGTAGCTATTTATAAAGATTGGCATACATGAATAACTCCGTTCCTTTTTTCTTCTAAGAGTGCATTACTTTTATTTATTTTTTGTTTTATTCTTTACCTAGGGAGAATTCGTAATATTATATATCTATTGCCAAATGCAGCGTTTCGATGATTTAATTAAACACCTAGGAAAAAAATATACTTGTAATTACCTGAAAAAATGAAATATTAAAAACTTTAAATATACCAAGGCTATAATAAAAACATCTAAATTAAAATGAATACTACAAATGAGTACTACACGGTGTTTGACACAAAAATTCACTTTACTACGAAAGGTAACTAAAGAACATAAATAAGTTGGATTCCTTTTACCTTTAAAAAAGAGGCATTCTGGCGTGAGGGGACTTGGAACGAGAACGTTGTTTAGGGGATGACTCGAAGCGTCAAGCGCACCCGGGAAAACAGCACAGTCCGTCTCGGTGAGCTAATCCGTAGGTAAATAAGGCGCGTGTGGCGATGCTTCTTGACTTGAAGACATAAGCGAAGGGGATTATGGATGTAAGATTCTTCCAATACTTGTGGTATAATTGCGGGCTTCTCGAAGATGAAACTTGACGTTATACAAGATGGGGTTGTGGATGTACGATTATTCCGATCATTGGATAATATTTGTTGGCTTCTCGATGATGAGACTTGAACAAGAGGTGAATCTTTTCTCGAGTGGAACTTCACATTGGTATTCCTTAATGGTGAGGGATATCTCTGTTTTTATTTGAAAAACTGATATATATGGTTTCTCTAAACGAGATTGGTATGAGACTGATTCTCTATACCGATGGTCTTCTATTCGATGTGACGAAAAGGAACAGTCTCAGGAAGAAAAATAACACTCGGTTCCACTTCTTCTTAAATCCCTGTTTTACTCAGGGACTATTCTTCTGCTTTTAATCGCTACCTCGATTCTTCTTCTTTTCTCCAGATCGAACTATATATACCTCGATTATCCCCTGGGGCGAGGTGAGATGAAGCACTACCCTTTGGCCTCTCTCCTAGGGCATCAATTTTCCACGTTGTAAGACTTAGCCGTTCGGAGAAAGTGGAATTTCTATTTGGCGAAAATAGGTCTAAGCAATAGGAAGGGACAGTTAGCCTGTCCTTTGATTTTTCTTCTAAAGGCTATCCCTCCCTCCTTTGTTTATAATATCAGGCTAGAAAATCTGCTGATGCTAATCCTTTTTGTTTTGTGAGCGATCTCAAGGATTGTAGTTACAGCAGGGCAAAGGGCGACGGGTGTTGAAGTATCGGACCCTCTGGAACGTAACTGTTGACGCAGTGTAACCAGACTTGCATCTGTTTCTCCACGCGATATTGATTTCCCCACAGTAATGTTTAGAATTATTAAGCTACAAGAAGCTTGAGAGGCAGCATCGACCACGATATATTTCGATTTGTATTTTTCAATCATTATATTACAAATGGGATTTTTGAAAGCTCTCATTAGAAACTCAAACGACTCGTTTAAGTTTAATCTTCGTGGCATATTATCCGTTTTCATGAAATTTAAGCTGTCTGGAGATTGTAGAATCAATGTATGGATATTTTCCTTTTTCTTCGTTTGGATATTATATTTACTACTAATGTATTTGTGCCGTCAAAACTGACGGCATTATTTTTAAGCTACAGCTATATTTCATTCGTGAAAACCATTTTTAAATCAAAGAAACACCCCGCCGCTTTCTATCTTAAATAAATTAATATATCATCATTATCATCATCACTAACCCTATAATTTAAGAACGGGATTTTTTGAGTATTTGAAAATAATTTCATATTAGTTTAGTTATGATTTATGTTTTTTATCAATATTATTTATAATAATTATTTTATATCAAAAAACAAAATGATGAAGCTCAGAAATAAATATAAGTATCGAAATTTTGTGAATAATTTAAAACCCAAAGAATTACAAACGGTGAAGTTCAGAAAATTTATTTTTATATATCTTCTATAACTATAGACTTTAGTGAATTGCAAGCTCCCCGGGGAGAGTAGCGAAGCCATTGCCTGGTGTATGTATATCTATTTCAGTGTCTTTATCAAATCTGTTTTGCCTAACTAACTATTAATTCCAATATTATATAGGACATGAAATAAATAAATTCCTTCTGTATTCTTATAGAGCACCCACCTCCACCCCTAAGTGTGGTCGGCAAAGTGGGTATTTGCCCTACTTTTTGTGGTAGAGAGGTACTTCGGTTTAGAAATCTATATATATCATATAAAAAATAAAGTTACTTCACCCTTATTTCTTTTAAATTTATATTGAAAACTACAATTATCTTATTTATTAAATAATTAGCTTATATTTAATAACTAAGCAATATATGGTCGTTTTATATTATATTTATAAAAGAAAGGAAATGGTGAAGCAACTTTATTTTTTATATAATACGAAGTCGTTGAAACAAATTAGAATTTTTTTTCAAAATAAGTAGATTCGACTGTCACCGCCCCCCCCCCCCGCCCGAATTTATAAAAAAAAATCAGGCAATTGCTTCGCTACTAAAATTAAAATTTAAAATCTAAAAACAAACAGCCATAATTAAATTTTTAGATATTTTCTGAACGCCATCAATTATAATAATTTTAAAAAGGAATGGAAAACTAACTTTACCCCCCTTCAAAATATCATGTTCTAAAATATAAAGTTTTAAAAGATATATAGAAAAATTTGTTCTCAATTTCACCATTTGTAATTCGATACTTATATTTTTTTCTGAACTTCACCAGTTTGTTTTTGGATATTATAAAAGAATTATTAAAAATAACTTTGAGAAAAAATAAGTAATAACCAAACTAAGATGAAATTATTATCCAAATTCTCTTCTTAAATTATACATTTAGTTAATATGATACACAACGGGCATTATTATAATAGATATTTTATCTCAATATTATTACGTAGACTGTAGACTGAATATTAAAAAAATCATGCTAAATTTAAACTAATATGTATAGACCTATTGAATAGCCAAAAGAGGACGCCAACAGGAATTTTTTAGATGACTCTCAGCTTTAAAATGTAAAAGAACAGAGGATGAAGGTAGGTTCCATACATCAGCGAGTAGCATTATCGCTCAGCCATTCTTCGAGACTATAATGTCTCTCAGATCATTAACTCCCACCTTCGCCGTAATTCTTAGGAGTCTCTTTCCATTGATTCCAATGCTATCTGTGTGTTAGCAACGCTTTGTTACTGGCGCTTAGAGGAAACTCATGTACATACAAGATTCGGGAATGCCACTTTATAAAAATTCTTTGGGGGCCTAGTCATCCCTTTCTTGACATTATTAAAATACATTATATGATTGGCTCTGTATTTTAAATATCCTTGCTTGAAATATAGATAGATTTTGAGTTCACTGAGGAACTTATCAATCGGAGAAGAAAAGATGTTTCTGTCTGGTAGAAAATCATTTGTAGCTCAGAGTTCAGGAATGACGCAGCTTCCATTAATCAATCACTGGTTTCAAACTCGTAGGTGCCGAGACAAATTTCTAAACGTCTCTTTATTTAATATTATGAAACAGATTTGAGAATGATTTATAAAAAGAAAGGCTCTTGCATACAGTCTTTACTTCATTTGGTTCAATTGCTGAAATCATGCAATAACTGGTCAATTAAAATAAATTATTAAATCCAATTAAGAGGGAGAAAATATTCAAGGAAAGAAATTCCACTACTATTTTTCCAACTATATCATCATAATCTTGAGTACCATGATGATGAGAAGATTTCAGGAGAAGATCATGAAAACTGAGTGATCTAAATGTAAGTGATCTACTGTTAAGAACACTAATATTAAACTCATTAGATTCTAAAAAATCGTTGTTCTCGAATTATTGCTACCCCTTCTAAAAGTAAATCATCGAATCTCGTGTAATCTTGTAATGTACATAAATAAACCTCAAGCCACCACCACAAACATCATTAGACACCTTATAGAAACTGCCATATGATATATAAAGGAAAATTTTATTATTAATAATAATAATTCTTTTTGTATATCTCTTTTCACGGTCAAATATGTTCATAGAGTAGACTACTACCATCAAATTAATGATTTGGAGAAGAGGTGGACTTCCAAGGCAAGCTAGAAGGAACCTAGAGAAGGGGTTGAATTATTTATAACAGGCAGATAATTCCACATTCTAGGAGCAAATATCGACAAAACACGATCACGTTTACAGAACTGACGAGCAAATGTAAAAAACAGTAAGGGACATATCCGGAAAATAGCGAAGTTAGGTACTTGAGCGTGGCGAGGGTTTACATACGATAACGTCCAGATTTTTGTGAGTGTTAGAAAATGTAACTCGGGATATTTTTAGAAAGGTGAGTTACATATTTGTGCAGACTTGAAGCCAGAGGGGACGATATCATCAATGTTTGGGGGAAGATGAGAAATTTTAATCTTGGCTCAATCGAGCTTTTTAATAAATTTAGAAAAGAAAGGTAACTGAGAAATTAAACAGTTATTTTCAGATTTATATGTATTTATGTTAGCCAACATGTTTGAGTTCATTTGCTATGGCACCAGATTATGAGAATTTGGTAAATCTATCAATGAAGTAGAGGAGAACAACTGCTAATAAATTGCAACTAAGAGGGGTTTGGAAGAGTTAGGGAGAAGGAAGAAGGTCTATTCCTTAGGAGATATAGGTGAGATATAAAGAATTGGTGGCTGAAAGGATACAACTAGGCGAGAAAACATGCGAGGAGTTAATTCCAGATCGGTACTGACTATCTTGTGTGATAGAAAGTAGGAAACTCGGCACGGATAATTTTGAGGAAGAGAATGGTACCAGAAGGAAAAGAGAGATGAGCACAAAGCATAAACAGAGTGGATGTGGGTTTTTTTCAGCGAAGCTGGGGCTAGGTTGGTTTCACAAGCAGATATTTAAAGGGTGGTGTAAAATTGAGCAGTAGGTGGTTAGGCGTTAGTTAGAGTAGCCATACTCCTACTATGAGTACAAGGAGGCCTAAAGCGTCTCGGACTAGTTCACAGGTGTTGATTTGCTCTAGGAATAGCATCCGACACCATCTAATTAAGGTTGTCAGCTAGGGCACATGGATTTCAAGGCAGAAAGAAAGGATCCGAGAAAATGTGACAAAGGACTGATTTAGGTAAATAATAGGAGCACCAGAACTCCTGAAGGAAGAAATGATATAAAATCCAGGGCGATCATTTCCTTTCCACTTGCAGAGAGGCAAAGGTGAGGTGTCCAGCTGATGGAGATTCGTGTGTAATAAGAAAAAGAGAAATAGAGAAACTGAACAGACTAAAGAAGTAATCAGAAATGTTCGTGGTAGGAGCCGTTAAGATTAAATTATGAATGGTGAAGAAGGAAGAGACAAGATCAAGAATATTTTCAGGTATGTGTCTTTAGGACGAGAGAATTTGAGAGAGGGAACAAATCGTTAAGTTATCCAGAAAGGGAAGATATGAAGAAGTACGGTGGCAGATCGTAAAATCGTTATGGTTAAGCAAGGTTAAGGATAGGTATAAATATACCTTACCGCCAAAGACGCTTGAAGAAATTAAGATCACTATTTGAGTTTATCGGATCGTGAAAAGAGGTGAAGAATGGTAGGATAAATGACTGTAATATTCATAGATGGTTCGAATGTAGAGTCAAGAAGGACTTCGAATGTATTTGGAGAGTTGAGCGAAATATAAGAGGCCATATACTTATGGAACGTGGAAGAATGTGCAACGATGTGGAGAGAGGGCAAACAAAAAGGCTTTGTTTGGTATTTGAAGAAGATTCACCTTCGCCGAGGACAACTAATTAATCATATATGAAAACGCAAAACAAATTAGCTTTTTTACGAAATAGAACAGGAGCTTAGAAAACTCAAGTAAATTAAGGGAAGAAGGATGGAGTACGTAATTAGAAGAAGGGGCAGATACCTAAAAGGAAAAGAATGGTAAAGTATAGGTTGAGTTTGTAATCGTTAAGGAGTAGGTTTTATAGAAATGAACTGTTTAGGGAGGTTAGGTAAGCAACTCTCTATATCTCTTGCTTAACAGATTTTATATATTAAGTGTCTTTATTCTAAGAAATAAGAAGTAAGTATGCTCCCTAGATGATTTTCGCTACGAAGAAAATAAGGGATTTAAACTAACAGAAAAATGGGCTATCATCATTGATTAGGGACAAAGGGAGGATAATTTGGGTATAGAAGAAGATAATCAGGATTAAAGCGGATCTAAGTAAAGTTCTGCACTTCACAAGATCGGCAATGAGGCATACATAAAATATGTCGGTTGTTCTTGTACTTTCGCCTAGATCTTAGTCGAACCCTCTCTTTGAGACCATATTATCAGATCTCAATGGGAATAATTGCACCTATGCAGGGAGAGTCATTCACTGTGGAGAAAAAAAACTCGTTCCAAACACAAAGACCAGAAGACAACCCGTAAAACTTCCCGCGAGATAGATGAATTATCAGCTAGTCAAGCTTTCTCATAGACAGTAATTTTGTGTCTATTTTCCATCCAGAGTGAACGAGCAATTTTATGAGACACTTCGAGTAGGATGGCCAAAATCTAAAAAAGCATCTCTATTTCACAACCAACTTAAGGTTTCTGCTACATTTCTCTCTAATATTCTCTTAGCTACGAGGGGCGGTCAATAAGTTTTGCGAATCGGTTGGGGAAAACAGAGGAAGAGGGATAGCTGTTTGTGGGGGTGTTAGGATAAGTTATGACAAGTCAGAACATGCAGCTGCACGCTCCTGCCTCATCTATTTAAGAAGCGGTAGTTGATCACAGATCCTCAGTCAAAAATGTTTCAACAATGGAGAAGTTTGAGCACTGCGCAGTGATCAAATTTTTGACCAACCATTACTGGCTGAAATAGGGAGTTCCGCAATGGTCGTGAGTCCCTTGAATATGACCCCCGTCCAAGAACCACGTCAGACGTCACCAACGAGAACAATGTGGCCCGTGTGGTAAGGATGATCCTCGAATATCGACGGGTGAAGGTCGAAGAAATCAAGCGATAACTTGGAATATCACATGAAAGTGTTATCAACATCACCCACGACAATTTGGCCATGACCAAGGTCTCTGCCCGTTGGGTCCCTAGAAACCTCACGCCCCATGATCGACTTCAACGTCGTCAAAGTCCACAAGGCCAGAGTTGCACAAGCTGCCTTGCGCGAGTGCGGATACTAGGAGCTCAAGCATCCCCCCCCTATAGTGCAGCTCTGGCCCCTAGCCACTACTTTTTATTCCGCCAGCTCAAGGATGCACTGCGTGGACCCTGGTTTGTGGACGATGAAGATGTCCAGCTCGCCGTCCAGGAGTGGATTGAACAGCATTCGGGAGATTTCTGGTTGTCGGGAATTCGAAGCCTCAGGGACAAGTGGCGCAAGTGCATTGAAGTCGAGGGTAGTTATATTGAACAATAATAAAACACTTTTCCCCATATCTCGTTTCCTTATATCTGAATTGCAAAACTTATTGACCGCTCCTCGTATGTAGTAGGGTTTTATCTGACTCTACAAAATCTAATTTATCTATATATATTTTTAATTGGAAAACGCTTCCAGTTTTATAATCATTGAAAGTGATTACTAAATTAATTTTAATAGTACCCCGTGTGTACATACCAGAATCGCTGTAGCAAATTAATTTCAATCGGTAACTTGTTTATGATGAGTTGCAAGTTCTATTTTCTCACTCATTTATTATACCTCTCGCATATTTAATTAATGATATTTACTGTATAAGAATAACAAAGAACCAAAAATAAATCTCTAAGTTTACTCAAACGGAGATTAGAGTATATATTCAAGGCCATAATTTGTTCCTTATTCACTTAATTCTCTAGGTTGTTTTGGAGGTCGTTTCTCTATGTTTAATTGTGAAACGAAAGTTTTCTCTTAAAGGAAAATATTATTATTTCCTTTAATAAAACGGAATTTCTGCCAAGGACGCTGAACATACAAATAACAGACGAAATCTTGGACATAGAATCCGTCTTAGAACAAAAAACAGGTGGTTGCATTCACCTACCATCTATTAAGTTTGACATCTGCATCAAGCTTTGTCTATCTTTGCTGAAGCACTAAATTTTTGTCAATTCGGCCGAACTTCAATCTTTCATCATCAGAAATTTGAATTAATGCTTTCGGTCTATTTAAGAAGAACAACGAAAACCTTCGGAAGTTAAGCTCCAAGTAAAAATTAGCACTTATATCCCAGTAGTTTTCTTACACCTTCCTCTTTTTACCTCTGCCTAAAAGCTTGGTTTTGGTCGACACACATCCAATATCGTCTAATGATTCAATCAGGCCGGAGCACCTAGTTTCATAGTATTAGGTGCAGTGTAACTACACTTCTACAATTGAACATATTCGGCAGATTCCCCGTATGAGGAGGATCACAACACTTGAATTGTGATCTACTCTGCCTAAATGGGAATGAGTGGCTACATATCCTACACCCATTTTCACTTCTTTCATTTTCACCACTTTCTTTACTCCCTAAAAGAAAAGCAAAATTGGGGAGACAGAGTATATTATTGTACCTATTTACTGAACGAGCTTCCCGCCCTCATAAGTGCAGTGAGCCGGCAGTCACAAACTAGTTTGAGACTCCCTAGGCCTTACTACCACCTTTTCTAATTTCAACTTATTCCACCACTTTTTTTGCGAGCCTCTTGTCGAATACTATTATCTTGTCCGGGCCGGTGGCGGGGTTGGAGAAGGGGCTTCCCATTTAGGTCGGGAGGGTGGATTTTAACATGCTTGGATTCTATCAACAATTTTCTCCTTCCGCTGACACCACTTACTCTTTCTTTTCCTTGTTGAAGCTGTTATCGTGTCCTCGAAGCCTGCAGTCTGACCTCTAGGCCCCTATATCTATAAGAATGATTATGCTTGTCTTTCATTCATCTCCTCATTGCGTTATCTTGACCATTTTTTTGCAGATACCTCCTTAAAATTGTTTTGGGGGAGATTTCATCGTTTGTTTTTCGCGTTTCATTCCTCTAGGGAGCATCTATTCTATATTACTCTTAATACGTCTCACCCCCCTCCCTCTTTGGGCCTTTAAAAACCACTTTCTTACAAAATCTTTGCAAGGACAATTTTTTTTTCTACCTAAACATCACCACTCTCGTACTTTGCCAAGATTACCTTTATTCACGTTTATCCGTTGTCTTAATTACCTTCAAATACTTCTTTCATGAATCTATTTGCCTAGCACATTTAACCTGCTATAGGATACAATGCTACGCATATATATTAAGAAATGATCAGGGATGACAATATGAGGTCCATAATCGTTAAATAAAGGTATAAGCGTAAATTTCCATCACATGATAGATTTCTTTTGAAAGAAATTCGTAACACATTTAAATACTAAATTTGTTAAATGAGGTATACTGGACTAGTTATTTAAGTTGTTTGCTCCATTATCTTCGGGTAAGGCTAGCATAGCATCATCTTGAATTTTATTACTTTACAGAAAAGTATTCACTTTACTCACGACAACGATCTTCCAAGCGGCGGCGAGAGAGGAAATTTTAACGTTAAAGCGCCGACACTAGATTTAATGAGAAATTATAATAAAGCTGGTGCATGTAGCTCAGAGGATAATTATCGTTAACGAATTTTTGGCAAATGATCTTTAATGGGATCAATTTAGAATATTATACGCATTTATAAGATGTTTAGATATGTTTAAGTTAGTGAATGGTCGGAAGATATGAGTTACATGTTACAATTTTATTTGATTGATATAAACAACATTTAATTGTTCTTAATGTTAATTTTCAAACTAATTTCAACAAAAGTGTATCCAAAGGAATTATAGTTATTGGGTCATAAGAAAGCAATATAGGAATCGTAAAAAAAAACAACCTCGAGCTGTCCTTTCCCCTGAAATTTTAGACGGGGTTGAAAAGTGTAGCCCTTTATTCAACCTAAGAGAGGAAAAAAGTGAAAATAACCACACCAAAACTAAAATACGCAAACAATTTTTATATTGCTGCTATCTACGTGTCACAATGAAAAGTTCTCCCTTTCAAAAATCTCCGATATTCCTGATTCCAGGAAAAAATTATCCAGAAAAATCCACGCACGAAATTTGCCAAAATAAATTCCTACTACAGAAAATTGTCTCGCTTGTAAATTCTAACCACAATAAAATCCACTCTCAGAAAAATCAATCAAAGGAATTCATTTTTATTAAAAGTTTTCAAAGCTCATAATTTTATTTTCTTAACTTTTATTAATCAAGATCCATAAATATTCAATGGAACACTTTTAAAATGCAGGAAGGTCGCTGGTGGCATTTGCTATCTAATACTTTTAAGTTGGCTTTAATTGGGGTAAATAAATGATGATAAATTATTCTATTTTGTTCACTATCAGACCTTGGAAAATTCGATAACATCTTGAACTTTCAGGAAATTATGTTATTCGATAGGTGAAAATATTTTGACAGAAACAGTGAATACAAGAATTCTAATCTACTCTAACCGAATGTTGGGTACACAAGTTGAGTATACTTTGAAGCACTAGCCATCATATTTTTGTTAAAATGTTTTTAGACATTTAATATTGTCGTGGTATAGCTCTATATATCCTACATACATCTATTATATTTGATTTAGAGTGCGCGGGGTTTTCTTTTTTAAATAGTTTGGGTAGGCCAAGGTCCGGTTACAAGGTTAGTTCCTCGTAAGGGAGGGCTAGTCCAAAAGATGCTACTTTAAAACTTCGTATTGGCTGAGAGTTTCAAATCTCACTAAGGTTACAACAGGCTATTGTTATACGGCTATGATGAGTTCGAGGGTCAGAAAGCAAAGGAGTACGCAAAAATAGCTTTAATAAATATTAATAATTAAAGTTAATAAGGATACAATAATACATAGTTAATCAAGACACATAGTTACACAAATGATAATGGGGAACAGTAGACGGCAATTATAAATTTGGGGAAGCTAAAATATTTGTTACGATGACTTGTACACAAATGGAGGGGTTGGAGGAAGACGTTGGTCGTTTCCGGCAAAGCGGCGAGATGATGGTTGGGCAACTTCTAAGGGGTCCAAGGTCAACTGGTTTGTAGTGAAATATTCTTTGAAGATGACAGGGATAGGAGGGAGCAGAGTCTTCCAAAGGGGAGGTTGAGAATTTTTCCGGTGTAAATTACTTTGAAGAAAACGGAGGGAGAGATTCTCCGAGACGTCAACGGTTTGTTTGGTCGGAGAAGCGTAATCAAGGGAGAATAACGCTAAGATGAATCTTCACTAAAGCCTTTTGGGTCAAGACTTGGTTCCTGTTTGGAGATGGCGTCGATAAGCGGAGTCGGATAGTTATTCTTACGGGAAGAAGAGTTCTTAACTAACTCTAGGGGGTGGATATTTGTTTTATCCAAGAAGGGATACTTGGTTTTGTCCCACAATGTTTCCTTGCCTTCGGCGTATGACAAACCCGAATCAAGGAGGAGTAAGAAGGTCTACACTCGTGAGCGTCTCTCACACCAATCTGCTCATTCTACGTTACGCGGGTAGATATGGACACCAGAAGTGAGAGAGCTTACCCCATAGAAGAGGGGAAGGAACTATCTCACATCGTTTGACTCATGGCGACGTGGCCCGGATGGCGATTGTCTCAACCCCTCCCAGCGTGGCTAAAAGGGATGGGGGACGGCGACTTCTCGTCTAGTTTAAATACTTGCCTTGCTAAGGGCTACATTCCATGACCTGCTCCTATATTTTCTCACGCTTTTGAGCTTTAAAAATTGTTTGTAAGCTACACGAGGCCCATCGCTTAGAGGCAATGCTTAAAAGCAACGTTATTTCTTACCTCACGTGCTTCTTCCCTCATACGCCTCTCTTTTCGAAAGTTGGACCTTTTCTCATTCAAAAATAAACAAAATGAGATAAGGGAGAAAAGGGACAACCCGATACACTTTTAAGTGGTGGGGGGTGACTGGGTTCCGTCATTTTCTACCTAAACATAAAGGAATTATACACAATATACATACGCTGCTACCAAGCTAAACACTACAACGGAAAATCGATGTGCTCATTCCAAAATTGTCATGTGACTACACAGAATACTGTACATAATATCAAGGAAAAGGATACTTCATAACCAACATAGGTATATATAAAAAATTCTAAAATCATAAGACACATGGTTTCCACTTGGGGAGTTTAAACCCAAAAGAAGACATGAAGATAACGGAGACATTCCCAAATCCATCGCGAGGACGGTTATTCTTACTTTGTAAATACATAAAACTACAAAGAAATGGGCGTAAACAAAAAAATCAATTATCCCCCCCAAAATAATTTAACAGTACCTTAAATTCTTACAGATATAAATATATACAACTATCAACATTTGTTTATGGCCATTTCATACGGGTAACGCATTTCTGCTGAGAGAATCGGCCATTTGATTATCTGTCTCCTCCTGGAGGAGGAGACTCCAGCGCATTAATCTGCCGTTTGTGTGTTTGACGTTTCGTAGATACGCAATGGGACATTGATCAGTTTCCACACGCAAATCTTTCCCTACTAAGTACATTTTGAATTTCTGAATTGCCCTTTTAATAACTGAATAGTTCTTTTCGCAGTGTAATAGTTTGCAACTGGCGTAGGCCTCAGTATGACTTTCGCCTCCGTCCTCATATTGAAGTAGCAAACAACCAAGACCTTCGATGCTGGCGTCAGTGCGAAGCCCGAACGATTTTTCAGGATTGGGCAACTTCAAAATGGGGTCAGAAACTAACTTCATTTTCAAGGAATTAAAATTTACGGTGGCCTTCGGGTTCCAAATTATTGAGTCGGGGGTGTTCTTTTTCAAATGGTCACAGAGGAACGCAAAATTTGGGACAAAGCGTCGGTATAATGAAGCGGGTCCCATGAAAGACTGGAACTGCTTCTTATTGCAGGGAAGAGGCATATCGAGGATGGCCTTTATCTTCTCCTGCTGGGGACTAAGTTGGTTTTTCCAAATATTAAACCCTAAAAATTTAATGATTTCAAAGGCGAAGTGGCACTTACCGGGTTCAATAGTAAGACGGTTTTCTCGCCACAGGGTCAGCAAACCTCACAGTGATACTAAATGTTGGTCCCAGTCTCCAGGAACAATATAAATATTGTAAAAATAGAAAGAAGTATTTGGCAAACAATCTAAAGTTCTCCGCATTAACCAATTATAATTGAACAAGCGTTTATGAGCCCGAAGGGAAGCCTTTTGAACTGCCTAAGGCCTTTGTCAGGAGCAAACGCAGTAAATTTCCTCACTTCTTTCTTGAGCGCGACTTGGTAATAGGCCTTACACAGGTCGAGTTCAGTAATGAATTTTGCTACATCAAACAGATGGAGGTTTTGATCTATCCGAGCGATGGGTTTGGCTTTGAAAACGGTGACGGAATTTAGTTTCCGAAAGTCGACACACATCCTATAAGAGCCGTCAGTTTTTTTAACCATGACTATCGGCGAGCAATAATCAGAAGTAGAGGGCTCAATTATGTTTATTTATTTTTTTATTATTTTTTTTAAGAGCTCATCTGGCGACTGCCTACTTGGGCATTAGTTGCCGTATTAAAACTGGTCTAATTCTAGGCTACTTTAAAATAAAATTAGAGAAAAAAAACACCCCAAAAAAGGGGAAAGGAAGCAAGCTGGTGCGTCGGGGAGAGGTTCCGCCAGCGCAGGAGCGTGAAACCAAAGGGGGAAAAAAAAAAAAAACCAACAACAAAAAACAAATGCAAAAAACAAAACAAAACCAAAAAAACAACCTTGCTTAAATAATAGGGAGAAGGCCGGCCTCTTCCAAGAAGTCAACAAGTCCACAAGTAAATGTGCACGAATCTGTCCCGAGTACAGGGGACAGGTGGTAGCGACCCCGCCCATCCCGGTACCGGGACAGGTATCGTGCGCGAAGATCACCCAGACTGGGACATTCGACAAGAATGTGCCGAACAGTCTGGGGGACGACGCAGTTGTTGCAATAGGGCACAGGCGAGCGCTTCATCAAATAGCGATGCGTCACATGAGTGTGCCCAATTCGGAGACGGCAGAAAGCAACCTGAAGCCGCCGCGGCATTGGGAGATAGGTCCAGAAAAACAGTCGCGGCGCAATGGCACGCAATTTTAAGTTCCCTTCGACCGTCTCCCATCTTCTTTGCCAAGCAGTCCAAAGAGCCGCCCGTATTCCTGCCATGAAGTCGGTGTGAGGAAGAGCGAAACGCTGGTCCGGTCGCAGAGTCCTCGCGGACTCTTTGGCGCCCTCATCGGTGCGCTCATTCCCCGCAATTCCTACATGTCCAGGAACCCAGCAGAAGATAATCTAGACATCTGCCCGGCTCGCCAAGGCCGTGGCGTCACCGATATCGTGAACCAGGGGATGCGGAGATTCCAATGCCCCGAGAGCTCTCAGGGCGCTTTGTTAGTCGCTATAGATCACAATCCGGTCTCCGAACCGGGCACGTTGCGTAATCTCCCGTCCTGAGTGGTGTATTGCTACCAGCTCAGCCGTGAAGACAGACGCAGCGCCTAGTAGAGCCCTGCTGACTTCAAACAGAGGGGATACGGCGTGGAAGCCGACCCCCTCTTGGGACTTAGAGCCATCCGTATACACTGGCACGGTTCAAGCGTAACACGATGTGTGCTCCAAAAAGGTCGAACGCAATACAACCGGCGCAGTACAAGCTTTGGGAGAAGAGGCATGGCGAAAAATAGCCAAATGTGGTACCCTCCAGGGTGGCGTCCTGGGCAGAACCAGGGGCGCCACCGGCCAGAGAGCTAATCTACCTCTAGTAGGAGTTTCCTGGCCCTAAACCCAAAGGGCTTAGGGTATGACTGGCGTCCCTTGGTGGTATAGGCACCATCAAGATCAGCTGCGGATGCAGTGAGAGCTGTTGGCGACTGATGGAGACACCGGGCTTGCGTGTACAGGCAAATGATGCACTGCACGCGGCGCAGAGCGAGTGGCATATCCCCAACATCGACCGACAGGCTCTCTATGGGGAAAGTGCGGATGGCACCGGTTGCAAGGCGAAGGCAGGTGTGGTGGATCGAATCGACCTTTCGCAATAAACGCTCGGCTGCGGATGCATAAAACTTGCATCCGTAGTCAAGCTTCGAACAAACAAAGGATCGATAAAAAAGTAGGGCAGTAGCCCTATCAGCGCCCTAAGCGCTGAACGTCACGGAACGGAGAATGTCCATGGCGCGGGTACAAGTGACCCTAAGGGTGCGATTATGAGCCTCCCAGGTGAAGCGTCGGTCGAATACAAGACCAAGGAAACGGTGCGACTCAACCACATCCAGGCGCACCCCATTAAGAAACAAATCTGGGTTGGAGTGAAGCCGTGGATGGCGGCGGAAGTGCACCAACTTAGTCTTGGTATAAAGAGAACAGATACCCGTTCGCTTTGGCATAGCGAGACACGCGGTTCAATGCCTATTGGAGTTGACGCTCTAGAGTTGGCATCTACGACGGGCCCAAAAAGATCAAAAGGTCGTCCATGTAGAGCGTAGCGACAACATCTTCCGGCAGCACCAAGGTGATGCCTTTGATGCTGAGGGCAAAGAGTGTGACACTGAGGACACTTGCCTGCGGGACACCCTCTTTCTGCTCCTTCAGCCGGAGAGGGCTCCCCCCACCCGTACGCGAAATCGACGATCTCGCAAAAATTCAGATATAAACATTGGGAGGCTTCTTCTCCCACCCATCGTGTGGAGAGTCTCCATGATACCGTATCGCCATGCGGTATCATAGGCCTTCTCCAGATCGAAAAAGACCGTGGAGTAGTGCTGTCTACAAAGAATAGCCTCTCAGACGGCATTTTCCAGTCGGAGCAGAGCATCCGACGTGGAGTGGAACTTGCGGAAGCCGCACTCTGCAGAAGACAGATGGCCTCCGCTGTCCAGGAAAAAGACTAATATATCATTTACCAATTTCTCCATCCATTTGCACTCGCAAGAGTTTAGAGATATTGGGCGGAAACCGGTCGGAGTAGAGTGATCTCTCCCCGGTTTGCAAAAGGCGAGCTTAGTAGCGATTCGGCAGGAGTCTGGAAAAAGACCTTCCACTTAGATCCTGTTGAACAGATCTAACAGAAAGGCATGCCTCGCTCACCCAGGTGTTGAAGCATGGCGTACGGGACATCGTCCGGACCATGCGCGGTGTCCGCGCATGAAGCGAGAACGGAACACAACTCACTCACAGTAAACTTGTCGTTGAAGGGTTCTCCGCCTGAGGAGGTAAAGTCCAGCCGGCGGCCTTCCGCGACATCACGACGTGCATTGAACTTCCCGTTAAGTAAAGACACATATGACCGCATAGAAGAGCGGCGGGCGTGCTTCGAAATATACCGGAACCTAGCCCTAGCCCGACGAAATTCAGCGACAGTGAAATCGTTCGGGCAGCGCTTATAGCGCATGTAGGCATAACGCTTCTGTTTGAGGACCGTATCAAAGTGATCACTACCAGGGAGGTCATCGACCACCCCTAAATCGAAAATCAAGCTGTGCATCCGAAGAGCACAAAGATAGGTCAAGGCGAAAAAAGGAAGTGGTTCTCGGACATTGATACGTACACTCATCCACATTTCGGACACCCATCTCAAGCTCTTCGATCAGATTGGCAAGGACTTGTCCTCTGGGATTTATGGAGTAATCTCTTCAGAGAGGAAGCCTGCCGTTCAGATCTCCAAGCAAGAGATAGGGCCTCGGCAACCGTGCCACGACGCGGCGGAAGTCCCCCGCGTCAAAGTCAGCTGACGGTGGAATGTACGCAGAAATGATAGTATAGCTCCTATCCAGGTGCAGCTGCACAGCCACTGCCTGAAAGGAGGTATCTTAAGAGAAAGGAAGAACGGAGACATCATGCCGGGTGTAAAACGCGCATCCCCCGCCTCGGCCATCCCGCGGTGGTGGGGTCGCAAGACCCTTATACCCCGGGAGGGCGGGCAGGGGGCACGCCCTTAGCATGCTCTCCTGAAAAATGATAGCTAACGGGGAACGGGACGAGACGAGCCTCCGCAGCTCCTCCTAGTTGGCCCGGAGTCCACGGCAATGGCATTTAAGGAATATGCCTTCCAGGCCTAGCTCGGAGGAGACGTGGGGGCCCTCCTTGAACTGAAGACCCTCACGGGAATGGCCGTACGCTTACCGGAGGCAGAACCCCGGGCGCTGTTGGCCGGACAAAGCGCTGAAGGCGCTGTCACCTACGAGGACTTATTGGGGGAGGTTGCGCTCGTTATGCGAGTCTTTTCCTCCCTCCGCCTTGAAACTTTAGACGGGCGTTGCGGCTTCGGATGTCGGGGGCCTTCTTTTCGAAGAACCACCGTCTCCGAGCCACTCACTCCACCTTGGGGCGTGGGCGAAGGAGCCGAAGCCCCTTTGTTGCTGTACTCCTTTACGGGGACAGCGTTAGAAACCCCGGAAGATGGCCTAGTGACCATCTTCAGGGGTGTTGCATCCTGTGAGTCTAACGACTCAGTGGAGGCGCGTGGCCTTTCGCCTTACGGGAAATGGTCACGCTGGGGGAAGAGGGGGGAGCCCTGGATTAGCCGGGGCTGGGTGTGAACCCTTTTTGCCACAAGATTTACCAGGAAAGCAGCTGGCTGGAGTAGAGCCTGTAGAATGGCTACAAATGGGCGCAAGAAGGATGCTGGAGGGAAAGACTGGAAAGGGGGCTTCACGACTCGAGGTTCAGTGGAGGGAAAACTTCTTGGTTTGAAGGGGACTGGAATTTTCACATACTTCGACTGGGAATTTATATTAAATCGGGGATTTTTGGTTTTCGATTTCGGGGACGGCGTGGAGGGCTTCCTTGAGGCCTTTGGGTACAAGTTATGACTTGCCGCAAAGACGTCTGCTTCTTCAACGCATTCCTTGCAGGATCGACAACGCCGGCTCTTTATCGTGGCGCGGATCTCTGGGGGCAGCGAAACCAATATCTTGTACCTTAAAACAAAATCTAATAATGACTCATAGTCAGGGGAAATCTTTGACGACTTTAGCCAAAATTTAAGTTTCTTTGGATGGTATACCCAAACTGTGGAAAGGTTTGACCGGGTAAGATCTTGGCGCCACGGAAATTATGGCGGTAGTAATCAGGGGTCATATTATGGGCTGCAAGTAATTCAGCCTTTAGGTTAGAATAATTAATTTTACATTTTAGGGGCAATGAGGTGAAGATATCTCTTAATTTCGAGGTGAGAAATGGAAGCAATTTTGCTACTCCTTCCTCTTCCAAATCAATGTGATTGATTCTGAGAATTTTCTCAAAATGCTTTAGGAATGAAAAATCTTCGGCGCCCTCCTTAAATATGGGGAGTTTAAGTGGGACACCCTGGGGGATCCTGATCTCCCACTCACAGATTGTGTTTCTACTTGTGCTTGCAACATTTTGACTTCGTGCTGGCGTATTTGTTGCCTTTCATCCGGTTTTTGCTTATGTTGTCTTTCTTCTTGTTCTAGTTTCTCTTTACTTCTCTTTTGTTCCCTAACATGTCTTTCTTTATTTTGAATATATTCTACCAAATCTCTCCCAGACAGAATAAGAGGTTCGCCTTGCGTTTAAAAAATTTCAAATAAATCTATATGTTTTCAAAATATTGATAGCTTTGTTTGTGCTAAAAAAAAACAAAATCATGCCAAATGGGTACCTACAGCGTGTGCACAAACTGTTACCCACAGTAAAGGAACTATTTAAGATCCTATCTCTGGAACAATCTCAATGCACGAGAAAAAAAACGAATAAACAGACACTTTACCTAATCTTCCTGGGAAAATTCTATGCTCGAACCTGTTGAGATCTAGGTACAGACGTACACAGCATTTAAATGCCGGAACTTTAAAATTTAAATGGAAAATTATTCTCCTTAAACCTTTGAGCACATCTTTAGCCTTTCCACTTAACATAAAAAATTAATTAGATGGGACTTTGAAAGATTTAAATAAAAACCTTTTAAATCCACCTAACACACTTGACACCAGATTTTATAATAGATATATATATATATATATATATATATATATATATATATATATATATATATATATATATATATATATATATATATATATATATATATATATATATATAAATATATATAAATATATATATATATATATATATATATATATATATATATATATATATATATATATATATATATATATTTATATATATATATATATATATATATATATATTATATATATATATATATATATATATATATATATATATATATATATATATATATATATATATATATATATATATATATATAAATATATATATATATATATATATATATAATATATATATATATATATATATATATATATATATATATATATATATATATATATATATATATATATATATATATATATATATATAATATATATATATATATATTTATATATATATATATATATATATATATATATATATATATATATATATATATATTCCTTTATGCCGTGGTATAGCTCTATATATCCTACATACATCTATTATATTTGATTTAATGTGGGCAGGGGTTTCCTTTTTAAATAGTTTGGGTAGACGGAGTTCCAGGTACAAGGTTAGATCCTCGTAAGGGAGGGCTAGTCCAAAAGATGCTACTTTAAAACTTAGTATTGGCTGAGAGTTTCAAATCACACTTAGTTATAGGCTATTCTCATACGGCTATGATGAGTTTGAGTGTCAGAAAGCAAAGGAGTACAATAATACACAGTTAATCAAGACACATAGTTACACAAATGATAATAGGGAACAGTTGACGGCAATTATAAATTTGGGGAAGCTAAAATATTTGTTAAGGTACCTTGTACACAAATGAAGGGGTTGACGGAAGACGTTGGTCGTTTCCGGCGAAGCGGTGAGATGATGGTTGGGTCACTTCGACGGGGTCCAAGGTCAACTTGTTTGTAGTGAAATAGCCTTTGGAGATGACAGGGAGGGGGGGAGCAGAGTCTTCTTGAAGGAAGGTTGGGAAATTTTCCGGTGTAAATTCCTTTGAAGAAAACGGAGGGTAAGATTCTCCGAGACGTCAAGGGTTTGTTTAGTCAAAGATGCGTAATCAAGGGAGAATAACGGTAAGATGAATCTTCACTGAAGCCTTTTGGGTTAAGACTTTGTTCTTGTTTAGAGATTGCATCGATGAGCATAGTCAGGCGGGTATTATTACTGGAAGAAGAGTTCTTAACTAAGTCTAGAGGGTGGATATTTGTTTAATCCGAGAAGGGATGCTTAGTGTTATCCCACAAAGTTTCCTTGCCTTTGGCGTATGACAAACCATTAATCGAGGCGGAGTAAGAAGGTCTACACTTCTGTGCGTCTCTCGCACCAATCTGCTCATTCCACGTTACCTAGGTAGATATGGACACCAGAAGTGAGATAGCTTACCCCATAGAAGAAGGGAAGGAACTATCTCACATCGTTTGAGTCATGGCGACGCGGCCCGGATGGCGATTGTCTCAACGGCTCCTAGCGTGGCTGAAAAGGGGCGAGGCGTTGACTTCTCGTTTAGTGCAAATACTCGCCTTGATAAGGGCTACATTCCTCTATCACTCCTATAGTTTCTCACGCTTTTGAGCTTCGAAAATTGTTTGTAACTACACGAGGCCCAAATTCTATATTACGTGGAAGAAGACTTCACATGTTTTAAGTGGGTTTACCCATCACTGAGCTAAGAAGGACAAGTTAATTTCCGACATATATATATATATATATATATATATATATATATATATATATAAAATTATCATACTGAATCACATAAATACTTTTTACAAAATCTAGCTTTTATCCAGATCTGGGAAAAAGGCATACACCTTACACCTCATACTTCTGTTATTTTCTGTTATTTTTCTGTGAATTTACCCTCTCTCACCCCTCTACTCGTCGTTATAGCTCCTATTTCCATCTCTTTATCCTTTTAAAACACCAATTAGGATTTTCAGTAGACATTCAACCGAAATCACCCAGTGGTATTATATTTATCTCCACTACTTTCTTACAACGGGAGTTTTGCTTTTCGTTTCTCTGTAATGACGAAACCAAGGAGCTGTTCCTGCACTTGAAGAGACATAAAACAGTTCGGCTTCTTGTTGGTATGTTTAAGAGAGCTAGTTTTGTGGTAAGGGATTTTGGCATTTTGGTATTAATAACGTCCTTAACAATTAATTTATCTCGGTTTTTAAGACTATAAGTGACGAAGAAATACCCAGAGCAAACTTGAGAATTTAAGGCAAGGTGAAGCATAGCTAGGACAGCTAAATACGTAAAAAGTAGCTATTACAGATGAGTTCTTCCAACGAATAAATTATGTGGTCACTTATTCGCGATATTCAATGCGTAATTACACAGGGGCGAGGTTTAGATGGAATGACGGATATTTATGTTAATCAGCTCTATAAAAGATGGGACGAAACTGTGTGAGAAAGGTAATAGAGGCTAATTGAAAATAGGAGCAATAAAAAACAGGATTGTCAAAATTTTCTTAAGGCTTTACAGCCAAGGTTCGTTAAGAATCAGACCTGCATAACCCAAAATTTGAAGAGGATGGTTTACGACATGATTTTAAAACACAATCAATGCCGGGAGGTGTATGTAATTAATTTTGATTTCTAAAAGTCATTAATGAAGTACCCCATGCGAGCCTTTGACTAAGGTGCAAGAGTGTAGATAAGAAAGAGTATTGCGAAATGTAATGAAGAATGGTTGTTTTATGGTGATAGAAAACTCTAATCAACTACTACACTTCTGCCTGCTAATCAGTGCCATGCGTAGTCATACAGGATGGCGCGATGGTAACCCTGTTCTTTGTTCTATTTATCAATATTATAAGCGATTGATTATTGATCTAAGTAAGCAAATTTGCTAATGATTCAAAATTAGGCGAGGGTTTAACTTCAGCCTAAAGCCTCGAAAAATAAGATCTAGCTTGTGCTGGATAGGACACGTAGTAGATGCTTTTCGAATTATACATTCGGTCGTCTTGGATTCAGAGAATTTGAGAAACCTTAGTTGTGCTGAATATGGCGAATTAAAGTTTTCACGACACTGCGTGGATAAGGAAAAAACTAGGCACTGTTAAGTTATATTAATAGCCACTCAATTTTTTAAACAATTAAAGTATATTATACATGTGTATATAACTCACTAAAAGCATGTGATTCAGTTTTCCCCCCTTCCCTCTTAGAAAACAAAAAAATGCTGGACCGGTTGAGAACCATAGCCATGAAACTGATCCCCTCGGTTAAGCATAGAGACTATCATAATTGACAAAAAAGTTGTCTCTTTTTGCCAGAAACTAGAAAATTGCATTATCATTTGATAGAGGTGATCGACATTTTTCGGCGATTAGAGAAAAATGGTCATCAGATTGGTTTCCCGTTTAAAAATACATAGAACTATTATCCACTATTGGAAGCTTGAACTTCAGAGGTTGAGGACTACTTTAGCGGGCAACGTCTTATGATATGGAATAGATAAAACCAGAAATGATCTTCAGTTTATGGTAGTTAACAGATATTGCGTTAAGCAATTCAAAAATAGAAATGAGCAAATAGATTTAGTATGGAATATGTGAAATATAAATAATTTTATTATTTTTTTAAGTCTAGTATGATTTTCAAAAAATATGGTTGTGTTCATTCAACTTTCCAGGTCATACATCTATCTTATCCAGTATTTTGTCCCCGCTTAGGTGACTAGCAAGAACTTTTAACTATAATATGTTTTTTTTTAACTCTGTCTAAGTGCAATGTATTCAGGGGTATTACTATATTTTCTCATTGTGGCCCAACCATCAGATCGATGTCATGTCAAAATTACCATCATATCTTAACATCTCGGTGCCTATATCGTCTACTTCATCTACTTCTATATTTTAAGACACCTCTCAGCCCTAACAATCCTTTGCAAGCTTACTTGTTCCATATACTGAAATATTACCTGCTTTACAAGCACCTATCCATTAATTTTTGATATGTACTCTTACGTGGCAAACCGATATAGTACTTTCTTCATCTAATTTTGATCTTATTCTTGAAAAATGCAGTGCGATTTATATTCATGATGTTTTAAAATTTTCATTCTCCTCATATAGTACATAGTTAGTCGCCATTATCAAGTCCTTCCAGACTAGCTTCTTGTTCCGATCAGGATCCTCATTCCTCTGTAAGAATACTTGATTTGTTGGTTTCTACTCTGGTTAAACTTTAGTTTAATTTTATATATCCACCTCACCCTGGAATTTTTAGCTTTACACTGAAGCATTTGCAATTATGTCTCCTTTTTTTTGTATCCTACTCCACATCTCACAACTCTATTTTTCTTATGCTTTTTTTTTCATTTGTGGCAACCTTCTTACAGCCTTTGCCCTACCAATTTCAATTCCTTAATTTTTCTGTAATCCTATACCCATACTTTCAAGCATTCTAACTTAGCCTCCCCATTCTCTCTGATTCAACGAGCTTTTAATTAGATTATCTCGCTTTTCATAACTTCCTTGTGTATTCTTATTCATGTATCACCCAATTTTACCTTAGAAAGCACAAACTAGTTTTCAGCTAATCCTCAAATCATACCTCTTGTGTTTTTTAACAAATATATACTGTAGGATATTCTTTCTTAATATTCAAATGTTAATCATACCCTTAAGTTCTGTTCTTTCCTTTCCCTACCCATTTCTTTCATATCATTCAGCATTAAGAACTTGTTTCCAGTCATCTCAGAACCCTGTCTGCGTCTCTCCCTTTTAATTTTTCCCATGCTACCAAAGGCCAACCCTGGTTTTGGGGTTAAAATTTCTCTTGTCCTTCGGGCGAAAAGATTTAAAATTTGTATCGCCCTTTTAAGTTTTCAATCACCCGAAAGAAAATGGAAATTAGTAAACAGGAAAAGTGTTTTTATAATATAATTTCTTGAAACTGTGTTAAACATTCATAGTTACATCATCATCATTGATACTTTCACTGAAACTCTGACAGGCGTCACTCTGTTCAATATATTCTCATTCATCCTCGATCAATTTTCCAAATCTTTGACTCTCTCTATTAAGCCATAATTCTTCTGAAGATATCAAAAGAATTGAAGTCGACCATCATTAGATTGTCAAGAGAAGAAGAGTACAAACTACATCTGAATGCAGTTTTTATCTGTTTCATTGCCCGGAACCACGCTCACAATCGGCGGAGGTAGCAGAAGCAAAGTAAAGGGATCATTTTTACATGTGCTACATTTGAATATTAATAAAATCAAGAATAATTTTCTGATCATATTCAAAATTCCAGAAGTTGTTGATAATATTTATAAACTTTTCGTCCTCAAATGGCTAATTGATTAATTTTTGGGGTAGAAGTTATGTCAGTTTTGGTGAAGCCTTGATTTTTAACAAACTTTTACTGAACTTTCAGATATTTATCGACTATTAAAACCAATTTATTTTAACTAATTTTCCTTTTTTCAAAATGAAAAAAAACTAAGTTTAATAATCAGTTTCAATAATTAACATAACTTAATTTATTTAAAGATTCTTTTTTTCACTTTTTTTTAAATTAGAAGAATTAATTTATAGCAGACTTTATCAGTTGCAAATAAAAACTCCTTTCATGTTGAAAATTGCTGACAAGAAGTACATATCATCACATATTATTTCATCGTAGAGAATTAAGGACTCCCCTTTCTTTTTAATCTTTCTCTTCATATTCTCGCTGTTTCTCCAGAATCTTTTCTTTAGTTAGTTTTAATTTTTAGGGTGATCGTGGATTACCACCGAAGAAATAGTGAATGGATTTTTTTAACTTTTATTTGTAGAAGAATGTAACTAGGTGAATAAAAGTAAAATTTTAAATTATCAGAAAAATATGATTTTTTTACATTTATGTATAAAGAATAATTATTAATAATCTTTATGTAAATGTTGTGTAACAAAATGATTAATTTTCGTTCTTTAATTTATTATTTAATATCTTCAGGTTTAATTATGTAAAAAAATAATTTCCTGAATTTATTGGAATAAGTAAAAAATCAAGAGTATCAATGAAAAATATGAAATTGAAATGAATATAAAATCATACATTTTATTGAATTTAGTATGGTTTATGATAATTATTATATTATGAGTAATTTACAAACAATGGAACATATTTGTTTCATTGTATATTGGAATGAGTTATATAAATTCTACTAGGAGTTGTAAATCAACGAATGATAGATAGCGAATAGAATAAAATTCAAAAGTATAAAAATACAATGAAGCACAATTCAACAAATAGGCATAGAAAAAAATCACGCATAGGAAAACCTTTCTAAAGGGTCATAATTTTTTTATATCATATAACTTTAATAGGAAATGTCTTTTAATACCAAACACTTTAATTGAAGGGCATTTTCTAAATTTTTCTTCATTAAAAAGTAAAATGCATTTGAAATTCTAGTTTCTTTATCTCTGTCTCTGTCTCTGACTCTGTCTGTGTCTCTCTCTCTCTCTCTCTCTCTCTCTCTCTTTCTCTCTCTTTCTCTCTCTCTCTCTCTCTCTCTATATATATATATATATATATATATATATATATATATATATATATATGATACGGTTAATGTATTGGTACGAGTATTAATAGACAACTGATCTACTTCAGGTTCAGCGTGACATCCTTTCTTCTTCGAACTGTGAGACCACACACATTATAAGATACCTCATCTACCAGTCCAAAATAAGTAGTTTCGAAGTTACCCCTTTATGTTAGCCTCGTTTACCTTTATAGAAAACCGATATTATTATGAATATATTAACAACGTCATCTTAACTAAATACATCGGGGGTGTGGAAAACATAAATCAGTTATTAATTTTATTTTGGACTGGGGGATGAGCTATCCTTTAATGTTTGCTCCCAGTTAGAGGAAGAAAGGTTCCACGCTGAACCTGAAGTAGATCATTTGTCTAATAATACCACTATATTAACAGTACTAAGTGTCTAGGAACTTTTTCCCATCTTTGGAATGTATTTGGCTAAGATAAAGCTATTATTATATAAATAATAATAACAGTTTTCTATGAAGGTAAAACATGGCTAACGTAAAGGGGTAATTGACTTTTAAACCAGACTTAAAATTCGTATTATCTGAAAGATGTAAATTATAATACAGGGACGGTTATAACTCCACCCAGGGATTAGAGCTAATGGGCTCTGATGACCAGGGTTTCTCAGGTAGGCATATCTATGCCAAGCCTACCTGGGAATGAAACTGTATATATAGGCAAGCAATGAGAAGAATAGAGAGTTATTAAGTATTGTCCTAGCGTATTGGCGTTTACGGAACCCCTTTTAAATTCCTGTCTCTCCAGAATTTAATGCTTGGCGTTGAATATATATAGATTGCTAGTCACCCGCAACTAACTTAGTGACGTGCCGCTTACCCTCTTATAGACCAATATTAGAATAAACTACATATATACTATGCAAAATTCCTTCTTTACCTCGATTAAACTATACATTTGGTAAGCCCAGACGAAATAAGAACACAGTGAAGAAATCATCTTTGGAGTCAGATAGATAATTTACCTTCAGCAGAATTTGGTAACTTCACCTTTCTTTACCATAACCTAGTAACTTAACCTATACATAAGTGACTTCGGGTACCTGCTATAAATTGATTACCAACCGCCATAAATTTGTGACCGCTTCATTTCAACCAATAAAGTGTGATTTTACCTCTTCAAATTGCTGCCCCTGGAATGTTTTACTTCCTCAAGCTAACAGCTGTTCGATTAATTTTAATATCGAACACCGTATTTAGTATTTTAGAAAAAAATATTTAAAAAATAAGGTACAAAATGACATCACCCCCGGGGAATAGATGAAGATTTTCTTTTAACCTTCAAGAATTTTTAGCGCTTTTGGTGACATGGCGACCCTTAAATCAAGGTTGACAAACGCTCCCTTTGTCCTATCTCTCATGCACTCATCTATTGTTCATTTATATCTGCTACAAGCATCAACTGATACCCATTCCCTTCCATCACTCGTCCCATGTCATACTATCAAACACGGTTGTTTAGATTCGTTGAAATAAATGGCATTTTTCCTTTTATAAATTTCTGAAAATTCAAGACATCACCAATACGAGACGGGATTAAAGAGCAATTTGTGATAACTTTGCATTTATTCTTATATCTACAACAAAGGAGATTTACAGAAAGTATACCTATTCATTTCATTTGACTAGGCAAATCATTTCTTTAGTAATAAAAGGCACAATTAAAAGGATTTCAAGAACGTGTCATAAATATCGAAATCTTGACATAAAGCATTGAACTCATTAGAAAACAACTGGAAGCAAGAGACATCCCCAATTAAGATAGCATAAGGTAATCAGTGTTACATATGTTCAGCTAAAGTTAATGGCGACTGTAAAAACAACGATAAACTGAATATTCAGGGTATTCTAGGCAATAAGCATTAATATATGCAAGTGCTCATGATATTTTAATTTCGCGGTGACTTTTTCTAAGAGGATATTGAAATGAAAGTATATTTCTTTGTTTTTAGGCAAAGTTTCATCGAATTAAAGTACGGGAATAATAGGCTGTAGAATTTATATCCCTACTGGCCCTAAAAAGAAAGTTCAAGTAACGATAAGTTGTTAATTAAATATTCATTACTAAATTTGCCTCAATCAGTTGATTTGGAATTCGTATGATCTTCGTTAAATTACCATAAATCTAAGCTACACCTGCAAAACCCTGCAGTTAAGAGGGTGATGGTTTCTTACAAAAGGTGGTTGTCTAACATTGTAGTTTAATTAAGGTTAGAAAAATAAGATACACTAAAGTAAAAGAAATCGTCAAAATGCTTCCTAACTTAAATATAACTACCTGATACCTCATAACGACCTTGTATCTTCAAACAATGCACTCTTTTTGCAATGAAAGGGAGAGAAAAAGTTTCCGAACAAGTTCTTTATCCCCCAAATTAGTTCATATTCGTGTATACTAACTATTATCAAACTGTATGATGGTGATTTTGGAATAAACGTTTATTCCAGTCAATATAACTTAGATGTGTATATATAATAAAATGAATAAATAAAAATAACAGAATGAAACTTTACTTCAGATCAATTCCTTAATTTAGGGAAAAAAAGAAGATTCTTTTCAAAAATCATAAAAAGGGAGGCCCAGTTATACAAACAATTCTACATCCCAATTAGACAACATCCTTTAGAAAGTTCTGCCAGTTTCTTTTCCTACGTACGAAATCATCATAAAAAGAGAGTATAGTGGGAAACCTAGAGATTAAAAAATATAACTTTGTGTTCCCGGCTTTATATTATGGTGTGTATTCCGTTCTTTTTTTTTATTCTTTTATATACGTTGACTTTCTCCCAGGTCTGTATATAGAGCTCGTTTGGGAGCAACAGTTTAATAAGGCGGAAGGAAGAAAACTGGAGAGTTGCGGAGATTTGCAAGTTTGCTCGGATATCAAGCTAATCACAGTCTATATTTTGATAGTTATAAGTATGAATTTAGTAGGAGTGCCATTTTTCAGGAAAGATAAGTATTGGTTTACTGGAATAGAGTTTTGTTAGGCGATAAACTCGTTATTATTTTTATATATATTTGATTTATTTCTACATAGATAGTATTGTTATATGTATATCTTTTTCGTTGATTCGTTTTTTCTCTTTTGAAATTCCTTCATTTCCTCTCATATTAATTAAATTTTTGGTTCGATGTTTAATCATTTAAGTTAACATTATCGGTTATCTTAATATGTGTTGTCAATTCTGAGAATTTTTTCATAATTAGGATTAACAGTTATGAATTCTTTTTTCGTAACCGCTAGTTGTCTTAATTCTTCTCTACTTAAATATTTCTTTTCCCTCTCATCCTATTTCACTGCTGCCATGCTACTTGAGAACTGACAATGGATTACAGACCCCACATTTTTCCCTATTTGATTGGCTAATTATTCTCCGATTTGCTCTCTTATTCAGTCAATAACTGCCCTTGCTCTATTCTTAATTAACCTACTTACAGGATTAAGGCCGATTTCTCTATGAAGGTAACTCAGTTTCCTTCTTTTTATCTTTCTCGTGCTTCTTAGGATATATATCGCTTTATTTCGTATTCTTTGCATCATTAAGTAGTGGTAATTTGAGAGGGTGCCTGGAACAATTGTCGGGTTGATTAGTTTGAGTTAAATAACTGCCTCGTATATTTTCTTCCTGTTTTTCCAGGACCGTTCTTAAATTGTATACTAATTTTATTCCAACCTTTCCTTTCACAATTCTCTCTGGTTTTTTTTCATATTATCTGATTTCGTTGTAATATCTATCCCTTTCATCGTCAATTATATATCTGCTATCTTTTTCTTGTAAACTTGTATTATTTAGAATTTTTCTCAGGTTGGTGTTACTTTTTCATCTTTGTTAGTATTGGATTATTATTCTTATTTCTTCTCCCCTCGTTCTTGCTTCAAATTGGCTGTACCTATATTGTGTCACAATGAATTTTGTTATGTCGTCCACGAATTTGATTTTTATACACCCTTTTGTGGCTGAAGGGGAGATATCTGTGTTGTAAAGAGCGTAGAGGACAGGGGTGAGACAGCTACATCGTGGAAGCCCTGCTCCTACCTGAAATCGTTCTCCCTGGTGATTTCCTGTAGCACACTACGCATATCTATCTATGACGTTCTAGTAGGGTATCTTTTCTATTTCATTGTTGAGAATTAATTGAAGTATTTTGTATTGCATATTACTTTTTTAAACTTTGTCAAATGCTTTAGATATGTGTCTGCAGAGAATAAATTCACTTATCTTTTCGATTTTCCTGTTTCTAGTTTTTCCATTAAAAGACACACTGCCATTTCCATGCTCCTGTTTTTTTTTATCTTAATTTGCACTCATTATAAAGATTGTTTTTTCGGTGCGTCTTCTTTTTAATTTCTTTTCGTAGATTTTCCTAATCAAATACTATAAGGAAATTGGTCGGTAGTTTTCTATCCGACTTGGCGATTTTCCAGGTTTTGAGATGAAAATCATTTTCGCCACTAAATATATTTAACATACATTGAAGCTTAAGTATTTTAATATTACACTATCCTATTTTATTTCAATTCAGTGTTTAGTGGGAATTAATTATGTTTTTTTCTAAACAATGAAATGCCTTCTTTCACATTTATTCGTTTAAGTCTTGTTAGTTATTTTAATGTTCTTCAATTCCTAAGTTTTAACCTGATTTTTCTGATGTTAATTAGAAAATTGGTGTTCTGCAGAAAAGGAAAGTTGTTTGGAATAAGTACGAATAAGTAAAGAGGTTATTTTCTCTCATCGTTCTCATGACGACTTCCTGTAGCTTAATATCCATATCCATTATATTTTGAGCAACTTCTTGCTTCCTAGGCTAATCGTCTATTCGCGCCTCTTCAAGATGGGACCAAATTAAATTTACTACCGATTTGCCTTGAGAAGACTCTTTCACAATGTTCTTTGGTCCTGTGAGTCTAACGACTCGGTGGAGAGGCGTGGCCGTTTCGCCTTGCGGGAAACGGTTACGCAGGGGGAAGAGGGAAAAGCCCTGGTTTTTTCCTTGGGCTGGGTATGAACCCTTTTTGCCGCTAGCTTCACCAAAGGAGCGCACGGGTTGGGTAGAGCCCGCAGAAGTGCTCCGAATAAGCGCGGAAACAAACGTGCTCGTTGGCCTGGATGGGCCAGGAGCAGAGGGTGCCTTTTTAACTATTGAGGCATATGACGTCCTAGGCAGAGCCGGGCGCGCCCGGACCAAGTCCTTAGCCTCGCGGAATCAGAGTCTATCCTGGGCCTGAACGGCCAGGATTTCTTTCTCAAGGAGATATGCACCACATTGCTGTGAAGAAGCAGGCTGAGGCTCTCCGCAATTGACACACTTGGCCACACACGATTTGGACTTATCGCGTGCGACCTTGGAGCAATTTACACAGACTTCGGGTGACCCCGCCTTCGCAAGTCTACATGAGCGATTTGAAAGGCCGAAGCGGTGACAGTAATTGCACCGCCGCGGCAGTGGCACGATGCCTTCACGCGGTAGCGGTACCCCTACGGCACGCACCGACTCAGGGAGCTTGTCACAGTCGAACGTGAAGAAGAGTGTAGGGGTGGGTCTTGAGGCCCCTGCCTGTTTTCTCAACACACGTTTGACCTTGACGGCCCCATGGTCGCCCAGCTCTAGGGTGATGTCCCTAATGGAGTAGTCAACGAGTTCCCTCGCATAAACTACTCCTTTCACAAAGTTCATGGTAGAGTGAGGCGTCACACTCACGGGGGTGCCATGAAGTGTCCGAAAAGCACTTATCTTGGCCGCCTCAGCGGGATTCGCCGCATTCGCCAGAAGACTCCCGCCTGAGAAACGGGTCACCTTCTGCTCTCTACCAATTGCACTTGCTAATCCTCTAATCTAATGGATCATGTTGCCCTTGGAAAACATGCTGCCATCAGTGGAGCGAATAACGAGGAAGCTCTTGAAGCCAGTGGGCTCCAAAACGCCAGGTAACCTCTGAATGAGGGGCCCCGTTGTCTTCGAGGCTCTGCCCGGTGAACTCTTGGTCTTAGTCAGGTGCTCCGCACACGGGGGGGTAGAGCGGCCGGATGTGCCGATCATGGCTTGGTCGCCTACCAAAGTGGCAGCAGAACCATCCGTCCCCGCAGCACCCGCGGATGGGAAGGAGCCCCGAGTCTTCTTTTTCATTCTTGTCTTTTTATTCTTCTTTTTAGGAGAGGAGGGCGGGGAATGAACCCGCTTCTCACCTCCAAAGGCAAAAGCCCCCATGTCAGATGAACCGTCCTAAGCCAGGTCCCTCTCAGAAATGGAGAAGGTCCTGGTAGTCATAGGGGCACCTGTCGGAGGAGATCCCTCCCCTCCTTGTACTGCCTCGGAGCCCTCAGCCGTTTGAGAAGTACCTTGCATAGGGGCGGATTCGGGTTCAGTGCTTAGCGTCGAGCCTGGATTCCCCTCATGGACGAATTTACCGTCTGAGGTTGGGGTTCTTCAAGGACCATGTGTGTCACAGGAGGGGCCTCCAGTTGGCCATCCCCTCCCAAGACATCGCAGGTCCCGTTGGCAGTATTGTCAGTAGTCTTTTGTGGGGAGGCACAGGCCTTAACCCCGGCAAGGTTTAATATCCTTGCCAGCAGGTCCTTTGAGGGAATTGACCGAAGGGGCCTGGCTTCCCTCTCCCCCCTAAGGGGGTTTGACCTACCGAGCCGCTTCGAAAAGGAGCGGCTGGCTAAGGGCTGCCTGCTGGCTTTCTTGGCAGTCCCCTTGGAAAGAAAAGAGGGGCCTGCCGCTGGAAAAAGGGAGGCACCCGAAAGCACCTTCAGAGAAGGGGGTGAGGGGAAGTTTCCTGCACCCGTAGGCGAAGGGGAGTAGTAAGCCTCCTCTCTGGTTAGAGAAATATGGTGAGTTCTTCTGCGCAAGCACAGGAAGGGGGACCTCCATTTTTTTGCTGGAGCTGCCCGAGGGCGGCTCCGTCGCTGTTTCAGGGGAAGTTGAGGGTTGTTTTTTTTTGTTGTTGTACATACATGGGCATGGTGACCCTCTTTTTTATACGGGCCGCAATCGCACATCACCTCTCGCAGTAGCCCGCACTGCGAGAGGTGCTCACAAGCCCGGCAAAGCCAGGCGCTGCCATTTGGGACCACCCCTCCCGCCTGGTGGCCTGGCAGTCCATTGGCATGGCGGCTCCACCTTAGACACGGCGTAAAACAGAGAGAATGGGAAGAGGAGAGGAAAAGGGATGTGAGGAAGGTATGGGTGGGGATGAAGCAGGTTGTTAAAAACCAACAACCCCAGCCTGGAGCTCAGGGGTTAGGGAACATTGGCCCCTTCCTCCTCAGCCCCGATCCAGGACGGATGGCTGAGAAGAAGGTCAGCATCTACCCTGTGAAATTAGAGGCTGACCAGAGAAAATTGTGGGAGAGGTTGTATGAAAAGAGAGGAAACAAGTGTTTTGAAGGAGGGAAGTGAGGCTAAGCTGGTGCCGGACGGGGTGCTGAGTCCCGTCAGCATGGCGGCCAGGATGGCAAACCGCCGCGCCCCTTACGGGGGAAAAACCTATATAAAACAACAAGAAACACAGAGAGGGTAAGGATGGGCGATGCGGAGAGTAATTAATGCTCGAGGACACCCTGTTAAACTGCCGTGGCCACCTCCAATGGTCGCGCGCTTATATACCCGCAGACCGTGTAACGGTCAAACAGGCGCGAGGCAGGCCATATTTAACTTGCGAAGCTTCTGGAGTTGGCATCGGCGAGGTTTCGAGAATTGTTTACGTAGGTGATGTTCAGCGCTGCTCTTCTGAAAATCTTGGAGAATTTGAATCTTGAGGAATCTGAGAAGGGGAAGAGGATATCTTTAGGGAGTTTGCCTCTAGATATGTCTCAAATTGTCCCTATATTGTCTGCAAAAAATCTTGCATTAGGGGCGAGGATGATAGCGATGAGTAGGGCAAGTGATTCCTTTATAAAGATGTTGGTATCCAAATTGATAGAAGGAATTGCAAGAGAGCTTCCAACCATGGCGATTCCGAGGCCAGTTTCAGAGGCATCTGAGTGGACAATTAGGAAAGAGGCCTTTTTGCGTCTCTACTTTGTCCATTTTGTTTGAATTAATGGAAAAAGAGGTCGGAAGTCTCAAGGACGAGGAGAGGTTATTTGTTTGAAGCAAACCTCAGCTTACAGGAAAGGTAGTTTAATTATGTGCGTGATGAAATTGTTATGTCCGGCCATTCAAAGCCTGGTTTTCCTAGGTGCTGTATGAATGCTAAGGAAATTAATGGCATTTTTCACTTTTAATGCTAAAGCCCTCGTTAACGCGGCGCACTTTCTTTTTATATCAATTTTTACACAGAGAAATAATTTTCTTGAGTAGGCACTTGTTAACTTTTCCTAAGATTAATATTTAAAGAACTATTTAATACTAACTATAAACACTTTTTATGCACTTTTTGGGGCCAACTAATAAAATGTCATCCAGATACGTGAATGAGGGGCAACCGGTTTAAGTAACCCAAGTTTTCAGGACTGGGCCGACTGCCTGTTGCATAATAAATGGAGTTCCGGGAAAGTCCATGAGCATTTTCTTAAATCTAATTTTTTTTTCGGCGATGGTAGCTCCGAAGAGGGGGCGAGCTTTTTGGTGAAGATTTAGATGATAAAATCCGTCTTTTAAATCAATCTTGACCGCAAAATGATTCTTTTCAGCTTTTCCTAATAACTTGTCGAGGGTAGGCAGTTGAAAAGACGGAGAGAGTAGAATTATTCTATACTACTCATATAATACTAAACGAACTATTCCATTAGGTTTGGGACAGAGAAGAATTAATGAGCTGCTCTAGTGTTGTCTGTAAGTTCCACAATGTCCAATTCGACAGGTTTGTTAATCCAACCGATGATTCTGGAATCCGACGCGCTCCAATGGTGGTATCTACGTTTCGTGTAGATTTTTATGCCATCTCTTTGGAGGCTTTTGACAATGTGATTGGGTGCAGGAGGTTTAGAGAAGCCACCAGTTTTCTAGACTTTAATTTTTGCTTCCTTCATTGGTCGGATTTAATTTTGGGTCCAGTGAGTCCATTTGTGGACTAATAAAGTCCATCCCATCGCCTTGATCATTTCCATTCCTTTGGTTTTGATTGCCGTATTGTTGTTGGTTGTTTTGGTCGTTAAATGTTGAGCATTCGAATAAAGGCAAAGCGATGATGAAGCGTGAGTAAAGATTTTGTGTATTGTCTGATGGAACTCTGGTGGAATTCAGTAACCACATTACTATGAATATACGCGTTATAGTTGAACATTATAATAAAGAACAGGTAGTATTGATTGAACTACTAAATTTGTCTTATATACCGAAAATGGAGGCGGAGTCAAATGAAATTCTGTCCACCCTTTTGGCATTCTGGAAAAAGGTAAAATATCCATTTCTTGTTTTGTCCCTCTTCAGGAGTTCTTAAAGAAAATAGTTATGGTCTTAAATTATGTAGGTTTCCTAGGAATAAAGTTTTTTAATAATGTTTTCACTGGAAGCAAGGAGTTTTGTTGATTGCCTGAGCATAGAAATGACAAAAAGTTGCGTTCCAGAGGGTCCTACTCTTCCTGTGGGACGAAGCAAACTATAAATATTTACAACGTTTGAAAATTTTCAATACTCATCATCAGTTTATTGATATAATGAATCACTATAATTAAAAAATTACATAAGAAATGCAAAGTTATACATATGAAGAAATTACTGGCAACAAAACAATAAATAATTTACAGTCAAGACAGCAAATATATAAAAAGGAATACAGATTAACTAAAAATAAGAAAAAGCCAATATAGAACAATGCAGATTTTATGTAAGTCTACACTTTCATGAATGTAGAATGATTCATAAAGGTACTATTGACTGTTGCACAATTTTCGACATATGAGTTATAAATGATTCATTTATAAATATTTGACCTCTCTACATACATTACAAAATTTAATTGAAACTGAGATAATTAGCTCCTCGCCCATTCTATATTTAGTCATTTGAAAGACTCAAAATTCTATTGCCACCACAGTTTTAAGAAAACCTACCTTCACGTGAGTAATGCTAAATTTATTTTGCTCTCTTGAAAGTTAATATGAATTTGTGGTTATAATGGGCTTTGTTATTCAGTTTACCATTTTTCGTCCACTGAAAATATAATGCACAAACAATTTGATAAAATACCAACATATTCCACTAATAACAGTTACCCAACAACATATATTAATAAAATGATTGAAAAAGATTTAACAGTTAAATATTTTTCCCTTAAACAAATTTGGTAAAGACAAATTCTCAAAACTGTTTAAAGAATATTTTTGCCAATTAGAATGTAGATTTGTTTGCATTTAAAATAAAAATTTTGAAAGCATTTTCCTTGTAAAGGACCGTGTCCCAAATTATTCATGCAGTTGGGTAGTTGTGTCGATTAGGTTTTGGGGGCAGCGTTTCTCATTCCATGAGAAATCAGCCGAAAAATTCACGAACACACTGAGTATAGCGGAATCTTTATAAATAGTAAAACATAAAACAACACGAATAACGATTCTTCTGCTATACCTCTGAGTTATGTAGCGGTTTAATTAAATAATACAATTAGTTTTCCACTTTACTAATTAGAAGCAGTTCAAACATAGCCACTTTAGCGACAAGATGCATAAAGCGGTTAAATACGATCCATATACTCCATAAACATAGAAACAATTTTCTAAAGAAAATATTTAATACGGGAAGATAAGCCTACAATTCGGAATCTTTATAAATAGTAAAACATAAAACAACACGAATAACGATTCTTCTGCTATACCTCTGAGTTATGTAGCGGTTTAATTAAATAATACAATTAGTTTTCCACTTTACTAATTAGAAGCAGTTCAAACATAGCCACTTTAGCGACAAGATGCATAAAGCGGTTAAATATGATCCATATACTCCATAAACATAGAAACAATTTTCTAAAGAAAATATTTAATACGGGAAGATAAGCCTACAATTCAGAATCGTTATTGAATAAAAAGTTAAAGAAAATCAGAAGCATATTCAAATTATGTTATTCCTTTGGATTCCTACCAAACCTTAGTAGTTTTGAAAATATGAGTTCGAGAGCCCTCACTCGCAAACACTCATGAACACATTCGAACACCTACACACGTACATAAACTTGGACCCGGGGGCTACCCCCTCCACCCCTTCTGGTTTGTCGCAAAAATCAGCATCCATCCCCCACCACCACCCCGCCCCACCTAGGTCAGTGATATTTTTCGAAGTAATTAGAGTCTGCAAACACATACACGATCGTACACACAAAGACACAAACACACACAATTATTGGTTTGGCGCTATGAATGTTCTCGTATCCACATAGCAGTGGAGATGCCACTTAACCTTTTACTATCCATTAATTGGTCCGTCAAGTTGACCTCTTTTAAATTATTTGCCGCTAAACTTCTCTTTGCGTTACACGTTCTAACCTGATCATCCTTCCACACTGTATCACACCTAGACTTAGTAAATATTTTGCAACAGAAGATTTGTGTGGATTGGATTATAATAAATTTAGCCCAGAATATTCATCTACGATTGAATTCTTCGATCATCTCTGTCAACTTATTCATGAACAGCAAATTGATCGGATTGAATTTTTGTAATTTAGGTTAGTCCAACCACCTTTTAACTACAATAACGAAAAAGAACTACTTGACGATCTTCAGTTATAGATTTATAAGATTTAATCATCGGTGAAAAATTTAAAAAACGAGCTCATGGATTTGTTTTTCTCTTTCGGAGGCTTATCCGATCGTCACAGTACATGGGGAGGATAGTTTTTTTCTGCATATTACATTCTAACATGGTGAATAATAGTGAGAAAGTAATGAACATCGATATATTTGACACTAAAACCATGTTATTTCGCTTTCTCTCGTGATATCCCCATCAACCCACTGATAGGATGAAAACCAAGATGGAAGAGACAGGATGAAATAATTCTCATTCTTACAAGATCAAGAAAATGTGATGATTCGATCACTTGCTATTTTGTGGGAGTAGCGGTCCAACGAACCAACTTCACTAAAAGAAACATCTTGTGTGAGATTACAGTCTACTTTCTGGCAACCATGCCAATAGCATAGGGAAAAACCCGTCAGGGAAAGTTCTCTTCCACCAACAGAAAGGCTTTGCTCACCACTGCTTTTTACGTGGCATATATGGATTCCTCTAGCCAAAAAAAGCCTACCTCGTCCATTTACCCAATTCCTCATCGAGTGAAGGTGTTTTATATTGAGGACTGAACGTAAAGTGAGCAATAACACATAGTGAGTATACGTTGACACTTTGTTAAGCAATGTTGATATATATTTAAATGAAAGATTTGTAAATTACATTAGAAACAATTACCCCTATCGTGCATATTTAGAGACCTTGTTGAACTATGCTGAAGAAGAAAAATATACATTTCTTTCTACTGCAGCATATTACTCTATTAAGGAACGGATAAAAAAGAAATATAGTAGATCGAAGAAAAAACTAATTGATATATATGGAAAACTACACGCCAATTTCTTCTCACAACATAAGCTGTTGATGAATGGAGTCTCACTAAAGATAAAGTTATCCAGAGCACCACATTCATTTATACTATTTAGAAACCAGACCAGGTTAGAAGCTAAAATAGAATTATTAGAGAGTTTTCTTTATCTAAGCAAAGTCGACCTTTCAGCATCAACTCATCTGGAGATGAAAAATAAGTTGCTTACATCAAACGTTAAGTACCCTTTAGCACAAGTTGGTATGCGAAACTTTACAATTGTGAGTGGAATATCAATGAAGAGTGTGGATAATAGCTTCATGGCTAGAATACTTACGAGTATGGTAATTGGTATGGTTGACCATTCGGCTTTTTCTGGTAGCTATGATGCATTACCTTTTGAATTTAAGCCTTATAGTGTGAATAGCGGCACTATCTATATAAACGAAAATTAAGTTGAAGGAACATTTGACTTAGACTATTCGAATGAAGCAGATCCAGTTTCTTCAATAGCTTTTTACTCGTTATATACCGGAATAGGCTGTATTGCAGGTGAGCAGATTATTGGACTTAGGTATGAAAAATTTCTAAAAAATAAAAATATGTATTGTATTAACCTAAATCAGGACAAGAGTACTAATTGTCTTAGAGAATCCTCCAATCCTATATAACGGAACACATTATCAATACAAATTATATCTTCATTAGATCTTCATTATTTAGATATATGAGTCTAGAAACGTATTAGTTTATTTTTAACAAAATGAATGAAATTGAAATAGAAGAACTCTTGCGAGAGTCGCTCAGATTTGTCAACCTTGAATACTGCCAGCAGCTTATATCATTAATCTGGATAGCAGCCATCGACCTGGATGGCATTGGATAGCTTTGTTTTTTGGCCATTTTTTTGCATTACTTTAAAAGTATATGTTTAGAATTCCAGAATGATGTTAATATTCGTAAAAACTTAGTAAAATCGATAAAATTATTATCGTCAATCCATTCCGAGTTTAGAGTTACGTAACAGACTCATGCGGATTTTTTTGTGTCTATTTCATTCAGAAGATGCCATTTTAGTAACAAACCAGTAAGGAGTGGGAGGTAGACTTGGGGTGCAAGGTCATGCATGCTTCTACGTGTTTAAATGTGTTCATGCGGGTGTGCGTTTGTGTGTACTCGAACTCCTTCCTTCAATACTAGAAACGGTATATATTATATATATATATATATATATATATATATATATATATATATATATATATATATATATATATATATATATATACATATATATATATATATATATATATATATATATATATATATATATATATATATATATATATATATATATATATATATATATATAAACAATAAGAAGTTGATTACTAGTCAAAGTGTAGACAAGCTTACTTGAGCCTTATATTTTCCCTACAACTTTTCGAGCTTCATATGCTGATTTCTGGTCCCAAATTCCAAAATTTATAATAATTTAAATAACTATTATATATAGAAAATATAATTATATGTGTAAAGTAATAACTCTTTAATTTTAATGAATGGCAGTAGTTTCCTAAAATAAATTTTCTATTCAGGAAAAGTAAAGTAAAACTATGCAAAAAATCGCAGAAAGCGTTAGAAAAACAGTATTTAAAAACCTTATTAAATGCATCAAAATTAAATGAAAATAATTAATTACAAATATTTGCAAGAACATACCCAACGTTTGTGAAGCCTAATTTAAGGTCTTGAGGTATCCAAGGGAATGCCAAATAAACTATAGATTCGTTTTGACTTAACATCGGTCGGTTATTTAATTTTAAAAGTTGTTTGCTATAAACATAAGCGTTAGTTAACAATCGCAGGTTTGTAGGCTGATAATTGAATTATATGTAAGGGGACTGCAGTTGAATCAAAATTTAGTGGTTTACTTAATTGCCTGTTCCTTTTTACATACAGCAGGTACTCTCAATTTATCTATATTTATAGCCGTCTTAGATTTTCTGATGTACCTGCTTATGGGAGAATATTCTATTTGAGTTATAGTCTTCTCTGTTCTGTAGCTGATGCCCAAGTGAGCCAAAAATCCTTGTAGTGCAGCTAATATATGTTTTCTTCGAACAACCAAGGCAAGTGAATTCCTATATGACATCACTACACAAACTTAAAGAGAGTTTGTCTTATGCTGTGAAAAACTACCTTTTTTCATTCATATGAAAGTTGGTTGTATATTAACGTGATGAAAACGGGTCCAGAAGATTTAGGTGAAGAAAGTTTTAGATATGAGGTAGCGGTTATCTTTCGGGGCGGTAGTGGCTTTTCTACAGAGTTTGTATATTATCTTTATAAATATATTTATGGCATGCTCAACAAGTCCAAATGGAAATCAAACGTTGGAAAAATGATTGACTAAGAATTTAAATTCCTTATTCATTTCAAAGAATTCGGGTGAAATATGGAGAAGGTTCTGTATAGTATATTGAAAAATAATTTTCGCAATATCTTGAAAGAATATCAACCAGAAATATGGATAACTGGTAAAAGGGAGTATTATAAAAAGCAACAAAGTTTTGTAATGGGATATCTTTCTTATCAATTTTAGGAAGTTCTTAGAGTGTACCCAGTTCAGACCTAGTGGCCCTATATTGGTTGTAAATATAATCGGTTATAACAGATGCCGATTTAAATTTCTTAATAAGCCTGTTAACTTTGTTTTAGACTTGATTATTGTTTTCTTTAATTTTTTATGTGTGTATAATTGTTGGCTGAGGGTCGTCGGCAACTGTATAGTATCTTAATTCCATCGCAGCGTATTGTATATCGTGTACATTCAGGCATCCTCTGAACTCAATGAATGCAACCTCTCTCACTCTCCTCTTCCTCCTGGCATCCCTGTTGGCAGTCTCTATCCTTGCCTTCCACTGTCGAGAGAAACACTATTTCTTTCTGAATTTGTTGTCGATCTTTTCTCACGTAGATACCAATTGGTAATTATCTTTTTTATCTGGCACAGGGCCTGACCAGCTCCAACTATATCATAAAGGTTGGTTTGTATCCAGGGGGCTAATATAACATTGTCCCAAGTTCTTCCCAATCATACTGCCTTCATAGCATTTTTGCGTTATTTTGAGTTTAAATGTAAGTTTCTTCGTTATGTCACCTGTTTTTGCTTCATAGTTAGTAACAAGGAAAGGAAGTACCCTAGGAGACCTTACAGGCCATTCAGAGAGGGTACCTTTGGACTAGCAATCGAGTGGGCATATGGCTACTCAATTGTTTTGCGTCCCTAAACGGCCACTTTTCAAGACTTTGTCTAGTCTTGACTTGAACTGGTCAACAGATTCACTGTTGACAACTTCCATTGGAAGTGCGTTTCACTTACCGCAAATACTGTAGGTGAAAAAATTTCTACACAGATTGCGGTTGTAACGCTTCAGTTCAAGTTTGAAGCCGTGATTGCGCGTTCTGTTCTCACTCAGTGTGAAAATATCTCGGTAGTAAACATTGTGGAACCCTCGAAGTATTTTGAAAACTTCGATGAGCTGACCACGAAGTCTACGGTTTTCCAGCGAGAACAGATCTGATTCTTTTAGTCTATCCTCTTAACTTTTATATCGAATAGAGAGAATCAGTTTGGTTGGCCTAGCATGTACGCGTTCCAAACTTGCGATGTTCTTTCCAAACGAAGGACTCCAAAATTGTACGGCATACTCGGGGTGTGGCCGAACGAGGGAGTTGTACAGACAAAGTACTATATCCCTGTTATGGTATCCAAACTGGCGCGTAAATGTAGCCTAACATCCTTTGGGCTTTCTTCTCTGCCTCGAGGCACCTTTTCGAGAACTTGAGGTCGCTAGTGATAGTTACACCCAAGTCTTTCTCAGTCTCACTCGATTTAAGAAGGGTGCCCTTAAGGATAAACTGAGATGGGGGGTTTTTGTGGCCGATATGCATTACTTTGCATTTCCCCACGTTAAAAGGCATTTGCCACGTGTCTGACCATTCCCCAATCTTCCCAAGATTTTCCTGCAGGCGGGCAGTATTTCCATCCTTTGCAACGTTCATACCAGGCTTGGTATCGTCAGCAAATTTGAAAATCTTCGCAACCATGGCACCGTCCATGTCAATGACGTAAATGATGAATATTACTTGTCCCAGCACAGAACCTTGAGGTACCCCGCTGGTAACGGGCACCCACTCAGAAGCCTGTCAATTCACCACCACCCGTTTCCGTCTGCCAATTAGCCAGTTCTCGATCCACCTGGCTACTTTTCCGTCTGTGCCCAGCGCTCTCACTTTCCGGAAAAGGCGGCGGTGTGGTACCTTATCAAAGGCTTTCTGAAAGTCTAAGTACACCACATCCACCGCCTTCTCCCGATCGTGCTCACTGAACACGAAGTGGAAGAATTCCACAAGGTTCGTCGGGCATGACCGTTGCCTTCGGAAGCCGTGCTGGGAACTCTTCAGTAGCAGGTTTGACTCTAAATACGACGTCATTTTGTCCACCATCATGCTTTTGATGAGTTTACCGACTATCGAAGTCAGACTGATAGGTCGGTAGTTTGACGGTTGGCTTCGGTCTCCTTTCTTGAAGATAGGAGTCACCTCCGCTTCACGCCAGTCTCTAGAAACGCATTCGGTCCGGATTGACATGTTGGAGATTGCGCTCAGGGGTCGAGACACGTTATCGCACACTTCTTTTAACACTTTAGGTAGAAACCCATCCGGGCCAGGTGACTTATTCGTCATTAGGTGAGTGATCTTTTTTATTTCCCCTTCGGTGAAGTCCATATCCTCCAGCTTTTCTTCGGAGTGGGAATACATTCGCTGGGAGATGGGACCACACTTTTCAGTAAACACTAAAGAGAAGTAGTCTTTGAGGAGGTTAGCATTTTCTGCATCTAAGTGCTTCAATGCCCCCTCCTCATTTCTCAAAGGGCCAATCGTTCGACAGATTGGTTTACGGCTGTTCAGATATCCAAAATCTCCTTGGGATTCTCTTTACAGACTCTCGCCACCCGGAGTTCCTCAGACCTCTTTGCCGCCCTTATGCTTGACTTTACTCTCTTGGCTAGCCTCCGGTATTCTTCTGAGTCACCCGAGGTCTTTGATTGCCAGTACACAGTTCTCTTCTCACTGAGCAGTTGGCCGATTTCTCGATTAAACCACTTTGGTTGAACAGAAGACCGTCGGGGACATTGCAGAGGAATCAAACGTGATTAAAGACTCATAAACTTATTTTTGAAACTGTTCCACGAGTCTTCAACAACATCGCACACTTCTAGCCTCGCGTCAGTCAGTCCAGCACGAAGACCTGCAAAGTCTGCTCTTTTTAAATCGAGTTTTCTCGATTTAATAGTTGCAGGCCCTGCCTTTGGGACTTTGACTACAAATCTAATTAGTCGGTGGTCACTGCCACCAACTCTTCGCCAACAGAGAGGTCCTCAACGATGTCATCCTCAGAGGTGAAAACCAATTCGAGGATATTGTCTTCTCTTGTTGGCTCTCTTAACCATTGAGTAAGAATCTCATTTTTCGCGAACTCCAGGAGTAGTGCATTCTCGCCACAGGGTTCTCTGGTTTGCCAGTCAACTTGTGTGTTGAAATCACCCATGATGATACACAGTCTGTCTTCGACAAGTTCTCCTATTAGATGGTACAGATCTCTGTCCTTTTCAACGAGTTGGGCAGGAGGTCTATAAAGCACCAGGGTCCTGTATTTGGCAGAACCTATCTCTAGGTCAACACCTAGTAGTCTATTGTCGCATACGATTTTGCAATCTCACACCGCCACCTTCTCTGTCTGGCCTATCTTTCAGCAAGAGCTGGTAACCGGGAATCGTGAATTCACCTTCAAAATCTTAGCTTGAGGTTTTTATCCACGACTCCGTTATGGCCACCATCTCAGGTTCCTCTGTTACTACGAGGCCACGGAGCTCAAGAAACTTATTCCTGATTGACCTCGCATTGAACAGAAGAACTTTCAGGGAGTCCCCTAATGTAGGACTCCCTACGCTCTTCCGTTTCCTGGCTTCTCTGTTTTGGTGGTCACACCCTTTTTGACGACCTCCGAGAAGGTCGTGCCAGGAGTGACATGGGCATGCTGGCGAACGTCCGCTTTCGCTCTGTTTCGAACGCTCCTTTGGGTGCGTTCCACGACATCTTGAATTAGATTGGCGAGAAAGGCCTTCCCTTTAAAGGAGAGATGTACCCCGTCCCTTTGGTAGAGGTTGTCTCTACCAATAAAGGTACGATAGGGGTCCACGAAGAAGACTCCTTCTGCCGTGCAGAGATCCGCCAACCTTTTGTTCACTGCGACGTTTCTTTCGTGAGCGGTTCCGGATGGACCTCTTTTTGGAAGCATCCCAACCACCACACGTTTGCGGGTTTTTTGCCCTATGTCGTCCACGGCTCCCATCACTGTTTGTAGGTCTTACCACTGAGGCCAACCTTACCCCCTCTGAGGTAGAGGGCATTGCCGCTCACCATCAGAGCAACCACAGAATTCTCAGAAATCTGAGCTTTCTCTGCCTCTACTCTGATGGTGTGGTTACCCCGTCCTGACCAGCAGCTTACCTTCATGCGAGTGTGAAGGCAGGCCGCTAGCACCGGCTGCAGATCCCGTGTTTGTGAGTCACCAATGAGGGTGACCTTCAAACACTTGGTCGCTGAAGACGGGGTCTTCCCTTGTCAAGGAGGCCTCCCCTTTTCCTCTTTACTTTCCACATGCTTATCTTTCTTTTTCTTGTTGTTAATCTGTTTTTCTTCTATTTTTGGTTCTACTTTTGTTTCAACTTTATTCTTTTTCTTTTTTTTCTGTGTTTCTCCTTTCTTTTTTTTTCTTTTTCTCTCGCTTCAGCTAGCTTAGCCTCAGATGATGCCGGAATGTCCGCTTGGGTACCAGGGGATTCTGACGCGTGAGGTAGCTGCCAGGTCCTTATATGTAGATAGAGAAAGAAAAGGGAAGAGTGACATGATAGGAGTAGCCTTTTTTTTCTTTTTTTTTGTATGAGTGGGAGATAGAATAAAAGTAAAACAGGAGAGGGATAGAGTAGAAAAAGAAAGGAATGACGCACTTAGTCTGGAACCTCGTTTTCAACCAAATCGACAACGGAAGCCCTACCAGGAGGTACCCAGAAGAGGTACCCCCGCTGACATAGCTCAAAAAGTCCAAGGTCCACACAAGCTCTCTTCCCGCGACAAGGGGGCGTCACCTCTACCTCTACTTTCGTTATGAAGAGAGAGAGAGAGAGAGAGTGAAGAGAGAGAAAGAGAGGATCATGCATCGGTTTTAATTTTTCTTTTTAGACACATGTGCAATTTGATTTAAAAAAAACATCGTTGCTTTTCAAAATGCCTTCCATTCCACTAATGATTCTATGTTGGATTTCTTGATATTTTCCTGGTTACGTAATCTGTTCAGCCAGAGATATATTTACTATTTTTCTATCAGTACAATTTCCTCGTCTTCAAATTTAATGTCCATCATACGACCGCATATTTGTCTGTCACATTTATTTTTCCATATTTATTTTTAGACATACATTTCCGCATTTATATTTAAGTTATTGAAGATTTGTTGGAATTTCTTCTATGCTATCAGTTACAATAACATCCCTAAATTTCAAGTGATTGAGATAATTGTCCTCCAACTTATTTTGTCAATTTCGGTAACTGAATATTTTTCCTAGACAGGACTTTTATGAATTCAGAGAGAGAACCACCTACTCTTAAAACTTTCTGTAATTGAAAGATGTTTAAATCATCATGTAGACCAAATCCATACCTTGATTTTTCAAGTCTGTCATAAGCAATGGTATTTCTATTGATTCAAATCAACATATTAATCTACATGTTAAGCTATATATATACTGAGTAAAAAGAGATATATGTCGTAGAATGACCGACAGAAATATACGTTACTTCTACTCGAACTGAGTGGACGCTCAAGGTCAAATGAGTGACCTCAACTCAACTATTTTCACGAAATAGATGGAGGAAAGAAGTGGAGGAAGTTGTGACCAACTTCCCTGTTGGAGAGCAAGTGATTTAAAATACAAACGATTGAGTGCAGTTGGCCGTTATTTAACTAATGAAAGCTGCTGGCTATGAGGCTTAAGAAAAGTAGGAACAAAAAGTAAACTTTAATATTTACACAATATACACAATAATTTATTTAAAATCGAATAATGTCAATGGATACTCAATGTTTACAATAATTGATCTAACAAAGCTACTCCGAGAGAACAGGAGCGATCTTTACGGAAGGGTTTAGAAGGCTATAATGAGCCTTCTTTAGGTACGCACAAAAGGATAACTGGCAAGGATACCACAGATGTTTCGTCTCAGCCTGGCTTGGGTTCGAGACTCTAAGAGATGAAACGGGGCTCGGCTAGTTATTCGAGGGACTTTAACCACGGGGAGTTTAACCTCTAGTTGTAACACTAACTGGAGGGAGTATTCGTGCCAAACAAAATGCACTGAAACCAAGGAATGGCCAATTGACTGGTGCTCAGTTCCTTCGGTAGAATTCTAGCCTTCGGCCTCGTTCGAAAATGGAGCGCGATCTAGAATGACTTGTTTCGGTATCAAAAGCAGGGCCTATACTGTCCATGCCCAAGTGCGACCACAATATATACGGACCAGTCAGAACCATTACTGTCTCCGCCAAGGGTTGGCGCAGGGAAATGAGTGACCTGGACTCAACTATTTTCACGAAATAGATGGGGGATAGAAGTGGAGGGAGTTGGGGACCAACTTCCCTGTTGGACCAACACGGCGCTTGAGGGATTGGAGGTACTGCCGCGGTAATTTCTTTATAACGCCCACAGGGGGGCGAAAAAGGCGCACGTTTAAGATTCTAATCCCTCGCTTATCGAAGAAAGCAGTTTGATATTCTGACTTTTCTCACGGTTCTCGCTCACGTTAACCTACCTCGTGATTTGGACGGAGCAAATGGCGGCAAGGAACCTCTATTCTCGACAATACATATATTATTTTTTCGTTTTCTTAATTCGCTGGTTGAGAGCTTGTATGTGGTCACTCGTTAAAAAGCCTTTTCTAACTCCAGTTTGTTCTTTAGGATCTTTGTAATATAGCTGGTGTTGCTGGTTAAGTTTACTATGAAGAATTTATACATCCACGACAGAAGGCTGATTATTTTTTAGTTTGCCATGGATGTTTGATCACCTGTTTTGTAGGAGGATTATTTTGCCATTGTGCCTGTCCTCCCGAATCTTCACTTGTTTTTTTCATATTCAGGGAAAGGTAAACTTGTTTAACATAATCACCTTTCGAATATCTTTGAGTATGTCCGAAATTATTCAAACCGGATCTATTGCTTTGTGGCTCTTTCTTCATGTGTTAGATTGCAATTTCAACTTCTCATTTGATAAAGACCCCGACATTATTGGGTGTTTTTGGCTGGTTTTGATTCTGAAAGGTGATGTGGTTGCTTATGTGCCACATTTAGTTATTTTGTGCCCGTTAGCTTCCTTGGTAATATCCATAACAATATTTCTATTCTGTTTTCTATTGGCACTTCTCTGTCCCTTATTAATGAGCTGGTTAGTTTGGCTAATTTAATCTTTGGGCTGGTGTTTGTTGATTTAAGGTGTTTGTGGTTCTTAATCAGGATTAGTATTTTTTTCTTAAAACGTGTCTTTTTTGTTGCTGGTTTCCATGTATTTTCCAGCAGCGTCACTCATGCGTTTTGTTAAGTTAATAGGTTTTAATTCCTGCCTTCGCACCGTCTAATCGGCGCCAGACTCACGGCATCAAGGCCCTTTACGCAAAGCTGTGAGGCCCGCCGAGACTATTCCCCCCCACCCCGGCGCGCCAAGTGTAATTAGATCACAGTCCCTATTTTGGGGGTCCAGCAACCCGCTTCCGTAGAGGAATGATAAATACGAACAGACGGAGCATTGAGAAAGCAGTAACATACCGCCACGTCCTCGTTAGCAGCTACGTACAATAGAATCTCGTATATCCTGCTTAGCATCTAAGCGGCTTCCAGCGTCAAACGCAATGAGTTATCTCTATCTGGCTTTGCTCTTACCTAAAGTCAGACTCCCCCACGGCAGACGATAGACATGGACAGGCATGTATGACTCGGTTATCGACTTTGTTCTGGCCGGATTACGCCTTCGCTCATTTCTCGGGGATGTTAAAAAAGAAAGAATCTTGCAAGTTTAACTTTGCAGGGTCCCGTTTACTCGCCGTATTCAAGCCTCCAGTCAATTAGGCTTTACGTGAGTCTCCCCGATATTTGCACTTTCCCATTTTATCTAGAAGTAATCACCGTACATCCTCTCTCTTTCTCTTGCACCCCTGGAGTCATTTGTATCCCACCACCCCAACAGTTTGGCCCCCAGGGTCTCATTTTATTTATTGTCAATTATTTACTTTTGCTATTAATATATTTTTGTATATAGTAAAGTTTTTTTTATATCATTAGTTTCTCTAATTCCAGAACCTCAAAGAATTGATTATTTCGGCTAACCGCAATCGATTTTGCTTATTTAACCCTCCCACTGGGTTCTGTATCTCTATTTTCTGGCTTGCCCTCTTCACAGTCACCTAAATACATTCAATAAAATGACGGCAGAATGCTTGGCGAAATTTATCTGATTTTAATGGGATTATTACATTAATTGAATAACTCTTCTTTCGTTCTGAATATTATATATTATCCTACTCGTACATTTGATAATAATGTGTTTACTGATATTGGTTTTATTGATGACTTGTAAGTTATTGACTATAATATTTTTGTCAATAATCATATAATCAATTTAATTGTACATATAATTTAGGTTTCTCCAAGTCAATCATGCTGTTCTATCTTGTATAATAAAATGTGAATAATTTTCAGCTGTTGAGACATTGTATAGTCAACCATATCTTGTCACCTTTTATTTTGTTCTCACTTTGACAACTTTCGAATTCATGATCAATACCTTCCTCAAGTTTTGCTTCAAAGTATCCCATGACAATGTTATGTCGTATTATCCTACAATCATTTCTTGGAGTTCTCAATGTATCGGAAATCCAACTTCCTAATGCCTTCGATCTCTGTTTTCTTTGTGGTAGAGTAGGTGATAGTCACGTTTTACATCGATATCGTACCCTAATTTACGAGATTCACACAAACCACTTATATGCTCTTTAATATCATTAACTTTTGTGAATTCTGAGATATACGTCCTTTGATAGTGTTGTGCAGAAGTAATTTTGAGCAAGGGTATTAATTTAGGTTTATGATGGCGTTATTTGTATTGGAATTGTTCTAGCCAGTGCATTTTGACTCAAGGCCCCCTTGCCCATACAACTAATATGGTTGTCGTAGTCGCTCTCAATCTGACTCAACACTGTCTACATAAGCAATGTGGTTGGAATTAGTTTAAATCCGCTGATCCAAGAGGAAAGGCCGAATTTTCTTGGTATTTTCCCCACAATGAGAAAAGTTTGGAGCCATATTTATCATGCTGGCCAAATTCTGGGTGTAGCTAAGGCCGTCAGTGAAAATGTAGTCGACATTTAATTTTCTTTTCGCATTTAGAATTGAACACGAGAATTTTAGGTTGACACTGGCAAATGGACATAAAGGTGTAAATTTACTACAATATACGAGTATATATATATATATATATATATATATATATATATATATATATATATATATATATATATTGTCGTAGAATGAACTCTCGACGATATTGTAAACCGTGGTAGAAATGGCCAAAGCGAGGTGAAAACGTACAGATGCAACAATCACCCAGGCCATTTTCCCTAGCCCCCTCAGCAAACTAGAACAGCAGGCCGCAGTAAATGCGAACAACGAGGGCCAACTTTACTCACTGTCGCTGCCAAACTTAATAAAAAGAAAAGCGAACTTTTAATAGATACAGGCGCGATCGCATCCATAATTCAGGTTAATCTTGTGCAATTTTGTGAGATGCGTTATTCGAGTGCAAACATCGCTACTGCTAATGGAGGAAAGATAAAAGTACACGGTGAAGTGCAATTAAATATAGTTATGCCTAGTCTGCGTCGTTCATTTAGATGGATGTTCGTAGTTGCGGATTGTGCTCGTGGTATCCTCATTGATAACCAGATTAGGCTAGTATCGTTGAAGGAACTTCTTTAATTATCTTTAGAGTGCGTGGATGTCTGGCGGGCCAATATTATGTATCTTCGATATGCTTAAGAAGGGGAACTGAGCTCAAGGATAATAATATTGCTATCATTAATAAAATAGAGTTTTATTAATAATAACTATCAACAAATACACAAAACGGAAAATATTGACATAAACAGAGAATAGAAAGGGTCGAGGGGGATCGAGCTAATCCGAGGATTAAAAGATTTAAAAAAGGTAAAACAAATATAAAGTTAAAGGGATGGGATGGTTCGCTAAACCATTTAAAGCACAGGAGAGAATTGACAAAAGGGTTAAATACTCAAAGGTAACGTTCGGCTTACGTAATTTTATACTAGTGGTGCAGAGGAAGTCGACGTGAAGGAATTTTCGGTCTGTTGGGAGTTCCAGCCAAAGGGGGGGGAATAAAATGATCCTGACGTGGCGTCTTGGAAATGAGAACCGTTTCTCGACGAACTGCTTGAAAAACAATGGCTGTTCTACGTTGTTCTCTTCTGAACAACAGGGGGGGGTGAGAACCGTCTCTTGTCTACGGGCTCAAGAACAATGGCTGTTTTTAATGTTGTTCTCTTCTGAACAACAAGGGGGAAGGGTGAGAACCGTTTCTTGGTGAACGGGCTCAAACGAACAATGGCTGTTCTACGTTGTTTTCTTCCGAACAACAGGGGAAGGGTGAGAACTGTTTCTTGTCAACGGGCTCGAACGAACAATGGCTGTTCTAACGTTGTTCTCTTTCTGAACAACAAGGAGGAAGCCTTGTGGACTCGGCGTCACGAAGGCTCAAACCTTGGCACTCAAGGGATATTGTCCTCCTTCTGGACAAGTGATGGTGACTCTCGAGGTCGAGGCCCCTTGGCGCACAAAGTGAGAGAGGGTCGTGGTGAGGTTTCGCGACGAAAATCTGGATCTCCAATCTGCTCTTAGTGGTAAAGTTTCAATCTAAATAGTCGAGACACTCCCTTGGCGTGGGGGACAATGGAAAGGGAGCTTCGAGGAAATGCACAGCCGAGCCTGGGAACAATGCCTTATCTGCCCATAAGCCTAACTCAATCTGGCGAGGTCGGCGTAAGGGGGCGAACGAGGAAAGATAAACCTCCTTGTTTAAACATTGACTCAGTTGGCTGCGATAAGGTGCCAAGCTTTAAAGCGAGGATGCACGTGGGAGCATCGTAGTTTTAAATAACCTGTAATAGGGGTTGAAATTAATGCGGCCTCAACCCGTTCTATCACACCCCTCCATTCCGGGGGAAGTTGTCACTTCGAAAAAAAGAGAGAAGGGACAACGATAGAGCTCCGTTGTGTGGACCTCGTTTTCTTGTACCAACCGTACCCTCCTGCACCTAACTAGTATTACCTCAATACATATGATTATTTTGATCTTTTGATTATAAGGGAAAATAACCTTTAATACAAACTTAATAAAAAAAAAGGCATGGAACAATGAAATGATGTAAAATTAGTACATACGGGACAAAATAATTTATACGTAAATTAATAGGTACAAATATATATACATAAAAAAAATAGACATTGAGCGTTACAAAATTCAGACCTATACATTAACTAATTATATTACAAAAGAATCTTAATTTAAGTCGTACAAGACGGTATATACATACATGGAGATACTAATCCTATGAATACAATTACTACGCTATTTGGTAACGCATTCCTACTGAGCGCGTCAGTGACCTGGTTATCGGAACCTTTTTATATAATTTATTTTAAATTGATACTCTTGCAAGAGTAAACTCCAGCGCATGATTCGGCCGTTGGAGTGTCACACATTCCTAAGATAGGCTAACGGACGGGGGTCGGTTCCTATCTGAAATTCTTTCCCTATCAAGTACATTTTGAATTTGTCTATGACATAGATAATTGATAGAGCTTCCTTTTCTATAGTAGCATATCTCTTTTCACGTGGTAATAATTGATGACTAGCATATGCAACTGGATGACTCGTTCCGTCATCCTCGTATTGAAGGAGTACACCTCCAATGCCCTCGTTGGACGCGTCGGTCTTAATCCCAAAGGATTTTTCCGGGTTGGGCAACTTTAAAATGGGAACAGAAATGAGCTTACTCTTGAGCTGATTAAAATGGGAAATAGCGACATCATTCCAACGTAAACGATCGGGAAAATTCTTTTTTAAAAGGGAGCTGAGGGGCGCCGAAATTGCAGCGAAATTCGGAACGAATCACCGATAGTACGAAGCTGATCCTAGGAACGATCTTAATTGCTTCTTTGTAATCGGGAGGGGCATGTCGGCGATTGCCTTAATCTTGTTCTCTTGGGGACCTAACTTACTTTGTCCTATTTTGAAACCCAAATATTTGATGGTTTCGTGGGCAAAATGGCATTTGCGGGGGCCAATGGTGAGGCCATTTTCGCGCAGTCGCTCGAAAAGAGCTAATAGGGTGGTTAAATGGTGACTCTATTCAAATAGTTCTTGTTGCTGACTCTTTTGATGTGGTGTCAGCTGCGCGTCAATATCCAGGTCAGAGGGTTCCAAAGACTCGCTTGGTAGGGAAGGAGGAGAGTAATCGGCATCAGGTTGGGTGCACACTATCTGTATTACATTAAGGGACTCCGCGGGGTAATCTTCTTCAAGCGCCGATGTTTCGTCCAGTTCTACGAAGGTATCTCCATGGGCGCGTTGGGGGTTCTTTTTTTCTTGGGGTCTCTTAGCTCGGCCTCGAGGAAGGGCGGCCTGAGACACAGGGTCGGAACTTACTTGGGGGCTCTGTCCTATAAGTACGGAACGGAATTGTATGAGTGCTGAAATGACTTCAGCCCAGCCATCATAATATTGACACTGCAGGTAACATTTAACGACGGGGAATTGGTTCGCCCGCCCAAGGTAGTCATGTACCACCGCAAATTTTTCGTGGTTAGGGTCCACTGGGGGAAGGAGTTTGTCGGACACGAACTCCTCCGGCAGCCGTTCACGCTGCCCTCCTCAAATTTCAAAGTTCCCGATGAACTTTTATCAAAAATAAAATTTACTTAGTGGCCTGACGGAGGGGGAGAAGTTGCTGCTTGGGTCTGCCCTACCGGGGAAGCCGGGGTTGCATTAATCTGGTGAACTTGGTGGGCTGGTCAGCTTTTAAGCCTAGAATTTTGGGGGCAATTCCATCTCATGTGGTTTTCTACACCACAGGTGAAGCATATGATTGGTCGCTTTGGGAAGAGAAATGGAGGAGAAATCTTAACGGGAGGTTTGGAGTCCCGTTGTTGGTTTTGGGGAAAGAATTTTTTGGGTTTTACGGGGCTCGTAAACTTCGCCAGCTTTCCTGTGAGGGGGCGCGAATCCTTTTTTCTTTCCTTGTAAGGAGATTAATGAGAAGTTCGATTCTTCTTTGGGTATAAATTATGGCTTGCGGCATAGACATTCGCTTCTTTGGTACATTCTTTAAAGGTCCGGCACCGACGATCCTTGTCGAACGCGCGGATCTTCGTCTGGAGAGACGCCAAAAATTGATCTCGCAACACGAAGTCTGTTAAGGACTCGTAGTTCGGATCAACCTCTGAGGATTCTAACCAAAATTTAAAATTCCTCAGAAGAATGTATATGAATTGACGGAACGTCTTTTCGGGTTTAATACGACCTCCTCGAATGTCTTGGCGGTAGAAATCGGGAGTCATATTATGAGCGTCCAATAACTCAGCTTTTAAACTGCTGTAGTTAATTGTACATTCAGAGATATGTAAGGACGGGCATTATCGTAATGGAGGATGTCAACAATTCTGAATCCTGCCCAGAGCGGCTTTCAAATAACAAAGTTGGTTGTGGTAAAGATTATCTTTAATTGGTAATTGTTTTCTAATATTTAAAAGTTTTTTAGGAGAAAATCCATTAGTATCACATTATACAGTCAATATGATCTTTTTTGAATAAAGTCCTCCTCTCGGTTGTTGGAAATTCTGCTTGTTTTACTGATTAAAGAACGTCTGTGTTCATTAGGAAAAAGCATGTAGTTCTCATTACCAGTAACAAGCTTGCCCATCAATGGAGCTTGAAGGTATCGTGAACGCAATGGTTTATAGCAAGATACACGCTGTTGTAGATTCGCGGAAACCATTTTCCAATCATTGGAATCTTTCCAATCCCTATCAGTTTACGTTAGAAGGTTGTCTGCGTACCTTAAATTGTTCGGCGAGTTTCTTTGAAGTTTTAGAAGGATTTGCTGTGACACTAATTTCCAACTCTTCTGAATCAAGTTAGTTTGGACTATTTTCTTTTATTCCCTGTTTTATACAAAAATATCCTACTTGTGAAAGAAGAAAATCACCTCTTACAACTGCTTTCATATGCACTATCATCCACTTCAGTGAATTTGATTAATTTTTTCGCTCTACTTGCAATAACACCTTTATAAAAATCATATAGTATAACATGTTGAATATAATATTTAGATAGGAGGACACAGAGGTAAATACTAAGTAATATTATAAAAAAAAAATTATAAACTGAGAGAAAAGTTATAAATTTCTCATTGTAGCCTTCATAAACGATAACAAGAATCATTACTTTAATAAATACTCTATATAAGTATCTATAGAACCAGGCAATGACATCGCCACTCCCCCCTATGGGGGAGGGGCATGCGCTTTGCTAGTAAGATTAAAATTTAAAATCTAAAAAAAGCAGCCATGGTTAAATCTTTAGAAATTTTCCGAACTTCGCCAATTATAATTATTAGATTAAGGAATTCTAAACTAAATTTCCCCGCTTTCAAAATATCACGTTGCTAAAATATAGAGTTATAGAGGATATATCAAAATAAATTTTCTGACCTTCACTATTTGTAATTGTAGGGGGTTTAAAAAAATTCACAAAATTTTGCGACTTATATTTATTTCTGAACGTCACCATTTTGTTTTTTTTATATTATACAAGAATTTTTTAGAAATAACTTTGATAAAAAAATAAGTCATAACCAAACTAAGATGAAATTATTATTCAAGTACTCGAAAAAATCCCCTTCTTAAATTATAGAGCTAGTAAAGTTGATGATGATCAGACATTCCTCTCCTTCCAACCTGCTAATAAATTAATGATTTTCTACTTCAATTGATATATAATTACCTCTATGAGATTGTTCAGCAAATCTTTTTATATTTATCAATGTTAAACATAATTAGTCCTAAGGGTAAAGGTAATTCTGACATTTCCTTTTTTCTTTTTAAACCCTAAACAAGTTTAATTATTACCATAATTTGACTCAGAAGACCTAAAATTAAAAAGAAAGTGGGAGGCAAAGAACACCTCATCCAAACCCCTCTTCTCTAACCTAGGGGCCTCATTAGATTGCTAAGGCCGGGGTTTAGGAGAAGCCAGTTATTTTTTGTATTTTCACGCACCCTCATTGTTCAGAGCCCCAGTGAGCTCCGGGCTGTGTTGATATGGAAGGTATTTTTATTTGTAGTCTTTGATCCAGTGACGATTTCAGACGTAAGCTCGGTTTGCACGGTCTGTGTTTGTGGCCCAAGAAGAAGAGGTTTAGCCTATATGTAGATATTTAGAGTATGTTCGATTAAAATGGCTATTATTAGAAAGAAACATTTTCTATAGAAAGATGTTTTGCCTTACATTTCGCGGATCCCTAATTCTTTTGTTATGGTTAAAATTTGACCGTCAATATTCACTTATTAATACGGTTTTAGTGCTTTGAGAGGACCTAGTTATTAACGTCTTTTTAAAACCACAGGTATCTATAGGGCATGGCCAGTATTCGTTCGCAATTTACAGCTTCTAGTTTTGCGGAAATGTTTGCCTTCGTTTTCTGCCATTTTCTTATTAAAAAGAATGATATTTTTGCTTTATCTTATTGCCAAAATATTTATTTGGGAAAATTTGAATCTATTAATTTGTGGAGAAGGTTTGGATCCTTGTTTGTAATTTCAGACGAACAACGAGTTTGCAGACTTCCTCAACTTCATAGAAGGGATCGTAGAAAAAGGTCAGAAAAGAGCTCGAAGATTCAGGGTTCGAGTAGAGAGGTAAGCCCATGGTCAACGACCTGACGACATAAAAACGGCGGAATTCGTGGCTGAACTCAACAATGATCCAAGAAACACAGCGTCCCAATGCTAGGTAGAAATTTGTGGGTAAAAATTCATCAGGCTGGTAGTGCATAAGAACATTTGCTACCTACTTTAGACAAGATGACTAAGGGATGGTTTCGTTTCATGTCAATGTAGGAAAAGTAATTCAAACACACTAAGAATGCAATCAATATGTTGAAACATCATTTGGTGCTAGTCATGATTTGCTTCTTCTCAGATTAGTTTAATTTCTACAAAGACCAGAAGATCAACTCTCAGAACTACATGTGTCTTGCTTTTGCAACAAAAGACGTGTTCAGTTTCATGCAGATAAAACTTCCAGCAAGAATTATAGTCTTGGTGTCGTTGGCAGTGAAAGTGAAGTCCTTGAGAGATGCGTCAGTCTTCTCAGCTATGAAGTGAAGTACTGAGTCGACTGGATATCAACATGAAGATATGATGTGTTTCAGCAAGACTCTGCATCTTGTCACACCAGCCGAAGACTGATGCTGGTTGGCATGGAATTTCTTCGATCTAACAGCACCTGAGGTTTTGCCTCCTATTTCGCCTGAGGTAAGCCCCTTTACTTCATTATACTGCACAGTAAACGGGGAGACCAATAAACCCACCTGTAACACGAAGAACGAGCTAAAGGACAGGATTACCAAGTGCATTTATGGGTCTCAACAGAAGATAGTGACGAGGAACTTTAGCTGGTTTCGTGGTTACCTGGAGGCTGTCATCGGGGCCATAGATGGGTTCAGTGATCAAGATCAAAGAATATGCCATGAAAAAGACGCAAATTTCTCTGAAATTTTTTACATTTTTTTTCTGCGACATTCATCAGGCGAAGGAATACCATCCGTAACCTGTACAACTTTTGGTAGCCACATCAAAATTTATCCGAAACGGATTTCATCCGGCGAATAACCATACTCTATGTGGCTCAAGTTCACTAAGATCGGAAGCGATGTTTCGAATCAACTAATCCGAAACCAGTCATCCACCAATTTACTAATTGATCCATAAGTATAAGCTTCAGCTAACAAAAATTTTGTTGTAAAATAAAAAGGGAGCCTGCCCGTATAAGATCATGTAAAATACTTCGTATATGGGAGTTATGTAATGTAGTGAAAACTTATGACCTCTTATTGGAAGATACCATATAAGGAAGATGTTTGAACATGCATCAAGGTGAGATGTTAAAGGGAATATTTCAAATATTTACTTGCCCCTAGATTTCTTAAAAAGAAACATCTAAAGATGCGGCTTGGAATTCTACTAATATCGGAGAGGCCTAATCTCTTACATAAACATGAGGCTCCTCTCTGTGATCTCGCAGGGGTTGGTTGTAATGTTGTAGGAATTCGTGTGGTTTCCAACTGATAACCAAAGAGTAAGTATAAATCCCACGAACGATACACAGTAACGAAAACAGAGTTCGTTTAATATGTAGATCTTAATTCAGCTTTACTCCTTTTATATATTAATACATTCCTGTTATAATATTTCTGATGCTAAGGCCTCTTCTTGCTCTTAATTTAGTAATTTGAGTACAGTATTTTTATCGGATTGCTTTTACAGCCGTTATTTATTTTCTTTTACAATAAAGCAGCTATAATCGTAATGAAAAGTGTTAGATATTTGGAGTTAACAAATTAAGACACTTTTGGCGAGCCCACCTGGAGTCAACTGTCTACTGTGGAGGTTTCCAAACTAATTTAGGCCGAGGTTTCTGTCTATTCTGGCACCATGATATCGCACTCGTATGGCAATATTAATGTTGTATTAGATACAAAATAATAAAATAGTTCAGACTAAATAGGTCAGAGTGTTCTTCTATAAGCCAGAAACATAGCAACTAATATCAGATATTTCAGGCCAAAAAAATACCGCTATCATTCCAATCATCACATTTCTTAGAATGACACTTAAGTTCTCTAAATGACTTTCAAAGGAAAATTACAAAACTGAAAAGATTTAAGCCAATCACTAATTTAGAAAATAAAATAAAATTTAAGAACTTTTAGCATTATGTATTTTTTCAATTAATACTGCAACATTATAAGCATATTATTGAATAAAGCATTCTTCTTGATATTTAAAAAGCAATGTTATTGTGCTCCTTTAAAAGCAAGTTTTTTTTGTATTGGCAAAGGGGAAACAACTACTTGAGTGTACCAAAGTACGGGCAAAGAGCAAAATAATTATGAACTATTGTTTTCGAATCTCAGGATGGTTGAAGATGCAATATATTACGTTATATTTTGCCAAATATTGCATTTAATGCTGGCATTTTTTCTATTTTGAATACAATTTTTAGCACTTGAGTGAATTCTATTACTTATTTTCATTACGATTAATAAAACTAGTGTTTTTTTATAAATCTATGTGACTATATCATTGTGTCTTGGAAGTGTGAATTTTTTTCGAGATATTCGTAGTTTTAAAGGGTAACCGCTATATTCATGTATTTTAAACAAAACATTCTTCCATAATATTTGGATTGGTTCCTTTTTTAACTTTTAAGTTAATACCTCCTTGCTTTTCTCCCTTTATATTGTAAAAGAAAATGAGTATTTCCTTAACTTATTGCTTCCTAAGTGAGATCAGTGTCTCAAAGTGATTTCATGACAGGAGAATATATGATACTGGTTTGTTCTGTATGCATTTCCTAATAAACCATGTTGTCTGAATACTCTTAATATCCTAAACTAACCTGAATTTGATTGGATTGTCTAGAAGAGGATATATGTTTCAGTGATTTAAACTATAAAGCAAAATATGTGCTAAAAACCGCAAAGCACTATGTTTAATTACCTTTTTGTAAACCAATATAATAAAATGACCGGAAGACTATATTTCGAATCATAAAATAACAATTATTTTTCGTCATATATATATATATATATATATATATATATATATAGAATTAATGGCCTGGGATTCAGAAATATATTTGGTCACTCTTAGTTCTCTCCTTAAGCTTTAACACTATAAATGTCTTAAATTAGCTTTGTTACAGAGGTGGAAATTAAACTCTAATTTCAATTCTTTAAAAGTTCATAGGAAAACCTGTTACATTTGTAATTATCACTCAATACAAGTTCACTTAGATTGCATAGTGCCAAATATGCCTTCGACCGTTAATCTAGTTGCGACATTTAACTTATATACGTTTTTCACTTAATAAAAAACATGTATTTATCATTTCTGATGAATTTTATGAAATGTAGATTTGATTCGGTATATTTATTAAAAATGAAAAATAAATAAGTTACTTTTACCTTGAGAGCTGTTAAAAGGATTTAGTACAAGGTTTAAAGGAAAAATGTGATATTGGGATGCAGATAAACAAACTTAATTGAAAAAAAAGGAGGATTGACCGGAAGACCCGATATGGAGATCTCGTACCTTATCTTAACACCCTTCTTCCCTAAACAAAGGATGGCTTCCTTGAGTGAATCTTAGTGACATAAGATGATCAGAAAAGAGGGAAAATAAAATTATTGTAACCAGGTTCATTCAAACAAAAGAAGGAGGAAAACATAAGCAGATAACAAATATAAAATGTTTCTAAGTTTACTATTTGGTATTTCCAACAACTACCGAGATAACGCAGGTGGTAATTATTAACCATACTCCTTACTTTATAAAACAAAATCTGGTTCTAAATTATTTTTTGCCTCTCTTTCCTTGCTACCAAAATAGCCACAATTTTAGTTCCTTAATTATCATGATTGGAACAGATATGTTTTTTTTACCTGTTTTATCTGTTAACAATTTGATCAATTACTCTTTAACTCTCTTTCCATTAAGCTTTTGGAATTACCCTTATCTTGGTTATATTAATAAATTCATAGCAAGATCTCCTTGCAATAGTTTTAAAAGAGTTGTTTTATCGAAAGCACGAAAAGAAATTAATCCCTATCGTTAATAAAGCATTCAAACATAACATAAGAAAGTTTTATAACTTGGTTTTCTTTGCTGTGGCATGAGAAAAATAATAACGCTGCGCTTAACATGTTGAGTATAACAAAGGATAAATACATTCAAATATTTGTTTATTGTATTATTATAGGATTACCGATTCTTTGAGAGTAGAAAAAAGTTGACAGTCGAATAAAATTTTCATCTGTGGTGTCTGAAAAAAGCTTTGCACCTTTTTATTATTTGGGTTGTTATTGACGAAAAAGCCCACCTTGAAGAAGGTTGTGAATTATGTTTTAGATTGTGAAAGATTAACAACTCTTTTGATTTTCCAGCAGAACCTCCTAAGTTGATTGAAACGGTCAGTTTGTGTCAATAAAAATCTAGTGCACTTGATAAAGAGTCAATCGCAATCTTGCTACCAGACCCGAAGCATTAAGTAGTAATCCTGCATTCCCGTGTTTAAGTTGGAGATTATTTTGCCTCTCATTTAAATTTGCGACATCCCTGTAAGCTAATTTTTTGCACAATTTAATTTTGAAAGAGGAATAGAAATTCGAGGATGAGCTTTCTTACCTTAAGCACATTTTCCGTAATTTCAGGGTTTATTCTTTGGGTAATTTTGACTTATAAAGATTAAAATTACTACAGGATGGCAATAATGTTTACCAAAGTTTTAAGATAATGAATTTTAATTTTTTCAGGCCTTAGGAATAAAGACAGTGTGAGTGTGATGACCTAGAGTGATGTAGCTTTGCAGAGGTACCTAATTTCGCCAAATGAATTATTCGATTACCTAATTTATTTGAATGCTCTGCATCGTCTTTCCTATATATTTACAAGAGTTGTATCTAAGTATATTAGTGAAATTTGGGACAAGGTGACATTCAGTTGTGATAATTTTATTCAGACTAGTAATTCAGATTGCGGTTTTGTGAACCGAGTGGTTATATGGAATGTGAGTGCACATGTTTTGAAGAAAAGAGTGGGGTGGTAGCCAATATAAATAAAAAATGAATAATTGCGAGGTTCGAGGGGATTTTTTAAAGGGCAGAAGCATTCAAGCCGATAAAGTGATTTTGAACCATAAAAGGCTATTAACGATCAGAAATGAATTCATTTATGTTTTCAAATCATTTTTGCTTTTCCACTGGTAGTCCTAAATTGCTTTAGTTCCTGGATTTCTCGGTTATTTGAGATGAAGTAAAAAATGGGATTTCATTTATAAGTGTAGATAATCCAGACTTAATAAAGTCTACTCAAATGCAGTTTAGGTTGATGTTAAAAGATTTAATTTGACGGCCTACGAAGTTATCTGAAGTATGATTTTGAAGTTTTACGAAATATTAAGTACTTATGTAACAATTGAATTATGTTATTAAATAACGTTTGAATTTTAAGCTTGAGGATAAATAAGTTTACTCAAATACAAGTAAACACCGTTTTAGTATGAATTTTGAAGGTATATGAAGTTACTTATTAAAAGTTGAGATTTTTGTCTGAGGATAAATGAACTACAATAATAATGAAGGAAAATGCTTACTTAATTGATTGAAATAAGTTTAATTTCTCGAAATATAACACTCAGACTCACAATACGTAAGCATACTTAAAAAAGAGGATACTCTAACGGAAAAGGAGTTTGCTTGAATTACACGGTGAGTTTGAAAAATCGTAGGCTCTTCTCTCGTTGTAATTTTCTGGTATTCTGATTTTATTATCTGTACATAATCGTTCTTTTATGGACCCACAGTTTCGCTAAAGGGAATAAGATTTGAGGTTAGCTGAGAATGATAAGATCATTGTAGAGCACGGAAACTACACGACTGTTCAAATCGTGCATTTAAAGTTATATGGCTTCAACTACTTTAAGGTAGGACGACGCAGGGCGTCAACGCCCTTAAACAAAATCTAATAACCAAGATTTATATGATAACATAAAATAAACATACTGAAAATAGAACGATCTGGTAGAGAAACAAAGTGAGATGAGCAGAAGGCGCTTCCTACTACTAACTCTTAGGTCGGAATCAACATAGTATTTGTACTAGATACAAAGGATTTATATACTTTATATATAGATATAATGCATTTTACATGTTCTGTTAATTATATTATTTGAAGCAATTCCTCTTCATCCGAGTCTGCCTTTACTCGTCCTGATCCCGCAACTGCATGTTATGTCATCAGCATCAATACGGGAGAATGAATGGCGGGGGAATAGGATTTACTTGCTGTTTTAGTGCTCACTCAAATGCTACACCTTAATTCCATTTAATCGCCAAGTTGACCTCCCATACAATAATCAGAAATCTGTAGAGTCAGCTCGTTCACAATTATGGTAAATTGAAAGAAATTAGGACTAAGGATTTTATCTCAAAAATTAATAATGATTTTTTTCTCCTAAATTAACGTTTACCATAATTAAATCTCCATTAATTTAACTCCATGAAACTTTACTTTCGACATCTCGAGTTCTTTGTGTTTTAAATGTGTATTAGGAAAGAAGGTTCGCTGACGGACAATATAGAGGATATTAAATTGAAGTTTATAAGAAACAGTAATAATGATAAAGGCAGATTATCATACAGCGTCTCAAAACAAGTTGGTTCAGGTTACATTATCGCTGCTAGAAATACTCTCAGACTCACATTCCTTTTTAACCAATTCATTGGGACACTATCGGTTGAAGGCAATTTGATGCAGTATTTCGTAAGTTAGTAGGAATACTTTTCTAGAACACGCCCCATCGCGCTGTGACAAAACACTAAAATACACACCAGTATATATAAAATCATATATGCACCACGAATGAACGTGTTCACCAGATACTATGAATCTCCAGAACATAAAAACTAACATTTTGCCGTATTTATATATTTTAATTCTCTCCTGATGAACTAATAATCATAGTTTTTCATTTTCTTTGCATTTCACTTTGTCTATTTATTTTTTAATATAATTTAATCAACCAAAATGTGTTCCACTTTCATCAAAATACTTGCCCTAACTCATTCCATAGCTTCTCTTTCTTCGTATCAAGAATATAATATGTAACATTGCACTAACATTGCACCATACTCCATATTTTAACTCAAGTGCAAGGTTACATTATATAAATCTCTCATCTAACACAAACTCTATCTTTCTTGAAATGCTTGCATTATAAATCGAAAACATATGCACTTTTAATTTTAAAAGCATCCATATTCGGTCTCTTTTTCTTATAATATATATTGGTCCCTAAAGACTGATCTAATATAACTGCCTCCAGGCGTGAAAAAAATGTGTAAATACTAAGATGGAAGCTCGGCTTCAGGTATATTTGATACATTCAATCCTATATTTTCCCATTAAATACCTAGTCATCCGAGTTCCTTAATCAGTTGACCGCGAGTTGGGGATTAGCAGCCAATCCTATCTAAGTCTTCTCAATCTGATTGACACAATTCCAATTTTGAAATAGTTTTCCCCCAGTTCAAACTACATATATCTCTACCCTTGTCCTCTTGCACTCACCCACCGCTTGTTACCCACTTTGGTGTGACCTCTCTTTCAATAAAGAAATAAAAATAGCGAAGATTTCTCATTGTCATTTTATATCTCGCATTGCAGCATTGATGGTTACATTTTATTTATTCAAATTTTCACATTAGGAATATCTAAATGACCATCGAAAAACACTTTTAAAAACAACGACTCTCTTGCCCCATCAGATTAATTGGCTCACATTATTATTTTAGAAGTCTTAAAAACTTTCTGTATAAAGAAGTTCCTTATTCAGTAATAGAGACCACTGCACTGGTGGCCTCTGTCTAATCATATTTCATCTAGCCTAAACGAAATTAACAGTGGAATCAATGGACGCGAAACAGTAAGTTATCAGGAAAAAATCTCATGCACACTCTTGCGCCCAATTCTCACCCTCTCACTATCTCTGATAGGCAAAATGACTTTGTCCATATAAGACTGATTGTAAATTATTCTTAGCAAAAAGAAATTCGGATACTAAATTCTACAACCTATGCTAAAGAAGCCTGTTTATTGGCGAAGGTGCTCAGAATCTTTTACGTTCCTCCTGCAAGAACCTTTTATCCAAAATCTCACACGATGAATCTAAACTTTTAACAAGTATGACTTATTCTTTTCTTCTATCCTTTTATCTTTTCCATTATAAAGGTTGACTGAAAAAAGTACTCATTGATTTTAAATTTAGATTTTAGCAAAAGTTAAGTGAATATTCTTACAAGTTTGGTGCTTATAGTTGCATAAACTAATAGAGTTTCATGTGGTATTGGTTGATATTATAGTCTCTCGATGCGTGTCCCTCTTGATGGTTGGCAAACATCAAGGCGATAATGAAGCTCTGTCTAGAGTCTTTACAGCATATCCTGCAGTTCATCTATGGTGGCGGGTAATGCAGGGACATAAACTTTGTCCTTGACATGTAATATTCTGTTTCACATTTATTTTGATTACATGTCTACCTTTGTCATCCTTTGGGTATTAATTTATTCCTTGTAAAGATTTTATGTGAACCAGTATTTTTGCGGTACTTGAACGAAGAAACAGTTCGAGCCCATTTCTCCTTTTATTATTTTATTCCTCTTCATACGTCTTTATTACCTTTTCTTTAAATTTCCTTTTTTGCTCCAGGTGTTTCTTTGTCTATTTTTCTCGTGTCTCCGTTTAAAATCGACCTTTACTCTGATATTTTTTTAGTTTTGTTAATTAATGTGAAGATATGACTAATTTTTCTGTTATTTTGCTAAATCAAGTAAACAGTTCTATATACGTAAAGTCAGTGTTATGACGGACATTGCTAATTATTTTTGCAAAAATATTGATAGAAAAACACTTTAAAACTATAATAGGAAAGCGAAAAGATAACGCCATTCGTAGGAAAATTCGAGACAAAATCTACAAGAGGCTATTCTTGGTGGCAATAATAATAAAAAAAACATACTTATGGGAGTCACCATACAAGCTATTAAAGCAAGATCAATCTTTAGTATTAACTATTAACACAGTTATTTAATTAAATTGAGAAATTGTTTTTTTAATATTATTAATTTGATTTAATGCGATACCAAAATGAGCGGATTAAAGGGAGAGGCAAAAATAATAGCCAACATGTATGTCGTAGAATAGGGTCAAGTTAACCCTTTCTGCATTTCTCAGCCGAGTTCCATGACGGCTATGTGCGTGGGAGATTTATAATATAAGCAGTGTGCAAATTCACTAAGTGGGTTGTACAAATAGTCGACTAGCTTAGAGGATCCGGCACAATAGAAAAACGGGTACAAAAATAATTTTACTGGTATGCAAACTAATATTCTTTTATAAGGTTAAATGGGGGTTTAAAAGAAACATATTCGAGGGTTCCTCGAATGATCTTTTAGCGTAATGAAGCAGACCATGGAGGCTTACTCTGGGGGTTGGGATTGGGCGGGGATCGGGGTATTAGTAAAGAGAGCACTTGTACAGGAGAGTTGCGCGTTACTGTTACCTCGGAGATTTGGTTCGAAGAATAATCCTTGCCTTGGCGCAAATTTAAAATAATAGTCTCTTGACAATGCTATCACGGAATGAACTTATATCTTTCTTTTGAGTTACAATACGAATTGAGACTGGGCGCGTTGCGTTCAAAGAGCGGATAGAACGAGTACGGGGTAGACTCACGCGAATTAATCGATAATCCACAGGCTTGAGAGGTTTGGCGAGAATTCTGCAGAGTCCGATGGAACGCGATAACGGGTACTGCCGGGGAGCGGGCAAAGGATACTGACGAAGCAGGAGGACGGCGGATACTGCCTTCCAACTCTGGCTCCTGAGGAGTTATATTGGGGTAAAATGGGGTTTTTCTCCTCCATCCAAAGGGGAGGGTTCCAGGGGCCGACGCATTAGCAGGCGAGATTAGTCTCTCTCTATTAGCACCATCGCGAGAAGGTTCCTCAGTCGGCGAGGGAAAACTTTGTCAAAGTCCAGATCGTACATTTGGGGCTCTCAAACTTGCTGTGGTTGTATGCGATGGCGAAATTCTAGGCCACTACGGGATCTCTTAATTTCGCACATCCATTAGGGCAGGCAAAAAGGGTAAACCAGGTGTCTGTTGTCTCTCTCTCCATTGAAGGCGTGGCAGCGGGCATTTTTATCTCTCTCTGGCTCTGATCTCTTACAATCCTCCATATCCAGATGGAACTTCAGGGGAAAAAGTGACATCGGAAAATGATTACTGGAGAGGGCGGAATATAAGTTAAAGTAGCACGACAATAGCGGATAAAGTTGAGAATACCTATGACAAATTTTCAAAATGGAGTCAAAGTACAAAATAGTGGAATTGTCTGGAGGAGGGAGGTGCACCATACATATACACAAGGATGTTTTCTTCTATGATACCATCAATTGGGGCTAACTGGCCCGAGGGTAAGTTCATCATATGATTATACAAAACTACATAAAAGTTAAGGATATGAAAGCAAGTCATTTTTCACATAAAAAACATAAAGTACAATATATATATATATATATATATATATATATATATATGGAATACGCGTTTCTTGATTATATTGTTGAATATACAAATTTATTTTATAAACAAAAATAAACACCTGGATAAAAAAGAAATAGAAGTGGCTCGGAATTTGTTTGAAAAAGGATTTAACGGGTTTATACATAAACTATTAGCCATACAGTTACCGCTGCCATTTAAATACAAAATGCGGAATTGGAATTCTTGAAGAACAAGCTCCAACGCATTAACCAACTGTTATTATTCATGCAGGGGGACCTCCCCCCGCTGCCGGAGATTGCTTCGATTGTTAAGTTTTTCAAATTTATATTGATTGTTAAGTTTTCTTATTTTAACTTTAAAGTAGCCTAATTCTAGGCTGTCGTGTTTTTCGGCGACTTATGCCCAAGTGGGTAGTTGCCAGATGGGCTCTATAAAAAAAAAAAAAAAAAATGTTATTATTCATGACGTTACGTAGGTATGATAGGGGTTTGTTGTCCGTTTCCACTACAAATTCCTTGCTTAATAAATATATTCTAAATTTTAGATTTCCCAAATGACAGCAAGGGCCTCTGTCTCAATTACCGCATAATTTTTCTCGCGCGCGAGTAATTTTCTGTTTGCATAAGCGATGGGAAACTATCGCCGTTATTCTTATACTAGAGAAAGGGAAATCCTATACCATCATTACTGTCGTTGGTACGAATTCCAAACAGTTTCTCCTAATTAGGGAGGCAGAGACGGGAGAGGATGCCAAATTCTCTTTAAGTTGGTTAAAGCTGTGAGTTGAAAGAGGCGTCCACTCGGTCGTGCGGGTCCTTCTCCTTTAATATCTCGCAGATGGAGCGAAATTAATCGCAAAGTTGGGTATAAAGCGACGATAGAACGATGCAGAGCCTATGAAGGATCGCGGCTGCTTTTATTAGTGGGCAACTCCATGTCCACAATGGCTCGGATCTTTTCTTATGGAAGCCGAGTTAATCGATAGTGCCAAAAGCGAACTGGAAATTGCTGGGGCCATTGTCACATTGTGTTCCCGGAGTCAATACAAAAGGGCTTGGAGGATGGTCAAGTGTTAATTACAATCTAGGGTGGCCACTTAAACATTTTCAAAATAGAAGGTGACGTTGGATAAGCTTTCTAAAATCCTCTTCATCATCCGGTTATAATTGCTGCAGCCTTTACGATACCAAAAGGAAGCCTGGGAGACTACATAGGCCCCTTCTCAAGGGGGAAAGCACTAAATTTCTTCACTTTCTCCCTCAGGGGGATCTGATAATAGGCTTGCATAAATCCAACTCAGAGATGAATTTGGCCTTCTCAAAAAGGTGGAGGTTCTGATCTATGGCGGGAATTGATTCGGCATTGTATACGTTAACCGAATTTAGCTTTCTAAAATCGATGCATATTCAAAAGGAACCATCAGCCGTCGTTACCATGACAACTGGGGAACAATAGCTCGAATCCGGAGGTTCGATGATCTGCAACCATAGAAGTTTATCTACTTCCTTATTGAATGCTTCCCGGAAGTGTATGGTAGGTGGTATGGTTTAGAACGGATGTGTTTTCCAAGGTGGTTAGTTGGATATTGTGCTCAAAGTAAGTAGCACAACCGGGGATCTCGGTGATAACGTCATCAAAACGGCTCAGGAGCGATTAGGGTTGATCCTTTTGAAGAGATGATAGCTGCCCGCATATCTTAATTTTCGCATGTGGGAAATTATCAAAGTCGGGCAAGTCATACAACGGGTATTTGTTGTCTTGCTTCATGCATGCGACTTGGATTACGCAAAAGGGATTCAGGGAATAGCAAGATTCCATTGAGGATCCTTCGTCTATTACAACTATCTGGTTAATCCTTCCGCGGTGGTGGTAAAGCTTGATCATATTAATATGTAAAAGATTTCTGCTCGAGGGGATTTCAATAGGGTAATCGCAATCTTATACCTTGTAACTAACGAATTATTTTTTACGAAGTGAATGTACTTGTACGTATCAATAACGTGTACGCACATTAGAGGATATATGTTTATTTATTATACATCGAACAGTGGTAAAATGTAATTTTACTCATTTAAAACAAAAGTGAGAGAAACTAATTTGTGGCTTAGACAGAATCCATTACCGTTTGCAGCTTCACTTCTTAAAGGCAATAAAACTAAGAAGGCGTTAGCTTGGGTAGGTAAACACCAATATTCTTTATCGCATAAAGGCAATATTCCATTGGGTCCATCCTTAAGCATGTAGGAAAATAGTTAGATTTAAAGGAATAAGAGGAAAGATTAAAGATTTATTCAATAACTGGTGTGAGGGAAATATTCTTATATTTTGAAATTTTGAAGCCTTTGTTAGATGATTACTGCCACACATTTGCGTTATTCGTTTGCTTTAATATTTTACTAAATTTCATTATCTTGCGGACAGTTAATTCTATCAGATTTTACAGTATCATGTTGCGTCAATGGACAAAAACCATTAACTTATGAGAATGAATAAAATTTAAAATTTTGGATACTCAACCTTTCCCCCTATGAAAAACATAAACCGAAACTTTAAAATAATTTTAATAAACAAAAGATTAATTTCACTCAAAGTATTAATCAACAAAAAAAGAATTTCACTTTCGATCATATAAATCTTTGTCTCCAACATAACTTTGGGCATTATGAATCGTGTTTAGAAATTGTTGACTTAAATTTTCTGTCCAAAAACTGAACATTGCCACTTAATTAATCAATTATGTATAGCAGCAAATTTTCAAAATGAATAGACCTTTATGATTTGATGTAACTTCCATATTTCCGCCTGTTCACTATTAGTATATCTAGAGTTTGCCATTTCATACTTTATTCGCCATACCTAAAGAATGCTACTCGGCCAGTCAAAGCAAATTACTGCCACCAACAGACCAATAAACCTGTACTAAAAGGAACTGTAAAAATTGGCTTTTCTAACGTTTTTCTTTTGTAGCCGCAGTTCATGAAATATTTCACCTACTCTTCCTATAGCTTCGCCTCCACAAGTTGAAACCAAAGAGTACGGGATGCAACGGCAAAATAAAAGTTGAAGAAGCAATTAAAACAGGCTTTTAGATAATTTAATTGGCTACGTTCTATTTAATGGTGTGCTTAATAAGTGTCCTTCAGGCGAAATGAAATGCAAAGATGGCCGATTATTTCTATAATAACTACACAACATACTTGATTACAGATTTTCTCAAACCTCGTCTATTATATCTCACATGAAGACTGCTTTTATTGCAATAAGTAAGAGAAAAATATATTAAAGCTATACATTTTTCCGAAACTATTTTTCAATTATGGAGCCTTGTATTCATTCCATTTTCATATATTTATATGATAAAAATAGTTACTACCTAAATTAATTTTCCAATTGCTGTCTTTTATTCCTGTTTTCAATGGGCAGCTTGTGATGCATAGCTTAATGACTTTTAATCAGTCTTTTGTATAGTAACAGTGTAACTCAAGTATGAGCGATAGATAATTATAGAAAAGTACCCATTTTTGAAGTTTCATATTTGTACCCTGTGGATTACATCAGACGAGACTATCCAATTATAAAACTCCTATTTATATTATAAAAGAGTTATAAAGTTCACTCAATTTCAGACATGAGTCGGCTTGGCAAAGACTTTTTTCTAGAGAGTTTCGTTGCTTTATTTTAACAACGGTAACCTCTGCCAAGCCGAAGAAAATAACTATTAAACTCTGTATTCTTAATCTAAAAACTCTACTTTTTGCTTTAGAGTTAGTAAACGTCAGTAGAATTCAATCCCTTGAAGATATTGGAAATAACGTCCTGATATCTCACATTTCACGCTAAATGATTGGCTCACAAACCCCTAAATTCGTTTTTTTGGCAAGGTATCGCAAATAAGAATAAAGTGGATGATTCTTTAGAAACATACGTCCGACAATCTGAAAATATGCACCAGATCAGAAGTAACCAAAACAAGTGGCTGGCGCAGAAACAATACCCCTCAGCGATTGAGTATTCGCATCTGAGAGACAAAATTTAGAAACCTAAAATTGCGTGTGATCAATAAATAGTTAAACCAAGAAGTCATCCGATTAAATGAATAAATGATTAATGTAACGAAAATTTTAATATTGCTCATATTTTCGCTTGGGGAAAACTGAGTTCTTGGCCGAATTAACAACAACTATAATCATCAATAGTCGCTAAGAGAAAGATAGTGTAACACTAAATGATGGCGAATTAGGAATAAATACACAGTATTTTTAAAAAAATCAGAACGTGATATATTTAAATGGGAAAGAATCACATCTTTGACTAGAGCGATGAAGACGCGATCCCAGAAAACATAAAATACCTCCTCTGTGATTTATGTATCTCTTGATTGCGATTGCTTTTATGACTTTCAGTGTTCGAGAGTAGACATAGAAATACATTACGGCGTACTCTTTTTTTCACTCTTATATAGTAGAACGTGGATAGTAGGGGAAAAAATTAATTGAAATTTTTGGAAAATCAAGACGAGATTAAATGAAATTACTGACTACACAGAGAGTTATAAATCTGACATCAGGACATTGTTAAGAGAGGCAAAATATGGCTAAATATTTATTTAATTATCTGAGTAAGTAAGCAAAAATGCTAAATCGCCTGATTTTAGGTTTGAGAGACTAGTTGAAGCACTGAATATAATTACACTTGGGATGCAAAAAGAGTCGTCGTAGGAGGAAAAAATGGAGAACTGCAGAGAATACTTAGAAGTTTGACGATCAGAATAAGGCTGATCGTACCAAAGCAAAATTCCATGGGTATGTTATTACCTAACCCCTCACTTTATTATGTTATAACATGGACTTCTATTTAATCAGCTTGGTCTTTCTTTCTCTTCTACTTTTTCGACTATCAATTAAACATTTAATTTAAAAATCTAGAGAGATATACCGAGAAATTATGAATTAGAAAAGAAATTGAAGAAGGATTAACTAGTTTCTTACTCGATAACTCTCTTAGCTCTTGGTGTATCACAGACAAATCTTGTTCTATTCTGGAGAAGACATGGGTTTCCACTTCTATTGATAGTTTAGTTTGACCCATTTCGATGATTTTTAGCAATGATATAGGGCGTCAAGTTCTGTTATTAAGTGCAAAAAGCGTTACTAAGGAGCAGCGTAAATCAAATCATTTCTTAACGAGCACAGACATCTCACTAAAGCTTGTTATGTTGTGAAAATATGCAGTGAGCCAGAGTCTAGTATGCTGGATTATCAATTACTCCGACCACTTTTTCTATATCAGAAACTTAAGTAATATCTATGCGCCAAATCTCGTATAGATTTTTGTTGCGGTGTAGGTAGTGAATACTATGCAAAAGTGTCATTAGCCGATTTGTTTCTGTGTCAACAGATCTCATAGCATCATATAGATAAAAGCTTTCACAGTGGATAATACTACTTGCAACTTGTAGAAATGTCATCCGATGATATTTCAATCGTTATATTCAAATTAAACTTTGTTTTTGCTGTCGCTATAGTCATATTGCGCACTTTTCTAGAAACTGACATATCTGATGATAAACACCAATTTTACAAACATAAGGTTAACCCTGGCAAAAGTTATTAGATGGTTTGATTAAAATACAGGATTTCGGATAATATTTGATCGTACTGTTTATTTTTAGCGTGCCACGATAACCTTAAAACAGTAACGACAAATATTCAAACTTATTTAGTCGACCTCAAACGGTCTGCAACACCTATCAGATTCTACTTAGTTCATATTTCTTTCATCTGCCCTAAACAGATTATGTCATTGGTAAAAATGATCCCAAGCTTTGCGATACTTTACCGCTTTTTTCTGAGAAAAAAATGTAATAATTTATTCATTTAAGAAAAGTCTAATTCCAACTACATCTTTATTGTAAGAGATTTAAAATGGTGGAAAGAGGACCTAAGAGATAGTACCATTTTCTCCAAGGGGTACTGGGGTCAGGGAGCGTGCTACGCCTTCAGGTGTCAGGAGTACCAGGAGTATTACCTTCGTTACACTAGAAAATAAGTAGACAAACATTTGGAAACATTACTTGAAACTCTGAAAAATTAAACAAATTTAACTGGGTAAAAAAAGGTTTTCGAATTTAATAAGCTTAGATTCTTACGGTTTGGGGAGAGGATACAACAATAATTATATTTAAGATGTAATTTATGCATTATAACATATTTATGGACGACTATTACTACTTTTTAGTTTAAAGTGTGCATTTTCTATCATATAACTCAACCAATGAAAAAATGTAAGGCCCCATGCATAACTCCCATTAGGAGCGCGTATCCCGTTTTCACTCTTGCGACATCATCACTCACAGTTTGCTCTCCAAGGAACAATGCTGGCAGAAAGATTCGTATATCTTACACATATTTTCACATTCTCTAGCTTCACCATTATTGGGGCCGAGATCTCTTTCAAAACTTTCGGCGAGATTCGCCCTCGTTGCTTATGTGCTTTAAGATCAAGAATTAATATCTTCCTGAGTCTGTAAATATCAGTCATTTGCAGCGTAATTGGACATGATTGTTATTATCTTCCTTTATATTCCAATTTTCCTAAATTAAACAAACAATAAGCTGTGAAGCCAAAGTCTCCTTGAAAAAAGGCAGCAATTGTGATGCATTTTTATTCTAGCTCACTTTAAAGTCAGTTTGACTTAGTTTTCATTTCTAATGGAAGAAATCGCCAATCTTTATGCTTATATGCCTGCAGTAAGAAGTAAGCCTTCGAGCTATGACTTCACATCTAAAAGGGAAGAGGTTCAAGATATAAAAACAGCTTTAACTAGAGCGGTTGGAATTTATTTTGAGCCCTCGTCTCAAGATGCTCCTGGAAGACCGACTAGATCGACATTATCAATAGTCACAAGTAATAGATGCATAAACTTGGTTCAATGCAGAATGAAGTCAACAATGATGTTTCTTTTATCGGCTATTCTAGTATAAAGAAAGAATCGTGTTTTGTGGCAGATGTCCGCCTAAATGCAGACGATAATAGCATCCGTGTGATAAAGTCAAACATTTTACTGAATCCATTTATCATTTGACAGATCCTGGAAATACCAGTTTTATGGAGCATTTCAGCATCAATAACATTTTTCTATTTGGTTCCAGGATTTTATTATGGCGTTATTAAACGTAATTGAAGAAACTTAATAGTAGAAGATAAAAAATAATATAGCGATTATAAGGGGCCTGAAGACTGGAAACGTGATATGCGCTCCCAACGTGAGTTATGAACGAGGCCCTAAATAAAATAACTCTTTAGTTTTTACTCTCAAAAGGTTTTGTACCTATATCTTCGTTCTTTGGTGTAAATAATAAAAATGCACAATTTAAGTTAAAATTAGTAATAGCTGTCCAGATATACGTTAAAATGCTTAAACTTCATCTTTATACTATAATTCCGGCTGTATTCTATCCACTACCCCTATAAGTTCATCCTATTACGTCCGAATATTTTTTACTTACATTTCTTCTTTTTAATTTTTCTTGAGGTTCAAGTAACGTCTCTAAATATGCGTCTACTGATTTTCCGGGTATATCTTAATCCTTGAGGCGTAACACACTCTCCTGACCCTAGTACCCAAAGAGAAACGGTGCTTTCGCTAGGGTCCTCTTAGCTACCCTCTTAAATCTCATACTATCTTTTTCACACCTGTATTGGCCGAACAAAAGGATAAAGAAAGGATCAAACTTTGTTAACTAAATAATTGTGAATAAGGAAGAAAGCAGGTGTAATCTGACGGAATTCATGATAGTAGACAAATTACCCAAGTGGAATTTTTTTATCTCTCTTTTTTCGATGAGTTTTAGTTTCACAATGGTCTCTATATATAGAAAGGTATGAAGGTGCAGGTACCATTGCATCAACTCGTATATGTCAATGAGTTTGCGTCTTTTGAGGGATTTTCCCCGTTATATTTTACGATTTGTTTATAAAACCAAATAAAGTTGACTTAATAATTCAATTACTTTTTAACCCTTAATTGTTATCGTGGGGTCCAGTGGACCCCACGATACCGCTGACTTTATTATATTAACAGGTTCTGATTAAGCGATAATTCTCAAAGTTCATGTACCTTTCTATAAGGGCACGATAAGAAAATAGAAGCAAAGAAAATTCTCAAAAAACATACGTAGTCTCGGCACAGAAGAAAAGCAGGTGAGTTGGGGTCTACCTGACCCTGGACTCCACGATACCATTTACGTAACAGTAGTGCTTTTTGATAGACATCCCTAAAAGATGCTAAATTTCATATTTTTTAATGGAATATCTTTGTGTATAGGTGATTATATAATATGTAATATTGAAATTATCGATTAAATAAATATATAAGAAATATATATATATATATATATATATATATATATATATAACAAATATATATATTATAAAAAAATATAATCTAAACATGATTATAATGCAACTTATTTTTAGACCATGGTGAGCACTTCACGGAGCAAGATAACAACGAATGAGGATATTCAGAGGCAACTTATGGATCTCGGTATAGATTCTGAAAATGAAGATAACCTACTCTTGAAGAAGGTCTACGATAGCGATGAGGGAGATACGTACATTCTCTCGTTATCTTCAAAATCTTCTAAGGGTGAGGAAGATTTAAATGATGCCAAGAGGATGCAGATGGAATGAGCAAAGCGACAAAGAAGATCAAGTACACCAGCACCTTCTCGTCTACAAGCTCAACAACGTCCAGAAGAACCGGTATGCGAAAAGTGTTTCGTGCTAAAATTCTACAAACCAAGAAGTGAAAGCACCAGTAAGTACATATGGAGTACGAAGCCCGTTAAAACCAGAACCAGTAGAACATTGCAGAGAAATATCCTAAATATTGAACTTGGTGGTCTAAAGGGTCTTGCAAGAAGGGTTACCCAACCTAGGGAATGTGTGAACTTGTTCAATGACGATAAAATGCTTGTTTTAGTGGTGACACACACCAATGCATTCATAACAGAGGCATCTGCGAACTATAGAGCAACCTCTTCAGCATCAATAATGCACATATACAAAGTGGAAATCAAATTTCTTTTGAAAATATTGATTTTGACTAGTTTCCGCAAATGTCATTATCTGACCACAAGTGAGAAGTTCAATCCCCAGACGGGCCATCCATTTTACTCAACCTCCATGAGCGAGCGTCGGTTTTATATCTTATTAAATTCTCTACGCTTCGCCGATCTCTGCATATTCTATGGACTACTCAATGCAGCAACCATCAATGCATTCATCATCTACTCATAGTACCGAAAAAGCAGAAATGAAAAGGTTGGCATGCGTCGGCTTTTCATACAAAAGTTAGCTCTGCAATTTATTCGGCCTTTGAGTGAGAATAGACTGACACAACCATCTCTCTCAAGAAATCACAAGAAAGGCATTGCAAATAAGCTCAATATAAATCTCCCTTCCAAGACAATCACTTCCCTGTTAGATGTCAAAAAACACTGTACATTGCACAAGACAAGAAGATAGAAAGATAAGAGTGGTTTGCTATGAGGGCAAAGAGACAGTCTGTGGGGTACATTCTTCCCCATTGTGCCTTGAATGTATGTGAACTCATAAGAAATATGAAATATAGCCTCTAGTGTGTAAGAAAAAAAAGGAAACATTTTACTTTTAGTTTTTTTTAGTTTTATAGTGTCGTGTCAACATTAGATTATAAAAAAGGCCTTAAAAACAATTACAATTACATTTTTATTCGAAATAAGAAACATTTTATCGCATTTTTTTTAATTTTACGGAAAAAAGAATAGCCAACTACAGAAAAGGACGGAAAAATTTCTTTTGGTGAGTACACATTTTACCTCTTTTATTTTAGGATTTTTTTCCCTTACCAATAAGCATGTCGGGTCTCACGTCATTCTCTGTGATAATTACAACACTATTGGATCAAACTCATATTTATACTAAAATATGTCTATTTAAATTTTTATTTACTACATTGCTAATTGGGTATGAATTATAAAACTAATAAATTTTTATTATAAAAAATAAAAAAATACATAAAATATTCATTAAAGTACTATAAAATTGAAAGCGAAGTAGCTATAAATATTTCAAGTGTGGGGTCCCGTGGACCCCACGATACCAATTATGTTACGTGCAAGGAAGCTAAAAATTTAGGGATAAGGGTGATTGGAGAACATTTGTTATGCAATTTTCCAGTAAATTAGATTACTTTTATTTTTAGCATTTTATACGAATGTTCAAATTTGTGAGGGTTCTGGCAATCAGAGGTCAAAATGTGGCCTAACGGAGTTTGAATCCGATTCCGTTAGAATCAAATTCAATCTCGATTTTCCCAAATTTTTGCTTCTGACCACTATAAAAGAAGAACAGAAATGGACAAATGACTTACAATACTACACGAAGATATAAGCACGCATAAAGTATTGGTGAGATCAGAGTCTATGTCGGCTCCTTGCTCTTCTGTTCTTTTAACTCACGCGGAAGTTTGAATTATAACAATGGGGCAGAATGAACCATATGATAAAAATATCTCAAAACTAGGGCCTGTTTAAATAAATTCCTAACGTTAAACTTCTGCGTCGTAGTTAAATTTGCGTTTACCTCAATATCTTTTTTAAATATATATATATATATATATATATATATATATATATATATATATATATATATATATATATATATATGTGTGTGTGTATATATATTAATGATATAGGTAATTTGGCTAAATATACGTAGTAGAAAGAAAAATTCATATACTGATGAGTTAAATGTCTTAGGAACGCTTTTAACACAGCGATCTACAGCAACTAGACTTGAAATCATTTCAAAAGCCAATAAAAGATTTATGAAAAAATATCGACCTAAGCTGTTTTTATAGCCATGTATACTTCTCTGATTAGTTAGATGCCAGATCTTGAAGGAGAAGAGCCTTGACATCACCGTCTCACACTCGATAACCATTGGAGCCAAACTACGCCACCAAAACACAGTACACTACTATGCGATAACCACAACCAACCTGCAGGAGGGCTTAGGTTCAACAGAAGACTATTTTCTGCTGAGTTCTGCAGTGAACTAAATAGAAGTCTATCATCAGCAGAAAAAATATTTAAACCTTAACTCATCTGATCAGCTGACATGTTTCAAGAGCTCAATAGTTCAATTAGCAAAGGCAGAAGAAGGAATTTTTCTGGGTTTTATTTTTTTTTTGGGGGGGATGGTCTTTAAAAGAAGTACTGGTGGATCTTCTGGTCTCGCATTCTATGAAAGATTAAGAATGCAATACTGATTCTATGGATATCGGCGTTGGAAGCAATTTGAGCAAGTGTTCAGGTTTTTTGCAATTAACACGATCATTAAGCACCTATGTATGCTATTCCACGTCATTTTTCACTGAAGGCAGTGAACACGTGATATCCTTGATCGATGTTTGTTGAATATCATCACAGTTTCATAAATGTAATCCCTCATCTATGTGCCACTCATATTATGCCACATTCGAACTCAGATCATTCATGGCTCCTTGTCATGAGCAGCCTTGCCGGTGCTCAATACAACATACTTCTATCCCATGACCTTATGTACTTCACAGTAGGTCTTTGAAATAATAGTCAATCACCACTTTTATTAATCTTATCTCAATTCATTACGTTAAATTAAATAATCATTAGCTCATTTAATGTCACCAGCCGCCAACATTTTAAAGATTGTTGCGAATAGAGCTGCTATCTACCACCATTAGAAGGTTTCTCATAGAAGGATGTTATTGAACATTTTACTTAGGCTGTCTGTATAACGTTAGAAAGAGTAAGGTACAATGCTGAGAGGAAAGGCGACTAGGTTTCTCATAAACCAAGTCATACATATATTTATTATGTTCTTTAATGAATAAATATTATATATGTACTCTGTTAGCTATTGCTTTTCTTTGTAAGAATTTAAATTACATGCTTGGGATCGTGTCTGTATTTTTTATAGTTAAGCAATCAATGACTCTTACCTTTCACCAACATCATTTAAATTCAGGAAATAAAGCATTTCCTCTCCGTGATTGCGCACATTTACATTTTAATTAAGATAATTTCAGGCCACAAAGATTCCAAGACCGTCTCCCAGCAAATTTAAACTCGTGACTACCGTATTATTCGACTGATTCCCCCCAAAAAAGAAGTTTCCACATTTTGATGAATCCCAATTACTGCAATTACACTTCTCGTCCCTGAAAATTGTCAGAAAAAATTTCTACCTTTAGGAAATGATATTTATAATAGCAAATTGAATATACGATACTGCTACTTTAATAATTCAATGGTTGAAAGATTTTCCTAGCTAGCAATTAGAGATAAATGTAATACAAAGTGAATCCAAAGTATGTCTTCTATTTCTGGACAACTTTCTGCGTGAATTTCTTGTGAGAATGTTAACGAGATGTCATCTTAAAAAGATTGACTCTGAGAATATCTTTTTAAAAACGAAATATTATTATTTTATAATTAATCATAGAAAACAAACCAAGCGACACCATTTCTACTAAATAATAATCATGAATCTTTAATCCTAGAAGATGGCTCTCTCAAAATTTCGATCATAGTGATGACCCCAAGAAACCTATTCGTATATATAAAAACTAATCGTTAAAATAAGTATTATTAAGGAAAAAAAGTTGCACAAACAAAGTAAACAAACGTATTTAATGTAACAACAGTGTAAAATATTATTCCAAGGGGTGAAAAAGAGAAATATGATGCCAGAAATTTTCTAATCCACTCTCAAACTGAATTGATCCTGCCACATTGCTTAGATTAAGTTAGGTTAGGTTTAGTTGTGTGAGTTAAGTTAGATTACGTTAGGTTAGCTTAGGTTAGGTTAGGATAGGTTAAAATATCATAGGTTTGGATATGTTATTTTAACCTATCCTAACCTAACCTAGCCAATAATATTTTAATTAAATTCATTCCTAAATAACATTTTTACTTCATCTGTTTATCTTAATATTATAAACAATTGTTATTACCTAACCATTATTAACTAAGCAACATTTTTAGTTGATTTTTTAGCCAAATCTTATAATCAAGTATTATTATAACCCCTTGGATTGTCCCGAATTTTATTATGTGGAGTTTATTCGTAAAAGGATATCTTAAAATTGGTGACCAGATAGTTCGGTCTGGAAAAATTGGGTCAAGAAAAATTTGGTCTCGGAAAATTTGGTCTTCTCTTATGATGCGTTTATTTGCTTTTAATGATAAAATGCGTGTTAATCCTTCGGATCAAGCAAAGATACCGCGGAATATATTTAATTCTAAACTTCCGTTTCGCATTTATTTTATTTTAGCGTAGTAATCTTCTGGTTCTGTCAGTTCTGGTCATTCCCATTCTCATGGATTTATTTTTAAATTGTGTTAATTCTTCGGAACTGATAATAATGTTATTGAGAGCGTTCATGATACGATTGGTAGGTCACTATTGAGCTACTTCTTGAATAATAGTGTTGTGCAAGTTCAACCTTCTATAATTATTTGAATTACACATTAGCTATATTATGGCTGCTAAGTATTCTACAAGTGAGAAGCATAAAGAAATGTTGATTGGTGAAATGAATTATATTTTGGATTTCCATATACTTAGTGTTTATAAGGAAAAGAAACTTTGGCGCTGTGAGATGCGTACTAAGTGTCATGCTCGCGTGCATACAGAGAACATACCTGGTGATCCTGTATTTATAAAAAAGCTCAATAATTATAAACAGGAAGCTAATCCAAATGTAACTGAAGCAAGAATCACCATTTCAGAATTAGAAACCAAAGTGAATAAGGGCACGGTATCAAGCAGTGTGAATGGCCAAATTTGCAAATGGTTTCAAGAAATATAACTAATTAACGCAATAAATAATTATGTGCACCTCCTTTGCCTCTTTCTCGTACAGGATTTAAAATAGCAGATAATTTCACTAGCATTTAAAGAGGTGCATCATTCTCGCAATGTGACACTGATTCTAATGACGAAAAGAGAATCTTACTTTTTGTCTCCAATGAGGGCCTTGAAGATTTCAAGAATGCCTTACATTTCGGAATGGACGGCACTTTTTAATTAGCTCCATCTATATGGTGCCTGTTATTCACTATTCACGATATTTTAAACGGTAATATTATTTCCTCTTGCTTATGTTTTTGTGCCAGACAAGACTATAGCAACTTATGGCAATTCTATTAATGAACACAAAAATTGGGTACCAAATATGAACCCACAAGAAGCAATGATTAATTTTGAAAGAGCACTTCGAAAAAGTAAGAGTCTTAACTTTACTGTTGCCAACATCGTGGGTTGATTATTCTATTTTAGTCAGAAGACTTATAAGAAAATAAGTCAACTGGGATTTAAGGTCCAATTCAGTACTGATGGCAACTTTGAAACTGAGATAAAAATGTTCTGTACTTTGACATTTTAACCACCTGAAGATGTTATTATGCCTATGAATATTTATGTGATAATAAATTAGTACCAATAGAATTTATAAGCTATTTTAAATGAACATACTTTAGCGCCATAGAGGAAGATGTTGCAGGAAAGAAGAGCCTTTGTATTCAATTAATTTTTGGAATATCCGCCATCAAGTGATCTATGGATTGCCCAGAACAAACGATGATTCAGAAGGCTTCCACTTGACATTGAGAGCAATGGTTACGTGCAAGCATCCTAATATTTGTAAGCTCAATGATACTCTTCAAAAGGAGAAACAACTCACGAAATGAAAATTAATCACATTCAAAGAGTTGATAATCCACAAAAAGAGGAATTATGAGAAAATAGATAAAAAGTTATTAAAACTTGTACAATCTTACGATAAAGATAAGAAATTCGTATTTTTAACAGCAATTTCTTATATTCTTAGATAACAAGTTCATTTTTAAGGTTCTGTGTGAGACCGAAGTTTCTGAGACCAAATATTTCAAGACCCAATTTTCTTATTTTTTCAAGTATTTCATTTAATAAAAGCTAATGAGATTATTGTGCTTTAATTATTCCTACTCTTTGAGTTTTGAGTTATTCTTCCAAAATTATAATTCTTTTATTGTTCTTCCATTTATAAGATGTTTTCTTTTTCAAGTGTATAGGATATTAACTCCTTGAATTTCAAGACCAAATTTTCCAAGATATGTAAATTTTACCAGACCAAATTTACGTAGCCCGTTGTAAAATCATATAGATTTACATAAAATCTTTATTTCTGTATCTTCTGACCGGAAAGAAGATGTCTTCTTCTATACACTTATTTGAATATAAAAATCGAAAATCATTGCAAGCCTTTCCGGTACTATTGAAAGAGTGGACTTTAGCCTTCTACAGCTTGTCTGATTTACTACCATTTTGAGGGAGTTAAATACGGTTTTACTAAGTTTCGAAGTCCGAGAAAAATGCCTTCGTGCTCAAATATCCAAACCGACTTGATGCTGGTGATTGGGAATATATATCGAACGGTTGCCTACTGCGTTCTGCATAAATTCTTGGGGGCAGCAAAAGGATGACATTTTATGTGACCACTATAGAAGGAGACTATGGTTACTACACTTCGTTTTACCTTGAAAATTTTGTGGTTTTCGGATAGAGGTAAAGTCACCCCAATGACAGGGCCTTTCCTATGTTTTATTCAGGCCAAGAGGACATCCAACTCCTCTGGATACCAAATGTACGAGGTTACATAAAGTACCCCTCCTTCAGAGACAAATTAATGAGAGTTCGAGACCTTCCGCTCTGAAGGGCAGACAAATATGTAATCTTTTGTCTAGTCTTTTCTTTTTCAGTACCTTGCTTACCTTTTTACCACTTCTATCCTTCTGATTATATTCACCACTCTCTCATAACAAATGTGCTCGAAGAAATAGCAGCGTTTTTTTCTTGTTTGAAATGAAGAATAAAAAGGATCTCCGGAGTAGTGTGAACGCTGTTTTTTGCACCTAGTTTGAAGATAGTCTAATGGCTAAGGCTAAAGCTAGATCATTCGATTTTGATAATCTTGCAAGGAAAATAACAATAGATAATTATCCTACTATTACTGAGGCTCTGCCGGACATTTCTCAATCCTTCCATGGACGAAATTGATTGGTATTTATTTAAAATAAAAGCGAAGATAGAGGAAGCCCTTATGCCAAATGGTTTATAATGTGAGGTTAATTTTAAAACTGGTGTCAATTGAAATTCATTTCTAAATACCTAGTTCTAGTAGATTAAATAAGGAAACCGGCCCCAGGACATCACGCCATACTTTTTAAGTGGTTTAGTAATTATCTGCTACAAATTTATGGCCTTTGTCGCAGACTAAACAATTACCACTACCTAATATGTCAATCAAACTAACAGTGATTGGGTGAAAATACCAGTCTGATGACCACAATAGTGACAGTAAAAATATATACTCCTTTCTGGACTTGTCCAATTGGTCCATATAATATAAAAACTTGCTGAAATGCATAAAGAGACGTCCATAAGTTATTTTTGATACAGTGAAAGATTCGCTAATATTTTTCCCTCAGCCATATGTCACCTATTTATACATTAAATTTTGGTTCCAATTTATGTTCAGGAATATGTTATATTATTGTAGTAAAAATGTTAAATACATTTTATACCACAAAATGGCTTATTTATTATCTTAGTTAAATAATATTTGTATTCAATTTCTCATGGTAAAGAATAACCCCTATTTTTTAAAAAAAAGTCTGCTTAAAGCATACTTGCATCCTATTAAGCATGCACACTTGTTTTTATGACCAATTATTTAGCTAGTATTTCTTCCCATAGTTTGCATGTATCCTTCAATGATTTTTAATTTATATTCACTTTTGTGGTAGATTTCGTATTCTTTCTCCCAATTTCACTCACCAGAAGAGGAAAGTAGGACACCGTCTATTTAAGTATGGTTAAGGTATAGAGACGCATATTTTCTCAAAATGCCTCTTATAGTGAAAAGAAAATTGATATAAATATTACACGTTGGCGATCACAAAATATTTAAATATTATTTCAATTTTCCTAAAATAATTCTCGAGAGCTCACATCTCAAATCTTTTATAAATAATCAAATACTGCGCCAACAAACTGAGAAAGAGTGATATTAAAATGTGCATACGCGAACGCAACTGATTGTTTAAAATTTTGAATACTTTATTTAACACCTTCAAGAATAGGATTTAATTTTTTCTTCTTGCCAAACGCAAAATTAGACCACCTAAAAAATACAAGCATATCCATCAGAAGAATTACGCAAGCGATTTTATAAACATCTAAAAAAATCAGAATCCATTTGGTTAGAGCAACCTAGGTCATCCAATTGCCAATATTTTGCATAGTGATGATATGGTCCAAATAAGAGACGATATAAAATTTGAAGAAGACACTAAACTCAAATATTGCCATAGTCAAAAAATAATTTAAATTTATATTATATATGACATGAATATTGGTTGGTAGATAGTGGTTAGTGAGTTGTTTTTCTATGTAAATATATCTATTCAAGATCCCTTGATTTTGAATATAATAGTAGAGGTCAACCAGCAGAATAACGTGTAAAAGCTTATTTAGATTTGTTATTTAATGAGAAAGAGTAAACTTTTATTTATTCTATATTCATTATACGTATATTAAAAGATTTAAAGCCTATTAATGTTGATGAATATACCTTATATTCCATGAAAATCATGAATTCTATTATCACTAATTATTCAAATATTTCATTCCCAGTTTGAATAAATTACTATCCAAAAAGTTTAAATCATTCATATCATCTCTTCGCTTCGGCTATTTCAATAAACGAAGCTATAATAATCGGGAACGATACGATCTTAAGAATTGTCCAGAAGACGATCACCAAATACAAGGTACTTCTGTCAAAGAAAGTCATTGGTAAAATGTCTTTCTGTTCACAGTGTGCTGTCTCGGAACAAATTAATCAGAAAATGACTAGAAGGGAAAACAGCGTTAAGAAAAGATGATTGAGAAACATAGAGCAGTGCAACTGTGAGAGGATTATCAAGAACAGTTGATTCAAGCGCTTGGGAGAGATTCATAAGGTGAGAAATTAGGCCACTCTCAGTTGATTAAAAATGACCATGAATAGAATTTGTAAGGAAAGGGTACCAACTGACGCATTCGCAATATAAAGCCTCTACATCTTTTTAGATAGAAGTAAATTTTGCATGCATTTGGAATTCAAGTTCCTACAGTCTTGAGAAAGAGAAGCGGTGGAAAGAGACTCCAAGGTACTTGAGGTCCACTCTGAAGTTATAAATTTTCAGTGATTTGGAGTGCTACCAGTGCCGGAGCATATTTTGTATCAACTTTACTCCTCACGATTTCTATACTTAACTAGGTTTATGATAAATTCATTGCTAATTACTTCATACCACACAGATGTTTTCTATTATTTTTATTTATTGAATTTCCATTTGCCACTGTAAAAAATAAAATTAAAATAGTTACAAGAAAACGAAGTATAAAATGCAAAAACCATATTAGTAAACTGAAAAGGTAAATTGAAACTTTGAAACAGATACAAAATTAAATAAAAATAAACCACCGAAACTTACTCAATTAACTTTTCTGGCGAAAATCCATAACTTTGGATTTATTCCAGAAAATTTGAGGACAGGAATCTTTCTATGATCGAAAAAAAGTATTGCAACTGCATATTGTGCTAACTTTAATTAAATTTAGAAAGTGAATATAATTTATCTAATCTTAATATGACTAGAAACTTATATTTCCGGCAGTTCTCTAACGAGAAGTTGTCTTAGAAGCACTTTTTTATATTAACAAAAGTATTTCATTACTACTTTTATTATAAAACATTGTAATCAAACTCTTTTCTCTTAAAAAATGTTCTTTTAATATAAAAAATAACTAGAAGGGTAATCAGCAAATCATTTATATTATTTTACTAGACAAAGTTTTGATCTACCACTTTCTTCTTCCTCCAATCAAAATGTTGTTAGAATAAAAAAGATACTGTCATTTTGTCTCTGCATCTTTTCCTTTGCCATATTTTACGTTTGAATAGAATTTCTTTTTGAAATTTTAGGCCGAGCCGTAGGTTAAGTACTGAAGAAATTTGTCTTCTACTTGCCTGAGTCCATCAATCAGGCCTGACATATTATTGCCTCTTCTGGCAAAATTGGTAAAGTATTCGTTCTGGAGACCAATAGATACGGAGAACAACATTTTCTTAAGAAATTGGATTGATTTATTTGGCATAGGAATTAAGATTGAAAAAGATTGGAGGACGTGTAAGTGTAATTGCTTCTTTGATGTGACTATGAAATGAAGAGAGAAGAGGAAATAGAAGGAAGGAAATGATATCAATAGAAGTGCCTGCTGGATAAAAGACTTCGAAATAGGAAAAATAGGAAAGAATATGGACGCATATGTTTATGAGAGATCTAATAGAAAAACTAGGTGAGGTCATGCTAGAGAAACTTGGCTAGGAAAGAAAGAGGACACAAAATGAAATTTACGGCAAATAAATTTCTATCATGGCATTGGCACCAAAATTAGAAAATATATCATTCATCTTTTCTCATGAACAAAAATTCCCACAAACATAATATATTTTTATAAAACTAAATTCCCCCTGTAATTCTTTTATTTAGGAATATAAAACTTAATACTATTAATCTTGGGAAGGTAAAAATCTTTGCTGCAAATAAAAACACTTACAGTAATTTAAAAAGATATATCTACTTTACGTAGTATTTATCAACTTAAAATGAATTTCAACTCTTTTTTTTCCTTTAATCTTTATGATGTACATGTGGTAACTTGAATACTTTGGGTAAATTTACCGAGGTAAATTTACTTATAGTATTAAAGTTCTTTTTATATTAATTACTCCAGCAATGAACAAATAATCGGAATATTTAACATTTTGGACATGAATTAAATTTCTTACGTTTACTTTTAACCCTGCATTAAAAAAATATGCAATAGCCTTTCAAAGCAGATCTGCTTTTTAGGTATCTTATAGAGACGTGTCAATAAAATTATTTAACGATTTTATCAATAAATTCTCAAAGCTGGACGACGGACTGATCTTTTAAATTACAGATTAAATCAGATTTCATAAACCTAGTTCAATAGGAGAAACACATTCAGGACATTAAATATATTTGATTATTTGTTTGACTGTTAGTGTTCTTGATTATCAACGTAAGTCTTGTAAATTGAAAAATTAATGGACCTTGAAATACAAGCAACTAATAATTTTTTTTTGTTCAATCAACTTTCATCATCCCATCATCTAAATTGACAAGAACAGAAGTGAATACTTAAAAACCTTGTGTTAGAGAGAGCTAATGAAGCATGCGCAGTAATATAAGCCCTTTTTGCGGTACAAAGGAAATTGAATTTACTAGGTATGTACCAGAGCAGTTTTTAAGAGTAACATACGGTTCCTTTTCACAGTCATTGATTATCAAACATTGTCTTTTTGTGCACCATCTTCAGTAGATTTTCACATCATAAATCTCGTACACTATGCAAATCTTATTACGATTCTCTCTCAATTTTTTGTGGCAGAAATTCAACAATTTGTTTTCGCTTATCTTTATTTAATAAATCACTTCTACAAATTTCATCCATTTCTTGCCCACATTACAGCATATTTATTATTGTGATGTCTAAAATCAACATAGTTTATATTTTCTATATGAAATAATAGTTCTGCCCTTAGGCAATGTAAGAGAATAACCTTTGACATAATTCTTCCTCACATTATTTGGATACCACGTGAGATGGCTTGTTTTTTTATCCAGCAATGGAAAACATCATCTTCTCTCCGAAACATTCGAGAAGTTTCGTTCCCTGGGCGTATTAAGGAAATATCCTCCAATTCTGCAAATTTCTCCAGAGCTTTTTCACCGGCGACAAGGCGAGAACTAGCCGCTCTGTTTACGCGCCATGCTAATAAAAGTTGACATTTGCGTCAGCATCAAAGATTAAGATGTTTGGAGTTTCTCACTCGCTTCTCAAATTCCCCCTTTCCTCCGTAAAGCTCACTCATACAAATACCCGGTTTTAACTTGAGATTCCTGAATTCAGCCCACACCGCAAGGACGTCCTCATCGTCTCGAGTCGAAAGTCTCGTGAGCGTTCAACCGACAGCAAGACCTTTTTACGCCGTGTTAGCTTCTGTGACGGCAATCCTTGGAAGTTGCGCGATAGTCTTCCTTCCTTTAGTCGACCTAAAGAAAATCTCCATCGATTTCATTTGAGGAAGAGAAGTTTCCTCTTCTAGTTACGAATAATCCCTAATGCTCTGTCCAGCGTCATGCCTGAAGATTGGCTATCGTCATCGCTATTCCTCAGAAGGTTGGATTAGATCGTGCCCCACTTGCCTCATTCTGAGCAGGACCTTCCTCGAAGTCCTCGACCCGTAAAATTGAAAACCCCCTCAATCTTTAATAGTGTCAAGTCCTCATCCCTTTTGTTCTGTACATAGTAATGCTATTTAATTAAGTTTATTTGAAATTCATTATTGTCATAATTAATAAACACAACAGATTTTGATATTTGTAAAAATAATTATATTTTTATTGTTGTTATCTTTAACTAACCTTGAACGATAGTCTCGACTTATTTAAGTAATTCTCGCCAACCATTTATGCCTTCTCCCTGATTGTTAAGGATTTGAAACCCAACGCTTCGAGTTTGACCTCCAGGTCAATCGTTAATCCCTGCGAACAGTACTTTAAAAGTTCGCGTTGCTTTATGCGATTAAGTCACCCCTACATAATATAGTAGTGGTGTATGGTATAGAGTGCTGTATCACGACAGGCAAGTAAGATCAAATATAGCTGGTGTACGTCTGTATAAAATATTGCTATATATAATAAGACTTCTTTTTTTTCGATTTTTTCCAAATTTTCAGGTTTTCCCTTTAATTTAGTACTAATTGGTAGTTTTTTGGGAAAAATATATTGTTTTACAGTGATTTTGCTCGATGCTTAGGTTCTTTAAAAAAGGTGGCTCGATATTTAAATGTGAATAAAACAAGTTGTGTGTGATATATGTACTCAATTTATTTTAAAGTTGAAAGTACATTTTATGGCATTAAGTGTGGAATATGACGTCGTTCAAATGTTCGCCGCGGCTTTGCTTGGTTGGTTGAACGTATTCGGGAGGCTCAATTTTCGATGACTCTGTCGCATAAATCTGGCTGAATTTGCTGGATGGTGTTCGTAATGTTGACTGTGAGGACATCAACTTTTTTCGGATTATTTGCATAGACCTGCAATTTAAGATAGCTGCAAAGAAAGTAGTATAATTGCGTTAAATCGCATGATCTTGGAGGCCAGTTGACGTCACCGCCGCGCGAGATGACCCTGCTCTGAAATCGTTGGTGCAAAATGTCTATCGTGGCGTGCGCAGTGTGGCACGTAGCGCCGCCCTGTTGGAACCCCATGTCGTCAGTATTTATATCAGGCATATAATCCAATTGAAGCCACAAGAAGTTGCTTATTATCGATCTGTAGGTCTCGCCGTTTATGGTTATGGCAATCCTATTTTCGCTCTCAAAAACATACGGACCGATGATTTCGTTAAACAAAAATCCGCACCCAACAGTGACTTTGTTGGGATGCAATTGGTGCTGGTGTATCTGATGTGGATTTTTTACGTCCCAAATCCGACAATTTTGCTTGTTCATAAATCCATTTATCCAAAAATGAGCCTCGTCGCTGAAGATGATTTTTAGGGGAAAATTTGGGGCAACTTCAAAATGTTGTAGAGCCCAATCAGTGAGCACACGTCGTTGGCTATGGTCGTTTACCTTAAGTTTCTGGGTAATTTGGATTTTTTACGGGTCAAGACCAAAGGCTTTACGCATAATTCGCCAATCTGAAGTCGCAGAAAGGCCAAGTTCTTGTGAACGACGAGAAATTGACTGCGTCGGATTTTCCCGTACACTATCATTTACGTCAGCGGTTTTCAGCGAGGTACGGGTGTTAGCTGATTGTTGATCAACCCTTTTGCCTCGAATTTGGCGAATATTTGTCGAAAGGAGCACTGATTTTGATAATAACATATGATGGTTTAGACAAGCTGTTCTATCGTGACTTATCAAGTACTACTGAACAGTTCACAGTGAGGTTGCCAGATGTCGCTTTAACGACATGGCCACTATCGCCTACAAATCTCGAACGTCCTTGTTGAAAGAACCTTTAGATGAATAATCTGTTAATTTAAATTGCCTTCGTTCCTTTTCCTCCAGTTTGTGAGTTTCTTGTACACAAGCAACCTGATTTTCCCCAATTTCTATTTAGTCTTGCAAGACAAACTGCCTAAACTGCGCCGGAAGCTTTTGCCATATAAAATTGCGCTCTATGTACGAAGATGTTTGTCTATACCACAAACATCTGTTAATTGCCCTATTAGTAGATAGAATATGCGTTATTGTAGGCTCTGTGACCCTAGTGCTTGTTACTATTTCCGTTCTTTCCATTTATTTTTTCCTTTAGTTTGGGTTTTCTTGTGCCTGTGTCTCTCAAGCCAGATTTTACTCTTAGTTCAGATAGTTTGCCGTGTTGAGATATTTTTATTTAAATTAGCTTGTTAATTTCTTTTCTTTAATAAATGTTTTCGTCATTTAGACCAAATGCTTCAGAAACTAGAAGAACCGTGGATAAGAAAAAATATAGCTTCCCCCTTGTATCCTAATGCAAGCGATGATAAAATTTTAAATCAAAGACTCTGGCATGAATAGAAAAAACTTCCAGAGTAAAAATAAAAGAAAGTGATCTAAGGAACAATGACCGATTTTGGATTCGAGCATTGCTGTCATTGTATCTGCATGATGCTATATTCTGCTCACACTCTTTCAACGTGATGAAAAACTATAAGAGGGGAATTTTTATTAAAGTTCCTTCATCATGATATGTGCTTATTATTACAATGAATAGCTATCTTCACATTGCTTTGGACACCACTAAAAGAGGCCCTTTATCCATGATAAGCAATGACCCTCTTCGATAGTCCAACCTAACAGCCCTTAAAACAAGTTTCATTGCTCAATTTCAACTACATATCGAAGTTTAGAGTTTTGTTAGGTAAAAGAATTTGCGTGCGAAAGACTTCTTATCGTATTAGAGCTATGATGAATCAAGGTGAAGGCATTGTAATAGCTTGGTTCTCTTTTACTGGTGATTGATTGGGGAATCTTTATAATAAATAAAATAAATTAAACAAGCCTGGCTATCATTTTATTTTCAGCCACCTACTATCCCATCTGGAACAAGGCTTAGCTGTAAAAAAATGATTTTATAGCAGAGAATTATCCTATTCTAGCGTGAAGGACATCTTAGAATGATGGATTGGCCGAACTTATGTGTTGATTGTAATAGTATTAAACTCTAATTGAAATAGGTAGACAAAAGATCAGAAAGAAGCAATCAAAAATGTATAGATACAATGGAACTATTTGCTTTAATGTTGCAATAAATTCGACAAGAATATTTCATTGATCCATAAAACCTATAGTTTCATTTACTTTCATATCCATGGAATCCCTTGTGTTTCATTAAAAAAAATCAAGGAAGGCTAGTAACTTACAGGCACTTTGTTTGCCCCAGCTTAAATTGATTTAAGTGGTCACCTGCATCCAACCGTATTTCTTTCGAAATATGTAATAAAACAAAGAATAGATTATTGAAGCAAATTCCTAAGTGACGTTCTATTTATTACAACCCTAATTCAGATATCACAATCTAAGTACCTGAAAGTAAGAGAAGAGGTGAGTATGAGTAGAAAATACTGTGGAATAGAGGATAAAAATCTTATTGTAGCATTGAGATAACACTCCAATTTTAGCTAGGGTTTTAGGTCCCCCTAAAGATGAACTAATTTCTGTTTTTTATTCGATTTAATTTTTGTATGCGAAATACGTTTTTATTTTCATTTCAAACTATTAATGCAGTAGAAACCTCTTAGTGTAAGTTTGATTTGCACTTTCTAGTAGGTTTTAGTTTTTTTTATTGTATTTGGTTAAGTTTTCAGTCATATATTAGTTTCACATTGTTTCATTTTCAATACTTCTTATTATTGTGGTCTGTAAATAGTATGTGATCAGGATTAATTGTGTTTTAGGGGGCTTTTTGGTAGCAATTCAGGCAATAATCGGGTGTGGTTATTTAATTTTGGTACAATTTTCGTATTTCTGCTTTTGTCTATTTCGGCGTGAATTTATTTATTAGCGTTTTGTCACTTTTAGTTTTTGTTTCTGTCTATTTTTTATACTCTCCATGCAATTTGGAAATTATGTATAGCTTCTAACTATTCTGTTGTTTTCTAAAAGTTTGAATATAGATAACTCCTTGTTTGTAATTATTTTATATTTCCTTTTCCTTTCTTCTTTTGCTAATATATAATTTTGGGACTTTAGTTTTGGTTCTAGAGGTAATTATTCTGGTTTCACCGTTTCATTCTATCCCATGTGATTAAATAGGTGCTTGATATATCAATGTTTTTCTTATCATCTCAAGGTAGATTAGCATTATAATTATTTATCAAAGGTGTCAAAGGAGCTAAGGAGTTCTGATTAACTATTTAGTAGCAAATCCATTCATCACTGCGATATGCTGCCTGTACTCGGATGATTTGATCAACATTACTAGTACATTACCCGCACAGTCTAGTGTATTGATATAATTCATTTCCCACCCTCAAAGCCTAAACGTTTGATTCGCCCTATGAAACTGCCTGGAAATTTCCATAATCGGTGCAGATTTTTAATTTAGTCTCGTATTCTTTGTTTCTTACTTCGTCATATAAACTCTCATCCTTGCGTTCTTGTTTAGCCATTCAATTATATCCGGGATACCGTCTGCGTGTTCAATGTTAAGGCTAGACGAGTTTGTTGGTAGTATGATGACTATAGTGTATATTGAGTATAGGTTAGGGTTCGGGCAACCTCATTGGGTGATTTAGACCCAGCAGAGAAACTATGGCCCGTCGTCAATTATAAAATTATAGTTATTCCTCCTAATGAGGTAGTTACAGAAGACTTTTCATATTCTTACTCATATTTGTAAAATCCTTATATTTCATATCCCATTGCTTTTCCAATCAAATGCCTTACTGACATACTAAGTATTAGTATCTCTTGTTATTTATAGCTTGGAAGATGTTCTTAGGGATGAAATTGATCAACATCTTTTTGCTTCTGATTTTATCTAAAGCAGTATTCTTATTTGTATATAGGGCGTTCTCTTTAATGTGTTTCAAATTCGTTCTACTAAGGTTATTTTCGAAGAGATACTTCAGGGTGGAAAGTATACCCAGCTTCGATATGAATGACATTTTTGCCACTATATACCCCAATGATAGAAGTCTATGTTTAGGCAGTCGTTCAAAATGATTTTAATTCCTGTGGTCTTAAGATGGTTTACGAATGCCATACCCCCTTTTGTCTGTTTTGTTAGTGAGAAATAAATTTACTTTTTAATAAGCCTTGTTATTATTGTGCTTGCCTAAAATCTAAAACGGGATAATTCATTGGGTTGCCAACCTTATTAAATCACAGCAAAACATATTTTTGATGAGTTCCCGGTCGTCCACCTCCCGTCATGGTAACTTCATGACAGACCTCCATGACCGTGCCCTTGTGTATTCGCGCAATCGTTCAACATCAATCACGCGTCCTTATTCAGCACTGCAGGTTGACTCCAGGACTCATTCGAAGCGCATTCAATATGTAGAACTTGGTTACTTGCGTCTGATAACTCTTACACTCTCATTCGCTTCACTCCGGGACTGGTTTCTGCGAACTGAACCAATATTCGCCATCAGCGTCGGCTGACGTCACACTTGTGGACCTCCACAATGCTTATACTAGTCGGATAACTAGGGAGATTCAAGCTAATACTTATTTTAATTAAAAATCGCCTTCTTGCTTGGGTTAAGTGTGCCTGCTAATCAGAAACCTTTTTGTCCAAAAGAGATGACAACCTGTTCTCTTGTTTTTTTCCGTCGCTACTCAAATCGCTCCACCTTGCAACCCATATATGATGCACCCTTTTTTGTCATCTCGAGAAGGCTGAAATTCTTTGTAGTACAGCTAAGCACCAAACAGGATACTGTCTATATGGATTGCCTGAAGCCCGCCTTTATAGAGGGTGTTCACTTTAAACAGCCCTTGTCTTCTCCTTCCACTATAACTATAAATGATCCATTGATTTCTCATATTCGCTTCATAAACTCTCCTTCAATAAATTTCCAACGTGCATTTTTCCTTTCCAATTGCTACCGCCTCCATCTTTGTTTCAGGAGCCCTCATCTTCAGCAGAGAGCTAGTGTTACAACGTCCAACTCCCACCAACGCTAATTCGGAGGAATGGAACGGATGGTCTCCACTCCACCTGACTTCGCGCAGGAAAATACTTCGCCTCGATTCACTGGCACTGCCAGTCAATTGTGTTGCCGTGATCCAATTCAGGCAAATGGCACCGTGACACGTTCTGGCCGCGTTGTTAGGAGACTCTGTCGATATCCGGACTAATTTAATATATAACGTTTTTAGATATTTCGTTAGGCGAGTGACTCTTTTGGGGAGAGAAGTATTTGTAGCAACTGGCCATAATATGTGCCTTTCTACAAAAGTAATATATAAACATTTAAATACACTGTAAAATATATATATAATTATATATTTTATCAGATTCAATGGATGGCAGCAAATAGTCTAGTGATATGACATTCCTCTTTAGAGTTATAACAGAGAGTTCCTGCGAGATGCCGGGAACATTTTCTGATTAAAAATATCTTTTGCCTAAATAACCTTAATGAACTCACAACTAGTTCATATGCCCCCTTAGTCCCGTAATTGGAGTAGCTGGCTCAGGATAAGTACTGATGAAGAGAGTTTATTAGGGCCCTTTGCATCCCATGGGTAAAAAGGAGATTGATTGATTGATGTAATTAATAATAACAAATCTCTCCCGCATAAATCACGCAAGCATAACTAAGGACAAAAATTCAAAATCAGGTTTAACCCAGCTATAGGCAGATCAGCACGTGATGCCTGTTAGCCAATAGTGTTTGAGAATTTCAAAGACACGAGTGGCGTCTGTTTGAACGGTTTAAGCGAGAGGCTCCCATTTAGACCTATAGTGCGTGCTAACTACATTGAGACAGGTTAGTATCTAAAGTTTGTGAAGATTACAACTGTTACCGAATATTTTATTTGTAAGTAAATAATTTTTTTTCTATATATACTTGCAGTTCCCTAAGCCATCGTGATTCTTAAATATATTATTATTATATATATATATATATATATATATATATATATATATACAGTAAACATATATATATATATATATTTTAAAGTATTTACGTATTTATATATTACTTTTGTAGAAATACACATATTATGAGCAGTTGCTACACTTCCCCTGTACCATTTTTTAAAGATTTTGTTGTGTGTAGCCTCTTCTTTTCCTTTTCCGATCACTTCATTCGACTTATTTTTCTTAGTTCATGGTTTATCTTTCTAATTTCTCCTTAAATAATTTCATAATCTCTATCTCTGTTATATTTCTTCCCGCTAACGTTTTAATCTCTTTCATACCTGGTGATCATCATAGAGATACTTAGGTCTTGTATATATTTTGGAATTGTTTCCTTGACCTCTAACTTTGCTATTTTTTATAAATCTTTCTTATATATAAGGGTATGTTAATGGGGTTACTGTTGATGGTTAGGAAGATTCCGGCGTGGTCGCTGCAGGGGATAATTTCTGCTTCATATCGTAATAGTTGAAGGGCAAGTTAAAGTTTACTAGGCAATTATCTGACTTGGTCGGAGCACCTCTCTTGATAAACATGTAGAAGTTTAAAAGAATATACTTTAGGCAAAGTTTTCTCTAATACTATATATAGACTTATATCCTTTTCATTAACAGATCTATTGCTTGTCTCCTGGCATCATGTATTGATATTTCTGAGAAAGATTGAAATCGAGCTCTTTATTGATGATAACGAAGAAGGTAAGAATATATGCATAAAAACTGGCGCCTTGGTGGTTGTCACAGTTGTCAATTATCAATTCCCTTAGATCCTTTTCCACTTCAATCATAAGGTACCATTCTTCAGGTTTCTTTTCTGGCAGAACTTGAGGTTTTTCTTCATTGCACTTGCCATAACGTCTTAACTATTAAGTGTATAATTTTCTGTTATCACCTTATATTTTTGTGTTTCTACAATGTGTAGAGATTGCTATAACGCCTATCTGGATCAATTTTGATGAAAATGGATCTACACAGGGCCCCTTTCGTGATTTAAACGTCAGTTTAAATTTGCAGTGTTTCTGTTCATTTCTATGCCTTTTGTTTGTGTTTATCTGTTCTCCTTACTTATTACCATGAAGGAAAGAGGCTTTCTTTATTTTCTTCTTGCGCATGATTTAATGTGCTCTCTTTTGTTTGTTTACATTAGGTTTACTCATTGATTTTTGCAGGGCTTGGAGACTCTCTAGCAATTTTTGGGTATTTTACTTTCTTTGTTCTTAGTTGAATTAAAAGCTCTCTTTTGTGACTTCGATGTTTGTGTGTTTCATCTTGCTTACTACTCTTGCTAGGTTTAGATGGATCGGCCTCATCTGGTTCTTGTTGTTTGTTTTCCTCATTATTTTTTCTAACAGCCATACCTAAAATACAGCTGATAAGTTCGTTTAGGAAGCAGTTAGAATATATTAGTATGTCCCTTGCGAAAGAATGATTCTTACTTGATCTTCTGTAATACATGTCAAAATCTCTACAAATTTCTCTCAGACGATGTCTAAGATACCTTTGATGTTACCCTTGGGTCGTTCTAACTAGTGAGTCAGGTTAGAAGTGAGGAGATGATGGGCACTGAGTTGTCCTGCTTTAAATAGTCACTCGAAGATTCAGGTTTTATATTTATTATGATTAAATGCTGGAATGTGAATTTGAGTAACTATATGTTGCACTATAAGCGACTAATTAAAATTGATTTAATAAATAGAAAAGGCCCGCCGTCCCTTCGCTAAACATTATTCCCGCGATTCAGTTCAACCAGGTTGTTGATGCATGAGGATGTTGGATAGATGAACCCAGGTTGGCCAATCAAGAGACGACTCATGGCAGAACTTGTGATATTTGGTGGCGGAATTATATACCATCTCTGATCCCATTGAGGAATTAGATATAAAATATGCTTCCAACATGCAGAGATACAGATTTTCTTCCTCTATGGCTTAACCAAATTTCAGGTTAGGAAATTGTAGTAGCGTAGGTAGTGCATCTCAGCTCCCTACAGCGACCACTTACGCTAGCATACACATTTCAGCCTTGCTTTCCCTGCTGCATTTAATTATGCATACTTCAATTAAAGCATAGTTGATACGAGGTTATACTGCATTACCTAGTCAGTGTGGTATCGTAGTGGTGATAAAAGAGAGCTTAAGTACGAGGGTCTTATGCCATCACTGGGTCTTTTTTATTCGTATATTAAAATAATATTTTTCTCTTTTTTAAAAAAACACCCAAAGTAACTAGAGGACTCCTTCTAGCAGCAAATAAAGATTTTTGTGATCAGTACGGTCCAATATATAAGAAAAAATTGATGGAGATGCTATAACAGTCAAGTGTATCCAGACAAATTACTTGTAATCTAAAGTTTTCCAAAAAATACATCAATATTATCTTTGGTAATATATTTTAGAAATAATCAAGAAACACTTAGATTTCTTAATTGTAACTTGTCATTCTGGTAATTTTCTAAGAATTAGTTAGCAAAATCATCGCATTCATCTCCGCCAGAAAGTTTGTGTACAGGGTGTCCACAAACGCTGGGTACATAGCAATTTTAATATTTTATTTATTTATGTTATTTTTCCTCCCCAGATCGAATGATGGCTTTGTCTAAAGAAGAAAGAATCGAGTTGGTACTCTTAAGCGGACGAGAAGGATGGTCTTATCACAAAATCGCCGATGAATTTAACCTTCGACATCCTGATTGGCAACCTATTTATTTACTGCCGTTGGGAAATTGGTCACGAAGTTTAAAGAAACAGGCATTGTCTTGAAAAAAACCCGTTCCGGGCGACCAAATATTTCAGACGAAACGAAAAAGGTTGTCATGGCCAAGATTGCTGCTAGCCCAAAGAAATCACTTCGTCGGACATCCATGGAGTTGGGTGTTCCAAGGTCAACTATCCACAAAATCTTGGTAGAGCAGAAGTTCCATCCATACAAATTACAGATATTGCATCACTTAAATGAAGACGACCCCGATAGACGAATGCAGATGTGCGAATGGTTTTCAGATAAATTAGATGAAAATATCAATTTTACTAAAGACCTTTTGTTGTTCAGTGATGAAGCTTTGTTTTATGTTAATAGTGAAGTCAACAGACAGAATCTTCGATACTAGTCTCAAGACAATCCACATTGGATGGATCCATCCAAACAGCAAGGCTGCCAAAAGGTGATGGTGTGGTGTGGTTTGTGAAAAGCTCATGTGCTAGGACCCTTCTTCTTTGATAAACATGTAACCGGTGACACTTATCTGAACATGTTGAGAAACAAATTAATGCCTCAAATTGAGCGCCTAGGCGACGGACTTCCGGACTGGTTTCAGCAGGATGGAGCCCCTGCCCATTTTGCTACAAATGTTAGAGATTGGCTGAATGGCACTTTTCCTCACTGTATTGGAAGAAGAGGTCATGTGGAGTGGTCCCTTCGTTCACCAGACCTTTCTTCCCTTGATTTCTTTTACTGGTGTATGTTAAAAGAGAAAGTTTACTCAATGAAAATTGCAAATCTAAACCACTTGAGAGAACGCATTATCAGTCAGTGTGCTGAAATCAACGGCAATGTACACCTATACAATCGAGTTCACCAGATTTTAGCAAGGCGCATCGAATTATGCATTGCAAATAATGGAAATAATGGCCATACTTCTCAGCATGATTACCTCAGTTTTTCAAGTAAAGCTATTTACTTCCAATAATCCCAGGTTAATTTCTCATCATCCCCGAAAATTTTCTTTCATAATGCGAAATATTTGTTAAAACCTTCACCCTCAGTCCTCAGACTCTGTCCACAATTAATAAGGAAATAATCCTGAGGCAATCTGTGAACATGCATTTTTTATGACAAAAGCGGTAACTACTTCTTAAAATTCTTTAAGAGTTTCTCTACAAAGTGCACGTATGCTTAAGAAACTTCGATTATATGCGTGAGTGTTATTCACTACTGATTTGAGTGCTTGCCATATCTATCGCACTTCATTACTCATTACACTTTCAGACTAATTATCTTCACTAGACTTTTAAGCTGTGAGCTAGAAAAAATCCTGCATTCATTTTAGAGAGATAGACTTGTAGAAATATGTATTATGAAAGCAAATCTTACACTTTTTTATTCACTACCTCAAAAAAATCAGCAACTAAGTTTTATAAGGAATAGATGGATGGAAAATATGGAAAAGATTTACTAGATTTTCAGCAACCACATTATGAGAGGTTTGTTGAAATGATTTTCGAGATGGGCATTCATTTTACTCAAGATGTTTATTTTTTGCCTAACTATTCCAACAAAGAGAGAAAGTTTGGGCATTTGTTGTAATCTATCCGCATTTCTATTATTTGAGAAAACCGTAGAAAGGAACATAACTTCAATTCTTGTGTTTTTCGATCTCCTGAAAATATTTGACACTGTTAATCACTACGTTTCTTCTCCACCTCCTTGGTTTCTTCTTGTGTGTCTCTGAGATTAGTCTTGACTCGTTTCTCTCTTTCTATCATCTCGTGTTCCATCTATTCACATGAAGGTTGAGATGTCTCTGCTGTGACTTAACGCTCACTTCAGTGCTCTGTCCTTGCAACCCTCCTCTTTCGTTTTTACATCGTTTCTTTTAGCCATCTTGTCCTCGCCTATATTCATTCTTGCATTTCTATGCTGATAACATGTGAAAACTTTTTTAATCGTTACGAAACTGCCTCATTTGAGCTTCATTGATTTTTTATCGGCTTATGACACGCGAACTGAATCGCTATCGATTATCTTCCTCAAAATCACCCTGGAAAAATGAAATACTTTAGTTAGGCACCTCAACAGATGTCATTCGCTATAAAAAATCTATCCTCCTTTCTTTTTCTATGGGGCTCCCCGATTGAATTTTATTATCAAATTTTTGGACTTGATTTCAATTAGCATGTTGCTAATATCAGCAAGTCAACTCTCTGCTTTCTCTGTAGCCTCAGTCGTATCCTGCCCTCCTTCGATTAAAACAGCTTCGAGAAAGCCATGCATACCCTTGTTACCTCAGCTCCAAAAGCTGCGCTGGCTGTTCATCAATTTTAGGATTATTTTAAAGTCTTTCTCACATTTAAAATTATAAACATCGCAAGTTACCTTTACCTATCCTCCACACTTGCTCTGTCCACTCAATAATATTCCCTACTGAGACTTTTCTAATGCCAAATTATTCGGTTAATCCTATAACCTCTCATCACTGCCCAAAGAGAGTTTTGAGGCAAAGAAGCGCTCATTATGATGGCCAATTAATGTACAAATCTCATCTCATTAAGCTTTAACTGAATTTTTTTTTCGACCATTTAATTTTCTCTGAATCTGAAGTAATTTTTAAACACCCAATCCATCATCCATTATTTGAAAAAATTTTAAATATATTTTTAATACTAACTTTCTTTTAGTTAGGATTTTCCTTGTCAGAGTTTTTAAAATACAATTTAGTGAAATTTTCTACCCCACAAAGGAGATTTAAGCCTCAGTTTGAGTAATGTGTCGGTTAGCGAACCTTTTCGACGAGGATAGAAAATACCTTCTCATAACCAGGAAATTATCGCTCAAATGGTCGTTAATTCCAAAACCTGTTCAGAAAATGCCTAGATGTAGCTTCAGGTTACGTTCAGCTAGCACTCGCTTGGCCCCTAAACATGTTTAATTCGTCGAAATCATTTGGTGAGTAACCTTTGTTTCAAGATGACACATTACTAGAAGAGTGCAGCATCGCAATACTTCCCATACTTGGATTTTCGAAATCCTTTGCTTCTCCTACTTATGCAGAAATTATCCTTGCTTGGAGTCAAACAAGTTTTACACATTTTCTTGTCGAGGGGTTAGCCAGAGAGCTACTAGGTACTGTCATAAAAATCCCTTGAATAATTTCGAAAAAAGAGATTGTAAGTTCTTTATGGTGATATTTTGGTTCAGTTTTATATGTTGTGTTTGGTAGCGCAATGGTTAGAACCACCACTAGACAATTGTTAAACTTAGGTTTAACGCCCAGCGAGGATATTTAGTTATTTTCCAGAGCATTATCTTACGAATTTACTTATGTAGAGTCTGGACGAAGGTCTAGTTGACCTCTATATCCAGATTTATCTCCACTATATTTGTAGTGTTCCCATCTGTGGTAGCTGTGGTGGTGGCTTCATGGTTATATTAACATTCCAAGTTCTCCCAGTATTTGTTCAGTCTTCTTTCGAATGTCAAAATATTGGAGGGACACACATGCTTGAATGGCAGGATGTTCCAAGTATTGATTTCTCAGATTATGAGGTAATTTTGCCTATGTGCTCTATTCATTCTTGGTAGGTAGAGTTTGTACTCATGACCCCTTTTCGATCCCAGTGCTGTTCCCATTCTGGTGCTGACTCATTGCAGTAAATGCCTCGTAGAATTTTAAAAATTCAATGATATCTTTACGGAGGTAGCTATATACTAATATAGGGAGCTCTATTTTTCTTAACCTTTTTTCATTCCCGCAAGCATCTTGGTTGCTCTTCGTGGAACAATCTCTATGGCTTTTATATCTTTTTTCCTCTATTCCACACCGTCTGGGAAAAGATTTTTGAGAAATATTTTGAACAACGTCTTTTTTGAGCTCAAACTTTCATTTTTTAAATCTTTTCGCCTGAAAGATATAAACCATCAGAGTTGCTGTTTTTTGTTATAATTGTTTCTAAATACATTAGAGTTGAGTTTAAACTGAAGTATAATGACAAACAAATCATGCTTTGTCTTAAACGATGGCATGAAGTCACGGGACTTTAGTACCACACCGGATGTAGCCATCTCTTGCTTCTTCTCAATAAACTTCGCTAGGAACTTCCTTTACAATTCGCACACACCACTGCATAGCTTGAGAATGGCATGGAATATCAATAGAGCGTGGCTCATCGAGAATATTTTGCTTCTGCGCATTAGATAGATGCATTGCAAGTGGTGACGCCAACATGCAATTTTATCCAGGAGTAAGTAGATCTATTAGGCTCTTAGCAGTCTTATCTATTTTTGGTGGCCTAAAATCACGTATATCTTCTTCATACACACTAACTTCTCGGATCTTCTTAATTCTGTCAATAGCTTATTTTTTTTCTTCTGATAAACGTTTGCCAGCATTACCAAAATGATGTTCCCAGGATTGGTGCAGTCAAAATTAGTTTAGACTTTTTGCCATGCTATGACTTAACTGGCAGGTTAGAGTATTTACAGAAGATTGATCGGTTCCATGAGATGTTTAGATCTCTGAGTACATTTGTGTGAGAATTTTATGTGCAACCAGATGGGCCCATAATAACACACGACAAACCATGTGAGGACATAGAAGTCATTATTAAGTTTGTATGTTGCCACATTAAGTCGACATATTCTACTAGAATTAGTGAGCCATCTTGCATGAGATATTGTCGCTGGTTTCATATCTAAGAGATCATCGTCAATTCCCCTACTTCCAATAGCACTGATAATTTTGTGAAGGTAAGCTTTTTCCCGAATAAGCTCATTTGCATCTACATCTGGAAAAGGAGTTCCTTTAGCTATAAGTTGAAAGCCATTTGGTGATACTGGTAGAGTTAAACAAGTGGTTAAGGCTTTAACAAGTGGTCGTTTCCATTGACTTGCAATTTCTCTTGGAAAAATATATATTTCCTGCACAGGTGCCTCAAAGTAAGCTCATTTTTATGTAAGCAGTAGATAATCCACTGTTAAGTACGATGTGTTTGACATTCTAGCTCTCTTATGGCTCCATTCATGTAGCAAGTATACGTTGCCGTGCTAATATCTCCCACTGCCTTTATCTCATCTTTAATACCATTTTCAAGAAGCCATTTCATCAGTGGTCTGCAATACCTGCATCTGTTCTTCGTCCAATAGTAAGATGATCTTAATAGAAAGTACCAGGTTCTCCTACAAGCACATAGTGATCATAAATTTCTTTTGCTCAATACCATTTGTTCCCTTTCTTCTTTTTAGTTAGGGTTGTGTCTCTCCTACCATCAAAAAACAAATAGTAATTGTTTTACCTGCCAAATATTCAGATTCGGTGAAATTTCTCCGTAGTTTCTCTCCCGCGCTCCAGAAATTGTGCATGTTAATTAAATGGGAGCAGTCTTCTGAATTTCTAGACAAATAGGGTTGCAATACTGATAGAAGCAACAGCTGTATTTGACACGGAATCCCGGTTTGCTTCCATGGCAATTTTTGCAATTGGTATGACGTGTTTTCTGTTCTTGCAAAGACTTTCTTTCATTCATCATCAGAAATCTCAGAAGATGAGGTTTCTTCATCCAAGGCTTCGTCTGAATTTGTAGTTTTCTCTTCCCTCTTCTCTTTTTGTAACTCCTCTACTTCTCTTCTTTCTTGAATTCGATCTTCTCTGATTTTCTTCATTTTAATAATTTGACTTGTTTTTTTACATCCACTCCTTCAATTTTCATGTGATGCCCATTTCTTTGGTCAATAAGAAATTCATGCTCTCTACGTGGTACTTTCATCTTCTTTTCACATTTGAAACCTGCTATATCTAAAGGTTGAGCCAATTATGAGATAAACTTCTTACTTTTAGTGACATTCACTCCTTGTTTTGATAAGACAGAGGCTTCTTCCCCCAATTGGAACAATTTGATTTTACCATTCTTGAACGGCTGAAATGGAATACTGGCTTTTTCTAAATCTCAGTAAGGGACTCGGATTTAAGGAATAATATCCTTGTTTTTGCCTGTATATATTGTCTTTTACATACTAAATATATCTTCTAACCTGTTGTTTTGTTGGCAGCTCATAATAAATTTAACCCATTAAAGCCTAAGTTTTTTTCTTTTTTAAATTTGTAGTATTTACTAATAATATGAGTAAAAATAGCAAAGGGAAATAATAATTCTTATCAAATATTAATATTTAATAAGAAATCTTGGAATAAAAAGCCGGCTGATCGACTGACAAATTAGGCATTATGAAACTGTTTAAAGCAATTAATGCACAAACCCACGGAACACTTTGAACATTCGGTTCTCTCTATTGATGAGCAATTGAGACCTGCATATCTCCTTCTTGTGTTATTGGGAAAGTATCTGACAAGATGGTCCTCTGGATCTAGCCTGATGGAATCAGATACTCGAGTGCTTATGCTACTCTCCTGTGAAATCTTGGGGTGACCACCTACTGCTGGTTGAGAACCATATTTTTTCAAAAATGTTTGCACAATGGAGTGTCTTAATTCTAGCTGCCTCATCAATTTATTACAGTTTTTGTATAAAATCCAAGCATTTTGGACAGCCGCATCAACAATCCATGTAAAGATTGGGCCACCACAATTTCTTCCTTCTTATACCAATGTGATAAGCAATGATATTTTAGTCTATGAGATCAGTCTCGCCAATGTACTTATTGTACTTAGAAATGATGTTAGGTTGTATGACATCTATCACTTTGCCGGCAACACGTGAGTAATGGCGGGCCTTCGCAACAGGAATAATGCCGTGAACATTTGAAGCAACTGTCACAACATTGTTATCCAACCAACGTACTAAAATGATGTTATTCCCAGCATATCTGGCATATTCAAATTCTCCACGAGCCTTTTAATTAAAATCTTTTGAATTTAAAAGAGAGCAGATTTTATCAATTCTGTTTTCTCGAATAGTCCCCGTTCCGCAATAATTTCGTTCTTTTAGGTGGCATAAAAAATTTGTGCTTGTAAACAAATTATCAAAGTTTTAATGATGGGGCAACTCCTTCTTGATTTTAGGAAGACTGTCAATCATTGTTGCCAATGGTACAGCACACTTTCGCAAGTTACCTTCATAGTTTGAATTTACTTTTATGTTTTGGCCTTGGTATACATTCAAATTAATAAGATAGCCTTGAACGCTATTCATATACGAAGTTTTGAAACCAAAACGAATTGGTTTTGGACCTAGAAACTGCTTGCAACCATGCTTACCATAATATTCAATCATCGCTTAATCATACGATATATTCATTTCCGGTTGGAAATTTTGGCAAAGTTTTCTTGTAAGAAGTCCATGAAAGGATGAAGTTTCCACATTTTGTCTTGAGAGGAAAAATTCCTACTATCACAAAAATGCAAAAAGCTTTTGATTTGCAAGAAACTATCCCTTCTCATAGCATTACATACTAATTCATTGCGAGCATCTTACTCTGAGTTTCAATACATACGCTGTGATGGAAGACTATTATAGCCACTTAGCAAAATAATCCCAATAAAGACCCTGAATTCATTAGCAGAAATATTGGGATCGGGAAGATTTAAAAATAAAGCATACTGGGAACTTTCCTCTACGAGCAGTTTAAAGACTTTTTCATCAAAGAATGTCGCAAAAAGAGATGCTGGCGATTGGTCACTATAACTAGAGTAATCGGAAGCAGGAAAAATCATACTTGCACTGCTGATATCATTATTGTCCCAGGATATTTTCTTCCCTTTCTTCTTTGGGTGAGTTTCTGTCTAAATAAAGTCTTCCTCACCAATACGCCTAACAGTGCGAAAACAAGCTGTGCTTCCTAAACGAAGCTGATTGCTAGAGAGATTATCAATTAAACCACCATTTTCGTCTCAAAGTCTTCATCGGATTCAATTCTTGCTTCAGTAGGTTCTATGTAGATCCCATCCAAACCATCTTCATTGCCTTCATTGCAAAATTATATAAAAATCGAGAATTGTCAAAGTAAAGATAATTAAATCTTAATTAAATCATACAGTTATTCATCAAAATGATAAAAAGAGATCATATTAGTTATGAATTTAATGAGAAATAAAAGAAAATAAATATTGAAGGATAACATTTTTAGATAGCCTAATGACCTGGTGTTGCATATGTGTAACAAGAGATTTCATTTTTGAAAGAACAAGGAAAAAATGAAGGAAATGAAAAAGAATCATGCCTTGAGTGATTGATACACATGAATGAACCTCTTTCAAAGATAATAAATAATATATAAGTGAAAAATCGAAGATATAACTATTAAAAATGCAATTCGAAAATAGGTACTTACTTGCTGGTAGACGCCATGATGCTATTCCAAATACTACTTTCTTTAGAGAATGTTTCTGAGTTGCCAGATGCTTTCTCAAACTTATTTATATAGCTAAATTTATTTAACAATCATTTATCTATCATTTTAGAGTAAGAACTATGTTAATTTAAATGTATTTTAAGTTTTATTTCAATTTTGGAAACTGAAAGAAAACGTTGCATATATGCAACGCTAGGCTTTAATGGGCTAAAGTTAAAGTTCGCTGGTTTCAGTCCTCCTATCAATTGGCTGTGTTGTTATATATCAGGCGGACTTCAGCCAGGGCAAGCCACAACTCTTAATCGTCATACCCATGTCACGGTGGTAACCTTCCTAGTAAATAGTGTCAGCTTAAAATTATTATAAGGATGATAGAGATGAAAGGGAACGCCCACAAAAAAAACAAAAAAAACAATCAATAAAATACATTAATATGAAATGGAAACCTTAAGAGGCGCGACGATAAATACAAAATAAGATCATTAAATCAGGTAAATTCAAAAGACTAAAGGAGTACCTGATTTAATCATCGTATTTTGTATTTATCTTCGCTCCTGCAAAGGTTTCCATTTTATATTAATGTATTTTGTTGATTGTTTTTTTGTTTTGGGGGGGAAGTTCCCTCTGACTCTGTATCATCCTTGTCGTAGAATTCCCCTCCTTTTTGTTCTATTCTAAGAGTGCTCAGAGTGTCTAATATATTGATATTATAAGAATATCTTAAAGAACAGAGCCATTCTGAAACACGTAAGGATATATATAAGAGAAACGGACATTAATCCCAAAATAAGCTTATATTTTACCTTTATCAATTCAATACATAACATATAGACATTAACTACAGCGATACTCTAAATATTATTATAAACAAGAATTAATTAAATTAGTTTACCCACCAAAATTGGTAAACGTTTTCTCTACACACAACAATAATATAAGAATTAGGCTTACTGACTCATGTGGAGTTTAAAGGCCTCAGAAATGTTATTTACTCTCGAAGCGGCCGCAGGCCAGATATAGATGAGCGAGATCACACGGTTGTTTTGGCGGGGGGAGGGGGGTTCTTCAAAGAAGAGAACCAATACGGTGCTTAATAAAACACCTAGGCAGTCGTGGTCTCTCTGGTGAGAGTGCGTCGAACTTGGTTCTTAAATCAAGTTAACTTGGAGTGCGGTGTGACCACCGAGTAACGAGCTCGAGGAGGAGCTTTTGTCCTTCGTTACTTATTTCCTTATGGACGAGGACTGAACTCGGAGAGGGTCTTCTTCAAGGAGGAGGATAACGGAGGGAGGTTTCTCTGACCAGAATAAGTTACTTAAAGTTCGGTTTGATATCCGGGAACTAGCTCGAGGATGAGCTTTTTCTTAGTTCCAGTCTTCCTCAAGGGCGAGTATAACGGAGGGGGATTTCTCTGACAAAAACAAGTTGAACTTGGTTCCTCACCAAGTTAACTAAGAGTTTGGTGTGGCCACCGAGTAACGGGCTCGAGGGGGAGCCTTTTCCTTCTTCTTTTATTAATTTCTCAAGGACAAGGAATACCCCTGGTGTTTAAGGTGTACCAGGATATGAGGAGTCTCTCTGGCGAGAGTAAGTTGAACTTACCAAGGTTAACTTATCGTTTGGTTTGATAACCAGGGACTCAGCTCTAGGATGAGCTTCTTCTTAGCCCCTTAAGTTAGGTAGCCCTGCCTCTCTTGCCGGGTACTTCTTGGTCTGGCGAATCAAGTACTCTACCTCTCCAGTCTCGGTAGTTCGGTTTGATCCGAAGACTTCGTCACCTAGAGACTAAAGTATACTACCGCGATTTTTCTCAGAGTTCCTCATTTATACCTCGTCACCCCACTGGGGAGTGGTAAGGGGAGGAGGGGCTTGAGGACGGCCCCAGGAGAGTTCTTTCGGCCAACGGTTTTTCCCATTAAGTCAAACATCGGCTCCTCGTTAGCCTTCGAAATTGGGAGAAACCCGTCTCCAATTTCTTATTTGACGTGAAACTGGATCTCACTCTCCTGGGGGAGATCTTACATTTTGAGCATTAGGGTCTTTTATGGCACCGAGTTGTGCCACGCTGAGTTTAAGCACTGAACCCGCCCTGTGACTGCACCAAGAGTTAACGGGGGGGGGGGTGAAGGGACGATTCCCATACATACCTCCCATCGAAGAACTTAATGGGGAGGGGGGGACTCCTGGGAACTCAAAACAACTTACTCAACCTAGTCGAGATTTGCAAAGTTATATTTCTTTGAGCCCTCTCTTACATTAAGTTTCCTTACACATGTACGCCTTCACGCACGTTTACACAGGCAATGTGTCGAACTAGACATAATCGATTTACAATTTTACATAAAATTAAAAACCCCCAATTCGTCGATTACCCACAAAAAAAAACAAACAAGCTACTTCCTTACATTTCTAAGTTTTTGAGAACTTAAATCCTACCGATAAATATTAACACGTACAATAAATGAAAGCATGGTTTCACGCTCATTAGGTACTGAAATAACCCTAAATGGTTTTTCGTCTCCGCGTATAGAGCAGCTGTACTTTATCGGTTCCTTTGATGTAGCTGATCCTGAAATGGTGCTCTAATACCAATAATTTACCGCGTCTGAGTCGGCCGTTCGGGTTATTGAGTCTACCCCAGTATGTTACTAAATGGTAGCGGTATTTCAACCTACTTGACTTACCCATATTATGGTACTTGACTACCTTTAAATTGAACATTAAGGCTAGAGCAGCCTGTTGCAGCGGGGCATAATTGATGAGAAATTGAGTCCCATAGCTCTCCTTTAACCAGGTACACGGGAAGATCGTGTCTGGGTGCGATCTTTCGGGAACGAGAAAACTTTTTCCTGCGAGGTCGTTAATGGGCGTGGCGTTCACTACGAATTTGCGATTTAGCGGTAACTCCGTGGACGTTCCGTTCGGGCAGGAGACTACTAGGGTAGGGCATACTCATCCGCTTCTACCATTTGATTAGTCTTACACGGGTGTATCGCAATAGCACCACTTTCCTCCTTCCTTGTCACTTCATTTGACTCACTTCTCTCAGTAGGTAGTTCCGCATGTACACCTGCTCGTACCTCTACTCTACCTAGTTCTTCTTCCCTGATAACCCCATTTGGCTGGATTCTCCTCGTAGGTTTTCCTTTAGGTACTCCTGCTGGTACCTCATCCCTACTTCCTACTTCTTCCATAGTTACCCCATTTGGCTAGGTTTCCCTCGATGGTCCTTCCTTAGATCCAGGCCGGGCTACAACTTCCTCGGCCTCTATAAAATTCTCGATAGGTGCTCTTTCAAGTGCTAGCAATCTTTCCTTTTCTTCTCTCTCTTCCCTTTCAGCTTGAGCACGTTCTTTTTCCTTGTTCATTTTCCTTTCCTCGGCTTTTTTTTCTGCTTTCGCTATTTCCTTTTCCCGTCGAGTTCTTCTTTCTTCATCTTCCAGCTTTATCTTTAGTCTTCTTTCTTCATCTTCCATTTCTATCCTTTTTCGGAATTACTGTGCTTCTCTTTTCAACAGTATTATTATTTCGCTTGTTTTACTTCATCTCAGCATTCTTCTTTCCTCTATTTCTATTTTCCACTGCATTTGGGATTCTTCACTTTTCCGGTTCATCCGTATTTTTATATTTTCCCTTTTTCTATCAAACTCTATTATTTCTTCTTCTTCTTCTCTTTGTATTCTCAATTCTTCAAGGATGTAGGCATCCATATCCTTGCCTTCCAATCCCAGAATTTTGTCTTGTTGGTAAAGTCTTTCGACGGGATCCATTTTGTGTTGGTCCGTCGAATTTTCCTTACTATACTCTCAGGTAATTATGCCACTACTCACCAGGTAGCGCTCAGCATTTCTTACCCTTAATCCCACTAATATGTTGATTGAAATACCACTCCCGACAACAAATTTACCACTTGGCCTACCAATTACCTTTAGGTTGTTACCACCCCTAACTCTACCAATTTTCCTCTCATCAATTATTCTCTTACTCCTGATATGATATTCCTTTACGTGTTGGCTCTTTTATAAATTTAACACTGCTGGGTTCTTTCTAATAACAACCTACAAACCTGACACCACTTTTATTTATGTCGTAGAATTCCCCCCCTTTTTGTTCTATTCTAAGAGTGCTAAAAGTGTCTAATATATTGATATTATAAGAATATCTTAAAGAACAGAGCCGATCTGAAACACGTAAGGATATATATAAGAGAAACGAACATTAATCCAAAAATTTACTTATATTTTACCTTTATCAATTGAATACATAACATTTAGACATTAACTACAGCAATACTCTAAATATTATTATAAACAAGAATTAATTAAATTAGTTTACCCACCAAAATTGGCTAATGTTTTCTCTACACACAACAATAATATAAGAATTAGGCTTACGGACTCATGTGGAGTTTAAAGGCCTCAGAAATGTTATTTACTCTCGACGCGGCCGCCGGCTAGATGTAGATGCGCGAGATCACACGCTTGTTTTGGCGAGGGTGGCAGCTGGGGGGTCCACACGTTGTTCCGGGCGGGGGGGGGGGGGGTTCTTCAAGGAAGAGAACCAATACGGTGCTTTATGCAACACCTAGGCAGTCGTGGTCTCTCTGGCGAGAGTGAGTCGAACTTGGTTCTTAAATCAAGTTAACTTGGAGTACGGTGTGACCCCTGAGTAACGAGCTTAAGGAGGAGCTTTTCTTCTTCGTTACTTATTTCCTTATGGAAGAGGACTGAACTCGAAGAGGGTCTTCTTCAAGGAGGAGGATAATGAAGGGGGGTTTCTCTGACGACAATAATTACATAAAGTTCAGTTTGATAACCGGGAACTAGCTCGAGGATGAGCTTTTTCTTAGTTCCAGTCTTCCTCAAGGGCGAGTATAACGGAGGGGGATTTCTCTGACGAGAACAAGTTGAACTTGGTTCCTCACCAAGTTAACTAAGAGTTCGGTGTGGCCACCGAGTAACGGGCTCGAGGGGGAGCCTTTTCCTTCTTTTTTTATTAATTCCTCAAGGATAAGGAATACCCCTGGTGTTTAAGGTGTACCAGGATATGAAGACTTTCTCTGGCAAGAGTAAGTTGAACTTACCAAAGTTAACTTATCGTTTGATTTGATAACCGGGGGCTTAGCTCGAGGACGAGCTTCTTCTTTTCCCCTTAAGGTAGGTAGCCCTGCCTCTCTTGCAGGCTACTTCTTGGTCTGGCGAGCCAAGTACTCTACCTCTCCAGTCTCGGTAGTTCGGTTTGATCCGAAGACTTCGTCACCTAGAGACTAAAGTATACTACCACGAATTTTCCTCAGAGTTCCTCATTTATACCTCGTCACCCCACTCAGGGAGTGGTAAGGGGAAGAGGGGCTTGAGGACGGCCTCAGGAGAGTTCTTTTGGCCAACGGTTTTTCCCAAGAAGTCAAACATCGGCTCCTCGTTAGCCTTCGAGATTGGGAGAAACCCGTCTCCAATTTCTTATTCGACGTGAAACTGGATCTCACTCTCCTGGGGGAGATCTTACATTTTGACCATTAGGGTCTTTCATGGCACCGAGTTGTGCCACGCTGCGGTTAAGCACTGAATCCGCCGATGCCTTCGACGGATTTCTTTGCGGTAAACGCCTTGTGACTGCACCAAGAGTAAACGGGGGGGAGGGCTTTAAATATACGAATCCCCTACAATCCTTATAAATATTACAATTTTCAATACCTTTTTTATTCCTTGATAAAGAACTCGAAATAAAGTTCGAAAGTACTTGGAATCCTCGTATTAAATTTCCTTGTGGGCTTTGTTGCATTTTTTGCTTACTGACGCGATACTTTGTGAGTTTACCAAATATATATTGTATATATATATCCATATATATATATATATATATATATATATATATATATATATATATATATATATTAAAATTTCCCCAGGAATGAGATTAAATAGAATTTCGAAAAATTCATCTTCATTTATTGTGTATAAACACGGTTTCGAGCTATCGACTCATCTTTGGGTTCTATGATATTAAAGTATAAAGGAATACATAATTTACAATGAATTATAATATTAAAAAAATCTTTCGAAATTAGAATAATAAAAGTGTTTGCAAATATCTACAAAAAGAGACTTTTCTATAATATAAAACCTAAGAAACATAATTTATAATGTGATAGAATATTAAAAATCCTAGGAGAATACAATCGTAAAGAACCATCCCCTATCAGAGCAAATGTAATCAAATTTAATGCGGATATAACTATAGATAATTTTACAATAATTGATCAAGATAACAATTAGCAAGTCTTAAGAATCCTAGAATCCCTTTATATTAAATTCTGTGCCCCAAGTCTTAATTATCACTCGTTTACTGCTCTCCTACTTATGACATTATTATACTACCAATACAATCTTATCTATGTCCACTTCAATCCCCAGTTCCAACTTTTCTCTGGAGTCAGAGCTTTTTGATGGTTCTCCCTTGTATTCCTCTTTAATTTTTAATATTCTAACTCATTATAAATTATGTATTTTCTTAGGTTTTGTATTATAGAAAGAAAGTCTCTCTTTTTGTAAATATTTGTCAACACTTTTAATATTCTATTTTTTTAATATTATAAATCATTGTAAATTATGTATTCCTTTATACTTTTATATCATAAAACTCGAAGATGAGTATATAGCTCGAAACGTTGTTTATCTCTAATAATAAAGATAAATTGGCATTGAGGTAAATGAGTGTTGAGGATAGAGAGAAGTACTTTGTTTAACTTGGTTGTCAAATGCTTGAGAAGAGGTCGTCTAAGAAAAACCTTCTGCTTAAAAAGAGTAGTAAGAAGGGGTAGAAGATAATATATTTTGGAGAAAAATCTGGATACTACCTGGATACTAAATTTGAAGTAATCTCTTAAATGAGTCATTTTTTCATGTAAAGATAAAGAAAATGTGTACCAAATCTAGTGATGATATGTTTTCTGTAAATTGATGTATTATAAGACGAACCTTCTCGAACAACGTTATAATACATCGATGGAGTGAAAACCTACCCTCACTAGATTGGGTACACATTTTTTCAGTAGCTCTCTCCCAGTCAGTTTAAATTTTCCAGAATTAACAACAAGGAGTAACAACAAGGAAATAGGGTACCCCAGGAGACCTTACGGTCCATTCAAAGAGGGTACCATTGGACTTGCAATCGAGCGGGCACATGGCTGCTCAATTGTTTTGCGTCCATAAACGGCCACTTTTCAAGACCTTGTCTATTCTTGACTTGAACTGGTCAACAGATTCACTGTTGACAACTTCCACTGGAAGTGCGATACACTTACCGCAGATACTGTAGGTGAAAAAATTTCCACACAGATTGCGGTTGTAACGCTTCAGTTCAAGTTTGTAGCCGTGATTGCGCGTTCTGTTCATACTCAGTGTGAAAATATCCCGGTAGTCAACATTGTCGAACCCTCGAAGTATTTTGAAAACTTCGATGAGCTGACCACGCAGTCTACGGGTTTCCAGCGAGAACAGATCTAATTCCCTTAATCTATCCTCATAACTTTTATGTCGGATAGAGGGAATCAGCTTGGTTGCCCTGGCTTGTACGCGTTCCAATCTCGCGATGTCCTTTCGAAATGAAGGACTCCAAAATTGTACGGCATACTCCAGGTGCGGTCGGACAAGTGAGTTGTACAGGCACAGTACAATCTCCTGGTTCCGATAACCAAACTGGCGCTTAATATAGCCTAGCATCCTTTGGGCCTTTTTCTCCGCCTCAATGCACTGTTTGGAGAACTTGAGGTCACTAGTGATTGTTACACCCAAGTCCTTCTCAGTGTTTGTGGATTCCATAGCAATGCCCTTAAGGATATACTGAGATTGGGGGTTTCTGTGGCTGATATGCATCACTTTGCATTTTTCCACGTTAAAAGGCATTTGCCACGTGTCCGACCACTCCTCAATCTTCCCAAGATCTTCCTGCAGGCGGGCAGTATTTCCCTCCTTTGCAACGTTCATACCAAGCTTGGTATCGTCGGCAAATTTCGAAATCTTCGCAACCATGTCACCGTCCATGTCGTTGACGTAGATGATGAATAGTAGTGGTCCCAGGACAGAACCTTGAGGCACCCCGATAGTAACGGGCACCCACTCAAAAGACTGTCCATTTACCACCACCCGTTGCCGTCTGCCACTTAGCCAGTTCTCGATCCAGCCGGCTACCTTTCCGTTTATGCCTAGCGCTCGCACTTTCCGGAGAAGGCGACGGTGTGGTACCTTATCAAAGGCTTTCTGACTTTCTAGGTAGACCACATCCACCGCCTTGTCCCGATCCTGCTCACTGAAAACGAAGTGGAAGAATTCCACAAGGTTCGTCAGGCATGACCGTTGCCTTCGGAAGCCGTGCTGGGAACTCCTCAGTAGCAGGTTTGACTCTAAATACGACGTCCCTTTGTCCACCATGATGCTTTCCATGAGTTTACCGACTATCGAAGTCAGACTGATAGGTCGGTAGTTCGACGGTTGGTTACGATCTCCTTTCTTGAAGATAGGAGTCACCTACCCCTCACGCCAGTCTCTAGGAACGCATTTGGTCCGGATTGACATGTTAAAGATAGCGCACAGATGTCGTGATACTTCATCACACACTTCCTTCAACACTTTAGGTAGAAACCCGTCCGGTCCAGGGGACTTATTCGTCTTTAAGTCAGCGATCTTTTTCTTTATTTCTCCTTCGGTGAAGTCCATTGCCTCCAGCTTTTCCCCCGAGTAGGAATCCGTGAGCTGGGGAATGGGACCACACTCTTCAGTAAACACTGAAGAGAAGTAGTCGTTGAGGAGGTTAGCATTTTCTGCATCTGAATGCTTTAATGTCCCCTCCTCATTCCTCAAAGGGCCAATCGTTCGACGGATTGGTTTACGGCTGTTCACATATCCAAAAAACTCCTTGGGATACTCTTTACAGAGTCTCGCCACTCGGAGTTCCTCAGCCGCCCTTATACTGGACTTCACTCTCCTGGCTAGCCTCCGGTATTCGTCAAAGTCACCCGAGATCTTCGATTGACGGTACATATTTCTCTTCTCCCTAAGCAGTTGCCCGATTTCTCGATTAAACCACTTTGGTTGAACAGAGGACCGACGGGGGCATTTCAGAGGGATAAAACGCGATTAAAGACTCATGAATGTGGTTTTGAAACTGTTCCAAGAGACTTCAACAGCATCGCACTCTTCTAGCCTCGCGTCAGTCAGTCCCGCGCGTAGACCTGCAAAGTCTGCTCTTCTCAAATCAGTTTCCTTGATTTACTAGTTGCAGGCTCTGCCTTGGGGACTTTGACTACAAATCTAATTAGTCGGTGGTCACTGCCACCGAGCTCTTCGCCAACAGAGAGGTCCTCAACGATGTCATCCTCAGAGGTGAAAACCAAGTCGAGGATACTGTCTCCTCTCGTTGGCTCTCTCACACACTGAGTAAGGAACTCGTTGTTCGTGAACTCCAGGAGTAGTGCGTTCTCGCCACAGGGTTCTCTGGTTTCCCAGTCAACTTGTGTGTTGAAATCACCCATGACGATACACACCCTGTCTTCGACAAGTTCTCCTAGCAGCTGGTACAGATCTCTGTCCTTTTCAACGAGTTGGGCAGGAGGTCTATAAAGCACCAGGGTCCTGTATTTGGCAGGACCTATCTCTAGGTCAACACCTAGTAGTTCATGGTCGGATATGATGTTGCAATCCGTCGAGGTGAGAGTATCCTTGACATACAATATCACACCGCCACCCTCTCTGTCTGGCCTATCTTTCTGGAAGAGCTGGTAACCGGGAATCGTGAATTCACCTTCAAAATCTCGGCTTGAGGTTTTTATCCACGACTCCGTTATGGCCACCATCTCAGGTTCCTCTGTTACTACGAGGCCACAGAGCTCAAGAAACTTATTCCTGGTTGACCTCGCATTGAACAGAAGAACTTTGAGGGAGTCTCCTAGTGTAGGACTCCCTCCGCTCTTCCGTTTCCCGGCTTCTCTGTTTTCGTGGTCACACCCTTTTTGACCACCTCCGAGAAGGTCGTTCTAGGAGTGACACGGGCATGCTGGCGCACGTCCGCTTTCGCTCTGTTTCGAACGCTCCTTTGGGTGCGTTCCACGACATCTTGAATTAGTTTAGCGAGAAAGGCCTTCCCTTTAAATGAGAGATGTACCCCGTCCCTTTGGTAGAGGTCGTCTCTACCGATAAAGGTACGATAGGGGTCCACGAAGAAGACTCCTTCTGCCGTGCAAAGGTCTAATTTACAGAGCCTACCAGATATTCTCTAACTTGTTATCTTTTCATGAAGAAATGACTTATTTAAGGGATTACTTCAAATTTAATTATTACTCCGATTTCATCTTCAACTAGTTAGTGTCCAAATTTCTCCCCTAAATATATTATCCTCGACCCTTTGTTACTACTCTTTCTAAACAGAAGGTTTTCTTAGACTACTCCATCTCGAGCATTTGACATCCATGTTTAACAAACTCCTTCTCTCTACCCTTAATGGCAATTCATTTGTATAAATTTCAAATCTGTATCGTTGAATTGCTTTTTTTTCCATAAAGAGTTAATCCCTTTGGGCCTGTGATCCTGTATAGCTACAATTATACATGTACGATCTGTCACAGTCACTATGTAGGCCAACTGGTTTACAACTCAAATGCAGGATCGCAAAACACTTAGGTTTGTCTCATAGTACTGGTATTCCCATTTCTAAACCTGAATCCTCTTCCATCAGGCAACAATCTGAGCATCACTACCATCCTCTGAATTCTGATTCATTTACCTTACCTTCTCTTGATTTGAAAATCTTAGAGTCACTGTACATCAATAAAATAAATCCAATCCTAAATAATTACTCCTCCTCAAATAAACTATTCACTATATAACTCACCAACACTTCAATACATTAACTAGCCAAACGACTAACCGAAAACATCTCGTTGGTAGTGTTTCTATCTTTAGTTAGTTGATTTGAAAACTCTTACGATAAAGGTTAGTCCCTCTTTTTAATTCATTCACATTTGTTTTCGGGGTTTTTTGTAATTAAATATAATAGATTATTTTATTGTTTATTCCAGTTACCTTTAACTTTTTATATTCAAGTCAGTTTATGTTAAAATTTCAATTTTTCCTATTATTTTTCAAAATTAGACTGAATAGTATCAACTAATTCTATATATTGTTATTTGTGTTTTACTTTAATCTAAATAATTGTCAATTTTATTTATTTAAATAACCTTCTCCCGCTTTTTAGCTATAATATAATGCATGCTTCTAACTGTTTAAATGTTATCGTTAATATTTCTTCCTCTTCTCATTAGTCAATACAGTTGCTGAAGATGGTCCTAGAGGAAGTCCGAAACGTTTGGCCAAAAAATGATTAGTGTAATCTCCTGGGTCTTCATATTCCTACTATATATCAGATTTCCAAGGAACAAATCAATTACAAGTATATATATATATGTGAATAGGGGCCGAATATTTTCATTTTGGCAGGTTTTATTTAAACGATGGCTAATCTCGTATTAATATTTTTTTGTAATTCTTGTTCGCCGTTTTATCCTGGTTCAACGCGTGAATGAGCAGAAGGGAGTTCATTAGAGACTGATATTTATTAATTGCAAAAAGTAGAAGTAAATTAATGTACCTTAGTACATTCTTTTATTCTACTGACGCTCCTAGATACAGCATGTATCATCTTCGAAGTTAAAATGGGAAATTCATACATGCATTCCAGTATATATGTTATAAAATGTATTAACAAACTGAGGAACGGAGAGTAGACACGTGCGTGAAAGCTAGCGAGCTGACGAGGTGCAGGTAGTGACTGGGAGAAGATGGGTAAGTAAATGGGCGGAGCCAAATATAAGATTGTGCAAATGTGCATTAATTTCCTTCTACTTTTTGGCAATTAATAAATATCAGTTTCTAATAAACTTACGTCAGCTCATTCATGGATTGAACCACCTATAAAGGCGAACATAAAACAAATCGAGATAAGCGGTCGCTCTTAATAAAACCTGCCATAATCATAATATACTGCCCAAATTCACATATATATATCTTCACCATCGGGCTGCAGAAAAAGGGGATCATACAGTGAGATACCAACGCGAACTCCTACTTCACCAACTTACCGAAAACTACACTTGCAAACATACAAAGTAAACTAGAATCGCACTTAAATAAAATGGAACGACAACAACTTTCCCCCCCTGATTTTCAACAGAACATCGATCGAAAACTTTCACGAATCCTACAGCAGCCTGAATACACCTCACGTGACAGGACCATGAAGAAACTAGCGGATATTAATGGAAGCCCCCCCCTTAAGATTTCAGAAACCAATAAGGCAAACATCAATCTATCAGAGAGGTCATTAACCCAGGAACAAAAAGCACTTCTCAGAATTAGTTGCCACTCTATCAGTAAGTCGAGGTAGCATCCAAAACGACATTGCATAGAAATGATTCTTTATGACATGCACAAGTTAGAAGATTTCAATAAAACCCCTACCCACTCTCATAGCTAAAATCCTTACAGAGGCTAGGAAAAGCAGAGCACGCTTTAAGTCTTAATTCTTTACACGACGCCTCAGAGAGAGTGCTAAACACCTTAGAAACAACAGAGAGATCATTATCAGCAAAGAAGATGAAGAAAATTTCTTTGTCATCAGGAGTTCAGAACTGTACTATGCAAAAATGGATACTATCCTTGTAGGGAAATAGATATCCGACCCTCACGACTTAGTCCTTGTTCCTTAACCACCACGTCCTGACATTTTTGGCGGCGAGGCCCGGCCACTTAACCTCCCCTTCTCTCTCGCCTTGACTCGATGAGAGCCAGAAAGGCCGCCCTAAACCACATAATGCTTTAATCATCACAGGTCAGCCCCGTTGAGCCTAACATTGGTTAAATCAGCAAGATTTCCCCTAAGAGTTGATATTTAATTTCACATCATATGCGAAATTAGAGGAGCGTCGGCCCAATTCCAGAGGGTACCCTGGAGGGCTAGCTGAAAGACGCTTTGAGAAAAACCGTTAGAGGCTGAGACTTAATGTCGCCGTCTTTACCCTCCTCCTTCCTTAACCCCCAGTGAGGTGGCTAAGTATATAATCAAATAACTGCAGAAGAACGGGAAAGATCGTGTTAGTCCACAAGACAACTAAGTTCGGCTAGGGCCCGTCGACCAACGAAAGGGTCACAAAAGAAGCTCATCCTGAGCCAGTTCCTGGTGGTCACAGTGAAATTTATTTAACTTGGATTGAGAAGCAAGTTCAACTAACTCTGGTCAAAGAAACCCCTAATCCTGGTGTACTCTAAAACCAAGAGATAGTCTTCGCCATTGAAGAATACCCCAAAGTGAACTGCCTCAAGCACTGCCCTTTCTCAACGGATTCACTCGTTTGCTCATCGCTCGTCAGTGCAAATTATTCCCAGATTAACCCGAAGAGTGGAAGAAGCATACTTTCCCCGTCTTGTTGCTGAAATTATCTCTCCAAGAATATGTGCTTAACTCCATCCACCACACGCTTCGAATTTCTCTGCGGCTTTAAAGCATTCCTTCTTCAGACCACATCTGGAACAGCAGATCCACGCGCCGGCCCAGAAACAACATTCTTGAGGCGAGATAAAAGCTGAGTCAAAGGTCAGTCTCAAACGCGATTCTTTGGAAAACTTGAAAGGTATTTAAATTCCCTTATCTGTTTCGTTGAAGGTCAATTTGCGTTCAATATTTAATGAGATTTAGGTCAACCATTACTGTATATTCAATTGTGTAATTTAGTAAGTCTCATTAAGACTTGTTTAATTCAATACTGTGTAGTTTGTTTGTTAAATTTCACTTTGGTTCATGTTGCATTTAAAATCTATTTTTTTAGAAGCATTTAATTTAATCCTCAAAACGCTGAGCACGGCACTAGAAACCCTCAAAGATAAAAAATTAAGGTAATAAAAATAATCCTTATCAAATATAGCACTCTTAGAGAGAAAACTTAATCAAGGAGTTTTGACGTACGTAATCAACCTATACGTACGAACACTATCACTTTGCCCTTGCTATACCATGACAATCCTAAATGTCCAAACTAAATTTCGGAAAATTTCGAAGACCCCAACTGACGATATCAAGAAGAAAGTGAACCAAATTATTGAAAGGATAAACAAACAACCAAGAAATATATAAATGAAGAAAATTAATTCTGATTTCGGCCCTTGATATGCTCACGGGAGCGTGAAGAACTACAGGGCGGGAAAAGGCCCTAAACCCCATAATTACCAAATTTATACACCTACTTACGAGCTGGGTATATTCATGAACAAAGTATTAACCCCATATGTGCATAACAATTACAGTATAAAATCCTATACTGACTTTATCGATATTATTTGATCGAATTTTCCGAGGAAAATAATAGCCTACATGGATGTAGAATCATTTTTCACGAATTTTATCCTCACCTCAACGTTAGACATAATATTAGAAAACGTCTATGACTAAAATAAACACCTCCAGTTGGCATACCAAGGGCGGAGGACATGAGGAAACTCCTAAAAATCTGAAATTCAGAAGCAACCTTCTATGGACCTAATGAGAGGATGTACCGCCAATTTGATGATTTTTTTTTTTGGAAATTCTATAGAGCCCATCTGGTAACTGCCCACTTGGGCATAAGTCACCGAAAAACACGACAGTCTAGAACTAGGCTACTTTAAAATAAAAAAAAGAAAACTTAACAATGATATAAATTGGAAAAACTTAACAATCAGAAAGCTATCTCCGGCAGCGGGGGGAGGTCCCCCTCAGCCCGGTGCAGGAGAGTGCAACCTACAAACAAAACAATAACAAAAAAAGAACCTTAAATAAAGGGGAGAAGCCCGGCTTCCCGCCTAAAGTCAACAAGTCCACAAGTCAATGTGCAAGGAATCCGTCCCGAGTACAAGGGACAGGCGGTAGCGACCACGCCCATCCCGGTACCGGGACAGGTATTGTGCGCGAAGATCACTCAGACTGGAACACTCGACAAGAATGTGCCAAACAGTCTGGGAGACGACGCAGTCGTTGCAATAGGGTGCAAGCGAGCGCTCCATAAAATAGCGATGCGCCACACGAGTGTGCCCGATTCCGAGAAGACAAAAAGCAACCTGAAGCCACCGCGGCATTGGGGCATAGGTCCATGGGAAGAGTCACTGCACAATGGCACGCAACTTTAAGTTCCCTTCGACCGTCTCCCATCTTCTTTGCCAAGCAGTCCGAAGAGCTGCCTGTATTCCTGCAATGTAGTCGGTGTGAGGAATAGCAAAACGCTGGTCCGGTCGCAGAGTCCTCGCAGACTCTTTGGCGCCCTCATTGGCGCGCTCATTCCCCGCAATTCCTACATGTCCAGGAACCAAGCAGAAGATAATCTCGACATCTGCCCGGCTCGCCAAAACCGTGGCGTCACGGATATCGCAAACCAGGGGATGCGGAAATTCCAATGCCCCAAGAGCACTCAGGGTGCCTTGTGAGTCGCTATAGATCACAATCCGAACTCCGAACCAGGCACGTCGCGTAATCTCCCGTAACGAGTGGTGTATTGCCACCAGCTATGCCGTGAAGACAGACGCAGCGCCTAGAAGAGCCCCGCTGACTTCAAACAGAGGGGATACGGCGTGGAAGCCGACCCACTCTTGGGACTTGGAGCCATCCGTATACACTCGCACGGTTCCAGCGTGACACAATGTGTGCTCCAAAAAGGTCGAACTCAATACTCCCGGCGCAGTACATGCTTTGAAAGCAGAGGCGTGGCGACAAATAGCCAAATGTGGTACCCTCCAGGGTGGCGTTCTGGGCAGAACCAGGGGCGCCCCTGGCCCGAGAGCTATATCTACCACTTGAAGGAGTTTCCTGGCCATAAATCAAAGGGCTTTGGGTATGAATGGCGTCTCTCAGCGGCATAGGCACCATTAAGATCAGCTGCGAATGCAAGGAGAGCTGTTGGCGAATGAGGGAGGCGCTGGGTTCGCGCGTACAGGCGATTGATGCACTGCACGCGGCTCAGAGCGAGTGGCATCTGCCTAGCATCGACCAGCAGGCTCTCAATGGGAGAAGTGCGGAAGGCACCGGTCGCAAGGCGAAGGCCAGTGTGTTGGATCGAATCCACCTTCCGCAATAAACGCTTGATGCGGATGCATAAAACTCGCATCCGTAGTCGAGCTTCGAGTGAACAAAGGATTGATAAAAAAGTGAGGCAGTAGCCCTATCAACGACCCAAGCGCTGAACGTTACGGAATGGAGAATGTCCATGGCGCGGGTACAAAAGACCCTAAGGCTGTGAATATGAGCCTCCCAGGTGAGGCGTCGGTCGAATACAAGACCAAGGAAACGGTGCGACTCAACCACATCTAGGCGCACCCCATTAAGAAACAAATCTGGGTTGGGGTGAAGCCGTGGATGGCCGAGGAAGTGTACCACCTTAGTCTTGGCCAAAGAAAACCGAAACCTGTGCGCTTTGGCAGAGCGAGAGACGCGGTTCAATGCCTGTTTGAGTTGACGCTCCAGAGTTGGCATCTGGGCCGCGCCAAAAGAGATCTGAAGGTCGTCAACGTAGAGCGTAGCGAGAACATCTTCCGACACCACCGAGGTGATGCCGTTGATGCTCAGGGCAAAGAGTGTGACACTGAGCACACTTTTCTGTGGGACACCCTCTTCCTGCTCCTTTGGACCGGAGAGGGCTCCCCCCACCCGTACGCGGAATCGCCGATCTCGCAAAAATTCAGATATAAACATTGGGAGGCGTCCCTTTGCCCCCATCGTGTGGAGAGTCTCCATGATACCGTATCTCCATGATACCGTATCTCCATGGCGGTATCATAGGGCTTCTCCAGATCAAAAAACACCGTGGCGTAGTGCTGTCTACGAAGGAAAGCCTCGCAGACGGCATTTTCCAGTCGAAGCAGAGCATCCGACATGGAGTAGAACTTGCGGAAGATATATGGCCTCCGCTGTCCAGGAAAAAGGCTAATCTAACATTTACCCATTTTTCCATCAACTTGCACACGCAAGAGGTTAGAGAGATTGGGCGGAAACCGGTCGGAGTAGAGTGATCTCCATCCGGCTTGCGAAAGGCGAGTACAGTAGCGATTCGCCAGGAGTCTGGAAGAAGACCTTCCACCCAGATCCTGTTGAACAAAACTAACACAAAGGCCGTGCTTCGCTCACCCAGGTGTCGAAGCATGGCGTACGGGACATCGTCTGGAACATGGGCGGTGTCCGCGCACGAAGCAAGAGTGGAACGCAACTCACTCACAGTAAACTTGTCGTTGAAGTCCAGCCGGCGGCCTTCCGCAACATCACCACGTGCATTGAATGTTGGCGGAGCAGCATCCCGGCTAAAGAATGCGGAAAAAACTTTCGCTAAGAATTCCGCCACGCACGTGGGGTCCGAGATTGTGGTCCCATTCTCCTATAGAACGGGAGGGGGGTCCTGCGAGAACTTGCACCGAATCCTTTTGACTCGCTTCCACACCTCAGCTAAAGGGGTCTTCCCGTTAAGTGAGGACACGTATGCCTGCAAAGAAGAGCGGCGGGCGTGCTTCGAAAGATACGGGAACCTAGCCCTAGCCCGACGAAATTCAGCGACAGTGAAATCGTTCGGGCGGCGCTTATAGCGCATGTAGTCATAACGCTTCTGTTTGAGGGCTGTCTCACACTCGGCCGACCACCATGGGAGTGGTCGGCGTGCAAAACGGCCAGACGTCCTAGAAATATTAGTCATGCCCACGCCGATAAGGTTGCCGGAGGAGAACTCAACGGTCTCATCTACCAACCAAAACTCCTCCACTGAGATAGATAGTTTAGTCATTTCCTGAAATGCAGGCCACCGCGCCCGCGCCAAACACCAACGAGGTGAGCTCTCAGGCGGCAGTTGCCCTGAAAATGATATTTGAATGGAAAAGTGATCACCTCCATGGAGGTCATCCATCGACCACCCTCCGAATTAAAATACGGCTGTGCATCCGAAGAGCACAAAGATAGGTCAAGGCAAGAAAATGAAGCGGTTCTCGGACAGTGATGCGTAAACTCATCCACATTTAGGACCCCCATCTCAAGCTCTTCGATCAGATCGGCAAGGACTTGTCCCCTGGGATTTATGGAGTAATCTCCCCAGAAAGGATGCCTGCCGTTCAGATCTCCAAGCAAGAGATAGGGCCTCGGCAACCGTGCCACGACGCGGTGGAAGTACCCCGCGTTGAAGTCAGCTGACGGTGGAATGTACGCAGAAATGATAGTATATCTCCTATCCAGGTGCAGCTGCACAGCCATTGCCTGAAAGAAGGTATCAAAAGATAATGGAAGAACGGAGACATCATGCCGAGTGTAAACCACGCACCCCCTAGCCCGGCCATCCCGCGGTGGTGGGGTCGCAAGACCCTTATACCCCGGGAGGGCGGGCAGGGGGCACGGGCCGAGCATGGTCTCCTGCAAAAAGATATCTAACGGGGAACGGGACGAGAGGAGCCTTCGCAGCTCCTCCCAGTTGGCATGGAGTCCACGGAATTACATTGAAGGAATATGCCCTCCAGGCCTAGCTCGAAGGAGACGCGGGGGCCCTCCTCGAACTGAAGACCCTCACGGGAATGGCTGTACGCTTCCCGGAGGCAGAACCCTGGGCGCTGTTGGCCGTACAAAGCGCTGATGGCGCTGTTGCGTTCGAGGATTTATTGGGGGAGGTTGGGCTCACCAGGCGAGTCTTTTCCTCCCTCCGCCTTGAAACCTTAGGCGGGCGTTGTGGCTTCGGAGGTGGGGGGCCCTCTTTTCGAGGAACCACCGTCTTCGAGCCACTCGCTCTACCTCGGGGCGTGGGCGAAGGAGCCGAAGTTCCTTTGTTGCTGTCCTCTTTTCGAGGGACAGCTTTAGGAACCCCGGAAGATGGCCTAGCGACCATCTTCAGGGGTGTTGCCTCCTGTGAGTCTAACGACTCGGTGAAGGCACGTGGCCGTTTCGCCTTACGGGACACGGTCATGCTGGGGGAAGAGGGGGAAGCCCTGGTTTCAGCAGGGGCTGGGTATGAACTCTTTTTGCGGCCAGCTTACCAGGGGATCACCCGGGTTGAGTAGAGCCCGCAGAAGGGCTCCGAATGGGCGTGGAAACAACCGTGCTCGTTAGCCCGGATGGTCCAGGAGCAGAGGGTGCCTTTCTAACTATTGAGGCATATGACGTCCCAGGCAGAGCCGGGCGCGCTAGGACCAAGTCCTTAGCATCGCGGAATGAGAGTCGATCCTGGGCTTGAACGGCCAGGATTTCTTTCTCAAGGAGATATTACACCACATTACTTCGAAGAAGCGGTGTGCAGCCCTCCGTAATTGACACACTTGGCCACACACAATTTGGACTTATCGTGTGCGACCTTGGAGCAATTTACACAGACTTTGGGTGACTCTGACTTTGCACGTCTACATGAGCGATTCGTATGGCCGAAGCGGTGACAGTAATAACACCGCCGCGGCGGTGGCACGAATGCCTTCGCGCAGGAGCGGTACCAACCGGCACGCACCGACTCAGGGAGCTTGTCACAGTCGAACGTGATGAAGAGTGTAGGGGTGAGTTCGAGGCCCCTCCCTGTTTTCTCATCACACGTTCGACCTTGACTGCCCCATGGTCGGCCAGCTTTAGGTTGATGTTCCTCAGTGGAGTAGTCAACGAGTTCCCTCGCACAAACTACTTCTTTCACAAAGTTCATGGTAGAGTGCGGCGTCACACTCACCGGGATGCCATGAAGTGTCCGAAGAGCACTTATCTTGGCCGCCTCGGCGGGATTCGCCGCGTTCGCCAGAAGGCTCCCGTCCGTGAAACGGGTCACCTTCGGCTCTCTACAAATTGCACTAGATAATCCTCTTCTCTGATGGATAATGTTGCCCTTGGACAACATGGTGCCATCAGTGTAGCAAATAACGAGGAAGCGTTTAAAGCCAGCGGGCTGGAAAACGCCAGGTAACCTTTAAATCAGGGGCCCCGATGTCATCGAGACTCTGCCCTGTGCACTTTCGGTCTGAGTCAGGGGCTTCGCACCCAGGGGGCAGAGGGGCTGGATGTGCCGATCTTGGCTTGGTCGCTTGCCAGAGTGGCAGCATAACCATCCGTCCCCGCAGCCCCCACGGATGGAGAGGAGGCCCGAGTCTTCTTTGTCTTTTTGGTCTTGGACTTCTTCTTTTTTAGAGAGGAGGGCGGGGAATAAACCCGCTTTTCACCCCTGCCGGTAGAAGCCCCGAGGCCAGATGCACCGGCCTAAGCCAGGTTCTTCGACGAAATAGAGAAGGTCCTCTTGGTCGCAGGGACATCATCTGGAGGAGATCCGTTTCCTCCTTGTACTGCCTGAGAATCCTCAGCCGTTTGAGGAGGACCGGATTCCCCCCCATGGAAGGCACTACCGTCTCAGGCTGGTTTTCTTCAAGGACCATGTCTATCACAGGAGGGGCCTTCAGTTGGCCATCCCCTCTCAGGACATCGCAGTTCCCCTTGGCAGCGTCATGAGTCTTTAGTAGTGAGGCACAGGCCTTGACCCCGGCAAGGTTTAATATTCTTGCCAGCAGGTCTTTTGAGGGAAGCGACCGAAGGGGCCTGGCTTCCCTCTCTTCTCTAAGAGGGTTTGCCCTACCGACCTGCTTACACGAGGAGCAGTCGGCAATGGGCTGCCTGCTGGCTTTCTTGGCAGTCCCCTTATAAAGCCAAGGAGGGACTGCCGCTGGAGATAGGGAGGTGCCCGAAAGCATCTCCAGAGAAGGGGGTGAGGGGGAGTCCCCTACACCCATAGGCTTAGGAGAGGAGTAAGCCTCCTCTCCGGTTAAAGATGTATGGAGGATCCCCTGCGCAAGCACAAGGGAGGGACCTCCATTTTCTTGGTGGAGCTGCCCGAGGGCGGCTCCATTGATGTTCTTGGGGAAGTTGGGGGTTGGATTTTTTTTATTTTCATCATTGGGCATGGTGACCCTATTTGTGCTACGGGACGCAATAGCTCATTACCTCTTGTAGTTGCCCGCACTGCAAGAGGTGCTTACAGGCCTGGCAGAGCCAGGCACCGCCATTTCGAACCACTCCTCCCGCGTGGTGGCCTAGCAGTCCATCGGCATGGTGGCTCCACCTTAGACATGGCGTAAAAATGCATAGAATGTAAAGAGGAGAGGAAAAGGGATGTGGGGAAGGTATGGGTGGGGATGAAGCAGGTTGTGAAAAAAAACCCATCCCGAACTTGAGCTCAGGGGTTAGGGAATATTGTCCCCTCCCCCTAACCCTCGATCCGGGACGGTTGGCTTGAGAAGAAGGTCAGCATCTACCCTGTGGAATTAGAGGCTGATCAGAGAAAGTTGTGGGAGATGTTGTGTGAAAAGAGAGGAAACAAGTGTTTTGAAGAAAGGAAGAGAGGCTAAGCTGGGGTCGGACGGGGTGCTGAGTCCCGTCAGCACGGCGGCCAGGATTGAAAATCGCCGCGCCACTTACGGGGGCCAATTGCATGAAATCGCAATGGGATGCCGAATGGAAGTTCTGTTTGCTAACCCCTATATGTGAGCGGTCGAAAGGATGGATTTCTCAGGGGTATCCAAGCCCCACATCTACATTTACATTAATGTACAAACAGAAGAACAAATACATAAACTGGAAAGAGCGTCTAAAGAATGTTCTTCATTTAACTACACCATCGAAGAAAGCCAATTTAACAATCACCATTTTTATATCGACATCCTCACTACCAATGTTAATGGGACAATAACGACCAAAGTATTTGTTATCGCCAACAATCCTTGGCTCTGGATGAATGCCCTAAACGCTAGAGAACAAGCACTGCACTACATGGAAGGATATATACGATGAACTTGAGAGAGCAACCCAGATACTGATAACTTCGGATTACTCAATAAAGAAATGCAGACAGGTATAAAAATTAAAAATCAACCGATAGTACTTTTCAGAATCCCAGGAGAACCGAAATAAAGACAAAAAAACATTATAGAACACTTTTATAATGACACTATTAGCACATAACACCGTAAAGATGAGAGAGCAATCAAGAACATTATTGTCCAAGGAATAAAACTCACGAATGCTGAAAAAACATCGCATTAACTATCTACGATCAAAATAGACGGACATCAACCCTTTTCCTGAAAAAAAACACAAAACTAACGAAACAAACAAAGGACTTATTTGACATATGAGTACACATGTACATCAAGAGACCACACTCTCAAGAAGAATAACATAACACCTGAACAATCAAGCTCCTAAAATACATACACAAGAAATATACGGAACTTGCCTTAACAGAAAAATGAAGAAAGAAAACAGAAAATTTTTAGACTATGCTCCCAACAGACATAAATTACTCCTCCTTGAAGAAATATATATTTAAGACAACCAACCACTTAAGGTTAAATATACAATCTATCTTTCATGAAATCCTGCCAACTGCAAGAAGAGGAGACCAAGAGAACAGGTACATTTATGATAGCTGATGCTAGCCTCTAATCACCTTTGGCAAGCCTCATAACCCCCTCCCCCCCTCTCTCCAGCCCCTTAATTACTATTCTTCCACATTTCTCTTGTACCTGCACCTCGTCAAGTCAATAGTTCACCCACACGTGTCTACGTTCAGTTGTTGAGTTTATTAACACTTTTTTATAAAATTTAAATTTGGATGCATGTATGAATTTTCCATTTAAATTTCGAAGATGATGTATGTTGTGTGTAAACGCGTCAGTAGAATGAAAGAATGTGCTAAGGGGCAGTTAATTTCTTTCACTTCTTCGCAATTAATAAATATCACTCTCTAATAAACTTTGGTAGGTTTATTCACGAGTTGTACGACGAAGAAAAGGCGAACATAAACAAATCGATAAGAATTAAAAAAAAATTATTAATACGAGATTAGCGGTTGTTTAAAAAACCCTGCCATAATTAAAATGTTCGGCCACAATTATTTATATATATATATATATATGTATATATATATATATATATATATATGTATATATATATATATATATATATATATATATATATGTATATATATATATATATATATATATATATATAAAGAAAGAGCAAGTGCAAGTTCTGCGGGCGATAACAACCACAGGGCTATCGCAAGATTTATTTTCTGCCATTCAAAATAATTTTGAAGACAGAAAGAAAAGTGCAGAACCTTGCATTGCAGACTATATAGCATCTGAAAGGCAATCAGCATACCTGGGTTTGAGTCCCGGCCAGAAATTTCAAACTTTTTTCCCCTGGCGTTATCTCTGTCTTCTCGGTAAAGGATTTCCTTCATTGTGCCGCCCTCTGCTCTCTTTGATTCTATTTTTCTTCTAATGTCCCTTTCTCTTACCTCTAAAAAAAACTCCTGTTTCTTGTCTCATTGCTCATTCGCGTCCAATTTCTCTTTTTGTACTATATATATATATATATATATATATATATATATATATATATGTATATATTCAACAAGGTTGCTTCTAAGAAGGCGTAATTTTAATTGTAGTAGGAAGGATACGACCATCAGTGACATTCTTATTTATTCCAAGCAACGTTTCGGATTAGCCAATCCATTATCAGGCTAAAGGGATAAACACAATTTGTGAGGCGAACAAATGTTAACATAAACTAGATACAAATTGAAAGCGAAATCATTTAGATAGTGAACCTATAAAATTAAAAGTATTAATAATTGCAAGTACATAAACAGATAAGGAGAAGAACAAATTCATACCTGCTGTCAGCGAGTTAAGGGGAATCACTAAGAAATTTACCCTAAATCGGCTACACTTATGGCTAGTTTGTCGTCGGTAGAATATTAACAGGTCTGAAGCTTGGTGGTTGTGGCTATGGCTATTACCGATAATGGTTGGCAGTTCAAGTCTGAATTTAACGTAGGCGAATGTGTTTCTATGAAGAGAGATTCCAGAATTCTGAGCCATGTGATGTTAGGATTAGAGCCCAGAATCTGAAAATTATTGATATTTGCATCAACCTTACACTTTATAATGTTATCTCTGATTGGCGAGACTTCCTTACTAGCGAGAGACTTTCCTGTTCGGCAACTAATGCCGAGGTGTTCGCAAAGCCTCGAGTGTAACGAGCGAATAGTTACTACCAATATATGTTCCCTTGGAACATCCAGGGCAAGAAAATTTGTATACAATATTTTTGGGCAAATAAGCCATGGTTAAATTATTGTTGCGAAAGAAATTACCTATTTTTAAATTGTTAATGAAGGTTATTCGGAAATGTATTTGTGGAAAAAAACTGTAGAACTTTTCGGTACCGTTTTGAAGCTTCTTGATTCACAGGACCGAAATCAGGTAGGAGAAAATATCACAAGTCCTTAGGGACATCTATCTTTGCAACCTTTGGATGGAAGATGTCATTTAATATTTTGCCTATAACTCTGTTTGCCAAATCTAGGGGAAATGAGTTGGACACAAAAAAACTTCTTAGAACGTCAAATTCAAGGTGCATTAAACTGTAGGAGGAGCAAGGCCGTATGGCTCTTTGTATCAAAATATACAAACTGTGCATTTTATTTCTTTTTTGGACATTCTAATTAAAATAAACACCTACTGGTTTCTGCACGTCCATCTTTAGAAGACCAAGATATTCTGGATTAGGTCTAAATTTCTTTAGCTTTTGTGACAAAAAATTTAAAATAAACAGTTTGTAGCAATCCGATTGTGATCAGCCACGGATTCTTAGTGAACAAAATCGAGCAATATCAGCCAATATATCATCATAAATTTGGTCTTTAGGATGGCAAGACGAGGCTGATTGCCGTTTAATTTACAAGCAATAACGCGGTCTAAGGTGCTTCTAAAACACATCTTGCCTCTGTTTTTACATTAAAAAATGTAACTTGGTGCATTGGATTCAACTTGCCTTAAGATACATGTATTCTATGACAATACAGGGTATAAACATTTATAGTATGTTTAACAATGATCACAGTACATTTATTTTTTATTTATTAATTTCAGCATTTTGAATACTCATATGTCATTGTTTATCACTCAAATTCTCCCTTCCTCACGTAGCTAATATAAAGGTATAGGAAGATACTATGAAGGTTTTTGAAAGTATCTTTACTTTCTTTATAATATTTATAGACAGATCAAACAACATTTTAATTGATCTGGCAATACAACTTAGTTTAGCGTAGTTCGGTTCATTCTAGCGAAATTGTGGCAGCTGGGGCAAGAAAAATTATTAAGTAATACTTCATTTTATTATATGACACTGTCTTCAAGGAAAATTTTGCTATACCACTTTTTAGTGAACTTCAGGACATTTGTCACTCATATTTATATATTAAGCTCTATTTAAGAAAGATTTCTTTAAATGTTTAGCATCACTGTATGCTGCCTAAACGACCAAGATATGTAATGTGATTTAACTCGTCCTAGGATTGATTTTCATGAACGATAAAACGACCAAGGACCTAAGGTTATAAGTTGAGTTATTAGTTGCAACATGTGTGAAGCTGATTTTCTCCCGAACTATATTACATCGATATCATATTTCCATGAGGAGTGGCGTTCACTCTTCTCATTTGCCGTATCATTTGAAAAACACTCTATGTTCGGTCCTCAGCAGCTCCATTACATTTGAGTTAAGAGCTAGTGCTATACCCTGGTCGGAGCTTGAGCTCAAAGATATCGCGAAATTAATGACCAAAGATTGAAACAAGTTAATATTGCCCTCATACGGCACAAATCAAGTAGCAAACTCTCAAAGAAAGAATTACACATTCAAATATGAAGTTATATTTTAAAGCTAGAGAATATCAAATATTTTCTTATTCCTGTTATTTACCATTGTCCTTCATTCCTTCTAGTCGTTTTGTTTGTCGCCTTTCTCGATTTCCTCCATTTCAGTCACCAAACGACTGTCCAGTAGTTTTGTTTTAACCAAAGAGGACATTATTTTACCATCTAAAATATCAAGGACTGTCTCACCATAATATTGTCTACCAACGTCCCCCACATTTTAGTTTACAACGGTTCCTTGGACTTCTGTTTATTGTTGTATCGTTTTCTCCTTCTCGTATGCTGTTTCTAACCAACGCGGCAATTCCCAAGGCAATAACTGATTTTTCATACATGCACACCAGATTCTGTTTGTCCTCTGCACATTTTGCTCTCGATATCAAACTGCTGAGGTTTTGTTTACATTTCTGTTCCTTGCAAACCGCTCTATATCCTTATGAACTTCGCGAACATCAGTACATAAGAAATTTTAACAAAATGTTGGAATTAAGCCAATTCTTTCTACGAGTTTTTATTACGATCTTAAAACTCGTGTGTTGAGAGTATGCCTCTTATTTCCTACTAGAAACCTGCAGTTAAATGTACGATGCAAACCAGCGGTATCTATAATGCATGGCATTCACAGTTTAGTCAACCGAAATCGGAAAGATAACCAGTGGCTTATCATATTCGATATGGCTTAACGTTGTAATTATGTGCAGCCTTTGTCCCCCAACTGCATTTGTTTTGCCCATCCGTGCATTCATTTTGTACTATTCTCTTTTATTTTAATCTGTGGTAACTGATTGGGCATTTATTAATCAAATTTGTGCTAATCAGCCAGGTTAATTTTGTATTCGTTTTATTTGTATAATAGACTCACCATCGATGGAGCAAATTATTTCAATTCATAGGTTCATAGGTTCATGCATTCATAGGTTCTTCAAACGTAACTCATATAATAAATATTCGGAACAGTTTCAGATGATTTCCTTAACTTTTTGCAAATTTGTTACATATATCCCAAAATATGAAGGCCATACAGCATTAGCCATTACTTTATTATGATATAAAAACGTTTGATTCAGGTCCTGATGGAGTGAATAGGAAAAGAGTAAGCCAATAATGTTGGATCTCCAAAAGGCTTAGAAATCCTAACCAAAGCGTGTGTATAGAATAAAATTCGTCATAGTGTTCCAAGGTCTAGCGCATGTCAGGGACAATGGGTGGCTGATCAGTTTTATCTATTATTTTCGTAAACGACACACATTCAAGATTAGTAAGCAGGATTACCTAGTTCAGGGACGTTGCTAACACAATCTTAGCTCGGAACACGACAGAGTGAAAACAAGGTCTGCTGACCAAAGTCGCGTGCTCTCACTTATTCTGCTTTATGACCTTATGACCTTCAAAACTTTCAATAATTCCCTGACTAACCTTGTAAGGATGTTAGCAATAATATAATTCGAAAGAGAATGCAAAACAACATAAGGCTTTCAAATTTCGTAGGAATCGGCAGAAGAATTATGAAGCTATTGCCAAATAATTCCTCGGTTAATCTTGGAAGGACATTGGCAATTATATCTTTCGAAAGAGAATGTAAAACAACATAAGGCTTTGAAAGTTTGTTAGAATCGGCCGAAAAGTTACAATGTTAATACTAAAACAAAATAATTCACTGGCTAACCTTGAGAGGAGCGTGGCAATTATAAAATTCGAAAGGGAATGTAAAGCTACATAATGTTCTCAATTTTTTTTAGAATCAGCCGAATAATTACACTTTTATTACCCAAACAAAAAAATTCAAAACGGGGACAGACCAACCGACCGACGACCGACATAGTGAAATACACAGTCGCACGTCACCAAAATTAATTTCCTTATTTTTATATGGTCAATTATAACCTAGGAAAAGGGAAAATAAGTTACCTGATCTCGCTATATTAATCTTGAGCGATTTAAAATTTTCCATACACTGCGTTAAATTAGATAAACAAGGTTCTATATAAATCGGCTTTTGAAACGAAGATTATTATACGAGTTGAGAATTAGTAGTTAAATATTTCAAAAGGATCGTGCCTCCTCAGCTGGATATTCAACTCCATCATTCTATGCTTATCTGTAAAGAACTATAGCTAGATTTGTTAGAGCACAACGAAGTGCTTTAAAGTTCATTCCATAGTCGTTAAACAAATCCTATATAGGAACCTTAACAATTGGAATTGCTCTCCCACTAAGATAGCCGCAATCACGGTCAAATTAAAGAAGTCTTCAAAATGTTTAAAGGATACAATAATATAAATTTGATTGATTTTTTGAAGTGGCTAACAACGCACGATTAAATATTCAGAATTTGAAATTAAAACCCTAACAGATAAAGTAGAACTATTTACTTATCAAATATTTTCAAATGGAACTCGCCTCAAGCCAATGTAGTTGAAAGGACATCAGAGCGGAGGTTAAAAAATAAGTGGCCAAGCAGCCACATATATAAAGCACCCATGTTAAAATAGGTGTAATAATGAGTAGTATTTAGGAGCTACATGACTTTTATTGGTAATTTGTACAATAAATTATCTATCATTTTTTTAACCATGAGCGATGGCTAGGGAATTCTATTGCATTCGGTGAAATATCCTTAATTTATGCTTACCGATTATGTACAATAAAGAATTAATGAAAAAGGCGGTAGAAGATCCCAATTTTAAGTGATTCCAAGTTGTGTTGATGACAAAGAATACAACCTTAATCGGATGCGAGAGAGCAGTTTTTCTTCAAGATAAATTGGTACCATCTAGTCTTTTCGTAGATGGAGATAAATTACAGTCCTAAATTTGGAATTTGTTCCCCGTCGAGTTTTCTGTGGAAATTTCGACTTATGGGTAAAATCTCCTACATTCTCGGAAAAATCACAAGCAGAAATGAAACTTCCCTTACCAAACAAGTTGGAAAAGTACACAATATATTTTTTTTCATCACCTACTTTAGAGCAGTTTTCCAAGAGTATGTACAAGGGACGCTCAATAAGTTTTGCGAATCGGTATGGCAAAACAGAGGAAGGGGGATGGCTGTTTGTGAGAGTGTTAGGACAAGTTATGACAAGACAGGCCTGCAGCCACACGCTCCTGCCTCGTCTATATAAGAAGCAGTAGCTGATCGCAGATTGTAAGTCACAAATTTTTCAACAATGGAGAATGTTGAGCACCGCGCAGTGATCAAACTTTTGACCAAGGAAGAAAAGAATGCAAAAGAAATCCATGAACGCATGGTTGCAGTGTACACCGACACCGCCCCTTCCTTTCCAACCATTGATCGCTGTAATAGGGAGTTCCGCCATGGTCGTGAGTCTCTTGAAGATGACTGCCGTCCAGGACGCCAGTAAGACGTGACCAACGAGGACAATATGGCCCGTGTGGAGAGGATAATCCTCGAAAATCGACGGGCGAAGGTCTAAGAAGTCGAGCGAAAACTTGGAATATCACATGGAAGTGTTATCAACATCATCCACGATAATCAAGCCATGACCAAGGTCTCTCCCCGTCGGGTCTCTAGAAACCCCACGCCCCATAAAAGACTTAAACATCATCCACAAGGCCAGAGTTGCACAAGCTGCCCTGCGTGAGTGCAGATTTGAGGAGCTCAACCCCCCCGCCACCTACAGTCCAGATCTGGCCCTTAGCAACTACCTTTGCTTCTTCCAGCTCAAGGCTGCACTGCGTAGACGCCAGTTTACGGACGATGAAGATGTCCAGCTCGCCGTCCCGGAGTGGATTGAACAGCCGTCGGGAGGTTTCCGGTTGTCGGGAATTCGAAGGCTCAGGGACAAGTGGCGCAAGTGCATTGAAGTTGAGGGTAGTTATATTGAAAAATAATAAAATACTTTTCCTCATATCTCGTTTCCTTATATCCGAATTGCAAAACTTATTGAGCGCACCCGGTAAAAACACGTGTCAGTTTAAAAAGAAATTTATAGGCTAGAAGAAATGACAAGTTTGTAAAGAAGTAAATGCCCTTTTTTCTAAATAGAAATTTAATTTACTTCATCAAAAATTATTAAAAAAAGTACTTTTCATCCTTTTTCACATTACTCTCCTATCAATATAATCCGGTTTAATCTGGTTCAGATGAAATATATGATTCTATATCCTATACAACTTATTCATTTCAGTTAACTCGGCCATTTAGGGAAGGATGGAGGCATATAAATTAGTATCACATGGAGCAATGTCTAATGAATATGGTAGATGAGGATAAATTTCTGACTTACCGCAATATCATAAATTAATCGTTTGATTATTCTACTGTTCTTAGCTAATTATATACGCTGATTCTATAAATGCAATTATTGATCACTACCATCTATTGTTTAAAGTTACATGTTAAAATATTTTAATTATATATAGCTTGAAATTGAATATTTCTTAAATGTATGTAACCTTTACTAAAACCCTGGAAAATTTAGGGTGATTTTGTTATAACTTTTATAATTAGTTTTAAACATATTTTTAATGGTATAAATAAATTTTAAAATTAGGTGAGATGTTTTTTCTTCGTAAGCCGTTTCTACCTTAAGTAAAATCCAACTCCATGTCTAGTTTAAAAATCTTCAAATTGTGCTTTGGCGTACAAATTAGATTTTGTGTAGCAATTGGGGACCAAGATAACATTTTGACACCAACATTTTATGGAAGGCCGTCGATCCCTATTCTTCTGGAAGTATGGGTAAGAAATACGAGTAAAGTAAAAAAACTTTTAAAGCAAATGTCATATAAGTGCTGAATATTTACCTTAAAGCACATACTACAATAATACATACGTAAAGTACACATGCATTTACTGGCTATTCACAGTTTAGGACATCACTGTTTTTTAGACATTTTAAAACAATGTTTAATTAAATATGTACAAAGAATATGGAGAGGACCAGAAGACCACCCCGATGACTTTTATTTCTCCATTGTGGAGATTAAAAAATAGCAAAAAAAAAAGAAATAAAAGCGCTAATCTATCAAAGCATACCTTTATTATTGATTCCAGGTCATTATAATGTAACAATACTTATAACGGAGCGTTCAGCAAAAGTTTGTATACTTCATAGTTTAATACAATTAAACTATTAAAAAAAACTACTAATGATATAGGGTGTGGTCGAGCTAAATTGGACGTTTTTTTAATTCTTTGAGGAACAAGTCGATGTATTGATAAAGATTAAATGGCGTTGGATCGCATACAGAGTAAAGTTTCAGTTCAGAAAAATAGCGGAAATTAACGACTGGAAACAGTCGAAATATTGTAACAGTTCGCTTCATTATGAGGATTCACCCCGGGTATTAAAACACCGTTAACATGACGGTGCTGAATGGTAGGTAAACACTGTAATTACCGTAGGAAGTGACATGTGCAGCTGCAATGGAGTCTACGATGCTGTCTGTGGCCAGCATAAAGGAAAACAACACGCGTTCTGACTCCTCCCGCAGGCCTCTATTCATTCATCCACTGCAGGATAAGGTGATGGATGACCCAAGGAAGGAAATCCGCGCTTCCTCAATAGGGATGGAGGTTAAAGTCACCACTATAAAGCTGTCTTTGAGTGAAAGCGTTTGCTACCATTTGTACAAGAAGCGCAAAGAACAGAATTTGACAAGAAAAAGCCAATGAGAACCATTTGATGAAGGCAAAGAAACTTCTGAACAAGTTGAATCATCCAATTGAGCCAGAGACGATCTGACTCTTTTCAGATGTAAATAACTGCCAAGACAGGTTGCACAGCATCCAGAACAACAAGAGGCTTACTATAAATTCATGCAACGTTCAATGTTTTATAAAGAACAAGTTCTCATAAACTGATATGGTCTGTGGTTGTCTCCACTCTGGTTGACGCCATGTCAACCAACTTTTTTATGAGGGTCTTAGGCACGATTCAATTGGCCATTTAGAGCTACTGGAGATTCTGGTTAAGCTCTGGCTGGAGAGGGTTGCTGTTCGAAGGCCATACCTGCGAATAGATTCCAAGGTGTTTGTCGTAGAATTCCAACGACTTCACCAGAACAACTTTTTGTCCTCCTATATTCTCCGTTTTTATCTCTTGTTGAGCTTAATTGAGAAAAACACCAACCGTTCTACCTGCAATCCCAAAGCAGACCAAGATGAAGCAGGTGTTTGAAAATGTTCCCAAAGACACAGGGAAAAACGCATGTACGAGGTTTCGGAGGTGTCTTGAGGCCGTGTTGGAATTTGATGGCGACTACATTGAATAGAGTGTTGCTTATCAGCCATGAATTAGTTCATATTTACTAAATTTTCAGAATGCATTTATCTATAGTAGAGATTACGTTTTTTGTCTTTTAAGCAAACAGTCAAGTTTAGCACCTTTATAAAAAAGCTATATCTAACATTGATTGTATATATAAAATTTATGTATCCATTATTTAGGCTAGAGTCTGAATGAGATTTAGTCTAAATATATATAGTGATGTTAAATAATGGATGAGGATGAGTATGTTTTAAAGATGTTAAGCAAGCGAATTCAGTTTAGTGATTACAACTGAATTTTCATCTAATACCATTTAGCGATACCTGGAATTAAAGTCATTATAGACTTCCTTTGGGAATTTTATGATTGTGTGTTTTAACTTTGTACAAGGAGTAGAATTGATATGAATGGCAGTGAAAACATGATAAATGCAACTTTAACACTAAATCTTGCTGAAGCTAATATTCTAAAAAGCAGAACTGTAGATATAGCATGCACGAATAATTTTTCTCGCACTATAGCGTTTATCTTTATTGTAATCTATATGTCACATTCGCCAAATTACGCGGATTTCAAAGTGATATATTCTCTAAGATGACTCTGAAAAACAAAAATATGTTTCTAATTCGACGATTTAAATAGACAAAATTATTAATTATTAGAAGAGGCATCTATCTCTTCCAAAGAGTGGCTTGTCCTGAGTATGTAAATAACATTTTAGATTTCGTTAGGAATAATAATAAAACTTTCGTTAGAAAAATTGATCCATTTGTAGCAATCGGTCAAAGTGTTCACAATTCAACTTTATTTAACCATCAAACTTAACTTTGTCTGACCACAAATCCCAAGATATTTTCTTTTTTGCCATGATTAATTTGCCTTAGGTCAGTGACATCGCTATTAAATATTACACTCGACCAAGATGACAAAATGGCAAAGTATAAGCTATTAATGAACATAATTATACAAGCGAATGATTAAACTCTATAACGCACAAAATATATAAGCCACTTGCACAAATAAAAAATTAACCGAAGAGAGCTCAAACTAAACAAGCAATAAAATATACCAAAATTATTGCTAGTAAATCTAAAAGAGAAGCGTACTTTTGAAACACTTGTCATACAAGCCAATATAACTTATAAACCATCACTAGCCAAATATTCAAAGAGAATCGTAAGGAATCTTACCATTAATACGAATGAAATTGAACAAAACACCCTGGTGGTTCATCAGAAAATTATAAGGGAAGACAATCAGCGATTCACAAGTTATGGAAAAAGACATCGATTAGTTTGCCTTCAATTTTAACCAAGAAAACTTGAAAAATATTCCAGTTGCTGCCACGGATAGCGTTTGACTAGTATCCAACACTGCATATCCTATTATTTAAACGAGAAGATATTAAGGTAGATAAATTTAACACTACCTACTATGCAAGATTTTGATTCATCCTTATTGTACCCTTATAGATAGATATGGAAAAATATTTAATAGTTAACTTGGAGAATGGTTCGACCAGGCAGAATTAAAATTATCTAAGGTAACCCTAATTTTATAAAGAGGCGATTGGCACTGCCATAAAAAATACAGACCATATAAGTTTTTGCTATATCGACTGCAAAACACTTTATATAATACTAGCTACCATGGACCAGCCGCCTCTAACTTAGTAACTCTTAATGATAAGTGAAACTTTACTCTAATTATCATAGGTAGGTTTTGTTAAGAACATATATACACGACTTACCAAAGAAAAAACTATTAAAACAAATTAATTTCTTTCTTAGTGCATAGTTCGCTCTTAAGCAGAACCTCTATGGTAAACACAAGCAGGAATTATAGGGCAGGTATACAGCAGACTTAACCAGAACTTATATATGGAACACACAATTAACCAGCACAAGGTTAATCTAACTTCGTTAATTATTTATCTGCTGGAATAAAAGTCAAAGAGTAAATAGATTTACATCTCAACAGCCCTTGACTACAAACCATTTCCCTACAAACGAAATCGTGCCTTCCTAATGTGCTCTACTTTTTCAGGAAATATTAGGTTGTAAATAAATATATATCGTTTTTAGAAGAGAAAAACTTTGTTAGAGTTGGTAAATATCTTACAAATTTACTCAAATTTATTTAAAGCCAATTGTACTACTTATTACTTTTATGAGCTGTATAAATGCCTAGGAATTATTTTTCAATATCGAGGCCTTATATAAGCTAGGCTTTAAAATAGTAAGGATATTGCTTAATCTCTAGTGAATCAAAATGCCCCGAAGGCCTTATTAAACAGAATTGTTACGAAAGAAGCAAAATGGTAATTTATGGCAATATTAAGGCATCAAACAATGCTTTGATTGTCTCCTACCCCCAAATTATTTACTCCTAGACCATGCTTTCTTTTTGATGTAATATGAGAGGAGTTATTCGATAATATATTAAGCACCCAGTTCCTGCAGAGTTATATTTTATTCTCATTCTAAACTTTCACATGAAGCCATTGACCAAATTTCCTCAACTGGTCAACCCTGAGAGTGTCTTCCTCCTACACCATATTCTCCTTGCCACATACGAGTACGATCTGATTATCATTTATTTAAGATTTTAAAACATAATCTAAATCTCAAAGTTTACTTGTGTATGAAATATTTCATCCAAACTAAAATAATATATTCTTCAAGAAAGGTATCCACTTCTCAATAATTATTTTTTGGTATAGAAAAAATTATTTCTGCTTTCCTTTAAAATAAATACATTAATTTCTTAATAAACTAATAGTTCAAGAATTACGCAAACTAAGCAGTAAATGCAATCAGCTGGCATGTCATAAAGCCTTTTATAAACACACCGGCGAGGAAATTTATAGCTCGCGGTTGACGTTTTCCGTGAAAACATGCTCACAATATTAATAAGAGCTTACAAGAAGAAATCAAAGCAGTAATTAAAAGAATTGAATAGGGGTGGAAACAAAGAACTAGTAGAGTGTTTCAGTGATGTATAGCAATATAACTTCTAAATTACAACATATTATAATGATAAGGACGCTGAATCATTGTTTAAAACTTCGATATTCTCTGATGATCTATAAATGGTAGGAAAGATTATTACAGTTCATAACCGAGACAAATGCAGACATAACTGACAAATTGTAAATTGGTCATGAAAGGGATGATGGAGTTCAAACTAGGCGTGTTCTCTCTTACAAATCAGAATAAGAATAAAAATCTACTTATGATATTTCCATCATATCCTTACCTTTGGTGGCATTTAAATCTATTTAACTGTATCTATCAACAACGTCTTAAAATTTTAAAAACATTTTAAGAACACGTGTAAATAGAAGAGCAAAAATCTTGCTAGATCCATGGATGTTTATCTCACATGTTGGATCAGATTGTTTTAGCATTATACAAGTCAATCGAACGCCGCACTAGGAATAATCGGGACTAATTTGGGGTGATTATTTGTAAAAGGATGTAGAAATGCGCGATAAGTGGTGGCGCCGCAAAACTGAGAGAAGGACAGAGATGAAATTAAGACAAATTGAACGTATTAATTTTGCAGTCGCTGCCATGTAGATTGATAGAGAACCTGATTTAACTTTTTGAGATATTAAATTGATTCGATATAGTTAAAGTTATTTCATTCATTGCACTTAATAACTGCAGTACGACAAAACTAATGGACTCAACTCTCAAATATAAAAATTGCTTACAAGTTGTTTAATCATTGTGTAAGTGATAAAGTGAGTCTTTGCCTCAATTGCCTGCCCTAACAAGCAATCAGCATTACGTTTCTTTAGGGGCATCGATTTTTCTTGCATCGGGACCTCATTATGGGCTTTGATTAGAAGATTCTCTATAATATTTTGCCAGAAAACAACGTAGATCTTTAACTTGAAGGAACGCAATTGTGAAACAAGATAATCTCAAAGACACAAGTGTAGATCAGAAGAGAGGGAATGGCTATAGTCACCACTCCCTCTTTTTTATTCACAGTTTTATCTAAGAATAAGATACATTTATATCCATTTTCATAACTAGATTTTTTGTCATCACCACTAATCTTTTCCCCTATTTCTTCTATTATTGAAATATTCATCAGCATTCTTGCGTTTATTTTAATTTTTCTCACTCAATAAATTGTTTAACCTTGAGACTTCTTTCCTCTCTAGCTATGGTCGAGCGAAAATTGACGCAAATTGACGTAAGATTCTTATTCTTTTATTTAATCTTGCTTTGCAGATAACCCTCAAATTACCTATTCCCGAAGAATATAGAATTGACAGGCTCTTTCTACTATCTAACCTTTCATACATTGCTTCGTTCAACGGTGTACAAACTGCGAGGTAACCTATGTCATTGAAATAGGATTCGATACCCAATTTTTATTCACTTTCAGAGGTAGCCCTTCCATGCTACGGCTGAAAATCTCTTACGCGAAAGAATGTTTACTCAAGGTACTTTCGTGCCTTTTGCCAGATCTAGGCCTTGTTTTGTTAATAAAACCCACTGTGTTTTGCTAGGCCATATTGTCTTTCTGTTATTTATTTGCCTGAAAATTTTATTTTATGTTCTCACTTATTCTTAATTATTTTATGGTTAAAACGAATTTAAAAGTTTTGGTAAAAGTTCAGACCTAACAGGGAAATAATTGGAAGCAATGATTTTAGCCACCAAGAAAAATAAACAGAAATAATAGCTTGAGGATGATACCAAGAAAGGCAAAAACGAAAATAAGTGAGGCAAGAACGCGGTTGAGAACGGGATCAAGAGCAAAAAATATAATTAAAGAAGAACAGAACAGAATAGGAACTAAGAAAAATACCAATTAAATCCTTTTTCAGCCATGAAGGAAACTATCTACTTTTCCAACCTAAAAATTAAACTCCAATTTTTATAGGATAAAGACAACATTGCTATGAAATTATGTTCTCTGTTAAAAGACAAATCCATTTGAATCTTTTCATTTTACTAACCAAGTTAGCAAGTGATTAAAATTGCATAAGAATATGAATTATCTTATGCTTTTGACAGGTTAACTGCTTTGCAACCCACCAGTGGGTCACAGCAATTCCGTTTTTACCTCAGTGCAACCCATTATTTTAAAAGCCTATTTTTAGGTTAATAATTATTCGTTATATCCATCATAATTTTATCAATGCAAACTCAACAGATTATAAATAAATATATGACCCCCCAAAATATTTTTGGGCAAAAATTAATCCATATCTGTCATAAACTGTTTCTCCTAAATAATAGTAATCACGCTTTAAATTGAAGCAAGAAATGCATAAAATTCGCTTTACATCGTTTTAATTGCACCATTTGCTGGAATTCTTTTAGGGACATCGACTTCTTGCAATTGATGGCTAGATAATGTTGAGCTAGATATGTTCAGACCTCTTTTGCCCCTCTTAACTTCTTTATTAGGCTTGCCATAGGTTAAAGAACGTATAAGGGCATAATCTGAATAATTTACAACCATACTTTTGCCTTTTTTCAGGAATATACTGCTTGAAAGAAAGTGTTTCCTCAAATGGCAGCCAACATGGTTTGTATATAGCTTGATACCTCACAGGAATTGTATCAAAAAGCTCGTTTATCTTATAATTTCGAACTATAATCATACTTGAATCTACATTATCACCTAAATGAATTAACCTTAAAGTATCAAAAAAGGGTCTCTAAGCATTGTTTGGGAAACAAGTAAATTCTAATAGAGAATAATACTATTTGACCAGTATAAATTTATCTCAGGGACAGGTACCCAAGCCCATACATAATTTCTTCTTTATTAGATTGAAACAGTGATTTAAGCGTTTGATTTTCTTCTCAAACTCGTTGCTTTGTAATCAATTGTTGGCTAGGTAACTAATTCAAATACATCATCATTAATAAATGGCACATAAACATAAATAGCCAAATTATACCATCATTTGAGTAGGAAACTTCCCAGCAAAGTGCCTCTTTACCAGTAAAATTAAAATATCGAAATTTGGAAGAAACAGGAGGCCACTGGGAATTTAAAATAGAATACTGCGCTGACTTCATTTTCTTCAACTTCATTATCTTCATCATTGATTTCTTTGTCACTGTTTATATTGATATCTGAATCTCAAATATCGTCTGGTTCAAAATCAATTTCTGAATCCATAAGATTCGGGTGATCATCCTATACGCATACAAGAAAACAATAAGAAAATTAATCCAAACATTCCTATATGCTAGGTAGAGCCTCATATGCTACCTAGAGTTATTAGAAGAATAAAAATAAATTCTTTGGCCAAGATTTCAGTAATGCAGAATATTGCTATATATCCTTATGCAGTTTCTTCAAATGTTTACCTATTTAGATCGTTTCGCTTAGAAATATAGCAATATTATAAAAAATATCACCGAATGCTAAAAAGAAATGCGACGGACATGTATCTCACAATGCAAATAATAAGATGTGAATCATTGATGGGATGCAAGGAAGCGGTAAATTAGTAAATGTTCTTGCTGGAGTGTGATCCACATTATGATTCGTGGTTTTAACACTAGGTTTTTATTCTAAGCAAAATGATAAAAGAACAAACCTACTCTAGCTCAGATAGTTGCAAGAAAACTGAAGTTATTGAGAATTCTAAGCCTGCGCGGGCTTTAGGTGGTAAAAGGACCACGGAATATTATAGAAAAATCTTTCACTCGAAGAGAATTAAGACAAACGAAATTTCCTTGAGGTTTCAAAGAAGTTCGTTCGGGGTTTTTGCTTTTATATTAAAAGAGAAACTGTTTTAAGTGATCATAAGAGGTTAGACGATCTAGTAATTAAAGAGTCGTTGTTCCGCTCTCACCCTAATGAAGTAAGAGTTTTCATAAAGAAAATCACTGTCGTCATTAACGGAGATGGTAGAATCAGCAGATACTTATACTTCGCTCCATAATGTCCGTGCGCCTAGAAGAACATTCAAGAAACAAACAGAGCAACAGTTTAGTAATCGATTGTCCATTTTCCCACATAATAAAGAATTAAATGTTATGCTTGCGGCTTGTGACACAAAGAAAATTTCCGTCAGAAGCCACCCTTCTTCAAAATGGGATCCGCCAACATTGTACGAGTATATATATGATGGATCAACAATCACTTATACTTAAAATCCACCTGAGTTAACGATAAGGGGTTTAATAAATGGAACTATAATATAACTCATTCTATCCTGGTTGTTCGTGCGTTATAGTTGCTGATCATAAATTTCCAAATTCTGATTTAAAGAACAGCAAATCCTGCCAGATATTTGAGGTGAGTATCTGTGAAATAAGAAGACATTTCAAATAGTTAGGTGATATTTAGAATCACCATTTTACCGAGCATAGCATAGATACGGCTCTCAGGGCTCCTCTTGAAAGCAGTGATGTCTATATTGGTCAACTTATCTACAACCCTGTCGGTATTTACAACCTACTATACCCCATTGTTGACCAACTTTAGACTTGGTCACAGAGAATCCAAAGAATCTATAAAGAGGTAATTCAAGGAATAATAAAATCTTCTTCAAATAAGCTCCGATCAATTCCGAACACACCAAGAAACGTGTCCTACCCTTTAAAAGATTCTAAATAAGGCAAACAAGCGAATTTTAAAATAATAAAGAGGCATAAAACATTTAGTTATAATAAATCATGAATATATACTATATAGATCTTATATTATCTGTAATAAATCAGCCATAAAGCATTACCCTTTGATGTCCAACGTTCCCATTTTGGGAACATAACTTCTAGATGATTTTTATGTGCAATGTTCAAGTTAATTCAGTAATTTAGCATCCCAAAAATGTAAAACTATGTTTTCTTCTAAAATTTTGTATATATTTGCATAAAATAAAATTTTAGTAACCATATTATGGGTTATTAGATATATGTATACAAAAATTAGAATTATCACTTAATATTAGAAATAAAATAAAAAACAATGTTAAAACTGTTAATACCTTTCCATATTTGATATTATAATTTAGAATATGATTTTACAAATAATTTTAAAAATTCTAAAATTTCCGGGTAATTTTGTAAAGAAAGAAATAGGCCTGAATATATTGTTTCCAAAATGGGAACGTTGGACACTGCTTGAACCCTTTTTCCTTATATTTCGATGACACTCCAGAGATTATAACACGTTCAAATCTGTATCTTGGCGTAATTCACAGGTTTGATGTGATATTAGTCATTCGAAACTCGGAATACATTGAGTAAACACGTTTAGTGCAGCCTCTGTTCGTTGTTTCAACATCATTTTATGGGTAAGTAACTTGTTTCGTTCCGTTATTTTGACTCCATTTACATTGTGTTTATAGGCAGAATTGATTTTTATTATATATATATATATATATATATAAATATATATATATATATATATATATATATATAGATATATATATATATATATATATATATATATATATATATATATATATATATCCAACTAAGTGTAACAACAGAAAAAAACTACAGATATATTAATGTAGTAAATTAGGGCCTGTGCGGACGCATGTTTGTGGGTGGACACGTGTCTATACGCTTGTGTGTATGCACATATGTCTACACACACATATGTTTATGTGCATATCTAAAAGTGACGATTCCTCGCCCAACATGTCAATATTCACTAAAGTATATAATTATCTCCTACTTTAATTTCTGTCAATGCAGCAACAAAATGCTTACCTAATGTTTACCCACTGAGCTATGGACTCATATATTTATATTGTTTGTATTTTTTACTGAATGAGGAGAACCTTGTTTTTAATCAAGCCTTACCTATTCCCAACAAGATCTTCGGCCTTCGCACGGACGCTAGTCGGGACGGGTTAGGCGGAGTATTGCTTCAATACGAAGATGACGAAACAGCCTATCCCATAGCTTATGTCAGTAGGAAACTGTTGAGTAGAGAAAAAGCCTACGCTACTATCGAAATCGAAGCTTTGGCCATAATATGGTCCATAGGTAAATTCAAATATTATCTAATAGGGCGCGAGTTTAAGTTGGAATGCGACCATAAACCGTTGTCATACTTAGGTAAAAATAAGTGTAAGAATGGAAGACTCCTGAGATGGAGTTTACTCTTGATGGAGTACCAGTACTCCATTCACTATATAAAAGGGTCCAACAATTGTATGGCCGACTCGTTAAGTCGGAACCCTGTCGACGATTAAGGAGCAGCCCAACTATTGTATTATAGCAAAGTTAAGTGTAAATCAGTAGAATTGTAAGTAAGTAGGGGCGAGTAACCCGAGTGGTAGGTAAGAAAATCCTAAGTTGGCACAGTAATATAGGAATTAATGTAAGGTCAGGTGAAATGTTATCGAGGCATTCCCGAGTGAACTAGAATTTATTGTATAATATAATGTTCCGTAAGTTACCCATGTATATTATTGTAAGCGTCGGATTGGACCCCCCCCCCTCCCGTTATTTTCTTAAGAATGGAGGTAAATGTGGAGAAATGGCTACATTAAGCCTCCTGGAGGAGTATAGGTACATTCAAGCCCCCCTCCCTTCATGAGGAGAAGCGTGGGAAAGGTAGCCGGCGAAAATGCTTACCATGTGTGATCTCCTCGCCGCTGTGGGCAGTTGGAGCTAACATATGTTTGAAGGCGACCACCTAAGGTCCTTAAACGACGCTCTAACGATCGTATTACCTACGAGACCCATAAACCCGTGGTTAGGAAAAAAAAACGGTGCGAGTCAGAAGGCACGCCAAGTAGCGGTGCGGTTGCGAGCCTATAATTAGCGAGCTGACTTGGGCACCCCAGTGCCACCTCAGGAATTTTGGCTCTCCCCAGATGCTAACTCTCCATTCGCTCCCCCCCCCTTTTGCATCTGTGGCCTGGTCACTTCCCCCTTTAGATGGGGCGGCAATCCGCCTATATATAAGCCCCGCAAAGAAAGAGAAGAGGATTATCAGAAGTCAATACGCTAGAGGTGGATTAGTTCGTGAAGATCGATCCATCGGCTAGAGAAGAAGATTATTAGTAGTCGATTCGCCAGAAGAAAGATTAGTTCGTAAAGATCGATCCTTTAGCCTTACAAGACTATTTCCGTTAGAAACGATAGGATCAGATTGAGAAAATCGATCCCCCCTTTCAGGGCCGTATTAACAAAAATTAGTCAAGTTTTATATCGGTACCATACCGAAGAAGCCTTTTCCGTCTGCAAAGAAGTCCGACTGAAGAAAAGCAAAGCCGCTCACACTCGAGTGATTCTCACATCTCAAGCACCGTAAGAGTGAGAGGAGAAGAACCCTGCCCCAACGAGCTCCCGTTCTTTAATTACGTTGCAGAATCAGCCCCAGCACAGGCTACAAGCAATCCCTCCTCGAAAATTTCAACCAGCGGCCACACCACTTCAAAGTGAGAGATAAGTCCCCCAGCGACATCCGGCAATCCCAAATACCTACCTGTAAGTTAACAATAACATTTATATCTCTATTGCGATAGTAGAAGTTTAGTACGTCCCACGTTTTAAAGGAGAGTAGAAACCATTATTCTTGAACCTAGGTCATATGTGTTTGTAGATGACAGTACATTAATTTAATGTTTTATGCTAAACAAATAGGGTCGTGATAAAAATACTAATTGGCAATTGGTTTGTTTATTGGAAGCCTACTTGTTTATGTTTTGTCATTGAAAATTCTTTGAGGCCAAATATAGAAATGCTTTTACTGTTGGTTTGTAATATTTAATTTAAAATCAATGTTTATTTTTGGTAGATTCTGGTGTTTCCTCTTATCCTTATGTGTTTAAAAATAGCTCTTCCTTAAGGACTAAACCACTAAAATAGCACTCTTAGAACAAAGCCTACTTGATCATAGAAGTAACTCACGCCCCTTAAAGCATACCGCTACTAAAAGGGTGTCAAAGCGTTGAGTGATCAAAGCCAAGGGTCATTCTACGACAGGGCAACTGGCAGCGATTAAGAAGATGACGACGATGATCAGAATTAGAAAAATTTTCCTGAAGAAGTAGTTCGAGAGTTGCAAGTTCATGCGTGTAGTGATGAAGATTCAGGTGAGGAAGGTGGGTTGCCTGCTGCTGGCTGCACTTAGTGTACCTCAAAAGGTTGGCGAAAACTACTTCGGAAAACATGGGTTTTCCATATTTTTTCAACTTTTTCCGATGGCATGATAAGTTTCTTTACTGAACAGACAAATTTATATGCAAGACGGGAAAAGAACGTTCCAGCTTTAAACGTATGTGAAGTAGAAATTAGAAATTTTGTAGGTTTGGTTCTTTTGAGTAATTATCATTCTTTACCTTCTGCAAATTCATATTTCATTTATTAATGGTTATAAATTCATATGTATATTTAGATCCAGTATATGGTTTTATAGGCATAAATTCTACATCAAAAATTTATTTTGTCTTCACGAAAGCTGCACAATATATTTTGCTTACATATACCTATATATATATATATATATATATATATATATATATATATATAAATAAATAGAATGATAAACTGATTATTATATAAAGTAAAAAGATTCTTTATATTTATTAGTTACATATATCTACTCTATATTGATTTTAGAATTTCATTATCCCTATTTCGTCAGGAAAACTAGCTCACAAAGTTTTTTTTATTAGTGCAGATCAAATGAAATATATAAATATATATATATATATATATATATATATATATATATATATATATATATAAACTATATTATCCAATATTTGTCACATATATATAGGATTGCCACATATACATTATAAAAATGTGAAAATAGTTTTAGAATGGAATTAAATATACATATATAAAAAACTATTATTCTCTTTTCCTGTTTAAAACCTACTGTAAATATTATTTTTCAGAGTATTAAAAATATCATATTAATATTGGACACAACAAGACTTTCTAAGTCAAATTTCAATCAATTATGACCTTGAGAACTAAGGCCAGTCACTATGGGTTAATAATACCTAAGAAATCTTGGAATTTCCTCTTAGATAAGCTGATGAAGATTCAGTTGCTTGTCAATTTTCACAGAGTAAAACTGAAATTTAAGTTTTAAAAATTTCTTCTGTTCAGGAGATAGTGCAGATATTTTCAGCTATTTCAGGTATTTATAGATGTTGAGTCTCTCTTTCAATGGAGGGTAAAATATTTTTCAATACAGCTCCTATAGATAGTTATCACTTTCTATGCAAAGTTAAATATCGATTTTAAGAAGCGTGTCCTATCTTAACAAAGTTAAGAGTTTAAAGTAAAGTACATCAAAGGAAACCAAAGGGACTTTGCCGCTAAGGTTACGCATTGGGAAATGAAATAATCTTCAAGACCAAGGATTCACTTGCATGAGAAGCTTAAGGTGAAAATCGGGAGAGCGAGAACGGGTCTCGTGCCCACCAGGCCATTTTCAGTCGCACTGTCATCAAACTATAAGCCAAATTTATATTTATTTCGCACTCAATTTTTTTATAACGACACCATTGTTCCTTTAGCCTCTATTGAATTTATCATTGAAACTTTCATCCGCATCCTTTTGTTTATTGTAATTTTTTTCAATATAATGTGTATTCTTGAATTTTTGCCTAATCAATATACTCACCGTCTACTCAAATCGACCACTCAACCCCTCGAAAACTGACACATTGGAATCCCTTCCTAAAATTATATTTTAGAATAATACGATAAACATGTTTGAACATCTTACTTTAGTCTTAGAGCAGTATCAGTTTGTCTCCAAGGAAAATCCAAATACACACATCTTGTAGGTGGTATTTAGAAATTTAATAATGATCCAGGTTGACCTAAGAGCAAGCAGAATCGTATGTGATAGAACGGGTTGAAGCCGCGTTAACTTCAACCACTATCACATGTTATTTAAAACTAAGATGCTACCCACGTGCATCTTCACTTCGAAGCTGGGCGCCTTATCGCAGCCACCTGGATCAATGTTTAAACAAGGAGGTTTATCTTCCCCCTTTCGCCCCATGCACCGCTCTCGCCACATTGAGTTAGGCTTATGGGCAGATAAGGCATTGTTCCCAGGCTCAGCTGTGCATTTCCTCGAAGCTCCCACTCCATTGTCCCCCACGCTAAGAAGATGCCCCGGCTATTTATATGAAAAGTTAACAACTAAGATTCAGATTGGAGATCCAGATTTTCGTCGCGAAACATCACTACGACCCACTCTCACCTTGTGCGCCAAGAGACCTCGACCTCGAGATTCACCATCACTTGTCCAGAAGAAGGACAATATCCCTTGAGTGCCAAGGATTGAGACTTTCGTGACGCCAAGGCCACAATGCTTCCCCTGTTGTTCAGAAAGAGAACAACATTAGAACAGCCATTGTCCTTGTGAGCCCATTGACAAAAAACGGTTTTCATCCCCCTCCCCCTGTTGTTCAGAAGAGAACAACGTAGAACAGCCATTGTTAGTTTGAGCCCGTTCGCCAAAAAACGGTTGTCACACTTCCCCCTTGTTGTTCAGAAGATAACAACATTAGATCAGCCATTGTTCTCGAGCCCGTAGACAAGGAACGGTTCTCACCCCCCCTGTTGTTCAGAAGAGAACAACGTAGAACAGCCATTGTTCGTTTGAGCTCATTCGCCAAGAAACGGTTCTCACCCTTTCCCTGTTGTTTAGAAAGAGAACTACGTTAGAACATCTATTGTTCGTTCGAGCCCGTTGACAAGAAACGGTTCTAACCCCCCCCCCCCCCTGTTGTTCAGAAGAGAACAACGTAGAACAGCCATTGTTCGTTTGAGCCCGTTCGCCAAGAAACGGTTCTTACCGTTCCCCCTTGTTGTTCAGAAGAGAACAACATTAGAACAGCCATTGTTCTCGAGCCCGTAGACAAGAGACGGTTCTCACCCCCCCTGTTGTTCAGAAAAGAACAACGGAGAACAGCCATTGTTCTTCAAGCCGTTCGTCAAGAAACGGTTCTCCTTCCAAGACGCCACGTCAGGATAATTTATTCTCCCCCTCTTCGGCTGGAACTCGCCAGCGGACCGAAAATTCCTTCACGTCGCCTTCCTCTGCACAACAAGTATAATTACGTAAGCCGAACTTTACCTTTGAGTATTTAACCCTTTTGTCAACTCTATTCTGTGCTTTAAATGGTTTAGCGAACCATCCCCTCCCTTTAACTTTATATTTGATTTACCTTTTTAAATCTTTTAATCCTCGGATTAGCTCGAGTCCCCACGACCCTTTCCATTCTCTGTTTATGTCAATATTTTCCGTTTTGTGTGTTGTTGATAGTTATTATTAATAAAACTCTATTTTTATAATTATAGCAAGGGAAAAGTCGTTTTAATTACACGTGCTGGAAAAGGCTTAATTTAAATTTTAAAAAATCAAAACAAATTTTTGAAAACATCAAACCAAAAAAATCATTTTGCTTTTTCCCCGATTGATCGACGTGAAAAGTATTCCTCTACAGACTGATTGATCTCAGGCTCTCTATCTTTATGTTGAAGACCGTCATGAATAAAGAGGCAGAATAAGGAACTCCCATTATATCATTTAACATAAAACGGTGTTGAACTGGTCAGTAAAGGGCAGCATTTAAAATCAATATAAACGAGGGGTGGTCAATAAGTTCCACAATTTAGATATAAGGAAACGAGATATGAGGAAAAGTGTTTTATTATTTTTCAATATAACTACCCTCGACTTCAATGCACTTGCGCCACTTGTCCCTGAAGCTTCGAATTCCCGACAACCAAAACTCTCCCGACTGCTGTTCACTTCAATCCTGAACGACCAGCTGGACATCTTCATCGTCCCCAAACCGGCGTTCACGCCACAATAAAAAGAAGTCGCTAGGGGCCAGATCTGCACTGTAGGGGGATGGTTGACCTCCTCGAATACGCACTTGCGAAGGGCGGCTTGTGCAACTCTGGCCTTGTGAACTTTGACGACTTTAAAGTCGACCATAGGGCGGGAGATTTCTAGCGACCAAAAGGGCAGAGACCTTGATCATGGCCAAATTGTCGTGGATGATGTTGATAACACTTCCCTGTGTTTTTTCAAGTTTTTGGTCAATTTCTTCGGCCTTCACCCGATGATTTTCGAGTATTATCCTCTCCACACGGGCCACATTGTCCTCGTTGCCCACGTCTGACCAGCATCCTGGACGGGGGTCATCTTCAAGGGACTCACGACCATGGCAAAACTCCCTATTCCAGCGAGCAATGGTTTCATAGGAAGGGGCGGTGTCGGTGTACACTGTAACTATGCGTTCATGATGTCTTTTGCATTCTTGCCTCCCTTTGTCAAAATTTTATCACTGCGCGATGCTCAACCTTCTCCATTGTTTAAAAATAATTTGTGACTGACGATCCACGATCAGGTACTGCTTCTTAAATATACCAGGCAGGAGCGTGCGGCTGCAGGTCCTAACTTGTCATAACTTGTCCTAACACTTCCACAAACAGCCATTTCCCGTCCTCTGTCTTGCCCTACCGATTAGCAAACCTATTGACCACCCCACATATGTATATCTTTCCGAAACTCTGTTTATATATATATATATATATATATATATATATATATATATATATATATATATATATATTACCGCTATCATAGGCCACTTAGAGTGAACTTGGAGTAACGTGCGCTACTCAAATTTACCAAAAAAGGCGCTACCTGGTTGTTAGCATAGATAAGGTTAGGGTAGTTTTGAATTTCTACCCATTCTAGGTGTTTTCAGAGAAGTAATTGCAGTTTAGGTTTGCATTTAAAACATTAACATTGCCCGTGGAAGAATTAAGTTCTGCTAGACTAATTATGCATCGGAAATGTTTAATAAACGCGATAATAACTATTATCAGCATAATCGAGACTCGAATACTTTAGATATTTAGTTAAAGTTCGTGCCCATCTGCTTAAGGTGAGCTTAACGGTCTGCAGTTGACACTTGCGTACTCACATTTGTCTACCCACCAACCCTCTTGCTTTCTCTGCCGCACTACTGTAATTTTAAAATTGTTCTCGGTTAGTCTTTAATGATACACTACTTCATTTCTCATATTTAGAAAAAACATATATTTTATACCTACCAAATATTAAATGCCTAATTTATCTCAAGCAAAGTATTTGATTTTTTCTAGATACTTTTTAGGTCCAGTCAACGCCGTGTATCTTTGCTTCTTATACTATAAGAAAGAATGGAGGAAGAGGATGGATTGTTGAAAATACAATATCCCTATTGTTTTCAATGGTAATGGATAGGGTAATATAATTTTGCCCTTAAAATTATTCATTGTTGATTAATGATTACACCGGAGAAAAAAAGTTGTTGCCATTATACTATCCCTTGTTATTACCTAATATAGGTGTGCTCTGAATTCAATTCTAAAGTGAGATAATCTCTATATACAAAGAATTTTATTTTGGTTCTTTCGTTTTTGTCTAAATTTTGACAACTTTCGCATAAAGTCATGTTTTATTTAGACAATTTGTTCTTGTCATATTAAGTTAAAATTAGATTTGAAACAACCATTTAGGCAAATAATCTATATTCTTCTCAACAGTCTATATATTCATTACAATGCTTAGTAGAATTTTAAATAAAACTAAAGAATCAAATATGCAACATAAAAATATATATTATTACCAGCCAAATCTATAGCCTATAATTACATACAAATGTCAGTATTCACAATTGAAATTATTAAAGAACGATGAAATAATAAAGCTCTTGCGTTTGAAGCCTGTCGGGGTCATCTCGTTTGATGCTCCCTCCAGCAGTAGTGCGCCATCACATATATTTATCTCACTACACTTATGATAGCGCTTTTCCATTGGCATGATGTCTTGGTGGAACGGTTCTCTTGTTTTATCACTTAGACCAACAAATTTATCGAGGGAAATTGTGAAAAAGCTATTCAGCTTCAAAAATGATTGACACTGGTGTTATATCCAAGATCAGGAAAAACAACAACATTCTAGAAATAAACTCTACGTAATTTTGTCCTATTATTTACCAAAGGAGTTTAGTTTAACCGTCACGAATGATAACCACTTGATTTTCTCTTTGAAATTTATCTCTTTGAAAAATTCCACATCACATACAAGGGCAGGAATTTGAGGTCCATCAATTATGTCAGCTTTAAATTTTTCAAAAGACAAAGAAGTAAAGGTTGAAATAATGTGCTGAAAGCATTCCCTGTCAGTACTCATTGTCTTCGGATATTGCTCCATAAAGCATAGCTTGAGAAGAATTTCGAGGAAACTTATTTTCACTCCATTGACGATCGAACCCTTCACACTGTTTGGCATGTCTCCTTGCACATTTTATGGAATGGCAATTCATTATGGGTTTAGTGCTTGTCTTGAGCTCTACAGTCTTTTGGCCAAGGAAAAAGTTGACTATTTTTATTTCTAAACGAATGATCCAGTAGTGCAATTGATATTTGAATGAGACAATGATCACTTTTAAGTCATTATGAGATTCTTAAAAATGCACCGAGTGACCATGCACGACTGCATCAAAAACACTGGTGTCACGCAAGAGAACAAAATTCAGGCTGTGCTTATAACTAGGCCGAAATCCTCTTTATTAAAAACTTGAATTTAAAATTCCTCAAAATGATGAAGAGGTCAATTGCAGTTGAAATACTGGGACATGTTTTATTAACCCGGTTTTTATTGCCAATACATTTACTTTTCACTCGGAAAAAATAACAGTTACTTATGTGTTTCATAAGTTCTTTACCAATCCAAACGGTAAAATTTTTGTTTTCCTTTTGTCCTGTCAAGAAGATTTTCCTTGCAATTAAGAAACACAATCTGTAGCGCTAATGTCAAAATAGGCCTTATAGTCACGACGCGCTAAACTTAATTATCCCTCATTAGATCTAAGGCAAAACAGGAAAAATCATAAATTTACAGTATCTAAAAAACTATTGCATGCAGACAAAAAACAATTTTAGATTTGAAATTAGTGTTGAGAATCTATTTAGAATCAATTGAAAAATTCCATGAAACAAAAAAATTAGAAAAAACATTCTCTAGTGTTATAAATTCAGTCATATATTATGGTAGGAATATTAAGTAGGTGGAAAAGTGGGATTTTGGGAAAATAAAAAGGATAGGAATATTTTTGGTCGTATGCTGAGAAAATATGATAAAGGTATAGTATAAAATACATAAATACGACTATTATAAATATTTCCCTAAAATGTGAGGTTAAGAGCAATCATCGCATAAGAAATTCCATCCTACCCCTATCGCTGTACGCTCCAATTAAACACATAGCTACATATCTTTTATCAGGATCATTTAACTCTTTATTTTTAAAGGACTGTTATATGATGTCAATAAAATCTTGGCATTCAAATCCATGGAAACAACTTGCAGCAAACTGGCTGAAAAAAGAAAAAATATAGCGGGTGAAAGAAACAATTCAAGACTAAAACAACGTATGAAGTGTTAAATTAAACTGAAGGGAAATAGCTTTTTCTTTGAAGTGGCATCGTAAATTAAAATTCTTTTTATGTTAGCTGGATTCATGATAGGAATGAGGAATTTTCTCATCTCTTTATTTTGAGAAATAATAAATGAAACAATAGTTACATATATATTCAAATGAAACAATAGCCTTCTGAAGTGGAAGTTTTAAATGAAAATCAAATGTATTCAGATGATTTTTATGCATACTTCACAATATTATATTGGAACACTTGTTATAATTTACGCGGTTTTTATTTCTGTTTTCCTAAAAACAATTCATACATGTGAGAAACTCTTAGATAAGTGAAACGATAGGGAAAGAAAGAATCAGATTTTTGACCAATCCGCCGAAGAGTAAAGGAAGGAGCTAGATAAATAAAAGTAATCTCCAAAAAATTAACCCAACTTATCGATATCAAAAAATTCCATTCACGTAAAAAATAAAAAAACAAATGATTTGATATTTCAGAAGAGACTCAAAATAGCTGATATCTAATATAGATGAATGTTCATAGATTATTGGATTATACATATACTTTGAGCTTGTCTCAAAATATTGAGAAAATGAGAAGGGTATATCTAGAAATGGCATCTTTTATATCAATGTTATTTCCTATAATTAATCATTGTTCTTAGTCATTTGTCATTAGATAATTTTGATAGTTTTCGATTTTCGTTGCAGGAATGCAACTGGCAGTTGTGAAATCATTTTTCCAAATCTTGACCTCGTCATTGTAGGAAAGTTCTTCACACCTCTGTTGAGGCATCTTTCATTAATTCTTCATTAGTTATATGTCTAATATATATCCAAAAACAACAGAGACAATATATATCTCGGATATTTTTGATATGTGGGATTAATCTTTTCCAGAAGTGTAACGTACTGCTAGGTTCTAAGGAACAAGTTCTTGACATTGAGTCGTTAATATCTAATGGAATCATTTAGGAATTTAATCCTACTAGCATACATGACTGAAATTCCGATTTTGAATGACACATAAAATATAATTTTGCCACGGGCGATGAGAAGTTTGGCCTTCATAGGGAAGGGGTGCGTGAGTGGTGCAAATAGTTTAGCCACCAAACCAAGCACGGGTGTAAAGAATTTTGTATGCACGTATACAAAAGTGATAAAAACAAAAACATGTAAAGAATAGGCAACATCTCCAGTTCCTTTTTCAATAAAGTATTGACAAAGTTTCTTTATCTAAAACTTAATTTTTCAAGTCAATTTTTAGTCCCTCTTGTTGGAATCACAAAACTTAACTGTTTCAAAATCAAAAAAGAGATCTTACGATTTTTGAGGTGTTTCAAATGGCTAGAACTCGATGTTCGATATTAGTGAGGTAATTCTTTATTCTGCGTGAAGACAATAATATTTTCTCCTATATTGATTTCCAGTGGTCTAAGGCGGAACCCCAGGTCTGATGTATGTGCTCAGTCAGTTCTAGCTCCGTAGTTTTACATGTCTGAACGGAATTATACAAACAGATTTTACAAGCCAGTATTGCACTGAGTTCGATAGAAGTCTCTTCCTTTAGCTTTCAAAGATTCAAACTCTCTTTGTTTAGTAGGAAATCATACTAATCTGGCTCTTTCTGCTCCTCTCTTGGCATCATGACCTAGCAACTGGTGCTAACGCACGTCTTTACATTGTCCTAGTTTTTTATGTGGTTGTTATTATCTCTAAGGTGGGAATCAAAAGGAAAGAGACACGTGGAAAAATACTTATAAAAATATATATGTGGGCAAAAATATGACCCTACATATTCTGGCGCTTTTCATATAAGAAGAATAATATTGGATAGATGACGGTGGCGTATGAAACCGTGCCCCCGAATACTTTGTTCCTTCTAGCGCAAGAGGCAACGGCGTTAATCGGGGTGGCTGTAGCATATCTACTCTAATCACGTCGATCTATCTGCATGAATCGAGTGGGCATTGAGAATGTATACGGAGGGCTGAATTAGAAGAAAGGAGAAAGGTATTAAATGTGTTTTTGAAAGAGTGGCATTGCAGATGCTCGAATTTGCGTAAGGCAATTATGAAGTACAATGAAAGATTGTATGGAATCGAGTGACCATAGTATAAATCATCGTTGATATTGCTTTTGAGAGGGTATTAGTATGAGCAATTGTTGTGTATATTAAGATGTTTAGATTAATTTATTTGTAGGTAGGTTTATATTGCATGGGCGTAATTTTACTGTATGGACCATAAAATGGAATAACTTGGAAACAGTGATGTTTGGATTTGATAGTTGGTACCCGTGAATTGTTTTAGGGGATATAAAACCACTAATAGGCAAAAAGGTAAGAGTTTGGAATCATTTCGAGTTTTCAATACTTGTATCATTTTCCACGTTATCGCATACTTTCTTGGGATAAAGGGTTTTGGAAACGAACTCTCTTCGTACGGTTCTTTTCTAATCCCGGGAATTAGTGTAGTTGCTAAAGGTTTGCTTGCGAATTTACCAAGAAGTGCCATGGTATAATGTTGGTGGCAGCATTAGTGTACTGATGGATTAAAATCTTTTAGGAAGCATCGCAGTGCAAATTTCAAATTTGCGAGCGTTATTGATGTATGTACGTTAGTTAGGTAAATTTTAGATCGAGGTTTGAACGGTTGTTTTTGGTAGTATCGGCTTGTAAGGCGAAGGGAAATGCGATAGATGCGCGAAACGGGGCTGAGCGTGAAGTAATTAAATGTTAAGAGGATTGAAAATTGTGCAGTGCGAATGGCCAAATCGGAAGATATATCCTGATTATTGTCCTAGCTTGAGACAGCTTAATGTGTTTCTTTAGGATAGGTGGCTTTATGCTTGATACTCCATAAAGAGGATCATAAGGAGTGAATATTTTTTGGTACCGTTGATGATTTCATTTTATTTGAGAGCCCATCTGGCAAGTGCCTACTAGGGAAAAATTCGCTGTAATCACATCAGAGCTACTACTAGACTAGTTAAAAAAGAAATAACAATATATAAATAAAAAAAGATGAGAAAGGATAAAAACTAAGGAACAGGTTAAAAACAATAAAAAAAGCAAAGCAAAAAGGCAACACGAAGGAAGCGCGGTCCGGCGTCGGTGGAAGGCTCACCTCTTCCCGGCACAGTAACATGAGTCCTACAAAAAAAAACAGTCAAATAAAGTGGAAGAGGCTAGCCTCCTCTAAATAGTCGGATGGTCCGCAAGACTATGTGCACGAACCAGTTCCAAGTACACGGGGCCATTGTTAGTGACCTCGCTCGTCCCGTTACGCGGACAGATATCGTGCGCGAAGATTATTTATGTAGAATGGGACATTATAGAAGAATGTGCGAAAACGTCTGGGGACAAGGCCCTTGGCAGAATAAGGGGCGGGCAAGTGCTCCATTAGAGGGCGGTGCGTCCGCGAGTGTGTCCAATTCAGAGACGAGAGAAAGTAACCTGAAGCCGTCACGACATTGATGGGTAGGTCCATGCAAACAGTCAAAGCACAATGGCACGCAACTTTAAGTTCATCCCGACCGTCTCTACGTGTTGTAGAAGCTTTGGGAGCAGAGACGTGGCGAAAAATAATCAAGAGTGGTTCAATCCCGGGTGGCGTCCTGGTCAGAACCAGGGAAGTCACCGGCCCGAGAGCTATACCGACCTATCAGAGGAGTTTTCTATCCCTAAACCCAAAGGGTTTAAGGTATGACTGGCGTCTCTCGGTGGCATAGGCACCGTCGAGATCAGCTGCAGATTCAGGGACAGCTGTTGATAACTAAGGTAGGCACTGGGTTTGCGTATACAGGTAAATAATGCACTGTGCACGAGGCAGAGCAAGTGGCATCTCCTCAGCATGGACAAGTAGGCTCTCAATTTCGGACATGCTGAAGGCCCTGGTCGCCAGGCAAAGGCGGGTGTGGTGGGTCGAGTCTACCTTCGGGAATACGCGCTCGGCTGCGGAAGATAAAACTCGCATCTGTAGTCGTGCTTCAAACAAACAAAGGAGATTGATAAAAAAGTAGGTCTCTCTCAGTGCCCAAGGTGCTGAACGTCACAGAACGAAGAATATCCAGGGAGCGGATACAAAAGTCACTAAGGCTGTGAATATGAGCGTCCCAGGTGATGCGTGAGTCAAATGCAAAACCATGGAAACGGTGCGAGTCCTCCACATTCAGGCAAAACTAATTTAAAAACAAGTTTGGGTCACGGTAGAGCCATGGATGGTGACAAAGAGGGCACCAGCATAAACTTGGCCAAGGAAACACGAAACTTGTGCGCTTCTGTATTGCGAGAAACGCAGTTCAATGCCTGTTGGAGTCGACACTCCAGAGTTAGCACCTCGACTGCGTGAAAGGTCTTCCAATTAGAGCGTAGCGAGAACATCTTCCGGCAGCACTGAGGTGATGCATTTAATGGTCATGGAAAAGAATATGACACTTAAGTATAAATATTCCAAATAAATAGCCTATTTCTTGTGTATATAGTATAAAAGTTTAATACTATATAAATTACACTATAAAATCTGAAAAATGAAACGACTTAATATGTATATACCAAGAATTATAAATATTCCATTTTATGTATATATTTACAAATTTATTACTGTATAGTTACAAAGAAATTTATCTCCTTTCTCTCCTACTTATACTTGAAACTTTCCCTTCTCTGCTGATATTTCTGTTTTTTCACCACGATTAACTACTTATTTTTACATATTTGTATTTTCTTTCTTTAATAAATCATTGAATTCTAGCTTTATAAATTTGTCACTTTTGATTCGTCCTAAAAAATATTCTTATATTAAGATAATAATGCATATACAGAACACATTTTTGCAAAATTTTAATCGGTTGCCCAAAAGATGACCTTTGGAAAGGTTAAAAGGAAGACTGTTATAAGGTTAAAAAGCTGCACGCAAGAATAACCAAGCAGCCATTGCTGTTTATTTTTACAAATCTTGTACATATAGACTATAATATATATATATATATATATATATATATATATACGTATATATATATATATATATATATATATATATATATATATATATATATATATATATATATATATATACATATATATATATATATATATATATATATATATATATATATATATATATATATATATATATATATATATATCATTTGCAGACCACCTCTTGTTTATCTTTATTTTAAAGAAGATCCAGAATTCATTGATTTGAACTCGCGTCCAAAAGTGAGGAGAAACGAGCACTGGAGAAAACATTTCGAAGGTATATTTGTTGAAGAATGGAATAAAAAAGAAGGCTGGAATATAAATAAGAATCAACTCTTTGGAGAGGCGCATCTTATGCATGCGGGAAAGTATTGGTAGAAATCCACGTATTATGGAAATTAGCTCTTCTCATAGGTAATAAGGCCTTTTTTGTACGTTTGTCATTTTTTTAGATATAAATCGAACAACTATTTGCCTTTTTTATAATTGAAAAATATTTATTTGTTAATTTAATAAATAATTTTTACTAGTTTCTCCCACTATTATATCTTTTTGAAATTCTTTAAAGGTTTTTCGACTTCGCTTGATATCTTTACTTTTTCAGGCAAATTGACTAAACTTCTAAATAGATATTAATTTTATCGGGCTAAATCGGGTGAGTATAAACAATTGCTCATCGTATGCTAAATAAAAAGAAAAAAATACCCTTCTTTTTTTAGTAATTCTGGGCTTTTTCTTCTCGTCCTGCATTTTAATCGGCCAAGTGGGTACAATAAACCACTTGGTGATAGTCTCTTTGATTTTAGTTTCGAAGATTAAAATATATTTAACCATTTATAAGAATGAGGGTAGGGAAGTATTTTTTCCAAGCACTAATCTATTTTCCAGAACGTTTAATATTTTTTTACCCCAAAATTTGCTGTCTAGTAACGATTTTGCAAACAAATGGTTCAATTATTAGTTTAAAATGTTAAATTCTTTAGCAAGTCTGCCAGAGACAGGTCATGAGGTATCCATTACCCAATTTAATCTGGCCTATCTCCTTTAAATGACCAGGCATATTAGATTGAGCTTAATGTAGCCTTTAAAGCAATTGATTAACAGTTATATTTAGATTTTCTTCCGTTATTATATTTAACATATCTTTGTCACATTTCACTGATCATGATGAAACTGTTTATTACTTAGACACGTTTTTCGAAAGAAAAATTACTACAGTCTGCTTCTATCATATAAATTAACCGTTAAATCGTGGAATATTTATTTAGAAAATCTAAATAATTGAAATCGTATTGATTGTATTAAAATCTACCTCTTGTATTAAGGCCATTATATTATATTGTGAGATTCAATGTGGATAAATGGAGAGACCCCCCAACTTTTAAAGTAACATTGAAAATAGAACATCAATCATAATTTAAATAAAAAAATAAAATAACTATATTTCTAAATAAATATGTAGGGCTCGTTAAAATAATATGTAGGCCTCTTTCACCAAATTAAAGGATTTAATAGGCCAGCGAATAACTCCAGAAATGGACACTCGGTGGATTTATCAAATCCTAAAAAATCGCTATCGGTGTAAATTAATGAAATAATATGCCAAGTCTAATAAATAAAGAACCAAAGAGAATTAAGAAATGAAATTACATATATGTTAAACTGTATAAATAGATCTGAGGCAAGCGCTCGTTAGAGTCGCGTGGAAACCTACGGAAATACAAAGATATCAAAGGTGACCACCTGGACAAATACGGCGATCGCACACAAACAAACATACGCGTGTTGGGAACATTTATCAGCAGCTGAACAAATATAAGCTCTGACCAGAAAATTCACAGAGACTGGCAACAAGCAATTCCCCCTATAATAAAGCTAAATCTATGAAAAATATGTAGGCACAACATATACACATATCTGTTGCCCCCCCCCCCTCCTTTAAGGGGTAGAAATAACGAACGAACTACATAGACCACTGATTCTGTTCCACGAACAAGTAAAATTTACTCTCCTTGGAGACGAAACACACATATATAGAGACAGACTCTCAGCATGGAATAAGAATCCTTATTCTTTATTCATTAACTCAGTTTATTCCCTTAGTAGCGTTTCGGAATGCCTTTTTACTCTCCTAATCCTGCCGCTTTCAGACTAGATACTTAGCGTAAAACAGAAAGCTTGCACATTGACCGCAAAGAACTCGAGACGTTTCTGCTTGCCTCTTATTTAGGCCAATTTAGGAATAAAGCTATACTTTCTTTGCCCCGTCCTTTACAATTCCTTTAATTATCCCGATTACTGAGCCACCTTCGGTAAACTCAGTCTAACGCAAAACCATCGTGTAGAATTATAAGGAGTCAGTACCAATTTAACAAAGGCGTAAAGTAGCCCACTTCCTAAATCCTCGATACCCGTCGAGTTTAATAGAAACTCAGAATTCAATACACGCCATTATAATTATTACCGAGCACGCACCCACAAACTGGTGGCGTATACCACCACATAAAGCGGGTAACCTTCACCCCTCTTCTATATCGCCCCCTATATATATATATATATATATATATATATATATATATATATATATATATATATATATATATATATATATATATTTATAAATATATATATATATATATATATATATATATATATATATATATATATATATATATATATATATATATATTATGTTGTTGGGTTATTTGCCGAGATGCGCAATTGAATTTTATAGATGAAGTCAATGACGATAAATAATCAAAGCATTATTCTAAATATTCTAAATCCATTTATTCAAAGTAGCTACATTTTGAGTTTGTGCGCTCTTTAAGAAAATTTAAATAACTTGATAAATTTATCTTTAAATATATATATATATATATATATATATATATATATATATATATATATATATATATATATATATATATATATATATATATATATATAATATATAATATATATATATATATATAATATATATATATATATATATATAAATATATATAGAGAGAGAGAGAGATATATATATATATATATATTGCAGTAAATGTATTTGCACTTAAAGAGCCGTTCTAATGTTCCCCACCCTCCAATAAATATTAAAGGAACGCTATTATGATAGTCTCGTTTACCGTCCTTGAAAAGTGCATATTATTTAAATATAATAGAGCTGTCTTTGCTAAATACATTTGAAATATGGAAAGCATTCAAAGACAAATTGGTGCATTTAATATACGAGTACTATCATTATTAGACAACTGACTAATTTACGTGCACCGTAGCATCCTCGTCCTCGAACCTGAAGATAGCACTTAAAGAGCCCTTTAAATATGCCTCCCCCCCAAAAAAATTATTTCCATCGAACCCTTTTATGCTAGTCTCAAATACCGTCATAGAAAACTGAATATTATTTAAATATAATAGCGCTGTCGTAGTCAAATACATTTGAAAGATGTGAAAACTTCCATGAAAAATTGTTGCGGTTAATGTATATGCATTATTAGCCTATTGGCTCTACTTCGGTTCCAGCGTAAAACCCTTTTCCTCGAAATGCAAGAGAGCACTTAAGGGCTCCTTTGAAATGTGTTTTATGAGGCACATTACCATAGTAGCGAACAACCTATACAGACACACCCAAAACACAGCAGAAATCGAAAATATTAATAACTATGAGCGCAAGTGGAAGATCCGCAAAAATGAGGATAAGTTTTATATCATACCGTTAGGAAGATGCAAGACCTCCAAAGGCCAAGTAGAAGAAAAGAGGCTTCGCTATATAAACGAAGGGAGAGGGCTCGGAATTAAGATCACCCGGCACGGTTATGGCAAGCACGTAACGGAGCGAGCCAACCTGGCGAAAGCCAGTCTCACCAAACTATTTAAGTTTAGAGGACTGAAAATGAGAATAAGATCAAGATCTCCAACGCTCTCTGCAGGGCCCCGTCAGTCCCTCTAAATAAAGTCCAAATGTCTACTGCAATAAAACTCCAGAGAGTCCTTCTCTGCAATATACATTATCACTGACCCGAGAAGATGGCTAAGGGACCTAAACCAAAAAAGTGATCTCCCAGCCACAAATGTATACCGACATAACAGGACATGTGGAGTGTGGGATAAGTTAAAAAACATTAAGCAAAAAAAAAGAACTATTGATATCCTGAAAGAACATAGATTCAACAAAAGAAGCAACTTTAGCAGCGGAAACCAGTTCCTGTCTACACGTACAACTGAGATTACTTTGCAATTTCATAAAATAAGAAGTAAAAATCTATCTGCAACAGACTGGCCAAAAAAAATGAAGAACAAATCAAGAGCTAAAGAGGCGCGAGAGCCTCCAACTAACGAGAGTGTCGAAGGAATGTTAAGATGCATCAAGAAGAACCCAGAAGATAGATGGTCACCAAACAACCATCAATAAACCCAACCAATTCCCCTTTCCTTCTTACTCTACAATCTCTATCAACCTTACTCCTACTATACACTTTATTTTCTTACTTTTTCGAGACGTAAGACAAGAGAAGTAATTTTTTACTGTTTCACAAGATGACGATTGAAAAGGTCGAAAGACGTCTTGGCTAATAAAGAAATGTGAATTGCCAGGATTTTCCCTTACTTTGAAAAGTTATCTACATATATATATATATATATATATATATATGGTCCACAATAATACAAGGAGAAAAGGGTGTAGTATGTTCTATAGAAAGTTCTATTTGCAATTTACCTTAGTTCAGGCAAACTGGTAAAACTTTATCTACTAAAATTTACCAAGATAAGTATAATATTTAAAGAAGTTAAATAAACAGCACTTTATTTTCACATTTATCCGAAAATAACCACCCCATTGAAATGGAACTCAGCCAAATTCCTTTATCTTCCGCTAATTTCAAAAAAATAAATATTGTCAGTGTTCATTAATTGGCATCTTACTGAATATAAATATTTTCCCTGGCTTATTTAAACTCAACCCTGTTTTAAAAAAACTTGTACGAAATGAAATAACTTAATAATGTAGCCTGTTGTCACTCTTTATTTGTGTAATATCATTCGCATTGCCTTCCCCACCATGTGTATCTGCTGTGATCGTGGATTAACTCTTAGCCAGAAATGTTTTCGTTCTCATGATAATTCTTTCCTGTGGTTAATTTTAATATTATTGCTTTCCTCACGTGCCACTTTGTGACTTTTTTTAATATATATATAAATATATATATATATATATATATATATATATATAAAATATATATATATATATATATATATATATATATATATATATATATATATTTATGCACATTTTGTTAAAGACCATTATATATTTCGCCTTCATTAAATTTCTATTTTTCTTATTGTCTTCTGTTGATTTTGTAGATGGTAAATAACTTTTTACGTTCACCTCTCTATTTTTTGTAACTCCGTTTGGTAAAAACCAAACTGTATTAGCTGGATTTTCGATCTATGCGATCGTCTTGAGAATGTTTTTAGGTATGTTTTCTCCTACACTGATGAAGTATGGTGGAATCGGAATCGGAATTGAATCGAATGAAAAGAAAAATTTCCTTTTGTTAACAAATCACGTATAAATAATTCGCCTTGTTTAACTTTCCCAAAGAACATTAATATCCTGAAATATACAATGGTCTTTAAGAAAATTTGCTTTCAAAAAGACTTACTAATTTACACCTTTATTAAAACCCATGACCCAGTAAAAAAAAACGATCAAATACAATAGACTTTCGTTGCCATCCTGTGGAAAGTCAAATAGAACTATTAAAGAAATCTATACTCGAACTAGAACGTGATGTTGATAAAACGCAATCACAACTTGAAGATATCGAAATTTCTTATGAAACAAGAGATTCTATCAAAAGGGCTCTCTCCAACAGCGCTATAAAAACAGAAAAATCACAAAGAAGCATTTAGACCAAAAACTTCAATAAACTGTACAAAGGACGAATAACATTGCCAAAATCAACTACATCATTCATCAATTTCTCATGGCATACAATGTCTACCAACGAAAAGGAAGCCCTCAACTTCGGTTTGAACTGCCACTTATAAACCAAATTTGATCAATTTTTTAAAAAGTTTGAACTAGATACCTTCTTCTAATCCTTGTGGAAACTACAAGAATAATCCATAATTGAAATTACCTCCAACCTGGAAGACAAACTACGCGTGGAACCACCAAACGAAGGTGTTTTAAATTCAGCAAACTCATAACAACAGAGAATGGACAAATAACTAAAGCTAATGCACACATTGGAGGACTTCACTTCCTAAAGATTGTCGGCGATTATTCACTAGGATATCTGTATGGAAACCTAAAAATACATAAGCAAAACAAGTCATTTAGGCCCATAATTTCCCAAGTCACGACACCAACATACCGTTAAGTTAAAACCCTAAATGAAATAATAAAACGGTACATCCGTTCAAATTACAGCATAAATATTACGGAGGAATTTATTTATATACTCCACTCTACAATACCAGCAGGACTAATAGCATCCCTTGAGGTGGAAAGCCTGTTCACGAATGGACCTATTTCTCAGACCATTCATATCATTATACAAAATGTATACCACCATTTTACTGTATCTCCTCCATATTTTGACCGAAACATCCTAAATAATATGCTGCGTTAATTTATATCAGAAGCTCCATTCAGGACATAGGACGGAAATCTTTACCCACAAGTTGATGGAGGGGCTATGTGATTGCCCTTGGGGCCGACCTTTGCCAATTACTATATGCGTCACCTCGAATAGAACTTATTAGACAACATCTTTAAAAGGCAACACACATAGTGTTGATACTTAGGCATCTACATCAACGTCCTAAATAAGGAACATCTGCAAGGCATCAAGCAGAAATTTCAGGAAAACTCCGTGTTAAAATTCCCTTATGAATTGAGCACGGCCAAAAGACTACTTTTTCTCAACTTTAAGGTACAAAACATCAATGAAAATTACTTCACAAAGTATACAAAAAAGTTACGGACATGGAAAGATGCCTAGACCTGGATGGTGAATGTTCCAAAGACACAAAAAAAGTGTAATCGGCTTATACGAGTATATACGCCGAGCATACAAATGTTGCTCCATGTGGGAATTATTCCATCAAGAGCTCTACCGCGTTAAACAAGCCCACGTGAACAACGGCTTCCCCAACAGCATGGTTGAACAACAACTTAAATCATTTTTAAAATTAAAATTCAATGTTGCGGATAAAACGGAAAGTAATCATAAACCAAAAATAACATCAAACTGTTTTATAAAAATCAAATACCATCGGCCTACAAAATAGATGAAAAAAGCATCAAAGAGATTGTTAGCCGTAACATCAATGTCAAGAGTAAAATGAACAAGATTCAGCTTATTATATAATATAAAACAACAAAAGTTAACAATCTTCTCATGAAAAAAACTTCAGCCTAGACTCCTCGAAACTAAAGTCTATCAACATAGGTTACAAGTTTAACTGCTTGAAGCCTGCGAGCCTCATAATAACTCAAAGTATGTTGGCATCACCATGCTTACCATTTATTATAAACCTATTCTTCTCTCCATAAAAGAATTCTAATTTCTTCGTAATTTCTTTAAAACAACTCATATCCAGTAATTTATATGAGAAGCTACTGAAAAAAAAATTTTAAGCCAACAATATTAACCCCGGCTAACTATTAGCACCGTCACCTATGAGTTACTCTATGTATCGTGACCATACTTAGGCTCCCTTAACCTTCCCTTCTGCTATGAATTACTAAATCTTTTTTAGCAATATTTCCCCCATATTCAATGTAAATAATTTTTACCAATAATAATTTATGAATTGGCTAAAGATTCCATGTAAAATACACACTCCCTCGGAACTACGGAACATGCGTAGTTGCCGGGTATATCACATCATTTGTTCTCATTGTGATCGAGGCACAAATATGGGCAGCACCGTTCGTTCGCTCGAGGCCAGTGTGTGATACACTTAGAAATCAGTTATAAAACTGTCAAATCTTTGAACCATAGAAATCATCAGCCATGAAAAGCTCACATTTTACAATGCAAAATAGATGTCGTTCTGGAAAACCTAAAATCCATAAACAATATAATATTGATATAACCCTGCGTATTTTGTAGTGGAAGTATATTGAAATAAGAAAACTTTACCACACTAAAGATACAACTGCTATCCTGCTCCTCTTAGTTTAACTACTCCTCCTCCCACTGCGTTTCTTCCTTCTTTCCCGCCTTAACTTATTGAGTTGAATATCTCTACCAGTTCACCCCGGTACTTTACTCTTTCACTTTTCTTTTCAATCCCACCCACAAATAAATAATGATCAGTCTATCTAGCTATATTTTACTTTATGTTAACATCTAATGTTATATTTAGAAAAATATAGAAACTTATTGCACTTTGTCAGACCTGAAGATAGGCATGGAACCTCAAATGTCGTCATTAATATACTAGCGGCATGGATGCTACTTTCTTTCTGGTCCTTGAATTCAACCTTAAGATTATATATATATATATATATATATATATATATATATATATATATATATATATATAATGGTATCACAACCCGAAAAAACGGTGAGGAAGATATTATGTGAACTATTAAAGCATTGAGAAAGTAAATGGAAGTTTTAGAAACGGGGTAATAGGTAAATCTATTTTAACTGCTATATGAAGGTGAATAAAGAAGTTGGATTCAAACCTGTGTTGCCAAGTGCTCATCACTCCCAGGACCACGACGCTCATCGGCTGAGCTAACCATCCTCGACCCTCAAAATGGGTTATTGAAGAAGCCTTTTAAATAACGAAGTGTTTTTCCGGGTTGAGATACCATTTTCCTTTCTTTGGGCTGTTAACTACACTTATTGTATATCACGTGTCACGTGATTTTCAATTATTATAAGCAAAAAAGGCAGTGACCCCTTCTAATAGGAAAAAAACTTGTATTTTCTGTCAGTGGCTAAAAACCTACACTTAATTATTCATAAAGCTTCTAGAATCAACCTTTCAGGGGTTGTGGATGGCTAACTCAGTCTATGAGCATCGTGTTTCTGATAGAGAATAGCGCTTGACGACAGAGGTCCGATTCCAACTCCTTTATTCACCTACACATAACAGTTTAAATAGTTTTCCCTATTTCCTCGTTTCTAAATCTCACATTTTCGTTCTTAAACTGTTAATGATTCACGTTTTATCTCTCTCAGCACTTTTTTGTGTTGTGATACAATTTTTCTTTCTTTGCGCTCAAACCATTCCCAGAAGGTTTTCTATCGTTATGACTTTAACGATTGTATTCTGGTTCAAACTATATGTGTCACTCCACTGCTGAGCTAATTACTATTTCTTGCTAAGACATTGTGCGGAAATAAGATAGGGAGCGGGCGAAACAGCTATTTGCACTTCTATACATACAAAGCACTAAGAACTAATAGATATTCACAAGATAATTTGCGGACTTCATCGTTAAAATCTTTGATTTTCCGCTCAATTGAATTAACGATACTTAAATATATAAAAAATAAGACGAAAATCTAATATTTAAAGTTAGACTTTGGGTAAAGTCTTATTGCAGGAAAGCCTCGCGAATAATTTTCTTATTCAACCCAATTTAAGTTCTAAATAAAGCTGGAAAGTATAAAGGTTTTCACATGCATTGGCTTATACCAGTCTACTTGCTGATTATAATGGTACATTAATTAAATATTTTATAATTAAAACTTGAAATACTTAACTAGAAGTAATTGATATATTCTTTTCTTCGATACTTGCTTCTTCTTTATCTCATAAATTTGGTCTTATTGATAAAAGGCCAACCTTTTCCCTTAAACTTTCTAACAAATATTCAATAAGTCTCGGAATATCTATACATATTTTTATATTTTACGATAAATTTATAAGTTTGAAATCAATTCTCTACCAATATTAAACCCTATTTTTCGAGAAAATTTTTAGTAATTTCCATTTGCATAGATCAACAACAAAATCAGTGAAGTGAAACTTTTCATTACAGTATAATCTCATGTCACAGTAAATTTCCATAAATATTTTGGTGATGCAGAATTGATTCAATTCCTCCCGCACGAGATATATAGTTGTCATAATATTATTATGAATTCTTTAGATTGTAATATTGAGAGGATATAATAAGAGATTGATAAGTTTGTTTCGGATTCATATATCAACGAGCAATAGTTACATATAATCCACAAATTTGGAAACTTATTTTAAAAAACTAACGATAATTTAAGATGACGATAGCGCAGCCTACTTTAGGCTATTTGCATCCAAAATTAAATTTTTTTGGTACTTTGCAAATCGAGGGCTTCGGCTCCCATACCACCCACTTAATTGTGGGGGGTTGCACCCCTTATCCACCACCACAATTAAAAAAATTAGTAATATCACTAATTTTGAAAGCCTCCTACAAATACAAATGCATAATGCGATTGTTAAACAAAAGAGTTTTGTTTCCTTACCTTATAATGTTTCTACCGGCAGATACAACGTGTTAAACGCCTTTCAAAAATAGTGAAATTGATCCTTTAGTCGAAGAAACATTCTACAAAAGAAATGAAGCGAGCCCGGAATTTTAAACTGGACACCGTGTAAAATCCTTGCCACAATAAACGCGATTGTCGCACCGAAATTTACCTAAGTTAGTCAATTTCAGAATAGCGTTACACTTATAAATATATATATATATATATATATATATATATATATATATCTATATAATTAAAATTTGAGGTATCAATTGGATCTCAAATTTGGGAATTTGCACCAAGTAATTAATTTATAAAATTTAAGGTCTGCCATATACCTTACTGTTGACTTTCAATTAGCCGACTTGTAAACAATATATATGGACCTGGAAGGCATTTTCTCTTTCATACTAGTATGATTTATTTCTCTACGATTTTGGCACCATAAAATTTCTTACAAGGAATTATGTCTACTACTATCAACTGTTTAGTGTTGTGGAAAAAATAATGACATTTCTCTCTTATAAAAAGGTAAAATCGAGAATAATTTAAAAAGCAATAGGAATGAAAATGGATAAAGTTGACCTGGGAAGTAAGTGATAAATATCTCATTACCAATCATACTGTTTAAAATATTCAATGATAAAATGTTAATTTTTTTTCAAAGTGTAAAGGTACTTACTCCATGTTAAATTTAAATCCTTCCGTCTATCGCTTTGCTAATATTGAAAATTTCGCCAGAATGAGCCAGGAAGACAAGTTTTCTAATTATGTGCTTAAAATAGCATTATAAAAATTGTTTTTTGAAAATATTTTATTAATATATCCTATAAGTTCATATAAATCTATATTATAAAGTCAGAAGATAAAAGATTTTTATAATAAATATATTCTTCAGAAAATTTATTCTTGATAGGTAACACCCCCGACCACCAATTTATTTATATATTACATAAAATATGTTTTCCTTTTTATGTAGCAAACTAATTTTAGGGCATAGAACTTATTTTTACGGCGCAAAATAAATGAATCAGCGATGTAGGGGAAGAATGTTTGAATGATAAAAAAATCAAAAATAAAAATTTAGGTAGAAAAGCTTTTTAAAATTACTAATGAATTAGATCAGAAAGTAAAAATTAAGCATTTGAAAGAAGGTAGAGAAATATCTAGATATGAAGAGAAGGTTATTTAGAAATAATGTGAGAAAGTGAGAACCAATAGTAAAATAGCTGTTTGAACCTCAAGGATAAGATTCAGAAAGCACTTGTGTTGGACAAGGTGGCTAAAACTACATCGACCCACTAATTGGAAAGTTGTCTATTGTAAGTGTGGAGATGAGCCGAATATAATATACTTGAGTTCAAATTTGCGAAGAGGCTGCAAAATTTAGGTATGATGCCGATAGGTATGCATAAGACACTAATTTCATTGAAAGGTCTAAAATAAGTGAGAGCGGTTGAAAAGATTATTTATTAGCGGTGATATATAAACGACACATCAGCTCAGAAGGGAAAATTTATTGAAGGATAGAAGTTTCGAGACGCTGAGAACGCACTGTTGACGAATTTAGGACGGAATAAAAACGAATCATTTAACAACCTTAGATTGAACTAAGCGGGATTGGATTGGGATTGATTTCTTACTTTATTCTTCTACTAGTCTCTTTTTATTTTTGTTATACTTCTACTTCATTTGTCTTTATTCTGTTTGTTGTTAGGGATTTATTCCATTTTTTTATTTAAATGTGGCGTTTAGATGTGTAAGGAGTTGTTTACCAATCATGTAAGTGAACAATGAATTTTACACTTTTCTTAATTTTTTTGTAAAATTTGTTATTATCAAAATCAACTGGCGACTTTTAAGGTTAAACTCAATTTTTTCTTTGTAACATAGTTTTAATAAAGAACAATAGCCGAAACTTCTGTTTAATAATTTTGCATACGCCATTATTCTCCTGTTAGCCGATCATAACCTTGACAATAATTCTTCTCCTTAAAAATAATTTTGGCTTTATACACTATGCCAGCTAAATACTAGTATTAATGACAATATCTACGAAAGAAATGGCAATAAATTATCAGTTTATTTTCAAATAAATGTCCATAATCTAAATATAAATTCATGTAGAATTAAGAAATGATAATACATACAGTAATTCCTTTTTCCAATAACTATATTTTTTTATATTGTTATGTAGAATTTTGATGCTAGAGCTCATTATGAAGCAGTGTGGGCCTGATGGGATGGAGTAGTGTCATAATGGATTTACACCAAGGGTCTTCCCTAAGCCGCTACCTCTTTGACATAATAATGGATGGCACTTTCGAAGGGATAAGGGACCCTCCCTTCTGGTCATGCTTTTCGCTGATGACATTGTTTTATGCGGAACTAGTAGATTAGTGATTGAAGGGAAGCTGGAGTTTTGGAGAGAAGCATTAGAGGGGAAGAGGTAGAAAATCAGCATGAGAAAAAAGTTATATCTGAGAATGCAGGAAGAACACTCGAAAATAGTGAGGAATTTTAGATATTTGTAATCCCTTGTGAAAATTGATGGAAATTTGGACGCTGAGATTGCGCATACGATCAAAGCGGGATGCAATAAGTCGCAGAAGACATCGGGAATTCACTGTGTATAGAAGATTAACATGAGGACAAAGGGCAAATTGTATAAGAAAGTGGTTAGACCAGTCTTGTTATATGGAGCGGAAAAGTAAGCAATAAAGAAGATTCAAGAGAGAAAGCAGAAAGTCCCCGTGATTAAAAATGCTGACGTGGACATGTGGAGTGACGAGGATAGATAAAATCCGGAATGATCGAATGAGACGAACAATAAAGTTGACAAAAGTTTCCAAGAAAATACAGAAAAAGAGACTACAGTGATATGGGGACGTGATGAAACGAGAGAATGAGTATGTAGAAAAGAGGGTGAGGCAGATGGAGGTAGGGGTAACTCTTAACCGTGGAAGATAGAAAAGACGTTGGATGAAAATAGTAGAAAAGACCTGAAAAGAAAGTGACTCACAAGAGCAGACACACAGAAGTGGAGCGACTGGCAAAAGCTTGCTTGACAAAAACGCCGACGCCACGTAGTGGGTTAAGGTGAAGAGTAAGAAGTTAGTTACAAATTACCATATGGAAAAGTACATTTTATGACGTAGCAAAGAACATTAAAACATATTTCAATATTGATTACTTTAAGTCTAAGAGAACATCTTTACATTCTCCAAAGTGATCCACAAAAAAGTCACCCGAAATTAGAATCGGTATTACTCAAATACTATTGAAGACTATTTGATCTTGTAAAATATATTTGTTTAACAATTATTTTTCATTTATTTTTGAAAATTTTGTTTAACTGATACAGAAATGCATTTGGGGGAGATAACTAAAAAGCTTTTGCGTAACGAAGTGAAATAATCAAAATCTGAAGTTGAAAATTTAGAAACTTATCTCAAGGAAAATAATTCGAGCTGTACCAACGCATAATTAATATTTTTCTATCTACCTTTGATACTATGAAATGCAGAAAAATAGCTTTTACTATTAATAACTCTTTCAAATCTTGTCTACGCATCACAGAAATGACGACTTCAGAATACTCGTTTTATCATGGAGCTAACAAAAAATCAACGAGTGTTTGTTATAACAAACCTAATTTATTTTAGCCACGTTTTCCTGATAGGTACCCATCGAGCATACCGCTAGTTGGAAAAATGTCCGGAAGTAGTAAGAGGAAGGAACATGCTTAAATCTAAGCAAAGGTCGTTCGGGTCATAGGAAAATGATAAAAACGGTAGAAAACATTATAAATGTTCAGATGGTACGAGTTCTTAAAATTTAAATCTAACAATCAGAGAGAATGGCATGCAATTTTCAAGATCACTGTGTAACCTCATTTTTAACCACGACTTAAAATAGCATCCCTATACTATGTATGGGAGGAACAAACTTCTTAAAACAGATTTTCCAAGCCGTAGAAAATTTCGAAAATGGATTGTCCATAAACCTTCTCGTTTCTTAGACAACACTGTGATTCATGACAAAGCAGAATTTTTCAGCAATGTAAAAGTAAATTGCTACAATAAAAAACAATATTGCCGCTGAAAAATGGCCCAGAATTCAACTTTTAGTAAAGTATTTGTCATTAGAAAATGTCACTTAAGATCGCGATGTGCGGGAATGGCTATCCCGTTGGCCCATGATTTAAGATAATTATTTCACTGGAGCTACCTACTGAACATGATCAACGAACTGATCACCCCAGTCCTCCTTATTATTTAAGACAACTACGTAATTAAATAAATGTTGTTTGATTCTCGATAGAGCTCCAGCAGATAGACTGCTTGCTGGTAAAATAAAGAACAATTTAATAACCACATTGTCACGCTAAATCATGCATATGAATAGCCTTAAGATTTAATACCGTGTGATTTATTCTGATAACGACAGCTAAAGTAATGCGTATTCCTCTCCATTAGAAAGCATTAACCCGTTATAAATAGTATCACACATAAATTAAATTTACTTAAGGAAAAATCAGTTGGTGAAAAGGGTTTTGCAATCAATGCGATCAAGGGCGCAATTGTGATTGGAAAGAAATGGTGGATATGTGAAAGGAAAAGGTGTTTATAATATTTACAAAATACATTTGTATTGCCCATATGCAGAGGTGTTTTAATATTAACGAACAGATAAATCTTTTCAATTTTAACTTCGGATTTCCATTAGTCACTTCCTTGTGGGAACGTTTTTTTGCCTCCACCAAAAGCATTTGTGTATTAATATTCTAAAAGGGAAAATAAATCAATTTTTAACAATAGAAAATTAAATAGATGACGGTACAAAAAAAAAATTTATCTTAATTAAATAAAAATGAAAACAAATTAATTAAAGATCATATATCGTACGAGTAAGGAAAAATAAGTTTGGAAAAACAAAACGAAAAGAAAACTTAAGTAACCAAGATAAAGCTAAAAAAGTAATACATAGCAAAAAACATTTAAATCGTAGCAAAACGTGAAATGCGAAAGACAACAAAGAAAAACAATAAACTCATTGTAGAAAAAGTCAAGCTAACTAAAAATTGGAAGGCACTTAATGACAAACTGTGAAAAAATTCAATGAGAAAAATATGTTGACTTACAACTAAGTTGATTTTTACTCTCAGTCCTAGAGACTGTGAAATACAGAGGTTAGCACACTTGTTTTCAACCAGGGTGGTGCCGTTGGAGTAAACCAAAAGTAATTTTTAAAATGCGTAAATTGTCAAGAAATATATATTTTAAACATTTCTAAAAAAAATCTAACGATACTTAAAATTATTTTGAAACAAGTGGCTCTGCATTGTGCAACGCAACATTAAGGAAACATTAAGGGCAACATTAAGGAATTATGTGGTACTCATCAAATTCAAATTTCCCATTAAATTTTAAAGGTAATATTTTATGTCTTATTTCCATAAAATTAGGTTACATGTCAATCGTGGTTAATTTTCAAGTGCTTCCCACCTAATAATGTATTTAAACGTAAATTATATTACATCTTCGTACCGTGGCTACTTCTAGATAGCAATTAGGGTCCAACTATTATAAAAAGGTTGGAAACAACTAGGTTAATTTCCACATTTGCTTGGATTGTAGTAAATACATAAATTATATATCTGTTTGCGCGTACAGAAAGGATGTCTAGGCCTCATTCTCGATGGGAATACCATAACATTTTATCCCTTACTCGGTTGAGCTGTTAATAACCGTGATCCTATTTCCCATAAATGCCACTCTTCTTTTCTTCGATATGCAAATTCCCTTTACGAAATTATCCCTCCCAGGAGATATCTTGAACCATTAATGAAGAACTAACTCAATCTCTAAAAGTACCCGAATTTCAGTTCGAAAATAAAAATATGCAAAATAGTTGGAATTATTAAAATATGATTTCGATTTGAGAACTGTCATATTCTAAGAATTTCATCAAGGAGATTTAGTATTATCGGGGACTAAAATGCCTTATATGCCTAATAAGAATACAAATGAAGTGAGGGGGAGCGTGTCATAAAAGAAAATATCTGGCTCTTCCTTGATATTATTATATTACTCTTGCAGTAATAAAAGGGGAAAGGACCGCTTAAATCCAAATCGGTTTCCAGAATATCGAGTTTAAAAAATATTGATGAGTTGCTGATTCTCTCTCAAAACACTGGTTGTGCTAGTTTAAAAAAAAAAAAGAACATTCGCAGTTTATTGCCATATGGCTTTTAAAGGATGGAGTTATGCACGTTAAAAAAAGACGTTTAGGCCAAAAAGTAAAAATTCGCTCCATTAATATACATATGGCGACATGTTTTGACTCTCTCAGGTGGCGCCATGCCAAACTAAATTTATGTCAATGCTCCTTTGCAACAACATATTTCCATATTCTCTTGTTATTATATACACTTTGAGTAATATACCATCGGTTTTACCTCTCTGTGGTCGAAATTAATAGTAGTTATTATTGCTATTATTATTATTATCATCAAGCTCCTAAAGCTTGCAAGGGCCAGATACAACAGAATTGAGTCCGCACAAAATACTGGAGGTAGTGGAGAAAGGCAGAGGCAACGAAAGGGAGCTGGCGCCTAGTAAGCCCAAAAAACGAATTAGGAGTTACTGTAGTAAATAAACATTTAATCGAGACTTAAATGTAGAGATGTTAGGAGAAGAGACAATATCATAGGGTAATTGGTACCAGAATTTAACCAATAAAGGTACAAAATATCGAGAAAATTGCACAGTGGAAAGCATTCATAGGATTCATAGCAAAATCCTTAAGACTAAGAGGAAACCTTGTCACAGGGACAGGATTGAAAGGGTCAGGCAAGACACAATGTAACGGATGCCGATGATTATTACAAAACTTTAAATAAAACATTAAGTGCGCCAACTTGCCGCAGATGGTACAAATCAATGGAAATATATGCATCATATTATATATTACTAACAGAGACAATATGGTACGTTAAATAGATGTAAATCCATTCAATTTTTTATTGAATATGGTGAAACACACGGCAGTATTCTTGGGTCAATATCGAAGAAATGGTAAACGGTCTTCTCTCCTCAATGTATAATATATGGTTCAATGCAGGTTACAAATATTTAAACGGCACATAGTCATCCAGTAAGATTTTAACCATGGATAAAAAGCTATCAACAAGAAGGGTACACGTTAGTGGCAGCTTAGTTTAAAAATTAAAAATAGATAAAAACCCTTGATATACTTATACAGGATAATTAACGTAATATTCAACATTAAAGTAATACTGCGTAAAATAAAGTCTTATCTATCCATATCTTCAGCAAAGTTACTACACACTCACAAATAAGCTCTTTCACAACTTATAATTACCCCTTGGTTACTCTTACTTCTTTTATGGGAGGGCAATCTAGGGTAATGCGTGCAAGTGTTAAATAAAAACCCTAATTTAAAATACATACGAATGAAATCATTTCTAGCATTACCTCATATACTTCCGAGGCTCGAAATCTTATCGCTACCATACGTTTTAATCTATAAAAGTCTAAAATACTTGTACAAATTATTTTCCTACTTTGACTTGCTTCTAATCACCTCGTATTTTCCAGTCGCGAAGAATGGATAGAATAGTCTCATACGTAAATTTCTCTCAATCTCAAACTCAAACTATTTCATTGCAATTACAAGGCTTTATTTTAATTATCAAGGTAACTACATTTTCAGCGATTAGAGAGAGAGAGAGAAATATGTGCGCTGCAGCACCTTTAATGGAGAGAGAGACAGCATACACCTGGTCGACCCTTTTTGTCTGCGCTAATGGAAGTGCGAAATCATGAGACACCGTGGTGGCCTGAAAGCCCGTCATTGCAGAAAGCCGCGACAAGTTTGAGAGCTTGAAAGGTCCCATCTGAAGTAGGGCAATGTTTCGCCTCACCGACTTAGGAACCTTCTCGCGATAGAGCTAATAAGGTGAGACTACTCTTGCCTGAAGATACGTCGGATCCTGGAAACTTGCCTTTCCGACGGACGGAGGTTAAACCCTATTCGACCGCACTATAAATCTTCCGGCGCTAGAGTTGGAAAGTCAGCCATACAATTTTAGGAACCTTTAATATAACATATACGAAATTGGTACTCCATCAACAGTAAAATCCATCGCCGGAGTCTACCGTTTTGACTTTCAATATTTTTTAAATATTTTAAAAGGGCGGTGATCCGTTTCAATTTCGAACTTCTTTCCCACTAAATACATTTTAGATTTTTGCTTCCCTCCAAACTATCGCGAGTGCCTCACGTTCTATGGTCACGTAGTTATTCTCACGCGAAGAGAGCTTCCGGCCCGCGTATGCAATTGGATGGCTGCAATCATCATCGTATTGCAACAACACGCATCTTACTACTTCGTTGCACGCGTCGGTCCTGTTTCCGGAAGGCTTGGTCGGATTGCGGAGTCCCAGAATTGGGGCATAAGTGAGCTTATAGTTAATTTTCGCAAAGTGTGCGGATGCCTTGGAGTTCCACACGAGATGATCTGGGGATTGTTTCTTTAACAGGGCGCTAAGTGGGGAAGCTAGGGTGAAAACATTTGGGACAAAACGCCAAAACAAAAAGGCAGATTCAAAAAATGATCGGAGCTGTTTCATCGTACGGGGAAGAAGCATGTTAGCAAAAGCCTTTAATTTATCTTGCTAGGGTGAGGGTGGTGATCATCTGGCTTTCCCCGATATGAAAGCGTAAATAACGAATGTAATTATAAGCAAAATGACAATTACTAGGCCCAAGGGTCAATCCGTGTTCCCGTAACCTCATGAGGAGGGAGCGAAGGGAGCCTATGTGTTGCTCCCATGGACGTGTCGCAACGTACACATTATCGAATTAAAATGACACGTCAGCTAAGACATCCTGGTTTCGCCGCATCATTATATTAAGGTTACTGCAAGCAGTAAACAAATCAAAAGGAAGAAGGAAGACGCCTGAATTGCATTTGGCTTTTCTCCGTGGGAAACGCAGTATACTTCTGAGCACTATCCTTGAGTAGAATTTGATAATAGGCCTTGCATAGGTCTATTTCTGTAATAAATTTAGCCTCTTCAAACAGGTGTATGTTGTAATCGATGAGTAGGATTGGTTCCGCGTCAAAAAACGGTCACGGACTTTAATTTCCTGAAATCTACACACATTCTTAATGTTTTATCGGGCTTCCTAACCATTACAATGGGGGAGCAGAAATCAGAGGTGGAGTGCTGAATGATCGCCAACTTTAATAGGTTTTTCACTTGTGAATTAAAGGCTTGCACGCACGTTATGCTATCTATTTTTTTATGGGAACTGCATCAGGGAACCTCGTAGCAAAGTCCACGAGATTAAGAATATAAGTGTGACCTTGAATTGAATTGGGCCAATCAAGTCGATAGCCACTCTAAGAAAGGGTTTAGAAATAATAGCATTCTTTGAAGGAGGGCAGGTGCGATCCGTCCTTTTGCCGTCATCTTTTGGCAAATATCACAGGATCGACAAAATTCTGCAATCTCTTTGGCAGCACCGGGCCAAAAGAAATATAGAAAGATTCTCTGGGCCGTTTTGTTGTGGTTCAAATGGCCAGCTTATAATCTATCATGGGCAAGGCGAAGAACTGGAAAAGACGAGAAGGGGAGGCGCAAATGAAGAAAATCTTAACACCATCCTCGGTAGACGTAGAACGGTTAAGGGGTGGTCTTTAACGAGATCTATAACCTTCTTTGGGCCATAATCAGAAACTTGATTGTCCTGCTGTACTTTTTTCCACTTGGCCTGGTGAGAAGAGCACTTCTTCTGCTCACTTGCTAACTCCTTTTTATGAAGAGATGCAATTCAGGGGCATAATAAATTTCTAAAGGTACGAGGTTTGCAATCACTTTTAAGGCTTGAGCCCCCGTAAGTACGGGCTGAGCGAGAGAATTAGGGTACATCTGGGGGTTCTGGCCGGCCAACACGGCGTAGAACTTAACGAGGATACAACGATCTACACACAATCGGTGAATTATTTGCATTTTATGCAACAGTGAACCACTGGAAATTGGTTGGCGCGCCCCAATTAGTCGTGGACTACTACTTACCTATCGTGGTCTGGACTTACTGGGGTAAGCAATTTTTCAGACACTACGATGCAGATGCACCTGGTTTCTCTCTCAAGGGTTCCCACCCGTCACCTCTTCACAGTTTCTTCTTCAAATTCAAACCCACCGGGGCAGCTTTTATTAAATAAAAAGTTGACGATATGTCTTGGGGAACCATTAGTCAGGGCATAAGCTGTAGTTATTGGGCTAGCAGCTGGTTGAGAGAGAAAAGCATTGACTTGATAAACTTGTTGGTTAGGAAAAGAGCAAAAGTAAGAGTTTTGGGGGCAGTTGTTTTTACATGTCCGCTCATGCCGCACGTGAAACACACGATTGGCATCCGGGGAAATTGAATGGTGCGGGATTATTTAGGAGGGGATTAATATCTCTTGGTGCTTGCGGGAGAGGGAATCTAGGTTTAGAGGAAAAAGCTACTTTGACAAATGCGGCGAATTTTTATGGGAGGCCTTAAAGAAATTACTCTTACTCTTGGGAGATGGGGGATGCGATTCCTTTTGGTCTATCGAAATCAGATGATAGCTGGATGTGTGTACAACCGCCTCTTCCAGCCATTCCTTAAAGGTAGACGCTCGTCTATCTTTTACGAATGCACTAATCTCAGATCGCAGTGCAGCCATTAAATGATCACGTCAGACGAAGTCGAACAGACTCGTATTCGCGTCCTACTTGAGCCGAGTCCAGCCAGAATTTCAGGTTGCTCTGAAGGATGAAGCCAAACTGGCGGTAAGTTTGGCCAGGTAATATTCTTGCCTGGTGAAACTTAGCCTGGGTTGGATTTATGCAAGGCCTATTATCAGATGTCTCTTAGGGAGGAAGTAAAGAGATTTAATGCTTTTCCCAATAAAAAGGGGCTTATGCAGTTCTGACAGCTCCCCTTTTGTCTGGTCAGGGCTTGCAGTAATTATAACCAGGGGATGATGAGGATTTTAGAAGGCTTACCCACCGTCAGCTATTTTTTTATTGTTTATTTGGCCACGCAAGATTGGGATCAATGCTTGATCACCCGTTAAGCCCTTCTGTATCGTTTCCGGGAAGACAATTTGACAATTGGCCCAGGTAAGTGCCACTTCGCTTTTGGCACTATCGATTAACTTGGCTTCCATATCGGGAATAATCGGTTAGGCCCCCATCGACTAAAGAACCGGGCTATTGTGGACATGCCATTGCACACTAATAAAAAGCAGTTGCGATCCTTCATAGGCTCTACATCGTTCTATCGTCGCTTCATAACCAACTTGACGACTATCTCCGTCCCCTTCTGCGACCTATTAAAGAAGAAAGCCCCCGAACGCCTTGAAAGGACGCTACTTTCGACTCACAGCTTTAACCAGCTCAAGGATAAGTTGGAATCCGCTCATATCCTCCGCCTTCCTCTCTCGAACAAACTGTTTGGCATTCGCACCCACGCCAGTAATGACGGTACAGGATGTGTCCTGCTCCACTTTGAGATTAATGGCTAAAGTTTCTCCATTGCTAACGCACGTAGAAAATTACCCGTGCATGAGAAAACCTACGCGTAATTAGGAGAAAGGCAAACGCTATCATTTGGGGAATCTGTAAATTTAGAAGGAATTTAAAATTGAAACGGAACACATACCCCTATAATACCTACATAACGTCAAAAATAATAACAGTCAGTTGGTGCGTTGGAGCTTATTCCTCCAGTAATTCCAATTCCGCATTTTTTATTTAAATAGCACCGATAAATATATGGCTTCTTGTTTAAGTAGAAACCCGTTAGCTCCTTTTCCACCTAATTCCGACCCATTTGCTTTTATTTATTTATCTTCATGTATTAATTTTTTTTAATAAAATAAATTTCTATATTCAACCATATACAGGGTGAAGCAGAGAGGACGGATTTTTTTGAAATGTCTATTACTCAGCCACATGAGGCAGGGACATATGTCTGGCAGGTACCATTCTGCCCGTGGTGTCTTAGCATTTTTTTTCTTTGCTTTTCAGGTGAAGCTATGGCGCTGTGGGCGATAAAGCATCGAGTGCTTGCCTACTACAGTTACGTGAAGAATAACGATTCTGTTACAGCAGTTCAGCGTGAATTTCGGCGCCACTCCACCATTCCCCCAAAGGAGGCTGTTCCCACCCATAACACAATCTTACGTTGGGTTAATGCACTTCGTATACGAGGTATACTAATGAATAGGAGACCGGTGGGGCCCACTTGAATGCGAAACGTGCAAGACACGCTTTGGTCTGGAGTCAAAATAGTTCTACCCGTAGGCATTCCACTGAACTAGGCATTGGTAATCAAACGGTATGGCGTATTTTGCATGACGACCTGCATTTCCACCCCTACAAATTAGTCATTGGGCAACGATTACAACCAGGGGACTATGAACAGTGGTTTAAATTCGCACGTCAGATGGAAACAATTTTTGAGGCAAATGAGAACTGGATTTTGTTAATGAGTTATGAAGCTCATTTTCATCTCAATGGCATGGTGAATCAACAAAACTGTAGTTATAGTTTGATGTGTTGTTGGAAAAACTTGCGTCATTGGTCCTTACCTTTTTGAAGACAATAATGGAAATACTTTTACTGTGAACTCAGAGCGTTACATCGAGATGATAAACAACCTCCTTTTGCCTGAATTACGAAGAAAACGTATGCCTATCCTACGTGTGTGGTTTCAGCAGTATGGGGCGACGGCCCACCCAGCCAGAGCATCAATGAACGTTTTTCGCCCTCTCTTCGGTGACCGCCTCATTTTGAGATTTTCTGATACTCCTTTGCTTCCGCTTTCCCATGATTTGTCCATTTGTGTTTATTTCTTGTGGGAAAACCTCAAAGCACATATTTATAAGCATTAGCATCGTACATTGGACGATTTAAAGAAAGCTATTCGCCTGAAATTTGCCAAATCAAAAGAACAATGCTGGAGAGAATGGAGGCCAACTTCCAAGAATGCCTTCATAAATGCATCAATGAAAACGGACATCACATTATGGATGTTGTTTTCCACACTTGATTTTGTCAAATGCTAATTCAATATGAACACATTGATGCCAAAAAATTTGTTTGAAGCTAACTAAAATTAACGATTTTGTGAATTTTTCAAAAACATCCGTCTTCTGTGCCCCACCAATTATTACGAAAACGCGTATCCCTTTATATATATATAATTTCTTGGTTTCTTTATCTGTTTAAAATAAATTCCTTTAAAATCCTTAAATTTTTCTTTGGAATAATAATCTGATAAACTCACCCTCGCGGCAGTAGGCTCCACATAATGGTATCATAGACAAAAAAAATATCCTTAGGCAACCATGCCGTAGCATTATATAACCTGTTAACTATTAGGTACTATTAGGCTCCACTTTGAAAATTTGTCTTAATTATTCTCAACTTTATCCGCTATTGTCATATGACTTTACGTTATATTCTTCCCCGATTAATCATTCTCCGATGTCACTTGTTTACCTGAAGTTCCATCTGGGGATGGAGGAGTGTTAGAGATCAAAGAGAGAGAGAAAGATGCGCGCTGCGCGTCTTCAATGGGGAGAGAAAAGAGACATCTGGTAGACACTTTTTGTCTGCGCTAATGTAAATGCGAAATCATGAGACGCCGTATTAGCCTGAGAGCCTACATCGCAGAAAGCCGCGATAAGTTTGAGAGCCCAAAAGTACCATCTAGAGTCAGACAAAGTTTCGCCTTTGCGACTTAGCAAACTTCTTTCAATTGTGCTAAAAGAGCGAGAATACTATAGCTTGCCGAAGCATCAGACACGTGACACCCTTCCTGTTCGGACGGAGTGGGGGTAAAAACCCCTCAGACCCTACTATAAATCCTCCGGCGCTAGAGTTGGTAGCGAGTATCCGCCGTCGACGAATCCCTCAAGCTCCGTACCCGTTCTACTAGCTCCTTGAACGCAACGAACCCAGTCTCGATTTGTGTTCTATACCGGAAGCAAGGTCTAATTCATCTCATAATAGTCATTTTCAAGAGAATATTTTTGGAACTTTGTGCTCAGGCAAGGATAACATCCTCGGACCAAATATCAGAGGTAATAGCAACGCGCAACTATACTGTGCAAAGGCTCTCTCTATTACCCACTCCACCACCTCCTATTATAAGCCTCCATCGTCGGCTTCGTATACGCTCAAGGTCATTCGAGCGACCTCCGCTTAATATTTTTCGTTTATTTGTACGGCAACCCTTCCCACCAACACTCCCACCTATTTTAGCCGCTGAGACTCTTATACCTCTAAGGTGTATATAGCTTGTTTTAAAACCCATTTTAACATCGTACAATAATATTAATTTGCATATTAGTTAAGTTATTTTTGTACTTTTTTTCTATTTTCCCGGAACCTCCAAGATAGTCGACTATTTGGCCAACCTAAATTCAGCTAATTTTCACTTTGCTTGTATTATATATCTCAAACACACATAGCCTTCATTGACCTTGGCTTAGAAACGCAGAAAGGGCTAACTTGACCCTATTCTCTGAGAGACACCATGAGATTTGTTTTGTTTCTTAATCACTCCCTCTTGAAGCTGAGCGGTCAATCGCTTCAACCTCGTTGTGGAGGTCACACCGATATACTTTAAATTGCGATGTTCGCAGTCACCGTCTTCGCAGAAATATTTGGATACGACGTTAGTCTCCTGAAGTTCCCTCGTCGGAGAGAGACAGCTGTTCTTCATAATACAACTACTCCTTCCCTTGTGCTTGTAATATTTTGTCAGCATGATACTTGAATTAGCCATTCAACACCGAAACGTCACTCCAAACGACCCTTATTTAAGTATCAACCTGATACTTTGAATTCTACCCAACCCTAAACTTCCAAGATGGTTTATCACACCATCAAATTCTAGAGACGAAACGAGTAATATAATGTCAGGTTATGTATATTTGCCCTCTTTCAATTTATCTTCAGATAAATCAGAACACGTGTCATGGGGCGTTAACAAACTGCTTCATTAACCTAAACTTAATTTTAACTGGTGGTTCTAGCACTTTATTTGGATTTACCAAATAAAATGGATTTGGATTCATTAACCTTTTGGCTGCTATTGGTCTCTATATGGTCTCTCTCAGAAACAGCGGTTAACTGCTCCCGATCCAAATGTGGTTTCAGCCTTCTCTCTTTCTCTATACTAAGTCGATGTACGCAATATTCGGCAAGTTCCTCTCTATGACAACTACGTACCTATATGTTGACATGTATTAACTAGTAATGTTTTAGCTTAGTTCAGTAATTTACCCCTAAAATTTTGAGACTTGATGAATGACAATTTTGCGAGGCCGATTTGAATGCCGAACGTATCATAAATATGAGTTATTTTTTGAAAATGTAGAGTTTGACGATCTAAATAGCCTATCAACTGATGATGAATGGACTTCGAGTTTATCATTAGAAGGTTTGACATCGATTTTAATAAGTTGAATGAGGAGAATAGGTCAAATTTGAGTGAGGCAGAAGAGTCATAAGAACAGCCACGGAAACAATCACGTCAAGAGCCTGCCAACAATTCACGCATCTTAGCGTGGGAATGTCTTTCAATGCCAAATCTTTCTCCCTCACTGCAAGCGTTCGATTCCACGCATTCAGGTTTGACCACGTCATTCTCCATCGGACATAATGCAAATGAAATTGATTATTTCGTGAATATATTGATCATTGTTTAATAGATCTCACTGTCAATGAAAGCAATAGTTACTATAGATATATTAAAGATAATTTTACTTACAAAGAAAATAGTCGCCTATCCAATTTCAAGGAAACGAACGCAGATGGAATTCGAGTATTTCTCTGCATAATTATTTTGATGGGACATAATAAGCAAAACAAAGTAAACGAAAATTGGTCAAAGGATGACATCTATGAAAAGATGTTCGGAAGATTGATGGGGAGAGATCGCTTCCTTTAGATATTACGATTGCTGCATTTTAGGAAGAGCACTAGAAAAAAATAGGAAAATTAAAAAAAAAATAAAACTGCACTTGATCTCGTGAAAAATAATATCAATAAAAAATTCATCACATTTCAAGATCTGCAGAGATCTTCTTCTATGAAGACGAAGACTGCATTTATGCCTTTTGCTAAAAATCATAAATTTGGAATAAAAGTATTTGTGTTGTGTTATTGCAAAACACGTTATGAACTATATATAGTTATTTATATCGGAAAGGGAACAGAAATTGTTATTAACTCCCATTAAGTCATTAGTGGATCAGTGGTAATGACACTTCTTGAAAGTTATTTAAATAATGGACATATTCTTTATACTGACAACTGGTACACTAGGTCTGCTCGTGTTTATAAATGATTAAAAAAAAGACAAGCGCTTGTGGAATAGTTGGCCAAAATAGAAAATATTGCTTAAATTTAAAGAAAAACTAAAGAAAAGTGAATTGTCGCTTGCACAGTGCAATAACATTCTCTGTATTAAATGGTGTGACAAACGGAGTCTACACATTCTTAAAATAGTACATGATGAACAAATGTATGATAGTGGTAAAAAAGATAAAGATGAAAATGTATGGAAACCTAAAGCTGTAAATGAATATAATAAGAAGTGCGTCTTGTAGATAAGAGTAATGTGTTATTGAGTGGAATTGAATATTTAAAAAAAAAATTCTTTTCATAAATTAGACTCATTGATACTTAATGCCTATTTTATGTATATGTATTGGGAAAGCGTCGATAGGTAACTTCATGACTTTTGAAAACTATTGTAACACAGATGATTGAAAAATATAAATATAATCGGATACCAAATGAGCAAATAGGTAATAAATCACTGCATCTCATTGAGAGGTATTTTATGAAGCCTATAAAATCAAAGAGATTCCACGTTTGTACCCACCCAAAAAAGGCGGAAGAGAAAACTCAGTGAACAAATTTTATTTGTGAAGAATGCGATGTTCCTATATGTGTTTATCCCTGTTTTAACAAATATCATTGTGAGAAAGATTTTTAAAATTTTAAATTTAATAAAATATCGGCCCATAATATAATTATATTTTTGTTATAATTTTTCTATTATCCTTGGAATAACAAGTAGTTTCCTTTTATTTAATAGTCACCGTTCAAAAGGTCAGAGAAAAAGGTTTGAAACCAGGCTTAGGATTATAACGGGATAGATAAGTTGCACATTCTATTGGTGTTCGAACATGTATCTGATTTTTTTTACGCGTTTTTCTAAAGAATAAAATTTGAACCAGTCAGCTATTTTTTATTAGTAAATCATTTAATTACGAAATTTAATTACTTTAATTAAGTTTAACTCATATTATGCGAGAAACAAGAGGGTAGAGAATGCCCTTTTACGCTTGGCCAAAATTATATGAGCGCTCTTATTCAATCTGCTTAGTGTAGAAATTGGGGAAAAGTATCACTATAATCAGAAAGCCAAAACGAATGGTGTCAATAAAATTTGAGTAGAAGATAATTGAAATTTTTTTTTTAAGAACCTCTAGCACTGAGAATAATGCCTTGAATTACAACCGACGCAGTCAAAGCGTTAAGCTGCAGAAGTTTCTTATTTGGACATACAATCTGAACTCAATGTAATCCTTGTTTCTTTTCCCTCACTCACAGAAAAACCTGGGGAATTCCTTTTCCCTGCTTATTGACCTATTAAGATACATAGAAAGTTTTGGCCTCCACATGTGTGCCGATAGTGTTCATCGTAGTTAATTTTCTGGATAACATTTTTTTATCAATTTATGCTAGGTTTCTTAAAAATATACAGAATGAGCAAAAGTATTGATAAATAATTATTGAATTTATAAAGAACTTTCCCTTTTAGGTTTCTTTTAGATCAATCGATAAAAATTCTTCATTCTTTTACCTTATGGTTTATACCAATTTTCTGTCCGAGATCATATATTTTAGCGCAATAAAACAAAGAACAATCTTTCTTGAAAAACAATAAAACTGTTCTTTATTTCGATACCAAAAGCAAGTTGTGCTCAGATCTACATACTAAATTTATATATTTAAATCTGTACTATAAGTGATCCGAGCTCTCTATAAAGTAACTGATATCTCAAACTAAATTATTGAATTCTTCATGAGGAAATGGCTGTGGCTCATTGTTTGAACACTTGAGGACAAATTCATCTACATTTGCATTTTCTTTTCTTCGAGTAAATTTCGAGATAATTAAAAATTTGATGAAGTAGGGAATGGTCAATGAGAGCCATAGGGTACATATTGTGTGTGCTTTTGGACGTCTAGGACAAGAATTACTTTTAAAAGCCTTCTTGAATCTTCAAAAACAAAAATCACCAGCATCCCTATGACGTATTGTTCGCAACATATCGGAATACTAGGATAAAAGGTTCATTTTTGCCTTTCGACCATTTTCGCACTTCTTGCACCCAATCCTGGTCTCCTAGTTTATTACATTAGAGTTGTTTAAACAAAAAATTCTAATATTCTGTCTGTTGCCCCCACCCCCAAATTTCAATAAATATAAAATAAAACTTTAGGATTGTTCACACAAACACTATACGGCAAAATATGATCGGTTACAGTCGACCAATACCGCAATTTATCTGTGAAGCTGAAACCACCGCAACTTTTGTTAAATAGGAGTAATAAAATCACAACTACAGTTATTTTACAAATAGGGTAGCAAAGTGATTTACACCGAGATAATTTGCTAACTTTCACTATAGCGTGTTAGTGGTATGACAGGCATAACAGATTCAGATATCTCCAAATATTACTACGTTGTATTGCAGTTTTATTTTTATTATTAATAAAATAACTGTTATTTTAAACATAAATTTTAATATTATGAAATACTAAATGCAAATAAATAAAATTAACCCCAAAATTCAAATTTCACCTAAATTAGAAAATAATTTTCATTTCTAAAGTCAGCTCTCCAAATTATACAGAAAACCCCCAAAATAATGAAGAAACATCTTCAGTTCTATCATTAATTTTGTTATTTGTAATAAGTCAGTGATTAAAATTTGCCTTAGGTGGAAAATTCAAAGGAACACATCATTACGCTGTGAAAGGTTCCTTTTTCGATTGGCAATGGTGTCTGGTCAGAGCAAGGGTTTATTCCTCTTGCCAAGTCGAGGCAAGACTGGATTATAATGTTTCTAAGTACCACACCCATTTATAATTCTACCCATTTTATAAGTTAGTGCATTTCTCTCTCTCTCAAACACAGCTTAACAATGCTATGAATCTCTAGTCTGGTAAATTAAGGAGATCGCAAGCAACTATGGTAGTATCCTATTTAGAATTGTCGAATTAAATTGCTCTCTCTTTTTATCATCAGTTCTTTGAACTTCTTCTGATAGTTTCCGACGAACATGGCTTCGTTTGGTTTAAGTTACAAGTTATAAAACACTATCATATAAATTTTCTAATAATTCCTATATTCGACCATCATCATAATGAGATCATACGGATCCTTTCATGTATATCTTTACTTCGATGCTTAACGAAAAAAACTCTAATAAGCACAGCTGTACATGAGCCTAGCCCCATTCTTCTATTTCACACATATAGTAGGTGTTCTTTAACATTTAACTCTATCAATTTTCTCACATTTTAAAATTTTCCAAACGACTCAACACCAAGCATGCCAGGGTTGGATGATCTTTAAACTCTCTGTTCTTTAGCAGAGTAAAACTGTGCCCCGCTATGTTCACTGATCTTACCGTCCTTTAAAATGCGTATGAGAAACACAAATTACGTAATAATTCTCTTCCATTGCCAACAATGATCAGCCAGAAACAACCTTTCATCATTATTACTTCTTTGCCCCAAAAGTATTCTCTCGTGCAAAGATTTATGATAGTTATTTTACTGTTAAAATAACCATCTACAAGATTGTTTATGACTTTTAGACTATTTAAGCTTTAAGAAAATATTTCAAAATTTTTAAAGAGTTATTACGGAAATTTGCGGGTGTGAATGCAATTGAGCTCGTGTCACAACACATAAATCATTTATGAAAAAAAAGCGGCAATCCGACAGTAGTTAACAAGAAAATTAGTAATTATGAGTTGTTGATATTGTATATATAAAGAAAGATCTAATATAAAACCGAAAATAAAGCCCAAGCGTAGGGTTCCCTGAGCCTGCATACGAGCAAAGAGGAAAAAATGTAGAGGGATTCAATAATTTACGGTCGTGTATGTAGGAAACGGGGACGTTGAAGGTGATTCTGCATTGGTTAGTTGACCATGGAACTTCGGGGAACAAGTTAGAATAGTTAACTTTGGATAAGAATACAGAGGTAGAATAGTGGAGGACTGTGATCCACCGACAGTTGCCTTAGTCGGGCAGGAAGTGAGGTAAGATTGAATATATTCACCAACCTAATGAGCAAGCTAGGCGTAGATGTGGATGAGATAAGTTTGAAAATAGATAGAGATTTTTCAGACTTTTAAAGGTCACCCTAAGATATTTTTACTCTATCGGAGAAGTGGATATAGGTAGCAGCCAGGTTAACAGAGGGACAATAGTTTTTGCAGTGAGCCACATCTGATCGATTGCCCATTAGTATTAATTTTATTTCATCCTCGCTGAGATTCAGAAATTATTACAAAGGGCAGATAGCTAGGGTGTTATAAACTTATACTACCTTTCTCGGTCCCCCACATATGAAAATGTACAAAACATAGATTTTCCCGCTGTCTGTTTGAGAAATTAAATGATAGAGCAAGAGCAACCATATGGTTTCAAATGGGAAGAAGATCGATGCAAAACGTGCCTGCAAGGAGGTGTTAGGGGTGTAAGAGGCACTTTTATGCGACTGACTAGCAGAGATCTTTGACCTTCCTGATGTAATTTCCAGTGTTTGCTCTCCTGCTGCAATCCATACAGAAGGATATATATACATATATTCTAAACATTATCATATGAATAGATTAAATCTAGATGAAAGTCAGGGAAATAATCAGTTTAGGGTAGTTCAAGAGCCACCCATACATTTAGGAAGGTGGTTAAGATGACATTGTGGTGATGGGTAACAAATGCGACGAAAAGATCCCTTCCCCATGCGGCTTGCTTTGGCCAAACGGGAAAGGCAGCCGGTGTTTTGTAGGAAAGAATATTCAATCCTTTATCCTGCCTAAAATTTAGAAGAAAAATGTCTTTATCTTTGCCACAAGATAAAAGGAGTAAAATGTATCTTTCTACTAGTTCACTAAAGATAACTGAGTAAAAATTGTTGATTATAGGAGATTGTTTTATTGTTCTGGTTTCAATTTTACTTCTAAACCATTGCAAAAGATTTTTCTTCTTTTATGCTAATGGCTTTTCATTTTAATTGCTGAACTCCTGTATTTATAGTCTTGGATATAATTTCAGGGTTAAGTTATTATGCTAAATTTGTGATAATCATCTCAATGATTTTCCAGGAGAGCATATTTTTAATCTTCTTCAACCCCTAATCTTAATGGGGGAGATAGGATAAGGAGCATTTTTCTGGTGTTCCAAACTGAAAGTTCACCTTGTCTTTCCTCTACGATTTTATGACTAAGAAAATGTGACCATTTTATGAGGTAGATAATATAAATTAGTCTTAAAGAGCAAATAAATAATATCAGGTTTGGAATATCCACTATAGACATGAATAAATATTTCGACTAGAGGTTTATTTATTCGTTTATTGCCAGGAAAGTAGAATTCATTAAATATGAATACCTCCGATAGAGTATTTTAGAAATAAGAAAAATAATGTAGTGAAAGAAGAGGAAGGGATAATGTATGCAGCCAGATATTCAATGTTTATGAGGAGAATATGTTTACTGATCAAAATCGAGGGTTGGAAATAATCCTGAAGAGGAACCCATTTTTTCTTGTCAATATACAAAATTCAACGTGGTCTTCTTACCTGAACTGAATTGAATTAATCAAATGTTGGTTTCGTTAATGTGCTTCGCCTTGAATCATATAATTTTAATTCTTGAGGTTAATTCTGAGAAATCTAAAACAATACGACAATTTCATATCAAATCATAGCAAAAACAATTAAAAGCGACCATATTTAATGCAAGTTAAGGGATAATAATTATTTAAAATATTATTATGGTTAGGAAGAGGAAAATGTTCGAAGAAATTGATTCAAAAACCAGTTTCGGAAGTGCGTAGATTTCCATTATCACTCTGATATTTGTTGTTTTACTTTTGTTTTCGGGATATCGTGAGCTAAAGATTCCTCGCGACCACATTCCCTCCCACCACATCCTATCTCGTGAGTTAAATAGCTAAAATTAGAATGTTTGGTGAGAGCATAGAGTTTGATGGATTAATTTCCTCACCTACCTGTTTTGTGTTTTTACATATATATATATATATATATATATATATATATATATATATATATATATATATATATATATATATATATATATATATATATATATTTCCGGATTTTATTAATTTATATTGATTGCTATAATAGGCATTATTTTATTATTAGGGCAAGTTTCTAATTTGTGAGATAAATATCATTTTATATCTCATTGGACCTCATTGGTATCAACCAGTGACTGTCCTTAACGAAGTTTTACTGTTAGAGTGTTAACACCTTGTCTTTGTACAAGGAGCAAGCCATAGCGTGGTGACTAGTAACATAAGTGGGGTTGGTTGTGTTAGCGAATATCCTTCAAAATGAAAGAATCTATAAGAAGTTACTGTTAAGTTTTGGGAACAAGCAGTCATCACAATGAAGATAAGTGGATCATTTCATCACTGGGCTCTGGGTTTTGTGAGCGTGCTCGTTTTGAAAGGATTCGATGAACAATCACTGCACAATGTAACATAACCTAATATTACTGTCGGTCGTCTCCAATCTTCTTCGCATTGAAGCCCGTAGGCCTGACGTGATTTTTTCTCATCAGTTCAGAGTGAGAAAGAGCGAAACGCTGGTCTGGTGGCATATGCTAGCAGGATTTTTCTCACTCGCATTAATCCACTCATTTACTACAATTCCTATATGTTATTCTCAAACCCAGCAGAAAACATCTCGACATTCTCAGTCTTATAGCAGTCATGGCGTCAAGGAAATTGTGAACCATCGATTGCTGAGATCACAATGCCTCGAAGGCAATCAGTGCACTCATTGAGATGCTATAAATCACACACAAGCCTCCAAACAGAGCATGAGGCTTAGTGTCCATTACCGATCGGTTTATGCCCTAAACATCAGTATTGAAGATCGACACAGCTCTCTGAAGAGCTCTAATGGATATATTTAGCATATCTATAAATGAAGGTCATCCACGTACACTGGCCCAGCTTCAGCTTAACACGGCTAAGTGCTCAAACAAATTCTAATGCAGTACGCACAAAGCTGTAGAAAATTTGGAAAGAGAAGGGTATACACGAGCGTTAAAAGCTTATACTATCCATGGTAACTTCCGTTATAGAACCAGAGGCGATTGCCTCTCGAGACCTACATCAAGAGAGTTTCTCCTCCATAAAACCAAACTAAAGTTCTTAGGATATGATTTTTGTCTCAATGCCGCATCAGCCCCGTGGAGATCTGGCCCGGTTAATATGAGTTATTATTAACTAAAAGTGACTTTGTAAACGCGTAAATCTTTATGTGCCTACAGAGAGAAGCGAGAGGCAGGTTTCCATAAAATTAAATAAGGCTCTCTACCAGAATGATGTGGATTGCACCAGTCGAGGACGAAAGCCACTAGTGAATCTAGTTCAACACTACTAGATATCAGTAGAATTAAACCACCTTAGTATTGGCCAAATAAAACCGAAATCAATGCATTTCGGCATAACAAGAGAAATAATTCAGTGCCTGTTGCCTTAGAAGTATAAGATTTGGCAATTATGGTGGGGTAAAAGTGATAATAAATTTGCCTAAGTCGAACGTAGTTAAAACCTTTTTACGCATCATCTAGGTCATAACGTTGATGTAAAGAGAATGAGAATGTCGGCGCGGACGCCTAATTAAGGGCTGACATCTTTCTGCACTAATGGAAATAAGAGAGCTCCACAAACCTTACACGGAATCGACGCTTCTGTCGAAACTCAGACCCTGAGATAGGTAGGCCCACGTGTGCCAAATTTACGTGCAGTGCCTTAATAATATTTAAATGCTATGAGGCACCATCGGCCTTTTTTATAACAAAAAACCGAGCTTGAATGATTACCATGAATAAATGACCGCAAGATAGCTGTTTCCAGCAAAAACAGAGTATCCGACCTAAAATTAAAGTTATGAAAGCCACAAGAGAATGCCGGCATCCAATATCCATGACAAAATTCTTTATGATATTATAGATGCTGAGTGTTAGGAAATTGTGCAGATATCAACCGGATTGAGGTGATTTGTAGCCAGCATGAGAAAGCAAGCATAGTTTCCATCCGTCTCCAATCAGGGATGATAAACTAGGTGAGGATCTTGTTAAACAGAGCTAACGATAGGCCATGCCTCACTAAATCAGATATCGATCTTCTGGCAAAGGATATCGTGAGTATTATTGTCGGCATCTGCGCACTAAATGAAGGCAGAGGTAAACGCACCTAGCGTGAACATGTCATTGATGGCGCATATATATATATATATATATATATATATATATATATATATATATATGATGTCCACTCTTGGGCCTTCAATAAGACCACGTCTGCTTTAATTTCTAGCCGAGCATTTCTCTGGCATAAAGAATATTGTAAAGTGGCCACTAAGAATCCACTACGAATACGGTATCCTAAATCTTACAGAACCCTTTATAAAGAGTGTATAAACATTGCAAGGAAAGAAACGTATGACCGACAGGTAAGCGGCGGACTTGGTTTTCAACCGAATCCTAGTCCTAGTTTTAGCATTTCGAAATGTTTTTTGGGTTGAACCGATTTTTTGTTAAGGCCTATGCGTAGCTATGGTAACACCTCCGCTTTAATGACACGAATTCTTGGTAGTGGTTATACAAACAACAAGCTGAGTTAGATTTAGGGAGTCTTTTATGGTTGAACTTCAGTAAATATGCAGATGTGGGTTTCCTGCCCAAGGAATAGTCAACGAGTTCCTTGGCATAGATTTGTTATTTTTCGAAGTTGAATTGTAATTGTAGTATTGCATAGATTGGCAGGGCAATGAGCTTCAGAAAAGCACTTATAATGGCCGCCTGTGCAAAGTCAGCAGTATTTCGTTTGGGAAACGGGCGATCTTAATTTCTCTACTGAGTAAACAAGTTACTAATACCTAAGTTTGATGGAACACGTGTGGTTTGGACAGCGAGTTTTATTCTGTTTAGCGAACTTTCCCAAAATGCTTGAAACTTGGGCGTTAAAGACGGTATAAATCCTCTTGGTAATAGCTCGTAAATTCGTCGACAGTATAATCCCTATATTAATCATTTGTTCCCAAGGACATTGTACCTCCACCCTAGAACACCACTCGGGCGGACAGCATATTCTTGGTCTGGCCAGGTATCGAATTGAGAGAGAAACCCTGTCTTTTATTCAAATTTAGGATGGAGGCAGGGCACTGTGGTCTCATCTCCCAACCCTCGATTTACTTCGAGGTCAGTGGGACGAGCATCTGCATGTACCTTCACCAACATAACCAAATGAATGAGATTCCACCTTTCAATTCCTGTCTCCGTTGACCCAGGAACAATTGAGATGCTTTTCAGCTGAAGTGAACTTTGAGTCAGTGGTGGTCCCAAACGAGATGAAAAATGGACATCCTTTCGGCCTAAATATACTGTCACATGGTATACTTTAAAATAATTATGGTATGTTTCACGTTTTCAATAAAATCAAACGACTTTCAGAAGAAACAATTCTGTGTTCTTTGATTAGGAATACTTTAAAATGGCATTTAGGCCATCATATCGAGAAAAAATCGGTTCACCTTTTCAAAACCTTTCTAGGTTTGGCCACTGAAACGAAATCTGATGGGTGCCTTATTAGTGATTATAAGTGAAACAGGGCTATCTTGGTCAATGGAATTCAGTTATCAATGATCTCACTGCCTTCGAAGGATAAAAAGGTAGTCTTTTTGGAAATTTTCTATTTTTTAAAATACTTCCGCATCCTATTCCTATATCTTAAGGGCAAATGTACCAACAATATTCTTATTACAACCTCTACGGAATAAAACCCCATCGTGAGCTGAATTTGTCAGCGAATCTTTCGGAGTCCAATGTATTTTTCGATTTAATCTTGGTTCCTCAAAGGCATTTTCGTCAGATTCTTTTAGGTATATTACTGATGGAATTTAGATCTATTATATCCAGCCATGCTTATTGCTTACTAATCTGTTTGAAATTCAACCATCAATATAGGAGCTATCACTCTAGTAGTAATTCTTCTTATCATCAACGTAGAAATACCAATCATAGCATGAGAAATTTAATAGAGTAGGCGATATAAATAAATTCAAAACAGAGAAACTATAGTTAAATTATAATTTTAATGCGGGGCGAAGAATCAAGAATTGGAAGGAAATTGTGAGTTTCAATTTCCATTGGCTACGTCCTAATTAGAAAAGCAATAGATCTCTCCCTTTGGTTTGATTTTTAAATGCCAAGAATGTATGTTGGTTTTTGACAAGATTATCTTTTAATAAATAGCTCCCACTATGACATCTCGTTTTTTATCTGTTCAGTTTGTGAAAGGAGCCTCTTGACTTCTATAGTTCGTATAAATAAATATGGCACAATGTCCGCAAGTAATCAATAAGAACAGTTCTATTTTCAAACGCACTGAAGATATAGTATTCTAATATAGCATATAAAAGATTTAGAAAATAAAAACTATATTATAAGAAAATTAGGTAAGTCCAAAGATTAACGAATCTACCGTTTTAGCAAAAAAAAATCTTTCAATCGTTTCTATAAGCTTGTTGACATGAAATAAGCACCGAAAATATTTTTTCAAGTTATTGGCACCTGAAACTAATATTTTCCGATCTGAAAATTGGCCTTCATATCCTAAATTAGACAAAAAGATCCATTTTCGAATCACAACCGTCACACAGATCTTCGTTTGAATAAACTTTCGTGGCTCATTTTCACTACTAACAAAAAGTATATTAAAATTACAAATTTCATTACAGGAAATTATTATTTGTACTTGGAAAATTTTTGCTTGCACATTCTCTAGCAATTAACTGCTGCTTTTGTTTTTGCTTTCTACGGCGATAATTGTAATTAGAATACAACAAGGCGGCCTTAACCACTTAAATAAGATATCTAAACCTAAATCTAAATCCAACCTAACATTCTACATTACTTCTTAATAGTTCTGCGCTTAGATATGATGCAATTCCTAATCATGTGGAATTGGAATTTCTTGAATCGGTGCTTTAAATATTTTTTCCAGATAGTTCTGACGCCATACGGACATAGCTAGCAGCTATTCTAAATCATAAGATGGCAGAAAATTACTTTGTATTCATAACAACATAAGTATAGATATACGCAGTACAACTAGTGAATTTGCAATTTAGTATCTATCAATGATATATTTATAATAGATAGCGCTTCCTTAGTTATTTCAACATATGAATACATATTTATAATAAAGCGGCTTCAATTGCGATCGAGTCGTTGATCTGTAGAAATACCGAAAAGTTCCTGACATGCTTTCTCATGAAAATCTCAATTTGTTTTAATAATAAATCATAAAGAATAACACGTGTATTTGAGAGATGAAGAATACTAATTAATTTCTCTGACATGTGTGAAAAATTAATAGCAAATCATCCCAATAAAGCCGGTTTGGGGAAAGAGCCAGGTACAAGAAAGTTTTGTTCCTGCTCGCGTGAAACGCAAAGGCGGTAATGGGCAGGAATTTCACGAAACCGGTCTTATCATCCAGGATAATCCATCTAAATGGGTGAACTGAGCGCATAAGTACAACGTGATATGTATTTCTGATTATTGTAAAAATGGAGGTGTGATATATTTAAAATAGGGTTGCTGAAAAAGAATGAAACATTTTTGGGCCGGATCGCGGTGGGATGTAGTGTAATTAGGTGTTAATGAAGATTGTAATCATGTTATATAAGTGCTATAGAATTGGGATTAGAAAGATCAAATGGTTGGGCTTTAACATGACATGATAATTATGTAGGTGAGTATGATTATTGTTGTTTTGAAACCTTGCTTGTTTGGAGTCTATTGAATCTTTGATTGTAGATGTAGGCCTAAGAAATAGATGGTCAAAAAATAGGGGATAATTGGTTAATGAATTGGTAATTTGGAATGGCTGTTTTATAAATTATACTTAATTACATCTCTCTGCTTAATGGTAGTATGAAAGAGTTGTAATTTCTAGAGCATTTTGTTACAAATGAAAGATAGGAATCTGGAGGGAAGTTAAATAAATTCTATGCTAAAAAAACACCTTGCTCTTAAAAAAAAACTTGCAGCAAATGTAAGTGCAATATTATCAAAAGGAGGTAAAATAAGAGAGGCTTAATTAGTAGTAGGAAAGATTTAATCTTGGCGAGAGAAAAATTAATTGTGGGATATTTTATCAGAAATCTGTGAGAGGGATGATTATGGGGATTGGTTTTCTGACTATATGCTTTTGCAGTATTAGCTTACCTTGTTCGGCTGTGGTTAAGAAAAGGTGAAGAAGAAAAATAAGTGATAATCGAATGTGTAAGCCTTTCAAGCAGAGAAAGAGAGGGGTATAGAAGGCTGGACAGAAAGAGAGAGAGATAAAAGAGAGCTATAAAGATATTTCTTAGTTTAAAAGCCTTGCAGTACCTACCAATGAGGTACATCTGTGATATTTAATCTTAATACTCACCCATTCGATTATGTACTTTAGAAGATAAAGTTGGGAATAAAGATGGCTGCTTTCTCACTTGCCAGAGTGGGCACGAAAAACTGAAAAAATACCTCCTGGGTTGAAATTAAAAACACAAACATGTAATTTTACCAGTAAAGTTTTTGGTTTAAAACTAGTTATTGAGGGAAAAAATGTTATCTAAATTGTATCCATACATATACATAGATATCGAATTATATAACTACCAATTCCTTTAAAAACAGGTTTGGAAGAGACATACTACTGTTGTATGCATATCGAGGTTGTAGGCTTTAAAAAAAAATTTTTTTAGAAGCTCAGTGTAATTATAAGCATCTAATCTTCTTTGGAATGCCTCTATCCTAATACTTGATATTTTATGGCAACTGATTTCAACTAGATTTTTCCTAAAACGCATCAGTACTAGTTTCATTGCATTGTTTCTGTTTGTTGCTCGTATTTCCATTTACTTTAAAGTAGATAGAGGACCAGTTATGAGGATATTTTTCCTAAATCAGACTGAGTAATGAACTTTCTAGTTTCATAACTATAGATATAGATTTACTACTGTATCCAAATTGACGTTTGATTTACTCTATGATCTATGAAGCATTTTTCACATCTTCAATACATTGCGTGCTTAATTTTATCTTTTATCGATACTTATACATGATCATAAATTCTTCTTTAATTAGTTTCTGTTATTTTTAAATTAAAGACTAGTTAGGGAGAGAGAGGTTAAGGAGAAGGAAAAGTAGAAGTGATAGAGAGAAATTTAGAGATAGAAAGAGAAAGAGAGCAAAGAAAGGGTAGGACTGCTCTACGTGAGAAGAAACGATCCATTTGAAAATATTGTTAAGAACAAATATAAATATGTTTAATAGGGTGATAGATGGTAATACAATGGATATATGAATGTGTACTATAAATGGAAATAGAAAACAGAATTCCCTAGTTTAGACGACCATATGAAATTTCATTAATAAGCGAAAAATATGTCAAAGAGAGATCAATAAATGACTACAAGAATCCAAAAGAAACCTATAAGACAAATCATTTCATCTAAGCAAAGATATAATAAAGCATCTTGACCTTAAACCTAAGTTCATCTTAGATAGTAATAGGAATTACTTTGGAAGAAGCGAGAAAGCTTATAAACCATAAGAAGAAAGGTTTTTATATTCAAGAATAAGAATGGTTAAATACTGGTGAGCAAAAAAGTGTGAACTGGAGAACTTAAGTTTGATTTGTAGTATCAAGTGATGCGATAAATAAAATTTGAAATAATAAGAAAGTGGCGTGAGATGGAGGAAATATGCTAAAGAATGGGTTTTCCTTGTTTTAGTGGCTGATATTGAGATGTTTAGAAATTTAGATCAAAGCTTTTAACCGCTTATATATGAGAATGCTATAATTATGTAAATGCAGAAAAGAGAAAGGTGATATACAACTAGGGGTGAATATATGGAGGATAATGGTATTAGAGTAGGTATATGTAGTGATATTTCAGTATTGTGCTAATAATTGAGATTATGATATGGAAGTAGAGTGACAGCAATAATCATTGTCAATTTATCTTTGGAATATTGAGATAAATACTGATGAAAGTGAAGAAAAATGTGTGGCATTGATGAGAGATGTGTACTATCCATATTGAAAGATGATAGTGACTTTTCGATAGTAGTTGAGAGAGAGAGAAACTTTCCTATCTATGATCAAAGCGTTTGAAAAGTAATTGTCGGAGGAATAAAAGTAAATTCAGTAAAGTGGACGTGGTTTGGTCTGATTATGATTTCTTGATATATGAGTATAGTAGAGATGAAGTGGATTGCCACCACAAAGTTTGGATTAGTAAAACACTTTCCGGGGTATTCACAAAATTATTGCATGTGAGAGGTTTGAGTTGGGAATCTGCCAGGAAGCAGCCACGTTGGTAAATGAGACAGTATCGTGTGGGAGAAAAAAAAAGATATAGCTTAATAACTTTGAAAATGAGAAATTTGAAAGAGATACTTCCTTGGCTGTGAAGAAAGAATGAGGAACCAGCTGGAGTGAGGTGGTAGAGAAAGAGTAAGGAGACATAAACTAGTGAAGAAAATATACGGGAAGATCAGGGTGCAAATAGTTTGGTAAACGAGTAATTAAAAGTTCTACAAGAATAAATTAAATGTAATTAGATAATATCGTTTATGGTAAGTATGCAAAGATGAGATGCTACAGCTCATATGAGCCTATTGCGTTGTAGAGACCAACATAGTAAGAGAAAATATATATTTGGCTTAACGTTTGAGAATAATAACAAAGGGATGGAATGCCTGAGAGATTTTAGAGCTGTTGATGTGTGTTTACCATAATGTGTGGCAGAAAAATTATGGATTGAGTATATATTTTTAAAAATTGTCATATATTTTTTCCTATATTTGTCATGAGTTTATACTAATCATTAGACAACGGGTTCAGCGAAAGCTCAACAGATTTATTAATGTGCTTCATTACAGCTTTGGAAAGGAATAATATTCTCTCCTTTTGTTGATATTTAGACTAACCTACAACAACTCACAGTTTACTACTAATCGAAGGAATTCATTCTCATCTTGGTCATTGATGCGTGCAGATTTCAATTCCTGTTAAGTGTTAAATTATTGTAATATTTATGTAGAAAAGAACTAAATATGCAAATAACAGACGGAGCTTTATGGATTAATGTTGCTTTCTCAAAGATATTTTTTAATTTCATTATATTTCCCTATGATGAGAAAGCTGTATGGGAGAAAAATACGATATTTCTGACTAATTCGTGAAATATCATCATAACCGTATTGCTCTGTTGATTGATCTTCTAGTTAAATGTATATTTTTTATTTTTCGAACTTAGGTTATAAAAAATAACTCGAAATTTGTATATTCAGAAAATGTATGCATTGCGTCCGGAACCAAATATGCAAACTCAACAGTTTCCCCTATTTTATCCTTTAGTTAGGAAGGACAAAATCTAATTGTACCTTCCTTTATGCCAAACTTTGTCTTGGGTAGTAGAGGAAATGAGAGAATCCTTATAGAAAAAGATATTTTAAAACAATAGGATAATAACCCCCCTTCCTTATGTGCTATATGGATGGCTAAATCTAGGCCTATTTCGTGATGCGCCGTTAATATGCCTTTTCTGACTCTCTTTGCAATTATTGTAATGAGTGGCTTAATCTTTGCCTACATAAGTAGGTCTCTTTGTCTTTTATATTCGCTTCTTCTAATATTTGTGAATATCTACAGAGCTTTGTTCTCTACTCGCTGTAGTCTCACCAGGGTGGATAAATTATTTCAGATTATATTATAGCTTGTTAGATCTTACTTTTGTTATACAGGCTACGGCTTTTCAACTCTCATGGTAATATTACTCCGCTTTCCCCCTATTTTCTCCTTTAGTTACTTGTTTTTTTGTAACTAGATGTTGTAAAAGTTAATCAAAGCAGTTTAAAATCTTTTTCATAACTGTATCTCTCTTCTTCTAGATATACATCTGACAAGAGCTTCCTCCTGTAAATTGACAAAAAGCTTAAGTTTCTTCCAGTTAGTTATTATTTTCTATTTTGCCTCATATTTATTCAGCCTGCAAATCTATTCTGCTGTCATTCTATCCTTCATCGCTCTGTTCCTTTAAGAATAAATGAATTTCTGGTTAAATATCCTTTGCGAATTTAATTTTACGGCAGTCACCATTTCCATGGTAGCGGCTTATCTGCGGTGTAGATTGAATAGAGAGATGGGCACAAACACCCAATTTGAAAGAGTCCGTCAGAGAGCGCGAGCTTGTCCCCTTGGTAGCTTCCGATTTTTATATAAGCTATCTCTCTCTCCATTACGTAATCACATAATATTGTTTCTATTTTGTTCCATATTCCAAGTTGCATTATCTTAAACTTTCTAGTCATCTGCTATACTTTGTCGTAGGCTTTAGAATTGTCTCGACACAGGATCCCTGTTAATTTCTTTCATTTGCTTTTGCAATCTTGGGAAGGTAAATCCTCGTGCAAACTTGCTTATGAAAAAGGTGGGTTTAAGTATGTTTCGTATTGAATATAACCTGAAAAGGAGTGAGACTAGCTTCTTTCCTACTTTCATTAATTATTAAATAGAAACATGAGTTGGTGTTTAGGGGTTTGTCGTGCTTAAAAGGCGTTTACTCTGCCCGTTTCCTCGTTTGGCTAGTTGCAAGTGCAAACACGGTTGCAGCTGCTAAGATTATAGGGTAGTTGTATCTACCTTCTACTCTAAAGCGAGCATTTTTCTTTGTTCCGTTACTAGAGTTTCCATGTTAGTATTGATCTTCCCGATGTAGGACAGAGGACACCTAACTCACGACACTATATATTACGCAGCTCTTATTTTTCCTGATGTAGTTGGAGAGGCACGTGTCGCTTACTTTGATCCCCGCTGTAAGTGCGATATTGGTCAATTTATCCATCATTCTGTCCACTTTAGCAGGAAAAGAAATGGTGATGGATAATATGAAATTCTTGCCTCGCCTAGCTTATGTTATCGCAAAAAGGCGAATGATGATGACTGTGCTACTATCTTTCTGATAAATGCCAGAATGGAACGGCTATTTTAAAGTTTCCCTCCATGTACTCATTCTCCTGTTCGAGAAATTCCTCTCTTGAAATTATCGCGTACGCAGGAAGAACACTAAAACAATGCCGATTGTTGTTTGATAGTTAGGGGGCTCACTTCTAGCACAATGAAGTAAAGAATTCCACGTTTTTTTTCATCTTGATGTATTGATTTATTAGAATGGAACATGACCTGTCTCCTTCTTCTTACCCTGTGAAATTGATGATTCCGTTAAGTTCTTTGATCCTCGCTTGCGAACTTTGATGCTTGAGGAATACTATTCAGTATACGTGTTGGTATTCCGGGCTCAGAAAGGTGTGTTGAAACTAGAGTAGAGATCCACTAGCTTTACAACCCCGTTAAGAGGGAGGGGCAAGGAATTTAGCATCTCCCAGTTTTCTTCACTAATGGAGTCTATCACTCCTTCGAGGGAAACTTTGCTGTAAATGGAGATGACAAGGAAAGTCAGGATTTTCTTGTTCTTGATGCTTACTTCCTATAGTATTTCTATGTTTTCCACCGATTCTTTTTAGTGTACCATACTTATGCTAAGCATCATACGTAACTGTGAAGATGCTCAGCCGTCTTGAGCGAGGTGCTACCCCTAGCTGACGTAAGAAGCATCAATAGGAAGTTTAGGTTTCTTGCTTAAAATTTCAAGTAGATTATTATTCTATAATACCTAGTTTGAGCTAAGTAATTTAAACTAAAATGAGAAGAATTTTTAGTACAGCCTTTGTGTGCTATTACTCACGTTTCTCTCTCATTGTTATTTGTTGGGAGAAAACGCATGAGTTATATTTATCATATGCTGTATGCATACTTGCATATTGGCATTGCATAGGTAGCTAACCTTTGTTGCTTCCCTAAAAATTAATATTTTTCCTCGCAAAATTACTTTTTCTCTACTAACATGAAAATCAACTTATTGTTCCTTCTACAACAAAATTAGATATTAGATCATAATTTAGATGAATTATTATTCAATATTTTAATCTATGATTATACTTAGATACAATCTATTAAAGATATAGGTATGTTCCTACTGATTTCAGCCTTATTGACTTGTTGTCTCTGCAGCTCTTATTTAGTAATAAAAAGATTCCTATACTCAGAGCTTATTCAAGTCTTTGGAAAAACATATAAATGGAGTTGAACTGTTAATTCTTCACTGTAATATATTATAAACAGCAAATAGATCGACATACGTCGATTAAAAGAGAAGCTTCCGAATTTTGTCTGAGAGGTAGAAAATGAGTTAACCTCGATATTTTAACTCTGTAACAATCTTTGACGTGAACTCGGTAACAAGCATTGCAGTCAAGTTTCTAAGAAGCATGAAATAAATTCCGTAACAAGCATTGTAGTCAAACCGGTAAAAATTATTACACTCAACTGTGGAATAAGCATTGTTGCCAGCTTAGTAATAGGAATTGCAGTTAATTCGGAACAGGCAAAGCAGTCAACTCGGTCACAAGCATTTGGTAACTCTCAAAGTATTCAACTTGGTAAAACTCAATTTATTCAACTCGTTAACACGCATTGCAGTCAATTGTCTAACAAGAAACTGTGTAACTAGCAGTGCGCTCATGTTGGAAATAAGCAATACAGTATGTGTAGGAACAACCTATGACCGCCCCCCACCACCAATTCATCGGAGACCACATGCTATGATATCGCGCCATGGACGACATCACTTCCTGTTGTAACATTCTGGATTTTTTTAATCCAGAGCACGTTGGGTAAATATTTTCCAATCCGGTGAACTCGTCCCAAGCCTCCTCCTTCCCTGATGACGAGATGTGAAAAAGCCGCTCTGTCTCACCCGTTTCTGCTAAATGATGAATCTACTCCACCTCCGGATTAAAGTTTCTGAAGCTTGTGACTCATTTCTTCAAACTCCTCCTTCCCCTTCAAAATTGGGAATACAAATACTGGGGTTATTCTGTAGTTCGAAGATTTTAGCCCGCACCTCAAGGGCGTCTTTATCGTATCTTCAGGTGAGCGATCGTCAGTCAGCAAGACTTCTTCAGCCGTGATTCTACCCATGTCAATTGGTAGCTTCTGTGAACGGCAAGCCTTTGAATGCGCGCAACAGTCTCCCTTCGTTTATTCGAAGCGAAGAAAATCTCCATCGACTACCTTTGAGGAAAAATAAGTTTACTCTTTCAGTGGAATTACGAGTAATCCCACATTTCCCGTCGAACGTCTTATTTGAAGTTTGGCTATCATCATCGGAAAGTTGGTTCAGATCATGCCCCACCTGCCTCATTCGGATGGTGCCCCACATGCCTCATCGGATCCTTTTCCACTCGCCTCATCGCAAGAAGGACCTTCCTCAAAGTCATTAACCCGTAAGACTGAAATCCCCTCCATTATTTAGAATTGTGAAGTTCCCCCTTTTTGATCTAAGCCTATTAACGTTAATCAATTAATTCTACTTGAGAATCCCTTCTTATAATAGTTATCAAGAGACTCTTTCAATTTAAATAATTCTCCCCTACCTATCATTATTCTTCTTTTAAATCTTCGTAAATTAAATTATATTTTTGTTGTTTCATCTTAAACTAAACTTGAATGATACTCTCGGCCTATTCAAGTAAATTTCGCCAACCATTTATGCACTCTGTTTGATAATTAAGAATTTGAAACTTAATGACACAAGTGTGACCTCCTATTCGGTCGTTAATCCCTGTGAACAGTCCTTTAACGGTTCGCAGTGCAGTAGGTGAGTGATTCACCTCCCCATATAATATAGTAGTAGTGTATAGTATAGAGTTGTTGTACCACGACACAGTACATATGATGGTCACTGTCAATAAAATAGCAAGATTGCAGCATGTGCTTGATTCATGTGAGAAAAATAGAAGAAAATTCTTGTTTGGATCGATTAAATAGTGTTATCAGGATAGTATGAAAAAAGAAGATGTAACATTAATTTTCATTAGAGACTGTCATGTCTCAATGCTTGGGTCTGAATGTCTTTTTTGATAATAGACTTGGTGAGGGTGAGATTTTTAATGGCAGAGCTATGCGCAGTTGTACCACATGTATATAAATCCTGTAAGGATACAATTTAGCTGAGAATATAATTAAATACCTATAGACAAGTGTTGGTAGAATGAGAATTGTTATCCTTTGATTGTTGTATAAGATATCAATTTATTAATAATTAAGATATAGAGAAAATAAATAACCGAAGCATTTGATGTAACTGAGAGAATGAAATTAAGAGAAGGTGGTATGGTGCTGGGCTAAAATGAATTTGTGTGTAGCATGCACACACTTTCGGCAAAGGGAGTGGAATTACAAATAGGTTGGGCAAAGAGAAAAGAATTTGTTAAGAGCATGATTGCCTTGTGCTTATTAATAATGAATTTTCCACGTGCCGGATTTCCTGTGAAAGATGAAAGCGACATTAATATTTAACTAACTGATCAAATGATTGTGCTATGTATAGTAAATTACTGCGTCCATGAATGGGCAGACGTGAGGAAGGTGGTGCGGAAGGTAAAATGCTAAAAGAATCTTTATTAAATTGGGAAAAAGGGGAAGTGTATGCGTGAAATTTTACAATTAAAAGAGAAAAGAATTGTGATTATGGGTATAAAACAAATGTGAAACAAATTTATGTTGATGGTATTTATTAGTGCTAGGGTTCGTATGTTTGTATCATCCTGAACATACTAAAGGAAGGATATAGGCGTAGTGTATGGTATAGAGTGGTTGTACCACGACATATATTATATATATATATATATATATATATATATATATATATATATATATATATATATGAATGAGTATCCAGATGTAAAGAGGAAAATTCTTTTCAACAAAGAGAAAAATGAGAAAGCTGAAGAAGTATCTACGTGAATATCATTCAATCATAGTGACCTTGTGTAAAGGTAAAGTGTAGAGAGTTGAATGCAAAAACTATAGATGTGTAAGTCTATGGAAAATTTCTGATTCGTTATATATTAATGATTACTGAAGGAATGATGGGGATGAACTTGAGTTATTAAGGCAGTGTAGATTCGGCTTGGAGCAATTTTGAGAACTAAAAAAGCGAGTAATAAACAAAGGAAATGAGTTATTAAGTACATATATGCTAGGATCATGGATCTAAAAACTATGACTTTAGTGAGAAACTATTTGTTGAAGTGGAGTATATTTGTATGTTAACAGTATCGATTGCGTAAAGAAGAAAAATAATAGGAGTGCGTAGTTTGACACGTTGGGCAGGGGAAAGAGAAAATATTTTGTGATGCTGCATGGATATGTGATATCGTTACGAATAAAGTACTTAGAGATGTATGTATGAGAAGGAGGGTAGAGGGTGAGATAGATGAGAAATGGTAATGGATACGTTCGTTTTATTTCAGTATGCTGATAACATGAGTTACGGCTCAGTGTTAGGGGAAGTCTGAAATTTTGATCAGTTTTTGACAGTGTGTGAGAGAAGATGGTCCTGATGGAAGTGAATTCATAAATAGGGTGTTCTCTGTTATCTGTGTCAGTGTTTTCAAATTTGAAGATGCAAAGTTTTCTGTATCTAGAATACACTGCAAATTAAAGTTGTACCCATAGAGAAGATTGCGTCCATAAGGATTTAAATCGTAGAATGTTAGTGAATACAAAGTGTGTGAGTGTGGAATATACAACAAAGGTGATTTGGAGTATACTGTTGTTAAAATTGGTGTATGTGAGTGTGAATATTGCATGGAAGTAGAAGGAAGATTCCGCAGTTAGAGCAGTGAATCTTCATAAAGTGTGATAGCTGTTTGATTTGCGAAAGCTTAATATAATCGATGAAGGACTGAGTAAGAGATATTTATTGTTCGGAGAAAGATGCGAAAGATGGTGAGAATGAAAGCTTCCTGTAGTGTTAAGGGAATGTAAGCGGAATGGATAGAGATGGGTTGTAAAAAGAACATTCAAGAATGAGCGTCAGGGTGTGAGGAGGTTTGAAAGACTGCGTAAATATCGAGTGAATTATTTGAATAAGGTTTTGAGAGAAAGGTCTGACCAAAGAGTAATTGGAGGATATCGTGCACGGTAGGTGTGCATAGATGAGATTTGTGCGGGAGAGTGCTTGAGTCGTTCTAGCGAATGATTAAGCCTGACTAGACGACAAGCTACAGTCTATATCACGCCGTCATTATTTAGTACCTTCGGCAGTGACGGAATCACAGCTTGCTTATTGCTTTATAAAGTATAAATTGGGTAGGAAGAGTAGCCATTGTTAGCGGTGAGGAAAGGCGCCGATTCCATTGTGTAGAAAATTGGTTAAAATCGAAGATTGAAGCCAAATATTTTAAATTGTAGTGAAATTGGCAATCAATAGATTATGGATTCTATTGCCGATATCTTTCGTCCTTTGTACTGTTCTATTGGATTATAATTTAATGAAATGGTACATCTTCTGAAGAACAAAAAGACCTCTATGTATGAGTGAAATAGAGTTGGTGGGGAATTTAAAGAGAGGGAAATTAAAAGAATCATAAATATTTAACTCCATGAAATATTTTTTCTATTAGCACGTTTTATTTCACTATGATATTAAATTTTCTTTAAAATTTTTTAAAACAAAACCCAAAAGTATCAGATGATGAATGTTTTTAAAAGTGATCTTTTAAAATGGGGTAAATTGGAGGAACTGAAAATGTGTGGAAGATACGAGTATAGAGCAACATTAAGTACATTTTGGAGTTAAGCATTGGATGGCATGAATTCCTGGAAAATTTAAGCTGTGTCATCGTCCCGCATGTTACATCTGACAGCATTTTGCAGACGCAAGATCAGAATATCTTTAGAACAGGAATTAATGTAATTAATTGAAACACTTATCCTATACTAAATTTGTTCAGATTTTCTGAAAATTGTATTATTCGTAATACCTTTCAAAATAGAGTAGCTTAAAGTGGTTAAATACATAACGACTAATTTTGAAAGCACATTAAGACCACTAAATAGAAAAATCACCATAAAAACTGAGATAAGTATATTAGAAATATGTGCTAAAAAATTAATTTCCAATCGTTGAGTTCCTCTCCAAAACATGAAAGAAAAGATAGACCTGTCATATTAATATTGCTAAAATACGGTTGGTAATACTTTTTTCCAATCAAACATTCCTCCTTATATATAGAAATTAGTGAAGTGTGGCATAAAATAACCAATATTTTTTTAGGAAGTTTTCTGTATATTTTAAAACTAATTTATGACTAATTATATCATCCAACTTGCAAAACAGTATGTCACTTCCACCTATCTGCCCTAGAGCAATGGTGGACGCTTCTAAACGAATAATAAATTAAGCTTTTTGCTCCAATTCATTAGTAAAAGATAATAGTCAAAGTTCGAATGATTTGCAAAGGAATCTCTATTTTTCTGTCAACACTCCCAATGCTTTTAATTAGAGTGAATTTTTATTTACTCTTAAATTTTTGTTCATATGATTTATTATTTACAGTGCTAATGCTCTTCTTATGAATGCATGAATTTATATTAAGGGCTCAGTTGCCCAACCTCACATGCTTTTATTTGGTTGGCCGACAGCCGATCTGTGAAAGCACTTTGCCTGCAAGAGCACCAGAATGAAATTTAATGATTTTTATTAACGGTATCGAACTCTCTGATTTTATATTTCTTTAAAGTGATTTTCGTTTCAGTTGAGCCAGAAAAGCATTAAAGTGCAAAAAATATTTCCTTTAAAATTAATTCTGTTCTATCTGAATCTTTAAAATGAGAGGAGTAAAATTTTGAAAGGGTTGGGGTGTTCAAACCCTCATTTGGAGATATTTGTTTTGTTAACCTTAATCTCACTCTTTAAGGATGAGGTTGAAAGTACGAGAGTCCTCAAAGGAGTATCGCCAAATGATGATTTATAGAAAAGAGAGTTTATTCATTTGTCATATAATATATTCTTTCTTATCAATTCCTTTTAATCTGGCTTTTCTCTTTTTCTTCATCTCTTATATTTTGTTTATACGCTGAGTAAGATCAAATTTTGTGTTATAAAGTAATAAAACTAGTAACTTCGTTTACTTGAAACTTTTTCCATCTCTACAAAATAATACTAGACTTAACTAATCTCATTTTCAGACATCATCAGTTTGCCTATCTTCAACCCAAATATAGCCGCTTTGCACACTTTCGTAGAGAAAAATGAGTCGATTTTAGTTTGTATTTTAAAGAATGAAATTATAAATCCATGTTACAATCAGAACTCTATACATCTTGGAAGGCAGGATTTACTATTCTAGGACTTTTGATCTTTTTCTACTCTTGGGATACCCCAGCTCAATAACACCATCTGCCTATACAATTTTGAAATCAATTATGATTTGATTAACGATCTCAAAGAAGGAAAGATGAAAGCGTAATCATAATCTCTAATCTCTCAGAAGCAATTTATATGATATTAAATGAGTTCCATTAATCAGAAGAGTATATTAATGTTGAGGGTATAGGATGAAATACTTTTAATTAATTAATTTAGCATTCGATGATTAATGAATATTTCAAATTACTGTCATGTTATGAGGACAAATAGAATCTTTTGATTTTTGTAGTTAGTCTATGAATATTAGTTAAATTAGTATGTATTTATAAATAATTGAGTCATTCTTTGTTATTTGATATAATTCTTTCAATTTTATGTTCAAACTCGAGAAAGAGGCAAAAAGTTTTCCAAATGTAAATTCAACGTCGTAGTCTCAAATTTGGGCCATTCCATATTCCTACATTTAGAAAAGATAAGAAAAGGGTTTGAGAGGCAATATTTGTTCTGTGTAGTTTCGCTTCCATTGTTTACAGCCAAGTTTCAATCTAATAGTTTCAGGAGAAGCGAAGCGAAACGCATTGCCTATAGAGAAGACTATAAATCTTTAAAGTATTTAAAAAGAGTTTTCCTAGATTAAATATAATTATAGGTAGAAGATAGTCATAAGCGGATCATAAAAAATAGAATAGAAGAGAAAGTGTGAGGTAGCGCTGGTTTCATTTAGTGAAAGCGTATCAAAACATGAAAAAACCTTCGTTAGCCTCATTTCATTTTTAGAGGAGATTACTTTTCTTTGCTGAAGTAGTCTAGCAAATACTATTCTACTACATATATACCTACATGTATGTCAATTTTTAATATCTTTGGTTACTTTAATTTAAATTTAACAGATGAAGTCACATTTCATTCCACCTTTAAAGGGATTAAGGGATTCAGAAAAAATGAATTATGACAAACGAGATCAAAGTATTTCAGATAAGCCCTAGAAACATCGACTCAAGCAATATTATGTATACTTTCAGTAATTTTTATATTTTCTTCTAGGCTTGACTCTTCTAGTGAGAATTTAATTGAGAATTATATGAAAAGTTAGAATTTAATGTAAAATGAAGCGAGGAAAAGAGAAGGATAGAAACAACGAAAAAGAAAGAGTAAATATATAGAAAGAAAAAGGTTAGAAATAGATTTAAATAACGCAATTATTATAAAATACCTCTGTCGTAGGTCACATAGGCTTTACTGACCTCGCTTGCCCTCTCTAGATGCGGGGGGAGTCCCTTTTAAATTCGAGTGCGTTTTCTACCGTTGGCTGACTTAGAAAATAGTTCAATGGTGTTTTCTGTGGTTCTTGGATTTAAACAAATAAAACAAAATAATCTTTACTATTATATAAACAAATAACCGAATTTAACAATAATTTGTACACTATGGGATAACTAATCGTTCAGCAAAATGAAATTAATTTACAATGAATACTTCGGCACAAGCTATGAATAGAACAATATTTACCGGAAAGAAAACGGGAGGAGATGATGAGGTCAAGCTTCATAGTTGGAAATCGTCATGCCTCTTTGAAGGTTATAGAGAAAAATATAATAGGCATACGATTTTTAAAAAGGGAGAGTGAGCCTCGCAAGTTGTTCAATGGAGCATCCTTGCAGGGCAGGGAGCGAAGCGCCTTATTCCAGAATCACTCCTTATTATTAGCGTACCAGAGAGTCACTTGTGAAGTGGCGCGTTGTGTCCTTTGGCTGTTTCTAAAGAATCCTCTTGATTACTGCTTGGATACTACGTGAGCAGTGCCTTCCTCCTGGTTGAAAACTGATTTGCTCGTATCCGCGCTGGGAAATATATACGACTTCACCGGAAACGATTTTGTTTACCGTCGGAAGTGGGTTCCACTCCGATTCAAGGCGCGGTGGGAAAGAGCTTAACCTCCTCCTGCTGATTTGGGTCTTGGGCTCTAATTGGACACGCCTCGCTTTGTTATCGCCCCGGAAATTCACCAAAAGAAGCCGGTTGAAGGTCCATTCGTGCGTGGGATACTTCCTAGGCCTCTTTTCCTGCCTGAATCTCTCTCTCTCTCTCTCTCTCTCTCTGTCATCTCCTTCCCCCTTAAAATCGGACTTTAGGAAGAAGGGAAATCTCGGGAAGTGTAAAAGGGGTGCAAAATCTTTGCAATACGGAATAAAAGAACGCATTGTACAAATTTAAAAGGGATAGAAAATAAATAAATTTGCATCAGAGCAAAAAAAAGAAATAACAAAGGAATTCTTTATACAAAATAAATACAAAGAGAAACTAAAAATGTACATAGATCGATAATTATAAAAAAACCCTCATTTACAACACTCCTGATTATAAACATTGAATTTTAAGGAGATAGCACATCTGTCCCGGTTCCAAAATAACTGTGAAACTTATTTACATACAAAAGGGTATATGTTTCTGACCTAAATTTATTTTGACTTCTATATATACAAGCCTGAAGATTCAATTGGAAGGGATTTGGGCTTAATCTATCGGCCATAACCTTTTCAGAGCCTTTTAGGTACCGTATCCTAAACTGGAAGTCTTGAGGAACAAACTCCAGCGCATTAATCAACCATTGTTGTTTTTAATCTTTCAGAGGTACGACAAGTGTTTAGGATCGGTTTTGATCAGGAATTCCTTTCTTATTAAATACTCGTCAAATTTTTTTATTCCACATATGATAGCGAGAGACTCTCGCTCAATCACTGCGTAGTTCTTTTCGTGCAGTAATAACATTCGGCTGGCGTAAGCAGTGGGAAAACTCTCGTCATTGATTCCGTATTGAACTAAAACACAACCTATGCCGTCGTTGCTTGCAACTGTCTGGATACCAAATGGTTTGGCGGGATTGATCAACCGTAATATCTGGACCAAGGCGAGTTTACACTTAAGTTGCTTGAAGCTGGCGATTGACAACAAAGTCCAAACTAGTTGTTCTGGGGCCTTTATCTTCAGGAGCTCGCAAAGGGGAGCAGAAAGGGTGGCAAAATTCGGATTGAATCGCCGATAAACAGGATGTGGAACCCATGAATCACCTTAACTGCTACTTGTTTACGAGCAGCGGCATTTTTACGATGGCTATTATCTTTTCCTCCTGAGGGGCTAATTGGTTTTTCTTTATGCGGAAGCCTAACTAATCTATTATATTAAAAGAAAAATGACACTTGCTCGGATCAATTGTCAAATTATGATCCCTGAGCATTTACATCAACGCTTGAAGAGGGGTCATGTGCTGGTCCATTCATTTGTAGCCACGTAAATATTATCGAAATATAATCATACGTGGCGTAGCCCATCTAAAGTTTGTCTCATCATCCTATTATAGTTACTACAGGCGTTCACGACCCATAGGGGAACCGACGAAACCCAAGTAACCTCTGTTCGGTGTGGAAAGCGGTGTATCTCTTAACTTCGTCTCGCAATGGGATCTGGTAATAGGCTTTACACAAATCCAATCAGGAAATATACTTTGCTTTCTCAAACAGATGGGGATTTTGGTCGATAAAGAGAATCGGCCCTGCGACGAACACGGTAACGGCGTTTAGTTTACTAAAGTCGATATACATCCTATAGGAATAATTGGGTTTCTTAAATATGACGAGGGGGGAAGAGTAACCGGACTTTGACGGCTAGATTATCTTTAAATTTAACAACTTCTTAACTTCAGTATTAAAAGCTTCTCTTAAATGCCTGGGTAACGGATACGGCTTGGACATAATAGCCACTTAGGTGGTCAATTGAATATTGTGCTCAACCTGAGTAGCATAACATGTAATGTTATGCTATGACGGACGATAACTAGTCGCTTATTTTGAGCTCGGTAGACGAGGATTCCATCACACTTGATACGAGCAAAGGGTATTTGCTCTCTTGTTCTACCCATCAAATTTTTATTAAACTTAGGGTGTCCAGAAGGTAATTTGTTTCAATGGCCGATTCTTGGTCCCTAGCCAATATTTGGTTAACTCCTGTGGCGCGCCGATTATATTTCTTAAGGAGGTTTATATGGAAAAGCTTCCACTTCGTTAGTGTTTCAACCAAATAATCGTCGGGACCGCCTTACCTATTATTTGGTAGGGGCCCGTCCATTGGCTTAGCAGTTTGTTTTTGTTGGTCGGGATCACTAACAAAACTTCCTGGCCGAGTTTAATCTTCGATCTTTGCACTTACAGTCGAAGTACACCTTATATTTATTTCGAATAACGTCGTCATTTTGGTAGGCGTTTTCAACGCATTCTTCCAAACTCTGACGGAGTTCGATTAGATACGAGTATGATGATTGTACCTCCCGATCTAATCTTTGGTTAGTAAAAAGTTCTTTAAGAATGCTTTAGGGCCCTTGAACATCCCTACTGTAAAGTAATTCAAATGGCGCGAACCTCAAAATGCGATGTGGTATCTCTCTATACGCGGAAAAGAGCCACTAGCAGATAATGATGCCATTCTCTTGGCTGCTTGGCGTAAATCTTTAGCATAATGGCCTTGAGATTCCTATTAATCCTCTCGCACATACTATTTCTAGCTGGGGTGAAATGGAGTGGTAAATACGGGCTTTATGATGTGTTCTTTTCCTACCTGCTCCATCAGATGGGAAGTAAATTGAAGACCGCGTTCAGATAATATTTCCTTTGGTAATTCAACGCGGGAAAAGATGGAGATAAGGGCTTCAAGACACGAAATGCTGTCAATCTTCTTGAGGGGGAGAGCTTCAGGCAACCTGGTGGCAAAATCAACCAGAGTGAAAACATAAGTATGGCTCTTACTAGATGGTGGGTGGATTAGTCTAACCAAGTCGATTGCCACTCGGGAGAATGTTTCTGAGATTAAGTGGCCTTTCTGCAAGGGGGCCGGCTTAACTCGCCGCTTAATGGCAGTTTTCTAGCATATGTTGCATGATTGACAATAGCGCAGAATTTCATCCAAATCTCTGGACCAAGAAAAGTACTTAAAAATTTGTTGGTTAGTCTTAGTGCGACTGAAGTGACCCGAGAAAAGGCTTTCATGTGTGGTTTGTAAAATAAGTCGCACATGAGAGCGGGGAACAGATAATGCTAGAGACTCAGTGGGATCTCTCTCGAAGCATATGCGTTAGAGGAGTGATCTTTAATGATAAAGGAAATTAAGTTGCCACCTCCAATGGACTCTTGCGACTTATTTGGTGCCTTAGTCAACAGAGGACGGAGGGATTCACACTCCTTCTGTTTCTTAGCAAAGTCCTCGTTTACGACATTGCTATATTCTGAAGCATCAGGAGTTCCTAGGGGTGTGGGTGCTTCCAAATCCTGCTTCGCTTGTGAGCAGGTGGTCACGGGTTGTGCTACCGCGGGAGAAGAAGTTTTGGAGCTCTGCCCAATCAGACCAGCGCAAAATTTAATGACGGCTGCTTCTACTTCGTCCCAACTAGTGAGGTAGGCGAGGGCCTATATGGCACTTAACGATGATAAACCAATTAGCACGCCTTAGCGAATCATGCATGATGGCCAACCGATCGTGATCCGGAGCTACAGAAGGAGTAGCTGATCCGAGACCATGATACACGTGCAACCGTCATCTCCGCCTAGAGTGGAGATACGGCCGTTTGCCGTACCAGTCTCGTATTAAAGGACCCCAGGGATACTTTTGTTGAACAAAAAATCTACCTGGTGAACGGCCGGACATGGTTTTTTCGAAGAGAGAGGAGTTTCCGGTTGAGATGGGGTCTGAAAAAGGGTGGCACTCACCTATTGCACCTAGTTGTAATAGTTCTTCCTCAAATGAGACTTTTGAGGGCAATTTGTCCTCACATGACCCTCACTTCCGCAGGAATAGCAAATATCACTATTCCTGGGTAACCCTGACGAAGGGAAATTCGAGGAGAAAGGCTGGACTTCTCGTTTGACGGGTGTTCGACTAGGCTTCTGCTTGGAATGGCCTGTTATCTTGACAAAATTTTCCTTGTTGTAAGAAAGAAATTTATGCTTATATACCTTCGTTTTGGGAGAATATGGTTTCACTTTCTTCCGTTGTTTGGTGTAGCAATTGTGGCTTTCTGCATAGACGTCAGCCTCTTATATGCACTCTTTGAAACTAATGCCTCTTCTTCCTTGACGAACGATCTGAATTCTGATGGAATTGATGCCAAAAGTTGGTCCTCAAGAATAAAATCGATTATAGCATCGTAGTAATAGGGCACTTTTTATGTGTCAAACCAGATATTAAGGTGCCGTTGCCATGTGTACCCTACTGTCTGAAGGTTTGATTAGGCTGAATTCTGCACTGCCTAAACTTCACACGGTACCTAACAGGGGTCATATTATAGGCGGCAAGTAGATCTGCCTTCAACGATGAATAACACTGTGTAACACGTTTTTGGTTACAGAACAGAAAATAGGTGATTCTATATGATTTTTAGGCCTGATTACAAATTTTTCTTTAGAATTTGCATAACACGTCTAGTTTTGGGGTAATTTTAATTTTAATTTTCAAGCTATTTCACCCTTGTGCTCAATATTTTACCAATATGCAATTTTTAATATATTTCATATATATAATTAATACATATAATAATATATATTAATAAATAATATATATTTAATATATATTAACATTTTTAATATATATATATATATATAAAGTAGAGTATATTGAAGCTCAAATATCATACAATTCTAATTACTGTTTTCGTCTGATTTTTTTCAGATATTTAGATTAATACATACTTATTTGATATCACTTTTCTGCTACTGATAACTGGAAACTGGTATAGAAGATATCACGTTTATTAAAATTTTGCTCTGATAAGGATCTCACATTTTGTATCGTTTGCTTGCTCAAGTTAGTATTTAAAATTTTGTCATGGCTTCAAGTTCTAGACGAGGATTTGTAAACAGCCCTAACATATTTTGTTATGTTTGTGGACAATTCACACCAGTGGCACAAAGGAAAAAATAGAAAAAAAAGTAACGATGGATTTTTTTTTAAAGAAAACCCATGTAAAAATGTTCATCCAAATTGCCCATCAATTCTTCTTGGGTTTCAATTGTGATACACAAAGTAAATCTGCTTTTTATGTCTATGGGATAGCAGAGATGATAAAAATCACTCTAAAGAGCGAGAATAGCTAGCCAGAGAAGAATATATTGTTGGCAAACAAAATGTTAAGCATGATGCTCTAGTAGATCCATAAAAAGTTCATATTTCCCCTCTTCACATTAAATTAGTGTTAATGAAAAATTTTGTTATTGTATGTATCAAACAAGTGAATGCTTTCCATATTTGAAAAACAAATTTAAAGGATCATTAACTGATACAAAAATAGAAGCTGGAGTTTTTTTCACTGGACAACTAACTCGCAGAGTTGTTTCTGATTAATCCTTTACTTTGTGTCTCATTGAAAAGGAAGGCAAAGCATGGGCATCTTTTCTAAGAATTCATTGAGAACTTCCCCGACAATTTTAAATCTCCAATTTGCCGAGAAATAGTAAAAAGTATGCTGGAAGCCTATGAAAAGATGAGATGTAGAATGTCAGTTAAAATGCATTTTATGCATTCTCATCTTGATTTTTTCCCTGAAAATCTGCGAGCAGTAAGTGATGAACATGGTAAACGTTTTCATCAACAAATTTTGGTTATAGAGAGAAGCTACCAAGGAAACTTTAATCCAAATATGATAGAGGATTATTACTAGTCTTTACCAACAAAAAGTTTCATGACTCACGAAAGAAAAACGAGAAGGCTACAGCAGAGTTTCTTTAAACTTTAAGTGCATAACAAACTTAATCACTACAATAAAATCTTCATAACGTGAGAGCGAGAGGGGCTAACTTCGCTAATGATGTACAATGTCTGTTCTAAGCCAGAATAAAGCAGGAAGGTCTCCCACTTTGAAAATATTTTTATTAAAAATTAAGAAATTACAAACCAAAAAGATTTGTTTATTTATTAATCGGAACAAATAGCGAAAAGGGTCGAGAGTCATTTCACAAAATCTAGAGGAGATAACGAAATTTTGTTTTCAAATTCGTATTCAGTGCCCTCAAACTAATTAGAAACACTTATTCACATGTCTATAATCTACAAAATGTAAAATTTTTGCTTAGTGTAATCAATTGTTGCCTCTGAGGGTAGGGAAATGAAAATATCCCGAAAGTGGGTGTTTATTTGGGGCAACAAATTAGCTACACTGTCTGATTAAATGTCTCAATGAATTAATTCAAAGATCTTCTCGAAGTGGGTTAAATATGAAGCGAAGTATTTACCTTCGTTGAAGGCAGGCACTTGACAGACGCTGGTTGCTGGATTCCAGTTCCCTAAGTGAGGGATGGAGTTTCGTTTCTCGTCCTTTTCATCACTAAATCGTGCCAACGGATTCTTTCACTTTCTTCATGTTCGTTTCTTTCTATTCTTTCTTCTCTTTCTTTCTCTTCTTTCTCTTCTTTCTTCTCTTTCTTTCTCTTCTCTTCTTCTTTCTCTTCTTTCCTCGAATTCTGTGATTGAAGAGAACAGGCCTTGACGCCTACACCGAAAAATGCCAAACAAAACCGAATAAATACAAATTCTCTGATTCTTTCAAATGGCAGAGTATACGGGGCCAAAAGCACAGATATAATATTACACTTAGGGAAACTAGTGCTGCACAATTACAATAATCAAATAGTAATTAACCCTCAAATATTCACCGGAATCGTGTATCTAAATTTGTGAATAGTTTAGCAAAAAAATCTTTTGTTTACTTGATATACAGAACCACAAACTTAAAAGCCGTTAAATAAAAACCTTTTAACGACCCTTAAAACCCTGACACAAGTTTAAGTTTATATATATATATATTATTATCTCGTAGGCCAGATAGGCTTCACTGACCTTCGCTTGCCTGCCCTAGACGCGGTGAGGAGTCCCTTTTAAGTGCGGGAGATATTCGTGTGCGTTTTCTAACTTTAGCCGAGTTAGAAAATAGATCAATGGCTTTTTCTGTGGTTCTTTGATCTAAACAAGAGGAACAAAATAATCTTTACTATTAAATAAATAAATAACATAATTTAACAATAATTTGTAGACTATGTGAAAAGTAATCATTCAGTAAAGGGAAATTAATTTACAATGAATGCTTCGGCACGAGCTATGAGTAGCACAATATTTACCCAAAAGGAAACGGGAGGAGATGATGAGGTCAAAATTCGTAGTCGGAAAGCGCCACACCTTTTTGACGGTGATAGACCAAAATGTAATAGGCTTACGATTTTCAAAGAGAAGGATGGGGGCACGAGTGGTTGTTCGAGGGATTATCCTTGCAGGGCACGGAGCGAAGCGCGTTATTCCTCGATTTTAGACATATAAGCCTCACCCCTGAATGCTACTTAAATTTCCTAATATTTTTTTTAAATTAGTTATTATTAAAATTACTTAGGATATTTTATTTCCGAAAAAAATTAATTTAAAACGATGTATAAAACACTAGAATTCGACTCATATTGCCAAATTTTACTAAGTACACAATAATAACATCTTAATTACAAAAGAAATATTTTGAATTATATAAAAAATTATAGCATCTCAATTAGAAAAGAAATATTTTAACAATTTTACAAAAACAAAAAAAAAACTAAACCACATAAACATTCATAGAAACGATTCATTCATTAGATTAATGCAATATAAAACTGAAAAGGAGAAAATATCGGCCAATCTATATTTAGCAATAACCTGATAATTTTTTTAAAAATAGAGATATTTATAACAAAGCGACTCCAAACGCCTGGGTAGGGATTGTCGAAGTATAGCCCAGTGTACGACAATATGCGCACAAGGGCTCTAAGGTAAGCTAAGCAAGGTAACAAGTGCTATTGTTCTAAAAGTGCGATTTGAAAGGTAAGCTGTAAATGCGTAACCATATTCCAAACACATCGACTATAATAGATTTTAATATGCACTAAATAAAAGGTACAAAATAACTATGGATATATATATGGACATGAATAAGACGGAATTAGGTTCCGAATACTAATTGGATAACCAGGGTTATTAACAGGTTATAATAGGAGATTTAAGGAAATGTGCAATTTAGTTCCTTTGAACCTCGAGAGTAAAGCGGGGCGAACTTGGGGGAAAGTCTTGGTGACCTTGATTTATCACAAGTGTAGCTAGGGAAGCCGAGAGAGTGGTGCTACTTTCTCCAAACTCGGATCGAGCAAGATCTGGGCCTTTTGTCCTTAGGAGGTCAACAAACGAACTTCGAAGGGGGAAGGTGACTTATCCAAACTTACTCGGATTGAGCAAGCAATCGGGCTCTTGTCCTCACGAGGTCACCGGTGAAACTTCGAAAAGGAAAACGGTGATTAATTCTCCAAACTCGGACTGAGCCAGCTATTGGACCTCTTGTCCTCAAGAGGTCACCAAAAGACCTTCGGGGGAAGGCTTCTCCAAACCTTAATCTGAAGGCGGTTGAGAAAGGCTGACGTTGCCTAACGAGTCTCTTCTCCCTGACCTGTAGATACGAGTGTAGCGTCGTCTAACCAAATATGTCGGTAATCCTGGGGAGGGTGCATATATACTTGGAGTTCTCCAAAATAAGAAGAGAGTGAGGGGCGTTCTTGATCCCTCATTATCGGCCGGGACAACCGAGCGTGGCCTTTTGGGAAAGTGTAAGAGGCCGGGATAGGCGGGTCAGACGGAACTACCAGCGGCTGGAGCTATAAAAGTTGTTCAAGCAAAACTACAGAATAGATGAGTAATCTCCCGATGCGGAGAGTGGGGGGGAAGTTTGAGAGGACGGGGAGGTAGCCTTCAATTTCAGCGTCATGACTTGGTGTGAATTTCTCAGTGACCTTGAGGCAAATCCAAAAAGGGTGAAGTCAGAGGGAAGGGGGGTGACTAACGGCTCGCTTTATCTCTCAAAGTAATATGTTTGGAGGTGGGGGGTTACTACTATTTTAGCGGATCTATCTACACTCCTCCCTATCCAAATACATTTTCACAGCACAGAACACTTTGAAGCGAAAAAATGTCTAGAACTAATTTCATCAAGAGGGGAACTTATAAAGCTAAATTTTAACCTTTACCGACAGAGAAAAAAAAATATAACACTCCACGGGATTTACATATGCGTAACCGCAGATAACTTAACCTATACATACGTACACACAACATCAACAAAGCAAAAAAAGGAAACTATTATTTAAAAAATGAGTCAAACATGAATTTTACTATGCAGACAGGTTGTTGGAGGGGTGTCTTGTATCGGATTCGTACTCAAGTTATCGGCCTGGCAGTTGTCGGTGCCTTTAACATACATAATCCGAAATTGGTAGTCCGTGAGTAGTAGGCTCCATCCAACGCCTTAAACGGCCATTTTGGCTATTACATTTTTTTAGGTACGCCGAGGGTTAGTGATCACTTTCTACAATAAATTCTTCACCTATGAGATACATCCTAAACTTATTAATAGACCACACTATGGCTAAAGCTTCGAGCTCTATGGTGGCATACGCCTTTTGGCGATGGGGCAGCTTCCTACTAGCATATCCTACAGAAAATACCACTCCATCGTCATCATATTGGTCGAGAGAACAACTTAGCCCATCCTGGGAGGCATCGTTCCGACTTCTGAATGTTTTATTAGGATTCAGTAATCTCAAAATAGGGGCACAGATTAGCTTGTCCTTTGACTGGTGGAAGCGATCTTCTGCAAAAGGGGTTCAATACCTGGATCGGGGGCCGTTCTCGTAAGCATGTTGTTAATGTGCGAAAATATGGCAGCGAAATTTGGTACAAAATAACTTTTACCTTGTCGTCCTAGGAAAACATTTGATTTCTACCGAGCTGGGAGTCAAGATAGTTAATAGTGTCATAGGCGAAGTGACACTTTCTCGCGAGGGCTGCCTACCTTGAACCCGTGTTCGCGTAAACGGAATAGAAGCGCGCACAGAGGCTGTACGTGTTGGTCACAGGTACGAGTATTGACGTACACGTTATCGAAATAAAACGTCACATTAGATATGCCATCTAACAAGTGCATGTTCCGGTTATAACATCCGCAAGCAGTTACCAACCTAAAAGAAAGTCGAATAAATTGAAATAACCCCTTTTCAGTATCTAAAGCGGTAAAGTGTTTCGATCGCTGTGAAAGCGGCAGTTGGTGGTAGTCTTTACAGAGGTCGATCTCGGAGATGAACTTCACGTCTTCGAAGGCATGAATACTTTGGTTGATTAGTGATATCAGTTCTGCGTCAAAGTGTATAACCGCGTTTGATCTGCAAAAATCGAGTCACATCCTTAACGACTTCTCAGGCTTCCTAACCATGACAATGGGGGAGAAAAAACAGATGACGATAGATCTATTATTCCTTATTTTAAAAAGTTCCTGATCTCTACATTGAAATTCGGATGTAAAAGTAAGGGTATGGGATAAGGCTTGGTCCTTATCGCATATTGAGTAGTAAAGACAATCTCATGTATAAATTGGGTTGAACAACCTGAATTCTGAAATGAAGTCGGGAAAACCTTCCAATAAGGAAAGCAATTGAGCCCTCTCATTAGGGACGAGATTAGGGTTTACGTCCAAGTCGGAGTTAGGCTCCGCTTGGGGGGAAGAAAGAAAAGGCAGAGAATACTTTTTGTATGCTTCTACGCACACCGTTAGGACCAGACTCAAGGGTTCAACGGGATAGGCGGCTTCGAAGACGGGTTTTTCATCTAGAGCGTCTATGTTATTTAAGGAAACTCGGCGGTGGTATTTTTTTTAGGAGGTTGATGTGGTAAATCTTATTACCGCAGGTGGTTTCGATTAGGTAATCCACCTGCAGTAGGGCTCTAAAACAGAGAAAGGTCTTTTTCAATGGAAGAGGAGCTTATTTGCTTCGGAGGGAAGCAGGAACAATATTTCGTCACTTTGTTTGAACGAATGCGCCTTGTATTTTAGGTCGAAGTAGGTGCGGTATTTCTCCAGGTTTACTTCCATATTCCGGAGAGCGATGTCCGCACATTTTTCTACCCGCGTATACAGGTCTAAAACGTACGCATAAGAGGATTTAATTTCCTCATCCATTCTATAATTTGACCACAATTCTTTTATAATGCTTATCGGTCCTCGGACGTTAGGTCCATATACGAGGGGCGGTCAATAAGTTTAGCGAATCGGTAGGGCAAAACAAAGAAAGGGGGATGGCTGTTTATGGTGATGGTAGGACAAGTTATGACAAGTCAGGACCTGCAGCCGCACGCTCCTGCCTTGTAAATTTAAGAAGCAGTAGCTGATCACAGATTGTCTTTTTACAAATTTTCTAACAATGGAGAAGGTTGAGCGCCACGCAGTGCTAAAATTTTTTGACCAAGAAAGGCAAGAATGCAAAAGAGATCCATGAAAGCATAGTTGTAGTGTACACCTACACCTCACCTTCCTATGCAACCATTGCTCGCTGAAATAGAGAGTTCCGCCATTGTCGTAAGTCCCTTGAAGATGACCCCCGTCCAGGACGTCCGTCAGACGTGACCAACGACGAAGATGTGGTCCGTGTGGAGACGATGATCCTCGAAAATCGACAGTTGAAGGTCGAAGAAATCGAGGAACAACTTGGAATATCACATGGAAGTGTAATCAACATCATCCACGATGATTTGGCCATGGCCAAGGGCTCTGCCCGTTGGGTCCCTAGAAACTCTTACGAAACCTCATGAAAAATCTCACGCCCCATGATCGACTTCAACGTCGTCAAAGTCCACGAAGCCAGAGTTGCACAAGTTGCCCTGCGCGAGTGCAGATTTGAGGACCTCCTTCCCCCGTACAGTCCAGATTTGGCCCCTAGCGCCTACTTTTTATTCCGCCAACTCAAGGCTGCACTGCGTAGACGCCGGTTTAGGGACGATGAAGATGTCCAGCTCGCCGTGCAGGAGTGGATTAAACAGCAGTCGGGAGATTTCTGTTCTTCGAGAATTCGAAGCCTCAGGAACAAGTGGCTCAAGTGCATTGAAGTCGAGGATAGTTATATTGAAAATAATAAAACAATTTTCCTCATATCTCGTTTCCTTACATCCAAATTGCAAAACCTATTGACTGCCCCTCGTAATAGCTCAAATGGAGCGAACCCCAAAGTCCTATGGGAGACTTCGCGACAAGCAAATAACGCTACGGGGAGATAGCGGTACCACTCGTGAGTACCATTTGAGGGTGCCGTTTAATTATTCGCACATCCCGTTAGCAGAAGGGTGCCAGGGCGTCGTGAAGAGGGGCTTAATCAGAAGGAGTTTACCGAAATACTTCATCAATTCAAAGTTGAAATGCCGTAGAATGAAGGTGTGCTGCCCAGTCTCCTTTATCAATTTTTGTTTTCATCAACAAACAGTGATATTGCTTATTTATCGAATAAAAGTGAATACTAGTGTTTTTAAACTGCATTGAATACTAAAAATTATAAATGTACGTATGTAAGTTAATTTTTTGGGACATATAAAGTGATATTACCGCATTACGTCGAAAATTCCCATGTTCTCACTGAGTCCGTTTAAAAGCCATTAGGCCTAAACTTAACTGCGTGATTAGAAGTGAAGCGCTGCCACATCCATCTTGTTTAACTAATCTCTTCACTCTTTGAATTAATAAATTAAAACAATCACTCATCAATCAAAACCTAACAAACTTCAAAGTAAAAATTTTAACAATTAAACATTACTGTTTCTCCCAGTAATTAAACAAAGTCCTATAGCACATAAGCACTGTTGTCACATTTCTCCATTCCTCCTTAGAAAGAATGGCTTCTCCTACTCTCAGGAAGGCAGACAAAGAAAAAAATCCTCCAATTACAAGAGGAACAACCGAATTAAGCGAACCAGTTAATTTTAATGAACTGCACACCCATATTTCCTCATCTACGCTATCAGTTGATGTCAAAGACATTATGAACGTTCTCTTTAAGTTTTTTCAATCATCTTTTGCCAAACAAGAACAAAAAATCATCTCTTTTGAAAAATCGAACGAACAAATGAGATCAATAATCGAAAAATTAGAAGAAATGGTTGATTCTTCCGATGCTTATGATAGACGAGATACGATTATATTCTCCGGCAATATACCTGAAGCTACCAATAATGAAAACTGCAGCAATATCATCCGCAAACTTACTAAAGATAACTGCCAAATACAAATGCAAGAAGCTGACATCTCTGTTGCTTATCGTCTAGGTCCCAAGGCAAAAGTACAAGGTCCCGACAAAAGAAACATAATTGTGAAGTTGCGCAGAAGTGATCTGAAGCGTGATATCTTCTCAGCATGCAAAGAATTCAAACCTTCATTCTATGTTAACGAACAACTGACTCCAAATTGCAACAAAATCTTTTTTGTCCTCCGCCAAGCTAAAAAGAAATTCTCCACAAAGATCATCGGGTGTACTACCAGAGATGGATTCATCAACGTTTTCCTGCCATCACCCTCCGGTCGCCGTGACCTACGTATAGTTATCAATACCCGAGCTCTCCTCAAAAAGTTTCTGTCGGAACACCTCAATTCGATGCTTGCAGACTTTAATGGTGAGAATCTCTGGAACGATCAGTAATAATACCTTCGGCGATATTACTGTTTTAGATGAAAAAAACAAAAACAAACAAACCATGTTTTGACCTAGCATTCACTTATTTTTATTTTAATTGTATTACATACTTTATTCCTTTTTCTCTTATTAAAGTTATCATAAAAAATAGTATTTTAACTGTTTATAGATATTTTATACGTAATTTCAATTTGTAACCTTTAATTTTTAAATTCCTTTATGTTTGAACAACTCGATCACTTCAATAATATCGATCCAGACATAAACCATTTTGATGCATTATATCCAAACTTTAAAGAAAATAACGTAAGAAACCAATACTACGATTGTGATAAATTTAACACTAAATTTTCATTTGAAAAAACTAACCTGTCCATTTTGAATCTTAACATTCGTTCTTTGCACGCAAACTTTGATGAATTTTCAATATTTTTGTCAACACTTAATTATAAATTTTCCGTTTTGGCATTCACCGAGAGCTGGCTAACAAATAAAAATAAACACCTAATCAGTGTCCCAAACTATAGCTCTCTTCATTCACTACGTGACGTAAACATGATAGGGGGAGGTATAAGGGTGTATATATCTGACAGACTCAATACTAAAAAAGTTGACGAAATTAGTATTTCCTAAACCTATATTGAAACTTTATTTATCGAAGTAAAATCAAATGGTAAAAAAATTATCATTGTAACCGTATATAGACCTTCTTCTGGTGACCCAAAGATGTTTATAGATAAGATTAATGAATTAATCAATTACTTCAATGTTACAAACTATGACGATATAATAATTACAGGAGATTTTAACTTCGGTCTATTAAACTTTGAAAACAACGCATCAACTCAGTCCTTCCCTAATACTTTGTATTTTCATTACGTACTTCCAAATATAACAAAACCAACAAGAATAACCCAAAACTCAGCAACACTAATTGACAATATTTTCAGAGTTCACCTCGAAAATTACTCTTCCGGTATTTTCCTTTGTGACATATCGGACCATGTTCCTATATTCATGATCCAAAAGTCTTTTTTCAACTCGAACAATATTCATAAAAACCGAACAATAACATCCTGCATAATTAACGAAAATACCTTATTAAAATTCTATGACTCTGTGTCGGGGAATGGTTACCTCCCCCCCCCCTCCCCCGTCGACTCTTGGTGCAGTCACAAGGCGGTTAACGCAAAGACATCCATCGAAGGCATCGGCGGGTTCAGTGCTTAACCGCAGTGTGGCACAACTTGGTGCCATAAAAGACCCTAAAGGTCAAAAGAAAAGATCTCCCCCAGCAGAGTGGGATCCAGTTTCACGTCAAATAAGAAATTGGAGACGTGTTTCTCCCAATCTCGAAGGCTAACGAGGAGCCGATGTTTGACTTCGTGGGAAAAACCGTTTGGAAAAAGAGCTCTCCTGGGGCCGTCCTCAAGCCCCTCTCCCCCTTACCCCTCCCCCATTGGGGTGACGAGTTATAAATGAGGAACTCTGAGGAAAATCGAGGTAGTATACGTCGGTCTCTAGGTGACGAAGTCTTCGGATCAAACCGAACTACCAAAACTGGAGAGGTAGAGTACTTGGCTCGCCAGACCAAGAAGTACCCTGCAAGAGAGGCAGGGATACCTACCTTAAGGGGCTAAGAAGAAGCTCATCCTTGAGCTAAGTCCCTGGTTATCAAACCAAACGATGAGTTAACTTTGGTAAGTTCAAATTATTCTCGCCAGAGAAATCCCCCTCCGTTATACTCGCCTTTGAGGAAGACTGGAATTAAGAAAAAGCTCATCCTCGAGCTAGTTCCGGGTTACCAAACAAAGCGTTAAGTAATTTATTCTCGCCAGAGAAACCCCCCTCCGTTATCCTCACCCGTGAAGAAGACCCTCCCCGAGTTCAGTCCTCGTCCATAAGGAAATAAGTAACGAAGAAGAAAAGCTCCTCCTCGAGATCGTAACTTGATGATCACCCCGCACTTCAAGTTAACTTGATTTAAGAAACAAGTTCGACTCACTCTCGCCGGAGAGACCACGCTGCCTAGATGTTGCATAAAGCACAGTATTGGTTCTCGTCCTTAAAGAACCCTTCCCCCCCGGAAAAACGTGTGGACCCCCCAGCTGCTACCCTCCCCAAAACGACCGTGGAATTTCGCCCATCTACAACTGGACACATGGCACGCGTCGTGAGTCAATAACATTTCTGAGGCCCTTTAAACTCCACATGAGTCCTTAAGCCTAATTCTTATATTATTGTTTTGTGTAGAGAAAACGTTAACCAAATTTTGGACGGTAAACTAATTTAATTAATTTTTGTTTAGGATAATATTCAGAGTATTGCTGTAGTTAATGTATAAATGATATGTATTCAATTGATAAAGGTAAAATATAAGTTTGTTTGGTGAATTGGGGGCGTTTCTTTTATATCCTTACGTGTGTCCTAACGGCTTTGTTCTTTAAGATATTCTTATAATATCAATATATATTAGACACTCTTAGCACTCTTAGAAATAGAACCAAAAATGGAGGGAATTCTACGACATAAATAAAAGTGGTGTCAGGTGTGTGGTAGGTTGTTATTAGAAAGAACCAAGGAGTGTCGAATTAAGAAAGAGCCAACACGTAAAGGAATATAATATCAGAGTAAGAAAATAATTGACGAGAGGCAAATTGGTAGAGTTAGTGGTGGTAACCATCTGAAGGTAATTGGTAGGTCAAGTGCTAAATTTGAGGTCGGGAGTGGTATTTCAATCAGCATAGTAGTGGGATTAAGGGTTAGTTATGTTTTGCGCTACTTGGTGAGTGGTGGCATAATTACCTGAGATTACAGAAAGGAAAAATCGACGGACCAACACGAAATGGATCCAGTCAAAAGATTTTACCAACAAACCTAAAGTCTGGGACTTGGAGGCACAGAAATGCATGAATACGTTATGGCAGAACTAAGAATAGATTGTGAAGAAGAAGAAAGAGTTTTGGATATAGAAGAAGAACAAGAATTAATAAAGTTTGAGAGAGAAACAGAGGATATAATAACAGAGAATAAAAGAGAACGTGAATTAATGGAAATACGGATGAACCGGAAAAGTGAAGAATCCCGAATACAGCGGAAAATAGAAACAGAGGAAAGAAGAATGCTGAGAGGAGGTAAAACAAGCAAAAGAATAATACTGTTAAAAAGAGAAGCACGAGAATTCAAAATAAGAGGAGAAATGGAAGATGAAGAAAGAAGACTAAAGATAAAGCTGGAAGATGAAGAAAGAAGAACTCGACGGGAAAACGAAATAGTGAAAGCATAACAAGAAGCCGAGGAAAGGAGAATGAAGAGAGGAAAAAGAGTCGAAAGAGAGGAGAATAAAGATTAAAAAAGAAATAAACGAAAGAAGAATACAGAGGGAAAAAGAACCTGCTCAAGCTGAAAAAGTAGATAAAGAAGAAAAGGAAAGATTGCTCGCCCTCGAAAGAGCACCTATCGAGAATCTCATAGAGGCCGAGGAAGTTGTAGCCCGGCCTGGACCTAAGAAAGGACCATTGATGGAAACCCAGCCAAATGGGGTAACGATGAAAGAAGTTGGAAGTAGGGATGAGGTACCAGCAGGAGTACCTAAAGGAAAACCTACGAGGAGAACCCAGCCAAATGGGGTTATCAGGGAATAAGAAGAAGGTAGAGTAGAGTTACGAGAAGGTGTACCTGAGGAACTACCTACTGAGAGAAGTGAGTCAAATGAGATGACAAGAAGGAGGAAAGAGGTGCTATTGCGATACACCCGTGTAAGACTAATCAAATGGTAGTAGCGGATGAGTATCACCTACCCCTAGTAGTCTCCTCCCCGAATGGAACGTCCACAGAGTTACCGCTAAATCGCCAAGTCGTAGTGAGCGCTACGCCCATTAACGACCTCGCAGGGAAAAGTTTTCTCGATCTCCAAAGATCGAACCCAGACACGATCTTCCCGTTTACCTATATAAAGAACAGGTATGGGACTCAAGTTCTCATCAATTATGCCCCGCTGCAACAGGCCGCTCTAGCCTTAATGTTTAATTTAAAGGTAGTCAAGTACCATAATATGGGTAAATCGAGTAGGTTGAAATACCGCTACCATTTAGTAACATACTGGGGTAGACTCAATAACCCAAATAGCCGCCTCAGGCGCCTTAAAGTATTGGTCTTAGAGCACCATTTTAGGATCAGCTACATCAAAGGAGCCGATAAATGACAGCTGCTCTATAGGCGGAGACGAAATACCATTGAGGGTTATTTCAGCACCTAATGAGCGTGAAACCATGTTTTCATTTGTTGTTCGTGTTAATATTTATCGGTAGGATTTAAGTTCTAAAAAAATTATAAATGTAAAGAAGTAGCTTGTTTTGTTGTTTTTTTTGTGGGTAAGCGACAAATTAAGGTTTTTTAATTTTATGTAAATTTGTAAATCGAGTATGTCTAGTTCGACACATTGCATGTGTAAACGCTCGCCAAGGCTTACATGTGTAAGAAAACTTAATGTATGAGAGGGCTCAAGAAATACAACTTTGCTGGTCTCAACTAGGTTGAATAAGTTGTTTTTGAGTTCCCGGGAGCATCCCCCCTCCCAATTAAATTCTTCGATGATAGGTATTGACTGGGAATAGTTACCTCCCGCCCCCCCTCCCGTCCACTCTTGGTGCAGTCACGAGGCGGTTACCGCAAAGACATCCGTCTAAGGCATCGGTTGGTTCAGTGCTTAACCGCAGTGTGGCACAACTTGGTGCCATGAAAGACCCTAAAGGTCAAAATGAAACATCTTCCCCAAGAGAGTGAGATCCAGTTTCACGTCAAATAAGAAATTGGAGACGTGTTTCGCCCAATCTCGAAGGATAACGAGGAGCCGATGTTTGACTTCGTGTGGAAAACCGATTGGAAAAAGAGCTCTCCTAGGGCCGTCCTCAAGCCTATCTCCCCCTTACCACTCCCCCAGTTGGGTGACGAGGTATAAATGAGGAGCTCTGAAGAAAATCGAGGTAGTATACGTCAGTCTCTAGGTGACGAAGTCTTCGGATCAAACCGAACTACCGAGACTAGAGAGGTAGAATACTTTGCTCGCCAGACCAAGTAGCAACCTGCAAGAGAGGCAGGGTTACCTACCTTAGGGGCTAAGAAGAAGCTCATCCTCGAGCTAAGTCCCTGATAATCAAACCAAACGATAAGTTAACTTTGGTAAGTTCAACTTACTCTCGCCAGAGAGACTCCTCATATCCTGGTGCAAATTAAACAGCAGGGGTATTCCTCTTCCTTGAGAAATTAAGAATAAGAAGGGGTAGTATACGTCAGTCTCTAGGTGACGAAGACTTCGGTTCAACCTGAACTACCGAGACTGGAGAGACAGAGTACTTGGCTCGCCAGACCAAGAAGTACCCTGCACGAGAGGCACGGCTACCTACCTTAAGGGGCTAAAAAGAAGCTCATCCTTGAGCTAAGTCCCTGGTTATCAAACCAAACGATAAGTTAACTTTGGTAAGTTCAAATTATTCTCGCCAGAGAAATCCCCCTCCGTTATACTCGCCTTTAAGAAAGACTGGAATTAAGAAAAAGCTCATCCCCGAGCTAGTTCCGGGTGACCAAACCGAACGTTAAGTTATATATTCTCGCCAGAGAAACCCCCCTCCGTTTTCCTCACCCGTGAAGAAGACCCTCTCCGAGTTCAGTCCTCGTCCATAAGGAAATAAGTTACGAAGGAGAAAAGCTCCTCCTCGAGCTCGTTACTCGGTGATCACACCGCACTCCAAGTTAACTTGATTTAAGAAACAATTTCGACTTACTCTCCCCAGAGAGACCACGACTGCCTAGGTGTTGCATAAAGCACCGTATTGGTTCTCGTCCTTAATGAACCCTTCCCTCCCGGAAGAACGTGTGGACCCCTCAGCTTTTCCTTTGGCCAAAACGACCGTGGAATTTCGCCCATCTACAACTGGACACACGGCACTGGTCGTGAGTCAATAACATTTCTGAGGCCCTTTAAACTCCACATGAGTCCTTAAGCCTAATTCTTATATAATTGTTTTGTGTAGTGAAAACTTTAACCAAATTTTGCAGGGTAAACTAATTTAATTAATTTTGTTAATGTATAAATGATATGTATTCAATAGATAAAGGTAAAATATAAGTTTGTTTGGTGAATTAGAAGCGTTTCTTTTATATCCTTACGTGTGTCCTAACGGCTCTGTTCTTTAAGATATTCTTATAATATCAATATATATTAGACACATAAGCACTCTTAGAAATAGAACCAAAAGGGGGGAATTCTATGACATAAATAAAAGTGGTGTCAGGTGTGTGGTAGGTTGTTATTAGAAAGAACCCCGCAGTGTCAAATTAAGAAAGAGCCAACACATAATTTTAGAAGTAAGAAAATAATTGACGAGAGGAAAATTTGAAGAGTTAGGGGTGGTAACAATTTTAAGGGAACTGGTAGGTCAAGTGGTAAATTTGAGGTCGGGAGTGGTATTTCAATCAGCATAGTAGTGGGATTAAGGGTAAGTTATGCTGTGCGCTACTTGGTGAGTGGTGGCATAATTACCTGAGAATACAGAAAGGAAAAATCGACGGAGCAACAAGAAATGGATCCAGTCAAAAGATTTTACCAACAAGCCCAAAGTCTGGAACCCCAAGGCACAGAAATGCAAGACTACGTCATGGCAGAACTAAGAATAGATTGTGAAAAAGAAGAAAGAGTTTTGGATATAGAAGAAGAACAAGAATTAATTAAGTTTGAGAGAGAAACAGAGGATATAATAACAGAAAATAAAAGAGAACGTGAATTAATGGAAATACGGATGAACCGGAAAAGTGATGAATCCCGAATACAGCGGAAAATAGAAACAGAGGAAGAAGAATGCTGAGAGGAGGTAAAACAAGCGAAAGTATAATACTGTTAAAAAGACAAGCACGAGAATTCAGAATAAGGATAGAAATGGAAGATGAAGAAAGAAGACTAAAGATAAAGCTGGAAGATGAAGAAAGAAGAACTCGACGGGAAAAACGAAATAGCGAAAGCAGAACAAGAAGCCGAGGAAAGGAGAATGAAGAGAGGAAAAAGAGTCGAAAGAGAGGAGAATAAAGATTAAAAAAGAAATAGATGAAAGAAGAATACAGAGGGAAAAAGAAAGTGCTCAAGCTGAAAAAGTAGATAAAGAAGAAAAGGAAAGATTGCTCGCCCTCGAAAGAGCACCTATCGAGAATCTCATAGAGGCCGAGGAAGTTGTAGCCCGGCCTGGACCTAAGAAAGGACCATCGAGGAAACCCAGCCAAATGGGGTAACGATGAAAGAAGTTGGAAGTAGGGATGAGGTACCAGCAGGAGTACCTAAAGGAAAACCTACGAGGAGAACCCAGCCAAATGGGGTTATCAGGGAAGAAGAAGAAGGTAGAGTAGAGGTACGAGCAGGCTTACCTGAGGAACTACCTACTAAGAGAATTGAGTCAAATGAGATGACAAGAAGGAGGAAAGAGGTGCTATTGCGATACACCCGTGTGAGACTAATCAAATTGTAGAAGCGGATGAGTATCACCTACCCCTAGTAGTCTCTTCCCCGAACGGAACGTCCACAGAGTTACCGCTAAATCGCCAAGTCGTAGTGAGCGCCATGCCCATTATCGATCTCGCAGGGAAAAGTTTTCTCGATCTCCAAAGATCGAACCCAGACACGATCTTCCCGTTTACCTGGTTAAAGAACAGGTATGGAACTCAAGTTCTCATCAGGTATGCCCCGCTGCAACAGGCCGCTCTAGCCTTAATGTTCAATTTAAAGGTAGTCAATTACCATAATATGGGTAAATCGAGTAGGTTGAAATACCGCTACCATTTAGTAACATACTGGGGTAGACTCAATAACCCAAATAGCCGCCTCAGGCACGTTAAAGTATTGGTCTTAGAGCACTATTTTAGGATCAGCTACATCAAAGGAGCCGATAAAGCACAGCTGCTCTATAGGCGGAGACGAAATACCATTGAGGGTTATTTCAGTACCTAATGAGCGTAAAACCATGTTTTCATTTGTTGTTCGTGTTAATATTTATCGGTAGGATTTAAGTTCTCAAAACCTTAGAAATATAAGGAAGTAGCTTGTTTTGTTGTTGTTTTTTGTTGGTAAGCGACAAATTAAGGTTTTTTTAATTTTATTTAAAATTGTAAATCGAGTATGTCTAGTTCGACACATTGTATGTGTAAACGCACGCGAAGGCGTACATGTGTAAGCAAACTTAATGTATGAGAGGGCTCAAGAAATACAACTTTGCTAATCTCGACTAGGTTAAGTAATTTGTTTTGAGTTGCTGGGAGAATCTCCCCTCCCCATTAAATTCTTCGATGGGAGGTGTTGTCGGGGAATGGTTACCTCCCACCCTCCCTGTCCACTCTTGGTGCAGTCACGAAGCGGTTACCGCAAAGACATCCGTCGAAGGCATCGGCGGGTTCAGTGCTTAACCGCAGTGTGGCACAACTTGGTGCCATGAAAGACCCTAAAGGTCAAAATGAAAGATCTTCCCAAGGAGAGTGAGATCCAGTTTCACGTCTAATAAGAAATTGGAGACGTGTTTCGCCCAATCTCGAATGCTAACGAGGAGCTGATGTTCGACTTCGTGTGAAAAACCGTTTGGAATAAGACTTCTCCTGGGGCCGTCCTCAAGCCCCTCTCCCCCTTACCACTCCCCCAGTGGGGTGACGAGGTATAAATGAGGAACTCTGAGGAAATTCTAGGTAGTATACGTCAGTCTCTAGGTGACGAAGTCCTCGGATCAACCTGAACTCCCGAGACTAGAGAGGTAGAATAGTTCGCTCGCCAGACCAAGAATCACCCAGCAAGAGAGGCAGGGTTACCTACCTTAAGGGGCTAAGAAGAAGCTCATCCTCGAGCTAAGTCCCTGGTTATCAAACCAAACGATAAGTTAACTTTGGTAAGTTCAACTTACTGTCGCCAGAGAGACTCCTCATATCCTGGTGCACCTTAAACAGCAGGGGTATTCCTTGTCCTTGAAAAATTAAGAATAAAAAGGGGTATTATACGTCAGTCTCTAGGTGACGAAGTCTTCGGATCAAACCGAACTACCAAGACTGGAGAGGTAGAGTACTTGGCTCGCCAGACCAAGAAGTACCCTGCAAGAGAGGCAGGGCTACCTACCTTGAGGGGCTAAGAAGAAGCTCATCCTCGAGCTAAGTCCCTGGTTATCAAACCAAACGATAAGTTAACTTTGGTAAGTTCAAATTATTCTCGCCAGAGAAATCCCCCTCCGTTATACTCGCCTTTGAGGAAGTCTGGAATTAAGAAAAAGCTCATCCTCGAGCTAGTTCCGGGTTACCAAACTGAACGTTAAGTTATTTATTATCGCCAGAGAAACCCTTCTCCGTTATCCTCGCCCGTGAAGAAGACCCTCCCCGAGTTCAGTCCTCGTCCATAATGAAATAAGTAACAAAGGAGAAAAGCTTCTCCTCGAGCTCGTTACTCGGTGATCACACCGCACTCCAAGTTAACTTAATTTAAGAAACAAGTTCGACTCACTCTCGCCAGAGAGACCATGACTGCCTAGGTGTTGCATAAAGCACCGTATTGGTTCTCTTTCTTGAAAAACCCTTTGCCCCCGAAAGAACGTGTGGACCGACCAGCTGCTATCCTCGCCAAAACGACCGTGGAATTTCGCCCATCTACAACTGGACACACGGCACTCGTCGTGAGTCAATAACATTTCTGAGGCCCTTTAAACTCCACATGAGCCTGTAAGCCTAATTCTTATATTATTGTTTTGTGTGGAGAAAACGTTAACCAAATTTTGGACGGTAAACTAATTTAATTAATTTTTGTTTAGGATAATATTCAGAGTATTGCTGTTTTTAATGTATAAATGATATGTATTCAATAGATAAAGGTAAAATATAAGTTTATTTTGTGAATTGGGGCCGTTTCTTTTATATCCTTACTTGTGTCCTAACGGCTCTGTTCCTTAAGACATTCTTATAATATCAATATATATAAGATACTCTTAGCACTCTTAGAAATAGAACCAAAAAGGAGGAGAATTTTACGACACTATGTTCTAAATTAGAATCTATATGAAAGTTCCTATATAAATTTCTTTGATTCTGCTACCGAAGAGTTAATTCCAAGGCTAGACGATGCTTTTAAACTTAATTGTCCTTTAAATCTAAAACCATATCATATAAACACAAAACAAAACCATGGATAACAAACGCAATTATAAATAACATCAAAAACGTCCAAAATTCTTTTCTCTTCATAAGCTTAGTCGAATTCCAGAACACACATTATCTCAATAAATTAGTCATATTACAGAAAAAAGCCATTCGAGCCATCCATCAACTTGACTACAATGAACACACTCATCGATATTTTAAGGAATCCAGAATTCTAAAATTACATGATCTCTTTGTTTTCAAACATCCTTATTCCTTTACAAACCAATAAAGTGTTCCTATAATAACTATATATTTAATATGTTACAAACAGCTGATAATACCCATAATCACCAAACCCGCAATAAAACAAAATTTATTTCATCCTTGTATTCAAAATCAAAATCACAATGTAGCTTTCTGTACAAATCTATCAAAATATGGAATGGCATGGACGACAATATCAAATCCCAAACCAATTTAGCTCAATTCAAAAAAGCTCTTAAAAACAATATAATTTCGGCTTACTAAATTTCTATTCAGCTTTTGTTATTGTATATTTATTTGTTACCGTACACTATTATACTGTGTACTATTACTTTGATTTATACATTATAAATATGTTATTATTTATATAAGACTGTTGACTATGTTAACTACAGATCTTTTGAAATAATCGCTGAAAATGAAATAGTTTTTTAATTTATCTCTAAATTTAAATAATATAATCATTCGTTTTTGCAATCTTTACAATGGTAAGGTTCTCAAATGTATATTAAGTTTTTTTTATATTTGTATAAACATGAAGGGATTTTTATTCTTGATATTTTTCTGCTTAGTCTTAAGTTTCTGCCCTAAAAGTCACTGACTTATTTTGGGCCTATAACTAATATTTGTATGTATATACATATATACGAGTATGTATAAGTACTTATTGTAACTTGTAATTAAGATTTAAAATGTAATATGTTTATACTGTACATTGGATTAGTATGGAATAAATAAATAAATAAATAAATAAATGTCTTCTGTCAGATAAATTCTTCTTTGTGATCCCTACTCGGGAAAAGATTGAGATTAGAGCCTCTGCACAAGAAATGTTGTCAATCATCTTCATGGGGATACCCTCTGGAAAACGGCTGGCGCAATCGACGAGGGTTAAAATATAGGTGTGTCCCTCACTCAACGGGGGACGAATGGGGCCTATTAGGTCGCATTTAGACCCGGGCGAAGAGCTTGGTCACTCTCAAGGTCTTTTGAAAGGAAGGGGGCTCCCCTCCCTTTGGAGGTGACGTTCTGGAAAGGTCAAAGGACTTGTAAAAGTCGAGAATTTCTTTGGCCGCCCAAGGCCAAAAGATATAATTGAAAACTTGCTGTGCCGTTTTGTTATGGCCAAAATGTCCGGCCATAAGGCCATCATAAATCATCTTTAGAATGGGTTCGATATACCTTCTTGGCGCACACAACACTTTGGTCGGGGGGGTCTCCGGTTCAACAGAAGAACGGTATAATAACACGTCCTTTACGGTTTATTCGATCTTCCGATTGCCTCGCACCGTTTCAGTCTACTTCTTCTTTGTTTTCTCCCACAGGGCTTGTAATGTGGGGCAATTCTTCTGCGCCTGAGCCATTTGAACTTTGGTGGCGAGCTCAACGTCTGGGGGCGATAGGGGTACCGGGAGCGATACATCTTTCTTAGCCTGGGCCCAGGTAACGACCGGCTAAGAAATTGGGTTTTGGGAGAGCTGTGCGCTCTGTCCGATAAGGACGTAGCAGATTTTTTTCGGGGCGGCGAATACGTCAACTCATCCGGTGAAGTACTGGCACTGATTATGGCACCTTACAACTGGGGATCTGGTGTCACAAGCTATAAAGTTATTCACCAAAGCGAAACTGTCATGATGGGGGCTTACGGGGGTAGTGGTTTGTCGGATACTACCATACAGGTGCAACCTTTGTCTCTAACCAAGATTGTCACTCGGCAACCATTTACTGAGCCATTTTCAAACTGCAGCGCACCCGGGGAACTCTTGTTGAACAGAAAATTTACCTGTTAATTCGGGGAGAGGCAGCAGGGGCCGCTGGCGATACGGCTGGTGGATTAGGCGACGGGGAAGCAGATATTTGGTGGACCAGGTGACTCAACGAAGTCCTCAATTAAAGATTTTTGTGGCAATTGTAACTTAAGTGCCTAGGGGTGCCACACAGAAAGCATAAAATTAGTCTACGGGGGTAGTTGCTAGCCATGGAAGGGAGTAACGGGGGCTTCACGTCATTTTGCTTTCGTGGCGGGTGAGACATATACTTGTTCGGCGCTTTAACTTTTACGAAGCCGTTGTTGCCCTTGAGTTGGCTTCGGTTAAACCCAAACTTGTGTTTGGGAGAGGAGAGATGTTTCTCCTTGACCTCCTTGGGGTAGAGGTCGTGGCTAGAAGCGTGAAGTTCGGCTTCTTTCACACACTCCTTGAAGTGGACGCTCTTCCCTCTGATATGAAGGCCCTTAGTTTGCGAGGGAGGTTCGACATCAGCTGATTCCTTAGAATAAAGTGAATTAGCGACACATAATCATTTGATACTTGGGCAGAATCCACCGAGAATTGGAAGTTACACCAAAGCATTAAACCAAATTATCTGTAGGTTTGTCCTGACTCTATTCGCGCGGAGCGGAATCTAACCCTATAAAATTCTGGATTGATGCTAATAGCAGAAAAAATTTCTTTCTTTTGGGTAGAATAATCAAGGAAGGCATCTGAAGGAAGCGAAAGGAATATGTGGCGAAGACGAGGGTTCAATAGTGGCAGTAGCCGGGCGACATTATCTGAACCTAAGTCCCAATTGTTTACTTCAAAGATCTTCTCAAAGTGCGTTAAATACGAGCAAAAATCTTTTCCATCCTTGTATGCAGGGAGTTTTAGTGAGCACACTCGAGACTGTTCATTTCGAGATCCTACAGAGTTTATCTCGACTTGCTCACAGCTTATCTCTCTCTCATGCTGCCTAATTCATTCTTTCTCTTCTGCTTCTCTATGTGCCTTTCTTTCTTCCTCCTCTGCTTCTCTCTGTGCTTTTCTTTCCGCACGTTTCTTACGTTCCTCTTCCTGGACGCAAGCGATTAAATCTTTTCCAGATAAGCCCAGGATCTGCCCATGCTTACGAAAGCGATCGAATAAAAAACATCCCGGATATGCTACTTTCGACCTTTGCATACCAAAATCGCTCCCAGAGCTATGGAAGTTTTACTCAAAAACAAATATAAATTCTACAACTAAAAAATTATTAGAAATTCCTTGTAAAAATCGGGCGAACTCACACACAAAGAAATAAATAACAAACGAGAGAATCTTACTCACGACAGGAAAAAAAGGACGGTTACTATTCCTGCTTAGCTAATATCATCTTTTAAGTAACTAGAAAAACTGTGGATACACCACAGACAAATAGGCTTAAAAATTGGTTGTTTCCCGTTAATCAAAACGAAAATGATCCTAATATATTGGTGTTCAGATATTCTTGGTAATGCAGAAGATATTAATAGAACTTTGTGATTCAAAATCAGATGGAGAGGATTCTTAGGAAGACCCAAAGCCTGACGCCAAATTATATATATATATATATATATATATATATATATATATATATATATATATATATATATATATATATTATATCTTTAAGTTGAAGTATGGCCAAGTGTACGGGAATATAAGCACACGGGCTCTAAGGTAGGCTAAGCGACAAATCTTATTGTTATAAGAGTGCGATTTGAATAGTTAGCAGCAGCCGCGTGACCAAAATAAATATGGATATATATATATATAGGGACAAGAATACTAATTGGATAACCAGGGTTATTGAATGATAATAATGGGAGATTTAGGGTAGTCAGCAATTTAGTTCTTTTGAACCGAGCCTCGAGATTAAAGCGGGGCGAACTTGGTGTAAGGCCTTGGTGACCTTGTTTAGTCACGGGTGTTGCTGTCAACCCGAGAGGGTGGTGCTACTTTCTCCAAACTCGGATAGAGCAAGATGCGGGCCTCTTCTCCTCAAGAGGTAACCAGAAGAACTTCAGGGGACGGCTTAGCCAATTCTTGATCTGAAGGACGTTGAGAAAGGCTAACGTTTCCTTACGAGACTTCTTCCTGCCTCGAAGGTACGTGTGTGATGTCCAGCTCTTCCGTGCGTTGTGACCATCACTAAACACTTCTCGAGAGAAAGCGTCGTTAAATCGAACTCCTTTCGGTGAAGCGTCGTCTAACCGAATCTGTCGGTAATCCTTGGGAGACTGCATATATTTCCGGCGTGCCCCAAAATAGGGAGAGAGAGGTGGGCCTTCTCAAACCCTCATTACCTGCTGAGATAACCAAGCGTGGCCTTGCGGGAAATGTAAGAGGCTGGGTTAGCGGGTCAGGCGGAACTACCAGCGGCTGGAGCTACAAAAGTTGTTCGAGGCAAACCTCCAAAATAGATTAGTAATATCCTGACCCGTGGGCTGGGGGGAGGGAAGATTGAGACGACGGGGAGGTAGCCCTTAATTTCAGCGACATTTCTCGCTGTGAATTTCTCAGTGACCTGGCTGTAAGTCCAAAAAGTGTCAAGTCGGAGGAAGAGTAACGGCTCGCTTTCTCTGCTGAAGTAATATCTTAAGAGGGGGGGAAATACTACTATTTTAGCTGATTCATCTACAGGCTTAAACCCCAAATTTTCCTTAGTTTTATAACCTTTGTCTTTGTCACAATGTGACTGGTTTGTTTGAGGCAATCGGAATCGCCTTTAACCCTAGCGAGTGGCACCCTTCATTGAAAGCCCGCCCAGGAGCATTAAAGCAGTTCTGCTTCGTAATGGAAACATGTATTTGTCTCTTCCCCTTTTTCAGTCTGTCAAGCTCAAATTGAAATACAGCAATGCCAAAGTCTTGATAGATGCATTGAAATATGAAGAGTGCGGAGACTTCCAAATGTTGGCCTCCTTGATGGGTCTCCAAGGAGGCTTTACCAAGTTTCCTTGTTGTCTTTGCCTGCATTGGGGACAACAGACACACCGTGGTACACTATTCTTAGTTGGATTAGCCACAACGGACCCAGTTTAGTGTGGGGAGAAACAACATCAAATGGGAGCCTTTTTTGGAACCCCGAAAAGTACTCTGAACTTAAAATTGAGCCTTATGATACAATTCATTAGAGCTCTAGAGAAGGAGTTTGCAGCTTTAAAGTATCTCCAAGTTTTCTTTCCTAAGATATCTGCGGCAAAGTTGGAAGCTGAGGTTTTCATCGGCCCACAACTAGCATAGAGTACAAAGAGTTTCCCGAGAAAGACTAGGATGGAAAAAGTAGCGTGGGACAGCTTTATTGCAGTTGTTCTGGGCTTACTAGTTAATCACAAGGCCGAAAACTATGTAGAGCTTTTTGAGAACTTGGTGAGAATCTATGGCAAGATGGGTTGCAGCATTTCCCTGAAATTTCATGTTCTTCACGCTCATCTTGATAAATTTATGGAGAACATGTGAGCGTACTCCGAGGAGCATGGCGAGCGCTTTAATCAGGATCTACTGGAATTTGAACGCCGTTATCAAGCAGTGTATAATTAAAATCTGATGGGAGACTATATTTAGTGACTGATTCGTAAAAGTAATTTACAGTATGGCCTAAATCACGGAAAACTACTCATTTCAAATATTTTATTTGTCCCACTTATGTAATTCTAGAATGAATAAATGCTTTTTATGTATTATGTCGTTTTTTTTTCTACTTTATATAAATGAAATTCACCACTTTCTTCCAGAAGGAATAGGTAAATTTCATATAAATATCATTATCCTGGACACAAAAGCAGAGTTAGAAAAAAATAACAGCTTTTATCATGTATTCTAGACAGAAGCAAATAGAAAATAACAGTGTAATCACTTCGCGACAAAGGCTAAGCCATCTCCAATTTTTACCATTATAATCGAGCCACGCTTCATTTTTACACATGTGGCAAATCTTCCCTTTTAAAATGATTATTAAATATTATTAAATTGACCGAGACATTAACAAATGTCGTTTTCAAGTCCAACAGACCGAATGCATAAGAATCGCGTTATTTTAACTTCTTGGCTCCAGAATCGAATTAAAGATTGCCAGAGTGTGAAAATAATGGTTTATTTAACATTAAGAGAAGCTGTGCAATTTGATCTTTAAACGAAATCGGTACATGAACCTCCCCCCCCCCCCGTAAAAAAATATGAAGCATAGAAAAATTAATTACCACACTAGTTAATATAATCGCCTAGAAATCCATTCAATAGAGACCTCAAAACTAAAAACAAAACAAATACAACGCCGTGATTGGCAACACCCGAGGCTACCGTCTTACGTCATAATGCCTGAATTATAGCGTAGCATAGCGTGCGTACATAAACTCAAGTATTAAGCGGCTCAATAAACTGAACGAAAAATTATCATGATTATAATTAGTTGTGTTGATGACAGACAGAATGGGGCGCAATTGTAGCTGGTTTTTGTGGGTCTTAAAAAGCGATAAATTATGGCTGGTGAAAAACCCGTAACAAAACTTTTATCATAGTAAAAAGAGAATCCCAAGACAATATTAAGCAACTAAGTAAATTGTTAATTTTGTCATCCAGCTTTACAATATGTGCAAGAGGGTCAACATAAATTTGAGAAACCTCGTGAAATCAGAAAGTATCCTATGTATTTTCGTTAAATAATCAATCCTATTAATAACCAAAAGTCTGGGAGGTTCTTTCTTCTCATTCTGATATTTGCGCGTGCCAATTGCAACAGTCGTTATAAAGGGACAAACTGACCTACAACTTTGAATGGGCCATAGAAAACTTTTCTTCTTTGTAAGGTTTTCCTAAGAGACGTCAGCATCGTGAACCATAGCCCCCTTCGATTGCGGGCGACTTAATATCTAACCTTTCTTGCCCCTAAATCAACATAGATTTGCGAATTTTAGTATCGTTGTATATTAAAAAAAACTACAGCCAGAACTCAACGATCACAACTCCTCCATAAAACTCCTAACCATGCAATCTCAAAGTTAAATATTTACAACAATAAAACGACCCATCGTCTTTCTTTAACTTTCCCATTTAGAGAACTATTCACTTAAATGTGTTTTAAATGTATTTACTTGGATTGAAAGTTTCAAATTCCACATTTCTTTTTATTACTTTTGTTACGTTTGTCTTGGAAATTTTAGGTAGTTCAACTTTTAAAATTTTTATTATCATTTATTTTGCACTACTCGATACATCTTATCACGTTTTTCTATATTTTAGTTGTAAAATTTGATGTTAATTATTTATTTTTACTGGAATTTTGTTTTGATTTTGCCACTGAAGATAGTCCTAGATTACAGTCTACAAATTAAAAATGTGTATAGGTAAGTGATTAAGAGAGAAAGTAGTGAGGGAGGGAGCAAAGAGATCCTAGGCACCTGGTAGTCAGGCCTATCGCTTTCATTGTTTCTTATTGTATGTTTCCTTTGTCGTTTTGTTTAGAGTTTGTATTTTATGGCGTTCAAGCCATTTATCTTAATAATCTTAATGTTCTTGGCTATGTAATATGCATTTGCTGATGTTAAATTTAATTATTTTACTTATATTCTCTGTGTTCCTTGTGAATTAGTCATTTTGTAGTGTGTATTTTGTGTCCTATACCTCCGTTAGCCACTAGGCTAACAGAGGTCTACAATCTGGCCCAACTTACAGCTCTTATGTTCTGAAAAATCTTTTACATGATTTCCGCATTCAGTTTTTGACTAACTATTTCCTGCCTATTCCGTGTCCGTTCTTCTATGACTTTGTTAAGGGAGTTATTACCGGTTCCTTGTGCAGCTCTTTTGGCATCTTCTTTCCTGCCTACGTGTACCTGTATTTAGGTGTACGGATTTATTTTGCACAGCTTGTTGTCTCCTTTTTTCTGTTTTCGAGGCACAAGAGAATTTGGAAGAGGGGTAGAGCAACGTAGATCTTAAAATTGCCTTGTAGATCTTTTTCCTGATGCTTTCACGTAGATTTCTAAACATATATATTTATACTCCTCACAGCGACCGAGGGTTTATAAATTACAGTATAAAACGTTTACCTTGTTTATGAAATGTATTTATGATTTTGTCTCAACGTATATGTTCATAAGTATAAATATTTGGTTATACCACGTAGGGAAAATGAAAGATTGATTGGAGTTAGTACTTTCGTTGTCTTAAAATTTTCCAACTCACAATACCTTATAAAATAGAGAAACACCGTATTTTTACAAAGCAAAGACTGAGGTAGATGGAGAGATTGCTCTTATGTAATTAAAGTGAGCATATCTGTAAATTAAGGTGGAGGAAAAATTGTGGAAATCTCAGCTCGCGAAGTACAAGGGGGCAACTTATTGTCTCACAAGACTTGGTTTTGGATAAAATTGTGACTCATGAGTTATGTCCAAAATTTTGAATAGTGTTTTATCAAAATCTAAGAAATGAAAAAGAGCTACTAGTTCTTATATTGATGATTGTCGAGGTTTATTGAGTGGGTAACCCCAGTTTCACTTCCTAAACATATATTTTATTACTGCACCAAGGTGAAGCGGAGGTGAATTGTATCCAATACACCTATCGTAGCCACTTCGGTGAATAAGAATAAACCTGGTGCTTTCCTTTTGATAAAAATTAAGATAATGATCCCCTGAGTGTATCCTCACTCAGTAAAAGCCAGTAATAAGTGGACCTGTGTAATATTGAGATTTAAGCCGAGTGGATTGCTTATTAATTGCCAAAGGATCGTACAAAATAGTTAAACACACAGCTACAAAAATAATCTTTAATGTACATAAATTAGAAATACAAAACAGCGTATATAGGTATAAATCGAATTAATCTTAGCACTGAATAAATAAGTCTACATAATGTCGAAGGGATTATACTTGAAAATTACTCACTAGGATGCTTGTGTCTTAATGTCATCCGGCAGAATGAATGGAATAATATTATTAAATTAAGCACTGAAATAATCACTGTTAATACTTGTGGTTATGGGTTCGAAATGGAAATTATAGTTAACGAATAAACTGGTTAAGTTAGTGGAAGTGATAATTTAATTTAACGATACCTTTGGGTTTGTAATTATTTTTGAGAATTACGGTGAAGAACTTCTTTTGGTGACGATGATCGCCCTTAGTCCGGCCGTCTGAGGTTACCGAATGAGAAGGCAATCCTAGACCGGCGATGTACTGATCTTATGCCGCATCACGAAGGCGAGCCAAACTGTAGCTCAAATCGGACTTCTTTTTCCTCGAAGTGACTGTCCGATTATTCGGCTCCTGGAGTGGCTAGCCAGAACCGATTACCTAGCTACGTCTAGGGTAATCCACAGAGGGAGATCCTGTGTAACCTGCGACTCTGAAGGGTGGGGGTCTGCAAGAAGTTTGGCACCTACAAGTACCGTGACGGAAACAACCAATTCCCGAGAAGTTTCTCCCTTGCAACAGGCGAACTGTTTCCTTTGTGGAACGAACTCCACACACTCAACGTAGGTCCAAGATCTTCTGACGGACTCCAGGGAGAAGTTTCCCTTTTATTTCCCTTATGAGCAAAAATCGGGAGAGAGCACCAAATTCTCATAAAATCCGTATCGCTGTGCAAAAGACCTTTTCATCAGCTGCTAGACAGAGTAAATTTTTCACACCTTCGAGCTATCCTTGCTCCACGTCGCGGTTTACAACGGCGTGAAAACTCGGACCTTCGTCGGCTAGCAGGTGTCTTTTAGCAGCAGACATTTTCCTGAACGGCCATCTCTTGGGTGCGAAAAGGGGCAAAGAGAATTTGAGGTAAAAGGCGAATTTGGAATACGGGACGGGAGGGACACACAGCTTGTGTCGGGGTATTTCCGCGTGCACTAGTGTACGTGGTATTTAGACTTCTTCATCGATATAGTGGTAATAGTGTCAGATTGTTTTATATTTGAGCTCCAGGATAATTTGAATAACATTGGTTGTATTACTAAACCACTCGAAAAGTTAGATAGTGCAGCAGTCCTTGGGTTAAGGATAAATCTGGGTTCACATGCGAACATGAACTTCACCTAAGGAAATGAAGTATCAATTGTTCCTGGAAGCTTTACCAGAAGAGAATTCTTTTCCGTATGCGGAAAAATACAGGGGCACTATCCAGTTTCTAGCTGGTTGAGAGTTGCTTGTAGTTTCATTTAAAGAAATGTAGACGGTGCCAGGTGGGAGGGCTATATTGTCGGTAGAGCTCTAAATATGATTAAAGAGGTAATAAATAAGGTGAAGCTAAATGATCCTGTGAAAGGACAGTGTTATGTGCTAAAAGATGGAAAGTCGATTGTCTGGTTCAGTACAAGCAATATTGCAATTGGTGCATTACTTGAGATAAAGGAGTTTGTGTTTAAGATGCTACGTGGTTAAAGAAGAAAGAAAGATTTTGAGCATATTAATGTAGCAGAGCTGGATTCATTTTTGAAGGGTATAAACCTAGCTCTGAATTGGGGCTTTAAGAATGTTACCTTGGTTACTGATTCAGTAGCTGTCTACAATTGGCTGACTTGTATTGTGAGAAAGGAGAATAGAATAAGGACTAAGGTGGCAGCAGAGCTTCTTATAAAACGCAGACTGGAAACACTGCAGGCAATTGTGGAGGAATTTGAACTAAAGTTTAACGAAAAAGTCAAATTCACGTTGTCTACGGGTGCTGAAAATAAATGTGATATTGCAATTTTTCCAGGAGTTTCCTAGAACTCTATAACTGACATTAATTTTATTGAAACAAGAATAGAAAAGGTAAATTCAAATGAATCCACTATGGCGTTTCTAGATGTTAACCCTGTGTGACAAAAAATTTGTAAGTTGTTTAAATTTATTCAAATAATTTAAGACCCTATTTTAACCCTTAATCCGGAAATGACCTCTGTTTTCTCAGATCAGGTCAGGTTTTTCTGCTAACTCGATTTTAAAATATTTGTTCTCATAATTAAATCGATTGCATATTTGTAAACTTTTAGGTTTATTTTTGTTAATATTGTTCATCCAAGGAAAAGAAGTCATTTCCTTACACCGTTTAATATATGGAGGAGTAGATAGATAGATGCAACGGCAGGGCCACGTATTATGTGTCTCATAATATGCAAACATTTTGAAAAAATTAATGTGACAAATAGATAAATCTTTTAAAAGGAATTGTAATTCAAGATGTATTTAATAAGCTCTGATATTCATTGTAAAATTCGTCGTAATCATATTATTGCTTCCTGTGAGCTTACTTCTAACTTTTTTATGTAATCCTTCCTCCGTCGAATAGCAGGCCAATCGAATACAAAATAATTGGGGTGATGAGATAAAAGTCTTGAAAATTAACGAAACAGAATAAAGTATATTGTAACGCGTCATTGTAATGAGGATTAGAGCCAAAAAAACCCCTGAGAAATGACCACCCGATTGGAACTTTGAAATCTTGAAATTAGGCACACAACTCGAACAATAATATAATATACCATCCTGTAATAATTAATGTATTACTTGTAAATAACGTAAATTATAACTTAATAATCTATGTATCAATGCAAAGCAGAATATTTTGTAATAAGGCAAGTGAAGTAGTTGGCCTCCCACGCGAACGTACAAACATACACACATTGGGAAACACGTGAAGCCGATGGTCTGGCCGTAGATATAAACAGAGATGGTGGAAACAGCTGTGTACACTTATAACGGAATCTGACCTAACCCGCCAGAGTTTGCAGGGTCCCAGAAGATACATAATCAAACTTGTTACAAAAGTTGGTTGATAAAGCACGGTCAGGTTTCCCTATTCAGATACTATCTTGATGCAAACACACCGTTTCAACAAGCAAGCTCCGCCCAGCCGTCATCTTAAAGAACACACGCACATACCTTTTGAACTTATACGCTTCGCCATGCGGTCAGATAAGAGAATCGAAGCTACGCCCCCTTAGTGGGCGTTAGTCTAAATAAGCGGGTAGAAAAATACAACAGCATTATTACTATCATTATTATCATTAGCGTATTGGATTACCAGTAATAGCATTGGCATTGGCCAAGATTCGGACAGTAACATGTCTTCAATCCGTCAATCCATAGTCACAACAATCTGACGCAAAAGAAGAATGAAAAGAAACACTGAGTAGTAACACTGATATTCCGCCAAAGACTTGATCACACAAACGAACCACAGAAACCTAAACAATTTTTCTTGCCGAACTAATTTAGCCCTAAGCCAAGATTAAAAGCCTACAAAACTGCCATTCTATCCTTTTGAATCTTTCCTTCTGCCCAGCAACATCGAGGTTGCCATTCGAACCAAGCCTTTATGCTGATTACGCAAAAGAAGACTTTTGAGTCAGGTCAAACTTAACTGTAAGGCCGCCTTATCTTCCTGTACCCCCTCTATCTGGTGGCCTGCCATAAAATAGTGACACACCTATAAACTGGTGGCCCCTTTGACCGAACAAAATATTTGGACGCGTCGAACTATTACCAAGCAGGACAAGGAGAATCTGAAGTAGCAAACGCCATCACATTCAAGCCACCCATCTTTAACAAGACAGCAGTATCAGGTAGCTTAAGAGAGGAAAGGCCCAGTTTCATATATAGAGGATAAATAAGGAGGAAATAAAAGTGTTTCACATTTTGTCTACACTACTTCACAAGACTGTCGACCGACTTCCAGCTGCACCCAGAGTTTAAAAAACTACCAGGTTTTAAGGACCAACATAATCAAGCTGTTCGAGAGAACCAAACCGAAGTGCTTTGAGAAGCTCATTGCGTCCTCCAGACTCACTGGTCGACTTTCAATCAACCTGTAGAAACTGCGGAGAATGGCTCTATAGGTTATGAGTTGAAAAGAGCTCGTGAGGCACAAATTTATTCAGCCCCACCATCAAACATCGTGCCCATAATCTACACCCAGAAGGACTTAATCCTGGCATAGCAGGCAGAGTTTGCAGAGGAACTAATTCCATTTTAAAGATCAGTGTCTTAGCATTAATTATAATCGAAGTGATTCAATTGAAAGTAGAGCCACATCTTTTGGGGATATGAGTGCTCTCGATTTAAATAATATGTGTGATATTCATATAATTAATGAGCAAGTAAGGGAAGTGCGCTCTCAGGGCCAATGGATGTGTACCCTAATGGAAAACTTTCTAACTTGTACTGCGTAGTAACTAATATAGTGCCAATAGTATTATGATAGACCTGCGAGATCTTCCTAAGAACCAAAGACCTGTGGAAAAGTATAAAATTCGACAAGCTTTGGTGCAGATGGCCGAAAAGAGGGGAAAACGCTCAAATTTAACCCTTCTCCAGGCCATCTTCGCCAGCTCCATTAGCATGGCATGCCATTGCAAGTGTGACTGCTGGCATGCTTTCAATATTCACCGTCCAGGCTAAAGTAGATGAAATAACGTGCGAATTTCTAATTGATACGGAGTAAGTGTGTCAATAATTCCGATTTATTTGGTGCAAACGGTTGAATTACGTAATTCTAATGGTGGAAAAAAAAACTGCACGGCGAAGTATACGCGGATATAGTTATGCCTACCCTTTGCCGGTTATTTAGGTGGTCATTTTTGGTCGCAGTTACCACATCACCATTATAAGAGATTGACCTTTTGGGGCTAGTTATTCTTCTGGTGGAATGTGTGCGCAGTGTCCTTATCGATAAATAATCAAACTAACCCCAAGACAAAAGTAAAACAATTCGTGTAACCTGCAGTTCAATTAATAATTAAGCCTTAACTGGCAGCTACCTGAATGAGCTGTCAAATTTATGTGAAATTTAAAACTACGCGATTATAGAGAAGTTTTAATTACAGCTAACAAAACGTGTTTACTTCAGAAACTAATTGAAATAAGTTATTTCAAAATTAAATTTAATATTTTGCAAATTCCTTCATATCAGAAAAATGAAAATAACAGTCAAAACAAAAAAATAAAAACATTTGAATAGTGTGCCAAATACTATGAGTGGCACTTGACTACTTAGTGAAGAAGGTATTGTTAGAGTGTTTGTGCAGCCGTTTGTCACCAATTTCATAATTCACTGGTGTGTTTTTTTCCAGCACGTAGCACATCAAGCTTGTGTACATGATACCAGGTCATGGTTTACATCATGATATCTTGCAGGCTTTAGTGGAGAGGCTGTTGGTCTTGTTCGAAAACGCCTTTCGTCTTGCGATTTCTCTAGTGACTTGGCAACAGTTTTTCTAACCTCGAAATGGGACATCTTATTTTTAGGATTCACGTGATCATAAAATTTATTAGCTGAAAGAACTGCTAAGTTTAGGCTATAAAAAAACGAGTTTTACGACCATTTATTTGAGAGGAGATTAGGCCAGTAGGATGAGAGCATGCGCTCACATACGTCCACATCACGCATGCCTATGTTATACATTTTTATGGCGTAAGGCTGGTTTACTAACAATCTTCTTTCATGTTTCACTCTTCTCTCAACCTTTTGTACAGGAGAAACTCCGTAATAGTTACAAGCCGCCGTTACTGGACATAGAAAAGGGTTTGGTCCGACATTTGGTCGTATGTACCTCTATGTTTTCTTCATCTCTGTATCAGGCATTAGATGACAGCATCCAGTAGGCTTCACTTGGACTGTTCTCAAAGCACGGACGTTTTTCTTAGCTAACTCTGTAAAAAGCTGGTGACTAGTGAAGAAGTCGAAGAACACCCCGTGAGATTCATTCTTTTTTAGAGGTTGAAGCATCGTATTCACCACATGAGGTCCCAATTGACCTGCTCTGCTGCTATCCCTGTCAAGTAAACGTAAAAATTATTAGGGAAGCCGTTCAAGCCACACAACCTCCACACTTTGTCGCCGAATATCACTAGTTTGCTCTTTATGAACTGGCTTGGGCTGTGAGGAGCACTGTAAGGAACCATCGATGCTTAGGATTTCGTGATATATACCGAATGTGGTCACTTAGTTTTCAGCATCTCAAACAAATGTAGAACCTTTGTTACTTTAGACTGGAACAGATTATAATTATCAGCAATATCCAGAAATTGCTTGATCAGTTTAATCTTGTCTCTGCTCATTAATTGTGGAAGTTTAGTGATTCCAAAAAGAAGTTCGTGAACCCTTAATCATTTTGCCGAGGGTAACTTTTGGTAGCCACTTATCAAGAGTGGTCCTAAGAGCCGAATCTCACTAGTTTGTTCTTTATGAACTGCCTTGGGTTGTTGGGAGCACCATAAGGAAGCATCGATTTATTGATGCTTAGGAATTTGTGATATATACCAAAATGTGGTCAATTTGCTTTTAGCATCTCAAATAAGGGTAGAACCTTCGCTACTTTAGACTGCAACAGATTTTAATTAGCAGCAATATTCAGAAAGTGCTTGATCAGTTTAACCCTGTCTCTGCCCATTAATTGCCAAAGATCAGTGCTTTCAAAAAGATATCCGTGAACCCTTAATCATTTTGCAAAGGTAACCTCCGGTCGCCACTTATCAAGTGTGGTCCTAATAACCGGGACATTTCTTCTGTATCAACACTGAATGTCTGATTATTTTGATCTCTCTTAGCATACAAATTCGTTTCCTCTGTGAAAGGATTTATCTTGTCGAGAGTAAAAAGCATCAAAAAAATACCACAAACATCCTTACTAGTGTCCGGGAAGAGATCATCTTATGGTTACTGCAGTGTAATCGGTCCGAGAAACATATTTTCATTTTTACGCCATCTTTTGCTTGCATCAAGATGTACATCTTCGCCGTTAGAATATGTGTCTTGTTCGTGAACCTCTATATCACCAGTAACTTTTTCAGATTTAGTGTCCTGGTCCAGATTCGTTACTTACAGTATTGTTTGTGGGAGCGGAAGCCATCGCAACTAGATCTACGTTTTCACTGTCACGTTGCTCGATATTATCTCTTGCGTTTTCAATGAAGCGAAACCTAGATATGCCTCTTTTGGTTCTGGGTCTGTGAAAAAAATGGGGTAATGACAAAGAGGCAACCATTTTCTAAATCAATCTATTCGCTTGAAAATTTGACTTTATGAGCTCTTTGGACCCTAAAAGTCACTTTTAGTCATATCGGTAAAGAAATTTGAAAAATCTGCATGATACATTCTTGTATAATGATCTGTGATATTAATTTCAGGGAGTTACAAAACATAAATCAAACGTGTCTATGAAATGATAAAAAATTAAGCGGAATTTGACTGTTATAAATACCGACTCGCTGTATATTTCAGCTAAAATACGATCAAAAGGTATAATTTTTAATTTGTTCATAATTATACTATAGAAAGATGCCTTTACAATTTCTGAACATGCACTTGTGCTCTTCCTAGCGTTTAACCTTAACTTGACTGATGCTAAGATGCCTGAGCTGATAACACGCAAGTCAAAACAAGTTTCAATACGTATAGGTTGAATATATGTGGACAGAAAATAAGACATGTTTAGGTACGAGAATTATCGAATGTTCCCGTTTGGGGAAAATCAAATTCTAATGTCACTTTTGTTGGCTTCCACTTACCTTTTTCATGCTACTTTATATAATGTTATTACAAATATTTAAGAATGTGTTATGCATTTCACTTCTTCTAACTGCATACACTAAGAAATTTACAGGGATTTATGTAAATATTTTAAAAAAAATCAATTTTTCGTAAAATTCAACCTCGTGCGTCAATCACTCAGATGATTTAACCTAAAAATGGAAAAAAATGTGTGTATTAGACCTTACTCTGCGAAAAAATTGGAGACATTAAATTATTTTGTTGTAGTTTGTGTTGAATGAACTTTAAAAATATGTTTCCAAAATGGGAAGACTCGACAATAGAAGGTTAATGAACTCCACCATCTACCGCCCAGTTCGAAGGCCGTATTAAAGAAATATAAAGCTTTGTACAGCTCCAGGCCCACTAATCCAGCATCTCTATCGCCTAAGTCCGTGGCACATGCAATTGAAACTATCAGTCCACCACTAACATTTGCGCGGTCAAAACTTCTTTCAATGGAGAAACTACAAGTTGATAAGGCAACAATCAACGTACTATTGAAGTAGGAATTTGTGTGCCCGTCAAAGCCACCCTGGGCTTTGCCAATTTACATAGTCCCGAAGAAGTTGCAGGGCGAGTACAGGGTAGTTAACGATTTTACCGCACTTTATGCGATCAAGAAGACCGATAGATATCCATTACCGAGAATACAAAATGTAGCATTTTAACTTCATGGTAAAACAATATTCTCTCTGTTAGATCTGGTTCGTGCCTACCATCAGATCCCAATGAACCCAGCGGACAAAGATAAGACTGCAGTGGTAACTCCGTTTGGGTTATGGGAGTATATGAAATTACCCTTTAACATCAGGAATGCAAGCTGCATATTCCAACGTCACCTGGATGACCTGTTTACGGGATTATAGTGAGGTTATATATATATATATTTAGATCAAGTATTCTAAAACCTGGTCAAGAACAGCCTAAGGATATCCTTGGAGAAATGTGAAATAGTGAAAGAAGAGATTGATTTTATAGTCCATCATATTTAGGCTACGGGAATTTGCTCGCCCTAAGAAAATGAAGTTAACTGGTGATATGCTATTACTCAAAGACCATAAGAAACTACGACAATACTTGGGCATGTTGGGCTAATATAAAAGAATGATTCGAAATTTTGCCGCGAATGCAGTCCCACTTACCGAGCTCGCACGTCTACAACCCAAGGCTTGTTTGCGTGAATGGAATGATGCTACGCACAAAGCATTGAATAATACAAAATTACTTTTGTTTAACTTCAATAAGCTTTGTAACTTGTTGCCTAATGACACACCATATCAACTGTGACGGACCGCTCCCAATCCTACACTAGAGGCTAAATGGATCACCGCACCAGTGGAATTTTTCTCAAGCAAATTATGAAAGACACAGCAAGTATACCACACATACGACAGTGAACTTATGGCAGCCTATCTTGCTGTGACCCACTTCAGGCACATCTTTGAAGGACGCCGTATTACCTTATGCCTGAAAAAAACCCGTTAGCCTTAGCTCTCTCCTGACTATTGTATGCCAAAAGGAACAGGCAGCAAAGCTACTCGACGATTATTTTGGAAGACATCAACGACAACACCTACCATGCGTGATCTGACAACGTGGTTGCTGACTGCCAATCGCTGAAAGTCAATTCGGTCTAAATTGACTCAGTTGAACTCCGAGCTTTGGTGTCCCGGGAATCACAACTATGGTGTGAAGTAAGATCAAGATACTCACGACCGTTCGTACCTACGGCATGCAGAAAGACTATTTTCAATCATTTGAACAATTTGTCCCACTCTTGAAATGAAACATCCCTAAATTTAATTATGTCTCAATATTCGAAGGCCAAATATGTACAGGCACATTCAAATCTATGCACAGGATTACCTCTAATTTCATTGCTCCAAAAACGAACACCAGATAAATCTCCAATCCTGCACATTGATATTTCCTCGTCAAGATTCGAGACCGTGCAAATTGTGATCGTCGGATCACTACCACTGTTCACGGTGCCTGGGCAATCCAACCGTCGCATAACCGGTATCTCCTCTTAGGTATTGACAAGGTTAAAGGATGGATTGAAGCATTACCGATTGCGGATATAAGTGCTGCAATGGTTGTGTCGTGGTATGACTAGGTTTACGCGGTTATACGCACACTGGCCTACTGGCCGACTGAAATTAAGGCTCCACCAGGCGGTGGTTCTAGCGTGCTTTAAATACACAGTTACTAGGCCAAGAAATATTCAAACAGGACTAAAAAATATACTTTAATACGACTAAAGATTACATATACATATAGGACAAGTTAAAAGGCCAATGCAATTAAATATTGACGGTTCACTGCTAGGATGATTAACACTAACAATTAAGTTTGAACCGAGGGATAATTAAATAAGTAACGATTTTACAATAATGCAAGTTCTAGAACAAAGGGTATCCTTGAGGTTCGCCGCGGTAAAGGGGGGGGGAGCGTGACTATGAGGAGGTTAAATCACTTTTACCTTGATGTGCGGCGTGTAAGCCTTGGAAGGTAAGTTCAACCTTGAACTTCTGGGCATCTCACGATACACTTAATCCAACTTCAGAAAACTAAAGGTGGAGGATTCTTATTCTTAAGAGGCAACGGAGGGTGCTTCGGGGAAGGCTTTTCCGATCCTTAAAATCCGAAGACTTGGTGAAAGGGGTTGAAATGCGCCTAATCCTCTCCACAAATAAGTCTGAGTGACGACTAGCTCTTCCTTGGCTCCTCGACAATCACTCAATTCTTTCCTGGACGAGAATGTAGTCGATTCCCTCTCGACTAACGAAGACGTTACGGCTAACTTACTGGACGGCGGCTTCAGACAAAATCTAAATGTGAACTCCGAGGTGTCAAATATATACCCTAAAATCATCTAGACGGAGAGAAAAATTCATCCCCATCAGAATTTCTTAATTGCTTTGGGTCGCGATGAGGGGCCATAGCAAGAAGTCACCATGCTCCGTTAATGGTCTTTCAATTGTTAAAATTTTCGCATTATATAGGACAAACGAATTTAGAGCGCTCAACAGCGAACTGGGAGGGTCAGGGGATGGGAGGGTTTCCTAATCTCTTTCTTTATTCTTCCACAGGTTGCTTAGGCCTTCTTAGACGGATGGATTTCCAGATTTGGAATCTCTTTATACCTGGTGACCGACAGAATAACCGAATTCGAGTTCGATTTGTTTAAATAATTATTAGCTCTAGTTGTTTCCAGTGTCTCCACACCGCGGCGTACCGCCTATCCACGAACAGGATGGCGAAAAGAACACACATAACTCTGAAGTACAGCCTAATGGCCCGTGGACAACGATGTCTGATGGTTCTTTTGATAATCGTTTTAGGCATTTACTCCCTACATGATGACTCAGGATTTTCGCCTTTCACATCATTTACAAGGACTACACTCATGTTTTCAATGCCCTTGATTTCATCCTCATTCTTAAAAACCGAATGAAATTTTATTGAGGAGTTAGCCACAACCATGGTACCTGTCTGCTTCACTGGCATCCGAAAGACACTTGTACTCAGTGGCCAATTTTTTTGCACCGAAAACTCTTTGTGAGACAACACTTGTTTTGTCCGAATCAATTGAATTCGCAAACCGTTAGAGGTGCCATATGCTTGCCCTTTTTCGGTGGTCGAGATCGACGATATGCTCTACTAGTTGAAAATCCCTAATGGCAAACAAGATACTGTCTCAGTATACAGGATAAAACAGAAGAATCTCTCATCCTCGTTTAATGGTAATGTACTGAATGATTGACGAAACTCAAAGACTAGCAAGAAATGTAAAAATGACTTTTGGCACTTCGCGTTGGACGGAAGAAGTATAAAAAAGAAACAATAGCATCAAGGACAATCGAAAGAAATCCTGTCCAGGTACCAGAAAGAATGACGATAAGCCGGACGTTTATACACGATCATGGAGGTGGGTATCGTTTGCTAAATATTCGTCATTCTTTTATTTTTAAAACCGGATGCATTATAAAATAGGATGATCTCAAAATTTAAAATGTACTCGTTCATTCCATTCATACGGCTTACTATAATAAAAAAGAGGTAACGTGTTTGTACGCCTCAACATATTTTGTACATATTACTATAGGAGACTAATGAACTGTCCCCATTGAACCAAAGTGTATACCATATATGATAATCAGAGGGACTACTTAAAAGGTAGAAAAACCCCCGAATGATAAGTATATATATAAACATCAAAGCCATGTTATAGTGTAGCAATCATTGATTCAACAAATTGTTTAACCCAGAGAGAGTGTATATTAGAAATCAAAGGACCAAATTTGTAATACTCCGTGTTTTCGAGTGGGAGTCTTTTTAGCGCCAAATAGCAAGGTGTAGTAGAGCCATCAAGAAACCTCACAAATAACCACCTCATTAGCACTATGAAATCTAAAAACTGGGCCCACAACTCCGACATTGAAATAATATATATCCTCTAATAATTAATTAATATAAGATAAAGCAAATAATTGTATATAATGTAGAATTACATTTTAATATTTCATGTATCAATGCAAAGCAGAATATTTTGTTATAAGGCAAGTGAAATCGTTGTGCTCCCTGCGAACGACAAACATACATACATTAGAAAACAGGTGCATCCGACGGTCTGGTCATAAATATAAACAGAAAGGGGGAAAAGAGCTCTGTACCCATAGAATGGAATCTGATCTGACCAACCAGAATTACCATGAACCCGTGAAAAGACTAAATCAATATTGCTATAAATGTTGTTTGATAAAGTACGGTCAGTTTTCCAAATTCAGATATTATCTTGATTTGCACACAGCAAATAAATTGGATCATCAACTGCAACCCCTATAACTGGTGACCTACCATAAACAGGTGACCTACCATAAACCGGTAACATACCTATAATATAATAGGTTACTTTTCAGTATTTATGGGCTCTTTTAGAACAAATTTGTATCTTTCAAAAAGTAGAAAATATAATCTTATTTACAGTAAACGAGTTTGATAACTTATAGAAGTATTACCAGTAGCGTATTTTCATGACAGCAGATTCCCTTAAGAGAAAAACGAAAAGTTGGAAGCAAAACTACAAGGAGTGGCTCATGTATGTTGAATAATGGTTTGCACGTTTAGATATCATATTTACTACCGTACGTCAAAGTAAACTATTTCAGGAATTAATTTCGGGAATATATCATTTGAATCTTTCTATAACAGTTTGAGCCTTTTATGGGAAGATCTCATGAAAGCCTAGAACCAGAAGTACAGAGTTCAATCCTTTTCAAGTACGTACGGGTGTAACTTCGATATTCTATGAGGCGTTCTTTCATTTAATCACTATCTCTACCTGTCATATCTTATGATAGATTATGCTTAATCGTACTGTCATAGAAGGCCTCTCGGGAGAAGAAAATTCACATTTATACATCAATCAATTCACAAGCAGTCTACTAAGACTACTACAAAATCCCTCAGAAGAGCATTAAAATAATAAATAAATAAATTCTTCTTTGGTTAAGTGGATTACCTTTACCGTAATTAGAAGTTTGTCGTAAAGCTTTAACGGAACCAGCTGGACGGTGGCATGGGTATTCCTTAATCACCATTAGTAACTATTATACAGAAGCAAGTAATCATTAAATTTGATGATAAAGTAAATAACAAAATTTTTTATTGCTAATATACAACAGTACCCGTGAATTAGAAAAGTTCTCTGTTACGCAAAAGATATTTCTGATTTATAGCTTGATGCAATCAGATATGTACTCCATACCTTTACATAAAAGTATACTTATTTATCCCAATAACACCCAGATTATGCATACTATTTACAGATATTAGAGAAAACGAGTCTCTGGTATCATAATGAAACTAAAGTTGCAGCCAGAAAGGTACCCTATCTCAACCCAAGAGAGCTAAGGACTTTATGGAAAGTGATCTTAATGAATCGGACCGAAAATTCTTAAACTATCTTTAGCAGTTGCTCAAACCTATGGTGTTGACTTGTAACGAGGTGAATGGTTTGGTACAATAGACTAGTATAAAAACAAAGTTACTTTCGATTATTTCTAACATGAAATTAATAAGTGTATATATATAGTCATGCGCCCAAATTTTGTGCTGAGTATATATTATTTTTTTTTCAATCGTTTTTCAAATTTATATTACAAGAATCATTATTTTAATATTTAAATTATTGCAGGTTTATTTAAGAGTCAGGATTGCAAATATAATAATAAAAAAACTGTATTTGCTTTGCTGAATCCCAAATCGCGCGATGGTTCTTATTTTGCAGTTGGAGACTCTCTTTTTGAAGAAGAGGGGAAAATGATGTCAAAAATGTTTTAAGAGAGTCATGTTATATCTCTATAATCTATTTTCTATAATTTCTTTCACAAAATAAATGTTTGTATCGTTTAGAAATCTATAAATAGTTCTTTGGAAGTTAAAGCGTATAACCGTTGTTGCTCTGTACCAAATGGCCTATAATGGAACGAGATATTTGGTAAGAGGATAACATCAAGGATCATCATCATATGTAGGACCATTAATGAATAAATAAAGACTGATAAAACTCGTTTGAAGAAGTCTCCTGGTTCCTCAAGAGACTCAAATATACGCTCGTTGCCTCGTGGTAAGCTTCCAGTTCAAAGATCAGGCTTCCACCACAGCCAAGCTCGCTGAAGATTGAAAAGGAGCTTGAGCACAGTGAGGCGAAGACCTTTCGCGAATTTCTTAATTTGAGAAGAGATGAGAATAAGCCTCATCTCACCAAGAAGAACTTAAGGATAGGAGCCTCTTTTGTCGAAAATATAACAAGTGGATCGTTGAAGTCTGGAGCAAAGTTTTATTTTCTCAAGAAGTTTCCTTCCTCTTGTTTCGACATTGTAGATAATTCTCCGTTAGGACAAGAAAGTAAGGTTAATCACGATTCCTGTGTTTTGCACACAGTGGAGCACCAGACCACAGGCTATGCCTGGCTTTGCTTCATATCTAAGTTAGCTGGATCATAACAAATCTGCCAAAAGAAATTGCCATGATATATAAATAGTAATAAAACGTGCGCCATCAGGAATTTTTTCCAACACTTCTGGAGCAATTTGAGTATGATATCTGTAATCTTTTCTTATAATGGCCCACCTTGTCACAAAGCAAAATCAATAACAAAGTTCTTTCTGAAAATAACAGCGAAATTTTGTGACCTCCACCGGGAATTCGAAATATTTGTGGTCAATAATCAAACGTCCTTTAATTAACAGAAGTTATCCAATTGTGAGCATATGCTGGGGCTTATTTAAAAAAATTGATGCAAGGCTAGTCAAAATACATATCATCCCAAACTTGGTGTCCATCATGCCAAAAACAAATTGAAGCATTATTTAAGAATAAGTGACCTCATTTTAAATAATGTCTGTGCGCATCAATTGAATATTAATTAACAATTTAGGTTTAGGCTATAAATTTATATATACTTCTCTTTTAAATTTTAACATTTATCTAATATTACAATATAATTAGTTTCAAAAAACAATGGCATGATTTAAATATTTATATATTTAAAGGAGGTTGATCCTTAACGAATAACCCTTCTAAATTAAATTTACCCCGAAAGATTCTCATTTTTAAGCTTTGAAGATTTGCCAAAAAAAATGCCACAGAAAATAATCTCGACAGAATATCATGTATAGGGTAAAGCATATCACAAGAATATTAGATTATACAAAGAAAAACATTTTCTTAAGCAGAAACAAAGCCAACAATCATTTTAAATAATAATTTAGATGTTCTTTTTTTTCATCAGGGCATTGTACTATATTTGTTTCTTTATTTTTTATGCTTAACTATATTATCAAGAGCAGGACCTACATTCTAAAGCATAAAATTTGGCAATAAATTATATGTTGTTTTAGTCGCTTCATTATTTATGATTTTCATATGTTTCCGTGGTAACTTGAAAGATAACCAAAATGATAACGATGTTTCATAGGCTTTATAAATTGGTGTTCAATAAAAGTCATAATAGAATGAATCCCACAATTTTTTGAAAGGCTGTCACCTTCACGAGTAAATCTTAAAGGATGTCTCTTAATTTTCACCTTACTAATGGTTCGCTTTTCAATTCTGAATTTTTCGTTTTGAGTTTTCCGAGCATTTCATTACTTTTTCTCTCTCTCTCTCTCTCTCTCTCTCTCTCTCTATATATATATATATATATATATATATATATATCGTTCCATAGCAAAATCTTCATACGTCGCTCTTAAGAATTACTTTTATTAAACGATTTACTAGCACTATTTGTTTGGACTTGATTTATTTCGATAAATTTTCCTTCCACCAAGACTGTTGGTCATGCTGGTATTTTTTAACCTAAGCTGTATCGCAAGATAGATTTCTCAAATATTTCACTATTAAATGAGCACCAGCAAATCAAGCAAGAGCATACCTCGAACATGCATGCAATTATACAACTAAATTCCATGTAATTAAATATTTTAGGCAATATTATTTTTCCATATTTTGTATACGATGGTAAAGCATCGTGCAAATTTTCGGAAATTTGTTAGGATATAGTTGCTAGCCCACATTTAGGGTACTTCAATGCACCACGTCTAAGGAAAATTTTAATTGCAAACAAGTCTCTATATCATCGTGAGAGCAACAGCACTCAAAATCCGGTGCTTTTAATAGCTATAAGAAAAACAGATGCGTAGTTAACACCTTTTAGTTCGATCATGGATGAAGCACATTGCCATCACGCTTCTGACCTCCGTTAAATACCCGAAGATGGCATTCAAACTACTTCTGCAACCAGATATTTTTAAAATATATCTAAAAATATTAGATGATTTCTCCCAAAAAAAATTATGAAAAGACTTTATACAAAGTAGGAAGCCGTGTTTCAAATCAGATCAATTGTGAATTGTGTTATTCTTAATTTTTATTATATAAAGTAGAAAGATATTTCTCGTTGAAAGTAAAAGATGAGTTATAAACTTTCATGATAATTATTCTTATTATTTTACTTATGAAGCCCCCGTAAGGGGCGTGGCGATTTGCCTTCCTGGCCACCGTGCTGACAGGAGTCAGCACCCTGTCCGACCCCAGCTTATCCTCTTCTCCTTCTTTCAGACTGCTTGTATTTCTCCCTTAGTCGCTTTTCATACAACCTCTCCCACAACTTTCCCTGGTCGGCCTCTAATTTCACAGGGTAGATGCTGACCTTCTCAGTCAACCGTCCTGGATCGCAGCTGAGGGCAAAGGGATAATATTCCCTAATCCCTGAGCTGCGGTTCAGGATGGGTTTTTTTAACAACCTGCCTTATCTCCACCCATACCTTCCTCACATCCCTTTTCCTTTCTTCTTCACACTCTATCAATTTTACGCCATGTCCAAGGTGGAGCTGCTATGCCGATGGACTGCGAGGCCACTATGCGGGAGGGGTGGTCCTGAATGGCGGCAGCTGGTTTGGCCAGGCCTGTACACACCCCTTGCAGGGCGGGCTACTGCAAGGGGTGATGAGCTATTGCATCCCGTAGAAGATTTGGGACACCATGCCCAATGATGAGAAAAATAAAAATCTCCCCTTAATTCCCCTTTGAAATCGACGGAGCCGCCCTCGGTCAGCTCCAAAGAAAAAATGAAGTTCCTGCCCTCTGTGCTTGCGCAGGGGACCCTTTCAACTTCTCTAACCAGAGAGAAGGCTTACCCCTCTCCTACGCCTACGGGTGTAGGGGACTCCACCTCACCCCCTTATCTAGAGGTGCTTTCGGGCACATCCCTGTTTCCAGCGGCAGTCGCTCCTTTTCTTTCCAAGGGGACTGCCATTAAAGCTAGCAGGCAGCCTATTGCCGAACGCTCCCCATTGAATAGGCTTGGTAGGTCAAACCCCCTTAGGGGGGAGAGGAAGCTAGGCCCCTTCGGTCGCTTTTCTCAAAAGAACGGCTGGTAAGAATATTGAACCTAGCCGGGGTCAAGGCCTGTGCCTCCCCACATCTGACTAGTGACAATGATGCCAACGGGCCCTGCGATGACTTGAAGGGAGATGGCCAACGGGAGGCTCCCCCTGAGATAGACATGGTCCTTGAGGCGACCGAGCCTCAGACGGTAGGGCCTTTCATTATGGGGAATTATGGCTCGGTGCCAAGCACCAAACCCGATCCGCCCCTATGCAAGGTCCTCCTCAAACGGCTAGGGTTTCCGAGTCAGTACAAGGAGGGGAGGAATCTCCTCTAACCAGTGCCCCTACGACTGCCAGGACCTTCTCCTTTTCGGAGAAGGACCTGGCTGAGGAGGTTCATATGGCATGGGGGCTCCTGCTGAAGAAGAGGAGAAGCAGGATCATTCCCCGCCCTCCTCTCCTAAAAAGGAAAAAAATAAGAAAAGGATTAAAAAGACTCGGGGCTCCTATCCATCCACGGGGGCTTCGGGGACGGATGGGTCTGCCGCAACTTTGGTAAGCGACCAAGCTAAGATCGTCACATTCGGCCCCTCTGCCCCCTCACTTGCGGAGCCCTCGACTATGACTAAGACGAAAAGAGCGCAAAGGGGAGCCTTTATAACATCGGGGCCTCTCATTTAGAGGGTACGTGGCGTTTTCAAGCCCGCTGGCTTCAAACGCTTCCTCGTTATTCGTTCCACTGATGGCAGCATGTTGGCCAAGGGAAACATGATTCATCAGAGGACAGCATTAGCTAGTGTAATTGGTAGAGAGCCGAAGATGACCCGTTTCTCGGACGGGAGCGTTCTGGCGAATGTGGCGGATCGCTCGAGGCGGCCAAGATAAGTGCTCTTCGGATACTTTATGGCACCCCAGTGAGTGTGACTCCGCACTCTACCATAAACTTTGTGAAAGGAGTAGTTTATGCGAGGGAACTCGTTACTACTCCATAGAGGACATCACCTTAGAGCTGGCCGACCATAGGGCGGTCAAGGTGGAACATGTGATGAGAAAACAGGGAGGGGCCTCGAGACCCACCCCTACACTCTTCGTCACGTTCGACTGTGACAAGCTTCCTGACTCGGTGCGTGCCGGTTGGTACCAATACCGCGTAAAGTCATTCGTGCCACTGCCGCAGCGGTGCTATTACTGTCACCGCTTTGGCCATACAAATCATTCTGGTAAACGTGCAAAGTCGGGGTCACCCGAAGTCTGTGTAAATTGCTCCAAGGTCGCACACGATAAGTCTAAATCGTGTGTGACCAAGTGTCGAATTTGCGGAAAGCCGCAACCCGCTTCTTCACAGCAATGTGGCGCATATCTCCTTAAGAAAGAAATCATGGCCGTTCAGGCCCAGGATCGACTCTCATTCGGCATGTCTAAGGACTTGGTCCTGGTGCGCCCGGCTCTGCCTGGTACTTCTTATGCCTAAATGGTTGAAAAGGCACCTACTGCTCCTGGGTCATCCAGGCCAACGCGCATGGTTGTTTTCGCGCCCATTCGGAGCCCTTATGCGGGTTCTACTCAACCCGTAAGCTCCCATGGTAAAGCTGGCGGTAAAAAAGGTTCACACCCACCCCCGGCTAAAACCAGGGATCCCCTTTTCTTTCATCTGCGTGACCGTTTCCCGTAAGGCAAAACGGCTATGCGCATCCGCCAATGGGTTCGACTAACAGGAGGCAATACCCCTGAAGTTGGTCGCCAGGCCATCTTCCTGGGTTCCTAAAGCAACAAAGAAGCTTAGACTCCTTCACCTACGCTTAGTGGAGTGCTGAGTAGCTCGGAGACGGCGGTTCCTCGAAAAGAGGGAGTCCCCCCTGCTTCCAAAGCCGCAACGCTCATATTCACAGCCTTAGGTTCTCTTGTACCCGCGCAATGGATATTCTCCGTTTCGTGACGTTCAGCACTTGGGATGCTGATAGGGCTACTACCTTACTTTTTTATCGATCCTTTGTTCGTTCGAAGCTTGACTACGGATGCGAGTTTTATGCATCCGAAGCCTAGCATTTATTGCGGAATGTGGACTCGATCCACCACACAGGCCTTCGCCTTGCGACCAGTGACTTCGGCACTTTCCCCATTGAAAGCCTGTTGATTGATTCTGGGAAGATGCCACTCGCTCTACGCGAGCCCGGTGCCTCCCTTAGTCGCCAACAGCTTTCACTGCATCCGCAGCTGATCTCGACGGTGCCTATGCCGCCGAAAGACGCCAATCATACCATAAACCCTTTGTGTTTAGGGCCAGAAAACTCCTTCAAAAGCTAGATATATCTTATGGGCCGGTGGCGCCCCTGGTTCTGCACAGGACGCTACCCTGCAAGGTAACATATTTGGCTATTTTTCGCCTCGCCTTTGACCCTAAATCTTGTACAGCGCCGGGAGTATTGCGTTTGACCTTTTTGGAACACACCTCATGTCACGCTGGAACCTTGCCAGTGTATATTATGGCTCCAAGTCCGAATAGAGGGTCGGCTTTTAAGCCGTATCCCCTCTGTTTGAAGACAGCGGGGCTCTGACAGGCGCTGCGTCTGTCTTCACGGCCGAGCTAGGGGCAATACACCACTTGGTACGGAAGATTACGCGACGTTTCCGGTTTGGAGACCGGATTGTGATCTATAGCGACTCACAAAGCACCCTGAATGCTCTTGGGTCATGGTAATCTCTGCATTCCTTGGTTCGCGATATCCAGAATCCACGGTTTTGGCGAGCCGGGCAGATGTCGAGATTATCTTCTGCTGGGTTCCTGGACATGTAGGAATTGCGGGGAATGAGCGCGCCGATGAAGGCGCCAAAGAGTCCTCGAGGACTCTGCGACCGGACCAGCGTTTCGCTATTCCTCCCACAGCCCACATGGCTGGTATATGGGCAGTTCTTCAGACTGCTTGGCAAAGAAGATGGGAGACCGTCAAAGGGAACTTTATGTTGCGTGCAATTACGCCGCGACTGTTCCCATGGACCTATCCCCCCAATGCGGCGACGGCTTCAGGTCGCTTTCTTTCGTCTCCGAATGGGGCACACTCGTGTGACGCATGTCTATCTGATGGAGCGCTCGCCAGCGCCCTATTGTGACGACTGCGTCGTCTACCAGACTGTTTGGCACATTCTTGTTGAATGCCCCAATCTGGGTGATCTTCGCGCACGATACCTATTTTGGTAACGGGATGGGCCTGGTACCTACCGCCTGTCCCTTGTACTTGGGATGCGTTCGTGCGCATTGACATTTGGTCTTATAGACTTCTGGGGGGAGGCCAGGCTTCTCCTCTTTATTTAACTATGTTTCATTTTTTGTTATTGTTTTCTTTGTAGGTCACACGCTGCTGCGCCGGGGTGAGGGGGACCTCCCCCGACGCCGGAGATTGCTTCGTAATTGTTACGATCTTCCCTTTTTTATCATTGTTATGTTTTCATATTCTTATTTTAAAGTAGCCTAATGCTAGGCTGTCGTGATTCCGGCGACTCATGTCCAAGTTGTCAGTCGCCAGATAGGCTCCTAAAATAAAAAATAAAATAAAAAATTACTTATGAAGCTCAAAGAAATAAGAATTATAATTTATTTAATATTCTGAAATTAGCAGTCCGGTAAAGTTTAAGGGAGAACTTTTTAGCAGACAATACACTTAAAGTAATTTCAGCAATAAACGTAAGAACTATATAGTGACAAGATAAAACTATCCAAAATACCAAGACTCCTAGCAGCATAGTTTTCTAGCAAAGACCAATTTAATTTCTCTCTTCTTCAATTTTTGGGCAGTTACAAAGATATAAATGTATCGAAATAATTGAAAGTATGCGATATATTTGATTAAATGAAGTGATAAAAACTGGAACTGTAAGGTAAGAGTAGATAGTAAAAATCTTTTGCACTTTGTTTTTTTATAAAAGAAACTTTCATTTCTAAAATTTCGAAAAAGAACCCGCTAAGTAAGCCAGCGCTTGGTTCACGTTAAAAAGCTACTAGCGGGTGAAATCAAATTGTGCTTCTCGAAGTTTTGCATGAATTTCCACAGGATTTCCAATAGAAGTTTCTCCCAAATTCAATATTCACTTTCTCCTATATCACGATGATGCTGAAAACGATGGTAACATTCTTTCCATTCTACGATGAATAATTTGTCAGTTAACTCAAGATTTAATTTATATCATATCTACCATTATTTTATTTATGTCTTTTCAGTATATTGCGTAAACCTTTAAGGTTTAGTTGTTTCACTTACAAAGTATATAGATAGCTTATGAGACACTGCAAATTATTGTTTGACATATTTTACTGTGAGTGAGCATTCTGTTATTTTGCGAAGTACCAACTATTTGGTTGCATAAGAAATGTACTTTTGAATCTCTAAATGGAGACCAAAACTTGCCATGAGATCTTCATGTAATTTGTCGTAGCTTTAAAGCTTCACTTGAGTAATAGATGCGTCGCAAGAGATAATGGATGCCATTAACTAATACGATAGTCTCACGAGGAGCCAAAGACTAAATTTCAGATTGCTTTTCTTATCTGGTGGAAATATTCAAAGATTCCATCTTCATTTGCATCAGTGCCACATGAAGAACAACTCTCGACCCAAGCATACCAACAGTTGAATCCATAGATTAAGTCGCTATCGAAAGGCCAAATCTTTATATGATAAGAATGAAAAGAAAGCAACAGTCCGATATAAAGACCTGCACTTTCCAGAACTACCAATAGCTTGATGACTTAAACTTTTATCTTACAAAATATGCTGCATAGTTTCTGACATCCAGATGCATAAGAAAAATAATGGAAGTTTCAAACTTTGCCTACAAGTTTACCAAGTTTTACTGATTGGCTGAGACGCTGTCTCTTTACGAATGTAAAATGTCTTCGTGAAACACTAAGTTTCAGAGACCAGCCATGTTCAGTGACAGTTCTGCAGCGATGCTTCACAAAGGAAGTCAGCAGTCATCTCTCTCCGCTGGTTACTCAGTACAATGAATGAACATTAAGGAACTATAAAAAACTTGCCCTTTAAGATCAAATATGCGTACGCCTAGTGGGAAGTACTTTAAGTTGCAATTTTAATATGTTAAAATTCCAACGAGATATTCTCACGATATATATATAAATATATATATATATATATATATATATATATATATATATATATATTGGAATTGTTATATTTAACAGCAGAAGAGATGTTGTTTACCTTCTTAAGAGCCTTTTCAATTTTTACATAAGAGACAATTTCTTGAGGAGTAAGAGATCGTAAAAGATCATTGTAACTCATTATTTATTATTTTTAGGTTACACTAAACTTATCTGACTAAATAAAGCTCATTTTTAGATCAATAGTTACCAGTTTAATTTCCATCAATGTTTATTAATTTTAAATTTAATTTTTATGGCAAGCCCTAGACGTAATTTAGTATGCTATATATCTATCTTCCTTGTCAATTCTGAATGTTATAATCATATTTTCTCTTATTATTTTACTTCTACTCTAAAAAGCCTACTATTTAATCACTATGTATCTGTCTTGATGTATACCATACATTTTGGAACTATTGAATTAGCTGATAAATCACTTTGATGTACCATAAGGTGTTGATTTTCATTTATTTTAATTAAAATAAGTTTAGAATTTTGAACAGTATTTATAACCCAAAAGAAGATATTGATTCATGGTAAGTCACTGTCGAATTCATTGTGTGGCTGAGGCTTTTTAAGAAAGATTTACTATTGTTCTTTCTCTTTATCTCACAACCGCCCAAAATATGTGTATATATATATATATATATATATATATATATATATATATATATATATATATATATATATATATATATATATATATATATATATATCTGCGGACAATACTCTTGCTAAGAAGTCAGAGGAATTGAGTCACCTTAGGCCATAGTTTAAATTCAAATTCAGCACTATGTAGTTAGAACTCGTAAGTTGTACGGGTTTCCCACGCCCTTGCAACAATTCGGTTTTTTCATTTCACTCGAAGTCGTGCCCTAATCTTCTCCCTCCTCCTTAATAAGAAGGCAACTTAGATTGAAACCGCCTCATCTGAGGGCGCTCTTCCTTATTGTACATAGTGTAATCAATCCTTTCTTCTGATCCTTGGATCTTGCTAAGATATAACCATACAAAGAAACCTAAGCCCTGAATCGTTAATCCGGTAATGGGTAATTAACGAAGTTTGCATTTTCGTTAACGATTTCACTTCTAAATCATTATAGGACTAATTAACTTCCGTTACATTTAACTGCCATTAAATCAGGTCCGCTAACTCCCAAAATATATAAAAAACGGGTTAAAACGTTTAAAAGTTCTTATTATTTTCATATTTTTCAATACAGATGTAGAGTCTTAGCATATTTAATAATGTATGCCTCATTCTTTCAAGCCCAATATAGCGCCACTTATTATAAATAACTTTTCAATCAAACTTCAAATTGTGAGTTCAAAATTATATTTTATGTATTATATATTTAAGCAATTATTTTCAAATAATAGATCATATAAAGTTTCTTTAATAAATAAATAAGATATTTCACCATAGCTCGTAACGCAACGCTATATATAAAAGGTATTGCACCATAGCACTAAACGCCACCAGCGCTATATATAAAGGTTATTGCACAGTAGCACGCAACGCATCGCTATAAATAAAAGGAAGTGCCGGTAGAAATAGACTTCACTTCACTCTGGACAGCTATTACTCTTACAATGTAAGTATTTGTTATTATGGACTTGTTCATCAAGCTCAACACAGCCATACCCACCAGTGCTGCACTGGATCGTTTGTTCTCTATGGGCACGGACATCCCTAGGGCTAAGAGATCATTCCTGTCTGATAAAAACTTTGACATGCTAATTTCTATGAAAAGCAACATGCATCTTATGAAGAAAATAGAGAAGGAGAAAAATAGGAAAAATTTAATTATGTATATATCGTGTTTTTCGTTTTTTTTTCTTTTGGCCACTTTTAAAAATAATGTTTTTTAGCTTATTACTAAAATTGTGTTTCATTTCAGCTTTTTTAGCCTTTTCTGGATCTAAAAGTCTTTAAAATCTTTAAAAAAAGGTTCAAAACTATGAAATCAGCCTTCTTTAGGACTTTTAAAAGTTAAAACTAGCAAATGGGACATTTTTAACTCTAAAGCTAATAAACTATAATTTGGGGGTTCAAAAGCCGTTAAAAAGACCCCAAAAGGCTGATTTTATAGTTTGGACAGTTTTTAAAGGTGTTAACTTTTTGAATAACAGTGTCCACCCTTGCCTAAAAGTTTATATTCTCTTATGTTCTAAGAAGCATATCAACGAATAAGACCCGACCTAATTTTATCCCCAAGCTGCGATTGTCTTAGATCTTAAGAAAAAAGAGCATGTGCCACGCTACTATGTATTTGATAGGAAATTAAAGCCCTCCAAGCGTCTACACAGTAAAGTTAGATTGGGAAAGGACTCCTTTTCTAATAAGAAGTTGTAAAATTATTTTGATTTGACCTAATTTGGTTTTATTTTATCAAGTGGGACTAAGAGTATTTTTTGATTTCTTAGAAGAAAGGTTTAAATAGTATTTATTTAAAGTAGTTTCTCTTGTTGTCATTTAGGAATGCTACAAGGATAAACTTTTACCTGTCTTTCGTTCAGCATCTCAAAAATATTGTTCATACTCTTCTATGCTATTCACCACTATGTTAGCCAATAGAATGGAGGATGTCAATGCAAGTTTAGCGGCAAAATCAGCTCAGATCACTAATGAGAATGAGGAAGAAACAAATTGCTCAAGGTGTTTTCCCCGTTTCCGAAGTGGAGTTTTCAGTCTCAAAGATGGACCAAAGGAAGGTCTCCCCAAAACCTAATTCCAAAGAGTTTGCTAGTTGTTTCTACATCAACTCCTACTACAAATTTTAGGAAACTCGTAGAACAATTATAACCTAACCCATATTGCAGAGAATTGTTTCTGGTCGTTAAATGTTTATCAAAACGTTAAACGCAGCTGTGGTGGATCAATCATTAGAGCAGAATTTTTACACAACCAAGAGGATAACTTCATTCAAAAAAGATGACGTTGAGAGTACAATACGCTATTGAAGCAATTCTCCATTATGATATGTTAAACAACAATCAAACAATTAATGTTAATCTCCAGTAAAATTAACTTCGTCGTTTGAAAGTCACCTTAGGTAAAAAAAACTATCTAGTTAGTTACGAGAAGGTGTGTCATTTTCCATCACGATAATGAACGGCCTCACACAGCTCAAATTACCAAACATCTTTTAGTGGAGCTCAATTTGCAAATATTGCTTTATCTTCCATATTTTCCCTATCTTGCTCCTTCTGATTATCACGTATTTAGGGGATTATAAAGCTATTTGGATGTTCTTAGGTTGACATAAAGAGAAGACGTTGAAAACGAATTGAAATCAATTTTTGTATCAAATCCTAACGAATTTTATAAAAGTGGAATATATAAGTATTTTGAGAGCTAGAATGATGTTCTATAGCCATAAGTTATATCATTCTTACTCTTGTCTAGTGACGAAGACGTGTGACCAGTGCAGCCACTATCGGCGTTGCGCTCGGGTACCATTGACTTGCAATATTATTAGGTTGGCTCTTTAAATGGGTTCGTCTCAAAGGTTAGTCGAAAGATACACCTCTACAAAATTAAGCTTTAATACAAATAAAAATTAAAACGAGGGCACAGCTAAATATGGAAATCTAAATAATAATCATTACGACCAAAGTAGATTATGACAGACAAAAATTAAGGAAACTAGGCCCTGGAAAATATATAAGTAATCCAATAAGTTGGATTAAATGAAAGATTTTGCAAGTCTTTTGGCGTTACACCAAATTGGGAATTCTTTTTAGGACTGGGTATGAAGAGAGGGCACTTAGAGGAAAGAACTCCTGGTTACTTCTGGAGGATAAACTGGGGATGTGGAAGACCAATGGCCACGTCTTCGTCAATGGGGTCTCGATGAGAAGGGGTCCAGAGAGACCCTGAAGGGGGTTGAGATTACCTCGGCTCCAGGAAAAGTAATCATGAAATCGAGATTCGTCTGCGGGACGGCTGGAAGTCTCAACTAATGTAGTGAGTAGAAAGAAACCAAGGAAAATCTTCCAGGGCGTAAACTGGTTTCAATAATCTCCCTCTGATCAGCATGGTTTACGCGAAGACCATCTGCTGACGACATCACAAGGATGAGGGGACAACTTCACGGGAGACAGATACTAGCGTCAGGACGGCAAGAAGCTCGGGTTCTCTCTATTTGCTGAGGATTTGCAGACATCACCTTAAATAGGAGCCACATTTATGATCGACAGAGGGCTGCGCGTAGCGAGGGCAGGTTAAGGGGATATCGGACGCGGCTTGAGCAAACATGGACCTAGATAATTTAGGGCATCATCGAGGAGAACGTAAAATAAAGCACTCCAAATTAAACAGGTGCACTGGTGTGTCTCAACCAGAAAAATTCTGTATGATAACGGTGTATTGAGTTTCATGCTCCCACAAATATATACCCTAAATTCGGACATTACTTTCTTTCCACGCGTATATATATACTACTTAAGGATAAATCAAAGACTGGTTGGAGCTAGTGATTTCGTCGTCTTGACATTTTAAAACTCGCAATGTTTTACATGATAGAGATACATCGTATTTATACAAGACAGTGTTCCCTATCAGGTCAGATTTTTTATCATCTCTCATTAGTCGGATTTAAGAAGGAAGAATAAAACTGGGTCTAAGAAAAACAATCCGGGGTGTATATTCACATTTTCCGCTTTTGTGTTGAAGATTAAGAACGATTCAATGATATTTTTGTGGATATAAGCATTGATATTAATTATGGTATCTGCTTTCGACCAATTGATCTGGTGACCCATCTTATGCCTTTAGACAGCCAAAACATTATTGTAATATCTCTTAGAGAGTGCATTTTGATGTTGCTTAGATCTTACCGAAATATTTTTAGATGTTTGACCTAAATAGAATACATCACAATCCAAACAAGGTATACTATATATTACATTATTATCGTTCCTTGGACGGTCTTTTATTAACATATTTTTAATGTAAAATTATATTTAACAACTACACTTATATTAAGTTGTTTTAACATTGCGAGCACATAAAAATTATCATGGTAAGGTCAAAGTAATATATTATAATAAGATTCTGTTTTCCTTTACCTACGATTATTGAGTCTTTTTGGCTTTATTCATCCAGTTCTTCTCATAAATTAGAGGCAATCTCTTCACTTTTTAGAAACTCTTGAAATATATAGTCAGGACTACATATTCTGATCACCGTAAGATACATGGAAGAAAATACTGATTAGTTAATATTTTTACTACAATAACCTGAGTAAACTGGTAATAGGATAAGATGTTTGTCCTTTCCTGAAAATAGAAAATTTAAACCTATCTGGTTGTCTAATTATTAGAACAGCTAGGAAAAGAAGTCTATTAATTTCTTATTTTGCGAAAGTAAATGCAATTAAAGGAAACAATGAATTAATAATTAAAAGAAACCCATCGAGGGCAAAATCTTCCTTTAAAATTCCCATGACATCGTAGATATAGCGGTACCAAACAATTTGAGTGGTCCAAACCGGTTGGATACACCTAGTTTCAAAATATTCCATATATATATATATATATATATATATATATATATATATATATATATATATATATATATATATATATATATATATATATTTGACAATAAGGGAGATAAAGAATTACCAAAATCCAGGCCAAACACTTATTCGTAGAAATTGCCATTGAAGCTAAATTTACTATTTTAAATCATAAACAAATAAGCTCAATGATGAAGTTGGATGGTAAAGGCAAGTCATAAGAGTTTAGAATACCGGCTAGGAAATCCAATAAGGCATTTACGGGCACGTTAGTGAATAATTAGGTAAAATCAAAACTGACTTATCTCATATCTGATGTTACACTCATATTGTCTAACTTATTGCAAAGATCAACTGAATTTTTTATATGAGGGTGATATGGATCGTAAGATCGGAGAAGGTAAATTTTTGAAATATTTTGAGAGTTTATATTGGATTGACACAGTTGAACTGATGATTGATCTTATTGGATTACCTTGTTTATTAGTTTTTATTGGGCCATACAAATAGGGTAATGGTGAGCCACTAGAAGTTACCTTATTAAGGAATTAAATCAGAGTATATTAACAGTATTAAAAAATTTTCGAGATGATTTTTTTAAATGCGACCGATTAACGTGATAACTATTGTTATCTTTAGGCATGATATAAAAGTAACTTTATTATCAGCTAGAGGTTTGAAGAACCGCTATTAATAGATCAAATCTTTTATATGTAAATAATATTGAGTTATACGCTTCGCTGGATTGTTAATCCTGTTCTTGTGTTTAAATTGTGTTAGGTTTGACAAAGCCATGACAATTTGTGATTTCTGTAAGGCATCAGCTTAAGCATCGACTTTAACTGACTACCTACTTTAAAAGGGCTCGAAGTCCGTTTATGAATTCATCCTTTTAGATTCTAGTCGAAAAAGAGTGCAAATCGGTGGTAGAGGAGACAAAAAATACAATAATGAATATATCACTTTTCAGTTTTCTCCTTTGTGTGAGGCAGTAAGTCAAGCTAATGAAAATAGCTTTTAGCTGATATGCAACGGATTTTCTAAAATTGATCCACCCCGGAGAGTTCAAAACCACCGTTGGTTTCGATAGTGAGCAAAAGCACAGAGTGAGAAAGCGATTCAGTTGATAACCTTAGCAAAATACTAAGAACACATTACCATCAAATAGACAAACAATCCAACCTTATAGAGAATTATCAATTCGATGCAATTTATTCGGTAAGTTTCTTACCTGAAGTGGCTGGAAGAACGTAAAATGAAAATATTTCAAAGCTGATTGTCGGATACTGATCTACTCGGGAGAGTTCAAAACCACCGATGGGTTCCACAGACAGTTAAAACAAAGGCTGATAAGGCGATTCACTTGATAATAGAGGGAGAGATAATGTGGGCGGTATTCCTTCATCATGATAACTCTTACTTTCTAGATATTTTCGTCAACTTTGGATCAGATTGAGTTCGGCACATTTTAAAAGAAACTACGTTTTGCCTAGATGACAGCTTCCTGATGACCTCACTAACGACCACAAGTCCTTTATAACTATATATATATATGTTAAACTGGTTCAAAGAAGGAAGTTGAAAAATTCCTATTTTCACAAGTTTAATTTGTTACATTGTCCTAAATAATAGTCAGAACAATTATCAGGAAATTTCTTTTAAATTTAGGGGTGGCGCAAAATGTTGTCTTTTCCTGACACAAGAGAAAATGAAGGTCTGTTAATTTTTTTTTTTTTTTCGCATAGCATAAATTCTATTTTCAATGGAATCAAAATAAGCTTATTCCATTATTGCGCTTTTTTCCTTTTAATTTCCGCAAAAAAAATTTTTTATAATACCTTATTTCATCTATAACAAAATATTGTAATATTTTAATATAAATTTAGATATCTATATTTGTCCTTTTTTTGGGGACCATTTGCACATGGAGCAATTTTGCTGAAGAAACGTTTTTTCCCCAAATTTTATCTCTCAAAAAAGAAAAACCTTCTTCATTACTTCATAATATACTGCCTCCTATTCATAAAAATAAATTCATATTTCCTTATTTTCGCTGAGTAAAACAGGTAAATTTCAATACCATTTCTTGAAACATTCACCCATATGAGGTCCAACATTACATGCTTTCCATTCTTTTGAAACATTTTCTTACAAAGACTATATTTTCTTTATTTCCCTCCCTCAGTTCGATCAAGAATATGTCCTATATAAGAAAACTTATTTGTTGGTATTACTCTTTCAGGTTTTACCTTTGTTCGTCCAGATTTTGAGGGATCAGAATCTGAGGATAGTTGCAAATAAGCTCTTGTAACGGACCTCTTAAAGGCTAATAGATATTTTGCGCGACCTTTCCATAAATATGTATGAACTCATTTAAAGTTTAGGGCAAAAATAGGCAAATAAAAAAACCTGGTTGTGTGCACTTCCATGGAACTTTTAAAATTACCATGTATTTTTGGAGCAGGCTAATATATATATATATATATATATATATATATATATCTATATCTATATATATATATATATATATATATATATATATATATATATATATATATATAAATCCAGCTTCCCGGCAGGAAAAAGAAAACAGCATAATTTTTCTGCGGAAATATTTATTTATTACTTCTAAAAAATCCGAGCTAGGGGGGGGATTCGAACCGTGCACATTGAGGCAGCGAGCAACCACTTTGAACTCAATTAAATCGCCCTTTAGACCACTCGGCTACGAAGAAGCAATTATCTTGGACTGTATTACTTTCTTTTCACACTTAAGAAAAGGGTAGTTAAAATTAAAGTTTAGGGAATATAATCGTTTCTGAATTTGGCCTATTGCAAATTTATCTTTTATATTTATTCATACAATATACATTAAAAATAAAGACTCATATTTTGAAATCAAAGAACGTCTAATAACCCGACTAAATTCAAATTTTTGCCTATTTTAATTTTGACCACCAGATTAATAGCTAAGTAACATTTTGCGCATTAAAACTTTACCTTATCATTATTATATTTTCTGTGAAGATAGAAATTACTACCTAATTATTAGCTGAAATTTTGATTCGGATAAAAACGCACTAGAATTTGGCATATTTGTGTAAAGGAAACTTGCGTGCTAAAGAGTATCACATGATATTTTTCACGACTTAAATGACTAACATATAAGTTAAATCAGCATCAGTCCCCAAAAAAACTTACCGTGGTAATAATGTACCTAAGGGCACGCGCTTTTCTAATAAATTAACTCTAGTGAAGATTTATTAGCGGCGAGAATGAATTATCTTCATAAAACATTTAATTATAGAATTGTTGCCCATTTTTTGTTCATTATTTGATGATTGATTACAACAGCATTAGGCACATATAGCTTATTTTTATTTCTTTACCCTTATATTGGCTAAAAGCCTGAGTAAACGAAGAAAAGGAAGCCAAAAAGGGATAAGAGTGAGCAGTATTTATAGAGTAACTAAAAAATTATAGTTGGACTGTTCGCAAATTTCTAAGATTGTAATTTTGTTTAGATTTGTGAAAATTTGTAATTATGGTACTTCTTATTGCTTTAACAATCACTCCCCACGAGAATTTTATTTCATTTAAATCTGTGATCTGTGGTGGCCACTCTATAGTGGTGATCGCAATTTCCTTAAAGCAATTATAACATCCTTTCGATGTATAGCATTGGTCATAAATCTGATGAAATATACTTCATTACTTGATGATGTGAAATTCAATTTCGAGACAGATTTATAGCTCTAAAAGCTCTTATAATATTGTGGTATAAGCTGTGGATTTCATTCTTTCATGGCACATTACCATCTTTACTAATCCGGATTAGCACATGCAGTGCCATAACATGTTAGAACTCCCTCTGGTATTTAAATTTTAAACTAACTCTTCTGAATGATATTTTTAAACTTGAAACTTCAATAACTCCCAATCAATTTTAGGACTTGTATTCAAACTCAAAGGAAAAATGTCTTCTATATGTGTTGTAAGACATTTTTCTAAACTTTTCTTCCTTGATACAATGCTCTTTCCCTCATAAGAACGTTTTTTTTTATTTTGGAGCAATCATATCTTAAACATTTTATTTTTTTAGAGTGATTTATACTTGTGCTTATTCTTGGCTATGGATAAATTAGTTTTGTGCACTTTGATTTTCCAAGTTCTTTAGTTTTAAGCATATAACTTATTTGGAACGATATTGAATACACAATAATTATAAATTTAAGCTGAAACATAAGAAATATTGGTTAAATTCTGACTCCATGCTGAAAACATCCTTTTTTTTTTAATTATTCACCATTTGGTGAAATATTAATAATTCAAATAGATTAAAATAATATTCCAAAATATATGAAAAGTTCACATTATTATAATACGATTCCACACTAAAAGACACTATTCAGGGTTTAGCTTTGGTTTTGGTTACGCTTGTTCTTCTGATCATCGAAATCCATCCACACAAAACTTTTCATCTATCAGCTGCCTTCTCCTAGGGCATTGAATCTTACCTATTAAAACACGAGACTGTAGAACCTTTTCACTTATAAATATAATAACGCCTTTGCCGTAGTTGAAAGTACTTTAGTCAAAATATTTTCTCTCCCGCCATCTCTGCCTTTGTGTGAGTGGTTTTAAGTGGATCTTGCGGACTTGACGGTTTGTACGGAATTATGCAATTATTTCATTATCAATTTTCGCCCTTACCGTTTCATCATCGTTTGCATGCTCAATTAGCGTTGTTATACATGCCTGTAAAGGTCATTTAAGGGATATAAATGAAAGAAAGATTACTTCCTCAACTATATGAAAGAAACCATGCTGATTTATGTTTTAAAATAAGCACAAAAGAAATCTAACTAAAAGGTTTAATTCGTCTAGACAATTGAAATAATTTTTTAGCTCTTGGAAAAGAAAACCTTACAAAAGATTTTTGGCTATTTGTAGTAATTTATCTTTTATTCAATATTTCCTGAATGGGGTATTGCGAAATAGGGGGTTCAGAGTTGTGATAACAGATTTCTCATATGTATGTATTTGTGTAATTAGTTACTGTAACTAAAAGTTAATACTAGATTTGCTCTCCTTTTGCCATTATTTAACTTCTTTGCATCTTGGCATAAATATTGTACTCAGGACCTATATTATACTTACGCTATGGATCTTCCGATCCCAAAACACTACGCCTTTGGGGTCTTGAAAAATAGAATGAATGTATTTAAGTAAAAAATTAAACACATTGAATTTTTAGAGAATAAATGCATAGTTCTTCAATCCGATATGTTAGTTGAATGAGAGGATCTTTATGAGCATAGATAAATTCACAATCCTTACATTATCTGTTTACACCAATATATCAAAAGCATCATAATCAACTACATTACGAGTTAACTAAGAGAATTTGTAGAAAAGGGGTTAACAGAGGTGAAAGCAAAAGAGGAGGAAATGATTCGAGTTTGAATTTCGGCGGCTTTCTTTGTACAATGCTACGAATGCACAAGCTAGGGTGGCCACAAAGAAATGCCTATGAAGCACAAAGCAACTTAATACGAACGCATTGAGTTTTAGTTTCCTTTTTTTTTAATAAACTTCTTTTTAACTGGACTCTCAGCAAATCGGTCCTAATTATATCCAATGCGTTTTAATATAGGAGTACCGTAAATCTTTTCCAATATAAACAAAGACTGCTGAACAAAAATTCGTGTGCTCTCGCTTAATCAGTTTTTTATCACTTTACGACTTTCAAAACTTCCAATAATTTCCTGACTAACCTTAGGAATACATTGGCTATTAAATTATGCGAAAGAGCATGTAAAGCAACATAAAGGTTTCAAATTTAGATAAAATCGGCCGAAAAGCTATAAAGCTATTGCCAAATAATTTTTCGGACAACCTTGAAAAGGCTTTGGAGATTATATCATTCGAAAGAGAATGTAAAACAACATAAGGGTTTCAAATTTTGTTAGAATTATCCGAATAATAAGGATTTTATTGCCAAAACAAATCATTCCCGGGATATCCTTAAGATGACCTTGGCAATTATATAATTCGAATGGGAATGTAAAAAAACACATAAGGGGTTTCAAATTTCGTAAGAATCAACCGAATAGTTACAATTTTATTACCAAAACAAAAAGTAAGCAAAACGGGGACTGACCGACATAATGAGAAATAGAATCTCCCGCGACTCGACTTGCAGAAAACTAAGAACTTTACTAATTCGAAAATCATTAATCAGTGATTTCCTTTTATATGTCTGATCGAAGCAAACTAGTTCTATTTTTTGGAGCAGTTAATTTTAAAATAACTTTTGGGGAAATAAGAATTATAGGGCTCAAATAAGTCCTGAATCTGTAACTATACGATTGTTTCCAAAACGATATACAACAATGCTTCCCTACCATAATAATTTTGCCCTCGAAAAGATTAGCCTTAAACTCTCTTTTCTACATTAATGGGTCTGATACTAATTAATTGCAGCTAAATTCCATGTTTAAACCTCTCCTGCTTTTTCTATTATGTATATCCACTTTCTCCGAGTGTAATTTCGGCTGTTTGTTTTTTAGGGTGATTTTATATTCAAAAAAACCTGTTTAGTTTGATTCATATCGTTGACTATTTTAATCATAAAAAATGAAAATTGGAAGGAGAGAAGCTCTTCTAGTTTCTTTGTTAACTATATAGTAACTTTCCATGTGGGATGCGCTCGTATATATTCGCTTTATTTTTTAATATATAAATAAAAAAAATCAATTCGGTTAAAGCAATAGGTAGATATTCATCAGCCAGAGAAAGATAGAACAAATATAAAAATAGAGAGTGAAAATGAAATGAAAAACTAATAATAATGGGAGTTTCAATTCAAAAAGCTTAAAATTGCCGTTCTCGTCAGGTCTGAACACAGAGAATATGAAAGTGAACTCAAGCCCTCCGCAAAGGAATTTCCGCGAGTAATAAAGGTAATTATTTTCCGCGAATTTAGTAATTTCCTCATATTTTAGCACGGAAAATTAAACATATCATTATTAATAAGCGTAACTCTTTTTCCGTTACTTTAATATATGTACGAGTCTCGCCACTCACTCATTTTATCAATTGTAGGCCTATATTTACCTAAACATTGATAAATTTTCATAACAGTACCGAGGTGGTACCGTAACTAATTCGAGAGAGGGCTGCTGGCGATTGAAATAGCTAACCAAAATTCTTGTCCTACTAGAGTAACCGGCAATAGCGATAAAGGATGGGTCTTTTACTTAACTCAGCTACTACTTATTTCGGTTAATCCACGCTAATTTATGGACCGAAGATGTATGTGGATTGCTTAAGTGTGTGTGGTTGTAGAAATAGGGGAGTGATAGTAAATGTAGTTAAAAAAGGCAAGTTCATATTCTGGTAAAAGCTGAGTTTAACCTGTAATGGGAAAAAAGAATATGTGAGAGAGAAAATAATGTAGCGTAATCAAGTGTGAATCAGTGCAAGGAAAGATTGTGTGGTAATGATTATGAGTGAAGAATGTCATGATGCAATGGTTTGGTATGAATATGAGAGATGAAGAACTATGGTTGCGATTTTCGATTTGTAAGAGTGCATGAAATCGGGATTGCGTATTGGTTGCTTGTTGTAGGGGCTATGAATGAACAAATAACTGTCGTGATGAGAGAAGAGATAAGTGCAGATGTAAGTTAGAACAGAGTAAGAGATAATTGAGGGAGTGTGTTTGTGTTCTGTTATGAAATAAACGTGCGGGATGAACACGTCTTTGAACAGAAGAATTTGCATTAACACCCATGGGTTTGGAAAATAAAAGAAGGTAAATTTAACAGTATGCATGATAGATTTGAGCTAAGCCAGAAATAATATGCTGCTAAATATATTCGATTTGGAAAATATAAGCGGGATTGGTGCATAAGGTTAAATCAAATCATATCACCCTGCTGTCTAACATTATATTTGTTCGTTTCTGGATAAGAAGTAGAGAAACAGACGGATAAAGACGTGAATCTAAGGGAAAAGGCAATTGTCGCAAAAGGAAATTGCGCAAAAGAGAGAGAGGAATAAGTACAAAATGCTGGATGGAAGAAATATATGTGAACATCGAGGTAGAGAAGTACAGACTAAATTCAAGAGAAAACAGAACACTGATTGGTCGAACGATGATGTGTTGCATAGCGTGGAGAGAAATTAGGAAAGTTCTTGCAAATGCTTAAAGGGTCAGACAACGTGTGTGGGAGATGCAAATTACTGCAGAGAAAGACGAGAAAAGAAAAGTTAAACGAGTTATTAAGCTGAGTATGTAAATATGCAGAAAATAGAGAATTTGGAAGGAAAATTAATGAGGATTTGGATGAGAGTAGGAAAGCATTATAGAAGGAAGTGAGAAAGGAGAAGAACCATGAGTGGAATAGTTATGAGAATTATACTCTTCTAATAAAAACCCAATCTTAGGTAATCAAATGTATGTACTGTAAAGGCATTGTAGAGGAGGAAACCTACAAACCAAATTGAGACGATTACTTCAAACACTCATTACGAATTTCTGCTATATGAAATCTCTGTGTATAATTTATAAATAAATCTATAATTTAATTAATACTACCATCAATGTTTGCATCTTGAATTCTTTATTATCTTTCACGTCGAACTACACAGAGAGCTTCTTAGTTAGGTAATCTAGATTCATCGCAGAAGAGATGCTCTTCCACTATTGATATGCACCATCACGTTCTGGCCACCCAAGTAATCTAGAGTGGTACGGTTCTTTTAAAATATATATTTTATTTCCCCTACTTCACTTTTTTGGCAGGAACTCTTTTTTGCCTTTTATGACGAAATCAAAATAAAAGACATTAATTTATCATCATTTGTAGCGATAGGAGAATTCCTCAATTGCTCATTTAATAAAATATATTCTCCATATACAAAGTTGATTAAATTTTAATGAATTTGATTGAACCGGTCTATAAGATTAGGCAAAGTGTCGAGACCAAAGATATTGCGAGTAAAATGTCATTGTTTCTATTTAGTCTCACCGCCTGTGATGCTAGGTACCATTCTAAGTAAACTAAACCCAATCAAATTTCTGTTATCAATGTTACTGGTAGTTTTTTGTTGATTTTTTTTGCATTGGTCCCTCATGCGTGAAGATGAAATCTTTGCTCCTTTTGAGAGTTTTGGGGATTTAGAGAGGAAAACTTTGATCTTCCCAATGTGTTGTACGCCCTGCCAAAGTTACTATTATTAGGTGCGGCCACGCTTTCTGTAGGACTGTTCTAAAGGACCAGCTGAGAGCGGAGCGAAGATTTTGCATGTTGTGGGAAAATTATAGCACCACCCTTTGCTAGCCGACAATGGAACAGATAGGAAGAGGAAGTTCTATTGCAATTTAATTTCACGTGGAATACTTCCAAGTAGGGTGGTCTCACATAAGGATTGGCCCCAGGTAGGTTAGTCTTTCGCTACCAGTAGGTTAGTCTTTCGCTACATGATAGCTAGATTTCAAAAAGGTCAACCTTGTCTGCTGGGCTTATAAGTGGTAGTTTTTTTTATAATGGTTAATTTTGCCTCGGGAAGGGAAAGTATGACAGTTTTTTGTAAAGATTGGCCAAATTTATTTTACTGATGGCCAATTTAGTGTCATAAATTGAAGTAGTTTGGGAATTAGAGCATAAATAGAATGCGAAGAGCGCCACGTGTAGAAGGTGATCAGTAAAATATATATAAAATTGATGATACTTAAACGCGTAGCTTATAAAATGAGCGAACTTAAAACGAGTGACATTATCGGGAGTAAAGGGTTGGAATAAAATATATAATTTATCCCCTTTAATGGTCGAAGTAATTTTTGAGACTTCTCTGGAAGCAACAAATACAATGAAGTGCAGTTTGAAAAAGAGTTTAAAATCGGTGATTTGAAAATTTCTTGTTTAGTTTCCTATAGGCATTTGCGATAATTGACATTGGAAAGGCGCTAAAGAACTTTTGTGCAAATATTTTTAATGCATTTTATTTTTTTTTATATGTTAAATTATTGAATGATAATATAGGTTATACTTAATTTGTCCCTACCTTACGTGATGAAAAAGTGTCAGATCATGTTTTTAGGTACTGTGTCGGTGTGAGAAGGAGACGAGAAAAGAAAGAATGAAGGAAAGAAGAAAGAAAGAAGTAATGGGATTTAAGGGTAACAGGATGGATCAAAGAAACAAGTTGGGATAGAATGGAGTAAGGAAGTAACCAATAAAATACTAAGAAAGAAACAATGGTAGGAGAGAAGGTGGTAGGAACGAACGAACGCAATTTTTCGTGCGCATCCTCATCATCATGTAAGTAGCAACAAAATAATTGATATTTTTACGCTTTGAAAGCGAAAGAAATCTAACCGCACAAGTGAGAGATAAGTTCTAATCCAAGATTGGGCAGTTTATTCGCCGGAATATTCAATTCTAATGATATGATCTAAATTAGGGAGAAAGATAACCAAACTACGTAATTTTTTGTGCATCAACTCGATAATTTTCAGAGAATTGGGGAACTCTAAGTTCAGTTGCAAGTGCGAAATGTACTGTTTGCTTAACAGTTTAATTGCCAATAGCTAAACCTAACTTCTCCCTTCTCCACTGCACCTCTAAGACAAGGGAAATTGGTCGACAGGCAAGAATCTCGTCAAAACGATGCGAAACAGAAAGGTCGCAAAAATTACATTACAAAGTTGTTTATTATTTTCACATGAATATGAGGTATCCCATAAATCAAACACTGTTGAAGATAGGAAAAAAAGTCTTTGGTCAAAACCAACATCTTTACTGGGCTGCTTTGGGAAAGGATATTAAAAGATTTTGATATTTTTAAATGTATATCTGTGTGGTTTTGTAATTAGTGGCTTACTAAAATATAACTCGCACACTTCAGTTAAGAAAAACGTAGACTTTGTAAAGCTGCTCATGGAAGGGTTTATACGATCCGATTTAAATAGATACCGGTCTAAGAGAATGGACACTGGAAGAGTTTCCTAATTTTTACTGGGTTTATATTTATAGTATATATATATATGTAAATATATCTATACTTTACATATAAACAATAATATTAGGTCATCCGTTCAAGACGGCGATTTTTGTCTTAATAGGCAGGAGCATCTCGACCTTAAAAAGAAATCAAATAAAGTGGAGGAGGCCAGCCTCCTCCAAAATGTCATATACTACGCAAATCTGTGCAACCTAAACACTGCCTAGTTCACGGAACAAATGTAACCACCTCGCTCCTCCCCGTAACAGGACAGATAACGTAGGCGAAGATCATCCATACTAGGAAATTCAACAAGAATGTGCCTAACGTTCCGGGGAACAACGCAGCCGTGAAAATAAAATGCATGAGAGCTCTCGATTAAATGTCGGTGCGTGCTACGAGTTCGGCAAATTTCAAGGACGACAGAAATCAACATTTAAGCCGTCGAGTAATGGATTGTAGGTTGATAGGAACAGTCGTGGCGCAATAGCACTCTCAACTTTCCCTCGGCCTCTCTCATCTTTATTGCTAAGCAGCCCTAAGGGCTTACACACGCAGGAGGTTGTTAGAGAGATTCAGCGGAAACCGGTGAAGTTAGAGTGATCTCTACTCGGTTTGTGAAAAGCGAGAATAATAGCGATTTGCAAGGACTCTGGAAGGATACCCTCTACCCAGATACTGTTAAGCAAATCTAACAGAAAGGCCATGGCTCGCCCACATATTTGTGGAGGCATAGCTTACACGACATCGTCTGGATCGGTCGTTGAAAGGTCCTTTGCATAGGGAAGGTTCTTTGACCCTGGAACTAAATTCCATTTGGCGGACTTCCATGACAACATGACGCGAAATGAATCCAGGTGGAGTAACATCCCGGCCAGAGAATGCGGAGAAATCGGTCGATAAGTATTCCAAAGTTAACGCGGTGCCAGAGATTGGGCTGCCGTTCTTATATAGAACAGTAAAACGGTCTTGCGAGAACTTGCCCCACATCCTTTTGACTTGCCTTAACAAATCTGATAGAGGGGTCTTCCCGTTGATTAAAGGCACGTATGACCTCCAGGAAGAGCGGCAGGCGTGTTTCGAAACACACCGACGAATTTCTCGTAAAGTGAAGTGGTTCGAGCGGTGCTAATAGCGATTTAGACATAAGGCTTCTCTTTGAAGGCTATTGGCGTGAAAAATGGCCAGACTATCTAGGAATAGTAGATAGGCCTACGGCGATGATGTTTCTAGAGAAGAACTAAACGACCTAATCAACTGACCTGAACTCCTTAACTAAGATGGAGAAATCAGTTACTTCATGACCGTGGATCACCGCGCCTATGCTAAGCGCCATCGGGGTGGACTCTCAGGAGGCAGTAGACCAGAAAATGATATTCGATTTAGAAAGTGATCACTATCATGGAAGTCATCGACTATCTCCTATCCAAAAACAAGCCCTAGCTCAGAGGAGCTTCGGAGGCCCTGTTCGAATAAAGGCACTAATGGAAATGGCAGTACGTTTCCCGGAGGAAGAACTCCGGGCCTTTGTTGCCGCACAATGCGCTGAAGACTCTGTCTCCTTCGAGAACTTATTTGGCGATTTTGGCCTCGTCAGCGAGTCTTTTCCTCCGTCCCCCTCAAAATCTTGGGCTTCGTAGTTAAGGGTTTCGTCCTTTTGAGGATGTCCTATGAGCTGTTCTCCTTTCGGCAACAGCTTTAGTAACCCCAGAAGAAGACTTCACGACCAAATTAAAGTGGCCTGCCTCATGTGAATCTCCGACTCGGTGAAGGTGCGAGGCCGTTTAGCGTAACGGGAAATGGTCACGCTCAAAGAAGGATGGGGGGGAGCTAGTTTTACCACCGGAGATCATAGAGTAGGTAGAACCCTAATAATAGTTTCAATTGGACACAGAAACAAACGTGCTCGTAGGCCTGGATGAGTCAGGAGTAGAGAGCATTTTCTTACCCTTCAGTTATAAATGGCCCAGGAAGCGTCAGGAGCGCAAGAACCAAGTCTTTAGCTGCAGAAAATGAGAGAAGATCCTGTGCTTAAATGGTTAGGATTTCCTTCTCAAGAAGATTTGGACTTATTTTCTGCAATTTTGGAGCAACTTGTACATACTTCGGGTAACTTCGAACTAACTAGTTTACAGAATTGATTTATATGGCCGAATCAGTCGCACTATTATCAAGTGCACGGCAATTGCATGAATGCCTTAACGCGTTAGTGATCCCTGCCAGAAAGCACCGACTCATGGGGTAGCCTGTCACAGTCGAACGTTACGAAGAGTGTAGGGGTTGGTCTCATGGCCACTCTGTTTTCTCATTACACTTTTGATCTTGACCGTTTCTCGGTCGGCTGGATCTAATGATATGCCCTCTATAGAGTAGTCCACGAGTTCCCTTGAATAAACTACTCAATTCACGAAGTTCATGGTAGAGAGCAGCGTCACACTCACCGTCGTGCAATCAAGTGCCCGAAGAGCACTAATCTTGGCGAAGGAATGCGACGCATACGCCAGAAAGCTTCCTTGGGAGAAATGGGTCACCTTTGGCTCTATACCAATCACGTTAAATCAGCCTAGTTAGTGCTTTATTTTGATGTTTCATGTTGCCTTTGGCCAAAATGCTGCCAGCACTAGAGCCAAGAACTAGAAAGCGTTTGCAGCCAGCGGGCTTGAAGACGCCATGCAGTCTGTGGGATGAGAGGCCTCTACGTAATAAAGTCTCCACTCTGCGCACTTGCGAACTTTGTCTAAGTTTGAAATTCATTACCTGGGGAAGCATATTGGCCATACTTCTCGATATCGTCTTGGAAGCTTACCAAAACGGCAGCATACCTATACGTTATGAGTATTTTTGTCATCTTCTTCCACATTATTTTTTCTCTAGGAGGGTCGAGAAGGAAATGAACACGCTTCTCTATTGGGGCAGAGTGCTGGTCTCAGCAAGATCCTTCTTTAAATTTGAGAAGGTCTGGCTGTCAAATGGGCACCAACCAGGAGAGAATATCCCTCCTAGCTTTGTGATTCCTTTGGAGCCTGTGCCATCTCTGGGGAAGCTTGAACCGGCAAATGGCAGGGGATGGCCTTCTATAGAAATCCTATCCGAGACATTACAGATCCTATTCAAGGTGTCTTCCGGCATATCTAATCCCGGCGAAAGGGCATGCATCGGGGAAGACAGGGGGCAGGTACGGTGACCCCGTGTAAAATGGAGATGCAGGCCAGCAGGTATTTAGGGGGCACTGGCCGACGGTTACTTTCATTAATTTACCCCCTAAGCCTCTCTCCCTGGGATCCGTCAATATATAGAGCAGCCTACGTGTTTTTTTGCAGGCTCCTGCGAGTGCTAAGGAAGAACTGACTGAGGAAAGAGGGAGTCACCAAAATGCTGCTCCAGCAAAGGGGCTGAGTGGGAATCCACCGCACTCGTAGGCCTAGGAGTGGAATTAGGGAGGTTCCCCTAAGAAAGCACAGGTCGATACCTCAATTTCTGCTGCTGAGCTGCCTAAGAGTTGTCCCAAAAATGTGATCCACTATCTTCCTGCATCGTGAGTAAGTGAGCCTCTTTTAATTGAAGAAACTGGACCCTGTCACATATTGAAAACGGTGAATTACTTCATTGATGATCAAAATATTGACAGGATTTGCTGACTTGATTTAAATCCGATATAAGTGCTATGGAAAATACTCACTGAAAAAGTTATGGCTAAGATGATTGGCATAAAAACTTGTAAGAACATTATAGCAAAACATCATATTCCTGCGACCAAAGATGTGTTTAATTCGTTTAGATCAATGTCTTAAATTCATATTTTTATTAATAATTTGTTCATTTGTGCCTTCGATACATAATCTAATTTTTATCGAAGCCTTCTTTAAATAATTATCACTTTCTTATAAGTATTTTGATCTGCTGCTCTAAGAAATGAGAGCAGACATTATCAGAGGTAGCTATCGAAGAATATTTTGTTCAGTTTTCGCAAATTCGGAATATAAACGTAAAATAAATATATGTAACTAAAGCAATATGCTGTTTTCTATGTAAATGCTTATTTCATACGTACTTTCCTCATTGTCTAAACATCTTCTCTTTATTTATAGAAATTTGAAAAGATGAAACTTAGATATTTTTCATTCAATTTTACAATTGTATTTATTCTTGCAATTATCAATATTTATTAAAATGAAAAATCGTGAAAGATCATTTTTGGTAGGTGAAAGTTAAATATTAATGAATAAGAATACATACAATTATAAATTGGCTAAACATCTTTAAAAAAGGAGGTAGATAACTGAAAATAAGTCTGCCTTAAGCACTGCATTTATTTGGGTGATATAGCATGTCTGTGGAAATGAATCCATTGCAATATATTGTAGACAAATTTAGCGACATTTCAATCATTCTCGGTCATTTGTCAATGTAACCGAATTCAAGACTGACCAAATACAGAAGAAAGAAGTTTGTAACATTCAGATTTATCCTGATTTATCCTAATGACCTATATCCAGCAACGCTGAGATTATTGCCACTCAGTTCCAAATTGACTACATCAGCCTATAGCTTGGGCTATAAATATGGAAAAATGCCTACTTGCGTGATGATTCTCCTTACTATTACGTTTGTTCCTTTTAAATCTAATCCTAATAAACTAGCTTCTGACCAATACTGATCATATAAATACAAATATTCTTCAAGAAAATTTATCTCTACGCAAATGAACTGGTCCAGAAAATGATGCTCCTTGCCTACAGTTGACTTAAGTTTCTCTCAGGTTTGAGCAAATTCTAAGCAATTTTTCAATTGGCGAATAAAAAGTACTTACACCTTGTTATATTTATGTATTTTTATTTATGACTGTTTGCGATATGTTGCGGAAATATGAAGAAATAGAGTATTAATGTTAATGCTTTAGAAAGTAAGTAGATCTGAGATAGATACATATATTGTAGTTAATATCCGTTAAATTTTGGTATGTAGTAGAAATATGTTAAAGTAGGGTGGCCTGAGAGGAGAGAACTAACAAGAATAAGAACAGATTTATTGGTATTATAGTTATTTTGATCATTGATCATTGCTTTTAAACTAAAGTCTTGGTATTGGAGTTTTCGAGTTAGAGCAACAAGGAGTGAACAGCCAAGAGATAGTTGTGTTAAAGCAGAGAGTCGGAGTGAAATAAGAAGATGCCTGATGATGAAAACTCTTAGAAGCACACCTATTCATGTAAGCGATATCAGGCGTCTCTGTGATGATTTGATTCAGAATCACTTAAATCATAGACACGAAAAGCGAAAAGAGACAGATCATCATCAATATATGAAATAAAAGTAAAGATTAAAGAATCAATAGTTATATACACATTTGCACATTGAAATGGCTTCATGTGTGGTTTTAAACGAAATTCAGGCGTTGTTAAGTAGAGTTCCTGGGAAAGTATGTTTGTGCGGTTCTGTCTTTGTGAATATATCCCAGGGAGTTCTTTTACTGTGAATATAGCAATAAACATCCATCGTGTTAATAGATATTAAATATATTTTAACCGGAAAGGAGAATATAAGCTTCGAGATAACTGCTGATTCGTTGTTTAATTCAATATCACCAGAGTTTGGTTATAAGCAGAGTGAAGCCGGGAGGTTTAAATTTAGGGACGTCAATCGTTGGGAGTTTCAGGGTCTAAATTAAAAAAAAATAAACTTTTTTTCTTTAATAAGAGCGAGAAAATGATTGTCGACCTTTAGGGAGCGCTTAAGTTCTTCCACAACAAATCGAAGTTCTTTGTATCTTGTTTTGGGAAGAGAACATTTTGGATAACGAAGACGATCAAACATTGGCGTGAGTCTCCATTGTTTAACTTTAATGCTACTAAATTTCACTTTCATGGATGTAGATATCATAGTTATAGACAAGGTCAAATTTGCAAAAAATAAAAAAAAAGAACTTGAAATTTGGAAAACAATTAAGCAGTCTAAGATTGTGAAAAGTATGCAGCCAAATTAACATATAGCACCATCGTTATACAGTAGAATTAAGAAGCAAGGGCTTTTTTGCCATTCACTGAAATACTTCTACTATTGTAAAGATATATTAAATGCCAAAAAAGATGAAAAGTTAGGAAAAATAACAGAACGAAAGTTACCACCATCTTCGGAATTTAAACTTTTATTTGCCTCAAAACGAAAAATCCATATCTTCTGTATCGAATAAAGATAGATAATAGATAGTTATGGCAATGAGAATGATGATGGGTTACTAATTTGTCTAATATATTGATAAAAACCAAGAACCTGACATTAAGATTTTTTCAATTTTAGGAGTCCATCTGGTGTGATATTAGAAATTTCTTGTAAGGTGGCTTATCAAATATTTTTTTACGTTGTTGCTGGCAAAATATGCAAGTACGGAAAAAATACTAGTATGTTTGTGAAAGAAGTCCAAATAAAATATTTTGTTACTAGTTAGATTGGCGCATTGAAACCTGAGAGGGCTAATCCACGGCAAATTTGGAAAAAAATGTTCTTTAAACAACTCAAAACAAGCAATCAAAGTCAATTTGGGAATAATCGTTGTAAATTAGTAATAAGGAGAGAGAAAGAAAGCTTCAATTTTGTGCGGTGCCGATGCAAAACTTTGAGTGCGTTAGCTTTTTTGATTCTGATGCAACTATGAAAAAATAAATTTCTTTCAATAACATGAGAATAATGATGAGTTTCTATGAAGTACATAAGAATATGGTTGAGTAAAGTGATCTGAGCTACTTGTGTAAGCATGTTTGCTCACAGATATCCTGCTCATAGATATGAGGAGATTTGGGGGGGATCAACTCAGGAAGGCTTTCGGGGGGAACCACAAAAGAACACTCATTTTATAGGTTTTCACTGTTCTAGGAAGAAGAATATCGGCAAGGACAATTCCTGATAACACTTTCTAGACTAGGTCGGTAAAAAACCAAAAGAAAATATATGTAACTGCCGATCAACATTTAGACGATGAAAGTATAAAAAGCAAGCTCGATTTGCTCTGATGTCAGTAGCAAGGGTTACATTGAACCCCCAATAATTGAAACCCAATTTTATACTTATTCTGCGCAAATATTTTGAAAAAAGGTATATATATATATATATATATATATATATATATATATATATATATATATTGTACTATATTGTAATATAGTTTGCAATGCAAGGTTTCTGCACCTTTATTTCTGTCTTCAAAATTGTTTTGAAAGACAGAAAATAAATATGGCGAAAGCCCTGTGGTGGTTGTTATCACCCGCAGAACTTGCATTTGCTCCTTCTTCTATATATATATATATATATATAATATATATATATATATATATATATTGGTAAATATCACATTAACGCGATATATATCAGTGAAAAGAATATTATGAGAAGTCCAATTTCTTCAATTCTCTTTACCTACGTACAAAATACGACAAAAGAATTGCTTTCAACCAAGCAAAAAATTTGTATTAATCAAATAATTATACTGAGGAGAGAATTTCAGAATCTATCGTTATTAACAGAAGTCGATAATTTTAATTCATCCAAAGGGCAATACCAATTCAACAAATATATCTCCAATTAGGTCGTCAATCTTATGTATAAGCCGCCGGAACCAATTGTTCTCGGAGATTAGTAATGTAACCGCAAATCAAACCAAATATTAATGTTTTGAAGTTTGTTTCCTCCGTTTTCACTTTGCTTAGTCTTCTGTTCGCTTTTATAAACTGGAGCCGCTTGCCTTGTTTTTACACTACACAGTTGAAAATGGCATCAATAAATAACCGAAACTTGTTATGTTGTTATAAATATATTTGATACAGATATTATGGCTTACTATATTTTATATATATATATATATATATATATATATATATATATAATATTAGCCTTTTTAAGTTTTTAAGTTTTCTTCGTATATATTAGCAATTTTTGAGTCGGTTTTAAAGCAAATCTAACTGTTGCTAAGTCATATTTAAAATTTTTAACTTATAGTACATTTTACTGATATTTTATAATTGATCACTCTTTAAAAAATAATGTATTGTTGGCCTTTTCAAGTTTTGTTCATATATATTAAGTTTGTTAACTTATTCTAGCCTGAAGATGAAAACTTGTAATTTTCGCAACGTAGTGAAAAATTAAAAGATGCTACATCCGTTTCTCGTGGCTCTGGGATTTATTCTCAATATTAAATGCAGGCTTCACGGCCGAGCTCCATATGGATATATATATATATATATATATATATATATATATATATATATATATATACGTATAAGCGCTGTGTCTCACTCTACATAAGCAGTCCGCATAAGTGGTTATCCTATCGTGTTCTAAAAGATTTTCTAAAACTACGTGAACATTATTGCGTTAGAAATAATCAGAATTCAGTGTGAACTCGTTGATTAAAGTTAAATCTTTTTTGTAAGAAAACACACCACTATCGTCAAGCAACATCACCGTAACCTTACGATACAAATGAGATACCTTTTCAAGCCCCACAGTAAGTGAAAACTTAATGACATGTGAGTCTTCTGCTTATATATATATATATATATATATATATATATATATATATATATATATATATATATATATATATATATATATATATATTTATATATATATAGAGAGAGAGAGAGAGAGAGAGAGAGAGAGAGAGAGAGAGAGAGAGAGAGAGAGAGACAGACAGACAGACAGACAGACAGACAGAGAGAGAGACAGAGAGACAGACAGAAATTTATTGATATTAGGTGCGGGGGTAATTGTTTTAGTAGGAAAGTCTGAAGTCTGCGCATGCATGTTGTCTGGCGTCACTTCTATCTTTTTAATATCATATAAGATTTTTTGTATCGTCAGTGAAGGATGCAATATCATTGCCAAATCCATTTTCCAAAAATTTGGAGAATGGAGGTTGTGCTGCTTGGTATTAGAAACGAGACCTCCAACACAAAGATCTATGAGTGGTTGCGTGCCAAACTCAGGACAGAGCGTACGTTTAGGAAGGAGTTGGATGAGGTAGTATGCGATTAAAAGGTTACAGTGCCTATCAAACCTAACTTTAATTATTCTGATACAGAAATAAACCTCGCAATTGTCACCTTTTTCAAGCCATCATAGCCTTCGATTCAGGAGTTGCAAATGCCCTAGAGCCAGGGAGTGGCCGCAAGAATGGCAGAAGTGTGCTGCATATGTATGATAACTCACTCTTGGCTATGGGGAAATTCTTTGAATACATGACGCCGAATATTTGGCCAACATCCACAGTAGCTCACAACCTCTTGTGACTATTATATTTGGATGGCAATTAAAGAAAAACAAAAAGTCTTTATACAACAATAGGGTTGAGCTTAGTGACAGAATCACCACAGTTTTTAACCCGTTTAACGAAGAGACAGTACAGAACACCGGTTGCAGGTACTGATGCTGCCTGAAGGGTAGGGGTTAGCCCGACCGCGATTTATATTAGTAAAATGAACAAGAAATTCGCTTGACGAAAATTTACCCACCGCACCATGTAAAGGTAGTATATCTACATTAAGGCTTAGGGGTTATGGCTTTTCAGCTAACAGTCATGGAGAAGGAGTTAGCGAATTAGAGCGAGAGTAAGAGTTCTGTGCAAGCACCATGAGTAATTGCTTTTGTCCCTTATCTTTTAAGCAGCAAGTGTCGTTAGTTCAACTTAGTTTGCCAAATCAGTGATGATTTGAATTACTATTACTTGCAATGATTTTATGTGGTTATCATGAATGCTTTTTAAACAAAAATTATGAATTAATTTCTATTAGGAGAAAAATTAGCTCTCCGCGGTCAACATTCCAATTTTTTATATAGAGCGGTGGTTTGACCTAGGTACCGTATTATGTTATTCTGAAAAAAATAAAATATGATCATGCTATGTTCTCTTATGTAGGAAAGGTCATGAAGAAGAAAAAGAAGAAATATAAAGAATAAAGAAGAGTACTAGAAAAATGGGATAAAAAGAAGCTAGATTATTAATCAAGGTACTTTAAAACAACCCAATATCGGTGGAGTCATATAACCTTAATATCTTATTCTATAAAATGATAACGCAGTCATAATTACCCTTATTCTGTTCTTAAGTATTATAGATATATAATACAAAATCCTCGTTGATCTTCAGTGGTCTGCCTATCATTATGTTACTGCTATGGTTTTTGATGAGTTTTTGTTTTTCTTTGTGTGTAGGTGAGAAATTCGGACTATTGAAATGTCCTTTTCCACTATAATAATTTAAATCTGGACGGGCTAATCTAACCAAATGCTAGTCTAAAACTGTGTAATAACTAAAATTGAGGATTTTTTAAGTATATAATAAATTGTGCTTCTTAAATTGATAAGTGCATATGAAAGAATAAAAGTCTCATAAGCTTCTACGAATATATTTCATGCTTATAGTCTCCTTATCCCTTTTTTGCTTATTTACTTGCCTTGTGAAAAATGCATCGCTTCCTATTGATCCTCTTTTTATTTTCCAATGGAACCTGAATTCTTTTAAGGTTTTTAGCATTAAAGTCTAACTCAGTCCTATTTTCGATTCATATACTAATGCCATCCTATGAAAATATTGTCAAAAGTGTTAATTTATTTTGTACATTTACTGACCTCTCATACTAATGTTTTCAATGTTTTTTATTCATTGAGAAAGATTATGCTACACGAGCAAATTCATTTGTATCAAGGAATGGCAAAGAAACGATGTCTTATCGTTGCTTCTCGTGGAAAGCTTGACTGTTTTCTGGAAAATTGACGTTCAAACCACATAAAGTCTTTACATGAAAACTTACCCCAAATTTTGGCTTCGATCCTCGGTTTCCATAACATTACTTTTCAAAGTTTGCTGCATATTTGAGTAAGTTTTATTGTATAAGCAAAGTTGTTGAGTCAGTAGAAAAACAATTGCACTAACGATGTATATTATTGGTTCAAGGGAAAGAGTAAATAGTATGTTGCATTTACTTTCAACCTCGATTTTCTCTTCCTTCCCTAACCTCATAACATAAATTCCTTTAGATACCTTTTTGATGATTATTCAAGAATTGGATGGCAGAAAATTGACTTTCATTTGTAAATTTATTAAGATATTGGGGATCTTACAAATCCAGAGATTTATCTATATTATTTTCGAAAATATTGTTATCTTAGGGTTTGACCCATATAACGAATCTAATTCCATCATTTTATCTGTGGCCATGGGTAAGAAATATATATATATATATATATATATATATATATATATATATATATATATATATATATATATATATATATATATCCAAAGAAGTACAGTAACGGACATGTAAATGCATAAAAGAAACCACAGAGTTAGGAACAATTTATTCGCCAAATCTGGTTTCGCGAATAAATCGATCCTAAAACTCTGGTTTCTGTTCTGCATATATATATATATATATATATATATATATATATATATATATTGGTATATATGCAAAAAGAGAAAGAGAGATATATAATGAGAGAAAGAGGTGATGTAGTTTTATATCTCAAAATAAAAGCTCAATATTCTACATATGTTGTGATCGCGTTCGTTATTTTATATACGAGGGGGAGTCAAAAAGTTCTCAGATAAATGGCATAAAATTTTTATTTGTAATAATACTGTAATCATTTTTCTACATAAGCTCCATTAACATCTATACACTTTCTTAATCTATGAATCCAACGGTAAAGACCATCTTTGTAGAATTCACGGGGTTGTCTCTGGCACCAAGTAATGACCTGCTTTTTTGCTTCATCTAATGATTGAAACCGGGTTCCTTTTAGGTGTCCCTTTAAATTTGGAAACAGAAAAAAGTCAGAGGGTGCTAAATCAGGGCTATAAGGGGGATGAGCAAGAGTTTCCCATCGAAATTCCCGTAGCTGAGATCTCACAGCTTTGGACGAATGTGCAGGGGCATTGTCATGGTGGAACAAGATTTGCTTGTGGAGCTTTCCTCGTCGTTTTTTGGCTATTGAAGTTTTCAGCTTCCTTAAAACTCATTCGTAATAGCTGGATGTAACAGTTTTTTGTCCTTCTAAGAAGTCTATTAAAATAATTCCCTCCGAATCCCAAAAAACTGTAGCCATTATCTTCTTAACGGACCTCTCTGTCTTGAACTTGATAGGCCCTGCTGCCCCCCTTGGGTGCCACTCTTTTGATTGATTTTTACTTTCAGGATCAAACTGATACACCCAAGTTTCATCTCCCGTTACGAGGCGCTCAAAAAAACTATCCTCGTTTGCTTCAATCTTGGTCAAAATAGCCAAAGAAAGGTTGGCCCTATGATTCAGCTGGTCTTCTCGCAACGCTTTTGGGACCCAACGTGCTGAAAGCTTGCTCAGGCCAAGATTTTCAGTTAGAATTCCAAATGCTGAGCCATGAGAGATTTTACATGCATTGGCAACTTCATCAATAGTAATACGGCGATCTTTATCCACTAGATTCCTCACAAGCTCGACATTTTCTGGGTTAATGGAGGTGGAGGGTCTCCCTTCACGTGGATCATCTTCAACTTCTTCTCTGCCCCCCTTGAAGCGCTTAATCCAGTCGTAAACTACCGCTCTACATGGCGAAGAGTCACCATAAACCTGTTGTAGAGCGTCAATAATCTTAACAGGCTTCCAATCAAGTTTAGTCAGGAATTTAATGTTCGCTCTTATCTCAAAATTTGCCATTTTATGGGTTCAAAAAAGTAACCTTTTTGAAGCACATCTAATACAAAGAGTCTCGACAAATTGAATGACGAATTTTGTAGGAATTGTTCAGAAAACATGAAAGTCGTGTTTGACCCTGTATTTACTTGTACAAAATCGAACATTTCAATAATCTGGCATTTGTCTGAGAACTTTTTGACTCACCTACGTATTAACACTTGTACGATATATACCTATGATTAGGAAGACAGAAAAGTTAACAAAGTTCAATTTAACATAGCTCTTCATTGAATAAAGCAATTAATTCATTATTTAGATTCCAGCATGTCTCGGATTTTCTATCTCAAAAATTAGTCTTATGTTGTGGGTTTGCCTTTTGACATATTTAAAAAAAAATTTTGATTGAATTCTTCTGAATAATGAACAAGCATATTCCAGTCCTTACTGATCTCCTGATGAGATCAAAGTATTCTTCCTGTCTAGTCTTGGTAGCCTGGCCTCAATCCGGGGACTTCGTAGCCTCGAGACTAACGTATTATACCCCGTTTTTCCCCGAGTGTTTCTTATTTATACCTCGTCACCCCACTGGGGTAGGGGTAGGAGGGAGGGAACTTGTGGACGGGCCGCGAAGGATAGTTACTTCAACGGTTTTTCTCATCAAGTCTCAACTCTGCTCACGCTGGCCTTCGAGCTTGAGAGAAACGGGTCTCCAATTTCTTACTTGAGGTGAAATTGAATATACTCTCGTAGGGAAGATCTTGTAGTTTAAAACCTTTCGACTTTTCATCGCGACGAGTGGCGATGTGTTGTGGTTACGAGCTTGACCCCACGGTGCCAGGGCCGGATGTCTTCGCGGTTACCGTCCCGTGTCTCCACTGAGAGAGAACGGGGGAGTGACGATTCCCCTACACTCCCCATGAAAATATTATCCACATTCTTCATTCAAATTCCAAATTACTGAAACAAATTTGTGTGACAGGGTAATTAGCGTTTGATGATGTATGAAACCTATTTTCCATCTCCAGTTGAGTAGATGCTGATAGTTGGACTACCTGTTAATGGTCAATGGTAAAACATAGCAATTACTAATCTCGTAGGTTTTCTACCCATGAAAATATTATCCTCATTCTTCTTTGAAATTCAAAATTTCTGAAACAAATTTGTGTGACAGGGTAATTAGCGTTTGATGTCTGAAACTTATTTTCCATCTCCAGTTGAGTAGAAGCTGATTTGTTGGACTTTTCCTGGTAAAGAAATTTCTCTAATAATTCGATTTTTGCTTCTGAACCAATTTTAGTTCAAAATAATGTTAATGAATGTGATTCTCGAGATAACTTTATCTTCAGATGACTCAAATCATCAACAGCTTAAGTTAAGAGAAGAAATTGGCATGTACTTTTCCATATACATCAAATAGTTTTTAGCGATTTCCTAATATTTCTATTTTATGCTATTTTAGAGTAATATCCTGCAGTGTAAAGAAATGTAGATTTTTCTTCTGTATTAATCGTTAGAGTCTCTAAACATGTAATTGGTCCGAGTAGTTGCCATATTTTAATCGATTGAATTGATTAATAACACAGGCCTGCGTTTGAAATTTTTTTTTATGTTCCCCAGGAATTCTTGGTGGTTTCTTAATGAATTCAACCTCCTGAGTTAAAAAATGAATGTATATTTGTTCAATCAGGTCAGATTTTCTCAGTACTGCATACACCATTTTCATTGAGATTACCTCTTTCTCTTCTCTAATAATGCATTATTACTGTTATATCATATAAACAGGAATACACGTAGGTAAACTATAATTCTTTTAATAAACAAAAAATAAAAGAATGCAACATAATAAAGAAAATAATTATAATTTCGAAGAACAGACGCCCTTGACGATTTTCGTTTGTGCCTGTCATCTGGAGCATCACGCTTCAAACACCAACAGTAGTCACCAAGCATGTTTCCGTTCCATTTACACTGGTACCTGGATTCCATTGTTTTTATGTCCTGGGGGAATCTTTGCCCCTGTTCTTTACTGTAATCCCCGCAGTTGTCGGAAAAATAATCCAGATGGGACTGTAAAAAGTGTATCTTTATAGACATTCGAGCTCCCAAATGTTTGAGACTTGTTAAGAGCTGATTGACCAGGGCAACATATTCTTCTAGGCTTCTTTTATGGTCCTAGAAAATTGTTAACTATAGCTTTGAAAGCTTTCCAGGCATATTTTTCTATGTCCATCATTGATGCATCAAATTGCTGATCAAGTTCCTGATTTGAAGTCCATCAAAAATTCCCCCATGAAGCTTAGCGTCACTGATTTGTGGAAATTTTTGAAGAAGAAATTTAAAAGCTTGGCCTACTTTTCTTAAGGGTTTTGACATAATTTTTTATTATGCCAAGCTTCATATGCAGTGGAGGGAGGAGTATTTTTTGAGGAGGCACTAAAGGTTCAGCTATCACATTGTTTGATCTAATTCTAAATGCTTCTCGTGGAGGCCAAATCTTCTTCTCATAGTGCATACTATCTGCACGACTGTCCCATAAACATAGAAAACAGGGATGTTTTGTGTAGCCTGTTTGCGTCCCAAGCGTAAGAGATACTTCCTTGAAAAAAATTTAGCACGGTATGTAAATTCAGTGTAATATTTCTAAAAACAAATTCAAAGTAATATTTCTTAAAACAATAAGAATATGAATATGTACTGAAAAATCCTGTATGCCGATACATTAAATCATCGTATTGGAACTAAATGGATATATGTACATCTTATTTTGAGTTTATTGAGTTGTGTTGTATACCTTCTCAATTAGGATAAGTTCCCCATTAACCTAATAGGATGCATTAACCTATAGGGACACACTTCAACAAAAAATATAACTCCAAAATGACTCATGATTTCCAGATTTGCCTTCTTGTAAAATGTAAGTTGACCAAAAGGTGTATACAAGTATTACCATTTAAAAATTAAAATGTCAATATCAAAAAGCTTAGTAATGCCAAGTGTAAAATGATCATACCTTTAAGTCCTTACATATCCTCCACTTATAGCAAGAGTAATTTTATTGCATCCAGCATTTTTTTCATATTTTCATAACTTTCAGTAAGTTGGATTGAATGGCCTATAGGAACAGAAGCTATCTTGTTACCAATATTCAGTAACACAGCTTTTAAACTTCTACTGGAGGAATCTATTAACAGTCTCCATTCTAATGGGTTGTAGGGAATTCCAACGGCCTCAACAAGTCCTTTAATATTGGCGCAGTATACTAAAGAGCTGGGAGAATGCTGTAAAAAATAGCTTACTTCGAAACTCTTGTTCTTTATTTCTGTACCCCCCTAAATGTTGTTTCTTAAGCGAGAAGATTACTTTCACGAAGTCGAGAGCTAAGAAGATGTGTATTCGCCTTTGAAACCCCCAGATCCCTGGTCAGGTCATTTAACTGAACTTAAGTGAATGGTCTTGCAAGCATATCATGTGTGGAAACCTAATAAGACTTAGATGTGTCATAATCTTGGTCAACTTCCATATTAATCTCTTCATGTACCTCTATATGTTCAGGGGAAGAAGGTATAGGAATTTCTGGGCCATGGGGCAATGGTTTGATGGCAGAAGGAACATCCGGATATGCCACACTATGTTTATTCTTCTTATTTATACCTGTGGAAAGTATAATTGCATATTACATAAAGGAATTGATTTGGAGTTGCAGATAGTACATAAATGTTTAGTAAAGGATATGTTCATGCTGAAGTGAACTATGTTAGTTTGTAATTTTATGCTGAGTCTTTGCCTAATAATGACATTTTCAGGAGCCAGTATAATACAGAAAGCTTAAATGCGTGATACAATGCTCACCTTTAAGATTTGTCATGCAAAAATAGCAGTCCGTAGTGTGGTCCTTGCCATCTCTCCACACCATGGGAACACCAAAAGAGAGGGACTGCTGTTCGCCCTTACTCCAGCGTCTTAAAATTATGTAGCATCCCTTGCAGCAGAAAAGTGGTGCAAAACTTTTATCTTGATCTCTTAGCCTTACTCCAAAATATGCATGATACAAAGATTTAATTACAGGAGGAATTGTACTTTGCTGCTCGGGAAAAGTCACTTTGCCGCAAACATAGCAAAATCTGTCGGAGCTATTCTTACATTTTCTGTTCATTTTTAACTCAACCACTATTATTATTATTCTTATTATTTTAATGCTAAGCAATTTTTAACCTGCAAAATATAAACCTATGTGCATAATTACTTAAAATGTACACAAAATTTACTGCGAATTGAGCAGTGCAAAAACTATTGAAATTTGATGTAATATAGGAGATGTATAAACTATAAAATTATTATCACCCCCTGTATCGCAAAAACTGGAGGTGATAGAGAAAAACGGATGACAGATTCGATTTAGGAGGTCAATTCTATTAAGAAACACTATAGAAAACCTAAGGTACATTTTTGCCGCAGACCAGTGTAATTATTCAACCCCGTCCTTAGTTTTTTCTTTGGCGGATAAAGAGAATTACATTCTGAGTTTGTGCGAACCACTGATTTTGATTCAGAGGAAATTGTTGTGTAAATAATCGTTTTATAACTCTTTACAACCTTGTGGATTTTTTATGATAGATTTATGGAAATTACAGGATATTAATTTTATCCCTACTTTCTCCCAGAGTTTGGGTGGTGTCCTTTTCCACGGTCTAGCTAAATCGTTGGGTAGGTTGATAATGTTAGACTGTGGAATTCCTTTACAATCGATGTTAATTGCCAGAGCATTATCACAACTGAATCCATTTTTATTTTAATGTGTATGATAAATAATCTATATCTTCCACAAGTACTAACCTTCAGTGTTCCAAATACTTCAACTGTATACTCTGTTATTTAATCCTTGTCACTCTCATCAACTTTAACGTTAGGGCGTTGAAAAATATTATCTTTCTGCTCAAAAAGTGTTACAACGTCATATGGTAAATTATAATACGTTTATCTGGGTCATATTTGAATCTCTAGTATTATAGTCAATTCGTTCTCCAAAGATATGAGATGCTTCTGACTCTTTTCGGGTGAACATATTAATTCATCTCAGAAGTCTGGAAAGAATAAGTGTTGAACACAAAAAAAGATTGGTAGAAACGATTCTCACCGTGGATTTATAATTTTTTATTAGGTGGAATAGGACTTGGCTGCCAAGCTAATATACGTAACAAATCTTTAAATTGATTTAATGTTAGTTTCTGTGATTTTTCAATAGGAATATTAAATTTTATCAGATTAAAACATGCTTCAAATACTCATTTGGCAAAATCATTATCCATACCTCCGAGGATACAATTTTTCATCTATTTAGAAAGAGTGGGGAACGCATGCAAGAAATGATCTCATCCTTTTCTTCTATATATCATTCTAAGAGATGTCCGGTTTAGATCTGGTTTGGAAATTTTCCACTCTGTAACCAAAATCGTTCAGCTCTCGGCATGAAGTGGCAAAGTAAATATGGTCTTGAGACTGATTCTGTATATATCTTCATAAAACGACATATAGCAGATTTTTGACCACTAGGATTATGATGATATTCCTATATATATGTTTATATATATATATAATATATATATATATATATATATATATATATATATATATATATATATATATATATATATATATATATATATATATATATATATATATGAGGGACAGTCAATAAGTTTTGCGAATTGGTAGGGCAAAACAGAGGAAGGATGATGGCTGTTTGTGGGGGTGTTATGGCAAGTTATGTTAAGTCAGGACATGCAGCCGGTCGCACGCTCCTGCCTCGTCTATTTCAGAAGAAGAAGCTGATTGCAGATCGTGAGTCACAAATTTTCCAACAATGGAGAAGGTTGAGCACCGCGCAGTGATCAAACTTTGGACTAAGGAAGGCAAGAATGCAAAAGAGATCCATGAACGCATGGTTCCAGTGTACACCGACACCGCGACTTCCTTTGCAACCATTGCTCGCAAGAATAGGGCGTTCCGCCATGGTCGTGAGTCCCTTGAAGATGACCACCGTTCAAGACGCCTGTCAGACGTGACCAACGAGGACAATGTGGCCCGTGTGGAGAGGATGATCCTCGAAAATCGACGGGTGAAGGTCAAGGAAATCGAGCGAGAACTTGGAATATCACATGGAAGTGTTATCAACATCATCCACGACAATTTAGCCATGACCAAGGTCTGTGCCCGTTGGGTCTCTAGAAACCCCACGCCTTATGATAGACTTCAACGTCGTCAAAGTCCACAAGGCCAGAGTTGCACAAGCTGCCCTGCGAGAGTGCGGATTCGAGGAGCTCAACCATCCCCTCTACAGTCCAGATCTGGCCCCTAGTGACTCCTGTTTATTCCGCTACCTCAAGGCTGCACTGCTTGGACACCGGTTTGGGGATAATGAAGATGTCCAGCTCGCTGTTCAGGAGCGAATTAAACAGCAGTCGGGAGATTTCTGGTTGTCGGGAATTCGAAGCCTCAGGGACAAGTAGCGCAAGTGCATTGAAGTCGAGGGTAGTTATATTGAAAAATAATAAACACTTTTCTTCACATCTTGTTTCCTTAGATCCGTATTGCAAAACTTATTGACCGACCCTTGTATATATGTATATATATATATATATATATATATATATATATATATATATATATATACAGGTAGTTAAAATCAGTGATTGGTCAGGTTTCCTAAGTTAAAGACAAACTGCGAGCCCAAAGCGTTCGTATTGTTGCGCCCACCTAGGATAAAGTTGTACATTACGTACAAATAAATTTCTATATCATTTTGGTTCGTTCAATGTTGATTGTTGATCTTGGAACTTTAAAAGGTATAGCAGTCTTAAGTCGTTATTAAAAAAAATACAAGTGAATAATTGGTGATAACTATTATACCACTTTTAACAATCTATTTTCTAAGATTCTCTGATTAGAACAAAAGTATGGAAAGGAAAATATAATTGGAGTAGTTTTAGCAAAAAATAAGCTAACTTGTTTCTGAAGAAGGGGTTCAGGTTAACTTTTAGAGTCATTTCTTTAGTCAAGAATTCTTTAAACGTTGAATTTAAATAATATGCACACTGAAGAAGGGTATTGATGCCATTTATTTTAAATTAATCCAAGTTGGAAAGAGCAGGTTTACGGAAAACATTTGACATAAAGTGAGTATCCTGACTTGAAGAAAAGATGTTTTGAATTGTATAATATAATACAGGGAAAGTAAAAATATAATGTTATCCTAGGTTGAAATAATAAAAAAATATCATCTACCTACTGTTTCTATAAGACCGGGACATTTATAGAGCCAAGAGGTTTTATAATATCATAAATTATTTGCTACTAAAACGCAAGAGTAAGGCTCATTCCAAGACCTTCAAATCGTTCCTACAAAACACCATTAAATAATCATACAGAATTAAAGACATGTTCAAGGAGAGTTTTGGATTAGTTGTATGTTAGCCTTATTACATAGATAAAATACGGAAGAAAGAATTAATACCAATTTAATTCGTCTTAGAAAGGAATAATTGTAATCAAACTCTCGATGGCAAAGGAAATAAACCAGGCATATAAACTTGCCTAGTGATAAAGAAGGGTCTTAAACCTAGTCTGCCAACATTATGGAGAGACGAAAAAGAACATATGGTGATGACCCAGAACAAAACAAAGGGTTTCTCTAATCTTCAGAAAGGGAATTATTATTTTTTTTTATTTCCAAAGGAACATATCAAGATTTTCTCTTATTTTAAGGGTATAAGACTATACAGATGTGATAATCATTTTGAATTTAATAGAATCTGAAATAATATGGTAAATTTTGATAATATGGGATTCCGAATCTAAAACAACTAGGCTACGACCTTTGTCAAGTTTTCAATCAATGATGGCTTTGCAACACGCAAGTTATTTTAGGATTGACAAATTATCTTTGAATAGGTTTAAGTTATGTTCGTTGTCGTAGCCCCAAATGCATGGATGTGTCGTCCATCCATTTGTTTTCACCAGACATAAATTTGGCCACCAAGCTTAGGGGACTGAAACAAAGTAGTGGTTCTGAAACTCATTGAAGATTCGAGAATATCATTTTTCATATTAAGTCCAAAGTTATATAACATCCCTGAAAATGGTACCTGGGCCCAGTTTATATTTGATATCCGAAGGCATTATAGCTTTCATAATTCGATCACTTATTAGCGCTTTTTGGAAGAAATATGATCTATATATTTCAAATCTAGGTCTCTCTTTAAGTTACTTAGAAACATTTAGATCTTATAAACAAAATTCTTATGAACATCAATCTTGGGTGCACATTTCATTTTTTATACAGAAATAAGTTTAAAATAAAACTACTAACAACGAAATATAATTACATTCGTTAAACCAAATAATGAAAACGGTATTTCGAGATCTATATATTCGCAAAGTGTGGACATAGATATGATTCCCAATGCCAATACATTCATGTTTACTGATTTGTGCACAAATATATCTCAATGTTTGTCCTTTTTGACTTCTGAAGAGCGCAAATTGTTGGAGCAAAATAATTGTCGCCTCGGTGACCAGAACTCAGATTCTTTAACCTTCCGAAAGAAACTGTCTCTTCACATATCCCGTTATACACACGAAACAATGATAGACTAGCTCTGGGAAGTCTAGTCGAGAACGGAAGAAACATAGAACGCAGAGTAATAAACCGCAATGTTCAGACAAATCTCAAAAATAGTATTATTCAATACTGTTCGTCGAGACATCAATGCATCTATCTATAATGTAAAGGTTGCCCTAGTTGAAACTTTGTTTCCATCATCAATGCTTGTCGTAGAATTGCTCATAGTCTGGTCCAATAATTATTCTAGTCCTTGATCTGGACACACCGCTTTTGTTTAAGTCGATAGTATTGAGACCCTATGACTCAATCTACGATCATCATATATATATATATATATATATATATATATATATATATATATATATATATAGGATTTAATTCCTACTGAACGGGCAAAGTCTTGATAGAGGCGGGTTGTGCCACGGCCAGGATTCTCACTGTAAAAATCCCACTTGTTACTTGGGGAAGGTTTGTGATTGTTAAATTCTAAGAGTGCATAATACAGGTTGAATAAATTAGCCGAAGGAATTCTTGATTAAAGTCTTGCCAAGGGTACGTCAAAAAGGAGGAGCCACCAAATAAACACACTTAAAAAAATAAACTTTACTTTACAACAAAATAATAATTAGTAGCAATGGTTAAACGGGCATTTAGGTAAATAAGGATTAAATATTCAATACGGTTTAGTCTGGGTTGACAGCAATTATAAATAATAAAAGGAGGATAACAATGACGTTAAGTGCATAGATTTATTATGACTCAATGAGAGTATCAATCACTGTTAATTAAATAGGTAATTTAAGAATAGAGAGACACTGGTTTTACAGATTACCATTAATTGTGAGGGATTGGAGAGACGACTACTCAGGTCCATACGGGGTGGTTCGGTGGCGTTAACACGAGTTCTCGGGGACTGCAGTTCCAGTTAGCTGTCTCCTAAGTGAATGTGACACTAACAAATAGTTACTTCCAGTAATTATTTGGATGTTCCTTTTTTTCTTTTTCAAGTTAAGTTAAGCAACAGAGCGTATTCTCTAGTCACAGACTCTGCGGGAAGAGATTTACCTCTTTGAGACAGCGACTAAGTTTGACTCAGCGGGCACACGTTGGCAGTCGATACGTTACGGCAACGACTCTTGCAAAACGTGAGGATTACGCAAGTAGGTCGGAAACACATCTGCTGAGGGATGAACGGCATTGGACTGTGTGAAATTAAGAGAGAGATTCCCTATACGACAATTCGCTTATCGCGGCACCTTCCGGACAATCTCCTTGGTATCATAAGGGAGGGAAATAGAATTTTGGCTTCTCTGTGAGATTGGCCTTCTTCCGTCAGACTTCCTGTCGGCTATTGGTGTGGGGAGGGGGGTTGGCGCGGATAACGACTTAGGTGAGGGGAAAGGCGGAGGAGAGCGGTATATTGTCGGGGGGGAGGGGGAAGAGGAGACGAAGGTCAACTCAGACGACAAATCTCTTTCGTTCGCACGATCGCCTGGCGGCATGTGTGTGTACGTTTCATACCCTTACAATGCTGAAATACGCCTAGAATGGAGCTAAACCTACAAGTATAGAAATCGACTAGCGGAAGAATGTTATTCTTTATGAAGGACGACCAATGTGATGAATCTTGATTGTCTTACTCCCTCCGTCAAGTATATAGGTTGTTCTTTTATGTTTGTAATTTGCTTATCATTCTGATAGGACTTAATGTTATGCTTACCTTTAAAGGTTATTTGCTATATTTTCATAAATTACATTAGGTTAACTCATACTTAGCCTAGGGATAATCGTAATCTATAAATGAAATTTTTATAAAGTATATAAATTTACCATGGACAGTCATTTAGAATACTAATGAGAGAAGTAAAATCGAATTTCCTGTCAAACATTTTGACTTTAATAATAGAAGTATTATTTCATTTATAACTTATGCGGCATATTTTTATGATTCTCATTATGTTATTAAAAGAGATAATCGAAAGCAGGATTGTTTTAAGCATTTCAAGTAGGATTATTATGGGAGAGAAAAACTGGGGTATGTACAATATATTCAAATTTCTAGGCAATGGATTATTCCATGGGGAAAAAACTCACTCATGGATGAATTCCTTTTGAGCTTGGTGGAATATAAATAGCATAATCCAATTTAAACTTTGTATCATAAAGCAAATAATCACCATAGAGCCTAGTTTTTATCAGTTAAATCTTTTATATACACTCCGTGAAGAAGAGGCCTGTATTTATCTGCTTTTATGAAGAGAACGCGCGACGTCATATCGCCAAAAAATATGGGACATATTTTATACTCAACGGACTAAGCCCCACCAGAAAATTATAGTTTAGGAGTTTAGGGAATCATATTAAAGGAATTGAGATGTCCAGTCAGAAGAGGTCGTAACAACCTGCAAGAAAACTGAAAAATACTGGTATAAACTTCTATTACATATTGAGTTAATAAATAAATATTTATTAAATATGTAAATATATGTATATTCATGCCTTGTTTGAGGTCTAACCCTAAACCTATGACAAACATAAGAAAAAATCGGCATTACTTATCGGATGACCTTATATATATCAATAGAAATAATTAAAATACTGTAAACTAATCTTTTTATTCATTTTCAGAACTCTTAAAGGATGGTTGATATTTTCTTTCAGTGAAATTAAATGTTTATTTTTAAAGGATTGGAAAATCATAAATTTTTTTGCGGAGAAATTGTCGCGTTACTCGATCGTTAGAATTATTCGTTGCCTGTCGTTTTGATTTAGGAAAAACAAGAAGAGTCCGCCTTCCGTCAGATTAATTTGCATTGTTTGTTGAAGTTTGGAATAGCTTTATATAAAATGCTACTGAATCATATTCTAATAGTGAAATTATTGAGGGATGAAGAAAATATTGAAAAAGAAGCTAAGTTTCAATTTATACAGTAAAACAAGCAATGGCTTCGTTACTAAGATTAAAATTTAAAATCTCAAAAAAAACAGCCATGGTTAAATTTTTATAAATTTTCTGAACTTCGCAAATCATAATAAGTTTATAAAGGAACTACAAACTAAATTCCCCCAATTCAAAATATCACGTTTGTAAAATATAGAGTTATAGAAAATATATAGAAATAAATTTTAGGAACTTCATCATTTGTAATTTGGGGGGTTTTAAAGAATGCACAAAATTTCGATACTTATATTCATTTCTTAACTTCACCATCTTGTTTTTTGATATTATAAAAGAATTATTATTAATAACTTTGATAAAAAAAACATAAGTCATAACCAAACTAAGATTAAACTATTATTCAAATACTCATTAAATACCCTTCATTAATTATAGAGTTAATGATGACAGACAAAATGGATAAGTTTGATGGTAACTTTATCCGTGTATTTTGCTTAATATATATATATATATATATATATATATATATATATATATATATATATATATTTATATTTATTCAGTAAGAAGGACAAAACAAAGAAGGCGAGTCCCCTCTTTAATTCCAACGTTTCGGGTTATTACAAAACCCATCTTTAGGAGCTAAAATCAAATTCTAAATGAGTAATCATAAATAACAGCACAAGTTCAAATTTAAAGACCACAGATCAGAGAAAATCACAAAAAAACGAAGTAAAAAATATAAAATGAAAGTTACGTTAAGGAACAAACAAAATAGTGAGGTAAGGAACAGCGAAATATTTGTAAAGAGAGACTATCAATTACGGACAAACAAAGTAACCGTAATATTATAAAATTAAACAAATGAAATGGAAAAATAGAAAATTGGATACATAAAATATGGTAAAAATAAAATAAAGACACTGATACATTACCTTACATGGTCGGATCACAATGACGAGTGAAAACAGGAAGGAATTCAAAGAATGAATACAGCTTGGTTAAGTTATAAACAGAGGAAAGGATGACGTATTCTCATTTAAATTTGGGTTGTTGTAATTAATATAGTGTGATTCCTTAATGCGAGAGATGAAATAGATTCAGCAAACTTTAAGACAGAAAAATCATTTAGGGACAAGTCTGTTTTACAATTAATAGCATGTTTCCTGATGGAAGAAAACTTCTTCTCTCTTAATGTTTTACCGGATCTCTGGCTAATTTCCACGTAAGAACAAAAACGCAACTGAAGAGTACGTACTGTGCTTCCTATTTAGGTCCCCAACCTACAGCGAGGGCAAATGAATTTATATAGAATGGACGAACTAAACGGCGTGGGAATGCTATCCTTCACTTTAACGAAATTACACAATATTTTTGTTATTAATGAATATAAGTTTAAAATTAATTTGACAATAAAATTTTCTAAAAACGGAAATTAAACGTTTCCGGGGAAGGTCATTACAAGGGCTGATGTCTGGTAACAAGACACCTAATTTTCTTTGGGGCATAAAAAGTACTGGAGGGGTTTAGTAGCCTGAAGAGGAACTTCCTAATACAGCTTTCAACTAAAGATAACGAGTAATCATTTGTTACAAACTATTCTTTTAAAAAAATTAAGTTCAAAATGCATACTAAAATAAGTGGAATACAAATTAAAACCTCTGAAGAGGAGTGTTTTAATGGCGCCAATTTTGTATGTTAAATCACAGAAACTAAAGTAATTTAAACCCAGCACTGTGAAAGTTGGTTTTCTAAACACACACGTTTGAATGCTGGAAGGGGTACGAGAAACATTAACATCTAGAAATGGCAACATATTATTAATCTCATGTTATTGAGTGAAAGTAATATTAGGGTGTAAATTGTTTATAAAATCGAAAAACCTTTTTGAACAAGAACCAGAAGAAAAAACCGCAAAGGTCTCGTCGACGTATATTTTGTAGAATAAGGGACAAAATTAAGAAGGGCAATCACGGAAAAGTCTATCTTCAAAATTACACATGAAAATATTTGCAAATATCGGACCTAACAGGCTTTTCATCCCAACACCTTCAATTTTATGATAAACCACGCCATTCAATGTGAAATAGTTGTCCTTGACAGCTAGAGGCAATAACTGCGAAAATTGTGAAAAACTGAAACCATTAAAGAGGGCATTTCTATCCGAAAAGGCTTTAGTCAAATAATCTTTATAGTTGACTGAAGAAGAATATTTGTAAATAAGGACGTGATTTCAAAGATAGAAAATAAAAAAGGAATTGACGATTCAAACTTTGAGATTTCCGAAGCAAAATCAAAGCTATTATTAATGGTATATAGATTGGAAGTAAAAGGGGTTAACAGTGGAACTAAAAACTTGGCAATTTTATAAGAAGGAAAAGTGTAAGAAGCAAGAATGGGACGAAGAGGGCATCCAGTCTTATGTATCTTAGGTAGCCCATAGAACAGACCTAAGTAAGATGAGGAAACATACAGAGAACCGTAAACAGGATCACTAAGAACACCCGAAGACATTAGCTTCAGCAAAAAGCGGGTAATTTTATCCTCTAAACGGTGAATGATAGTCAAAGGTTGTTCCATTATTTCTGTAAACTTGGATTTATCTAACAAAATCTGGGACTTTTTGAAAATGTAATCAGTCCTTTTCAAAATCATGACCCCATTACTCTTATCAGGACAGGTGACAACAATTTCGTTATTCCGCCCGAGGTTCAGAAGAAGAGAAAAATCTTATTTAGTAAAAAGGAGAGACGAAAATTTCATGTGCTTAAATTTATTTATGTGCTTAGGTTTATTCACAATATCCAACATCTGCCCATTCTTGGTTCCTTTTATGACTTTAAAAAAAAATATTTGACAAGTCGCCCTTGAATCTTTTAATAAATTTAAGCACTTGAAATTTTCGTCTCTCCTTTTTAGTAAACAAGTTTCTGTGATTTAACCTACAAAATTGGCGCCTTTAAAACACTCCTCTTCAAAGGTTTTAATTTATATTCAACTTATTTTAGTATGCCTTTCGAATTTAAGTTTTTAAAGAATACTTTGTAACAAATGATAGCCCTTTATCTTTAGTTGAAAGCAGTATTAGGAAGTTCCTCTTCAGGCTTTATAACCCCTCTACTTCTTTTAATGTCCCAAAGGAAATCAGGTATGTCCTGTTACCAGACATCAGCCCTTGTAATGACCTTCTCCGGAAACGTTTAATTATAATTTTCAGGAAATTTTATTGTCAAATTAATTTTAAACTTATATTCATTAATAACAAAAATATTGGTAATTTCTTTAAAGTGAAGGACAGTATTCCCACGCCGTTTAGTTCGTGCATTGTATATAAATTCATTTGCCCTAGCTGTAAGTTGGGGACCTATGTAGGAAGCACAGTACGTACTCTTCAGTCGTGGTTTGTTCTCACATGGAAATTAGCCTGGGAACCGGTAAAACATTAAGAGAGAAGGAGTTTTCTTCCATCAGGAAACATGCTATTAAGTGTAAAACTGACTTGTCCTTAAATGATTTTTCTGTCTTAAAGTTTGCTGAATCTATTTCATCTCTCCACATTAAAGAATCACACTATATTTAGTACAACCACCCAAATTTAAATGAGAACACGTCATCATTTCCTCTGTTTATAACTTAACCAAACAGTATTCATTCTTTGAATTCCTTCCTGTTTTCACTCGTCATTATGATCCGACCATGTAAGGTAATGTATCAGTGTCTTTATTTTATTTTTACCATATTTTATGTATCCAATTTTCTATTTTTCCATTTCATTTGTTTAATTTTGTAATATTACGTTACTTTGTTTGTCCGTAATTGATAGTATCTCTTTACAAATATTTTGCTGTTCCTTACCTCACTATTTTGTTTGTTCCTTAACGTAATTTTTATTTTATGTTTTTAACGTCGTTTTTTTGTGATTTTCTCTGATCTGTGATCTTTAACTTTAAACTTGTGCTGTTTTTTATGTTTTTAGGCTTAGATTACTCATTTTGAATTTGTTTTTAGTTCCTGAAGATGGGTTTTGTAATAACCCGAAACGTTGTAATTAAAGATAGGACTCGCCTTCTTTGTTTGTCCTTCTTACTGAACATAAGACTCAAGCTTTGTTGGAGAAATCTAGGTGAATATATATATATATATATATATATATATATATATATATATATATATATATAGATTTAGGCAGAAAGGTAAGGGTAATAGGAAGATTTTGTGATTTTCTCTGATCTATGGTTTTTAACTTTGAACTTGTGCTGTTTTTTATGTTTTTATGCTTAGATTACTCATTTCGAATTTGTTTTCAGCTCCTGAAGATGGGTTTTGTAATAACCCTAAACGTGAAGTTAAAGATGGTACCTGCCTTCTTTGTTTGTCCTTCTTATGGAATATAAGACTCAAGCTTTTTAGAAGAAATCTAGGTGAATATATATATATATATATATATATATATATATATATATATATATATATATATATATTTAGGCGGCTAGGTGAGAGTAATCGGAAGAATTCCTTAAACCGCTAGAAAAGTCTCCTGCAGTACCTCGACCCTCTTCCAGAGCGTTATATATACGACAAGGCAACCATCCATTATTCTAAGAGGTGAAAATTCCAGAAACCTTTTTTATAAGACTATTATTTCTCTCCTAACAAAATGCGGAGATAACTACTTTCCTAATTGAATGCTAGAATTGGATCGAAACTGGATCGCGTCGATTGCCGATTACTGCATTTCATAACTTCTAAGATTTGGCTGTTATTAATTCTTATGTTCTATATTATCAAATTCTCTCGCATGATGATAAGGAGAAATGATTTGTATTCGAGGTGTCGTTTGAAAAATTAAGAAATCGGAATCCATCTGGCAACAGCCTATAAAGGTCAAAAGTCGCCGAGCACAATTTAGTGATTGGACGATACCAAATTTTCTTTCGATTCTGATTACGTTTCTAATTCTGATGCTAATAATAAGTTCTGATTCATATTCTGATTCCAATGCCCTTTCAATTCTTCCATTTAAAATAGAATTTGCTTAAAATGAGAAAAGAAAAGCTTATATTGTTCAAAATAATTCTGTTTAGATCCCATAATTATAAAAATGGCGTTTAATGTCCTATTAGTTTAATTTTTATCTGTAGACTAAGAGGGTTCTTCTTACTCAACAGCATCAATATAAAGAGATGCATTACCAGAGGCTAGAGGTAAATAGCCCAAAGATTTTGACAATATAAAAACGGGTTATATTTCTTAAAACAAATATACTTCATCTTGTTATGAGAAATGAAAGGAAACTAGCAATATTCCTGATCACTAAACTAAAAATCTATCAATCAAAATGATTCCTAAGAAATTACTTATAATCAAATTCGATCTTCCAGAGATTACAATGCAGAAACATTACTACTTCTTCAGTATCAGCATATATTCTATACTTTTTGGGAGAAAACGCTGTTCGTCAAATAGTAAATATCTTTACATTTTCTACCGAACTATGTCGTGCACTTGGATTTTCCTAGGAAGAACGCTCATCTCTGGAACGGAATCTTTATTTGCTAACCACTATTTTATTGGGTCAGCAGTATTCTTACGGATGCTTACAAAGAAAATTAATAATGTATCTTAATCAGACTTTTTCTATTGTACACAGTAGCTATCAAAGTTTTTTTACCTCATTTAATAGACTTTGAAAACCACTGAGTACAATAGAACAAGTCAGATTCAGATATTTTATCAATTGCCTTTGTAATAAATTTTTTAAACTGTAGAGACATTATGGACACACTGTATCTATCTATCTATCTATCTATATATATATATATATATACATTAGGGTGGTCAAAAGGCTGAAAATGATTTCTTTTTCTCTCTACAAGGCTAATTTTATTACACTTCACGAAATGGCATTGCACGTTATTTTCGTCTCTCTATTTCATCATCCAGAGGCCGCCTCAGTTTTAAAGTTTTATTTCTCCTTTAGGGTGTAGGGATGGCTATTCGGTGTTCATAAATGAGCGGGAAGATAAATTGCTTATGGTCCTCATCCTCCCTTAGCCTCGCATTGTTGGCCTCTACCAGGGCTACTTCTCGTTTAACTGCTTCGTTCTCTACTGTCAGTCTTTTGGCTCTGGCTAGGGCAATGAACAGCGCCATGCCAGTAACATTTTGCTGCTCTCATTTCGATGTCCTGAGTTGTTGTCAGAACAGGAACATTTTGAGGCAGTAGATGCCATTTAACACCTACTTCGCGTTATGGATGGAACCTGGAGCACATACAAATGGTTGAGTCTTTTGGCACCTCCGAGGAACAGGGCCCCGAGTTGCCGGAACTCGAAGTATTCATTGCGCGGGCACTTGGTTGGATCAGTCAGGGCGGATGCCAGGTAATCATTTATCTAGTTGCGAAGCTGCTCCAGAACTCCTTGGAAGAGGGTATCCTCAGCCATCGTGTACGCTTGCTGGTTGATGGTCGGCCACTCATTCTAAAAACGCTTGACAAGGGCGACTTCTGGATCTCCAGTTTGCACAAATAATCCTGGAATGACGTCATAGAGAACAATCTCCAACACATCATGGCGCACGTCAACATCGCCAACTCCCTTCCAAGTCCTTCCTCGATCCGGACGCATGTACCATTGTGAAACCCAGTGTTGTTTGCAGTTATATCGAAGATCAATCCAACTACTTCCTCGCGAATCTTCCAAGGGTCGAGCAATTCCAGACACGCTGCGGCATGAGCTTCTCCAGTACTTCGGGCATCACTTGAAATACCGAGCAACTTCTCTAATCCTGGACCAGTTGTATTGTAATGAAATTTCTTACACAAGTAGAGGAATGGATCAGGCTGAATATATATATATATATATATATATATTAGACTTAATCGTTAAGCAGAAGATAAATTCTACCCTCCTTCCGACGGAAAGACCAGAAAACCTCATATTATAGACATATACTACCATGCCAAAATGAACACAGGCTCCCTGGAAGACGATAAGATTCTCAAAATCATTATACACAGCAACGTTTTCCAAGCCAACCCCGTGCATAAAATAATCTTGATGATATATTACAAGATCAGAAAAACACAAACCCTCGTCATGAAGAACAGTTGGCTCCCCGCGACGAACCCCTACAAGAGGCCAACCTATTGTATGAATACTCGGGCAATGTCGGTGACTTCGTTCACCCTAACTCTAAATACATAAGGATGACTTATACAACCTTGTTGCGCAGATTGTCGATGCACCTTCAGGATGGAGCTATCAAGCGACATGCCACAATGCATCATATATCAATAACAAGAGAAACGCTTACCCGAAACATCTCCATCATCTTCCTTGATTTGACCGCTGAAGACTCTGAATGACCGAGGCAGTTATGATCTCGCAAAGCAGACGTTCGATTAATACACAATTGCAGCCAAAAACTATCCTCCCAATGACTTGTCGTCATAATCTGCAACGCCCCTGCATGGAACCAGAATCCTTAAACCTTTTCCGCCTTTTATTTATACCTAACATCAATTTTTTGTTCTCGAACATATTTTCAAACATATCCATGTATTTTCATGTTACGTTTTACGTCTTGAAAAAGAAAATAAAGTTTATTCAGAGTGTTAATAGAGTGGATGGAGGTTTTTAGGTAAAAGTGGTAGAAATAAAAAAGTTTAAGTGTTGTGTATAGGTGCTGGTTAACCAGCCATCTCTCGAGATTCTTGTTTCGAATTGTTTCATTTTCATTAGTTGTTAAGTAATTGTAGAGGCTCCCTCTCCCCTATTATATTTGTGTTTATTATTTCTTTATTATTTGTGTCTTCCGCAGATTTTCATCCTTCTTTATTATTTTAACTTACTCTACTACTTGTTTTATCTAAGTATCAGAATAGGTTGTTCAAGTGGGTTCGGACTTTGGAAGTTTCCTCTATTTGTTTTTATAGGTTCTATAAGTATCTCTATAGGTGTCTTCCTCTCTTCGTCCATTATCTCATTAAGTCTTTCCGACACTTTAATTGCTCCATTGTGTAGTACTATATTGACGGGATCCATATGGATTTCACGATGTAAATCCCCTTGTCTCCGATGTCCTATTCATTTAGTGTTTGTAATAAGTAGTACCGGAATATTTTGGACTCTTTGGAGTTTTACCATGTTTGTTTTGTGTAGCTTGTTTAATGGTACCGTTGGATACTGTAGTAAAGATTTGCATAGCGAAATGTATAGTTTGTTTTTTATGCTCTATTTAATTTCATTAGTTGATATAATTTTTTAGGACTGATTTGGACAGATTCAATCATTCTTTCGTATGTTTGCTGTTTGTTATAGCCATTCTTTGTTATTTTCATGCCAAGAACATTTACTTTGGCCTGGTATCTGTACACTTCGTCATCAACCACTTTTCTCGATGTTCTATTCCACGCTATAGGTATTATTGTAAGTTTTTTTTTGTTACTACGTATTTTTCATTTTGTTTCATATTCATTTAGGATTTTTATCTCTGCCGGGGACATTCTCGCGATTGTTGGTGGATGTCTATAATGGTTGTTAGTTATTATGAAAATATCATTCACGTATTGTATATAAGTTGTTGATGGAAACACCGGATCTGGTAGGTCCCTTGTATATATTGAGTATAAAGTAGGACTTAAGTATCCACCTTGAGGGACACCCTTCTTTAATTCAAATTGAGGTGCTTGGTTATCTCCTATTTCTATAAAGGCCAACCTGTCTGTAACATAGTGCCAGAGGACCTTTGTCATGATTGATGGTAGTCCTAGCCTCCTTGCATCTCTTAATATAAGATCAGAGTAGTTTTTGTTTTACTTTGGCTTAGCCAGTTTCCACAAAGAGAGTTACTGCCGTATCCATTCCTCTACCTTTCCTGAAACCGTACTGGCATTGCGGAATTAGATCGTTCTCTTCTAGATGTTCGACCAATCTTCTGTTTATTAAGCTTTCCTGTATTTTTGCTACTACTTCTAAGATTATTATAGGTCTATAGTTACCTTGTTCTGATGGTGATTTGCCAGGCTTAAACATCATCGCTCTGTCGGTCAAGAAACTATATAACTCTCTCTGTCCGTAAAAGTATTTTAACTTAGCAGCACAATTCCAGGCTTCAACGTGTAATTTATCTCAAACAAAATCCAACATTTCTTTAGTATTTCCTCATTACCTCATCAGGCCTTCCTTCTACACTACCTAATTTTATATTCTTTTATATAGTGTTTACAAAATATCTTCTATTGATGCTCAAAATGATATTTTAATTTCATATGGCAATTTTGAAAACTAATGAAACTTCAGCTCATTTGGGTTATTAGAACCTTTGCGGGTATTATATAGTTAAATTTAAGGGCCATATACTACCTTTTTTCGTTTTTAAAGGTAAACAAAATCAGTGTACAAGGAACGCTTTCCTTTCTACAACATGAAACGTGTCTGAAAAGAATTAAAAAAATGTTGCATGCAAATAGAGCCCCGTATATGCTGGTGCAATAAGAACAGTAAAACTATGAAAATTATGAGAATATCCCCTTAAAACTGCAAATATAGAATTGCAAATTTATTCCTAAATGATAAGAAGGATTTGTTCTGGCGGTTAATAAATATTTTGAAATATATCTCCTAACGGTAATTAGAACTATAATCCAATATGTAAGGCGAATACGGTATGGCAGATTGCTTGAAGTTTACTGAGTGCTTGCATACATTTTGATAGGCAGTTTTATTCTCGACGATTCTAAAACACAATTCACATCATACAGCTTTCATTTTATGGCCCATTTCAGCTTGAACTTTATAGGCAATTCTATGATCGTATTTCATTTCTACTGTTATTACATACTATTCCCTTTTCAATACTGGTTTAGTCTTTTTAAGGGTAGGATATATTAACACTAATAGATATTTGCTTCTATATCAAAGAAAAACTTTTGGCAGGAAGCTGTTATGTTTCTTACAAAACTATAGCTGATTTGTTTTAATTTTTGAATTGCACCATACTTTGGTTTTTATTGCATGATGGTGGCCGACCATTCAAAAATTTAATATATGCTGGAACTGAGACCTCATCTTTCCTGACAATTTTCTAAAATCCACGGCCTATTGCCGACGTACATGATTCAATTGTACAAGTAGTGCGTTTGCTTGAAAACTCATACTAAAATGATACGAGGTCGAAAAGGGAATGATATAAATTGGTATCTAGGTAAAAGTATATTATTTGCGGATTTCATCTTTGTCTACCTAAATATAAGATACCCTCTCATTATTATCAACCACTCACGAATATTCCTAGTCTAGCGTTCAACATGACTGGCATGACTTTCAAACTGAAAAATATACCAAGAAATATCCTTGTGTTAAACGGTATTCTCTGAGTTTAACTTGGGATTATGATCCTTGCTTTGATATGGTGTCGCTTAACATTACTCAGACTGGAGGACTCATCCAAGTCATCAGATTTCCTTACACCTTAGTCATTGTCACTATTCATCGCCATAACCTCTATTACATTTAAACTAACTATTATATACTTTCTTAACTCTACATGGCAACATCCCTGCCTAAGGAAATAGTATGCGAAGTTTATCTTTAATGAGGGACGAATATCTTCTAAATCATCCCAATTCGTACAGAGACACTGAGTTTTAGGCTTGGCAAAAATGGGTTTGCGTTGTTAAGGTAAATAGAAATAGCAAAGTGGCCATTATTTAGCTAACAGCTGCATGTTGAACTTCAAGTTTATTCTACCGGCGAAGTATTATGAGTGGCTACAGGTAATTTATTTCTCTCTTACTGGTGGGAGAGTCTGAAAGAGTTCGGGTTTGAATTTCATAGTCTGAATTATATGGTGCAAGGGTTCGAGTCCATTAGAGTTATGGTCATTTATCAGTGTTTGTTGGTTTGTGCTTCTCAAGACACAGAGTAGGAGAGAGCAAAGAAGTATTATGTGTCTTAGCCAGATGAGTCACGATTCCCGTTATTTTGAGCAGCTCATAATGGGATTCAGAAGGATGCAGATCCGAAGAACCAATGGACCTCAGTGTCAACAATGCCTCTTTTATTTCTTTTCGTCTGGCATGTTGGGTTACATTGTAAACATTTTCACGTTATTTACTGCAGATGGGCACAATGCACTACCTGCTTACTATGTGCATCAATTCATTGACTTCCGTTATTCCAATGAAGATCAGATATTCCAGCATGGCAAAATAACATGTCATTAGATTTAATTTGCATGTAAGTGTGTTGAAGAGGATTTTTGAGGGTTCAAACGAATGGTATAGCCAAAAGTTTCACCCGACATTAACGCAACTGAAATTTTAGTGACGTTGTAGTAAAAGTTTATTCGCAACCTTGATCTGGCAATTACAAATAATCGGAAAATGTCCACCGATATCGACAAGGGAGTGGTCAACATCTGTATATAGGTTTTAGGTTTAGCACTGAAAACTTTGCTATGTTAAACTGGTGCACATTGCCTGGCTAAAAAGGGTTTGATTTAAATCACCTTGTCTATTCCATGACTTTTGACACTTCATTGTATTTACCATAAATATATCAACACCGGTGCAATATTTTTAAGTAATGAACAAAAATGTTTTACTAGATTTAGTTAATAAATATTCGTTTAATGGGTAAATATGATTAAATGTTTATCTATCTCAAGACATCCAGAAAAAAGAACATCGTTTTTATCAGCCAATTTACATATGCGAAGAAAAAGCTGAAAGGGAATGTGCGACTGCCATTTTCGACATTCTGCCCACAGGCACTCGATTGATCTTATGTTATGGGACAAATTCCCTGCTCGTTTCAAGAGACAATTTCCTTATGAATAGTGAAAACTCTCTGAGGAAAGAGTGAAAAGGTTCCAAGGATGGTGATAAATTAACCTTATAGCAGACTGCCATTGATATATAGAACGTGACTGGATCGCTAAAAATTGCAAATGGTAGTCAACACACTTTTTGCTGACTCATGTTTGGTGGTTGTTTTTAACTTATTTTGACTTATGATTTTAAATATGGCATTCATTTATTTATTACACATTAGGTTTTCATTCTACAGCATATTTTTATTTTACGATGTAGTATATGTATTTACTTGGTAAGGATAGTTTCCTAAGTGTTATACCTTCAAACCCTAACTTAAAATGTTAACAGAAATTGAAAAGACAAATGCATTTTAAGATAACATCACCTATTTCTAAATACGTACAGGTTATTTTTCGAAAAAATGGAGAAATCACAAGCAATCGTAAACATACTTATACATTCTATTGACTTTGATATATCTCCTCTATAATCTTTATGAAAACGCTCTCCGAGTTCATCACTCACGTTGCCAAGATTAGCAGAAAATTCATCAAGATGGCTCTTGAGGAAATGAACCTTTATACTTATGTTGCAGCCTAAATGATAGAAAGCTATCAAGTAATGTATCTACCAAATCCTTGTAGTTGGCAGCATATTTGTTTCTCAAATTCTTTACACAAAAGCCACAAACTAATCTCATGCTCCTTTTTCTATGTCAGTTATCAAACTCGAGAAGTTTTGATTTTCTATTAACCTTCTGATTTGTGGCCCATCAAAATCTCCAGAATTTATTTTATCATAACTTAAGCAGGAAATATTGTATATATGAATTTGAAACAGTCACCTTCCACATTAAGATCTTTGACAAATTGTTTCATCAGCCCTAGTTTAATATGAAGGGGCGGGAAGATTATTTTCTCTCGCTCAACCTGTGATTGGTGTATAATATTTTTCTCCCTAACAGTCAAACATTCTTTAACTGGCCAGAGTTTGTGTTTAAAATGTTTGTCCTTGGCTCCGCTCTCCCATAAACTCAGGAAACACGGATATTTTGTATAGCCTCCTTGTTGACCAAGTAAAAAATTACCATTATCTGATCCACACATATGATCCATTTGTGTTCATGATATTTAAGTAAATCTTTACAGATCATATGTGTTCATGCTTCTTTTTTATATGCACAGAGTGACCTATAAGTATCGCACCGAAATACTTTCCACTATGGAGTAACACACATTTTCGACTCTTCTTTGAAGTATCTATAAAAAGTATCCATTGATTTGGATCATACTCTAAATCACGAATCAAGTTTAACAGTCCTGCCACGTCACAATAGTAAACAAAATCTTCTTCAGTTTTAAAGAATGCCAAGAGATCTCTCCCCCGGTTCCAATAAAAAGTTACATTTGTTTTTTCCTGCAACAAATTCTTCTCCTTAAGTCTAGAAGATACCACTTCTGCTAACTCTTTTGACAGGCCTAGTTTTCCGACTAAATCAGTCATTTCTAATTGGCTGAAGCTCCCACGTTCTTGGGTCGATGTATGTACAAAATCTGAATCACTGTCAAGTTTTTTGCTTACATCAGATTCATGTATATCACTTATATGGTTCAGTGAAGAAAATTCAATGAATACAGCTAATTAAATTTCATCTGAATGAAGCACTGAAGGAATTGCTGAATCAAGATTTGAATAAATTATTTTATGTTGCGTTTTCTTGTTATAACGAGAAGTCTTTGTAAGAAAAAGTACCAATCGTGTACTTGTTTTTTTTTTTGCTCCTGCCACACCATAGGAATGCCAAATCCTAGTTGTTTCCTTATACCCTTTGTCCATTGTCTTAGATTTTCGACACATGTTTTACAAACATTGTGCGGGGCCCATGGTTCATCTGATCACCTAAGTTAATCTTAACGTAAGCCAACTATGCTCTCTTCACAAAGATACTAATGTTTATTCTTTGAGTTGGTGTAGTAAAACACTACATATATAAGAAAAACGAGTCAGAGGAATTGAAACATTTCCTGAATGGTATTTATTTAAACGAATCAAAAAAAACCACCAAATTATATTATACACAATTACTTTATATATCTAGATATGCATAAAAAGAAGTCTAAATACATAAATAAAATAAAATAAGAAGAATGCAAAAACGCCTTCACTTCCGTTCACTTGGTCGTAAGATAGCTTGTACTATAAGTAGGACCAATATGGACTAGTCCATAAGTAAAAAATTTGACCGAATAGAAGAAAACTATTGCGATTTTTAAATTCAGTGACGCCAAATTTCCCTAAAAACAGGTATCAAACATAAGTCAGCAGAAAAAAAGTTAAAATTTGTTGACCAGTGTAATTATTGAAAACGTCTTAACTTCTAATTTAATATCAAACCTATTTCAAAACTTCACTCATTATAAACCATTTTATATTTATATCAAACTAAATTGTAATTATAAACGAGCTAATTTTTATTTTTTAATTCAGCATAGCTCGTATTTTTAGATTTATTTCCAAATCTCCGACTGATTTTTATAAAAATCAGAGGTGTGTAATGTGTGAAAGTTTTGAATGGCTTCTTTCTGCATTCAATTGTTAACATCATATATGTTTTTAACATTTATTCCAACATATCTCTGAAACTTACAATCCAACAATCTAAGAATCTGGAAAAGGAAGCTTAATTAGAAGAAAAATGGAATTTTTGAATTATTTTAAAAGAAAATTTACAAACCACACAGGGAGGATAAATTGGAAACCTAATTATTACTTCGCCATTTTCAGTACTCTCGATGCTTGCTGCAAGAAGTATATCATAAATAAATAGATATAACACATCAGAGGAATATTTATTATGTTTTGGTGAGGGAAGGTACTCTGTGGGTTATAAATGAATTAATTGTTACTTATTTCATTCTTCAGGGAAAAACTATAGAGCATTGTTATTAAATATATGGTGTCAATATACCACAAAAAAGTAAATACTAAGGCATTTTAAAATATTTCTACATTATAAACGGCATCTTTCTCTTAAACATATTTTATGAGAAAAATTCCTTTATTTATAAAGTTTCATCTGACAGTAAAGGTATGAAAATCATAAAAGTTAAGCCCGGACAATTTTATACAAATCATAACCTATGATATTTCCATAACGACGAATAACGATAATTATTTATATTATCTACAGTATTGTATTAGTATACGTGGTATAAATTTAATCAGTGATAATTTTTCTTTGCTTTTAAACTGCACATGTAATTAATTTCATTCTCGGATTAGTGGAAGTAAATAGCTTTTCTCGGAAATTGGAGCTAATCTTTCGAAAACGTATGGCCCCAAAACTTAAAAGGGATTGGACGTTTTATGGAGATTGAACTAGTTCTACAGAGATTAGTATCTTCTCATTTTATAAGTTCTTTTATCCGTTCCCGACATTTTCGCTTTTGCTCTCAACGCGAATTTCTTATCAAACGTTCTACGAAAACTCTTTAGTGAAGATTATCGCAATGGTTTTGCTATATAATTCTTAGAAAATTAGCATAATAGCAAGGTACAACGAAGAAACATAACCAAAGAGCATCTCCTCCACCTTAACCTTTGCTCTAAGATTTATAATATACGAGGGGCAGGCAATAAGTTTGGCAATTCGGATATATTAAAAGAGATATGAGGAAAAGTGTTTTATTATTTTTCAAGATAACTACCCTTGACTTCAATGCACTTGTGCCACTTGTCCCTAAGGCTTCGAATTCTCGACAAACAGAAACTTCTCTACTGCTGTTCAATCCACTCCTGAACAGTGAACTGGACATCTTCATCGGGCTTTAACCGGTGTCCACGCAGTCTAGCCTTGAGCTGGCGAAATAAATGTAGTCGATAGGCGCCAGATCTGGACTGTAAGGGGGATGATTGAGCTCCTCGAATCCACACTCGCCCAGGGCAGCTTGTGCAACTCTGGCCTTGTGGACTTTGAAGACGTTGAAGTCGATCATGGGGCGTGAGGTTTCTAGGGACCCAACGGGCAGAGACCTTGGTCATGGCTAAATTGTCGTGGATGATGTTGATAACACTTCAATGTGATATTCCAAGTTCTCACTCGATTTCTTCGACCCTTACTCGTATATTTTTGAGGATCATCTTCTTTACACGGGCCGCATTGTCCTCGTTGGTCACGTCTTACTGGCGTCCGGGACGGGGGTCATCTTCAAGGGACTCACGATTATGGCATAACTCCCTATTTCAGAGAGCAATGGTTGCATAAGAAGGGGCGGTGTCAGTGTACACTGCAACCATGCGTTCATGGATCTCTTTAGCATTCTTGCCTTCCTTGGTCAAAAATTTGATTACTGCGCGGGGCTCAACCTTCTTCATTGTTGAAAAATTTGTGACTGACGATCAGCGATCAGCTACTGCTTCTTGAAAAGACGAGGCAGGAGCGTGCGGCTGCAGTTCCTGACTTGTCATAACTTGTCCTAACACCCCCACAAATAGCCATCCACCTTCCACTGTTTCGCCCTACTGATTTGCAAAACCTATTGAACGCCCCTCGTATATTACCAAAGATAATATGTATGTATCTTTTAGGTAACTTAATACTGCAGGTTATTCGTCTGAATCCACCTGACTGTCATAGCATCTACATAAATTGGTCATCATATACAGGACCGAAAAGATCAGAGAATCTATATTTGTTGCTATAAGGAGGTTTTTAATTATTTTGAGTGGTTTCTTAAAAAAGATAAATATTATTTTGAAATACGAATAGAAAAGAACCAGGGCCTGCATAAGACCCCTTCCCTAATCTCTCTCCTCTCGCCGCTACGATGCCATAGTGACCTAGTTCTGTTGTATATTCTTGTTTTAAATATGCCATAATTGGAGTAGGCATAATTAGTGGCGCCATGGAAAGCAGGGCTGAGGGTATATTGCTGTGGAAACGAAGTTCAGAGAACACTGCAGGGGACTAAAATGCAATCTTTAAGCTACTACAATCACATAACGTGACATTCTGGTTAAGCCATAGACGCAAGAACAATTGTCTCCGTGTATGCTGGAAGTATCTTTTATATCAAACCACTCGATGTAGAGAGTTGGTCTTTTATTCGTCCAACAACCGTCCAAAATTCCACCATGATTCATCTCGATTGGCTGCCCCAGGTTCATCCCTCTATCATTCTCATACACCAACATCCTTGTTGTACAGAGTTGAACAAATCGTGTTTAGCAAGGGGGTGAAGAGCCTTTATTTATTCATCAATTCTGTTCGAAGTAATCTCTCATATTGTAACACATAATCACTCAAATTATCATTCCAGTAGGTAATCATAATAGAAATAAAACCTGAATCGTTGAAAGATAATTTAGAAGCAGAATCACTAGGATTCCATCATCTCCTCACCTTTGACGTGACCCGGTGTGTAGAAAGACCCCAGGCACTAACAGAAAGAATGTAAAAATCGTCAGAGAGACAAATTTTTTAATTTTTACATGTATTGCACGTGCTCAAGTAAGAAACATTGTTTCACCAGGAACATACAAATATCTTCTAAGTGCCAATAAAACTAACTCATCATGTTCACTTAAACTATGCTTGTTTCAAAAGAACAGTGAGGAACACAAACAAGAAAAAACAAAATCGTCGGTTCAATCTAAAACTGGCGAGAGCAGAGAGCAGGAAAAAATATCTGATGAAACAAAGTTATCAGTGTTGGAAGAAGAGACGAACCATTTTAAACCAATCAAATAAAATCAAATCAAATAAAAGTTCTATTGAGTCTCTAAGCCCTGCGAAAGTCAAAGGGCATGCCTATCGTTAACTACCAAAGGAGAACACAAGAAATAGATAAAGAAATGCATCTTTGATTCAAAGAGACAAGGAGGAAAACAAATTGACACAATCAAAAAGGCATGCAAATAAACTCAAAGCTTGCAAATTTATACTGACGTTTGGATCACAAAAAGGGCCCTATGTAGAAACATTTTGATGAAAATTACCCAGAGAGGTATTATCCCAGGATCTAAATATGGTTCAAACAGAAAATTTTAAGAATAACAGCCAATTCTACACTGGATCTTTACAACTGTACCTCAATTGTAATAAAAAAAACATCAATTTATGCCAGGAAAAAGGCCTGAGGAATGGTACTATGATAGTAAATGGGTCTAGTAGAATTGTTAACTGCTACCGAGCAACAACCAGCACGGCATCAGTATTTACTTATTTTTACCTCCTTAGTTATCTCCATTAAGAGCTGTTCTTCAATATGTCGCAGAGATATCAATACACGACACTAAGATTAAAGCAATAGGGCTGTTAATGTAATGGCTTGAGGATTGGATATAGTACTGGACCGAAACATGGTCCAACGTCGAGTCTTTGACTTCCAAAAGTTTATCAAGAACTATTACGATATGAAGTAGAATCATCTACTGCAGCGACCCCGCTGGGATCTCCCAACCATCAAGGAAAAAAAATACAGTTACCCTCATCAAAAGGAAAGAATTTTAACGGGGCAAAGTGGCAAAGGTATAGAGAGTTGCTATAGTATTAAACACAGCCATAGCTCTAGGACGCAATCTTCGGAAAATTAATAATAAAGCTTCACAGCAGGTGACCGAATCAGTGATGAATATTCACAACGCAACTGCTACAGAAAAACTCATACAAGACCAACTAACTCTATGATGATCACCATATAGGAAAGGTTTAGACTGTTAACTGGAAGAAATATAACAGAGATATATAATACGAGGTTATTTAAGGAAAAGTTTAGTAAGGATCCGAAAGATAAATCATGAACTCTTGCAAAACTTATATGAATGAAAAGATTCAAGATAGAATAAAAGTAGAATGTGGAGAGAATGATAGGATAGATTAAAAACATTGTGTACAAGGTGGATGTGTTGATGGGATGATAATGAGTGTAGGGTGAACGATGATGTTGATGAGGTGAGGATGATAATGATTTGTATAGGTATAAAAATTTAGCATTCGAGCATTTGTTTACTTTTCGCTCTATCGAGCAAATATACATATATATATATATATATATATATATATATATATATATATATATATTTTTGTTCGAGCTGGCGCAAGTGTTCATTAAAAGCTATTCTATTCAGAGAATTTTTTAGGTCTCTGCGTAGCGTAGTGTACTAACGGCATACTTTTATCGGTGATCAAAGCGGTGCTCACTGCCTCAGTGTGCCTGGTTTGAATCCCTTCCTTGCACGTTTTTTTTCGAAAAAAGATAATAAAAATATTACTGAAAGGAAAAATTATTCCGTTTTCTCTTTCAATGTGGTTTAATGGATTGATTTTCCTCATTCTCTCATGCTACTTTGAGATATATATATATATATATATATATATATATATATATATATATATATATATATATATATATATATATATATATCTATCAATATATATTTATTAAATTTTAATTAAATTTTAAGTGGTCTTCTTTTTTAATATCGGTAATTCCTTTACTCGTCGGGTTTCTCACTTTGTTTGTATAATCGGTAGTCTTATTCGGTTTCTCATATTGATTTTGTTTGTATAATCGGTAGTGTCGTAGAATTCCCCTCCTCTGTGTTCTTTTCTAAGAGTGCTAAGAGGTGTCTAATATATATTGATATCTGAATATCTTATCGAACAGAACCGTTCCGAAACACGTGAGGATATAAAAGAAACAACACTAATTCCCCAAATAAACAGATATTTTAACTTACACCATTGAATACACAACATCTAAACATTTACTACAGCAATACTCTGAATATTATCATAAACAAGAATTAATTAAATTAGTTTACCCACAAAACTTATTTAATTTCTCTACACACAACAATAATATAAGAATTAGGCTTACGGACTCATCTGGAGTTTAAAGGGCATTAGAAATGTTATTGATTTATGAGGCGTTCTGTCTTGCCAGATGTAGCTGGGCGAAATCACACAGTTGTTTTGGCGAGGGTGGCAGCTCGGGGGTCCACAAGCTCTTCCGGGGGGGATGGGTTCTTCCAGGACGAGAACAAATACGGTGCTATATGCAACACCTAGGCAGTCGTGGTCTCTCTGGCGAGAGTGAGTCGAACTCGGTTCTTAAAATCAAGTGAACTTGGAGTGCGGTGTGACCACCGAGTAACGAGCTCGAGGAGGAGCTTTTCTCCTACGTTACTTATTTCCTCATGAACGAGGAATAAACTCGGGGAGGGTCTTCTTCAATGGCAAGGATAACGGAGGGGGATTTCTCTGGCTTGAATAAGTTACTTAAAGTTCGGTTTGGTAACCCGAAAATAGCTCGAGGATAAGCTTCTTCTTAGTTTCAGTCTTCTTCAAGGGCAAGTACAACGGAGGGGGATTTCTTTGAAGAGAATAATTTGAACTTGGTTCCTTACCAAGTTAACTTAGGAGTTCGGTGTGGCCACCAAGTAACGAGCTCAAGTGAGGGCCTTTTTCTTCTTCTTTTCTTAATTCCTCAAGGACGAGGAATACCTCTGGTGTTTAAGGTGCACCAGGATATGAGGAGTCTCTCTGGCCAGAGTTAGTTGAACTTAACAAAGTTAACTTATCGTTTGGTTTGATAACCCGGGACGAGCTCTAGGATGAGCTTCTTCTTAGCCGCTTAAAGTAGGTAGCCCTGCCTCTCTTGCCTGGTACTTCTTGGTCTAGTGAGCCAAGTACACTACCTCTCCAGTCTCGGTAGTTCTGTTTGATCCGAAGACTTCGTCACCTAGAGACTGACGTAAACTACCCCGATTTTCCTCAGAGTTCCTCATTTATACCTCGTCACCCCACTGGGGGAGTGGTAAGGACGGGGGGCTTGAGGAAGGCCCCAGGAGAGTTCTTCTGGCCAACGGTTTTTCCCACTAAGTCAAACATCGGCTCCTCGCTAGCCTTCGAGATTGGGAGAAACACGTCTCCAATTTCTTATTTAACGTGAAACTGGATCTCACTCTCCTGGGGGACTTCTTACATTTTAACCTTTAGGTCTTTCATGGCACCAAGTTAAGCGACGCTGTGGTCACTCTCTTGGCCCAACAATGCCTCGGGTGGATGCCTTTGCGGTAACTGCCTTGTGACTGCACCAAGAGTAAACGGGGGGAGGGGGAGGAAAAGTGAAGATTCATCTACACACCTCCCATCGAAGAACTTAATGGGGGGGGGGGATTCCTGGGAACTCAAAACAACTTACTCAACCTAGTCGAGATTAGCAAAGTTGTATTTCTTTGAGCCTTCTCCTACATCAAGTTTCCTTACACATGAGCGCCCTTGCACAAGTTTACACAGGCAATGTGTCGAACTAGACCTACTCGCAATACAATTTTACCTAAAATCAAAAAAACCTTTATTCGTCGATTACCCACAAAAACCAACAAAACAAGCTACTTCTTTACATTTCTAAGTTTTTGAGAACTTAAATCCTACCGATAAATTTTAACACGTACAACAAATGAAAACATGGTTCTACGCTCATTAGGTACTGAAATAACCCTCAATGGTATTTCGTCTCCGCCTATAGAGCAGCTGTACTTTATCAGCTCCTTTGATGTAGCTAATACTAAAATGGTGCTCTAATACCAATACTTGAAGCGGGGCGTAATTGATAAGAACTGGAGTCCCATAGCTCTCGTTTAACCAGGTGCACAGGAAGATCGTGTCTGGGTTCGATCTTTGGGGATCGAGGAAACATTTTCCTGCGAGGTCGTTAATGGGCGTGGCGCTCACTACGACTTGGCGATTTAGCGGTAACTCCGTGGACGTTCCGTTCGGGGAGGAGACTATTAGGGTTAGGGCATACTCATCCGTGTCTACCATTTGATTAGTCTTACCTGGGTGTATCGCAATAGCACCTCTTTCCTCCTTCCTTGTCAACTCATGTTACTCACTTCTCTTAGTAGGTAGTTTCTCAGGTACACCTGCTCGTACCTCTACTCTACCTCCTACTTCTTCCCTGATAACCGCATTTGGCTTAGTTCTCCTCGTAACCTCTTCCTTAGATACACATGCTGGTACCTCGTCCATACCTTCTACTTCTTCCATTGTTACCCCATTTGGCTGGGTTTCCCTGGATGGTCCTTTCTTAGGTCCAGGCCGAGCTCCAACTTCGTCGACCTCTATCAGATTCTCGATAGGTGCTCTTTAGAGTGCAAGCAATCTTTCCTTTTCTTCTCTCTCTTTTCTTTTAGCTTGAGCAATTTCTTTTTCCCTCTGTATTTTTGTTTCATCTATTTCTTTTTTAATCTTTATTGTCCTCTCTTTCGACTCTTTTTTCCTCTTCATTTTCCTTTCCTCGGCTTCTTTTTCTGCATTCGCTATTTCGTTTTCCCGTCGAGTTCTTCTTTCTCCATCTTCCAGCTTTATCTTTAGTCTCCTTTCCTCATCTTCCCTTTCTATAATTATTCCGAATTCTTTTGCTTCTCTTTTCAACTGTCGTATCTTTTCGTTTGTCTTACTTCCTCTTGAGTATCTTCTTTCCTCTATTTCTATTTTCCGCTGTATTCGGGATTCTTCACTTTTCCGGTGCATCCGTATTTCCATTAATTCACGTTCTCTTTTATCCTCTCTTATTATATCCTCTGTTTCTCTATCAAACTTTATTAATTCTTGTTCTTCTTTTATATCCAAAATTCTTTCTTCTTCTTCACAATCTATTCTTAGTTCTGGCATGACGTAGTCATGCATTTCTGTGCCTTTAAGTCCCAGACTTTGGGCTTGTTGGTAAAATCTTTTTACCGGATCCATTTTGTGTTGGTCCGTCGATTTTTCCTTTCTTTATTCTGAGGTAATTATGCCACCACTCACCAGTTAGCGCTCAGCATAACTTACCCTTAAACCCACTACTATGTTGATTGAAATACCACTCCCGACAAAAAAATTACCACTTGACCTACCAATTACCTTTAGATTTTTACCACCCCTAACTCTACCAATTTTCCTCTCGTTAATTATTCTTTTATTCCTGATCTGATATTCCTTTACGTGTTGGCTCTTTCTTAATTTGACACTGCTGGGTTCTTTCTAATAACAACCTACAAACCTGACACAACTTTTATTTATTTCTTAGAATTCCCCCCATTTTGTTCTATTCTAAGAGTGCTAAGAGGTATCTAATATATATTGATATCTGAATATCTTAACGAACAGAGCCGTTCTAAAAGACGTAAGGATATAAGAGAAACAACAATAGTTCCCTAAATAAACTTATATTTTAACTTTAACCATTGAATACACAACATCTAAACATTTACATTATTATTATTAATTAGTACTTATATTTTTATCATTTGTTATGATTTTTATTAGTAATATTTATGATTTTTTTTCTAATATTTATCATTATTTAATATTATTATAGTATTAATTATATTTAGTATGAATTATTAATATTATTTATTATTCAATATTTTTTATTATGTCTTATTTATTTTTATCATTACGGTTCTCCACTCCTAATTTTCTCCACGAACTTTGATCCAGGATGAGTGTTTCTACCCGAAGAGAGTTTGATCTGATAGCCCTGGTACCTTGCTATACTGCTTGACATGCTAGAATCAAATAGACCAGGAAATATGAATAATAATATTAGGTGATCATCCAACTCAATCGTTCTTATACCTGCTCCTCTCTACTTCTCTTTATGACATACAGCACTCCTACCTCTTTCAACAGTTTCTCTCCTATCCACAGAGTTTCTGTTTTTCTGACGCAATTTTGTCTTTTTGTGAGCGTTAATCGAGCGGGAGTGTATTCAATGAGGTACCTACCTGCTACGAAGGTGAAAAGCCCACCGTCTAGGACAAGTGTAAGGCGCAATGAAGTTCCCCTCCAAGCGCGTGCTTGCCATTCTTAGGTTTTTTGCGAGGATAAGACTAATCGAGGCAACCCTTTGACCACAGACTTGAGATTGACAGAGAGTATCTCGAATGAGATTTGTGATGCCTTGTGCGATATGGACACATGCAGTTTGTCAGAAAGAGAGAGTAAAACCGTCATGAGGAACAAGAAGCCTCACGAGGTCGAGGAAGGCTGATCCAGACCGTGAGAGAATCGAGCTCCTTGCGGTGATTTAATAGAAGCATGGACCGTCGAGAGCCTGGAGAAGACGGCGCTCGCCTCACCGCGCGAATTTGAAAACCTCGCGAGGCATTGTGTCTGATAAAGAAGAACCCGTTGTGGCGACTGAGGCAAATCGCTTCCGATTGGGCCATGTTTACCTTCAGTCACAGGCTGTGCAAATTCAGTATAGGCTGGCCTTTTAGAATGAGAGACTACAATTTCTTGATTGTACTCCGTCCCTCTTCTCTCTCGAGCGCGAAAGCAAGAATTCACTTCGAAGGAAGACAGACCCAGTCATTTGGCTAATCCTGGAATCGACTTCGTTCTCTTCTGGTTCGAATACTCCCTTGAATCTTAAGTCTAGAGGTTAAAAGCATCGATTGCGACAAACCCATGCAATCTCCCTCCTCACCCGTCGTCTTCAAAAGGCCTCAAAGCCCAAAGCTAGGTTCAGGACGACTTAATTCGTGGATTTATTTTCAATAATTTCATGAATTGTTTATTCGTACATTGGCTCATCAGCAGCCACTCACTGACTCACAACTCTGTCTATTCACTCCCCCGAAACCCTTAGTCTGAGAACTGTAAGTAATAAGTAGCCATTTTCATTGTGCATCCAATCTCATTTTATTTGTATATTGTGTTTTTGGTGACACACACACACCTATAAACGAGTGACCCCAGTGTGACAAGATTTATGACGAGGCAAAGATTTCTATACTAGTAATAATAACGCTAATAATATACTAATTAGAACTAGGCAATGTCTTCGCCACTCTCCCCTACGGGAGAAGCTTGCGCTTCGCAACTAAGATTAAAATTTAAAATCGGAAAAAAAGCAGCCATGGTTAAATTTTTATAAATTTTCCTAACTTCGTCAATTATAAAAATTTTAAAAAGGAACTCGAAACTAAATTTATCCCCTTTAAAAATATCACATTGCTAAAATATAGTTATAGAAGTAGATATATAAAAAAATATTTTCTGAACTTCACCATTTGAAATTTCTTTGATTTTTACAAAATTCATAAAATTTCGATGCTTATATTTATTTCTGAACTTCACCATTTTTTTTTATATTATAAAAGAATTATTAGAAATAACTTTGATAAAAAAAACATAGATCATAACCAAACTAAAATGAAATTATTATTCAAATACTCAGAAAATCCCCTTCTTAAATTATAGTTAGTGAAAAGATTGAATTTAATATTAACTATATTTCGAAAAAATTTGATCTAATGGGGTCTTATGTGATACTGCATAATCATCCACTTAGACTCTATATTTGTAACATCCTCTAATGATTACTTGGACGTGTTATAGATTGACCTTTCATTTTTAAGTTAAATATACTCTATAATACGATATATGTATGTCGAGTGTTTTATTCTTTCTACACCAATAATTAATTCTCAGTCGTTGGTAATTTGAAAGGTGGCTCTCAAAATTTAGTATTATTGAGATAGAAAATAAAAAAGACGGCGCGAAACTGAAAACTATTTCTTATAAAATCATCTCTCATTCTACTTCGACAATTTGCTCAAATTGGCTTATGTAAGAAAGTTAGTGGCCATCTGGACATTTTTTATGCCACACTGGTCAAGGATAATAATTAATAACAAGCCTACCAAGAAGAAGCAAGTGCGGGGATTCTTAACACATTATATTTAGGGTCCTTAGATGTAAATATTTACCCTCTTTAACTCAGAGCACCTAACCTTAGATGTATATGTAAGTTATAACCAGATCCAACATTAACTGGATTTAAACGAAAATATGTATATAGATCAACACTTAATTAAACTTACACATCTCTGGGCATGGAAAGAGCAATCCATATTACAACTATAGATTTAGAAATCAGGAAAATTGCATTAAGAACAAATGCATTATTTGAATTGATTAATAAAATTTCGAATTAAGAAAGGAAACCAACGAGGAAATAAATGCAAGGAAAAACGGCGTCGCTGTCTTAACTAGATTTTGGGAATAAAATCCCTTGAAAATAAATCATAAAGAGTCTTATAAAATAGTTTTACTTCACCTAAATCTGACAAGATAAAGATTGAGGATTCGACAGAACAGATTTAATTTGTTCAAAAGCCCTGAATGTAATACATTTATTGCAGCTTAACGAAAAAATCAGCAAAATTTATCTCTATCACACTTTTAAGCTCGAGTCAGCAGTCATTTACGAAATCTCAATAAAAATATGGAGAATGAGACGCCGTTGTTATTTGCCACGCCTATTTGCGGACGAAATATCTTTATTACTTACACACCCAGTCTCCGCAATAGAGGAAGTAGATCGCATTCTTTTCCATTTGAACTCGATACCTAGTGATAGATCTAATTAAGAAACATCAGCTACTCTCTCATATCTGTATTCCCATTTTTTGTGAGGGAAAGATCTCAAAATTAGTTAGACAGCAAATGTCGTAAAGGAAAAACGAAATTGGCTGTATCCAATGAGATCGAGACGTACCAAGGGTGCCATTATTGGCTCCTGACTTAGTGATCCCAAATAGAGATTTGCTCTGTTAAACTAAAATTGTATTCAATATATGCCACATTACAATCCAAAGAGATGGAATTTATTTTACCATATAAATTTATGCAAAGTTCTGGGTATTTGTGATAACCTAAAAGGAAGCAATTATGCGATCACTGCCATTATATTATATTGTTATCAAGTTCGAACGGCATTTTTCTTGTAATTACTCTTTGCTAAGTACTTTTTTCATCCTCTCGGGTAAAACTTTTCATGGCATCTAAAATGTGGTTTTAATATTTTCTTCTAAATAATGAAACTTTCAGTTTACCTTACGTAGATTCTTTTTTTATAGTTCTTACGATTACCCATCAAACCTTTTATTTCTCTTATGCCCCCTCTGCTCATAATAAAGTACCTCTCGTAATTATTGCTTCAGAAAATAAAGTATTCTCGGCTTGAAATTTTCCCTCCAAATATCTATCGCCATTTTTTCCTTCCATCATTCTTCATCTTCATCGTATCCTCAATTCGAATGAACCTGTTCCTTTGTCCCAAAACATCTAATATATGTATGACCGTCCAATCTAGCTAGCAGAGATTCAAAACCAAATGAGCTACATCTGATTCCTAGGTTTTAGCAATAAAGGGACTCTTTGGGGCTTGGATATTTTTAATGAAAAAAACAGGTAAGGTAGTCGTGCAGTATTAAAGATATTATACAGGTACCTAAGTGAGAAGCTATTGATGGCGATGCGTTATCAGTTGGATACACAGTGTAGTTGATGAAATAAGGAAATGGTACAATAAAAGCTCCCCCATGCAAAAAAATCAAGGACTACCCAGTCTTTAACAGGTTTTAAGGATTGAAGCATGGAAGAACCCAATTCAGCGAGAAAAGATTTAAAATAGTCAAAGAAGAATGTAATTTCAGATATAAGTGACATGAGATTTGGGCGATGAGTTGATTTCAGGATTTTAGCCCCCAAAAAGAGCTTGGGATCCAACAAGTTACGGAAAGTCGCAGTATTTTTACTTCTAACCATTTTCGAATGATTAACCACTATAACCAATGAATTTCGTCATATGTGTTTCCAAAGATTTTCCGATAGTCATTCATTAATAATTTCGTTGGCAAAATGAGATATCTTAGTTAAAGCAAACGTCGCTTAGGAAAATGATAGGCAGAGCTGCGTTGCATCGTTTAATAAATTAAATGATAGACAAAGGTGAAGCATAGGAATGCCTATGGGAAGACAATAAAGCTTCTCACTTTTCCAGGACTTAACTAGTTTGCTTTTTGATGAGATAAATAAGTAAATAAATAGAAACATATTAAATTTTTGTAAATATTTTAAAAGTGAGGCCTGTAAATTATAAATAATTACGCTCGTATTTGCTTACATTGAGCGTATTTCTCCTTAGCTATTTACTTCTCTTTACCCATCTGTCACATTCTACAAAATTTTGTCGAGGCGAATGTGTCGCAGAGTGCAAGAAAAGAAAACGAAAATAGATAGATAAATTTAAAATAACTTTTAATTTGTAATTTAGTTTCAAAGTTTTTCACATTATGGTTTTAACTTCCTTTTAAATTGTTTTATAGGAGAAATATTTTAAGACTTTTCCTTCCGAATGAACGATTTATTTTTTCTTATTTATATACTACGGCAATTTCCTCTTTCTGTAAAGCCAGTATATTTTCTTGAAAGTGGAAAAGAACGAAAAGTTGTCCAAATATACTGTAAACTACAGCTCATTATGTCCTTTTTGTTCATCTTTATTTATCATAGGACTCATTTAAAGCAAACGCTCTTAAACATGGAATGATAATGGGCTTTAAATTTCCAAGAAGACTGAAAAATACATTTTTATGGCTGTGAGAACAAAATATTTTGGAAAGTTTGAGCAAATTTGGAGTTAGAAATGTGTAAACCTCTACTATTTCCAGGTAAGTCTAAATCCTTATTTAAAAGATCGCATGCTTATGTGATTATCTGATAATATATAAATTTCTTAACGTATATTATTGAGTGTAAGTAAAGACCATTATTTAATGAGAGTCTTAGTCGAAAGTAAATGTTATCTACAAGTTTTTATTTGTTTTGGGTATTTTTGCCCATAGGAAATAGACCAGAGACTTCGGTATTATCTGGATCATAGTCGAGCTTACCGACAGGAGACAAGATTTAGTTTAGTGAAGATGACTAAGAAAGTAAAAATTCAGTAAATAGATTCCTTATTGTTTAAGAACGTACGTAATTATGCTCTCTTACTTTTCGAAAATTCTAGAAAAAAACGTAATTGCAAGGTGTTCAGGGAAATGAAGCAAAAAGATATATGTACCCTATAACTCTTAAAGAATAAGATATACTAAAGTTTTATTAATCCTTCGAAAAAGGTTAGTTTCATTTTGTAGTCTAAGCCCCCAAAAAATCAAAATTAAAGTGTTAAATGCAACTTTTAGGATAGTATTAACCTTTAAAATAAAATTTATCTTTGTACTTATAAATCTAATTTTTCGAATAAAATATAATTTTGGGAAAAGCAATATAATATTAAGAATATATATCTCGTTCTTTTTTGGCTCAATATCCTGAAGCGCCCAGTATATATAATAGATTTTCAAACGTATCAAAAACACCATTTTTTGGATATGTTGAAAAACTCATTGGATTAACCTTATCCGTACGTGCCCTTTGGGTGTCTAGGCGATATCTATTTTATTAAAATATTTGAGCTGCTGCCTACTTTTCAGGCATTTGTTCAATTCTATGAATATTATGGTATGTTTCCCTAGACTACTCTTCTGTTTGAATAAGTACTTTTTGACTTGATTTAAAAATGAGGAAATAAAGTTTAAATTAGAAAATTACGAACCAACGTTCTACTCACGGTTGTATATATATCAAGGAGAAATGTGGAAATCTAGGGGAATGTCAAAAAATTATCTTTCCAAAAGTTATATCTTAAATTTCATCTAGCAATTCGTTCTTAAACATATTTGTTACTTTGATTTAAAAGAAATAACCAGGCTGGTTATTTCATTTTAATTTTATGTTATTTATAATAAATTAAATACTATGGTATTGAAATGCAAAATTTTACTTGATACATTTATTTTTACCCAGAAGTTGGCTCGGAAGAGTTGAGACCGCTTTGAGAATCACCGAACGTGAGGACAAACAACGAAAGAGGACCAAGCTCAGTGAGAAACTCCACATACTTGAACGTGGCTTTCCAACACAAAGGTGGATGTTAAACTTATTTTAAAGTCCTCTTAATGCTGAAGAAAGCCAAATTCTACGAAAAGGGACGAATTTCAACACCAGAAGTGCCCGGACTTCGGATTTTCAGGCCGCTCTTGAAGCCACCGTGGCGCACATTAACGCTAATGAGGAAACGAAAAAAACAATTAAAAAGAGAATTACCCGCTCAAACACCGACCATGAGTCCCCTCTCTTATTCTGAGCAATGTGCTCTTCGCAACTTTCAAAGAGACAAAGATATTGTAATTATCCGGCTGAAAAAGGGAGAAAACGGTGATAATGGACAAACATGATTACCCATCAGAAGGCAAAATCGCTACTTGACAACGCAGAAACGTACCAACGCCTTCTAGTGGATCCCACATCACGAACCAAAGGACAGCTTACGAGACAACTCAACAACTTCCAGGGTAAGAAACTGCTAACAGAGGAGCAATAACAGAGGAGCAAACTACAGTGTTAAACACTACCACGTTTTTAAGGACTTTCAAAAATCAATAAAGAAAAAATTCCCTTGAGACCCATCGTTTCCTTCAGGGGGGCGCCCACATATGGCCTATCCAAGTGGCTGGTACAAGAAATCAGAGCCCTGACCTTAACCTCTGTTCTGCACACAGATTTAACAACGCGGTTGATTCCTTAGCAGAATTAATGGGATAACACTAAATGGAGAAGAAATCCTGCTCTCATTGGATGTATCCTCTTTGATTTGTTCACATCCATAACTTTGGCCCTCGCGAGAGAAATGGTCTCAATTGCTATGGAAGAGGAATGGAATTTTTTTCAACACAAAAGACTCAACAAAACCGAAACCTTACGCCTCGTCAACTTTTGTCTAAATTAGGTGGTTTTCATATACAATAATATCACCTACCACCAAAAGAAAGCCATACAGATAGCATCTCCAATTTCGGTCAGCGTGGCAGAAATCGTAATGCAGAGGTTTAAAAGCCTCGCTCTCACCGGCCCTCTCACACCAAAACAATGCCTAATGTACCTCGCTGACGCGTTTGTTATTATTCGTGAAGAGAAAGCAACGAATTTTCATAACCACATCAACAGCATATTTCCGGAAATACAGTTCAATATCAAGTTAGAGCAAGACGCTAAACGGCCATTCTTGGATGTTCTGGTGATGCGGTCTAACGATGGAACTCGGCACACAACAGTCTACGAAAAGAAGACTAACACAGACCGTATTTTGGACTTTAAGTGTTCACTCCCTCACACACCAAAAAAGCACGGTCAACACTTTGTATAAAAGGGCCAGAACACACGGCAACTAACAGCAGCTACGGAAACAAGAAGAGGTAGCTCTCAGGGAAGTCCTCCGAACCAACAACTACCCTGACCTATTTATTAAGTCACCACAGAGATACAGTAAAGACGATGCACCCGAATGTAACAGAATCACACTTCCACATGAATTGGGAGGAAACCAGAATATTCTGACGATCCACAAACAAGAAGAGCAGAGAGTCCCTTGAAGCATGGTTCTCCAATGAAACCTACATCAATTGACACATCGACATTCCAAATTGCTACACCAGTCTGGAAGATCTCTAAGATTTATTGTTTTGATTCACTGTGCAATAGTTCTTATAATCACTCTTACCCCATATTTTTTTAGGTCTATAATGACATTATTGTGTACTATGTTCTTTTAATCACTCTAGCCCATAAAGTCTCCCTTCCTTTACCCTAGCCACCGTTACTTTGTGCCCGGGGTTAACCTAACGCTACTTTACCAGCCGCATCTCGGAAATTAATTATGTGTCCTTTCACAATCGTGACGCCAATTTATCAGCCGCAGACCAGCTATTAATCATGTGTCCTTTTCCAACCCTCTATGCGTTTCCGTGCTATTGTTCAGATAGAGGAGGCAAGGCCGGCGAAATTTCTTTCGACGCTTCTTACTGAGAACAGTGCGATTTTGGAAAGTCATACTGTGGACAGTATCATATCGAGAGGAATACACGACATCCAGAAACCCCAACACTCCCCCAACTCCTCTTTGTAAAGATTTATTTATTTTCCTGGCTCGTCATAGTGATTTGACGTGCTAAACCCTCTCCATCCCTACTCCGCCGTGACTTGCTCCGTGAATATGACTTTATACATAGAGCTCCGTTGCAACTCTGCCCTTCTACTTAGAAAGTGCATAATTGCAAACTTTGGGGGAAGAAGGGCTGAGGCTCAGCTCGCTGTGCAACCCAAAGGAAGGAGTAAACCTCGATTAGGACTCGGTTACCAACACAGAGAGGATTAATACTCTACCCTGCGGCACCGTCGAAGACCAAAGCGGGAGCTACCACCGTCTCTGTGAGAAGTTGGGCGTAACTGAGGAATACCCCGAACCCAATATAGTGCACGGCACCCTAAATGGGGTCAGTTGATTCGGGCTTTAGTCATCATTAAGTCCGCCATGTTTTCACACCCACTGAGGATCTAAACGAGGTCCATATTGCCTAATCATCATCACAGCCTAGTCATGTTCAGGGGGTCTTTGTTAGCGGGGCAGGGGATCCTCTCTAAAGAAAGGACGGTAAATTTTTGAAAGCGATTCTCATCATGGTACATAACAATACATCCACACTCACACTCTTTAGAAATAACAGAAAAAAAACCTAGCGGCTGTAACCTAGCGGCTACACCTGACAGCCCCATCACAAAAATAATAAAGACTCACACAGGCCACAAAAGTCTTTCGCTCACAGGAGGACGTAGTCAAGTTACACTAACTTGTGTCTGACACATTCGCCACACAATTCCTTCACACAAAACTAGCCGACGGTGTACAAAAGAAACACCAAATACGAGTCCTCAAGACCAAACTCCTATGGTTGTCTTTCTCCTCCAATGACCACCCCACACAATTTAGACAGACATATGTGAAGGAAGACATCAGAGACTTCTAATACAACAGTACATACAAAGTGATGGGAGGTAATTATCCTGTTCATTAACACAACAAAACACTGCTGCTACACCGAAGCATTTAAGGTTTACGGCACACTAACATATGCAAATAATATCGAGCCACAGCTAAACATAAAACCAACACAGTGCCACAAGTGTTACAATACTGGACACAAGACGACGGCTTTCCAAGCAGACCTGGTCTGCTCAAGGTGTATTGTTGTGAGCCACCACTGCACCACCTACACATCCACCTCATCCCTCTGCACAAACTGAGGGGTGACAATGTCACCGTCAACTCTAAATTTCCTTACCTAAGTAAGGCCCGCTCTGACGCCCTTGAGGCAATACGGCGTCACAACCAAAACAACCAACACTCTGCAACCACACCTACCCCCGCCCGTCCTCCTCTCACAAAAACTTTTGCTGCTGCTGTCGGCAAAACGCTGTCCACACCAGCCCCTGTCGTACCCCAGACATACATACCCCAGCAGCCACCCAGACTTTCCCACATGTTCCGACACCCGCCTCCCCCAAACACCACTACTTCCAACATACACTTTTACCCCATACCACACACCCAACGATAACACACACTCAAAGGTACACCTAGCCGCCTTGCTTTTAACAGTGACAAACGACATGTCGAGTGGTGACTCCTGAATATAAGTTAACATACTTAACACTGTTTGCCTCGCAAGGTGTTTACTCTAATCGAAGGAAATACACACAGGAGACCCTCAATCCTCCCCCCTGAAGTGTGCATCTTCACACCTCACCCCCCCTCCCTTCCCCATGCTCCTGCATCCTCCCCCTTCTGTTCCTGCCCCTTTCACCACTGTACCCTTCCTACCTGCCCATTTGCCCACTGCTCCCACCTCTCTTACTACCATCTCCTCTTATCCTTTCCCAACCCCCACGTCTTCCTCCTCTATACCTAAACTCGCTCCTAACACCAGTACTTCTCCTTCGCCAGCCTCAACTCCACCAACTATAGCCAACAACCCCATCCTACCGTCTCCACCACCCCTCTTACTGCCTTCAACCACACTCCCACTGATACCACAACCGCCGCCTCCTCTTCTCCCCCACGCCCACCACACCTTCAACAACACTCCTCATTAAATAATAAAACTCCACCACGATTCCCCCCGTGCCACAAAAAACCACGTGTAAAGCTGAAAAAACCCCTCCCTGCTGTTCCTTCCTCTCCTCTTTCCACCCCTCCTTTCTCGCCATTCCAACCTCCTCTCTCTCTCGAAACCATCCTATCATAATCTGCACCTGCCCTACTATCTCTAGCGCCCCATCTACTAGCTCTACTCCCTCCTCCTCTGCTCCTAACTCCCCCCTCCTAAACTCTACTCTCTCCAACCCTCCTTCCACGCCCCCTACCTACTCTCCCAATATCTCTAACACTCTTCCACAGAACATACTCTCCCCTCTACCACGGCCTACCCACCCAATAACAACACATACAAACTCTCCACTCCCATTAAACCACAGCCGACAAGCTTGGAGGTGCTCGCTTCCCACCCCTCCTAAGAAATAACCAAGGAGAGAAGAACGGTTGCTGCTAAATCAGCCCCAAGCTCACTCTGCCCACTTTTGAAAATAGGTTGGCCCTAAAGGTGATCATGTATATAAAATATCTAATCAGCAATAATGAAAATGAATTGCTAAGTAAGATATTTATTGTATTATACAATAATAAATCTAACAAATGGATAAAAAGTATACAATCCTACATGAATGCCCATAATTTATCGTTCGACAATATTAAATACAAAAATAAAACTGAACTGAAAAACATTATAAATAACATAGATACAGACAAATGAAAGAGAGAGCTAGCAGAAAGAAGTAGTCTTGCAATATATTGTGAATATAAAAAGAAAATTAAAGAAGATGGAATTTATTACAATGACCAGTACTCAAGAATCTTATTTTTGGCAAGAACCAATACACTCAAACTGAACTGGAGGAATGAAAAATTGGATAAAAATCAAACAGACCAATGTCTCCTTTGCAACATGAAAAAAATAGAAAATATAGATCATTTTTTATACGAATGTCCAAGATTGATAAACATTAGACAGGAGAGTAAATTTTACACTGATAAAAAATCATTTATAGCTGCAATTCTATTGTTTAGCAGTAATATGAATAAGAATGAACAAGAAAAACATAAGATGATTTTATCAAGAATGTGGAAAATGAGAGAAAAATTTGTAAGTAGTTTGAATTGAGACATTTGCCCTATTTTATGTGATAATTTAAATTGAAACATATGACATATTTTATTTATATATATGTATATATATTCTGAAACTCTGTACATAATCTTAATGTAAATACAAGACAAAGGCAACTATAAATAGGTAAAGAGCCTGAAAAATAATATTGTGGACAAAGATAATAATCTGAATATTTTAATACTTTCTAATAAATATGACTATATATCAGGTGCCGATGTAAAGGTAATACCGAACCATTTGATCTGATCTGATAGATCACCTCAACATAATACAATTAAACGTACGCACTTGACAAGGTATTCGCCATACTATTGCCAACCGGGTCCTAAACACACAAACACCTGACATAATACTCTTGAACTCGACCAGTCTACTTCCTACCAACAACATAACTCCACATTGCAGGCTACCACACATATCCAACTCCACAAGCGCCGCAGTTAAGGTCAGCGATCCTAATCAAGCGCTTTATACACCACTACCTCATTCAAATACGTGATAACTGTTTTTAACCTTCAAGGTACAGACAAGCTCCGGCTCCATCTTAATAACCACGCGCTACAGACCACCGCAGCACGCGAGCTACACACACCAAACAAAATCTACACATGTATAAAATACATCACATATTCTATACACCTTCAAAGATTCATCACACAGTACACCAATCACTGCACCAGAGGCCAACGACAACCAAACATTACTGACCTACGTGCTCGCATCCGACAGTGCGTACAACTGGATTGGAAACGATATTAGCAAGAGGGCGCATATAAAGGATGCTAGGCACGGATCCATCCAGACCCATCACCCTCCAAGTAAATAACCAAACACTCACAGACACCAACCTCATTCTCGACGCATTTAGGTCGCACTGGCTCACAGTACACACACAACCCAGCCCCATCGCACGCGCAGGGACACTTCCAGGAACCCCAAAGAAGTGTACTGACACACACACTTTACATCATGTACATAAACCACACCCACGTCGACGCGTAAACTGCTGTCACACCTGAACAGTTTCATAGGCGGATGACGAGACTATTCTTGTCAGCAGCCGCGGACCAGACGAGATCGTGCACTACGCAAAAATAGTACTAGACTGCCACGAATCCTCAGAAAACACAGATGACACTCTCTGGCGCAAGAGATCACTACATGCATAACCTACATTTTTTTCACACACACCAGACAGGAACCACCTAAACCCAACAAGGCTCGACTACACACAACAGATAAAAATCCTTGGCTTAACTTTGACAAGTCTCTTATGTTCAATATACACTAGCAAATAATACAAGCAAGAGCCGCACGCACAAAAAAAAAGCTGCGAGGTTCTACCCTGCTGGCAAAAAATTACAGTTACATCTATATAAAACAATCGTGTGACTTCTTCTCACGTACGTCCGTCTGTCACTCGAGTGTCAGAAGGCAGAAGAAGGCTTAGCGCATTTGAACTCTACGCTAAACTCCGTGTAGACACTCGCCCATGTAAGCGAGAATGTCCACACTACACGACAACAGCAAATTAGCACCCCATAACACATAAGCTGACACTACATAGAATCACAAAACAACTCGGGAAACTCGCCAGAGATCCCTATACACCTTAATATACGCAAGGCTGTATGTTGCGATGGGACTGCGCTACCCCGCAGCCCATGACCACCCGCAACCCATACCGTTTACGCATGAGTGAATAGAATCATGAATAACGCGTTTCCGTCTATTCTGCCACTATCTCCTTCCAAACACCCTCCAACCATCGTCAGCCATAAACACCCAAAGACACCCTCAACTACATCAGGCATCGGTGTCTAGCCACTGACCTATCAACTCTTCCTATCTCCTTTCAAGATATTTTGGTACCCTATTCCTCAACAACTACGTGATTGCCTGTGTTACAAAGTGATCCCTTACTGTTCTTTCTAGATACATCGATTCGATTCAACCCAAACCATTCCTAGTTTGGATTCCACTCCGCTCAATGCTTCTCTGAAGAAGGTCCTTAGTTTAGGTCTGAAAGTTAAGAAATAAACCCTTAAAGCTTAGTTGTGCATATCATTTCCCTCAACAGATCTATTGGTGTGCGTAAAAGTTGGGGACGATATTCGTTTTATTTTTCAAATGCTAATTTTAAGTATTTTTCAAAATCCTCTTTGTCAGTCTTTTCTTTTTATAAACAATGCCCATTTTTCTTTATAATTTGGCAGGAAAATTTAATATTTTTATTACATACAATTCGTGGAAAAAGGAATATGCAATAATAGCGACTGAAGCACTCGCTGAAACTAACCAATATGTTGAACCACCCATTGTAACTTTACATGCCGTGGCTCTATTCCGAAGAGAATAATTTCTGCCAAAACTAGGAAATCAAATCCCAGGACAACATGTATTTCGCTCTCGCACAAAAAAACGTACCCAGACTCATGGTTTTATTATACGTCAGCAGCAAAATGGAGTCATGCCATCCCACTTCTTTCCTGAGTTTCTAATTTGATCATTGATGGCTTCATCCATGTTCTGAACGCTGTTGTTAAGCTCTAGAGTGACCGCGTTGTAGCCGGGAGAGTATGCTTGTGGCAGCAGCACTTTTTACTCTACCACAACAGAGGGATGACCAAGTCATGGCTGTCGGATGAATTCTTCGATCACACATTACCTAAAATTTTGCATTCTAACTTGAATGATTGCGTCACGATAGTTTTTTGTGTGGTTCGCTGGAAGGAGAGACAACTGCACCCACCTGAAACAAAAAGGGCGAGTTAGGGGCCAGTTATTCCCTGAGAATTAAGGGGCCTACTACAGCCGGTTCATCAAGTGAGATCAACAGATGATATGAGTAAGACAAATTGACCTGAATTTAACTTATAAATCTAAAAAACTGAAAACAGTTATATTTATTGCTGATAGCGTCATCATGCCAACGATTACTCTCTTCACCCTTTATGTATATATATATATATATATATATATATATATATAAGAAGTATATGGAAAATTAAGATATAGGTTGTGACAATAATCATAAATGCATTTCCTAAACGTTTTTGATTGTAATCTAGGAATATCTTTAGTTGCTAAATGCTAATCCAAACAAAATTTTACGTAAAAATAAATAATTAAAAGCAATTTCTAATTATAAATAAAACCAATGTAGAGGCAAAGCAAAATTTCTGAGAACCAAAGCATTAAACCTTATACAAATATTATTAGATTAAAATACATCTAAATTTGGTATTGTCAATAAACATAGTAAGAAACAATAATGTTACCTCTAAAATATTTAAAACTGTGATAAGAAATATCAATTAGTGTAAAATAAAAGTTAATAAAAAATTAAAAAGGTTGAAATACTTAATGTTTGTAACAGAAACGGTAATTAAAATAATAAAATAAATGTGAAATTTGAAAATTTCACTCCAATTAAGTACATTCAAAAAACAATTAAGAGAATATTTAGATAAATAGAAAAATTAAAGAAAGAAGATGGATTGTGTTATTTTTGTAAAAATTTAACTTCCAGATTGAATGGTAAGAAGTTTTAGTAGATTTTTGATCGTTGAGTTCTAGCTGCACTTTTATTAACATACAACGAACCTAAAATTCTCTAAGCTATGTCGATTTATGGATTTGGGGGTGATCAATTATGGTTGGTTATATCGGAGAATTATGTATATCTGACTCCAATTTAATGTTCGAGATGCCCTCAATAATTAACTACTTATGGGCTGGCCTAACGGTAACCGACTTATTTTTAGCGTCGGTAATGAAATTATTTACAGTGGAGGCTTTTGCAGGTTTTTTCTTGGACTTATGGTTGGCCCCTGCGTCTGGCAAGTGAAATCTCGGAGTTGCTATAGTTTTGTCGTAAGCTTACGTCTTGGTGTTGACTTTCTTAATTGAGAGACTGACTCCCTTTGATATTAATTTGGGTCTCAATCTTGTTAATGACTATTCTGATGTTTGTCTTTTACAATCCATTTTATCCTATTCAACGTGTCGCGGGGTGCCTCCATTTCTCCAATCCGATATATTTTGGCAGAGCCTATTTGGTCAGAGGTTATGTGCGTAATCTAATGTTGACGCATGTACACCGAGAGTGTGTTGGTATTTGGAAATCTTACAAATATCTGGTCGGGCTGGCATTCGTAGCAAGTAAAATTTCCTCTTTCTTAGATAAATATCAAAAGACCTTGGGCCATAATGTCTTTCTATCAGATTTATTACTTGTATAAACAGCTGTTTGAATTCTCTCCCTTTTGACAGCACGAGCAAAACAGTGAACTCGCACCTTATTTCTAATTGTGAATGTATAACTGTTTACCGTGGGAGCACAACGATTTCATTGTCCAGCGGTTTTGCATTATATAGAAGTATACAGTTTACTTAACAGTAATACATTAATTATTAACAAGCGTCTTTGCATTATTTAAAGTGTCCAGTTTGCTTTACATTAATACATTAATTAATAATAAATAACATGTTATTTACTACTTGGTCTGTGTGTCCATTTCAAAATTTCATATTGCCAACTGGAGGCTGGATTTTTGAGGTTCCTTGTTGGCTCTACTTTACCTTGTAATTGAGCACTACAGATTCAGGTGGATGACAGGATAGAAAACAAGTCACACACAATTGAATGCTACTGTGCTTCGCAATGCTGATGTCTCGTGAAAAACCCTTAGAAAAAGGAAGAGAAGTTTACTATCACGAATTCGAGTTTTAAGTTTAAGTTGTAGGGCAGTAAGTCCTTTTTAACGACTGTTGCAAATGCACACGCCTATATCATAATGAGAAGAAATAATCTCACGGCCTTTTGGTTATTAATTGGATTGATTATTCGAACCAAATGCATAAAATACTTATATGCCATAATCAACTTGTCAGCCATCGAAGAGCATTAATCAATATTATTTTATATTTACATATGTAATATAATTGTACCGTATTTACTTGATTTTAAACTAGGCAATTACATTCTTTTGTTACGATTTTATTGCACGATTGTATAAATTTTGCTTTATGTTTACAGTAATGGCGGAATTATTATGTTTTCTTTTTCAAAAAATGAAGTTTTTCTACAAAAATACTAATAAAACCAATTTTAGTGATTGCAAACAGATTTATTTTGACACATTGGCACAATATTAAGTCTTTTACATTCATTAATAAGCAGTATAGCTAACCTTAGCAACCATGAACCCTTTAAAACTTCTTGGCATGACATTGATTAAAGTTTTTCCAATTTTCTGGATTTGCATAGATCTGAACAAACTTCAATGAAACGACATATGTCTGGCTGTTTGGTTGTAATAGGTTCCTTGGATATTTCATCTTTCAACACACGCCATAAACTTCTAAGAAATTCATGTCTGGGTCATAGAGGCAGCGGAACTCCATTTTGTGCACACGCTGCCTTCACTGATTTTGCTGTATGACATGGAGCCGAGTGTTGTTGGAATATCCAAAGTCTCTCGCCCTATTATTGCATTATTTCAGGCAGTAAACGAACTTTAAGAACTTATTTATACTATTCTGAGTTCATAGTTTTGTCAACGATAAGCCCAACGACTTGTTTCCTGCACCAAAATTGCTCGTCATACTATGGTTTTCGTTGGAAACTTTACTGTTTTCCTCGACATTCAGCAATAAATTCTTTTCCAGGTCGCTTTCTTACACTCTACATGCGGCCATCTAGCACTGCAATGATTACTTCGCCAGAGAAAGCTACCTGCAATGGTAGAAAATACAGCCTAATTAGTTAGACAGCCATACAAGTATTGGAAAAGCCAGTGAACTAATGAATCATCAAATAAAAAAATTATAGCCATTATAAAAATGCGTAACCTTTGAAATTAGCAGGTATTAATGCTTTTATAAATTACACGTAAATGTTAGCTATCTACATGTGTCATTCTTACCTTTACCGATTGTTTTGAAGTCAATTTAAGGTGATCCTTTGCCCAGGAAGAGCGTATAACGGAAAGAAAGTTACCCGAATGTAGTGGGAAAAAGGCCTCGGTGTCATTGCGCGTCTTGAGGTTACCGATCTACGGGTAAGAGGTTGCTCTGACTCAAAAGGTTTTACGTAGGTTCTGCCTATAGGGTGGGTTACAGAATGTGCCTTGATTATCTGGGGGTTAGAGGAAAGAACTAGAAAAGAAAGCGTCGATAACTAGGCTTTTATTTCTGACTAGGGTCTAGCTTATTAGGCATAAGCGAAATATATCGAGTCCTATGCGGCCGTAGGTTGGTTTAATGATGTTGGGGGTCGCTGAGGCTAAAGGTACAAGACTTAAGGACAAGGAACGGACTTGTGTCACTAATAAGGATAATAGAGATAGGCAGATACCTTCACTTGAGTCTATCCGACAAAATGACTTGATTCTTTATAATATCTTCGTTCGTTACTTACTTAAGGGGGAGTGACCTCTTTCTTTTTCTCCTTAAGGTACAGGGCAGAGCTCATAATCGGAAGCGCATTTGTTGGTCTTTTTCTTGGCCATTGGGAGGAGTTACCAGAGGCGTGTGCGTTAATACCCTTGCTGTACACCTTTTCAGACCGGGCTGGCAAATCGTATCAAGATACGAGAGTTTATTTTTCGGTCGGCAGTTTCACAAGAAATCAACTAGTCAAAGCATATATAACTCCCTATTTTCTCGGTTTTCTTAATTATCAAGCATCGGTAACTTTCCGTTCCGCATCTGCTCCTTTGTGTATATGTGTGCGTGTGTAGCCGCGTGGGAAACCAGTTTTTTGCTTGCCTTTCTTATGCTTTTCGCAATATGATTTCAATCCAGGTTTCAAAATCCTGTTTTTCACTGTTCTTTAGGCAAAGCAAACACTCTCTGCTACCAGCTCAATATAAATCTTCCTACAAGAAGTTTTCCGTTCTTTAGAAACGGTTTATTAATTTTATATCTGTTCTAGGAGTTGTTTTTCGTTTTTGACCACGTTTTCTAACCCTTTTTGAACTTAAATCTTGACTGTTATCATTTTTCTTGCTTTTCTCTTCTGTTTTAATTTAGTTTCTTTAAGTAAAACATTTATTTGTGTAATTGTTCGAGGGCTCAAATCACTTTTTTTTCGCATTTTAGTTCAATTCATTTATAGCTAAAATACACACCTGAAACACACAAATACAAACTGATAAAATTTCTAAGAAATTATCTGAAACACCTAAAAAAACTATAAATAAGAGAAAACATCTTATTGGCTCTCTAAAGCCAAGATACCAACTGACCGATACAACTGGCTGTGCCTTCAATGAAATGGTCCAATGCAGTGTGGTTCCTTCAGTGATACCAATTATACTTACAAAGCAACCTAAAGCTCTTGAAAATAAAAGTTAAATAGTTGCTCGTTGTTGGTGCCTAAAATAAATCCATTCGCAATCAATGAAATTGGTTTCGCTGGGTTTTTTTATAGGAAAAAGTCAAATTGTGGGAAAATCAATAATAATTCCTTCAGTACTGTATATGTTTAACAAATAAGTTTTAATGCTAGGTTTTGCGGGCCACAATTAAAAAGTTAGATGAAAATTTGAATACACATAAGTTAATTGCAATTACCCCTGTGAAATTTTTTGATATGCTACAAAATCCTTTATATAGCTACAGATTAATTACTAGGGGCAATCTTTTGGCATATTTTTGCCACGTCTTTTAAACTGTTTCTAGGCTTATTTCATTGCATACACCTTCAGATTAACGTGGAACCTAAACCGCAATTTACGATTCTACATCATGTGATTATTACTTAGGACCCAGGTGTCTCCTATCCAAAGAAAAAACATATTCAATGTAGATTACATCTGCGGACGAAAGAGAGCGTGCTGATAAATACCTTCATATATAAAAACGGAGACCTATTAATTTAAAAAACCTTATTGCAATTCGAAGCCAATTTACTTTGACCCCTAATTTTCTTTGAATCTGATGTTTTCATCTTTGGACTTTACATTCTCTCTTACTTCAATTTTATAAAATTAGGAAACCCATATAATCAACTTTGAATTCGAAAAGAAATAACAATGTCGTTTTATTTCCATGGAAAATATTTTTTCACCTTTCACTTTTAAGAGAAATAAGACGTACTTATCTGCGTGGTAGTGGTCAAGGACCTAGAAATGGATCTATACATCCAAGTTCAAATATTTAATCCACATTGGGTGTGATTATTTATCAGATGTAATCATAATTAAGGTCAACTCTGCCCTATCTGCCATATACAGTAGCCAAAAATTTGGAGTATTAAGTTTAGCTGTCTCTACTTGGAAATACGTTAAAATAGATTGCATAAATTTGGTAAAATATTTAGCAACTCATATTATGGAGAGCAATAAGAATGACCTATCAAGCTGTTCTTTGGGATGATTGAGTAGAGTTTCATGTGATAAAAGAGCAAAATTTCTATGTTTCAAATAAGAGCGAGATATGTCAGAGGCACTTAGTTTTTTACTCAGTACAGAACAGTGAGTTTGTTTATGAGTTTCCCACTCTTACTACGGCAGGGGCCTATTTTTTGTACTTGGTATGGACCTTGTTATAAAAATCTGGGAGAAGCGAGCATAGGTTTTCTTTGTATTATCTTAAAATAATAAAAAATAATACACCCGAGCTCTTTTTTTTGATATGCCCATTTAATTGAAAATGCCTTGAATGTTGTTACAGTGTGATAAATAATAGTATTTTCCTCCCATTTATAATGCCTTAAGGATTATGTGTATTAACGTATTCTTACAATAAACCTTTCATTCATTTGACCTTCCTTTAAGGTAACTTCATTTTTGTGGATAATCTGGCTAGTTAAATATGACCTAGTTTTTAAATAAAATAAAGTAAAATTTTTATTTGGCTAAAATATACATGAAAATTGTCTTATCTCTGGTTTAAAACCCGGCGTGATTAAGGGATAATCTTGAAATTTTGAAATCAAATTTCTTCTATCAGAGTTTTTCTAAGGAGATTTTTTGGAAATCTGTTTCCTAAAACATAACATACACGTTTTTTCAAACTTTAAGAAAGATGATAATTGCTATCCAGTTCATAATAAGATAATGTATAGTCTATTGTATTAGGCCGGGAAAGGAGCTGTTAAAAGTTTGAACTCCGGCTCAGAAGAAATGAACTATCTATTTTGATATCAAATTATCAATAAATTCGCCCCATGTAATCTCGAAGGTCTCAGAAAAGAAAAGATTTTGAATCCATAAAGTTTTTACATGGATTGCCAACTTTGCCTTATTGATTAGAATGATATAGCTATTTGCATAATTTTTATAGGATTTTCTCTATTTGTAGAATGACTTATAAAATAGGTTGGCGTAATTTTGAATATAATTGAAAAAGAATTTGTTAAATGTAAATTATTAAATGCAACTGAAGTGTCGTATTTGTATTCATTCTTTTGATCGTTCAGGTCGCCCTAAAATTTTAACCGAACGTGCAGCTCAAAAAGTTGCTAGAACAGTATGATAAACACAGAATACTCTCATAGAACTGAAGGACTATCTAAAACAAGTGGAGTTGAATTTAGAAAGAATACAATGAGTAGGATGCTGCGTCGTTATGATATATTTTGTTATACTACAAGAATGCCCCTACTCCTTCAGATAGCTTAATGAAAGCTCGTTTGCCGTTTAAATGAACTTTAAATTGAACAGGCAACGTTCGAGAAAAGAATTCTTTGATTTAATGAAGCAAAAATAGAACTTTTTGGTCGCAATTCAATGAGCAGGGTTTTGATAAAAAAGGTATGCATCTTTGGTGCAAATTATACACCTACAGTCAAATGCATTGGTGGGTCAATAATGGTATGGGGTTTATTTGCCCATCAGAGGTTGGAGAATGGGGGTAGTTGAAGGAAGAATGAACGTCGATATGTACAGATAAATTTTAAAAAACAAGTAAATTTTTTTTCTATTGTTGGATCTCTGAACTTGGAAACTAGTATTAACATTTTAATAAGACAATGACCCCAAGCATACTAAAACAAGCCTAGAATTTCCTCTACACCAGTATAATTAATGTTTTGGAATGGCTAAGTCAATTTTCTCACCAAAATAATATCGAAAATATGTGAAAAATATTCCAAAATGGTCCAAAAAGCAAGTCTGATTAATTTGTCTGATATGAAGAAAATATTTTTGTGCAATGAAACAAAATAAACATCAGAACATGTAGAAAGACCGTACGAAACTAATTAAAGCGCCTGTAAGTCCTATCTGACAAGGGTTAGGTAACCAAATACTAAACCATGTTTATATGAATGTATTGTAAGCTTTTGCGTTGCCAAATTTCACTTTTGCCCAAATACAGTTTTTTTTTTGTTCGCCATTTTGCTTTTATGATCGTTACGTTGTAATTATTACATAAAATTCAGGTTCTTTGTAAATTTTAGTAACCTGCGTTAAATAAATTAAGTGAATTTGAATTTATAGCAGAGTTTTTTAAACTTTTGCGTTCCAATTTATATATATTTATATAGCAATCTTGCTTTTCCCTCATCCATAATCATGAGTGACACTCTGGCTCCGTTCCTCGTAATGAAGTTTTAGTGTTATCGCTGTAAATAAAATCAGGAACTAAATATGTGTAAGTTAGAAAATCTTTAGAAAGTTTTCACTTACTAGGATGTAAACATATCCGGTACTACTTATATGTGTATGGCTCTCACTATTAGGGATGAGAACAGTAAGATGAACATTTTGCTTATTTGAAAGTTTAATTTAACATAAAGTCTAGATCCGGATGTGCACACATGTCAGTTAAAACGGTTAAACGAAATCCATTTTCGTTTAGGTAAAATTTATCCTTTCGGAGTAATTGGTTGCTAGGTAGTTTAATTTTTGTCAGACAATGTAACGACTCACTCTCCTCCTGAATGTTTGGTTGAAGGAGTTACGGAAACACCAGACCTTCTAACGATCGCTACAGTTGAATCGATTTCATGATGTTTAAATTTTAAATGGCACTTAGGAATAATTAAGGAGACCAAATGATGCTTTTTACCCAGCATAATGCTGTTAATGACGTTATAATCGTAGAACTCTGATTTTGATCTCCTTTTTTGCTGATCCAGAAATGGTTCAAGGATCTTAACGTGGGAAGGCAGTGTGATCTCTTTTGGTGTACACTTGCATTTTGGAAATATGTTTTATTAAAAAAGCAAAGCAATTGCATTGTTTGGAGCAAATTTCATTAAAACACTGGGCTATATTTGCAGGCCTAAAGGCTAAAACGATATGCCTAATAATATTTCAGAGAAATATCAATCAAATGATTGCATTCAAATAAGAGTTTCGTCTTTCTAAAGCTCCAAAGCAAACTAACAATTTCCCTTGGTTTTATAATGTAATGTTAAACCGTATCTCCGCAAATAAGCCAGTTTGGCAGATTTCAAAATATTTTGTCTTGATCCAACGAGATTCCCAAATTGCGAAAATATAAATAAAGGACAGACAGATAAGAACGATGGGTAAGTTTCTAGGCTAATTAAAGATTCTTAGATAACTAAGGTAGAGTTATTGCATTTGAAATTCGCATTTTGACTTCGAAATCGTAGTCAATTTTATAGGTCATTTCTCTTTTGGGCTAGATATCCTTGGCCTCATCTACCCTGTCCAAATTATGAGTGAATGATGTGTTCGTTTAATTCGTCCATAGATGCAACCATGGAATTTACTGCAGCTTCCCTGACACTCATTTAGAAAGGAACTTGCTTGATAAAAATCAAGGGAATCCTTCCTTTAACTATACAACATACTTTTAACCAGAGGTGAAACTGAAACTCGAATGCGGCAAGGAAATAAACAAAAATAATGCATTTCAAGTTAATTGTAAACGTAAGTGAGATAAGTGATGAGAAGCTTTACGTAACAAATATTTTAAGGCAACAACAATACTTGAAACTAAAATGTAAAGAAAGTCAACGAACTTCCCTAAGAGACCCAATTTCTAGATGCAAACTTACTTTCTGATCTTAAAAACCAACACTCATTTTCAATTTTGGTAGTTCGATAGATCTAATTTAAAAGGCTCGTAACGTATTAATTAGGTGATTGATGTTGAACATTGGAAAAGATATGACTGAACGGATTGGTATTATTTTCGGTACAGGAATAGCACTTGAATATCAAACTGGGCAAATAGCAGACTGAAGATCTGGATACATGATGGATTTCTTGACTGTTCTGTTGCGACCTGCAGTGAAAACAAAATAGATCAGACTAAAAATGGATATTTTTGGTTGTGATCACTTGCAGAAATAGTGGAAATACAAAATAGTATTTATTTTGATCTTTTTAATTAATCCATCTCTTGAAAATATATTAAAGACCAGGAAAGAAAACACATGGAATACCAAGTTTTAATATCTGTTTATTTAGAAGTAGCAATCAGTTGAATGGTCCTTTGGCTCCCTCTCTCTGTATATATGAGTGTTTCCGAACCCTTATGCTCCATGCCCCACCTCAGCTTTCTATAATAGGCAATGTTCCCCTTATGTAAGAAATTAAGCTATATTCAGTAAATGTAAGCATTATTATCCTACATAATATATCCTTCGAAAAGGATATACAATCTTTTAAACAAAATATGATAATTCAAAAATTCAAATCATTAAAACGAAAGAAAATCTACTATATACATATTATGTAAGGATTATTATCCTACATAATATCTTACATAATATGTAAAGCATAATATGTATATCAAGCTTAAGTATATAATCAATTTAATAAGATGCTTGTGCTTGATGTTTAGCCCCAAAGTGAATGTCTACAGAAATGAAATTTGTTAGTTTTAGATATAAATCTCTTCGTTTTGTGATATCAAGTTCAAACCTGAGGCCACGCCCTCTGCCTTTCACCCATGCAGAAAGGGAACTCGTGCACCTGATACAACGTATGTGAGGTGCTAGGCGTTTGTCCGGGTCAACCTCTTTTATCCAAAGTACAGCTACTAAAGGTGTTCACATGTTTAGTCAACTGTCTCTTGGATTGGCTTAATTTAACTGATCCACATATATCACAGAAACTGTCTGAGGAATTTTTGCATTCTCTAGGCCATTTAGCTCATCCTCCTTTAAAGAAAAAAACACTGTAGTATTCGAAAAATAATATAAGTGGTAACAGCAACAAATATTTAATAAAAAAGTAAAAATGAGAAGCATTTATAGTAAGTTACAAAATTAACAAGCGTTAGGTAAGAGTTATCACGGATATTGGACTCATATGGACTTATAGGTTAGGTTGACAATACCTTCGAAATACTCCAATGAAGTTATATCAAAATGCGGTAATAACATAAAGTTGTTAGTTTTGGCACAATGCTTTTTGCATTCAATCCTTACGGAACCATCAACGTATTATAAGTAAGTAAGATGGATTCCCCAAAGAGGTTACCATAAGCACAGGAGAGATCTGCTACAACCAGCGCAACCACGGTACGGCCAAATAACTGGATGGTTGAAAAAAGAGACGGATGTTGTATTCGTGATTTGCGCAAAAAAATAACCCTAGAAAAGATTATTCTCATTTCCTTTTTTTTTCATTGTTTGACGGTATAATTTTCTTTTCAATCCTCACGATATGTCGTATATTCACCTTCTCTTCTTGATTCAACCCAGGCATAAGCTCTCCGCAGTGGATTAAAAACTTAATGTTTTGATCTTAAGTATGGTAGTAGTAAATTATTATATTTTTTCCGTTATTTTATTACACTGGCGCGTTTCGATACGTCATGTATCATCTACAGAGACAAAATGGGCAAATATTAAAAGAAATAAGTTTATATATTACAAAATGTGGTAACAGACATACTAACAAACAAAATTTAAATCTCTAACCACTTGTTTTATTATATTAACACATTTTTTGTAAGATTTGTCCACTTTATCTTTGAACATGTTAGCACTTTCAATTATTAACGATTGAGCACTTGATTCTTCTTCAATATTCTTGCTATTGTGCAATGACGTCTGTTCAATTTTAAAAGACTTTAAAAGACAAGGAATTTTATATATTAATAAGTCCTTCCACAAAGGGGGGCGGGAGAGACCAGACCAGCTTTTCACTCTTCTTCTCATTGGCTACATATCAAGAATCAGGGGAACTCTCATTATTAAATATAATAAATTCATCACTTGTGTTAGTGTTTCTATCTCAGTAGTTCATTTATTCGTCTTTACGAATATTCATGTATCATTTATATTCTTTAGGCTTTCTATGCCTTCGCTTTTTTGAGTTCATATCGCTAATTTTAACATATGTAGCTAAACTTTACTAACTCCCTACAGCCTAAAATTCTTATACTAATATTTTTATTCTATAACTCCAATAGTAGTCTTAATCTTTCCGAAGTGTACCTATTTTGTACTTCGTCTAAATCTAAAATTGGACTGTCCTTTTTAATTTCTCTATCATTAGCATTACGAATGATTAATATTATGCCATTTAAAATCATTTTCTTCTTCAATCTGAATTAATTCTTTTCTCAGTGACTGCTATGTTTTTTTCGATAATAAAAGATACTATCAGGAAATATATGTGGATTAAATATCTTTCATTAATTCTGCTTCCAATTTCTTCCTATTCTAAAGCTATGTTATGAATATGTCTCTGCATTACAACTCATAATTTGGCCATACCTAAAACATCTCCATTTTCTTTATTCATTCTGATAATAGAGTACACGGAATCAGGTAGAAGTTTCTTCCAGGTCCTATTTAAGATCGATTGATTGTATCTTCTTGCTCAGGTGCCTTACCTTTTTCTGCTCAGAAGTACGTGCTAATTTTCATCTATCTTAATAGTGTGACTTTCCACTAATTTAACGCGAAGATATTTTTCTGCTATTTCTTTGTAGTAAGAGCCACATAGGAATAAACTCCATACTATATGGGAAGATTAATATGGATATTTTTCGGGAAGTTACGGCACTTTCAAATCGATTACTGTATTATAGTATGGCATATGATCAGATAATATAGATTCACTTTGAGGCTGTTTGAGAGATAGTTAAACTAAAAATTAAGGAATGTCTTGACTTGTACTTAATTATACGTACCAGAAAGAAGGTTTCAACCAAGTATTAATATTTTTTATAGCAGTTCAAAGAACATTTCGTCAAAAACTGTTTTAGTAACTAGCGCATCATGTAGTTGGAAAGGAATTTTACCGCACGGATTGGCATGCACTTATTAATATGTGAATCAAAACTAAAAGGTAATTTTACAATTATTAATAATTATGGAGATGACTTCTTCAAACACCGTATTAGAAACAAGCTCAGAAATAGGTTGTTTTGTTTTGCCTATTTTATTTTATTATATGTTCGGGTTCTCTTCAGAACAGTATTTCGCGATTAATATTGTGCAATGATTATAAAATTATAACTCGCTTAAAATTAGTACATCATATTCGCGCTCCTTTTGTTGCAGAGTCAAGTCTTTATTCTCCTTATATATATTAAAACTGGCTGTTAGGGCGAGAAAATGTGCATCACCTTACACTGGTATTTGTTAAAAGGAAGCTGCTACAGGTTATACAATCCGAAGGCTGTAATTACTTCGTGCATCATTTCCTACCTGTCGAATCTAGGGTTGCCCTCATGCTCTGATATTTTATCATCGACAATTATATCCACTTTACTCTTCAGCCTCACAGTTAAGGACGTTTATGAAAATCAATAAATGGATAGTACCCTAAGACTGAAGTCTGCAAAAATCTGCTAGTCACAGAAACCTACTCAGTCGATTCGCCATTAATCACCAATCAATGCATACAGATAAAGTTTCTTAAGAAACCGTTTGTGATGATCCAGGTCAAAAGTTTTTTGAACTGATAGTCAATTACGTCTGCATTTTTAAAATGATCATATGAAGCGGTCATGTTTTAGAAAAATCATGGAGGTTTGTCAAGTAGACGTGACGTCACGTTAAACTTACCGATGCACGGTTTGTGCATTTGCTTTCCTTCTTTAAAGGTTATTGAACTATAGAAATTAAACTTGACGATACTCTTGGGATAGTTTTACTAGTCAGGGAAAGTGAATTTGCTCTTTCTTTGTATATATACTCTCTTCCAAAAGGATTAGAACGCTTGCATTTCTATTACAATATTTTTCTATTGATTTTGCTAAAGAGAATCGATAATTTCCAAAATTGGTGTATGATGATCTACAGCTATCTTTTATGTATGGTTAAATTTTAGGCAAATTTAGATTAATAAAGCGAACGTTAGGAGGAAATAAGTAATTAAGTAGAAAAAGTGAATTGTCCAAAATCACCAAAATCAAGCTTAAACACACTTCTTTTGGGATGTGATGCTTAAATTAGCAGTGTAAAACATTTGTACATGTTTTACGAGAAAGGTGTGGAAAGAAAGATGAATGTGGCCACAAAAAATAACATCAACTCTAAACTACAAGTTTTCCCGTTCAAAATAAACTTCTTTGAGTTTAATGAATTCTCCTATTCTTCTCTGCCACACTTACTTGCACTTCTGGAAAGATTCTCCTGCGATTCTCCTAACCTCGGTCTTCAGGGCTTTCTTGAACGCTTTCAACTCAAGAAATCGTATTTTCTTGGTGACCCCTTCGAGCCTATAGAAAAAGAAAAATCTCCTGAAATCAGTTCGGTCGCTTTAGCACGGTGATGTATTTCTCAGTCACGAAATTCCGGATACTTTGGGTATTGTGAGCCGGTGCATTGTTGTGGTGTAGTAGCCATGAGTAGTTTTACCATAACTCTAGCCTCATTTCGCAGGATACGTTCTTAGACATGATGGTTGGTCGTCTGGCTCACTGCAAGACTTTGGAGTTTGAATGTCTAATTTTATTTGGCCCCGGTTACTACAATTAAACTACAGGCTTTGGCCCTTGGTCTCCGGGTCTTATTCTAAGATCTATAACTCATACCTGGAGATGACAATCCTCAGCAAGTCTGGTTTGGTTTAAAGATGCACTATTATGTCTTTACACACTTGCTTGCGCGGTTCCTTCTGTTCATACTTCAGCGCCTACGGTACCATCTATGCAGAAATTTTCTTCAGGAAATAGTCTTTGGTAATAATCTTCCTGACACTTTCCAATCCCGGGATCATTTTAGACGTCTTTGCGTCCATTTTTTAACCACTTGTGCCACCAAAAACCAGCAAAGGCGAACTTGTTCATCTCTATGTACTTCCTGCAGCATGTTGATTGCTTCTGAAGATCTTTTCCTCATGAAGACCAGAAACTTCTGTGTTTTGTTATTTGATCTGTGCCAAATGCTTGATGGCCTGACACCCTTCATTATTCACTGACGCCTTAATCATGACCACAAAACCATTCCATCACCACTTCTTTGATCTAATATTGGATTGATAATATTAAATATTTTTTTATATTCTATCCATACCTCATATTATTTTATATTAAGCATGAGATTTTGTATATCTTGGCAGTGCCACTTGCTTCCAAAAGGAAAACTAAATCAATTAACTATCCGAGTCTAAGGTTAATGCAACATATTTTCGTATCCAAAACGCATACGTTATCAGTAAAGTTCTTCAATATATCATGTCTACGATAATATAGAACAATGCTTCATCAAATTAAATAATTTCTTCCAAAATGTAATTGCTATGAAATATTCCTCTCCTTAAATTTATGAGTTCTCAAAGCCTAGCTCATCTATCTCATCTTTGAATATGAAAGATAATATCCTAGAAGCTATTTCTCTGTCTATAAAGTATAAATTCACTGCACTGAGGATACTAATTGCAAAAAAAATGATTGTATGCAGGAATAATAAATAGTAACTGTAAGATTACCTTTGTAATAAGCATATAAAATAGGTTGTTTACATGTTAGTGTCATAAATATATATCATCCAAAATTACCTCAACGTTTCAAATGGGTGTCTGCAGTAACATAATAATCAATTCCTCCATATCATTCAAGACTAGTAAGAAATTCTTATTCTTTCAACTCCTGTGGATAGCTAACCTACTGCAAATTTCAAAAAACACTATATAAAAGAGGAAAATACTATAACTATGTATATGAAATATTATATAAGAAAGCAGATGTTTTATTGTCACAAAATATAAAAAATAAATTACATTGATGTAGTAGATAGTTGAACAAAAAATAATAGCTTAATATTTTCACAATTTGGTTTGTCTATATTTGCTCTTCAGATATTATCTGATTTCTGGCGAGTTTGGTTTTAGGGTGTCTAACATCTTTTCTTAAGGATAGAAAAAATGCCAATTTTCTTCTCTTGATTTCTTCGTGTATAATTCATTCCTCTAAAAAGAGAAGGAGTTCATTAACATTTGTAATAAAACTTTATAAAGTAAATTTAAGTGTTACACTATTTGTATATATATATATATATATTCATATAGTGGCACCAAAATATTAGACCGGCTTTGAGAAGAAATATCTCAATATGAATGCAGCTAGGGACGTCAAATCATAACAAAAGAAAGACTATATTCTTTATCTATAAATTATTCTTCTTTTAATAAAGTAATTTTTTTTTCTTTCCTAAATTGCAATATGCCACCTTTATAGTCAACCACAGCTTGTAATATTGACTTCCATTTTGAATAGTTACTTGTGAAAAATCATTCCATGAAGCCTGAATTCGTTCCGGCAGTTTGTCCAAATCACGGAAATTTCTATCGTGGTAGAAGTTTTTCTCCAAGGCAGAGAACATGAAGTAGTCGATAGTATTTAGATCTGAACTGCATGTGGGCAAATAATTATTTAATTCTATAAAACCTTGACAATTAGTATTGAGAAATAAAAAAGTTTCTATGCTTGCCTCATCACAAAAATATTAAAATTAACTAATCTTAGTATTATAGTAAAGTTCTGAATCCTAAGAAACAACAGCATTTCTAAATATGAATTGTCATGCTTGTGTCTAATCCAATAATTGGCCCACAAGCAGTCCAAATCAAAATCCCATCAACTACTTCATGTGGTCTGTATTGGAGAAGAAAGTCTCCCCCTTATAGAAAATCAGCAATGTGAGCCATTTGTGTCAACCAATTCATGTTCATGGGATGAATTGTCACAAGTAAAAATTGAAAAGGTAATTTTCAGATGGATATCAAAGTCAGAGATTGTAGTTGATCATAAATGAGGGAATATCGAAAGACGTTGGATTTTCAATGCATACATTCCGGGAGCAATCAAAAGCAAGAGCGGGCAAAATTTCTATTTACATAAAAGAGCTCCATGCCTATTGGCTGAAAAGTTGAGCAATTCCCACGAGATAAATTGTCTCCTTACATACGAGATCACTCACAGAGCAACTCACAATTAAAAATATTAACTCATCTTCTCACTCTTCCTTTCATAACACGGCCAAAATGTTAGTTATACTAACAAAAAAACTCAACGTCAGCCGGATCTTAATTACAGATTATTGATCTCGAAGAAATACTCTGAAGGAAATCTTTAAGAATATGAAACTCACTTAATTCTATACCTTCCCTAGAAAAGAGAAGTTTGATACTCTGTAAACGTTTACCATTAAAAAGTGGCTTATATTTAACTTGCACTATATATTTTATAAAGTCCCAAATATAACTACGATCATGAGGTATCAGCAGAACAACAAACTTGTGAAGGATTTTATGTAATTGCATAAAAGTATTTGTAAAGGTTACTAATATTTATCATTTTATGATTTAGTTAAATATCTAATTCAATAATATACATATTTTCATCTTTTGTGTACCAGATAAAACAATTATACAGGGTGTTTCAAAATTATATGTTCAGAATTGTCATATGGGTATAACCGGTCAAAATAAGCATTTCTCTTTCTATGAACATGTATCCGCAAATGCATGGTTAAGGAGATATTTAAAGTTTAATTCTAGCAAAAGTGGGCCAAATTCAATAAAATGATAAAATAAGTTTATTTCCTGATAACTATTTATAATTTTTACTTCAATTATTCATACGCTGTTCAAAGTAAGAATCTTCAACGATAATATAAAGCCTTAACCTCCCCCTTAAATTTTTATGAACACTATCAAATACTTCTGGCGTTTCTAAAATATGACCAGCAGCCGCAACTACTCTTCCAATTAAATCTTCTTCTGAATCCACAGCAGTTTCATAAAGGAGGTTTTCATGGGTCCCCAAAGAAAAAGTCAAAGAGGGTTTATATTACCAATTCTTGTAGGCAAATGAATGGAGCATTTCTTCTTATCCACCAATTGAGAAATTGATTGTTTATATAGGCTATTACATTTTGATGGTAATGTGCTGGCGTTCCATCATGCTGAAACCACATTTCTCTTCTTGCTACCAGTGGCTCATCTTGCAGAAGTTCAGGTAGAACTTCTGATAAAAATACTATATGCGTTTCCTGTGAGTGGAGACGGTAACATGTATGGACCAATAAATTTGTCGCCTAGAATTTGAGCCCAAATATTAACCTTAAATCTTTGTTAATATCTACGCTCCCGCACAATTAGTGGGTTAATATGATGCCACTCATGATTATTATGCTGATTAAAAACACCCTCACCGCTAAAAAATATCTCGACTTTTTTGCTAAAATCTTGATCTTTGCCTATTAACGAATTAGAAAAATTAATATCTCCTTAGCGATGCATTTGCGGACACATGTTCATAGAAGAAAGATAGCTTATTTTGACCGGTTCAGCCTATACGCCAATTTTGAACATAAAATTTGGAAACATCCTTTATATATATATATATATATATATATATATATATATATATATATATTTAAATAGCTTTCATTAGTTTAGGGGTTGTGTTCCGCTAGACGCTACTTTTGCTAATGTGGCCCTCTAATCATTTAGTGCTGATCTACCGGAGATTTTCTTTCTTCATTTGTCTTGCAGTGATTTAAACAAAACAAACTTTATCTTCCGGCGTTACTGACAAACTTTGTTTGCACGGTTTCCGGAATTTTGTTCGATTAATTTGACATCGGGTATTATGTTTCTCTTGGGATCTTCAGGTTTTATCTTCTTTTTAAGCGGTTTACTTCTATTTTTATTGAGCATCTGCCACGTCGTGTGATATAAGCTTTGTATTATGTTTCCGTCTCATCTCTGTCCACCCATTTCATTTTTATTCTCAAACTTTGGTTGTTGATTTATATGCTAAATTAGCCCGTGTTTGTGAGGTTATCATAGTGATCCTTAATTTTCCTCGTTATGATATTCATTTTTACTGTCTACTTCTGTTAGATACAGTTTTATTAGTCGATATTTGGGGACACTTTCCTAGTAATCACTTAATTTATCGTCTATATCGGTTTTGGTTTCTTTATTCAGGGGATTTGGAGCTAGCAGGAATGAATTTCGGGCCACCACAAAATTATGAATAAATAGTATATACACTTGGCATTTAGCACGAGTCAGCACTCAAGAAGTGGTTCTCAGAGGAAGCATCAGCCACTATGCTGAAGGTGAATTTTGGAGGATTGCGCTCTCTCCAAGCCTCACTAGCAGTAGTTAGATCTGCAGCTACATATCTTCATTCATTTTCATTTTCTGTATCTTAACAACATTTCTGAAAAATTGCTTCTTAGAAACTTTGTAAAATACACCCGTTGGTTATCACTCTAATTAAAAAAGTGAAAGGTAACTATAATGAAAGTATTTTTACTCAGGATTGATTTATATCAAGTATTAGTTGATTTACGCCAGAATGCTTTAATCATTACTGCAAGATACGACGTTGGCCTTCTATTGTAACACCTTTTGTAGCGGTGAGTAAAATGCATGTTCACTTTGTAGTGTACTAGGTAATCTTAGGGGGGATTGTGTTTTCCCTCTCATCAAAATAGTTTTATGCTCTAACCTAAGCAGGTTTTCTTCATTTTTACAATCAAATCCAAATAGTAAGAGTGTACTATATTTTTTATATATGAACCTGAATATGTAGAAAAAGTTGATGCGGGCAATCATTATTGACAATGGTGGCCTTTGTACTTCAGGACTGCTCGAATTCGATTTAGGTTGATGAAAACCAATTTTTGGCTGCTATCTTGAATAATATTGGTCAAATTTTATTAATTAAGTAGCTGCAGCTACAAAGAATTAGATAGCTTCTGTCCATAGCTGGAATGGTTATTGAGATATTGGTTATCAAAAACGGTCCAATTCAGCAACTAACCATCAATTAACTTAAAACGAACAACGAGTTTTTGAGACTGTAAAAAGGCTTCTCTTGTACCAAATCTAAACACAACTGAGAGAAATGAGAAAGAGATAGATGTAATAACACAAAAACAAACGCCCCCACTTTACTGATCCAACCCAAAATATACTCCAGTAATTTAGCAATAAGTCAGGAATGAAGATAAGCAAAAGGGACAAAAACTTTCATTTTTGACGTTTCCTAAAAAAAAAACTATCAAACTCAAGGTTAGCTTTGCTTTTATTTTAAATTTCAAATTTATTGATATAAAATGCTTAAAAAAACTATGTTTTGTATGTTTTTCAGGATTTTAACCTGATTAAAATCAATTATATCATCCTTTTCGAATATGTACTTCGCTAAACAATTATCTTCTGCATCCTTCATAACCTATTATTTACTCTGGTAAATACGGCGAATTATATTCAGGGTTTCATCTATATAAATATAT